>OY970795.1:22583692-25083692 GCA_963853775.1 Xanthia togata | reverse complement strand
GTACGAGCCACCATGCGAAGATTTTTTGATCCACCTAGCCTTGATAATGTCGTAATATATCACAAATCTTTCCCTGCTGGTTTCTAAGGACCGGCGTTTTTAAAACAAAGAATAGCTAAGTTTGCTACTAAAACACATTACTAATCAAATTCAACACACTGCTCATTAGGTAAATACATAATAATAGGGTTTATCTTTTCCGTTCAAAGTTTATTGCATTTAGGGTTGCCAACCCTACTATGTAATATAGTATCCTACTGTATTAGAGGCCTACATACTATATTTCTAAAGAAAAAATATAGTAGGCGAAACTACTATATTTTTATTTCAATACAAAATGTCGAGATGATCGCAATAGGACCAGTATTAATCTCATAAAAGCTGAATTAATGGTATTTTGTAATCTTTTAGAGTGTAAAAATAGTTATAAGACATAAAAAAATCCTGTTATTCAATATTCATAATAGCAAAAAAAAAAAACTATTTACAGAATAAAAATGTTTTCGAAACATACCTAGTGTATATTTTTTAGTTTTTCGCCATAATATGTTTACATGCACTGGCTTCTAAAATACTATAATTGATATTTAAAAAAAAATTGGTAACCCTAATTGCATTATCGTTTTACATTAATGTTTCTTTAATTAACATTATTGTAGGTTTACTAATGCGTTCAGAATGTGGAAAGATTTCGTTTGAAATCTAACAAGCTTGCATTTGCCTTCAAAATACTTATTAAGGTCTATGAAATACCTGTTAAATTGGCAACCTTACATAAGATTTTAGTGGGGACCAAATAAAATCTCCAAATACAAGCTTTAGCCCTTACCTCCTTCCCTTTCTCTTTTACTTTTTATTTTTCATGCTTAGTCCAGTATCCGTTTAACTGAAAGAAATGCAAGAAATAGACATCAAATTATCGAACTCCTTTTCAAAATTCTCAATTACTCGACGAGACAAGCGGAGAATAAAATCTAAAAGACCAAACCATACTTGTATAACATTATAATAAAAACGTTATCTCAAATTCTTTCAACAGTTAAACTACCATTAAACTAATCAGAATTCGGCGCACACAGCAATGTAAATTATTATTCATACTACAATTTCATAGAACATGGACACCAACCACGACACTTAATCAGAATTGGTCTCATATTTTATAGAATCAGCCGTAACTTATCGATCTATAGATCATTGGCTAGGTTAACACAAACAACATTATGCTCCTGCGCAGTGCCCCAGACTCGGGTCACATCGTAAATTGATTGATATAATTGCGTTTATCTTTGTGATAACGTATCTTTGATGTTGCCGGTGCTATCTACAATGTTTGGTCGATATGGTTGGCGTAAATGTGTGCCGAAAATAGTTTGCAGAAAATCAACGGGCAGTTATCTGAAGATACGTTGTTTATTTCAATCGGATAAAAAACGCTTTGTTTAGTCCTTCTGCGTAAAGGGAAGAAATATTTGTTCCTTCACAAAATAAGTTTTTTTTGTAAACTGCACTGTTCTAAATATTTGCTTCTGATCAAAATGACTTCCATTTTCCGATCTTAACTAAGGCTCATGCGTATGCGCATAGGACTCGAAACCAACTCTATATTCGGTTATTTCTCCGGCTATAAATTTCTGCAAACCTTCCAATCGTAAACAAGTAACCCTAACATGTTTAGGAATCAATCTTTCCATATCAATTCCGTCAATTTTATGATCCCGCCAATTTGTATCAAGTATAATTCTGTTACTAATTACTTGTTTGCTCTGTGATATACTAGTGGTCTGAGTACTATCTACTTGACCTAAATAACTTAATGTTTTAGTGTTAAATTCATTTGCACAGATAGTAGGCAGGGCAAGTCTGATTGAATACTAACTGGGCACTCGTCAAGAGTGTTATGTAGACTGGAATTTCAACTGTTCGTGTATTAAAATGTCATTAAGTGGGCAAAGGACGATTTTAATTGACTGTATAATAAATGTTATTTAGACCGTAGGGTTGCCCTTCGCTCTATATATGAATGATTGGGATTGAAAATATAAAAGATATTTTATATGACTAACATATTGATGGATTTTCACAACGAAGCAAAGCTTTGAGGCAACTGGCTTTACAAAGGCGCAGATTCATATTATAACTTAGCAACTTGAATGATGACCAATTAGTTCAGAATCTGTTTCAAAACCGGCAGCGTCTTCTCATTAATGACATCTATACAACAAAAAGTGTATAAAGGAACTAAAAAGAGCACGCATATACATAACATTCCATGTAACACGAGACATCACAAAAAGCCCAACATAACAAAAGCCAATTTTCTTATAAGAAACAACACAATAGTTTATGCGCGGGCGCAGATGCGCGGATGTTTGCGATTGTTGCGCGTGATTCATTCTTGCGCACTTCTCATTCGTGCCGCCATTTCTACGGACGCGGATACTTTCGTTTTCGTTTGTGTTTTTCCCTATGATGTTATGACATTGATATGGCTTGTTAGTATTCCATCTTTATGTGGGAAAGAGGTAGTGTCGTCGGTTGATTCATCATTTCTAGCGAATTGTTGCACGTAACCTTTCTACATAACTTCGCGAGTCTCGATATGTAGAGTTGCTCTCGTCCCCTCTTCCTGCTCCATCCGGCAATGGTGTCTCTACATAAGGATTATTTTAATTTTAAGACAAACAGTGTTCCAGGTTGGATTTCCCATCGGCAAAAATAACGAACTTTCATACAACCCCTTTAGGGGATTTTCAAAACCCTTCCTTAGTGCTCACTTTCGTTATAGGAATAAGGAACTTTTGTGCAAAATTTCTTGCTTCTAGAGCTAGCAGTTTAGGCAGTGCGTTCTCTGTCAGTAAATTGTAAGATTTTTATTAAGCAGATTCTGCACAGCTGTCGTGTTTTAACGGAATCTCTGGTCCTTTAATCTGCGAAGTCTCAGCTGTATCAAAATTATGTAAGTTCCTGCCAACCAACCAACCAATTCAGACAATCTGAATGCTGTTTACCCAATAGCTTACCGAACTATCATATAGCACACGTTCTCCGTGTTAAATTAAGTTTACGATCCTTCTAATAGCCATATCGAATTACATTTTCACAATAATAATTAGAAGCAGTAAGTACTTATTTGTTTCCTAGTGACAGCTATAATTGTGGAAGTGTTATGTCATTTGGAACCTTATGCAGTCGTCAACAAAAAGGATAGCTGCTTTGATTAACTTCTTAATTAAGAAGTTCTTGTGTTACTAGGAGTTTGAAAGCTTATGGTCGCGATTAATCAAAGTTTGTCGTGCAGAGAAGTTTGGAGAAAGTTCAGAAAGGGGGATTCATATTTGTGTGGTGTTTTATTTTTGTCTCATTTAAAAGTAAACGTTTTATTGCCGTGACTCCTTGATATTAGTTCAATCACTACATTTCTTATTTTGGGTGACAAATGACGATGACTGTTATGATTTCTTAAAATTACATCCCCATAAGCATTTTTACCATAAAACTACAAATCCCAGGACTGCTGATTTTGAATAGGAAACCATTGCGTATCAAACTGAAGTATCTGGAACAGACAATTTTGGTTTCCAAAAATGCTTGAAAACTCAACATAGATTACGAAAGGTATTCTTCCCTCTTCTTAAAAACACAACTTGTATTATGAAAATACCTCTAACCAACTTCTTTCTTTTCTTCCACAGACATACTCCGGGCTCTTCTGCGTGGTGGTGAACCCCTACAAGAAGCTGCCCATCTACACGGAGAAGATCATGGAGAGGTATAAGGGCATAAAGCGGCATGAAGTACCTCCCCACGTTTTCGCCATCACAGATACAGCCTACCGTTCTATGTTACAAGGTCAGTTAATGTCATATTTTTTTCCTAACAGTACAGAATTATGCATCAACTTGGTAAGTGCCCTAGAAAGTACGTAAAGATTTTGTTTGAATTTCTGCACATAAGGGTATTTGTACCCACGGGAAAGTCCGAAAGGGATACCGTGGCCCTTGGCAACATACAGGCAACTGAAGGAACACGGGTGGGTTTCCCCGCTCCGACCAGAGCAGGAGAAGTAATTTGATAATATCCAATACAAAAAAATATATTTTTACCAGAAGACGTAGCGTTGGAAGGCCTTCCACAAGGTGGACCAATGATCTTGTGAAGGCCACAGGAATCCGCTGGATGCGGGAAAAACAGAACCTGACGAAGTGGCGGTGCTTGGAGGAGGCCTATGTCCAGCAATGGTCGTCTTTCGGCTGAAAAAATGAAGGATATTTGTTACTTTGAGCAACTTGCGCTTTGCATTTTGCAAAGTTAAGGATGAAAGGATAAGTGGTCTTTGTAAGATTCCTTACGTTCAGAAGCAGATGGTTCTTGAGTAACTGCAGCATCATTGGGAATGGTATTATGTCTTGGGTTTTTGTTGCCTGTTTTTTTTTTTTTAATTTTCTGGTTTAGTATTATCTGATGATTGAGTTTCAAATAGTGTTTTTAAATGACTTTGGGCTTGGCCCTGTAGTGTAGCCTAAAATGTAACTTATTAACTCAAAAGTAACTTTATATATTTTATTAAAACTCGAATTTTCGACACATTTCCAACAGTTAGCTATCCGTAATGGAAAAGAAAATACAGGTTCTCGCAATAAATAACCTCTCGCCTTGTACGAAATAAAGTGGTATGCGACAGTTGAGCCATAAGTCATTCCGTATCGGCGCCATTACAGAACAATTAGACGAACGGTCCTTATCTTTGAACTCTAGTGAGGGGCCCGGTATCGATACCCGTTTGAGAAGGTTATTCAGTTTTAAGTTTAAGAAGAAAATGTGAAAACTTTTGCCCTTTCTTAAAAAAATTACTAGTACCTTAAATAACGACTTGAACTGGGTCGGCTGGCGTGTCAGTTACTTTGTATATATCCATCCGGTTCACAACACGACTTTGTACGTCGAACGGATTATTAGTATTTTGCCCGAGGCATTCTTGCTATTGTCAGAAAATTACTAAACTATTGTATCTCTCTTAGTTTAGTCATATTGCGCTTACAAAAGTTACCTAAGCCAAATATGGGAAATTCTTATTAACTATTTGTCCCCTCACAGCTGTGGCATAATTTACATTGTATCGACAGCTATTACTAAATAATTAGAGCGAACCTAGTACTTGTAAATTATCTTCGTCTAACTAAAGTACTTGCCAAGACTGGTATCGGTATATCTATTATATTGCTAAGTGGACCCGTATTTGACACTTAATTAAAATGATTACAACGGAGCAGAGTATTGTTGGCCCAAGATTGAACTTATGTACCAATTATTTTTTATAAGGATTCCGAACTGTCTGGAAATAAAATGGCCCAAAGAGACTATGTGACTTGTCCCCCCTGTCCCATCACTACAACACAACAGCACTAATGATCTCTGGTGTGCAGGTAACTGGCAACGCCCACGTCGAAGTAAACGTTTCGTAACTACTAACTGCGGCGTGGCGACAGAATGACAGAATTTAACCATACAATACAATGCAAATCCAAGGCAGGAAGTATTGGAGCAGGAAGGAAAATTATTTGTGTAACAATAAATACTAACTATAGTAACTATACAGACGGCTGTTACTGCGAGTTTGTTTGATAGGGAAAGGATGCTTACGAAACTGGAAATATCTGGCAAAAATATCCTAATGTCGAGTATGGTACTCTACAAGAGTGGAATGCGGATCGACCAATTTCCATATAAAAACCACTTTTGAAATCTTATTTACTTCAGTCCTTTGCTGAACACCCAGACTACCCAAAATGGATGTAGACTTTGCAGGGATCCTCATAAGGCCGATTCCAATAATTTACAGACCGTTATTGGTTCAGCTACCACCTAATTGACTATTGCTCGGTTCCCATAAACGAAAACGAATCGTTTTGCTTACCAATGGTAGCATTTTTTATTACCAAACTGGGCAATATATAGATTCGTAAGTTTTACCTGTGACAGCTACTTCCATATGGAAGGGTCTACTATGCAGAGCTATGAGGTCTTTGCTTCATTATTGGTTAAAGATACAAGAGTCTTAATCTTGGCGCTCAGAACTTATGTCACGAGTTGATGTTAGATATGAACCCCTTCACATAGCTCAATAGTTTCGCATAAGTTTACCTTGGTATAAATTCTATACACATTTTTGATCATTTCTACGTATTAATACCAGCTGGTAGTTTCTTATCAACGACCTAAGAATGTATTTTATCTTCACGCCTTTTTTTTTCACGCATACAAAGTAAATTGATAACGGTGCAAGAAACAGATTGATTTCAAACTATGTGGTCCTAATGAACACGTGTATCTGGTAGACCGTAGAAGAAAGTTATCTTCTCTCATGTTGACACGAACTACTTTTATTAGAATAAAAGCATAATATGCATGCATGACCTGGTCAAAATATCAGTCACTCAGAAATATGTTAACGGGCCTCATTGCCCAGAGTGCGATACGCGAGCGTACATTTATGTGCCGCCATCAGGAATACTTTGGTGGACCCCGCCTCTGTGATCTAGTGGTTAGATCACCTGTCTCAGACCCAGAGGTCCCCGGGGTCCCGGGTTCGATTCCAAATGGAGGCAAAATTTCTGCTCGTTTTGGTTGGTGGTAGGCCTTGTTCTAAGTCCGCCTCGCTATCTACCACCATCTGACGCCATAACCACAATGTCAACAGCATTGTTGCAGTTAGAGGTAAGATATAGCTAGTTCCTCGTTGGTTGAGGATTCCGGGTGAAACTAGCTTCCACCTTCGGCCTGATTTTCACTAACCACCAGGTGAGATGCAAGCTAAGAGCTTCTAAAATAATAAAGACGGAACTTATATCTTTCAAATGTATGCACACTCACAGGTCACGGCCTCTTTCATACAATATTCACAGCAACACCAACAGTCTGCCGGTATCCCGCCCTTCTACTTCAAAATGTATTCATTTTAATAAAGGGGTCGTCCTGAAAACCATTGCTCACAAGCCCCGGGGGTACCACTATTATGTCGGGTAGATTAAAGCTGTCTGGAAAATGTGCACGAAATAATTAAAATTCTCTACATGTTTTAATTTTTTGATGAAAAGTTGCAAATCCTGTGTTAACGTAGACTAACCCAACCCTTCCGACTTGATTACAGAACTAGTTTATTTCCGCATTAGGATTTCGATGATAACTCCTTGGTTAACCTGAGAAGAAAAGAAAAATATATATTCAGTAATTATAGAACAGCAGATTTGGTTGATATGAAAATGTCTGAACACATTTCACATACTCGTACCTAATGTCACCGTTCGTATTTCTTACTCTACAAAACATATCTCATCTCAAAATACAATAGCAAACCTGCACGAACTTAGCACCTTCCACTGCTCTGTTCCCATAATTTGTCTCCATCTGATAACATCAGCAGCACATAAGTTGTCGCAGATGGAATACGTTCCTTATCCTGAATATCATCAACGTACGGTCACACCCCGCAGATTTATAACAGTAGTCATAAGCGCAGCACATAACCATCAAATATACGGTTGTTATTATTGAGTATTGTGTATTTAGTAGGAAGTATTTCCATATTTGCCGCATTATTTGTTTGAGAGATTAACATTTCATAGCTCTGTCGTTTAGTATCAACAGCATCATATTTAACATCTAATTTCCAATCCAAGTCCAAGTAAGAAGCTGGAGAGATCGTATCATCTTAAAATACTACGAAATAGCTATCGTAGCATTAGGGTAGTTTTTGACATGTTTTGGTCAAACACGGCGAAAGGGAAAACCCAAACAGGCAATCCGTGGGTATCTCTGGTCATGTAGTTTTGAGCTTGAGCTTCTCCGCAACAAAATCTTAGCCATTCTTAAGAGGGAACAGGGCCCGCGATTCTTCATACAAACGTATTCCCCGTTTTTCTTCCTGAATAATGCCTCTAGAGCTGTCATTTTTTTTTTGTATAAAATCAGGGTCTCTATAGGCATGTCCCTGTCATTTCCTTTTTTTCAGCAATTAATTAGTAAGGCAACTATGACCCTCCAAAAATTACAAAAATGCCCCATTTTTACCGCCGTGATTAGAGGACTACCAGACTAATTCGGAAAAGTTTTAGCATAAAAGAAAATAATAGGAACCTAGACATACTCTTTCTTAAAATTTTAATGTAAAAAATTATTAAATCGGCTTAGTTTTCGAGGAGAAAAAACAAGAAAGCCAAACGTCGTTTTCGTCAATAAAATTGTGATATAATCGGTCTGAGCTGCAGTTGTCCCTATCGCACTTTACGGGGTTTAACTCGGTTTTCCGGGCGCAGCGCGACGGCAATAGTTTCTTCAAATACCTATTTGACAAATTCCTCGCAGCCCCTGTTCCCTCTTAATAAAGCATCTTTTAATGTAACTTGGGAGCAGTAACTCCCCGACTTACCGAGTTGTAGGTTTTGGATTCGAACGCAGGCAGGCGCTTTACTTTGTGTAAATCATTTCATTACCACTGCTCTCAAAACGGTAAAGAAAATCATCGTAAGGCATGTCCTAGAACCAAAAATTCGAAGACATGTGATATCTAATAACACGCACTGGGCCCGCGTGGTAGATTACAGCCCACTCCTTCTCGAAGAGGGGGAGGCGTGTTTCGTAGCACATTATAGGCTGATTATGCTAATGTATCTTTATTTTGTTTTTCAGACCGAGAGGACCAGTCAATCCTTTGCACAGGAGAATCGGGTGCTGGTAAGACCGAGAACACCAAGAAGGTGATACAGTACCTGGCGTACGTCGCCGCCTCCAAACCCAAAGGATCCGGCGCGGTAAGACATTTTAATATTGATGTAGTTCCTTTGAAGGTGTAGATAATACAGTAATAGTTAGATAGTTTTGATTCGAACAGAAGTGTTGAACGAACCTAAAGTTTACACCATAGTCTAAAGAGATTCGGCGTTGACTAATGAAGAATTATAATTTTAGGCAGGTTAGATAAGCTTGAAAGTTAAAACTAGGACCCTATGATACAAAAGGAATTCGTTACAGTCTGTTATTTTATTTCAAGCACGTTAAGCCGTTGGTCCCGGCTGTCAATCGTGGATCTTTGACAGTAGTTACGGGTCGTGGATCTTTGACAGTCGTTACGGGTCGTCAGTAGCCCGAAAGTCTGACAACCAGTAACTGAGTTGTGGAGGTCAGATAGGCAGTCGCTCCATGTAAAATACTGGTATTCAGGTGCATCCGGTTAGACTGGAAGCCGACCCCAACAGTTGGGAAAAGGCTAGGCAGATAATGAAGATGATGATGTTATTGTATTTCAAGAAGAGCATTATAGGCTGTTGGTTTGAGTCTTTTATTTGTTTGTGATTAAATTAATGACACTAGACAAGTAGTAAGCACAGATACCAAAATTCATGTTCTGTTGTTTCTTGTTTTTAATTAAATTTGTTTCAGTTACGTGTGGTCTTAAGATATCACTTAGATGTATAAAGAAACATTGCAATCACTTTCACAAATTACTTAGTCTTTCATGTCGTAAATAAACACCTAAAGGACATCGCTCATTATAACCACCGCTCCGACACCGCAAATAACTTGTAATTCAAGTTAGGATTTTAAATCAAATGCATTTAAGTCTATTTTACGTGTGACGGCTCGCGGGCTGTGAGCGACTGGCGAGCCGTCCACTATTCTGTATAGCCCTTGTAAAATAAACTTTAATGTATTTGATTTAAAATCCTAACTTGAATGACAAGTTATTTGCCGTGTTGCAGCGGTGCTGTTATATTCAGCGATGTCCTTAAGTTAGACTCACTTTTCTAGCCGTAACGAACGAGTAAAATAACAATGTTTAGCTTACTAATGCAGTAACTACAGTTTACATAATTACGTGGTATCCCTTACTCGGGGACTGGCGTGGACTTAACTGTCACTTAAATAATTGAGTAACATGAATACTGCGTTTTGAACGTAAGTAGGCATATGGGGATGTTTGATTCATTTTTTATTTAGACGTAAATGGGGGAAATTATAGTAGTATTAGAAAAACAGAATCAATATCAACTTGTTTATACTTAACTTAATAAACAAAGTTTCTGTATTTAGAAGTATTTTTCGGGTGACTTCAACAATTTATGTCACTTTAAAAAAAAAAAAAAACATAGGTACCATTTTATTAAGTTAAATGTGTTTTGTTATTTTGTTACTTAACTCGCATGTTCTATTATTGTTAAGCGTTCACATGTCTACTGGTTCGACTATCGCGTTCGGGTGAGGAATGGAACCAGTTTGTCGTTATCTGGCTAGCCTCTTTACATTTTACTGTACAAGTTGCTAGAATAAAATTTTATAGGCACTTTCTCTTCAGTATTTAGTTCGACACATGTCTTATACTGCAAGAAATAAATTCTGCAATTGCGAAAAAGAATGTATGTATTGATTATCTAGGTCACAGTGTTGAGTGTTTTTGTTAGATTACTTTTATTTTGCTAATTAATGCAAATTGCTACATGTTTGTATTACTTAGCATCATGTTCTATCTATATTAAATTATAGCACAAATATTTCACAGCTAGATCTTCGACTGTGTATGTAAAAATGCGTAACTTGTGTGGTTCACTTTACGCTATTATCTTTTACGTTGAGTACCACTTTGACACCTGCATGAAATGGAGGTGGCATGTTTTATTGTGTACAGCACACGGTTGTATGCTATTTCTGTGTGTGCTGCTATAAAAACTAATTATTATTAAATATAAAACAAAAACAGATTTATAAACAAAAAAAAATGGTTTCTTTTTTCTGGCAGCACTCTATGTAAACAAATCTTTATCTTCTACAATACACTGATGTATATTTTTTATTTTCCCTCTTCTCCGTGAACCTGGCAATCGATACGACAACAACAGGGACCGACACCACAGTTGATTATAGTAAGTCAAGGATAAAAATAATAAAACAAAAGAATTAAATCGACTAATCGCCTGCCAAATATTGGGGGATATCATTTCTGGTGTGGTAAATTATTCTAATTTAATTTGATGATAAGCCAGGAAGTACAAAGGCATAATGATTTGATTTTAAAAAAAAAATTTTGCAGGGAAATATTTTTTAAATTAGATATCGTCATTTATTTTTCAAACATTAAGCGCAGGCCACATTGATAACGGAGCGTGGCCTGCGCTTTACTAATGTTTGGAAAATTAAAGAATAATTTGCCACAATTTGCCATATTTGGGTGCTTTTTCTAAAGGTTTGCATGAAATGAGCATGCCAAATGGTTTTCTTCATCATTATTCTTCTTTCGTGGTGAAAGGATTTTCCAGTTTGTTTATGAGCTGTAAAAAAATTGCTGTCTTATGGTGAAAATTTAAGCTTAAAGCGAGTCGTCCACCGCGAGCTAAACTAAGTTAGTTTGCGGTTAGTTTAGTTAAGCTTGCCAGTTTTTCATACATGTGCGTCCACCCACATGAATGAAAAACTGGCGAGCTAAACTAGACTAACTGCAAACTAACTTAGCTTAGCTCGCGTTGGACGACTCTCGTTATGCATGCTTGCACTATTATCCTGTATATTACCTGCGGTATTATATTATTTATGTATATTTATTGGTTCTTTAGGTGATCGATACATAATGAACGGATTATGTAGCGGCAGATTATTATATTATATTTTAAAAGAAAATGTACACAATAACAGAGACAATGTACAGAGCTTATGACCTTGTTATGTTATCTACTTACATTTACAGGAAATTCATAGCTTTATCTATGCAACTCACATTCCCTTATTCAAAATTGTTTAAATCATTATTTTTAAAATTAAGACAAATTCGGTTTAATGGATAAATTACTGGCATCATTCTATCCCAAAAAAATCTCTGTTTTTCTGTACCCAAAGGGGTGCCAACGGGACTATTACTAAGGCTATGCTGTCCGTCTATCACAGAACTGTATCTTTTAAACGGTAATATACACTTGAAATTTTCACAGTGTGTACTACTATGGCCACTATATTAATAAATAATAAAAATAAATAAAGATCAAAATCAAGGGGTGGACCAATACAAGACACCTGTGATATTTTTCAAGGTGTTACGCAATTCTTCGTGTGCGAGGCCGACTCGTACTTGGCCGCTTTTTTTTATTATTGATCATAAAATGTATTCACTTCGCCAACATATTTATGTTTAGAATTCCTGTATCTTTTAGAATAGATCCTTAAACCCACACCCTTTTGAATAAGATACTTTGCTTGCGTCACGTGCTAACTGTGTGGCATTACAAGGGACAATTTTCACAGAAAATCGTAATTGTACCTCTTTACTGTTTGTCGTAGATTAATATAGTAGAAAACCAGGTAACTAAACGTTGTTTTACAGTGAAAGTTTGTTGTGTAATACCTTGTTGCATGCCCATAAAAGTAATTTAAAGATAAGTACTTTAAAGTTATGACCTAAGGTAAATAAGAATCCAAATATCCGATCACTGGCTATGACTTGTTGCTGCAACACACCTTGTAAAAAAGATCTGCTGATTGCAATTGTTGAAAAATAAAATAAAAAAATTGACAAACACGTAAGGGGTATATTTTTGAAATATTATTAATGTTGTGACGTTGCTAGTTTCTTGTACCCAACTAACCCTGTATCATTAACCTGTAACGTTTCATTTCACGCTGCTAACTCCTACGTAGACAAATGGACCTACATTCGAGGTAATGGAACGCTAAAACCTTAGATTATTAATTTAGCTCAAACTACTTTTACAAAATCTATGCTTGGAAAATATATTCATATTCATACAAATGCTACAACAAAAATTACTTGAAACGTGGAAGATTCAATAGAAATAAATTAGTTGAATTCACAATGTTTATTACAAGGTTGTTACCGGATGTTTTAAGTTTAGAACTGAAGCTACATATTTTGTTTTGTTTGATATTTTGTAGATGCTTTTTCCAACTAACAAGAAAACATTCCCTGTTTTGTTTTTATCACCTCTAAGTTGATCACTAAAAGCTTGTTCTTTATCAACATCATCTCATCTGCATGATCCTGTGTTTTAGATACTGAATCAATAATAACAAGTTTTATTGTCTTATAGGGCGAACTGGAACAACAGCTGCTACAAGCTAACCCTATTTTAGAAGCCTTCGGTAACGCTAAGACGGTTAAAAACGACAATTCTTCTAGATTTGTAAGTATACACCAAGTAATCACCGAAAGATATTATACAAGCTAGCTGAATAGATCCTTAAATGTGTTGCTTTCTTGTTTCCAGGGAAAATTCATAAGAATAAACTTCGACGCGTCAGGTTTTATAGCAGGCGCGAACATCGAAACGTACTTACTTGAGAAATCAAGGGCTATCAGGCAAGCGAAAGACGAGAGGACATTCCACATATTTTACCAGCTACTAGCCGGTGCGACGACGCAGCAGAGAGCTGAATACATTCTAGAGGACCCCAAGAGTTACCCATTCTTGTCAAATGCTGCGTTACCCGTCCCCGGTATTGATGACGCCGCTGAGTTCCAAGCGACCATCAAGTCCATGAACATTATGGGCATGAACAACGAAGACTTCAACTCGATCTTCAGGATAGTGTCCGCGGTACTGCTGTTCGGCTCCATGCAGTTCAAGCAGGAGAGGAACTCTGATCAGGCCACGTTGCCTGATAACACGGTCGCGCAAAAGATCGCACATTTACTTGGTAAGTAAGTTTCTTCATGTGAGGACGTGTAGATGTTATGATTAATGATCTAATGTGCCATCTTTGTGTTCCAGGTCTGTCAGTCACAGAAATGACAAAGGCATACCTCAAGCCCAGAATCAAAGTAGGTCGCGACTTCGTCACGAAAGCACAAACCAAGGAGCAAGTAGAGTTCTCCGTGGAAGCCATCGGCAAGGCTTGCTACGAGCGCTTGTTCAGATGGCTCGTCAACAGGATTAACCGCTCGCTCGACAGGACCAAGAGACAAGGAGCTTCCTTCATCGGCATCCTCGATATGGCCGGTTTTGAAATCTTCGAACTCAACTCCTTTGAACAGCTCTGCATCAACTACACCAACGAGAAACTTCAGCAACTCTTCAACCACACGATGTTCATCCTCGAACAGGAAGAGTACCAGCGGGAAGGTATCGAATGGAAGTTCATTGATTTCGGTCTCGATTTACAACCGACCATCGATTTGATCGACAAACCTATGGGTATAATGGCTTTATTGGACGAGGAGTGCTGGTTCCCCAAGGCTACTGATAAGACGTTCGTTGAGAAGCTCGTATCGGCTCACTCCGTCCATCCCAAGTTTATGAAGACTGACTTCCGTGGTGTTGCCGACTACGCAATCATCCACTACGCCGGCAAAGTAGACTATTCCGCAGAAAAATGGTTAATGAAGAATATGGATCCCCTGAACGAGAATGTTGTTCAGCTGCTCCAGTCGTCTCAGGATCCGTTCGTGTGTCACATCTGGAAGGACGCAGAGATAGTAGGCATGGCGCAGCAGGCCATGACCGACACGCAGTTCGGCGCAAGAACCCGCAAGGGCATGTTCAGAACAGTCTCTCAGTTGTACAAGGAACAGCTGACCAAACTGATGGCAACGCTCAGGAATACTAACCCGAACTTCGTAAGGTGTATCATTCCCAACCATGAGAAGAAGGCTGGAAAGATCGAAGCGCCTCTAGTACTCGACCAGTTGCGATGCAACGGTGTGCTCGAAGGTATCAGGATCTGCAGACAAGGTTTCCCCAACCGCATTCCCTTCCAGGAGTTCAGACAGCGCTATGAGCTGCTGACTCCGAACATCATTCCAAAAGGTTTTATGGATGGAAAGAAGGCTTGCGAGCAGATGATCGAGGCTCTAGAGTTAGATCACAATCTATACCGCGTCGGTCAGTCCAAGATCTTCTTCCGGGCTGGTGTTCTGGCACATCTTGAGGAGGAACGGGACTACAAGATCACTGACTTGATAGTCAACTTCCAAGCGTTCTGCCGAGGCTACCTTGCTAGGAGAAACTATCAGAAGAGACTGCAACAGCTGAACGCTATCAGGATCATTCAGAGGAATTGTGCGGCGTACCTCAAGTTGAGGAATTGGCAATGGTGGAGGCTGTATATCAAGGTAAGTCTATCTTATGCCTTATGGTATTTTCATGTTGAGTTTATGAGATGGGACTGTAGGACGAGATCGAAACTATGCTAAATAGAGTAAAGTAGTGATTTTGGATTCACCTTTTGGTTGGAGCAAGATTTGTCACTCAAAAACTAAACTGCATTTCTTGTTTTATCCAAAATAGAACCCTCTCTCTTTTTCTGTATTTCTCATAGTTTCATAGCTTTCGGCCCTGCAGCCCCACTTCGAAACTCACACTGTACATAATGCACTTACTGCTTATGTTCTGATCTTATTTGTTTTCTACATATGCTATATCTACATTATATTATCCTAGTCCACAACGTAAAATCTTATGCTAAAAAATATCTCTCCCAACAGGGCCTTCTCGTGAACGAATTAGTATTTTCGGGAGATGATAATAGTGAAGATTTCATACAATTATAAATACGCAATACTGTATGAAACAATATCCCTCATGTTACACATCTTCGCACGTGTGCCCTTTGTGTGTACGTCACAAATTACATAACCTACTAGATGCTTTGTTTTGGAAACATTCCAGTCCCATACATTATGAATTTTATACAAATTACAACGATAGACGCATATCTATTGTTAATAAGTTCACCTATTTTTAACTATAAATGTCTCACCCGCCTTGTGAATGTTTGATCTACAATAGTGGTGTACATGGGGCAAATAAACAGAGTGGGGAGACAGTACCTTACACGATTCTTTAGTTGTGGAGAAGAGGTTGTGAAGAATTCATTGAACCAGTTACTTATAGAAATATTGGGTAGTTTAGCCCCAACCCCTAGTGTTGGTGATAACGGGTATCGTATAAACATGTCAGCTGGATACATTATTCTAGTACTCACTCCATGTACACTTTCCCTCGGTGTCTGAAATACAAACCTACTGCCAAAACTCATGTTTACTGATTTCATGAATTGATTAGTAGACGTCATATTTGAGAGTAGATTTTTAATGCATTAGGCTTTCAAAACCAGGTTTTTTTACAATCAGCTGACCGCCAGCGCGGGCGGCAAGCGTCACGACTTTTAGACTTCCTTTATAAAGTTAGTGCAGGTAATTTTCACTACAAAACGGTACAACGCACATCTATCTCGTGCCTCGCGCCTCTTACCATAAGCGCGACTATGAAATCACCCTTCCATCTCCTGGTTTTGAAGGTAAAACCAGAAGTCCAGATTAAGACCAATCAGATTATTTCCTGAATATTATGATGTTGTGAATTTCAAATAATTTGTTTGGTTTACTTCTGGACGTCACGACTTCTCTCCGCTCATCTCCACTTTGCAAACTTAGGCTACGTTCACACGATAAATATGCGTGAAACGTGCGTTGCGGCGTTATATAGAAGTGCAAAACACATTCTCTATGCAACGTCACATCGCACGCTGCACGGCCGTCGCGTAAGCGCAGCCTAAGAAATACACTTGCTTCTCTTTTTTCATATATTATAATATCTTAATGTGTGTCTGAATATCAAAAAATCCTTTTTTTCAGCGAATTTTTACTGTATTTTAAAGCAGTAGTCATGCGATAGCATGATGTTTTTCAACACACTTGCTCGTAAAGTGACACTTATTGAACCAATTTTAGGTTAATGAACCTAAAATTGGTTCAATAAGTGTCACTTTAACTTTGTGTGTGCATAATGATGCAGTGTATTAAACATGCGTGCTTTTTAATTTATATTACCGCACTAGTGCGGCAATGTGTGCCACAGATAAGTATTTACTAGTCGGAGTAAAGACATTGCAGGAATGAGTAAAGTAAAAGATGGAATTAGTAAATACGATAATGGCAGCCTGGAATTTTTATTTAAAGAAATTGACTTTGGTTAAGCTTTTTACCAAAGGCAAGAGCACAAAAGCAATTAAAAAAAAATACCATAGGCAAACCTCCTTTTTTTTCCTAGGCGTTTAGCTATGGTAAAAAAAACCCCATATATGTTATTAGTATGAACTATCCTATAATATTGGCATGTATTTAACGCGGCGACAAACTTATCTGATTTAGGGTTTTAAAAATAATTAAAATGGGTAGCATAAATAATAGGTTGGCAGCTACACGCGGCGACAAACTAATCTGATTTAGGGTTTTAAAAATAATTAAAATAGGTAGAAAAAATAATAGGTTGGTATAAAGTAGCAGCTTTGTATTGAGTTGTAAGCTTTGTTTAAATTTAGTGAATTTATTGTTAAGCGAACACTAGAACTTTATAAATCTAAATGTATCATCTCTATCTATATTACGTTATTGTAGCATAAGTTCTTAGAACAAGTCTGTTTTTTCCTCGCAAGTGTGTTGAAAAACGTCGTATGAAACGCGTGTGCATTGAGCATTACATACTAGTATCATAATGTATAATTAAGGAACTGTATGCTCGGTTTCAATAAAACGTCACTAAGCACGTTGTTGCGTAACGCAGCAAAATTTTCCAGCCTGAGATCAAGAGTGTGGGGTTTCTTTCTCTTCTTCTTTATATGTATGTAAAAATATATTATTTTTATGTTTTATTTGCACACTTTACTATTCAACAGGTAACAAAAATAACGAGTATATTATGTAACTCTCTTCCATAAGAGTATTAAGAATACATATTAATATTGACTAGGTAAGTGCAAGAATATACCCTGCCACGTCACGAATATTCCTAACCGTACTTGCAGGTGAAACCTCTTCTGGAAGTGACGAAACAAGAAGAGAAGTTGACCCAGAAAGAAGATGAGCTGCGTCAGGTCCGCGACCGCTTGGACACGCAGGTGAAGCGGTGCCAGGAGTATGAACAGAAGTTCGTACAGGCTAACGCAGAGAAGACACAGCTGGCTGAGCAGTTGCAGGTTTGTTAATGATGTTTTCCTATTTTAGGTTTAAAATTAAAATTATAATGACACTAGTGAAGTGACTTTAAAATACAATTATTTTGACTAAATATTAATTGTATGTTATTGTAGTATGTATACTAGATACATATAAGTTCCAGCATAAAGCAAACCTCTTACAAAGCAAAATGTATAATCAGAAATTACATTTATTTTCGAATTGAAGGTTTTAGCATCTACGGCCTATTGTGAACAATGTCTCATTATTTTCAATGGATAGTCGAGAAGGACATTGAAGTTCAAACACCTTTTAAACTATCTTTCTACATAACTTAAATTTCTCACTAGTCAATTTTGCAAATTCTTGTTTTGACTTATAAACCACTCAAATAAAAATTCAAATGATTAAAAAAACTGTAAAAACCAAAGCAACTACATCAAACACATTATCCCTTCCAGGCTGAACTAGAGTTATGCGCTGAGGCTGAAGAGAGTCGCGCCCGCGCTGCTGCTAGGAAGCAGGAGTTGGAGGAACTGCTGCACGACCTGGAGGGCAGGATCGAGGAGGAGGAGGAGCGCTGCAACGCGCTACAGCAGGAGAAGAAGAGGCTGCAACTTAACATACAGGTGAGAGCAGAATATGGTAGGAATTGACCTTAAAAACGATAACTATACAGTTGCAACCAAGATGCATGAATTAAGTGCTTTTTTAAACTGGTAAGAATAAAGGCCCTAAAAAGATTTATCATCTTGATGGAGTCACGCCAGGGTGTTAATGATCTATTTATAATGCTAGAAAATAACGCAATTGATTCCATTTAGATTTGTAAGTGGTAAAATGGACTGAATTTAACGTCCTTAATAAGCTGCACCTAAAACCGCAAACTTATTTACTACCAACATAATCTTACCACGTTTTTCCTACACAGGACCTAGAAGAACAACTGGAGGAGGAGGAGGCCGCGCGTCAGAAGTTACAGCTGGAGCGCGTACAATGCGACGCCAAACTCAAGAAGTTGGAGGAAGACCTGGCGCTCAGCGACGACACCAACCAGAAACTCGTCAAGGAGAAGAAGGTACGTACTATTAGTTATTCCAGCTCTCCTACCTTCTTCGTTTGTTAATTATTCGCAACGCAGTCAAATAAAATTGCAATGCTGTAAATAAAACGTGGGAGCAAATTAACTACACGCTTTTAGAGTTTGTTAAACCATCCAACATTTTTAGCATATTTTTAATGATTTATTTGTTCTACATCCAATGTAAAAGTATTGTTTAACCCCGTAATATTTTTCTTTGTTAAGAAATGACGAAGAAATAGATTCGCAATTAAAATTATAATGTCATGTTTCTGAGAATCCCTAATCAATTTCTGAAGACTGATTTCACGTTTTTTTTTTCTGAATTCCCGTGGAAATACAACAGGTATTTTAATTATTTTGATATTTCAGATTTTGGAGGAGCGAGCAAACGACCTGTCCCAAGCTTTGGCTGAAGAAGAGGAGAAGGCGAAGCACCTCGGTAAACTGAAGACCAAGCAAGAGTCCGCTATCGCAGAGCTGGAGGAGAAACTTCTTAAGGTACGCTACTTAATTCCGCATATAGTACAAGGATCTTATGACAAGTGGCCAAAATAAGCTATCTTGCGTTTTCAATACATTTCAGTAATGTTTACTATACTACATAAAATATTACTTGATCTCTGCGACATATGTCAAACTGACATTCCTGGGGCAATGTGGGGGACAATTCATTCATTATACTGTTTGCGGTGTAGTATGGTGCAGGAGACAGGTGACAGAAAGGGTATTTTTTTTTAATTTACTACAGTTACTACTGAGTCCGTATTCTGTACACAATCTGTATGTAGGTACGGATCATAGTAAAATACAGAATCAGTAAAAACAAGTAAATTATAATATATTAATCCCTTTCATGTCACATGTCACCCGCATCATGCTTCACCGCAAACAGTATAGTATGCCTATAAAGTATGACATTGACAGTTACTGTCTGTACTATTATGAAATTCAGGACTTCATAGGCGGTGATTTTACTGACAGCTGTCGCAGAGCTCAAGCTATATTTTATGAAGTATACTCGTAGCAGTGCCACCCTCTCAACGTCACTCAAGCGCCATAAGACAAGAGTCTATTGGCGTTATGTTACAGGGTCTTGCTGTAGAATCAGTTTTTATTAGATCCTGATTATTGATTATCGTCTACACCAAACACGATAAGTTCTACCACTACTTGAGGTAAATGGTTAGATCGGACGGGTTTGTGTGTGTGTTCTCAACCGGTCCGACCGGACATACGCAGGTTAATCATTAGGACTGGTCAGTGGTCATTCCATAATCTTGCTTGTCTCTGGATCATGTCATCTATCTTGCTTGAATCTGGGTGTGGAAGTCCAGATAATACAAATTTTAATACTATAGGCACTTCATGCAGATTCTTATTGTTGTTTTGTAAATAAGAGACAAAAAATATTAACGAAAATGGCCTACTTTTTTATAACACAATGTTTTTTGTCATCAGGATCACCAAATGCGTCAAGAGACGGACCGTGCCAAGCGGAAGTTGGAGACTGAACTACAAGATGTGAAGGAACAGCTCGCTGAAAGGAAAGCGCAGCTCGAAGAGTTGCAGATTGTGCTCAGTAAGTATAATAATGCGTATATTGCACTGAAATGTTATAATGTTGAAGTCAAATCATTTCCTATGGAGCTATTGATTCGTAAAGTTTAAATTGCACCTATCAAAGTTAAAATTATGGAACAGGAGGTAAACCTCTTGTGCTAGTTACATAAGTGATTAAGTAATGAAAATAACCGGCCAAGTTGGGATTTTATCCCAAGAACAAACTTAATAATATTGTAGTTGAAAAACATGTTCTCCCATACATTACTACTGCACATGTAAGTTTGTATGCACAGTATTGAGAGATTTACCATGTTATTTTAGGATTATAGACTGCTTATAGGTTTTCCTGTAATATATAGTAAAGAACCATGACCACCACCATTTTTTTCTAAATGTTAGGCTGAGTAGTTTTGTAGATAAGGTAAATACTTTTTTATTTTATAATAAATAAAAAGTATTTATTTTAAAATAAGATAAATAATGATCCTCGCAACAAGCCTTTTCATTTGATATGTCACACAGTACACTTTGCAAAACTTTTTATAAAATTTTCATATTTACCTCCCAAAAGTGACCCATTTCGATTCAAAATTCATTTATTATCGTTACACGTCGCGTGTTTAGGTCACAGAAATATATATGAGTCCCAAATTTCAACTTAATCGGTTCGTAAGATTCGGAGTAAATTGACTGTGACAGACGACGGACAGACAGACATACGAGTGATCTTATAAGGGTTCCGTTTTTTCCTTTTGGGGTAGGGAAACTTAAAAAGAAAAAAGGAAGAAAGAAAAAAAACTGACTTGAATTGACTACGAACTTTAATATAATAACAAATCTAGAGACACTCGAACGTCTCTGTATACCAAGCTATCCTGTTCCCCTCCACAGCCAAGCGCGAGGAGGAGCTGGCGGCCGCCATGGGCCGCGCGGACGAGGAGGGCGCGGCGCGCGCGGCGGCGCAGAAGGCGGCGCGCGAGGCCGAGTCGGCGCTGGCCGACGCGCACGAGGACCTGGACGCCGAGCGCGCCGCGCGCACCAAGGCCGAGAAGCTGAAGCGGGACCTCAACGAGGAGCTGGAGGCGCTCAAGAGCGAGCTGCTGGACTCGCTCGACACCACTGCTGGTGAGTCATGGATATTATTCAGGCTTCGAACATTTTGTTCCTAAAAATAATTGTTAGCCAGAATATAAAAAATAATATTTCCTTACGGCAAATAATCTCATTCAGTGGAAAACGTATAGTTCAGCTGAACATTCGACGAACCTAAATCTTTTACTCTGTTAGGCTAAGTTCCCAGTTCCCAGTTTTCAACCGACTTCAAAAAGGAGGAGGTTCTCAATTCGGTTGTATGTTTTTTTTGTATGTTTGTTACGCGATTACTCCGCCAATTATGCATTGATATTGATGATTCTTTTTTTGTTTGGTAGGGCATACTTCAGAAGTGGTCCCATACAAATTTGGTCAAGATCTGATGAGGGGTTTTTGAGTTAGCTTCAATAATACGTATTTTTCCCATCTAGTATATGTGGATGATATTCTAATATGTAGTTCCTGTCACTGTAATTTACATAGCAGGTAATGGGTATTCCAATTTTTGTGGGGGTTTTGTGTAGGTACCACAACTAAAAAGTGAAATATAAAAACTTTTTCACAAAAAATAAAACCGACTTCCAAACAAAACACTACAAAGTGAAAAATAACTTTGATTTCGGAAGTCGGTGGCAAAAAAACGAAAATAAAACCCAAAGACACCGACTTCCGAAATCAAAGTTATTTTTCACTTTGTAGTGTTTTGTTTGGAAGTCGGTTTTATTTTTTGTGAAAAAGTTTTTATTTGAAAAAAAGTTTTTATTACACGTTTTTTTCTATACTGAAATTTGCTCATAAAGTTATTTTTCTCCAACAGCACAACAAGAGCTCCGAACGAAGCGCGAGCAAGAAGTAGCAGTACTCAAGCGTAGTCTTGAAGAAGAGGCGACGTCGCACGAGGCTGTACTGACCGACCAGCGACACAAGCATTCACAGGAACTACAGCAGCTGAACGAACAGCACGAACAGATCAAAAAGGCTAAGGCTGGTGAGTAACGTGTATACACATGCCTGTAACTTGCACTTAAGTATAGCTCAAGGACCTTTCGGCGGGTGGCCAAAAATCTAAACTAACGCCGCCATCTTTTTTTCAATACATTTCACAAGTGTTTACCAACAGCGCCAAATGGTTAAGGTGAACGTCCACTGGCCGCAACGCACGCACGGCACGCAACGGATTATGTTTTGCTTTGTACGAATTCATATAGCACTGCGTCCACTATCGGTACCGCCCGCACCGAGCGCTCGGTTCAATAAGATTCTTTTGGCACGTGGCCAAAGTCGGAACTAACGCCGCCATCTTGGTTTGTCAATCATTTCTGTACGAATTTCACAAATGTTTACCAACAACGCCCCCCTATCAATGTCATTCGGGCGCCAAAAGATCCTTGTCGCACTCTACCTACAGGGTAAAAGCTAAAATAGAGGAGTGGATAGCTGATCAAGAGTATGAGGCTGTTGAAGATTTACTTACCTGGATCTGTTGATCTGTTGATTCTATTACATTCGATTTCCATCTTCCCGACGGCACCTCCCCCCCTCTCATCTCCACGTATACACTTACACTAAAAAAATCCCACATAATTATGCACATAACACGCCACGACACCCCACAAACACAACATACTTAAACACATACATCACCAATCACCAAAATACACTAGCATACACATCAGTACTTACACCACTTACACTAAGTTTTTCTTTTTCTTTTCACTAGTACATAACCTTATCATTGACAATATCTCATTATAAATGTACTTGTACGCTCACAACAATCGCTCGACCTTAATGTAATGCGAAGATACAGGATTTTCCTAGTTTGGGGGGCAGGGTACTCGTATTGGACTTGACCTCATTACCTACCTTTTGTATAAACCATTCTGTATATCTTGTCTATTGTCAAAGTTTATGTTTTTTCGTGAATAAAAAGTTGTTATGGCATATTGGCAAAGCACTTTTGTGCAAGTTATATTCATGTGTATTTGCTACATGGTCAGGTCCTTCAGATCCATCTGATCTCATCAACTTCAGTGTCTTGAATGGCTGTAACGTCTTCAAAAGCGATCGCCTGCGACGATCGGGAAAATTGTTATTCAGTTTCTCGTTTCTAAATACAGTTTTCACAAGGAAAATAGGTTCACGACTTTAGGTTTAGTCAAACGACCAAAACCTCTTTCTTATAAAGCTACTAAATGACAATGACAGCCAAAAATTATATCCGAAACAAAATTAAACATAGCAGCTTCGAAATTCGAGCAAATTAAAACTTCAAAAATATATTTTTTAGCTTTTGTATACACGAATAAAAATTGTATCCAATATTTTTGTACTTATATTTTATTATACATTATTATGTTCGTATGGCGTGCGTACAGGAGCGTAAGCAGAAGAACGTAAAGTTAGGCTTATCTAAGGACGATAACTTTGAAGTGGAAAACGCGACATGTCCGTGTGAGGATGTTACCTCGTTTAGTTCCGCTCGTGACTACTGGCAACACATGTGCAATAGTCCCGGGCCAGATCGCAGGAACCGTGACTCCTTATTATGGAAAGGTATTCAAAACAAATCTAATAAATTGATTTGTGTACACAGGTTATAGGGTGTGGATTGTTGATCATTTTCTATTTTGTTAAGTACCTGGTAGTTATTGACAGGTCTACACTGTCCTATACCTATTAAAACTGTAATTTTGAAAATATTGGTAAAAACCATTTATTTATATAAGAGTAACCGTGGATTTTCTTACCGGCTCTTCTCCATTGCTAGCTTGTGACGTTTCAGTGTCCATGTAGGTTTGTGTGAAATAAAACATTTTGATCTGATGTTACAAATTATTACTAGTGTCTGAAATGTTCTTTTGAGGTAAGAACCACACCGATTTAAGTGGACCTTACCAATCACTCCAGTCAGAAGCATTTGGCGATAATCGTGTTGTCCAACTCGGAAAACTATAGTAGGGAGTCTCGTGTTATTCTTTTCTTATAATTTATCGTTGTTCAAGCTCAAGTTTTCGAGTTTTACGAGTGGTACTAAAAGTCTCACCTTTAATTTCCAGCGCTTGAAAAAGCGAAGCAATCGTTGGAAGCGGAGAACGCGGACCTCGCTACCGAACTGAAGAGCGCGAGCGCGGCGCGGGCTGAGGGAGAGAGGCGACGCAAGCAGGCCGAGGCGCAGCTCACGGATCTCGTGGCCAAGCTACAGGACGTGGAGAGGACCAGGTATTGTACCTTTACCCCGTTATTAATAAACCCGGTAAAAGTGAACCTAGTATTAATTTCGATTTAAGCATAAAAGCGAAAAAAACGCACAAAAACTGCCTTAGGAAATGAAATGAAATGGTTTATTCTGTAAATAGGTTATTGGAATCACTTTTACATGTCACATTAAAAAATATTAAAAATTAGCTAGATCAGTTCGGCGTTTCCTATCTCAGAAGAAAGGCCGAAACAAACTCAGAGGTCACAGTCAGAAGTCCAGACATAATCATGGTCAGGCCGCATGAGAACCATGTAGATTAGTGTCAGAAATGGTTTTTTGAGAAAAGAACCACACAGATTTGAGTGGACCTGTCCAGTCAGCGCAAGCATTTTTGTCAGTAATCGTGGAACTCAACTCAGAACTTAAGGAGCTCAACTCGACGAACAATACCAAAGAAAGGACATTTGGGTAGGCCGCATAAACTACTCAAACTGCCAGACCATCATTGAAAGTATTAAAACTAAACTGAGGAAGAAAACCGTCAGTAGTGATTCCAAGAAAAACTGTTGACTCAACAGTGTCCTGCTCTATTCCATTCACTTGAACATTGGTAGTTAGCTGCAACTTGAACATTGGTAGTTAGCTGCCTGACATTTGGCGTTCAAAATTTAATTAGTTTAGTCTTTTTTCATTCAGGAGAAGATTATTTACATTAACCCAATGCACAACTTTAGAGAGTGCATCGTTCACGTGTTCAAAGCTGACTAACTGACGTTTGATTTAAAAAATAAGGGAAGTGTCATCTGCGAATAATACGATCTTGTGATTATCCCTTCTGTGGTAAGTCAATTAAATAAATTAGAAATTAGAAAGGACCTAGAATTGAACCCTGCGGAACGCCCATGGTGACCGCAAATCCTGCAGATAGATCTCTTAACATCGACCCTCTGAATTCTGTTGTTCAGATAAGAAGTCAGAAGGTCGAGAGCTCTGTCTCTCATACCATAGTAGTGTGTGTGTGTGTGTGTGTAGTGTGTGTGTGTGTAGTTTCCATAGCGGTAGTGTGTCAGTTGAGTGTATCATGATGTACGCAACCGAAGGTCTTGGACAAGTCGCAGAAAATGCCAAGAGCATCTTGCGACTCCTCCCAGGCCTCGAATATGCTCTTCAGTAATTCTATGGCCGCGTCTGTAGTTGAACAACTTTTTGTAAAACCAAAGTGTTTCAGATGTAGTAAATTATGTGCATTGAAATGTCCATATATCGTACGTACCGTAAAATACTAGCCTTTTGTTTGGCAGTACGATATAAGGTTTTCACGAACGATAAACTACTTATATGCAGGTCAAAAAGTTTGCGGAATGGAAGGGTTAGAGAGAAAATAACTAACCCCTTCTGGGTTAGTTATTTTTACCTGTCACAACTTGGTGACTCAATACAATTAATTATAAATACAAAGTTTCACCCACAATCTGTTCATTAACCTTCGAGATATTTCTGGACAAGCAAGTCAATCGGAAAGAAAATATAAACAATGGGGAAAATTGAGTATCATACTATACAGTGATTACTAATTAGACAAGACTAAGCATACCTTCGACAGGCGCAGCGCATATTGAAGAATTGGATGTTTAGGATTGTTATCCATCTTTTGTGTAAATACGGGATTTATAACAATATGTTTTTTAGCTTAGGCTGCTTTTAATAATATTATGTTAAGCGATCTTTGTTCCATTTGAATTGAGCATTTTTGATTAGCTATCGATACTATGTATACTTCTCCGGAACAACCAGTCGGATTTGAATTGTTTTTTTTTTTTTGCATTGGATAGCACGGTTCTTGAGGAAGTTCATAGGCTCGGATGGGCTCGAAGGCTCGCGGACGAACTTGCAGGCAGAACTTAGTTTATTATAATATTATGAAATGTTTTTGCTTGTAGGTCGGAAGTGCAAGAGAAATGCGTCCGCCTGCAGAGCGAGGCGGAGGCGGCCGCGGGCCAGCTGGAGCACGCCGAGCTCAAGGCCTCCGCCGCCGCCAAGCACGCCGCCACTGTGGGCGCGCAGCTCACCGAGGCACAGGTACACCTATCTATAGCTCAAGGCCTCCGCCGCCGCCAAGCACGCCGCCACTGTGGGCGCGCAGCTCACCGAGGCACAGGTACACCTATCTATAGCTCAAGGCCTCCGCCGCCGCCAAGCACGCCGCCACTGTGGGCGCGCAGCTCACCGAGGCACAGGTACACCTATCTATAGCTCAAGGCCTCCGCCGCCGCCAAGCACGCCGCCACTGTGGGCGCGCAGCTCACCGAGGCACAGGTACACCTATCTATAGCTCAAGGCCTCCGCCGCCGCCAAGCACGCCGCCACTGTGGGCGCGCAGCTCACCGAGGCACAGGTACACCTATCTATAGCTCAAGGCCTCCGCCGCCGCCAAGCACGCCGCCACTGTGGGCGCGCAGCTCACCGAGGCACAGGTACACCTATCTATAGCTCAAGGCCTCCGCCGCCGCCAAGCACGCCGCCACTGTGGGCGCGCAGCTCACCGAGGCACAGGTACACCTATCTATAGCTCAAGGCCTCCGCCGCCGCCAAGCACGCCGCCACTGTGGGCGCGCAGCTCACCGAGGCACAGGTACACCTATCTATAGCTCAAGGCCTCCGCCGCCGCCAAGCACGCCGCCACTGTGGGCGCGCAGCTCACCGAGGCACAGGTACACCTATCTATAGCTCAAGGCCTCCGCCGCCGCCAAGCACGCCGCCACTGTGGGCGCGCAGCTCACCGAGGCACAGGTACACCTATCTATAGCTCAAGGCCTCCGCCGCCGCCAAGCACGCCGCCACTGTGGGCGCGCAGCTCACCGAGGCACAGGTACACCTATCTATAGCTCAAGGCCTCCGCCGCCGCCAAGCACGCCGCCACTGTGGGCGCGCAGCTCACCGAGGCACAGGTACACCTATCTATAGCTCAAGGCCTCCGCCGCCGCCAAGCACGCCGCCACTGTGGGCGCGCAGCTCACCGAGGCACAGGTACACCTATCTATAGCTCAAGGCCTCCGCCGCCGCCAAGCACGCCGCCACTGTGGGCGCGCAGCTCACCGAGGCACAGGTACACCTATCTATAGCTCAAGGCCTCCGCCGCCGCCAAGCACGCCGCCACTGTGGGCGCGCAGCTCACCGAGGCACAGGTACACCTATCTATAGCTCAAGGCCTCCGCCGCCGCCAAGCACGCCGCCACTGTGGGCGCGCAGCTCACCGAGGCACAGGTACACCTATCTATAGCTCAAGGCCTCCGCCTCCGCGTCTTTTCACAAGCCGTGATCGGCAAATACAAACTTTCACCCCCTGTTTAACACGTTAGCGGATGAATTTTGAAAAATCACTCCATAGTGCTCACTTTCGTTATAATATATAAGGAACTCTTGTGAAAAATTGCCTGCTTCTAGACGACCCAGCGGTTTAGACAGAGCGTTGTCTGTCAGTGACTGAAATTAAGGTTTTTTATAAGTAAGATTAACAGTTTTAATAAAAATATATTATTGCTTTATAGGCTTTACTTGAAGAGGAGACGAAACAGAAGCTGTCTCTACAGACCAAGCTGCGCAATATCGAACAACAGCTGGAGCAGGCACGAGACCAGCTCGAGGAGGAAGAGGAAGCCAAGAAGAATCTTGAGAAACAAGTGAGTAACATGTGAAACCTTTTATTATAATAGAGTACCACAATACTTTATTCTGTCGTGTAACAGTATTGCTTTTAATTTTTATTTTACTACAATATTTATTGATTGAAATCAAATTATACATTTTGATTTAGAGGCAAATGAGACTTTATAATTTTGTTCAATTTTTAATGAATTGCCAGTCACGGTGTATAGTAAATGCGGCAGTAATCAATTCCCTCCGATTGGACTGTAAACATGTTACAGAAAATAATGATATCTTGCATGGTTAACATTCATATGATAACCATGCGGGATATTATTATTTTCTGGATATTTTCTATATAACTGGTTGTATTCAAGTAAACAGAAGTTAATTTAAAGTCAATTGTACAATTTTTGGCGCCATTGTGTGTACCTATTTGCAGCATTTAGCTGATTAGAAAGACGACTCAGTTGGAAATATTATGGATACACAAAGGCTCACTTTTTATCTAAAACCAATTTCCCCAGGTCACAGCCCTTACCCAGCAAGTAGTGGACGCGAAGAAGAAGGCCGAGGAAGAGGCGGAGAACGCCGCAGCGCTTGAAGAACAGCGCAAGAAGCTCAGCAAGGACGTGGAGGCACTGCACAGGCAGATCGACGAGCTGCAGCAGGCCAACGACAAGCTGGACAAGAGTGAGTAGTCTGTGACAGTTCAGAACCTCACTGAGAATGTAGTCTGTGACAGTACAGTACTTCACTGAGAGTGCGGATAGGGCCCAATTAACTTTTCAACAACAAATTTTCACTTGACAATTACAAAGTAGTTGTGACATAAATCTACACACATGCACATAATCTGCATAATGCAGTTCAACTTATCTCTCTGCATTCTTCAGACAACTTACTGTTAAACAAAAGGAATTTCCACATACAAAAGTTCTGAAATGCTTCAATAACCCTACTTTGTGAAGACATAAGCTGTTGTCAACTTATGGTTTTGTTCTTTTCGTATCGACGGTACATCAACTTATTCGATTCAAACTTAATGACGGCTCGGAGCATGAGGCGAGTCGCTGCGCAGTAACGAGTTCACGTGTCAGCGGCGGGGGGCGCGGTCCTGCGCAGGAGTACGGCCGGGCGCTGTTCTTGTGATTTGACATTTTGATTCATTACATCCTCGCGCATATCTGCTGATCAAAGATCACTTTCGAATTCATGTGTGAAGGTTGGATGCAGATTGAAATTAAAATTAGAGGCATCAAAATGTTTCGTTTTTTTTTTTAATACGTTCTCTTATGTTTCAGGTAAAAAGAAGATCCAGGCTGAACTAGAAGACACTAACATTGAGCTAGAGGCGCAGCGAGCTAAGGTCATGGAGCTGGAGAAGAAACAGAAGAGCTTCGATAAGGTACAGTCCATTTTTAGGGTTTCGTAGTAAACAAGGAATCCTTATAGTATCGCCATGTCCGCGGCTTAGATCAGAGACTCTTTGTACTAGAAATCTGTAATTTGGCATGGGTATACATATTAATCACGCCGACAAACTGGTTTTTGTTATAGTCAAGAGTCCCCCCTACCCCCTGCCAGCTAAATAGTGGGTTTTGAATAAGTCTTTATTTGTCTTAAACATGGTTTAGAGTTGTTAAAGTCTGGTTTTGATATAATGTACAGATGTTTAGCTATACAGAATATAGTATCAATTGCATGCAAAATAATTAATAGGTAACGAGTTAAAGGTAAAAACGAAAGGATATGTAAAAAAAATCGCGGTGGTAGTATATATAACGAAATTAAAAGGAAAACTATCAAAGCTGAATAGGCTTTACAAGTTAACGAATAATAATCGAATAACTTACATTTGCGGTTACAAAAACATGTTCTCCCATACATTCCTTAAGGGAGAACATGTTTTTCAACTACAAAGTTTAAGTTTGTTCTTGCGATAAATTCATCCCAACTGTGTAAACCCTTCGTTGTGCTTGGTTCAACACAGGATTTTTAATTTGAAAGTTGAAAATACAAGTAATTTGGAATAAAAAAAACTTAAATGGAGTAGATAGACTGTGTCTAACTAAGTTTCTCGTAGTTATGGGGATTATTTTGCTTGTAAAAATAATAGTTCTGTGGAATAACTTGTTTTCATTGCCGCCTTAGCTAGAAAGATTTAGGTAGGAACATTGATTATGATTGTTTCAATTTAACTTTGAAATAAATTGACAAGTAATCTTTTGTGTAGGGTTTCCTTCTATTTCAATAGTAACCTTTTTACCTGGTTTATTTATAGGGACAGTCTGGAGTATACAAATTACATTTCATGTTATATTTGTACAGTTTCATTTTTATTAAAGTTGTTATTATTTATCGCAGGTGGTGTCAGAAGAGCGTGCCATCGCTGAGCGATACGCGGCGGAGCGTGACGCGGCTGAGAGAGACGCTAGAGACAAGGAGACACGCGTTCTCTCCCTCACACGAGAGCTAGACACTGCTGCTGAGAAGGTAAGATACAATCATTTTCATAACAAAGATATAAAGATAATTGTCGTTGGAGCTCACGGCAATTAGCGATACTAATATGAAAGAAGTGGACTGTAGATTTGTTGACCATCATTATTTTGTTAAGTACCTGGTACTTGTTGAAAGACCTACACTGTCCTCCCATACCTGATAACACTGTTATTTGAAAATATTGTAAATGCCAATTATTTTTAAAAGAGTAACCGTGGAGTTTCTTGCCGGCTCTTTTCCATAGGAAACGACCAATTGGAACCATGCACCTAGCTTCTGACGGTTTATGTGAAGTAAAATATTTTGAATTTGAAAAATTGAGATGTTCGACATACCTATAGTGCCGCGTCTGTATGACTTGTTTTGTGAAAGGCACGCTCTGTATTACTGTTTTAACTTTTGAATACTGGCAGTAAAGAATACAAGATGTTGCCATATATTATAAATAACTAGTCTGAAATTGTTTCCACTACTAATTGGAAACTTCCTTTCGTGTGAGTAGGCTGTATACCAACACACTGGCCCAGTGCAGGTTGGTGAATGTCACATCTCCTTGAAACTTTGGTTCTTGGACATGCCAGTTCCACCACAATGTTGCCTTTCTCCGTTTTTAAAGCAGTGGTAAGTTTGAGCCCAAGACACCTACGTGGTCGCAACCGGTACTGCTGAGCATGAGGTCCTGGGTTCGATTCCCAGGTCGGGCAGTGTTATTGGTTTTTTCCATCTTGGAAGTCCAGGAATTAATTAACCATATCGTACAAAACCTGAACACGAATTAAAAGGTCCTAACAATATTCTTAGACCTCGCGAAGGCATGCGACACCGTCCCCGTCCATTCTCTCTTACTTAAACTTGAAAAGGATGGACGTCAGGGGATTGCAACTTGATCTCTCTACATCACAAATCGCTCCCAGATAGCCAAGATTTATTGTCGCAGTAACAATGAGCTCCTTCGACGTTACTACTATGGCGTTCCAAAAGGAAGCATATTGGGTCCCACTTTATTTCTAGTTTTTATAAACGACTTGTAAATAAATAAATAAATATCCCAAATGCCAAGATAACATCCTTTGCAGATGACTATAACTTTACTGCTATAACTTTCGTCGCCAACACATGGTCTGAATTCGAGGACCAGGCACAGCATGGTTTTGATGTAGCGCTAAACTGGATTTATTTCAATACGCTTACACTTAATACCTCCAAAACTAACCTACTCGATCAGTTCTGCAACCCTACCAAACCCACCAATATCCCTTAAAGCTCACACATGCAATTTGCAAACTTAAGTTTCATGCCACTGTGCACCTATAACCTCTACGGATGAAATCAAATAACTAGGTATAGTCATAGATAAAAATCTTAAAATCTTCAAAACTTTAAGAAATATTACTAATCCTATAATTAATTATACGTAGAAATATTACTAATCCTATAATTAATTATACGTAATTTCTCTGTTACCTTATGCATGCCTATTTATTATTACTAGAGATCGGATATTCGGATGCATATTTACCTAAAGTTGAGGTGTTGGCTATTATGGGAAGCACTTTTGTATCGTAAAAATCCCGGGATTCCGGGATCGACAGATTTAGAGTTCTGATTATAGAATTGAATGTATATTTACTTACGTTCAGGTGTTGGCTATTATGAGATGCACTTTTGTATCGATCGCATAAATCTCGCGATTCCAGAATTGATGCATTTTGTACTTTTTGACTATAGAAATGCTAGCTAATTTTGTAAAGTAGGTTGCCAAATTGGTACAGCACACAGTGACAAACAACTTGGTGCCTTGAGTTTCATCAAAAAATGTTTACAGTAGGTATATAATTTTTTATGTTAACACCCCAAAAGTAATCTTCACAAGAGGGCTGATAAGTCGTTTCCATACCATATTTCCGATTAGTTTTACATTCCCGGATTTTATTGATCTCCGGGATTTAAGTTAAAAAATAATAATTAAGAAGCCACTTCCATAATTTCTTAGCCAAAAATTAACTTTAGGTAAATATGCATCCGAATATCCGATCTCTAAGTATTCCCTGTTGAGGTGGTGCGGGATATACTATCCTTAAACCGTTGGAACTTGCACATCGCGCCATATACCTTCCGTCCACTAATTTATCCAACTAATCAGTTATTCACAAACTGCAACGTCCACAACGTGTGGCAACACTTTATTTTACACTCAATTCTGTTCCAACACCGCATAACCCCCTATATTGAAATTACCAAACGCCGAAAAGATATGATATGTATTATCGAAGAACTTCATATCTAAGCAGTTTGAAAACGCGGCATTTACCACATAAGCCAACATTCCAAAATTTACAATTCAAAATATGTATTTTCTAACACACCACTCACCCCACAGGTCGAAGAACTAGAACGCACAAAGCGCCTCCTACAGTCGGAGCTGGACGAGCTCGCCAACACGCAGGGCACGGCCGACAAGAACGTGCACGAGCTGGAGAAGGCCAAGCGCGCGCTCGAGTCGCAGCTGGCGGAGCTGAAGGCGCAGAACGAGGAGATCGAGGACGACCTGCAGCTCACCGAGGACGCCAAGCTGCGCCTCGAGGTCAACATGCAGGCCATGCGTGCGCAGTTCGAGAGGGACCTGCAGGTATGTTGGTAATATAGGGACAACATGAGCAAAGGCCAGATAACGATTTTCACTCTAATAAACATGGAAAATAATTGTCTCATCAATCGAGTGTAAATAAAGCACAAAAAGACATTTTTTTTTCTAAAGAACGTCTAACTAAACTTTGTGAGTTTCAATGTATAGATTGTGTGTAAAGGTGTAAATTCACTCAAATCATCGTTGCTCTGGTTAGACTAGTCTTCTATTGAATGCATTCGTTAGTGAGATCTGGCGTCTGTCTGCGTACATTTTGCAAGTTTTTTTTTAGGCCACAGCAAGCAGTTCATTATATCATTATGTTAACATAACACGAACTGCTGAGCTCCGGTAGCAAATTTTACGAACCACTATCAATATTTTGTCAACAATTTCGCTACTTTACTTACCTCTTTTACTTCATGCAGGCCAAGGAAGAACAAGGCGAGGAGAAACGCCGCGGCATCGTGAAACAGCTGCGCGACTTGGAAGGTGAACTGGAAGAGGAACGCAAACAGCGCGCCGCCGTGCTAGCGATGCGCAAGAAGTTAGACGCAGACCTCAAGGACGCTGAACAAGCCCTGCATCTTGCTAATAAGGTCAGCTATGTAGGCTTCATCCTAGAATCGCAGATTATTATCAAGTTTTGGAACAACAAACTCGAATGTTATACCTTTTGATTACACATGGTCACACAAAAATCAACTAAGATGACGTACCCGCTAAAGTTGATAATTGAGTATTGATTGACAATTGAGTATTGGTTGATTGGCAATGAACGAAAATTGTCTAAGATTCTTAATTTAAGTATATATTAAAATCGTCCTGACCAAATTTCGTAGATTTACCAACTACGCAGGAGGTTATAGTGCACAAACGTATACGCGAACACAGGTGAACTCCTCGTGAACGCATACGTCAGCCATCGTGAGCTCAACGATCAGACAAGATAACTACTATCACTACTAAAAGCGTTTCTGTTTAAAGTGGTATCTGTGAAGTTATACTGCAGATGATACTTCTCTTATTTTTAAAGTAGACAGGATTAGACAAGATTTTGACGATGTAAACAGTGCACTGTCAATGGTTACGGATTGGTTTACGACAATTAACCTAGTTCTCAATGCCAAGAAAACGAAATGTGTAAAGTTCGCCCTAACAAATGTTAGAAATCTAGAACCGAACATCGTCTTAGATAAAGAGTTGCTTGAAACTGTATACTAGGCAGTTTTTCTGGGCATAACAGTAGATGCAAAACTGGTGGGGCCAACATATATCGAGCCTAGCGGGAAGGCTCAGTTCGGCCGCCTACGCCGTCAGGAAAGTAAGACAATACACTGACGTTGATACAGCTCGGTTAGTCTATTTTAGTTATTTTCATAGCGTTATGTCCTACGATATTCTGCTGTGGGGCAAAGCTGCTGATATTCAAAATATATTGGTCCTTCAAAAACGAGCTGTTCGAGCAATTTACCAGCTAGGTGCCAGTTTCTCTGAGAGATTTTTCTGAAGATATTAAGAGATATAAAGGCAAAATATACACTTATACACTAAAAACAATTAAATATATACAAACTACGAGCTCCCTTTCACCGGCTTCATAAGGTCCATAACTCATTTGTTGGGTTTGGTAAAACCTTTTATAACAAGCTACCCTCTTCTTTGCTAGATTGATATTAGTCGCTGTGATTAACTCAAGACAATGTTTAAATGTTCTTTCTCCAGAATTAGCTTTTCTTGTTTTTCTATCTGGAATTTCTCAGTAGCAGCCCGGAGTCTGGATTTGTGCCCGGTTGATGGCAATAGGCTCGCCCCCTATTACATGGGACTTAAACATAACTGCAAACCCTCCGGGGAAACAAGGCGTGATGTTATGTTATGTTCACATAATCTACTAATTACAATGTTTTTTAGTATGAATTGTATTGCAATATGTAGCGAGTGACCTCGACAATTGATCATATTATTATATGCCTGAGCAACTGGCAGCATGTTGCGTCATGCTCGCTTAGATGTCATTGCTTGCGGTAGCGTCGGGGGTCGGGTTGCCTCCTTGCCTCAAATATGGCAAGGGGGGTAATGGCTATGCTCGTGAACGGGTGTTGCTTGTGGTGACCAGGTCGTCTTGTTGATCATGGTTTTGTTATTGTTATTAGTAATTCATTGTTTATTTATTTTACCTCGATGGTCCCAGTTTATCAATTATATCTTCCAGTTACAGCTATATGTAAGCGGGCACGCCCTTTATGCCTGGAGGCTTTTATTTAGATATTGTTTACGTTTAGTCTTTTTTTATTTATTTCTGCCTGAGTATAGTTCTCGATGTTTGTGGTTGACATATTGGCGTGTGCTAGCTGTCATATGGCTATTAATTTATAATTAAAATTATGTTTTGTGTTCCGTAATGTAAATTATTTTTCATCACATCTATTAAAAAAGAGCTAGTTTGTTCTTCGTAAACAGGGACCAAAATAGCTCTTTGATCCCTAGGGAGCAAAATAGATTTGAATTTGGAATGTGGACATTGTTAGTAAAATCACCAAAGATATCATTCACGAACATTGTATGAAGAAGTAACAAGCTGGCAAGAAATAGAGAGAAAGTGTGAATTATTTGGTCAAAAATTTAAATCCAAGATGGCGGCAACGAGACATGACGAAAATTTTTAAACTTTTCGTCATTGGTGTCGTTTTCCTAGTTTTCGAGGGCGCCATAGTCCATAGTGAGGCCAAAATGTAAATCCAAGATGGCAGCTAAGAATTTTTTCAAGTTTTTCGTCATTGGTGTCGTTTTCATAGTTTTCGAGGGTGCTAAAGCTGATAGTAAAGTTAAAATGTAAATCCAAGATGGCAGCTGCGAAAATTTTCAAATTTTTGTCGTTCAGGTATCGTTTTTATGGTTTTTAAAGCTGTGCATACGTAATAAGCCTTCAAGACAGCTTCTTCACAAGTCGATAAAGAGGTCAAAACGTAAATCCAAGATGGCGGCTGCAAACATTTTGTTTTGGTTTTAAATCATACGTGGGAGATGAGGTCGGACGTCGGTCGGAGAGGGTGATGAAAAGTAGTGTTCACGTCGGGAGCAACACTATTTCAACCTCGAGTGACGTACTTTGAATACCACGCTGCGTTCAGGATTCTACTGTAGAATCCTTCGCTATGCTCGGCATTCAAAGAAACACTCGCCTTAAAAATAGTTGTTTGCTCCCTAGGCAAACAATCTACTATTGCATACATATTATATGTATATTATTGTATATTGCATTGATATAGAATCAAATTTTTCCAACTGAATAGACAGCACTAGGAAGTGGTGAAGGGTAGGCGTTTTGGGGGACTGTCTTATGTAATTTTGACTTCAATGTTTTTCCTTCCAGGTGAAAGAAGACGCCGCCAAGCAGGTCAAGAAACTCCAACAACAGTTAAAAGAAGTCGCACGCGAAGCTGAAGAGGCGCGCGCGGGCAGAGAGGAAGCCGCGGCCGCGGCGCGCGACGCCGAGCGGCGCGGCAAGGCGCTGGAGCAGGAGGCGCTGCAGCACGCCGAGGAGCTGGCCGCCGCCGAGCGCGCGCGCCGCCAGGCCGAGGCCGAGCGGGACGACCTGCTCGACGAGCTCAACAACTCCTCTGCCAAGGTACGACGACGTAGTAGCAGGAGGCGCTGCAGCACGCCGAGGAGCTGGCCGCCGCCGAGCGCGCGCGCCGCCAGGCCGAGGCCGAGCGGGACGACCTGCTCGACGAGCTCAACAACTCCTCTGCCAAGGTACGACGACGTAGTAGCAGGAGGCGCTGCAGCACGCCGAGGAGCTGGCCGCCGCCGAGCGCGCGCGCCGCCAGGCCGAGGCCGAGCGGGACGACCTGCTCGACGAGCTCAACAACTCCTCTGCCAAGGTACGACGACGTAGTAGCAGGAGGCGCTGCAGCACGCCGAGGAGCTGGCCGCCGCCGAGCGCGCGCGCCGCCAGGCCGAGGCCGAGCGGGACGACCTGCTCGACGAGCTCAACAACTCCTCTGCCAAGGTACGACGACGTAGTAGCAGGAGGCGCTGCAGCACGCCGAGGAGCTGGCCGCCGCCGAGCGCGCGCGCCGCCAGGCCGAGGCCGAGCGGGACGACCTGCTCGACGAGCTCAACAACTCCTCTGCCAAGGTACGACGACGTAGTAGCAGGAGGCGCTGCAGCACGCCGAGGAGCTGGCCGCCGCCGAGCGCGCGCGCCGCCAGGCCGAGGCCGAGCGGGACGACCTGCTCGACGAGCTCAACAACTCCTCTGCCAAGGTACGACGACGTAGTAGCAGGAGGCGCTGCAGCACGCCGAGGAGCTGGCCGCCGCCGAGCGCGCGCGCCGCCAGGCCGAGGCCGAGCGGGACGACCTGCTCGACGAGCTCAACAACTCCTCTGCCAAGGTACGACGACGTAGTAGCAGGAGGCGCTGCAGCACGCCGAGGAGCTGGCCGCCGCCGAGCGCGCGCGCCGCCAGGCCGAGGCCGAGCGGGACGACCTGCTCGACGAGCTCAACAACTCCTCTGCCAAGGTACGACGACGTAGTAGCAGGAGGCGCTGCAGCACGCCGAGGAGAGTACGCTCTTAAATACACTCCCTTATCCCCTTAAACACGATCACACAAAACAAATTTTGGGTATGTATGGGTTTATTTTAGGCTTTTACACACCTTCGAACCACACTTTTAGCATCGGCTTGTAATATTCTCGCCGCTGAGACACAGACCTCTGCGAGTGGGAGGAACACATCTTTGAATACAACATATAAAATACATCTTTTAACACATTTTGTAGCTCTAAATACACTGGTGCAGTCTGAACAACGGCGGCTGGATGTCGTGTACTTCCTCTACACCTCCAAACAGTCCGCCCCAAATCACTAACCCGAGTCACTCTTAACCGAATACATCTTTACATAGCCCCCGATACACGTAAATAAATTTTCACTAAACGTTATTCAACAGAGTATTATACAGTTTTTGTATTCAACAGAGTACACTTCTCATCGACGAGAAGAAACGTCTGGAGGCGCGGATAGCAGCCCTCGAGGAAGATCTGGACGAGGAGCAGTCCAACAACGAGATCCTCAACGACAGGCTTAGGAAGTCACAGGTATGCGTCATCAACAGTTTTATCTACTTAAGACCTTTCACAATTTTCATATCTATTACTATATAAAATACAACTCACTGTACAATGGGTATCTTCGCCTTCTACCTCGTAATTTTTTTTTTTATTATTTTGGCAAATAGGTAATAAAGAGAATGGAGTACCTATTTTCTGAAGTATCATATTTTAAAGTCGGTCAATGAGGGAAATAAACTTCTGTTGTTGAACGTTCAGCTTTTGTGGTTCAGTTTTGTAAAAATACTATGGTAAAATTCGTTGTTTTTTTTTTCGCAAATTTTCTTTTTGTGCTCTGTATATGTTATCTAAAATAAAACGAATGTTGAGGAAAAGCATGCTTTAATTGCATATTGTGTAACAATTTTGTTTCACATTTCGTGTATAAATGTATAATCTAATTATTTTTGTAAAATCTTCAGAACCAAATCGACCAGCTAACAATGGAGCTGGGCACCGAGAAGTCAGCCACCCAGAAGCTGGAGAGCGGCAAGTTAGTGCTGGAGCGACAGAACAAGGAGCTCAAGGCCAAGCTCGCAGAACTAGAGACTGCAGCACGGACAAAGACTAAGGTACGTTACTTCCGTTATGGTAATGTGGCGGCATCTACAACGCCATATGCCAATTACGCATCACACTATTCATATCTTGTTTACCGCAAGACTAACATCAACATCCCAACATCAATTGTCGGGCAGTCACCGACGAGAAACAACACCCGTCTATTCGGAGGATCCTCCCTTTTCTATGCAGAATGAGTGAACTTTACACCCTGTGTCTCATACGTCTATACTAACATCCGGTTTCTAAAAGCCGGATAAATAAATCTTGTCAAATGTCTTGGTAAGTTTTGTAATCGGATGGCCGAAATAGCAGTCTACTTTATCACATATGTGCAAAAACTAATGTAGCATTTTGTATAATTTCTTTGTTTTCATGTCACAGGGCGTGATCACCTCCCTGGAGCTGAAGGTGGCTAACCTCGAAGAGCAGCTGGAGGCCGAGTCTCGCGAGCGCCTCGCGCAGCAGAAGTCCTCGCGCAAGCTCGACAAGAAGATGAAGGAACTGGTGCTGCAGCTTGACGAGGAGAGGAGGCATGCTGACCAGTACAAGGAGCAGATCGAGAAGGTATGATTCAACCACTCAGCTGGGAAAAAAGAGATAATGCTGGAATATTACAAATATAGTGCAGTATTCAGAAACATTTGCCGATATAATCTTGCGCATATGTTACGCGACTTGTGTTATCCTTGCGATTTCGAATCACTGCGCATATCGGTAAGGTAGTCACAAACATACTACTTGCTGCGCGTGGTCTATAACAATAATAATATATCCTGTTGATGTCCAGATGAACGTCCGCGTGAAAGCCTTGAAGCGTCAACTCGACGAAGTAGAAGAAGAGGTCCAACGCGAGAAGGTCGGCAAGCGCAAGGCACAGCGCGAGCTCGAGGACATGCTGGAGTCGCACGAGACCCTCACGAGAGAGTGCAGCAATCTGCGCAACAAGCTCAGGTAAGGACCATATACTTCAGCTAACATGCGCAAAAATAAATAGAGGCTACACTCACGATGCGATGTGTTTCGTGCCGACCCGTTTATTTGGTTCGAGGCACCAGCGGAGTATTTGCGTAACACACATTCAATGCCTTTTATGTTGACAGTTCGGCCACGTTCATTGCGCTGTTGAGTGGACGAATTTTCCAAACCTATGTTGAAATGTGTTACGAATTTTCTTCAAAACCCTCTGATTGTGATTGAGGTGTGTTCCGCAATAAGGGTGTAGGTTTATCTTGTTTACGTCGGCTGCAAATGTGCAACTGCAAACTCTGAGAGCATAATTTTGACAATATTTTACTATACTTCGAAAGTTGTAAAGCCACAAATCGTTGTGCCGTGAATTTGGCCTCTCAACATTTCAATTTTAATCGTAGGTCGCTGTCTTAAAAGTTTTTTCTTGATGTATCATTGTGACTAACAATAACCGTTTTTGAATCTATTGAAGTGTAGTAGAGATTCAAAGAATGGTTTTTATTTCTCTTAATTTTCTTTAATCACTTGTCGAATGTTGTTCGTGACTTATTTATAGTTACGGAGACGCGAGCAATCCTTTAAAAACGACGGGACAATATAAAAAACATACCTACAATATGATGTAGATAAAATGTTGTATGTTTCCGCTAGGCCGTCGTTTGCCGACGACGAAACGATTAGCGAGTGGGGGAGTGAGTAAGACGAACAGCGAGCGAGCGACTAGCGTCAGGTAGTAGAGTGGGCTAAATATATCATGCTCGAGGTTAACTATGCTTCACTAAGCTGGCTCTAGTTTCAACTAGGCTGGTTCTAGTTTAGCTAGGCTCGAGTATTAACGGGCTCGCTCGGAATGGACAGCTAAATACATGTGGAATTGGGCATTCGCTTTATAATATACAATTCTTACTGACTGGTCATAAGCTTGAAACTCTTCACTCTTTACTGTCATCGAATGAACGAATGGGATTGAAATCATGGAACGATAAACTTCATTTCATTATTGTGTTGTTTTATTTTTGGAATATTTGCAATGCAACTAGACTGAAAGCCACAGATAATTGGCACGATTTTGTCTATAGTAACACATTGCTGATATTCCTCCTAACCGGTCTGGTGAGCTAAATGGGGGTAAAACGGTGGGGTAAAGAAACATGGATGGATGTGAACCTGCGCATTTTGGGGTCGAAAAGCGTGGGTTTACTTGTCGCTTTAAAAATAACCGTGTTTCATGTGTCGTCCGTTTTTTTTAGAGAATAATAATAATTTTAGAGTTGAGAATGATTTGTTAGAGAGTATTTATGTACTTGTTTAATCCACTACACGATGTATCAAAACGTAATTATTTTAAATTTGAAAGCTTCTCCTGTACTACATGGTGTTAAATAATTATTTTGGTTGGTTGGTTTTTTAACATTAAAATAAAACTTTTGTTTTTATTTTTCCTTAAATAACAACTTAATTATATGACAATATACAATTAAAACTCAAGAATTACACTTTACATCAAATTTTCTCAACTCTTTCCCCTAATATTTGAAGAAAAATCCTAATGATGTTGCCCTGCGCTTCCAGACGGCAGGGCGGCGGCATGGGCCTGTCGGGCGCGTCGTCCTCGCGCCTCAAGCGCGCCTCGCTGGCGCCCGGCGCCGGCGCCGGCTCCGGGGACGAGTCCTTCGACGACGTCAACGACACCGCCAACAGCGTGGAGTAGCGCACACACACGCGCACACGCGACGCAACGACGTCTACAACACCCACGCTTGACGTTACAGCTGTGACGTCAAAAGGACTAGACATCATAGCTTGTTGACGTTGTAACTATACAGCACGATGTATCGTTGTAATGTTACATTCTGTTATCTGGGGCCTACTATGAACTCTTATTTCTATATTATCCAGGCAGTTCACGGCATATACAGAAATGCCTTGCAATTAGTGGTCACGTGACGCCCTGGCCGACTTCTGCCCGATGTTTTCACAATGTTTTCAACTTAACATAAGTCGAGCGCCGACGAGGGCGAGAACTCTCATCCACTAAACTATAATAATTACAACTGTCTATTAATATTATTATCATGTTAAAACTGAATATTTAATAAAAAAAGATATGATACGATATAATTTAACCAAGCAGTGAAAAGAACCTGGTTTTTTAAAAGTTCGTAATAGGCCCCATGTACTTGCAATAAATGTGCATTCAACGCGCTGCTTAGTTACACATGGTCGTAAGCGCGGCTGTTGTCGACGATTTGTGACGTGGTTGTGATAGCGGTGACGTCACGAAATGTCCACTCAATCGCTACATGTAATAGCAGATGTGAGGTAATGTGTTCTTTTAGGATCTTTAACTAATGTGCTAAACTACATACATTAATAAATAGCCAAACGTCTCAAGTGTAGACTTACGATTGCAGTTCGAAGCCCATCAGTGGATTATTGTGGTGGACCTACTCGAAAAACATGTAGCTCAGCTTGAGAGGTTGACCGGAATATTTGTAACATGCAAAACATATTACTAGTATTCATTTTTATTAATAAAATAATGTCAAACGTGATTAACTTTCAGTTTAGTGACCTTAGGCTAAGTAGTTATTTTTGAAAATTTATTGTTATTCCTTCTTATTACTGTTCTTTCTTCAACTTTATCGACGTACTTAATTACTGAAGAATACATTTCTTTATATTACGCTCTTACATGTAGCTATCTTATACTGCAATCGTATTTTTGTACATAAAATCTTTATCGAGGGATTATAATAAATAAACCCGTGTTCACATTAGCTATCACATTTAATTAACCCAAACGTGATGTAAGACATTGTACATTAGTTTTACAAAATTACGATTGTATAGATGTGGCCTAAAAGTCAATGTAAATCGAGTTAATGTATGGATATAGCGAACAGCTGAGAACGCATAGGCTTTTGTATCTAAATAAATAATTCTTTCATTGTATAATGTTATATATATGTCCGTGAAATTTTATTGTCATTATGAAATATTTAGAGTACATATTCTTTTCAGTTTTAGGTGTGTGAATCTGTACGCTAATTTATACGGCGATATATTTCTAAATGCATGAAAAATATTAATCAGATCATGATCACGTCCGAGAGTTGCGGTTGGTGTACACGTTCGTACGTCTAGGACACTACAATAAATAACGCGGGTGCTCAATTTACACTAAAATAAATTGCATTTAAACAGTCGAGTCTGAAAAACAATAGCAATTGGTGATAAACCCCATCCCAGTATTAAACTATACATTCCTAACAATCGAGATTTTCAGTTTGCCCAGACAAAGTCGGACGGGTAGAATGTTAAATTACTCATTGGGTGATATTTGTAATGAATTTTTTTTTAAAGTATTAATAAATTGTGGCAAAATATTACTTATACTGTTTGATGATTGCATTTAAAACGCGACTGAGTAACCAAGACTGTTGTTGCGATAATTGACTCCCCCTCCATTATCAATTGTACCGTTTGCTGAGATCTGTCAACCACGTTGTGCACGGAGCATGTTCTATTCAAACTGAGCGCAATATGTGTACTTTATCAATTAATTTTTACAGCAACTGAGTCTTGTTTCGCTCAGTTTGTTGAGCGTGCTCGGTTCGCGTCACTGTCACCTATACAATGTAAATATAATCAGTGTAAGTCACTGAGCGCTTAGTTGCCATACAAATTTTAATGATAGTTGATAAGTAAACTTGTGAGCTTCGATGTGACGGGTGTGGCGCGCGCGGCGGGGCGGCCGGCCGAGCGCTCTGGCGGCTCACTCTAGTATTGTTAAGCAACAAATACACTAACTTTCAATCAGAACCCTAAGCTGCGTCGAGTTACACATTTTTTATTACGTTTTATACAAAGAGCGAGGCGTCGTCACATCTTATATTAAGTTTTTAACAAAGTCCTTACCATCTCCGTAACATCTTGAATGTAAATACACCTGGCCAGGTGGTGTCATGTAAATTGTTTACATTAAATACAAAACGGTATTATTTGTGTCTGCAGGCGAGGGTAGGCGCTAGAACGGCTTGCTCTATAGACTTAAGTAAGACTCGTAGTAATAAATTGTGGCCTTAAGTTTTCTTTATTATCGACTTAATACGTAAAATGGATTGGAATTAGTCTCTTGTAACAGAGGCCTAACTTGTATCGTGCGAGCATTTTTATTATTATTTACCAGTCTTCATGACCACTTTTTTAATTCTTTATTATAGTTTTCCGAATAATAATATAAAATTTTAATGTAAGTAAACATTGAAGCATAAACTTATTTTACATAAATATTATATTTAATTATTAACAATATTGATAATTGTAAAATTGGCCATAGGTTGTAACAAGTTATCAGTTGGCATGCCAATTAAACAATTTTTCATGATTTTTATATCATTTGTTTTATTTGAATAACTACCCAAACCTATTTTCCAGAATAAAAAGCTGCAAACGTACTTAGGGTCAGTTCACACTAGGGTTGCCAACTTGTTTATATTTATAAACAAGTTGGCAACCCTGGCCAAAATATAAATATAGTACCTACTTAAGCCTCTATAATATAGCAGGAACAGATAGTGCAATCCACGACGACGCGCCCCACTCCGTGACTGTACTGTAAGGGCTTTTTCACACGTACCACAACCACACCACGTCGTAACGACAAAATGCTGACAAGCAGTGGTTACGTGTGAATAGTGTCTATCACTCATCTCATGACAAACATGGTTGAAAATATTTCACCAACTACAATTTAAATAATTTTATTTAGTTTTACAATCTGTACATAAAGTATTTTTTTTAAAGTAAAATAATCTAAATAATATGATTGTTTGGTAGGTATTATAAAATTACTCTGGTAACACTGAAATCTGACATCAATGGTGTCATGTGTTGTGTCATGGCGTTCTGTTGTTTTGCGGAGACGCATAACGCATTTTAAGTTCACTTTTTCACAAGTTCAATATTATAAGTAACTTAATTTTAATATTTTTGTAATGTAACTTTAATTTGAAATCACTTAGTGTCAATCGGACACAAATTATTTCAAAACGAACTTTCCTGTTTGTTTAAGGAATGTTTGGTCACCATATTAGAAAGAGATAAACAGCCTCGGTATACATTATCTCTCTGCTCATGTTTTTGGTACGAGAGCTCAGTCCTGTTTGTATAAATAAGTCCATGATTGGGGGTCAACGAACTTCCCCACCGACCCTTGCTCGCAAAAGCGCCAGCCCGCGTTATGCTGAGAATATAGTAGGATTTAAATTCCCCGATTAATAATAATGATCTTGATGATGAATCTTTGATCCAGCCTGTCCCAACTTGCTGTCCTCCCCCCAGCGACGCCCTAAGCCGAGGTCCGTACCCCACAGGGGGTGCCCTTAGCGAGCGTTCGCCTAGTTTTAATTAGAATAGTTTTGCCCCTGGCTGGAGGCTTTGAGTTAGTAGCTTAAGGCAGCCGCAGGATTGACCGGTTAAGTAGTCATCACCTCAGAGGTGAGCTACGAGATGCCCTAGACAAAAAAAAAAAAAAGTTTCAACGAACTGTCAAACATTGGTTATTTCTTTGGAGCGACGAAGTTTTCACCATAGTTAGTTATTTTTCTTGAAATAAAAATGCGTCAGTGTTGTGTATAGATGTGCAATCCACCCACCGGGTTACCGGGTTTAAACCCAGGTGGGATTAAACCGGGTGTTTTGAGTTTAATTGGGTTTAAACCCGATTTCCAACCTTTCGGGTGTAAATGATTTTTGTATAAAAAATATACCGAAATAACTTTACTTGTTCTACAATAACCGTAGGTACGGAAGAAACGTAATCCTTAAAAATTTGGTGAGATAGACGTAGGTACCTTTTAAATTCACGTCAGTAGTATATAGGGTGATTGGAAGATGGGTGCAAAGCTTTAAGGCGAAGATAGTACAGACAATTTAGAACCATTTATGCCATGGTTGTCTTAGACGAAGTCTTACCAATTTTTTTTTTAATAAGGTTTACAAAACGTATTGATACAAATTTTCTGAACTTTAAATGTCTGTAAAAAAATGTCTAATGTTCACAGAAGCCTAAAAAATGTTTTGCTTGATTGCTTACACATTACTTTGATTAAATAAATAAAAAATGAACTCGTATATCATTCAATTTGACCATAATTATGCAGTTTACATAACATGGGAATTTCCGAAAAAAAAAAAAAAAATATTAGGTTAAAAAAATTAGTAAGACTTCGTCTGAGACAACCATGGCTTAAATGGTTCTAAATGGTCTGTACTATCTTCGCCTTAAAGCTTTGCACCCATCTTCCAATCACCTTGTATAACGAACTTAAAAGGAAAAGTAATAATCGACCAACTTACATTTGCGGTTGCAAAAACATGTTCTCCCATACATTCCGCATGGGAGAACTTGTTTTTCAAACTACAAAGTTAAGTTTTTTCTAGCCATTCATCCCAACTACGAAACCCTTCATTGTGCGCGGTCCGACACGCATTTGGCCGGTTATATTTCAAAATACTTATTCATTTTAATTTGGAAGTTCATTCTTCAATTCTTTCACATTCCAAACACCGTATCTATGTCATTTTAACAAAATATTTAAAATTCCCTACGAGAAACTGAACTATCTACTAACAATGGCGGACATCCCTGCCATTACTTACCTACTTTTAACCCTTTACCGCTTATAGACCCATATTTGGTACACGTTACTTACTTAATGAAATATTCTGATCCACTCCACCTTTCTTGCCAGACATTAATTATTTGTATAGTGTATCCGAACAAATGATCACAAAAGTTTTTCCAATCATACCCTCACATTGCTTACTATGTCAGTCCAAAGTTGAAAATGCGGGATAATGCGTTTTTGAGATTTCGGATCGGAACAAAAATCATTTCTGTGAAATTTATGGAGTAATAAATCCAATTTTTAGTAAATTTTGAAGAAGAACGTTATTTTTGCATAAATCCAGCAAACAATGTAAGTATACTCAACTAAAAGACAGCTTTTTATCCATCCAAACATTGTTCCACCATGGGACACCATGCACTTATGGTAATTTTTCCTTGGCTTTGGTACAGTATGCAGTAAGGTAGTTTTTTGTGTTTGGTCAAATTTGGGACAATGTGCAGTAAGCTAGACTACACATTTTAGGAGTTCAAAAGTATTCTCTACAAGTTCAGGCGATCCTATTTTAAAAGTTGTTAAGTTTTGTAGGCATAATCACCACATGTATTAAGTGGCAGATATTATAAGTACTCTATATACTACTATATAGTATGCTTACTTACCGACTGACTTATCTATTTTTTTATTATTTGCTAGACAACATGAAGACTCGTGGGCGAAAAATTTACGTTATTCCTGACGAGAGCGATGATGAATATTCATCAGACGAAGATGGCCAGGACAGGTTGCTCGACCTTTACATGATAGAAACTGTTTTCAAAGTTTTCATACACAATGATGCACACATTTTCAGGGAATTTTGTATTTCGTTTACTTATAATAATCTCATTATAGGGTAAAATACGGCATTTTTTTATACTTTTGAACTTTCTATTAAAAGATCTAATTATAATAAAGTCGATTTCTGTAAAAACTATTATCTTTCTATTATTTCAAACAAAAACTTTGCAAAAACAATGAAAGTTAATAAAACAGACATATACATTTTTTTAACCAAATATATACATAAATATACCTACACTCCTTTTTAACCATGCATATTGTATGTACCATTTTCGACCAGTCAGCTAAAGCTATAGGTACGTTAATGCATGTTGTACCAAATATGGTACATTTGATGATAATGGGACTTTTCTCGGTTTTCCAAGTGTTTTAATTTTTTTTCTTATTTTTCCTATGTTCTTAAAAATTTATTTAACCATGTGCAGATGCCAGCACATCAACCTACTACAATCTGTCAAATTTCTTTAATAGATTTTCAACTTTAGCACTTTATAATAAGGTTCAAAGTTGATTGGGAAAATTTGTCAGTTTTGGATAGGTTAACCTGCTGGCGTCTGTACCTAAATTATGATGAGATGAATAAAAAAATCCATGCGGGAAAGGGTTAACTAAGCGATATGTGCCAGTAGATAAGCAAGACTATGGGTATAGCCAACAAAAGAAAAAGTGTCAAAAATACTTAAGCAATAGAAAAACCTTAACAAAATACTTTAATATAAAGCAGAGTAATACAAAGGAATAATGTCGTTTGTTCTTTTAATTTCTCTTTTTGAAGTAGGTATACGCTGGAAACACGTCGGTAGCTTCTGTAACTTCTGCCTTAGTTAATCGTTGACTAGTATAGGTAGATCTTTGTTTCTTTTTTTTCTTTTCAGCTTCACTCCCGTCATCGTCGAAATTAAGTTTGTATTTGTATTTAGACTGTATCGTCTTTTGTAAATTATATTGCTTTGAGATCTGCGGTATGGTGTTCCCATAGGGTGTTCCCTTTCACATATTTGATAAGTTCGATTTCGTCGGATATTTTTTTCAAATCATAAAAATCTTCGAAATTAAGATCTAAAACATTAAATTGGTTACCTTTTTTCTTCGTAGATCTAATTATTTGTACATACTGATCTGGTACGTAAATAGCGCCCGATTTTTTCGCTCTTTTTATTGCCTTTTCAATTATGGAGTAGGCTGTATCTCCCTCAAAGTCAAAGTCAAATAATTTATTTCGATTAATTAGGCACAAAAAAGGCACTTTTGAACGTCAAAATTTACAAAAAATAATAATAAGTAGCTTAGGTAACTGATTCTAGTCGCCCATTCCAAAAGGTAGTTTCCTTATGAAGAAGAATGGGCAAGAAACTACCGACACTCTTTTATTAAAAAAATCATTATATTATTGTCTTGTATACACTAATTATATAATTATATGTGAAGACAATGCACCTAGAATAAGATTACTATACCACGATAGGTAAAATAAATGAAAAATGAAGGAATGACATAAATTAATTATGTGATATGCATGGCAGCATGGTGCTCCCATACTTACAAACATTGTACAATTAAAATTATTTACATTATAACAAGTAATACTAATAATAAAAGACAGTCTCAAAATTAATGCATATTAACTAAAGGCAAAATATAAAGTCGATTGAATCTTCGATCACTTCTAACCCTAAGCTTTTTTGGTATTTTTTAACATTTATGTGAATAATTAATATTGTAGTAACTATTGTCATTTTAATTTTCACTTAAATCTATTTAAATGAGTCTACCATGTTTTGTTTTGTAACTTAATTTTTATTTGTAACTCTTTTGTAACTGCATTTCCTACTTTTCAATGCATGCCGTGGCAGCCTTTAATTAAGGCTACATTGTAAAATGTAAAAATAAGATGGTATTATAACATGTATTTTTGGTGTATGCTTTGTTGGTTGTCCTTAATAAATAAATAAATAAATAAGTCAGTGTGTGAGTTCAAGTAATCATTTTGAGTCATGTCTCATTACTAAAAAATTGTGTGTGATTTTAATGACTGGTAGAGTTTTGACTAGTACATGGAAATTATAAATCTAAAAAAAATATAGAAAATATTAAGACACTGCATAAAACTACAAAAACAGTTTAAACAAATGAAACTAACCTGTTTTTTGTTGACGTAATTACCTACTCAATTTTGTCATTGTTTCACCAAGAACATACAAATTTTTGGAACAACCACGCCGCAATGACGACAATTACGACATTGTTGCACCAAAAATTATCTGCATAAATGTTATACATTTTAATACCTTTACGTCGTTGTAGCTCCCAAACACACGCCCCGCGCAACTGGCCTTTCAGACGTTGCGTTGTAGCAACAGAAATGGCGCCATTTCACTCAATTATACAACGACACTCGCGCCGCGACCATCGCGCGGCAAATCACCTCAAATTCAATTCTGTCGATTCAAAGTACATCACTCGAGCTTAAAATAGTGTTGCTCCCGAGGTGAACACTCTACTTTTCATCACTCTCTATGAGAAAAAAAACGTGTGCGGTCCTACCCTCATCTCTCACGTGTGATTAAAACCAAAACAAAATTTTCGTAGCCGCCATCTTAGATTTACATTTTGACATCACTTTTGGCTTTAGAACCTTCGAAAACTATGAAAACGACACCCATGACGATTTTTTTTTATATTTTCGTAGCCGCCATCTTGGATTTACATTTTGACCTCACTATCGGCTTTAGAACCCTCGAAAACTATGAAAACGACACCCATGGCAAAAAAATTGAAAATTTTCACAGCCGCCATCTTGGATTTTCATTTTGACCTCACTATCGGCTTTGGCACCCTCGAAAACTATGAAAACGACACCCATGACGAAACATTTGAAAATTTTCATAGCCGCCATCTTGCCGCCATCATCAAATAATTCACACTTTCTCTCTCTTTCTTGCCAGCCTGTTACTTGTTCATACAATGTTCGTGATTGATCTCTTTGGTGATTGGAACTTTTACTAACAATATCCACATTCCAAATTCAAATCTAATATGCTCCCTAGCCTAGGGTTCAAAGAGCTATTTTGGTCCCTGTTTACGAAGAACAAACTAGCTCTTTCTGAATTGATGTGATGAAAAAAATATTGTTGATTAACGTCATTGTCACCAATGTCATCAGGGCATTGTCAATGTCAAAATTGTCAAAGAAAATGGCAAAAGTCAAAGTGACAGTTCGCTCGCTGATTTGCAACAGTTTTCCGTAAATTTCCTATTAATTCTGCCATCAATAAATACAGAATCGTAAGACGCTTGCCGGTTCACGTTCGCCCTCAACCTCAAGTTAGTAAACGCAAGTTTTCATTCAAAATGGGCGAAATAGACACATACTTTGACGTTGCCTTAGCACTTGTTAAATCCGCTGGAAACCTTATAACTGAGCACGTAAATGGCTGCAAAGTCTTCGAGAAGAAGTCCTGTGATATCGACCTTGTTACTGAAATAGATAAAAAAGTGGAAGAGACGCTTATTGGGGGTCTATCCAAACAGTTCCCAGATCATAAGTTTATTGGTGAAGAATCAGTTGCCGGTGGAGCCAAGTGCGAGCTGACGGATGCCCCGACGTGGATCATTGACCCAGTGGATGGGACACTCAACTTTGTGCACGGATTCCCTCACAGCTGCATATCACTGGGTCTTGCGATAAACAAGGAGAGTGTCGCCGGTATTATCTACAATCCTATATTACAGCAACTGTTTACCGCCAAGAAAGGTAAGGGTGCGTTTCTGAATGACAAACAAATACATGTGTCAGATTGTACAGAGCTGCGCAATGCTTTAGTTGCATTTGAAGTTGGTACATCCAGGGACGAAGAGAGGTGTAAAGTTGTATTTGAAAACTACAAGCGTATTGTGAGCAAAGGACACGGCCTGCGGGCGCTGGGCTCTGCTGCCTTGAACATGGCTATGGTGGCAATGGGTGGAGCTGATGCCAATTTTGAGTTTGGGATCCATGCTTGGGATATTGCTGCTGGAGATATTTTGGTGAGGGAGGCTGGTGGTATTTGCATAGACCCCAGTGGCAAGCCACTAGACTTGCTATCTCGCAGAGTGCTTTGTGCCAGCACTCCTCAGCTGGCTCAGGAGTTGGTTGATACCCTGGTACAGATTTACCCAGAACGGGATTAAATTATTAAATTACAATCATGTATGTTTGTTTACATCTTGTGTATTGAATTTATGTCCAGTTTAAATGCCAAAAATATGTATCTATAATCTCTCCATAAACTAGGATGAGTTCTCAATACCATTTAATGACTTAACTAGAACTACATTTTATCATTATAAGATTCATTAAAGATTTATTTAGTTAGTTAGTTACCTATTGGATAGGTAACCAAATCAGTTTTTTACAGTACCTGGCTGTAAATATGGAACACCAAGTTTTAGACAAACTCTTGCTTTTTAGATTGCCATAAGTATTGTTTTAGTTTTATAGAAATCTATTATTCACGATCAAACCTATCAAGTGGTTTGTTTAGACTCTCTTAGTAAGTTGTATATCTATAAAATCATAGAAGAGAAACGCTGAAAGGCTTCTTGTGTCTATCAGTAATATAATCATTGCATAACACAATCACTCTTTGGATAATTGTAAATTATTAATATTGTAATAATACTGCCTCTCATACTAATAATAATAAACAAACAAGGATTGTTATATATAGCAGTTATACGGTTAAAGGACAATATAATTATATCAAAGCTATTTGTTACTGCATAATGAAACTGATTATGAACTGCAAACAGCTACACTCAGGAATGAGTAACATTTATTTAAAATTTTCAATAAGTCCTCTGTACGAAACCATATTGTTCAATTAATTTTTCATTACCCTTACATTGTTGCGCCAAACTCGAGTAAAAAGAGGTAGACTTCTTTTCATACATGCGCTTGAGGCATAGGTTTCTGCCTAAACTAAAGAACGTCATCTGCTACAATTCTTACATTCTCCTGTTGCTTTGCTTACGTTTATTCACCTGGGCATACATGCACACTGATTGCGAGACAGAATATTAAGTAAATCTCAAAATAATTCTACTTCCTGATAGTCCAGTAGAACAAAGGTTTTGCAGCGGCACATAAAATAATATTAATATTAATCTGTCGCGCGCGCAATTAGCAGACACAATAGAATTTTATTGTTATCTGTCTCCAATATGAGACACCAGTATTATAAAGGTTAAATTATATTAAATGTCAAAGAAGTTAATAGAAACAGTAGGCTAAGGTGAGATAAATAATATAGGTATACTAATGAATAAAGGGAACATAGTTAATATATTTTCAAAATAATTTATTCACAATGTATAATGTAAATTAAGATCATTAACAAATTAATAAATCTTGTACCTACATAGATGCTGAGAAATTAAAACAATGTACTTAATTATTAATATCGTGTTTCTTCTCAAAGTTTATTTTTACATAACTTATAGTTATTGTACTATGTTTATGGTTAAATCAGTATAATGTAGGAAATATTTAATTATACAGTAAAAATATCAAAGTAGTGGTCAAAAATACTGAAAGTGATTAAAATAACACTTAATTCCTAACTTTTTTTTACAAAAACATTGTAATATTTTTAATTTTATACAATTTATTTTGACAGTAATGATTTGAATTTGGAAACCACTTTTATGTGACAATTTATTTAAATTCCCACCTTAAATAAATACACGATTACATAGCTATAGATATTTATTTTATAAAAATATTTATGTTTAAATTCAAACAGTCTTTAGTCGTAATATAAGTATGTCAGTCATTAATCATTATTGTCAATACATAACTAACTTTGTCATGACGAGATCTGGTACAAAAATTGTAATATTATTGTCTTACGTAAGTCGATGTGATGTAGTACTTATATACCTAAATAAAATTATATTTGGTCTAAGTCTGTTGTCATTTTTAGTCCATTTGTCCAAAAACTCGGCAAGTTAGTCCATTTATTGGTCAGCCCATTAGATACTTTAGTCGGTATCTTGGTTTTATGAGTAGGTGCTGCTAGTGCATCTAACCAAATTACTTAACTTTTAACTCACAAAAGTATCATTCTTTGATGTAGGTAGTTTAATGTTCAGTTCAGTCAATAAAGCTTTGTCAGTGAATATGTCACAGTAACAGTCGTTGTTCTTATTATAGCGATATCGTTCTACGCACTTTGTCCATGATTTGTTATTGGAACACCTACCATAATACCATTATGATTGGATTCGTCACACTACAATCAATTAGTCAAGTCATTGTTACGTCAGATACCTACATCAGATTAGTCGTTAGAAAATAATGTAGATAATTTGGCATTAATTTAAATCTATCAGTCAAGTAGGTACCTAGGTACCTACATGGACAATTAATTATAATGTCCAAGGTTATGCATCCGTCAATCCTTGATAAATGATAGATAGGTACCGGTAAACCGGGGTTACTTTGAATCGCGGGGTAACTTTGATAGAAACTTCCATTTCATATAAAATCGTGAATTACTTAAAACGAAACGCAATTAGGTAGTTTTTTTTCTGAGTTATGAACACTGAACAACTGTTTAATCCTTTCCTGAGGACACGCTGGGAATCCACCAATCATTTTAATTGAAAAAGGTAAATATATTGTCATTCAAACAATCAAATCAATTGTTAGATCAAAGTTACCCCATGCGACAATATTTATTTTTCTAGTTGATAGATTTTTATTTTTTAAATTGTATTGGCATTATAATTGGGTAATTATATTTAAATTGTATTGGCATTGTAATTGGGTTTATTTAATTGCGTAATCACTTTGCAATTACGCAATAATTACTTTGTAATAACGCAATAAAATAAGGGGTATCAAAGTAACCCCATCCTACGTATAACTTTGATCAGGCAGTTTAATTTTTTTTTTCTCAAAATCAAGCAAATTTTTTTTACTTATTATTACAGGAATCGAGAGTAATAAAAAAACCGATCACTAGATTTATTTAGTATTTTATAACACCCACAAATTTAAAAGATATGAACCTTCAAAGTTTAATATTGATCAAAGTAATCCCGGTCTACGGTACCTAAGTCATACGTCATTTCACTTAATTTTCCATTTAGTCCTTTAATAGTCAACCTTCTTAGTCAGTATCATAGTTGGTTTAATAGTCATTCGGTAGAGTTGGTACATAAAGTGGTCAGTCAGTAGAGTACAGTAAGTGCATTTACGGGTCATTTTTTTTGGGCAAATTTTCCTTCAGGTCGTCGGTCGGTAAGTAGGTGTAGGTCAATGTGGCATATCATTAAAGTCCGTTTAAGTCACATATTTTTCGAATAGATACGTTAATTAAAAAATCTTCATTCCTATTGAGTAGGTATTTTTGTGTTTTAATTTCAGTCACGAGTCAGTCAACACTCTGTGGTTCTAACCTACTAAGTAGTTATGTATTAGAAAGTCATTCAATCCAGTTGCAGATGCAGGAGCAGTAGGTCAAATTCAGTCTTTTATTTTTTTTACGTTAACAAACCAGTCACTTTCAATTTGTCAATCTTATAGTCATGTCATAGTCATTCAGCTATCTAATTGCGTAAATAACACATTTTCGTAAATGATTAAGACTAATTTGTTTCATTTTGACACTTCAACTACATTCATTGCGTTATTTAAGTTGTAGGGCAGATTTTTTTGTCGAAGTTTTGAAGCAATGGATTGATCGACTATACGCTATTATGGTATTGATTAGGTTTATAACTCATCTAGTCATGTCATAGTCATTCCGTTACGGTTTACAGTCTCTTAGTCATGTCACAAGTAATTCAACAATAGATCGTTTCTAGTCCTAAGAGGCAAATCATACCAACTAAGTAGAATAATTTCTTTTTTACAATAAGTACCAATGAATCTGAGACCTTACTTTCGGCATCAATTAGAATACGATTATCAACCCAATTTAAAAAACATCAGGGAAGCATGATCTCCAAGTGACTGAGTCTACATCATGTCTACCTATTTCATTGGAGCCAAAAGTAAGGTTCCATAATAGCTAACATCACGCAGTTCATTACACGATTTATGTACTCTTTTCCAAAAAACATTTTACTAACTAATGTCCCAACAATTAATTATAAATTAAGTATTTGGAGTCAAGGCAAGATTTTCTTTTAGTCTGGGTATACGTCAATTTCTCCCAAGTCCTGGTCTTCGTCTTCTGAAACTGTTGAATGCGATCGGCGTGGGTATTTCCTTCAGGGCGTAAGGGTCTGCTTTCATGGCTGGCATCATGTGCTGTTCCGGTATATCCAACTTCTCCTCGTAGATTGCCCATTGCGATGGACTGCAAAAGAAGATGGTATTAGTAGGTAAAGAAAGAACAATAACACAACAAGAAAACAGTTTCCTCCGTTTGTTTGATTAGAAAATGTTGTCCTTTTGTTCATTATATAAGGTGCCCACAGAACTTCATTTCAATATGCACTAGGCTTAGGTATGTAAAAGTAAACACTTGAATCAATATTGTAATCTTTATAAGTGATCTTAGTGTTCAAGCACTGTTATCAACATAGGTAATTATAATAAAATACTGTAAGCCATAAAGTGCACTCTAAATTATAATTTTATTGCTATGATAACAAGAGATGTGTCTCAGCCACCGTAGTTAATAATCTCGGTTATCATAGTGAGTTTTCCGAAGATAATTTTTCTAGATATAATAATAAAGTTAGTACCTACCTGTCCTCACTGGGTATAACTTGGAAAGCCACTGATGGAGTCTTAGCAGGACTTGAAGGCTTCACCCTGTTCCTATGCCGATGCTCACCCTTTGACTTAACTTCTATGTCATCTAACGACGCCATTTTATCAATGGCGGACCTTTCTTCTATGTTGACCACTTGATTACCAGGGTAGTTATAGTTGTGTGCAATAACCTCTCTCTTTTCTTCTTTGTTTGTCGGTTTTGGTGTGCTTTTGTCAGAAGTAGAGTATTTGTGAAGAACATTCCTAATGTAATAGTATTTGTTAGTCTGTATAGGCATTTCGTCGTTACGTCTTGTCGGTCTTTGTAAGTAAGGTTTAGTCGCAGTCTCGTATAAGTAGAATGTCGATAGTTTCATGTTTTTGTTTTCATTATCATTTGCGTCAAAAGTAGAAAAGTCTTTGCTTACAGTCTCGGCTTTATGTCTTTCAGTAACTTCTTTGTCAGTCATGTCTTTTACAGTCTCGGCTTTATGTCTTTCAGTAACTTCTTTGTCAGTCATGTCTTTTACAGTCTCGTTTTTGTCAGTTACGTCCTTTACAGTCTTGATTTTGTCAGTCGTGTCAGTAATTTTCTTTCCAGTGGTACTAGCTTCACCTTTGTAAGTCCCTACGTATCCAAAAGTTACTAGTTTGTACAAGTCAGTCGTGCTTTCAGTTTTAGTCTCAGTTTTGTCAGTAACTTTGTTTTTTTGTGTTACAGTCTCGTCATTGGACCTAGCTGATGATGGGTAGCTGTATTTAGTCGTATGAGTAGGTCGGTTGTACCTGTAATTAGTCGGTGGGTCGTCTTGTCTGTTGTAATAGTAAGGTTTGTTGGGTCGTCTGTAAGTGTCATCGTAGGTCTGATAGGTTACTTTGACCACGTCTCTATCTGACATAGGTCGTCCAGTAGTGTGTCGTCTAGTCGTATGCCGCCAAGACTCAGTTGGTCTCGGCACGTAGTTGATCAAGTAAGTATATTTGTCAATGTTTTCAGTCACTGTAATCACTGGTCTGTTATTAGGTCTGTTATTTGGTCTGTTATATTGAGGTCTTTTATGTGCAACGTTGTTTATGACAACGGACTGCACTTGATGAGTGTCTTCGTCATCTTCATAGTCATATTCGTCATACTTATTCGATGGTCTACGTCTAGAGTCAACTTTAAAGTCGTCAAATCGTCGGCTTTTGTTTTTGAAGTCAAGTTTGTCATCAATCTGTACGTCACGTCTAGTCACGGTGGGTTTAGTGGTTATGTTAGGTTTGGCAGTCGTGCTAGTCATGTCATTTGTCAAAGTCAGGTTAAGTTCGTCACTGTCATTGTCTTTTTCTAGTTCGGTCGCGTTAAGTTTGTCACTCAGGTCTTCTTTTGTCAAACTTTCAATAGTTATGTTTTTAATAGCAGTAGGATTATTGTCAGGTTTCTTTTTGCTAGGTTTTAACGCACCTTTGGGTGCAGTCTTTTTAGTCGATGCAGGTTTGGATGTAGAAGTTGGTCTTTTAATTGGTTTCGGAGAAGTCTCCTCAGATTTTCGTATATCATTGTCGGATTCTGAGTCTATTTCAATCCAGGGTGATAGGTCAAAGTTGTTTAGTAGTCCGTTCTGGCAGGCTATTCTGTCGTTGTCAGGGTTATCAGTGGAGAGGAAGACGAAGGGCTGAACTGTTTCGATGCTATCTAAAGTACGGCAGAGGATCTGGGCGAAGGAGATCCGACGAATTTGTTGGATTTGTGCTGGTGTGAATGACGAGTCGAAGCCTCCGTTTTCGTACCTAAAAATATAAATCGTTATAAATACAACGTTATATAATTTTTGTACATACTTTTTGATTTTAGTGTGCAAGTGGCAATCTTGTGTGTGTTTAGATTGCTAATATTATTAAGAGGAAGAGCTAAGCTAAGCTTTGGTGATGCAAATTATAGTATTACATACGACGTACCAGAATCGGTCTCCTTTCCTGAGGTTGGTGAACTGTTGTGCTATGATGCAGGCGAAGGTTGGTCCCACCAGCCCTCCCACTACCGGCCGCTCTGCCATACCCGCCGTGAATAGATCTATGTCATCCACGTGCCTGGTAACATTACAAGATGGTATTCTTTCTTAAGATGTTTATCTTATTGTACTTACTATTAATGGTCTTATCTTTCTACAAAAGTAAATAAGTATTATTTGCTACGCCCCCATCATACTTGCAGGGTATTAAGAATCTAACAGAAAACGGTTTGCCCACTCTTTGACGTCAATAAGTGATCAGGAATTTGCTGCTAGATTAAAAAGATTACGTATTTTAGTACGAGTATATGCAAAAATTACCAACCTGTACAATGCCTTCATTTTCCTCGCAGCTCTAGCCGGCATCACCCTCAGCAGATCTTCAAAGTCCACAATAGCTGTCAACCCACACGGTTCCCTCCACGACGTATACGGAGGCACTCCATGGTCCCTCCCTCTCTGAATGTTGATAGCTGCCAGGTCCATACCGAAGTCAAACTGAGGAGTTTGGAAGAGGTGGTTGGTGAGTTCTTCCGAGATGAACTCGTCTCGTTTCTGGATGGGCTGGTTCAGCATGCCGAGGAGCAGACGGTCTACTGCGCCGATAGACCAGATGTTGGAGGGGTTGGTCAGCTCGTTGTGGAGGGATACGTCTGGAAGAGGTTTGATTGTTAATTTAATTATGTTCTGTATTATCATTCCGCCATTTTCGTAGGTGGAGAGGTGTTTATAAGAGCATGGCTTATGGGAAAAAATCATTTGATTTCTTTAACCAGCCAGTATTTGAAGCAAATTGAATTAACAGGTGTTTTATGCATTTATGAAGAAAATGGTTAGTAGGCAAACGGTCTATGTTCTAAACCTACCACCATCCATGGTTCGTTCATGACCCAAAATAAACACTTACGTGAGTCCTCATATGCTGTTCCCAATTTAGATTATTTTTCTGTCTGACATTATATTTATATCTAGTTATTGTAAAGTACTTACTATTACTCATAGGTCGATGGAACTTATCGAAGCGCACCATGGAAGACTGCACGAGGCTGTGGCCGAACCGAAAGGCTGCCGAACCGAAGGAGCTGGCTGGACTAGGGTTGATCTTAATGTTGTAACCCTTGTAGAAGCCCTTCTTTTGCAGCTCCAGTTCGAAACGGTGGATTACTTCAGAACCTGGTGATGAAAAGGTTCATTCAGCAGATTTTTGGTAGGCGTTAAGAAAGATATGTATCAGCTGCGGCCTGCGCCATGTGTTGTTGTAAATGTTTAAGTGAGTTCAGCAAAAAAGAGCTACAAAATTGTCTGGCGTCGAATGGATCGAAGAACAGCCTACGCAATCTGCTCCCTAAGGTTAAATGAGGCCTTTGTGGTCATTTCTTCTATGACTAGATGATTATTTTGGCTAATAACTCACCCAGCACAATAGGTAGGAACTCCCGGTATGTGATGTGCTGTATCATGGCTCCCACAATCTTGCGCGTTTCCTGGTAAATCTTCTCATCGCTCCAGTGCGGGTTCAGGTGTGTTAGCTCTTGAGCCATTCTGGAAATATTTAAAGTCAGTATATTGCTATACAGTCGTCATCGAGGGAGGCCTAGGAAACGCCGGCCTGATGACTCGAGGTAAGAGTGGAAATCTATAGGCGAGACCAGTGGGACAATACAGGTTGAATAATTAAAAAATCAGTTGCAGACCGAACGAAAGCAGGTAAGTAACGAACAATAGAATAGTCTCAGGTTCGACGGTACAGTAGTGTAAATGTTTCCTCACCTGTTGTGCTGCCTCAGCCACACGATGTGCGCGGCCACGAGCCCGGGCTGCTCGTTGACGCGCGCGTCGCCCGACGTGAAGCAGGCGGCGGACACGGCGCCGCGCGCGCACAGCTCGGCGGCGCGCTGCGGCGGCAGCAGCGGCCGGCGCGGGCCCGCGCGCCCGTACTGCAGCATGCCTGGCGGGCACAGCTTTAGGTCAAACATTTCTGGGGTACTGAATGTGATAAGCCTATTGAAACTAAATTTCTCCGTGGCTGGACGTTTGCAAATTGATGTTAGTGCCCTTATAACCTGCTGATTCTTTATGTTTAGAAAATTTACGCGTATGTTTTTTCAATTCCCAACTTGGACTTGCTCTTGACCGGTCGGAAAAGACAACAGATAAAGATGAATGAAAAAATATGTGGTAGAGACCTTTACCCAGCAGTAGGACAGTAGGTAACTATAGGTTACGAAATGAATAACATCGTTACACTTACCATTCCTAAACAGCCTCAATTTATCCGACTTGGTAGCCGAACTCCCGTACAACGGCGACCCATCAATGTACGCCGACACTTGGTTCAGCTGCTCCCGCCAGCCGAGGGCGCAATCATCTCGAGGAGCCGGCGATGATCGGACGAAGTCCAGGCACCGCACGCCACGGGGGCCGTAGAACGGGTCTGATTCTGGCACCGGGATGGGGAAGCATTCGGGATGCTGTAGAAGGAAACGTTTGATTAAAATTGACGTCGATTTCTTCCACGGATAAAAATTAATTTAATGAGAATCTAGAATTCTAAGCAGTCGAAAATCCAGAACAGATTTTTTTTTTTGGAAACTGTCTTGTGTTTCCTTTACGAGTATGGAGAATAACTTATATCTAAAGCTGTTGTCACAAGCACGATCAGTTTAATCATGTCCTCTATCCATTTATAAGTTATTTGTTTTACTTTGAGTGGTTATTTATTCACTGAAATACTATTATATAGAATGTCCTCACCATAAACTCCTTGGGAACGAAGTCTTTCCCACCATCCTTGCAGCACCTCGGCACTGATCCATTAAAACCCCTCGACTGCGAAGAAGACGTCACATCATGGTCTAGGAACTGCCCCCATTGCATCAACAGATGCGTCACTCCTATGGTCTCAGCATTCCTGTCTTCATGTATGGTGGAACTGATCTCTCTGGCTGATGGGAGCTTGGAGCCGAAGATGGATCTCCTGGCAGCTTGGATGCCGTCGGAGTAGGAAGGTGAGAGGAAACGCTGGACGGGGGTCATGGTGGCTCCCCAGCGGGGACGGTTGAAGTTGTTGCAGGTGCCATCGTGAGTGCGGTATCTGGAGATGGATAGTCATTAAGTACTTTAAATCAGCTAATAACAACTAGTAACTACTTTGATCTCTTAATTTATCTCGTACCAAAAAAAGAGATGACTTGTGTAAAAAGAGATGACTTGTAAAACTTGGAGCCAGATTGAGCACTGAAAATATTATGCCCTCTATATCTCTCTGCTGGCAAAAGCTCTTAATTCCTTTGTTTATGCTAATTGAAATGTTTGTATGTATTATAAAGACTTCTCTAGTTCAACGGCACGTTTAGATCTATTAGAAGTTTTCATCATCAAGTCCGTGAAATGACATACCTCTTAGAAGCGGGAGGACACTTGGGCGCTCCCCTCAGAGGACAGTTCTTCATAAGAGGCGACTGCCTCATCATGTTTGCCGTCGGGAACTGCGTCTCCTCCGTGCGACCTTCCAGAGCCCCGCCATTGCCACCGCTGTAAGAAATGAAAAATAATGGTAATGAAGATGGATCGTGGATGGTATGGTGTTGTCATAATGGAATTGCCTAAAGTAAAGTCAGCACTTTTTAGTTTATAGTTGAGTATAATATAAATAGTGTACTCTTTATTATGTACCTACACCATAAAAAATAAAAATTGAACAAGGTCTAACAAATAAACTGTAAAGTTTTGATAATAGACGCAGTTTCTGAAAAATATCAGGTTAAAAGATTCTTCGGCCCTGTATAATACTCGTAGTATTGTATATCTGCAGAGAATGTGTGAGTCATTTTAATATGGAATGACTTCCACGTCAAAATCAGCAGGGTCCAATAACCGCTGCAATAAACGGCCAAAGGAGATATTGTTATCTACCCGAAATACAGATATTGATTATCACAATTTGTCGTTATTAGCAGACAGGAGGAAGCTGCATCCTAATGATAAATTTAATCCCTCAATTGTGGCAAATTAATTATGATAAAAAACACAATCAGCCTATAACGTTCCCACTGCAGTGGTGCTGAAAATCCACAAAGTAAAGTGCAGAACTGGGTCTGAAATCTGCCTGAATCTGCCCTACAAGTCGCGGGTTACCACTGGGCCACCACGATTGTAATAGTGATTGATTGATGTATTTATGCGATAATACTAATACTATGTAATGATAACCATTATGTTAATGGCAAATGCGTGCAGCGGTGAGATCGCAAACCAATTAATTATCTGGCTCGGTGAACCACGGGCATTATCGCGTTGTAGGATCAATATCCAATGAAACCGCAACTGATTAATTATTATGCTGTAATCCTAGTTCACAATAATTACACTAATTAGAGAAACGGTAGGTGTATAGGTTTACCTACGGGGAAAAAGTATGTTACGTTATTTCTGTAGGTACCTACTGAAGTATGTCAAAGATTTCTACGTGCCTATTATGAAATCACAAAATACAATTTAGAATGTATAAAAATATATTGAGAAATATCTTGCAAGAGAATGACATCCTTTTGATACTGAACTTTCAGAAAACTAAAGCCTGACAACATGCAGATAGATTTGCGAAGAAGAAGATAAAATTAATACGTTTCATGTGTGTGTTTAAAACTCCTAAATTAATACGTAGTTCTGTTCTATCGCTTCTATAATTTAAAAATCAGTATTTATTAAAAATATAGGTAGGTAGGGGAGCCTAGATTAGACTATAAGCTGCCTAGAATTAAAAGAATTACAAATTAATTAATGACGCAGTCAACAATAATCATCTCGATCTATAATGCAAATGATTGCAAATAAATTAAAACATTGCAAAACCCAGCCGGATCCAAAAACGGATTCACAACGAATCGTGATGAGCAGTAGTTCAACTATCGCCTGCAAAATGTAGGTACTTATTTTGCAATAAAACCCAGTATCAAAAGGTCAGTTGTAAACGTCCTTTTATAAAGAATCTTTAGACTAAGAAGTAAGGTCTATTATCGCTTGAAATTTTCCTTATTTATTTATAAAAATATGCTGTTAATATAATAAGAGTCCCAAGGCTCAATATTAACATACTTGTAAACGTAAAAAATCAAGGGAAAGTGTAAATGTATTATGTAAATGTTGTTTCGAAAATCAATGCAGACTTCTCTTGGGGGAAAGTGACTCAAAAAAGTCTCACGTTGGTTTTGGGCATTATCGGTTTTAAAATAGTTTTTTCTTGGTTTATTGACTCTGAAGTCATCCTACGCTAAGGTTTTTGTATGTTGGTTGCAGATGAATTTTAAAATCTGTGATGTTGCAAGTTGATGCAATCCTTGCTTTTGAATTTCGAAATCAATGTAATGTTGGGTTAAAAGTTTGCATTCGTTTAATAACGAAAAATAAAAAAAAAAGAAGGATATAAATAAAGAACCAAAGGCGGGATGTTGAAAGAAAAAACACTTCCATTTTGAGAATTTCCGTTAAGCGTAGGTACATTATCTAAATCCAAGATGCTCAGGATAGCATACAGTAGGGTACATACATGACACGTGAATTTCTTCGTGACATTCATCAGTGATCTTGAACATAAGGAAACGTCATGTTTCCAAGCAAGCATTGTAAATAACTAATACGAATTGCACAGAATCATTAATCAACCCGCACTGGACCCGCGAGGTGGATCGCTTCTCACGGCGAGGATGTTAACGTTATAGATTGATGTCGTTATATTTTATAAGCCAATAATTATTCAATTCAATTCAATTCAATTTTTTATTGCATTCATGTGTACATTTTGTTGTTACAATTTAAGTAAGTTCCAACATGAAACCCGGTTAGGGCACGGCAACATTATAATAATAATAATTTTAACATAATGATAATAATTTTTACATAATAATAATTTTAACTTAATAATAATACATTTAAAATAATAATAATAATTTTTACATCTTAATAATTATTTTATTTTAGAGTAGTGCGTTTTATATGTATGTAATTATTTATATAGCTATCATACTAAATATTTTGTTCTAGGTATTCTGCGACCGAGTAAAAGCATTTTTGTGTTAGATATTCTTTTACTTTCCTGTTAAATTTATTGAGTTTGGTTTCTTCTTTTATTTGTGCCGGTAATTTGTTGAAAATTTTTATTGCCATGTAATATGGGCTATGATAAAGCATTTTGATCCGAGAGGGTGGGAGATGTAATTTATTTTTATGGCGTGTGTTTATGTTATGGATATCATTTGTTTTTGGAAAAATGTTGCTATTTTTAAATACAAATGTGCAAAGGTCATGTATATATAAAGACGGTAAAGTTAGAAGTTTTAATTTGACAAAATATGGCTTACAGCTTTGGGTATTGTCAATATGGGCCAGTATTCTAACACATTTTTTCTGGATTATAAATACTTCACTTGCGTTGACGCTGTTTCCCCATAACATCACTCCATACCTTAGCCACGAGTTTGCGTAGGCGTAGTATGCCGATAGTGCTGTTTTTGTATTTGTGCTGTACTTAATTTGAAACAAGGCGTAGGTAAATTGAGATAATTTAGATTTAACTGTTTCTATGTGCTTTTTCCAATTGAGGTGTGTGTCTATGTTTATACCGAGCAAGTTAAATGTAGTTACGGAATCTATAGGCGTGTCATTAAAAATTATATTTGCACTTAAGGGGGGGGTTTTATACGATCTAAATTGCATAATTTTAGTTTTTTTATAGTTAATTTCTAAATTGTGATCTTTTAGCCAAAGTGTTATTGTCTGAAGAGTATTTTGTAAGATTGTATTTGGGTCGCAATTTTTGTCAGATTTCACAAGTATGGAGATATCATCGGCAAATAGTACTGGTAATGTAGTTTGTTTATTTAGAATTTTTGGGAGGTCATTTATATATATTAAGAATAGTATACAGCCTAGAACGCTGCCTTGAGGGATGGAGCATGTGAGATTTCTCATCTGGGATCGGACTGTTATTGTCTCCCTTTTTTTAATATTGTGGTTTTCAACCTGAACTATTTGTTTTCTCTCGCTTAGATAAGATTCAAACCATTTGTAAGCAGGGCCACGTATGCCTGAACCGTAAAGTTTTGTTAATAATATACTATATGCTACTTTATCATAGGCTTTTGACATATCGAGTAGCAGGCCTAATGCATACTTTTTGTCATTTATTTGTTGGAGAGCTGTTTGGACATATTTGTAAACTGCACATGTTGTGGATCTTGTCTTCCTGAAACCATTCTGACAGTCATCAAGAATATTGTATTTTTCTAAGAAAAAGTTTAGTCTATTACACATAGCCTTCTCAAAAATCTTTGAAAAGGTTGGCAACAACGCTATGGGTCTATAGTTGCTAGGGGTGTGAGTATCATCTTTTTTATGTATGGGTTTTACTAGGGAAATTTTTAGTAAGTTAGGAAATTCTCCAAACTCAAAGCTTTGGTTTATTAAGAATGTGAGTGGAGCTGACAATTCTTCAGCACATTGTTTTACTAATATGGGGGGTATGTCGTCTATTCCGCAGCTATGCTTGTTTTTAATTATTTTAATTATATTAAGTATCTCTTTTTGGTTTACTGGGCGTAGGTACATTGATGTGGTTGGTGGGTTCATTACTGAACGTCCAGTTTTTAAGGGAATATTTGTGTTTGTATCTATTTTTGTTTCACCTACTGTAGCAAAAAAGTCGTTTAATATATTTGATATCTTTTTTGGGCATGAAATTGTTTTATTGTTTACTTTTAGTGAAATATTTTCATACTGCCGTGTCTTACTTTTGCCAGTTTTGTTATTTATAATATTCCACATAGTTTTAGTTTTATTATCCGACTTATTACCTACCCATGTTCAAAATCAAAAGCCTATATATACCTATACCTACTTAAGTAAATACAATGTTAAGGACATGAACCGAAGAAGCAACATGCAACATTACGTGAGGGAAACGAATGTAAATTTTATTTAAATTTAGAGCGCCCAAGTGAATCAGGAAACAATTTTCTGCGTTTAATGATGGACGGTATTAAAAATTGGATGCACATGAAAAAACAGCAGATAATTTTATTTCATGCTCATTTATCTACAGGCTTTAGTAGTTTCGAATCATGAGCATATTATTATACTTTTAAATAATATTTACGTCATTGGTTTCCATTCCTTACGTTTTTTTTTACCAAACACCAGATATCATCATCCTCATCCGCTCTTCTTATATGTTTTCGTCTCCCAAAAATTTCACAATCGCTTGTCCAAGTTGTTTGGATTGAACCTGTTTTAATGAATCTTGTAACCTTTTCTACAAATACCTGGAGCATAGTATTCTGGCATCGATCACCAGAGTGTAAATCTCATTAAGTCACATTTCTTCATTTCTAAATCAAATGCAAATATTAAAATTAACATCTTCATCGCAAGAGATGTCAATGCCGCAGTAAAAGTGTGGTCTACGCCTAGTACCGGTTTTCTTTTAACAACAATCACTGTCGAATAAACCATAGACTATTTGGAATAATCAACACTTAAACGATGGTCAATATTTAACATTTGCATTGTAGAAATCTGGTAGCTTGACTTGACCACTTGTCTTCACGAGGCGTTTAGAAGTTATGTAGGTAGTAGTTTCAAGTTTCGCTAAAGTCAAGAACGTTTATTTAGTTATCTTGAGTATACGTTGTTAATTTGCCATAAGATTTTTTTTTTCAATTTGCCATGAGACTGTCTACCCGGTAGTTTGTCATCTTTTTTGTAGAGTTTTATAGTAGAAAGAAAAATCATCAATGCAACTTAGGATTAATTGGTCGTGATCATCGGTCGAACCTGGATGACACTGACACGATACTCTGATCGTGGAGATTGGCAAATCAAAGAGTTAAGCCTTTGTTCAGCCGTGGGTGCAGTTAGCAGTGAATGATGATGATACCCTAAACAAGTCATTTCTTTTTTCAGCGCTCTGGTATTATTGACGAATTATTTTAGATTAACCAATTGTATGAAATCACCATTTTCGTAACATTCAGAGTCAACCCATTTTCTTTTTCTGTTAATTCGGTAAGAGAAACCCTCTTTAAAATGCTGGAGGCGGGAGAAAGCAACGGACTCTTTTCTATCACTATGTGTACGTGGACTCCCAGTTTTTTCGGTCGTCTTCTCACAGAGTAGTCGGTTAGGAAACACCGAACTCATCTAGTTTTAAAACATAATTTATTTTAGATGCGTAAAAGTGTTTGTTTATACCAATATACAGAATTATAATAATTTATCCTTATCATTTATGCTAGAGTTTTGACAATCCATAATTTCCCACAATGTCTCTTGACATAAAAGTAAACAAAAGTTGTGATATAAAATACCACAGGTTCGTTTCTCAATATGTGATAATGTACCTTGATGTGTGACCTCGGGTGAAAGCGAAGTCGCTTTCGCTCGCTCACATAATAATTATAGATTTGCGTATGTAGGTATACGAGTATCGCTTGTTATGAAAGCGAAACGAGTGACTGTTTACGTGTTTAATTGATTTATAGGGTTATTTAGTTTATTTTTATTTTTTTAGATTGTTCTTGTAGAAAGTTCGGAATTATAAATGTTTTTTTTTTGTTATTGGTATGTTTTGCGTACTTTTAAAAACAAGATATGAAATACAAAAAAATAAAAATTGGTTTAGTTGAAGTAGGTAAAGTGATTTTTGCTTGAATTTCTAATTTCCTGAATTTGTTATTGCTAAGTATTAAAAATAAGGATAATTATGGATAAAACTAAATAAAATGGATTCATCAAAAGAGTTTGTATTATCTGAATTTAATATCTGCTAAAAAAAATATAAAAATATTGTTTAAAAAAACTAAATTGTTAATCAACTTTCGTTACTGATCGTACAAAATATTAATTAACTATTACAACAATTGTTTCCAAAAGTTCACAGTAATCATTTACTTGGATTTTGTAAACTTGGATGATCGTTTCCGTTTGTGCAAGGAACAATAAGTTGAAAATATGGTACCTACTTTTTAGGTCCTAATTAAAGCATCTTGGGCCCAATACAACCCCTAAAGTTTAAGGGTGGAAATGGCTCTTCAATATGTTGTTCGTTATTCATCTATTCCGTGATTGTTCGTAATCGCTGGGTGCTTTCACCCCCTTTCAGTAAGGAAGCAACAACGTATAATCTTTTTTACTATATCAATGACCGCTAAAGAACAATTTGTTTTGCGTCCTATTAGCATTTGGAAGTTTCAAACAAAAGTGTTATGATTTTGATTTTGACGTTTTGTTACACCTTGTGCATAAGTTTTGAATTTTTAATGACGGCAGTGACATACTTAGTTTTCGTAATCATCAAGGTTATGATAGTATAATTAGTTTTCTAGAAAAATGATCAGATTATTTCAGAAAAGGTAGAGTACCTATATAATATTATAAACATTTTACATAATAGTGTCAATTTTTTATTTTTGCAGCACTACATGATAACCCTCAAAGGAAAGTAGTGAAAAATCATTAATTAATTCAGGAAGCATTTCTTTCTTAATTGTTTCAATATTGATTTAAAAAGTTCCTCCAAATAAGAAGTGCATTACCAACCTGCATTTCCCGCTCCGCAGTCAAGTCCAGTCAGTCAATCCAAGTCAAAAAGTCGCGTCATTTTGTCACACTAGTCACTGTCACCGTCACGTCACTTGTCAGTCAATACCATCGTCTTCAGTCATAATAAAAAACACCGTCAAAAAAAATATCTCGTCTATGATTACGTACGAAAAAAAAAAGAATGACTAGAATTTGAATTTGGCGCGCGAGAATGTCAGTGCGCGTGGGGCCACCATGGCGTCCGCGCGTAACTGTCAAGGGGGGAGGAATGCGCGCGCTCAAATACTACCACTACTACTCGCAAAATGTCGTAATTGTAATTTTAAAAGGTGCATGTTGACATTAGCGGGTGCTACGGTACGATAAACAGTATTGGAACTGATCAATTCGTAAGGGGTTCGATGTTCTTCGGATATCGACTTTTTGCAGCAGATACAGAAAAATTACAATGCAATATTGAGTTATGAAATAGGTAGTCGAGATTTCCCGTGTGAATGGTCAGTTGACCTTATTATTTTTATTTGGTAACAACGTTTTCCTGGTAGTAGGTCCCTACATTTTCTTTCACCATAAAATATTGGCCGATGCTGGCTAGAAAGCGATCATTTTAATTTACCAGTTTCTGTACATCCAGTGAGCTTCTGGTAAGACTGGAAGCCGGCCCCAACATAGCTTAGAAAAGCCTAGATATCAATCATTTTTGAAGCCAAAACGACAGACAGATTGTAAACCAATATAGGTGCAGCACATATTATCTTTCTTCTTTCTCTCTTTTTTTCTTTAGGTGCACATACCTACACTATTTGCATTTTGGTCAGTGTGGAGGAGGAACGAAAGGTAGCGGCTGGTTGTTGTGAAAGCCGACATGAAAGCCAATAACCTGACCGTTTGAGGATGCTCAAGGCCGAGTGAAGTGGTTAAGACTCGATAGGAAAATAGAACCTCGCATGAAAAGGTAAAATAAAATAAATAGTGCTAAAAATACACAAACGACAAGCCTACCACTTTAAAAATAATTCAAATGCTCATTGTAAATGTGTAAATCAAGATATCTTGGGAGACTGTTTCATCACATAGTTATTAAATGCTTGAAGTTTTTTGTGGCTTCTCCCAAGGGATAGGCTGGGCTAGGGTTGGAGATAGGTTTTGTTTGTCAGCCAATATTCTATGATTTTAAACCAGAGTTGTTATTGACATTTTAATAAATTCCAAGTTTTAAAGAGAACGAAGAGCATTGGCGATTCGGTGCAACATGCTTGTCCGTAGGTTTGCTCGTTGCATGTGTGAAGTGAAAGTGACGCTTTTTAGAGCATATTGCCAGATATTTTACACGTGCAGCCTCTGAACGTTGTACGCAGAAAACCATCAATGTTCTTCGAGTTTAATACAACAATGCTTTCAGGATGCTGCTGGGTCTGCCACGCTTTTGCAGTGCATCGGGAATGTTTGGTGATGCACACACTGATGGCTTTGCAGCGATTTTTTGCGTAAGCCTTTGCTGCAGAGAGAGATCATGTCATTTCTGGGAAATTTGATTGCCCGTTCGTCAATTATTTGTCCAACCTGCATGTTTACTAACAGTTATTAAGGTTAATGTTTACTAAAAAATTATCTTTTTTTTTTTCTGAAATAAAATTATTATATATTATTTACGACCATGCATAATAAGACTACAAATAATATTGCATCTGCCGTTCAACTCGCTAAGTGAATGGTCGTGTCGTGTGTCGATGTCTTTACACAGCGCCGCGGTAGATCCGCGTGACATTATGACCTTTAACTCTGTCGGGGCAAGTGCCAACTATATACGAACGTTTTCTTTCACCTTTTCAATTGGATATAAACAATGAATAGATGTTTGAAGATGTATGGGATTCTCTCTTAGACCTTGGAATTTTTAATGGGCAGTGTATAGAGTGCCGTTAGTGGCACTATATACCTTTAAGCGGCATACTAATTGCACTGCCTCGGCCCGGCTAAAGTGCCGTCAGATTTCCATTGTCATTGTCACTGTCACTGAGTCACTGTCAGTTGTTATTTTGTTTGATTGTTGAGGTTAAAACACCACATTTCCAAAACATTACATTCTCTTGTGCTTAAACACTTCCTTTTTAATAGGGTTCATTTAAATCTTGAGAATGTACCTAAGTTTGCTAAGCTTTGGTGTTTCGTATGTACCTACCATTGTTCACCTTAAAATTTGTTGCAAATAAAATCGTTTTAGGACTTTATTTGCCGGTACCGAGTAAGAGATCGTTAAAAGAGGAGAAAGTAAAAATAACTTTATACACTTAAGTAGCAGCTTTGCCATAATTAATATGTTTCAGTAACAACATCTATATTACACTAGAAAAATAAAATAGTTACCTACTAGCGATAATGCAATCTGGATAATATAGATTTCTCAAGGGTTATACTTTTTGGAAGATTCTCATTTATGGGGAGAATGCGTCAGTAGCAGATGGTCCTCAATCCAAAATGTTGACAAATTTTATCACCGCTTTCACGATCTCCCCGGACCTTATTTAGCCATAATCGATAAGACCATCTACTTTAGTCATAAATAGTCCCATTACATTGTTCCTTCTCCTACAGAGATGTAATAAAAACTGCTCTAAATGACCCGGATTGAAATATCACGTCGGGTCTATGTAACCACGGTGTGTACCACGGTCAATGTATTTTTGTTGTTGTCGTAAATCAATAGATGTCAGTGGCCTGTGACTGCAATGCTATTACACTATGTTCTGTTGTGGGTTAATGTCAATTATGTGATAGATCAACGACGATGACGATTCATCTCGAGGTAAGGGTTTCTTCACACGTACCACAACCACACCACACCTCAACCACACCACGTGGCCGGGCATATATTTCGAATTGAAAATGAATAGGACTATTCACATGTACCACATTTTGCAGTCGTTATCGACCGTATGTGTGATACCGACCACATCGCAGCCACAACGTAATCACTAGCGACACTGCGAACTAGTGGCCGACCACATCGCAAAACCATGAGATTGGTCAGTCAACACATGTTTCCGCTGTGAAAACCGTAGTCGAACTGTCTGCACACCACGTAACCGCATCGCAACTACTGGCGACAACGCAACCACATCGACATTTTGTCGGTCCCACAACGCAACTACAAAAAGCTGCAGCCACACTATTCACACGTAACCACTGCTTGACAGCATTTTGTCGTTGCGACGTGGTGTGGTTGTGGTACGTGTGAAGAAGCCCTAAAGCTGCGCTTGCCACGTTCAGGTCGTGGATAGGTAAGCGGTCTTTCCATATCGAGACTTCGAGAGGTACGACACCATGCCGTTTCGGGCTTAGTTCTAATCCTATACCTATTAGTGCGATTCTTTTCTCCTTTTTTTCTTTTTATTAGTAGATGTACTTATTCTTTTTTGTTCCGCCCAGTAAGTGGCCAAGCCAATCGCAGCATCAGTCACGTTTTTAGTTCCTCAGAGGTACAGGTGTATGGACACTTTGGGCACTCCCAACATAATGGAAGATGGCTTTGATATTTCACGAGTAACCTTCATAGACTATTAAATAATGTAATCGTGTGATTTATGGAAAACTAGAGTTTTCTAAACAAAAAGGAACCCTCTTCAATCCGATACGATGCTGATAAGTTACAAAAACAATGCGTTTATGCATTTATTTAGACGCAGTGGGACGGCATCGTGGGCTGTGTGGGTCAATAATGCTATCTAAATTAAAAATTACTAGATCCGTATTGCATTTGCATTTGATCGATTTCTCACAGAATCTTTGAAAGCTATGATCTTTTGAATTTCGATTACGAACTTAATTTTATTTTATTGGCCATATAATTTTATGGCTACGATCTCTACTTCGCCTTTCGAGTCTATTAGACTTAAAACTTTTACAACTTAATATTATTTCTTGCTTGCTTAATTAATTATTCGTTGCAACTGGTCACTAGAAATCGAATTAATATAGACATCAAAGAGTTTATCTAGTACATAATTATCACTAATGTCTTGTTGCTATGTCGAATCTGGTTTAGACCTTCGGAATAAAGTTATCCCGTCTGAAAATAAATCAGATAAAGCGATATGTAGGTACACATTTTTTATAAGTAGGTTTATTTGATGGTAAACTTAAGTAAGCATTAAAATATTGTAACAGTCGAACCTACGAGCACTACACAAAAATGTAAGTCATTCATAAAATCATCAGAATATTCTTTATTCGCATAAAAGCTGTTGAAATGATTGTCTTCGCAAACGATAAAACAACAAAAAAACATCAATCTTTCTCCAATAACAATAACATTATAACTGAAGTTTAGTGAGCACAAGGTTAGCGAAAAGTTTAAAAACACCGCACTTCCGCGGTTGGTTAAAAAAGTGGCCATTGCAACTGACCACTAGATACTCGTAACTGTGGTTTCGATCTATTTCTTTAATAGTGTTACAACGATTACGGAAAAGCAGTTTTTTTAATCTTTTAAGCCATAATATATTTTGTAATATTACAATAATTCAATCTTAGCAGCAATGTTTATATTTAATGTTTTATTGATTGATGATTTGCTTTGATTGGGCTCGTAGCTAAATGATAACAGCCGCACGGGTCGATCGGAGGGTTAAGCTAGGATGCCTGTTGCGGTCGACTCATGGATGGGTGACCATCTTCACATGTCAAGACCCCTCCGTGCCTCGGAAAGCACGCCAGTCATTGGTCCCGGCTGTCATTCGTAGATCTTTGACAGTCGTTACGGGTCGTCAGAAGCCCGCAACTCTGTCAACCAGTCTTACCAAGGGGTATCATTACCTAGCAATGGGTTGTGGAGGTCAGATGGGGAGTTGCTCCATGTAAAATACTGGTATAGCTGCATCCGGTTAGACTGGAAGCTGACCTTATCATAGTTGGGAAAAGGCTAGGCAGATTGATTTTTTTATACATTATTCACATAAATTTTCCATTTATCAGATCTACGAGTAGAATCTAGAAATGGAAAATCACACATCAATTTCTTCATTCAACGCAATCTGTGAGGGAAACTGGTTTCCCCACGTAATGGTGATTTTTTAGCCTCATAGCAGTGGATGTTTGCAAAACCTACAACTTCCTATAACCACCATGGAACATGACAGGGTTTGTGTTGATACAGATTTGTGGGCAGTTTTATGGTTTAACACTACACATAAATATTTTATTGGAACAAAAACATTTTACAATTTTTGTGTACGTTAATACTGCTTTAGTTTAGTAACTGTGTCGCAGTTATTAGCGCCCACCCCAGAGCAAAGTCAAAGTCAAAGTCAAATAATTTATTTCAATTAGGCACAAAAAGGCACTTATGAACGTCAACATTTACAACAAAAAAATATAATAATTGACTCTAGTCGCCCATTCCAAAAGGTCGTTTTCGTATGGAGAAGAATGGGCAAGAAACTCCACCGTTACTCTTTTAAAATATTTTCACAATATCTTGTATACATTAATTATATAATTATATGTGAAGACGATGCACCTAGAATAAGATTACTATACCACGATAGGTAAAAAGAAAGAAAAATGAAGGAATGACATAAATTAATTATGTGATAGATGCATGGTGCTCACATATTTACAAACATTGTAAAATTATACGATATTCTTAACATTTTAACAAGTACTACTAATAATAAGTCAGTGTGTGAGTTCAAGTAATGTCAGAATATAAAATTAATGTTTAAAAAAATAATATTATACAATTAAATTGGCAACCAGTTAGATTTTGTCTAGATTCTAAATTGTCTTATGGAGCAGGACCAGCATGTTTCCAAGCATTTTTATCTTGGATATAATCCTCTAATTTGTAATATGCTTGTTTACAAAGTGTACTTTTTATGTGAGCGAAAGACCAACTGAGTTCCTTAACAACAATTTTGGTTATACTTTACTTATAGGTAAGAACTAGACATAACATTGATAAATAATACTTATATAATAATACAATAACACTGAAACTAGACTATCTATAGCGACTAAACTTTTGAATATTTTTGATTGAATTTTCGAGTGCAGGCTGGAAACGTCATTAAATATACGTAGTTTAATTTATTGTCGTATTGTCATCTCAACCTTGTACAAAATAAGTATCCTGCATTAGCATGCTGAATTCGGCCTTATGCATCGATTCGATGAGGCTTGAGCTCGCTTTAAGTGATAAGATCGCCCATTGTGTCACCCTATGTAAAAAAAATCTATGTGTCTGTAATTTTTATGGTGTACAATAAAGAGTATTCTATCTATCTATCTTTTCTAGCTAGTATGTTTTCTAGCAATCTTTCAAGATTGCTAGAAAACATATTCAAGATAGCTAGAAAACATGGTACCTCGGGCTGTTGTTGGCTAGATTTATCTAGCCAACAACAGCCCGAGGTACCATGTTTTCCAGAACAAAATCTGCTTTTCTAGTTAGGAAACACGGTTCAGCAGCTAGCGCCAGTTCTTCCGGACTCCCCATACCTTATAGTTCATTGCTATTAATCTTTTTTACCGGGAACTTTTCTTTTAACGAGCGCATAGCAAGGAAGTGTCATGCGACGCGCACACGCGACTTATACGTAACTGATAAACGCAATTATTATTGTGTATCCATCTCTGTCTTATGTTTGCAGTTGGAGGGAAATAGATATAGTTTTCACTTGATTGCTTTGACATGTGTGGTATTGTTTGCTTTCAGTGGAAAATTATTGTTTTCGACGAGGAAGCATCATACAGTAACACGTCAATATAGACATGGAAAATGTCAAAGAATGGATGACCATTATTACGAAGACTATTTCCGTGAACTGTGCAATGTTGAAAAAGATAAGTATTATTGAGTATACTTAAGGAGGGAGAGCACCATGAGGTCGCTTAGTATGAGGGTCTTCTTAGCCTCTTCCCTGTCGGAAGACCCCTAGCGTTTCAAAAGGAAACGGAATGGATGTAAAACCTTACAGGATGATCCCATTGTGACCGGTTTGTTATCTGAAACTAGGTAGGCTTCATTATCATCATTTCAGCCGAAAGACGTCCACTGCTGGACATAGGCCGCCCCCAAGCACCGCCACTTCAACCGATTCTGTGAAACTAGGCTTATGTTTATTTTTTACGCAAATCGCTACCAATTTTTCTTTCGATTGAGTACCTTTTTTAGTCATGGCTGCAGCATCTCATAATGAATATTATGTAGGTAGTAAAATAAATTGATGTCCAGCGCTTCAAAAACAAATTTTTAATCGCCTATTTGGGGAACTTCTCATTATTTTCTCGTGTTTATTTTTTGTCATCACATCCGCGGTGAAAGCTTTTTCAATACCCCGTGTAATAACGCGAAAGTTGTGTGATCTCGGAAAACATTCGTATTGTGTTTTATGCTTACGTAAGTGTGCTTTGGCGACAATCAAATTGTGAGGCTGACATCGTATCGCAAGTGGAGGAAAATATAAGACTCCGTGACTCCGGCGCACCCTGGTAAATAACATAACATCATAACATCACGCCTTGTTTCCCCGAAGGGTTGGGCAGAGGTGTACCTATAGTTAACTATAGTACACCCACATTTCGCCAGTTATGTTTAAGTCCCATGTAATAGGGGGCGAGCCTATTGCCATCAACCGGGCACAAATCCAGACCCCGGGCTGCTACTGAGAAGTTCCAGATAGAAAAAACCCAATAACACTTTGCCCGACCCGGGAATCGAACCCAAGACCTCATGCTCAGCAGTAGCGCTTGCAACCACTAGACCAACGAGGAATAATACAACGTGAATAATAGTAGTAATATTTTCACAATGTCATGGTAAAGCAGTTTCTGATCAAGTTATTTATTTATATATATTTAATTGTGCACCAGAAAATATACATATGTTACAAGCAAGTTGATATGTTCGAGTAGGTTAAAAATGTTTCAGTATATTCTTTAATCTATGGTAAAGAGAAAATAGAGTAGAGTCCTTATTGCAGTGAGTCCACTGCAATAAAAATCAGGATTAAAACAGTCTATTAATATTAAATTTCAGGCAGAGAACCTGTACCAACGATACATCGCGTATTCCAAACTTTATTGTCTGAAAACTATTTTTTATTTACCTCCTCTAAGAGTTATTTATGAGATAGTTTTATACAAATTTTGTCCCATACTCAGTTGAGTATGGGACAAAATTTGTATAAAACTATCTATCTATTTTGACAGTTGTCAAAAAGGGCCGAGCATTGTGAAGCAGACTGTTAGTATCGCTTAACCAAATGCTCGGAAACCAGGAACCGATATTCGGGCGTGAGAAATCTGAAATTCTTTTTACATAAGATAGCATTGCATCATACATACCCATCTATCTGCACGGAACCGCGTGTCAAGCGGCAATGTTCTAGGAACCGCACGAAATGCTCCGTGATGCAAGAGATGATACTTCATACTAACGACCGTATGGCACTGCAGTGGAAGCTGCAAACCTAGTTTTTGAAGGTATTTGTTTTATTTTATTGCTAGGTACCTATTTACTGAAATAGACAAGGATTTGAAGAAGTTTCTGGAAGGCCGATCAAGTCTCAGATTAACTATAATGTCTCGAATAACTTACAGCCAATCGTCATCGGCACATTCGCAAACAAGAAAAATAATAATTATTAGGCCAAAATAAAAATAAGTTAGTCACGTTAGTAGAAATTAATGTGATGTTGGTTTCTAATATTATAACGTTTGTGTTATGATTAGGTTTTGATAAGTGGTGAAAGCTTTGATAAAATATCATTTGAAATCTCTTCACTTTCGCTGCACGGTATGGTGTCCTTTATATCTGTGAAACCCTGACTATTTTCGAGATTTACCAAAGCGTTACGACAATTTCTTGACTATTTTTTGGTATTGAAACCAAGTCAAAATTGATTTCATGAAGCTTTCAAAGGTGAAGGACAAACGGTGTGCTAAAGCTCATCAAGATTAAGGTACTGACACACAAGTGTGGCGTCAATGGCTTTATGCGGTCTGCAACTGACGCCTTTCCTCTTAGGGTAGTCAGAAACTATGTGGTTAGGAAGAAACACAGAAATTGCTATGATTTTACTGGTTGTGTGAGAAAAACAGCTAAGAGGTCAAAAACATTCATTTTATTGTAAGATGGGAGATATTTATGGTCTGCCAACCCTACTTACTATACCAAAAATCTGGTAATACTTACATTTCATCCAGAAATGATTATCAATATTTATGTAAATCTTGTCTTGTAACAAGACCGTCTTTAGCGACAAGAAACTCGTACAGCCAAAGAAAACACGCGACAACATTAATTCCAATCAGAGTGAAAACCGAACGGATATGCTTTTAATACATCCGTATGTCACAAGTGGCTATCACAGAAACTTGTTTGAGGCACCTGTCCCACCGCTTTACGAGAAGCGAGTGCGCGACGGCGAGCGATTATTCGCTGTATGCGTAATTCTTGTTTCCAATTGATGTTACTTTATGCAAGTGTAAATAAAGTTGATTTTAGACTGACTATTACTGTTATAAAATTCTTAACAAATATGAAGTTGTAGCGCAAAGTGAACCTTATGTGTAGACATTAGAGTTAGAAAGAAGAAAGAAAGAAAGAAAATACGTTTATTTGCGGTACATATGACGCAAGCAAAGGAACAAACACTAAAAAAACAATTTGGGGGAAAAAATGCGTCACATCCACGCAAAACGGCCATCGCTCAGCATAATGCTAGGACCCTATGAGAGACAGAGCCCCAGCGCTGGTTTTCAGTGACAGCAGTTGTGTTTGTTTACAAGGTTGGCAAAAAAATTACGAACGTAGATTATGTACCAAGCGTGAGTCTCTCAGCGAGTGCTCTGCCCGCCAAGCGAGCGTTGCTGAGCGAGTAAATAGCCTCTTTGATAGCTCTAGTCGCTGCGACAAAAAGGTCTCGCCGGCGACGCGGCGGTTTTGTAAACAGTCAGCGATCAACTATTAATATATGTATCCCTTCTACTTACACGGGACCTAAAATCTTTCATACGTTTCTTGAGCGAGAAAACTGTTGATAGCTTGTCGCTTCATCGCTGGCGGTAGGACAGGTGCCTTACACGCGAGAAAGTTACCGACTGGGATCGGAAACATTGTTGTCTGCCCTTATATCGTAAAAAGGGATGGTGGTAAATTGGTAGTTATTTTTGAAATATGTAATGGGCATGAATGAATAGACCGGTAGTTATTTCCTATTGGTCAGTATGTAAAAGTAGGCAGATGTACAGGAAATATCCATTACTATATTCTGCCCGCGACATCGTTCGGGTAAATTTTATTGGTTTAACATACTGCAGCTTCCGATTACTTAGTGTTGGAATTTTCGGAACCGAATCAGTAGTTCCGAAGACATACAAACTCACAAATTTTACCGCTTTTATACATACTAGATATTGGGTAATTCAGGGTTACCATAAAAAGCAGAAAAATCTTTGGCTTGTTAATCGACGTGTATTGGCATTTTGCACCGAATTCAAAGTGGATGAGGTTTTCGATCCGTTTCATTTATTTTAACCTCTTAAGAAAATGAAAGTCGAAATCAGAAATGCAAATATTTAATAATGGCTAGTTTACACAGTGCGAACTAGCGTGCGAGTCAGCCTGCCGAGCAGCTGCAATGCAGCAACTCGCACTGTGTGGACGTATCATACGAGTTACTCGCACTTGCGAGTTGGACAGTAGCTTGTAGCCGAATAACTTCAACATTTTTTTATTTCACTGGCGTCCTCGACTTCCCCCATCACTACCTGCTATCTAATTACGCAACTCATTTTCGTAAACGTTTACGACAAATTTGTTTCATTTCGACAGTTCAACCACATTCATTGCGGTATTCACGTTGTTGAGCAGATTTTTTTTCGAACTTATGCAGAAATAGATTAGCAATTTGTTTCAAAATGATTCAAATTCCGATTAATCGTGTATTACGTAATTAGAGTACTGGTCTTCATCACGGGGATCTTCTTGACACAGCTCATTAAAAATGGTAGGTACATGTTGCCTCGGAAGATCTTGCCCTCCAATATCTAATCCAAAACCATATTTTTTTTCTTTTTTTTATGTTTTTCATAAGCTGTCTCGACATTGCACGACCCCAGTTTCCCCAGATTACTCCAGAACACAACTGCAAGAGACTCGGCTACTCTCATAATGAAAACAGCCAAGGCAAGCTGAGCTACTGACATGCGAGTAGTCAGTGCGAGAAGCTGTCTACTGCCTAGTCAGCAGCTAGCATTGTGTAAATCAGCCATAACTGGTTGTCTCTAAAATGGCACGTTATTTATAATTTCATTTTCAAGAAGTTAATTAAACTTTTTCTTCAGATAAACGTATATTCATGTTTGATTTTCATTAAATGCGACTTTCAATACAAAACCTTTGTAAAGAAACTAATAATATATTTACTATGCCATCAAACAGTTACCTCTTGATGATAGTTTAAGAGCTTACCCATAGCACGGCGAAAGTCTGCACTCAGACATAATTTACTCGCGGCAATCTAGTGAGAGTTGGGTTTCAGTAATATTACTTTCTACCTAATTTGTATGTTCTCCGCTAGTATAAAGATGCTGCTCCACAGCAGCCCAAGGCTAAGCCACGCACGTGTACTCAAGCTTCACACTTTATATTATATAAAATCTTGCTGTTGTCCGCGATTTCATCTGCGTGTATTTTGTATTTCATAATATTTTTAAACAAATATCCAGGACAAAAGGTAGCCCATGGGTCATGTCCTTCTCCAGATCTACCGCTCTATCAAATTTTATAACGATCGGTTTAGTGGTTTACGCGTGAAAATTTAACAGAGAGACAGATCTAGTTACTTTAGCAATGATAATGCATGGAATTATGGATTAATATGGATGCAGGCGGGATCTTCCACTGCGACCCACGGCCTCGCTACGCAGGGATACGTGGCGAACAAACAAATGAACCGCGCAGCTAACGTGGCCAACCTCTCCGTGCACGTCCTACGGAGCAGTGGACGGTCGACTTAACAATGCCCAGTTGCACTTTCGTATTCATTAGATCAGCGAATTCGCGAGGATGAACGTGCATTTGCATCGTAATAACGGTTTAATGGACACATTCTGTTGATGGATGCATGGTTGGAAGCTTCCTTTGGTTAAAAACCTTGGTAGACAGTCTGATTACTTTTGTCATTACTGAAGATTGCAAATCATTGATGTATACCGGAAGGATGTTGTGAAGACTTGTCATTTTAATGTTGTTCTTTGAAAATAATTTAAAAGGAATGATGTACAGGGTTGTCAAAAATTAAATTGTAAAAGAAAATACAATAAGGCTGTTAGAATAGTGGCTGAACATAAATATTCATGAGTAAGTTCTCATTTTTTTTTGTAACACTGTGCCTATTGGTTAAGTTGAGTTGGTGATAATATTATAGTTATTTATGAAAGAAGAAGTAATAAGGTAGATAAAATATATTTTTTCAAAAAAATCTAAAAATACTTATAAGTTTTTCCTCACTTTCTTGCAGAAGATTTACGAATTCCACCGGAAGTTTCAACAAATCTTTTATAGCCAAAACCACAAGAAATTATGACGTAAATCCACAAAAAAACCCCGAACGAAAACTCTTAAATTAACACAAAAGACCAGGCCAAAGACCACAATGCACTAAAAATAGAACTAGAATCCAATGACCAACATAACTTGACATGTGCTGGTGGCGCTGCTGACTTAGAATAGAGGACAAGTCTAGCACATTTTTATAGTTATTTCCCTACTTTTCCGTATGTCAAGCTGAACTAGCCAGTCTTATGCCAGATAATCTTACCGAAAATGACGCAAGTATAGTTATTACAAAATATTCAAATGACTTGACCATCTCAATAGATCTGCTGTCACCAGTTCTGTTAAAAGATTGGTATTAAGTATTTGTCTTTTTTAGAATAATAGTTTGTATTGAAAGAACTTATTTGTGTGAAACTGTATAATGGACCCTTGTATTGTGTAAAAGAAAGTTGGTTGGTTGATTGTTTGTTTGTTTGTTTTAGAGGGAGAGTTTCTCAATCTCTGGGCAACCATCTAATTACATGAATTAGATGGTTGCCCAGAGATTGAGAAACTCAAAACGGCGAGGGAAAACATAGTGAGGAAACCGACATGTTTTAGAACCAAAAATTCGAAGACATGTGGATTACGGCCCACTCCCTCTCACGGAGGAGGGCTGTGTCCCAGTAGTGGGGATATTACAGGTCGATTATGCCAGAAATTGAGGGTTTGGCGGATGAAAATGTAACTGATTGAGGTTATGTTCAGGATTTGTTATTTACTTTGAGATCCTTGGCTGCCTTGTTGGTCTAGTGGTTGCAAGGCCAAGCGCTACTGCTGAAAATGAGGTCCTGGGTTCGATTCCCAGGTCGGGCAGTGTTATTGGGTTTTTCTTTCTGGAATTTCTCAGTAGCAGCCCGGAGTCTGGATTTGTGCCCGGTTGATGGCAATAGGCTCGCCCCCTATTACATGGGACTTAAACATAACTGGCGAAATGTGGGTCTCTGCCCAACCCTTCAGGGAAACAAGGCGTGATGTAAGGTATATGTTATGTTTAAAACCCTAAACTTGTCTTTTACCTGTACCTGAAACGAGGAAACAGGGCCTGCGATTCTCCATACAAATGTATTACTTCTTTTTTCTTTGTGAATCATTATTCACAAAGAAAAAGGAGTAATACATTCAACAGCAGACCTTGATTTTATGAAAATATTATATTGCTTTAGAGACATTCCTCTAGAGCAATCAATTATTTTTCATAAAATCAAGGTCTGCTGTTGACACGTCCTTCTTTTTTCCTTCTTTTCAGCAACTTATTGGTAAAGAAAATATGACCCACCAAAAATTACAAAAATACCCCATTTTTACCGCCGTGATTACCGGGTACATACTCTTTCTTAACATTTTAATGTAAAAAATAATGGAAGTGTATACAGGGTGTTTGGCGCATGGACCGACACAATTTTTTCAGGGATTTGGGAGGTCATTAGCTAGGTTCTAGCTAAGTTCAAAATAGCTTTTAGTTTTTTTATGATTAATTTAGAAGTTGTAAAATTTCATTCATTAAATACAAAAATTAACTTTGGAAGCTTGTAAGGAATTTTCTTGAAACCAGTTGTATAAAACAAAGATGTTTTTAGATTTAAAGGACTTTGGAGAATGCAACAAAATTTGTTTTGTGCCACTACACCCACAAACAAAAAAGTTATTTCAAATTAAAGGACACATTTTGGGAATTTTTTTCATTTAAAAAAAATAATCCTATGTAACCAACCGTGACATTTGGGACAAAGGGTGTATGGGTAGAACCTAGCTAATGACCTCCCAAATCCCTGAAAAAATTGTGTCGGTCCATGCGCCAAACACCCTGTATACGGATAAAGTGCCGCAATTTATTGCGGCATACTAGTGGCACTGCCTCGGCCCGGCTAAAGTGACGTAAGCATTGCATTGTCATTGTCACTTGTTATTTGTTTTTTATTGTTGAGGTTAGCTGCCGCCCTTTTTGATTGATCGTATTTGTTTTAGATAATTTATAATTTTGATAATAAAAAAATATATTATTTAAACAGATAGTGCAATTCACGACGATGCGCCCCACTCCGCGATTACTGTACTGTAAGTTGTACTTTAGTAAGGAGCAGAGCGGAGTGGGGCGCGTCGTCGTGGATTGCACTATCTATATATATATCAGAAGTCACTACATAGACTGAATTTACGAAAAATGAAGTAGCAAATTAAAATGGCTGAAAGGTAGGTTAGGTTAGGTTAGAACTGTGACCACACAACGCATGAGCCGAGCGAGCGTAGCGAGCGGTGCCGCGGCAGCTGCCGGCGAGTGCCAGGGTCAGTTTAGGCACAAGAGAATGTACTGTTTTGGAAATGTGGTGTTTTACAGCGACCTAACCTCAACAATCAAACAAAATAACAAGTGACAATGACAATGGAAATCTGACGGCACTTTAGCCGGGCCGAGGCAGTGCCACTACTGCCACTAGTATGCCGCTAACGGCACTTTATCCGATAGGGAGAGAGTACGACAAAAAAGGTAATACGAAACGTCGATCTCGTAATTTTTTTTGTGATGTAATCGGTCCGAGCTGCAGCTGTCCCTATCGCACTACGGAAGCAGACTTGAGGTAAGATAATAGTTTCTTCAAATACCAATTTTTCAAATGTAAACTTTAGAATATCAGTCTTCTTCATTACCAATGATGCTGTGTCTGACAAGTGTTTTGTGTTTTAAACCCGATCATGGTCGGTACAGTCGATTAAGTGGACAAGAAATAAAGATTATCTTACAGTATCTGAATGTATTGAAGCGCTGCAATATTAGATAACTCCAATAATTAATTTCTCTTTCTAATTCAGTTTCTTTGACACCCAAATTGACCTGTTGATGTGATTTCAATCACAAAAAAACGCCGCAAGATCACGAGTAGGTTCCGTTAGTATTTTTATTTTTTGCGAGCTTATCCGCCCGCATAACCATACATCCATTTATTTAGCTTTAGATTTCCGTACAAAAAATGACTGGATACACAAAAAATGGGACAAAAAATCTAGGTTTGTTACATCAGTCGTAAGTCAATATAATAATAACAGTACGTAACTTAGAGTCACCGTCATCGTTCGTAATTAGCAAATATGTAATGAGCGCTTTCCCTGCTAGAGACAAGTGTGACCGGCCGTGGTATACTGAGAGCGCAGCATCCGTATCAGATTCATTTTTTATATGAGTTATGTTTAATGGTTTTAATGGTAGTACAGGTTAATAGATTTCAATGACATAAAGAAGTATTTTTTCTGGATTATCTATCTATTTGCAGCGACCCAAATTCATGTTTCTTGATATATTATCGTCACCAGAACTCATCGGCCATCCCAGGGAATTTAAGTTTTCGGAGTATAGGTTACCTAGGTTTTTTTTACATTTTGCATATCCTGCAAGTCATTTATCAATAAACAAAAAAACTAATTGAAAACCTCGAATTTTTACATAATAATATTTTACCAAAATTTCGCACCCGCTATACCACAACCGCAAATGACACAGCGTTTACGTTAACGTTAGTTTCCGTTACCGGCGCGTACGATTGCATAACGTTAACGCGTACGTGCGGGGACAGTCGCGTTATGATTCATTGGGTAAACGTGAGACCTATGCTGATATAATAGAAAACTGATTATGAAATATGATTCGATTACTATTATTAGTACGTACACGATAGTATGGTTTGATGGTCGCAGACACGGCTACTGAGAATAATAAAACAATAGTTATTAATTGGGTTTATCCATTAGGAATTTCTCAGTAGCAGCCCGGAGTCTGGTTTTGTGCTCGGTTGATATTTATTTATTTATTTATTTATTAATTTATAGTTAATTAAAACGGCACAGGTCCAATTACATTAATTAACATAGAATTGAGAAAAATAAAATAACAATAAAAATGAAAAACAATAATAACAATAGCATAACATAAACATGTACAATACAATTCCATTCAATACGTGGATAAAATGATTAATAATTATTTGATTAAATAGTTAAATTAATTATACACGTCACAAACTAATATATAACAGTGGACACCCTCGCATATTGTCTCTCACAGAACTCCAGACAAGCACGCATAATCTTCTTCCATTCATCAGCAAACACATCACATTCAGGGTCGGCAGTCAGGAGGGCGTTTAGCATCTTTAGGGTTCGACATACTGGAGATTCGGCTCTAGCGACAGATCTAGATAGCGGTGGCGCGAACAGATTGTGACGGCGGCTTTGACGGTGCCCAAGGTATTTGTCAGGCACAAACAGACGGCAGAAAAGTCCGTGGAGTTCAGGGCAGTCAATCCGACCACTTAGGGTCTTACAAGCAACCGCGAGCTGATCAAAGCCCCTTCTAACCTCCAACGAATTGAAACCTAATACCCCTAGTAAATAATTGGTTGGGTACATAAATGGGAAGAAGTGGTACCGCCTTTGATACAAAAATCTCAAGAAGGTTTTCTGAACTTTCTCAAGCATCAGAGTCTGAGACGCAGTATGTGGATGCCAGACACAGGCGCTGGACTCGAGTTTACTCCGAACCAAAGTGGTGTATAAAAGTTCAATAACACTGGGATTGCGAAAGTCACGAGCGTTCCTCAAGACAAATCCCAGGCGCTGGAAAGATTCCTTTGCAAGGGCAGACACGTGATCTTTAAATGTCAGACTGCGGTCGAACGTCACTCCCAAGTCCTTAACGCTGGTGACACGAGTGACCACTGTACCCCCCAAACTATAATCGAATTTTATTGGTCTCAACCCTCGACCATATGTCATAACGTAACATTTATTAATATTAAATAATAACTTGTTCGCAATGCTCCACTCATAGACGGTTTCGATATCTTTTTGTAGGAGTTCGCAATCCACTTCAGTTCTGATCTGCGCGGCTAGTTTTAGATCGTCGGCATATAACAGGCATTTTGCGAACCTAATCTTAGAAATTAGGTCATTGATCATGATCAGGAACAGCGGGGGCCCCAACACGGATCCCTGACTCACGCCCGAGCGAGTATAATAAGACTTCGATTCAAAGCAGCCATGCCGGACGAACTGTTTGCGATCCCGTAGGTAGTCGGCGAAGAAGTTAAGAAGGCCAGATGAGAAGCCCGTAGCCCCCAACTTTGTCAGTAGCACATCGTTGTCCACTTTATCAAACGCCTTCCGGAAATCAAAGTACAGCGTGTCGACCTGCCCACCGGATTCCAGGCTACTGGATATGAAGTCAACATGAATCACTAGATTTGAGTTCACGGAGCGACCGGGTCGAAAACCGTGTTGAGCGTCAGAAAGATACATATTTGTTTGTTTGCAGATATCGGTGTGTAGTATATGCTCAAAAACCTTTGCAATGGTTGATAAGATAGCGATGGGTCTGTGTTCCTCGACAGATGTCTTGTCGCTGGTTTTAGGGATGGGAGTAACACGCGAAGTCTTCCACGGCTCCGGATACACGCCTGACTGAAGAGCTAGGTTAAAAACATGGCATAAAGGAGCTGCCAAGATACTGCTACATCCCTTAACGATATATGCAGGGATGTTATCAGGGCCAACCGAACTGCATGGTTTGAGTTTGGAAATTCCCCTAATCACGTCTGAGGCGACTAAAACGGGCAGGGGAAAATTACCTCCGTCACTATTCACCGTGATTGATTTCGGGTCCAATACAGGTGTGTCCGGCAGAAATACGCCGGAAAAATACTCAGCAAATGCCTCGGCCGCTTTGACACCCGAACTGACTCTTCCATCAAGCACAACGTTTGGCTCAAACCCGCCCTTAGATCGCAGGCTTGAAATATGCTGCCAGAATAATTTTGGATTTTTGCCTAGACTGTTTTCCACATTAGAACAATGCAGTCTATAAGCCTCCTGAGTTCTCACTTTTAAATCCGACCGCAGTGCGCTAAACTGAGCATATATTGCATCACATCGCGATTTTTTCCATTTATTATGGAGTTTTGTTTTACGCCGAGTGTCGCTCACAATATCTCTAGTAAACCAGACCGGGTACCGCCTATTACCAGAGATCCTTCTCGTCTTCCTTGGTATCGAAGAATCAAAAACATCGTAAATTATTCTGTAGAATTTACAAACTGAAGTTGACGCGTCATTGCAGCGAAACACGTCTTGCCATGGAGCAGAACGAACAAGATCGAACAATAATATGTAGTCACCTTTACAAAAATTCCAATCTTTACTACGGTCGATATTGCTAGGGTCAAGTTTTTCATGTACCTTATGCCTTGGGATGGTAACAGCTATATCTAACGGAGGGTGATACAGATCGATTGGAACCAGTTCCGTTCCCTTGACATACTCACAGTTAACAGCGACACCCTCCCGAGCCAACACTACATCTAACTTACTCCCACGCATATTCATCACATCATTCATCTCTACCAGACTACAAAAGCTTAGGAAATAACAGTAATAATTATTTATATTTACAGACGCACTTTTTAGGTTTAAGTCACCTAAAATAATTACATTTCCTTTCAAAGTGTGAATAATGTCCTCCACCTTGCAGAACCACACCAAATAATCATCGTCAGTTGCGGTAGGTTTGATGTAGATAACACACACATACATATTTAGGCCATAGATTGTAATCTTCGCCCACAGATCTTCCCCGCAGGCCGTCTCGAATTCTTGTAGCCTATTCATGGTGACGCCAGGCCGCGCAGCAAGTAATACACCACCACCAGAGGTCACTCTGTCTCTGCGTAGAGTACGCCAATCTCCAGCCGATATTTCGGAGTCCCCCACTGACTCGTCCAGGTTTGTCTCGGTCACGGCTACCAGGTCATGCTCAGATAGTAATAAGCTTGACCTCCACATGGGTAGCTTGGTTTTGAGCCCACGTACATTTTGGTAAAGTAAGCGTAGATAGACATTGCGATCAGCAGAACCATTAGGGGCAGTAGTGTCAGGTACGCAATATTGCTCATTGAGTCTCATCGCTTCGGGCACGAAAATTACGGCGCCATGGTTTGACGCAAATATCCTCCGCCCAATTTTCAGAAGCCAGAACCCGATCAGCCAGTTTAGAGGGCACACCCAGCTTGAAGGATGCGTATTTACCACGGGATATGGCTAGACTCGGCCCCTAATACATGGGACTTAACTCACATAACTGGTGAAATATAGGTGCACTGTCGGTACTCTCTGCCTAACCCTACGGGGAATATACCTAGGCATAATATTATGTTGCTTCTGAGCGTTGGTTTAGACAATCTTTAAGGCGGATAAATAGCAATACGCTCGCCCGGTTAAGACAGGCGTGCGGGCGGCGCAAAACTGAGACAGACATTTAAGTATTTCGCGGTATCACGCTAGCTCGCCCGCCCGGATATACTGACTATATAGTCCTGAAAGAATATTGCAAAAGCTTATGCGACATCCAGTTTTCTGAGTCCTACGTCACAGTGGTGAAATATTTTGAAAACTTGCTACATGTACCACCTATGTATGCCTGAATGGTGACATCACAGAATTTATTAAAATCTGTCATTTTGTATTTTTTATATTCGCACAAAATGCAAATGTGGAGCGAATGTTTTCCCTAATAAATGGACTAAATTAAAATATATAATATGTTATTAATAGAGTCGGTAAAGCGTTCCAAGAAAACTTTAAAAACGTTTTGTGTGAAGATTTTTATACACTCGAGAGCAATGAATCCGGGTCACTTAAAGAATCCTAAAAATCTCGGAAACTAAAAATGCTAGGTTAATGCAATAAATTGTATTTAATAGACAATGTAATACTCCTTAAATGAAGGTATTAAAACTTCTTAGTTATTGTAAAGTTATATCATAAAAAAATCAAATTTGAAAAAGGGCCACTTTCGAAGATGGAACTACGAAATTACAGCATTTGGTTTTGCTTTTGTTTGTAATCTGTCATTTATGTGGGTACATAAACCATGTTGATAGTGCTCTATATTCATTATTCAAGCTGAAATTATGTCGCTTACGCCTGAAGAATGCACCAGAATACTTACAATGCTGGAAACCGGCCGGAGTCAGCGCGATACAGCCAGGACTGTCGGTGTGTCGCTGTCAACAGTACAAAGAGTTCTCCGACGTTACGAAGAAACTGGTTCTAACCTACGCAGACCAGGAACGGGCAGAACCAGGTGTACCACAGCACGAGAAGACCGATACTTGGTGAACACCATGCTTCGAAATCGCTTTCTTACAGGAACTGAACTCACAAATCAGTTTCGACGCCTCGGAGGAAGTAACCCAAGTGCATGGACAGTAAGACGTCGGCTTGCTGAATCTAACTTAAACCCCCTTAGACCTGCAAACGGCCCTAAACTGGAGCGTGGGCATCGTATTTCAAGACTAAGATATGCCCAGAGCCACGTAAATTGGAGTATTGAAGATTGGTCAAAAGTTATGTTCTCCGACGAATCAAAATTTATGCTCTACAAGCACGATGGAAGACACAGAGTGTATCGAAGACCAGGGGAAAGATTCAAGCAAGCATGCATCGAAGAAAAAGTAGCCTACGGTGGTGGGTCTGTACTTGTGTGGGCCGGAATTTCTTCTGAAAGTCGCACAGAGCTGGTGATCATAGAAAACGGCTCTTTAACTAGCGAAAGATATGTGGAAGAAATCCTCAATGACCACTTGGGTCCATTTATGGTCAATTTAGGTGAGGATGCTATATTTATGCATGACAATGCCCGACATACAGGTAGGATTGTGAATGACTACCTTCAAGAGATGAACATTACTCGTATGGAGTGGCCAGCGCGCAGCCCGGATATCAACCCGATCGAGCATGCTTGGGACGAGCTAGGCAGATGCGTAAAACAACGAAACCCTCCCCCAATCACGCTTCGTGAGCTCAAAATTGCTCTCACAGAGGAATGGGAGAATATTCCCCAAATTCGTATAAGGAACTTGGTGTACAGCATGCCAAACCGCGTAAACGCAGTAATGGAAGCACGAGGAGGCAATACGAAGTATTAAAATTCAAGAAAATCGTAATAAAGTTCAAAAATTTCATGTTTCCTATTTTTGTTTTAAGGAGAGATCAGCAGTTTTTTTCTTTATGTAATTTTGTGTTAATAAAATGTATGGTGACTCATATTTTTTTTACTTTCATTTAAGGAGTATTACATTGTCTATTAAATACAATTTATTGCATTAACCTATCATTTTTAGTTTCCGAGATTTTTAACATTCTTTAAGTGACCCGGATTCATTGCTCTCGAGTGTATTTACATTTTAGAAAAAAATGAACTTTTGAAAAAAGTTATGTGTTCGGAAAAATACTCGTATCACTTAGTGTAGTAGGTTCGTTTATTCTAAATTAGTTAAGTGGTCGTAAATTGTTCATACTTTTCATTTTCAATAAATGTCAGTCTTTAAAACTATGCGTTGCGTATTATTTATTTTAGTGTTTTTTACGAAAGACAGGCATTTTACTGCCAAATAAAAAATCAGACATTTTGTACAAAATGTCATGCCTTACACAGGTGGTACCTGGACCCAAATTTGCATTATTGTAAATAAAATTTCTAATAAATTAAATGACCACTGACATAAATGGTCGTCAAACGCACAATCTGGGTACCTAGTTGGTTATTTACTTATTTCTAACTGTGTAAACTTTTCCAGAAAAAGCTTTAATAACGAAGCAAAAGGTGTATGTAAATTTAAGAACGCCAACTGCTACGATAGGATCGTAGCAGTTGGCGTTCTTAAATTTCTGCCCCCATGGGAAGATGGCGTCCGTTTATGTATGCATGTTGTATGTATGTACTTTTACTTAGTCTGACTTGGACTCAGTTTATAAAATACGAATTTACAAAATGAACTGAAATAAACTCTTATGATTTCTGATTCCATTTTCTTGCTACAGCCCACATTTTCTTTTCTACCCTTATCAACCCATACCTACCCCATGGTGATTTTGTAACCAATCAGAAATTTTACCTCGTTAACGATCTATTAGTAGATATGTTTGCAGTCATTATGTATTACCCAACTGAGTAACACATGGGAACTAGCTTTTTTAAAAGCTGTTGATTGACGGAAATACGTATGGTTTTTACTTTATTTAGTTTGTGTGATTTTTCCACGCCTTGTATGGGAATTGAGGAAATGTAATTTAAGTTGATTTAGCTTGAAAATACATGATGGGGAGTCGTGTTAATTTGGTTGACGATGATAAATATTGTAAAGCCTATGATTATACTGTGGCGGCATCAATATTGCCACATGCGAACTACGCATCAAAAAGACCTGACGTCACACAAACCCTACATCGCGCAATTAGAGTTTACCGCGCGAACGACATATATACAAAGCTCCCGACTTCAACCATTGGGCAGTTGCCCGCCAGACACAACACCCGTCTGGTCGGAGGATCCTCCCTCTTCTATAGAGGATGAGTGAACTTTACACCTTGTTTAGCTCTAAATAACACAAAAAATCGTTATTTACGCTCTCCCTTTTGAGATCATCTACATATTAAAATTAGCAGTAATATATCTCTATATCTCTGTAATGCTGATTGTATATGTTGTACTTATAAATGTTGGTATTATAATTCCATAATATTTTTTTGGGTTCCGTACCCAAAGGGTAAAAACGGAACCCTATTACTAAGACTTCGCTGTCCGTCTGTCACCAGGCTATATCTCATGAACCGTGATAGTTAGACAGTTGAAATTTTAACAGATTATGTATTTCTGTTGCCACTTCAATTCAATTCAATTCAAAATATTTTATATCACATAAACCTACAAGGGCACTTATGAAACGTCAGAAGCTAGGTGCACGGTTACAATTGGTCGTTTCCTATGGAGAAGAGCCGGCAAGAAACTCCACGGTTACTATTTTAAAAGTAAATGGTATTTACAATCTTTTCAAGTTACAGTGTTTATGAGAGGACACTGTAGGCCTATCAACAAGTACCAGGTACTTAGCAAGATAGAAAACGATAGACAGATCTAAAAGTCGGTTATGCCTACAACGTTCTCACATTCACAAAATATAAAAGAGAATCTATATAAAAAAACCAATTAAAAACCTATTTAAACCAAATGGCATGACTGCCACTAAAGCTGTAACAAATCTACAAAAAATATACCTAGTATAGTGAAGTTATATAATGTCAAATAACGAAAAGATTATGTCAAAAAAGTACGTAAAAGAAAAAATAGGTAAAATCAAATAATCATCTTAATTTGGGAGCAGTTAATAGACATAATTACATAGTAATGCCGTTATTGAGGTACCAGGGAAGCCACATGTGCAGAAGGAATTATTGCCAAACTTCCTTGTCTTCAACGTAGTCTTTAATCTTATAATATGCTTTTTTGATAAGGACACGTTTGATGTGGGTTTTGAACTTTCCATCACTAAGTTCTGTAACCGACTTTGGCAACTTGTTATAAAATCGAATACTGTTTATAACAAATGACTTACTAGTTTTAGCTAACCTAAATTTGGGTATCACAATTTCATGTTTACTACGTGTATTTATATTATGGAAATCGCTTCTAATTTTGAAAAGTCCTAAGTTTTTCCGAACATACAAAATACTTTCTAAGATATAAAGAGAAGGCTGAGTTAGTATATCAATTTCTTTGAATTTATTTCTAAGGGACTCACGAGGACCCATTTTATAGATAGCGCGAATAGCCCTCTTTTGTAAAATAAAAATGGAATCTACGTCAGCTGCCGATCCCCACAGCAAAACGCCATAAGACATAATACTGTGGAAATAAGCAAAGTATACTAACCTAGCTGTGGCTACATCAGGCATCTGCCTTATTTTTCTTACTGCATATGCAGCCGAACTTAATCTACCTGAGAGAGCTCTAATGTGGGCGCCCCATTGCAATCTCGAATCTAAAGTAATTCCTAGAAATACGGTTTCCGTAATAGCTTCTAGTTTCTTACCATCAAGTTTTAAATTTAGACCTACTTGAGGTACATTTGGTAATGAGAACTTAAGACATTTAGTTTTGTTCGCATTAAGTAAAAGATTATTAGCTGCGAACCATTTCGAAAGAACTGCTAGACTATCGTTGACATGTATAACATCCGTATCTTTTCTATCAATTTTAAAAATAAGAGAAGTGTCATCAGCGAATTATGTCTGATAAATTAGCCATCATGTAAGGAAGGTCATTAATATAAACTAGGAATAGGAAAGGGCCAAGAATTGATCCTTGAGGCACGCCCATCTTAACTAGAGACCCCAAGGATGTCGCCCCGTTAATGTTTACTTCTTGCTGCCTGTTTGATAGATAGGAAAGAACAAGATCTGGTGATCTTGTTCTTTCCTATCTATCAAACAGGCTATCTATCAACAGGCAGTCGTGGTCAAGCTGGTGCTTGTCCACGACTTCCGTAGTGGTGTAATTTACAGATCAGTGTTTTGTGGTCAACGCAGTCAAACGCCTTTGAGAGGTCACAGAAATTGTCAATTGCATCCTGGGACTTCTCCCAGGATTCCAAAATGTGACTGATGAGTTTTACTCCAGCGTCAGTCGTCGACCTACCTTTCGTGAAACCAAACTGGTAACTATGTAAAATCCCATTTGAATTAAAATGTGACAACATCTAGTCTAGCATGAGGTCCACTATAACAACAAATACTAAAAACAGAATAAAATAAATATTTAAGTGGCTCCCATACAACAGACATGATTTTTTTGCCGTTTTTATAGATAATGGTACGGAACCCTTCGTGCGCGAGTCCGACTCGCACTTGGCCGGTATTTTTTCACATGGCAAACCACTTCGAAGACCGGTCAAAGCGCAGAGACGTTTCACAATGACCCACAACAAAGTACCTTCAACTTGCGATGACACTTCATTATGAACAAGCGTACCAGACTCCAACGTTACAATCGGCATTATCCATTCACCTATCAATAAGATTTCTCGACATATTCCACAGTGACAACCATAAACATAAAATAAATAAAAAACCGAATTTGAAAAGCCAGCATCCCACACGTCAGCTATTGCAATAAAATTGAACGGTGAGAATTAGAAAATACCGATTCAATCTGCGGACGACACTTTTCCTATTGTTATTACGTAGCTTTTTATCAATATAGAAATCGGAAACTCTTGCGCAGCAAAAACGTAACACATTCAACCTGTTCAAAAGAGTCACAGTATTGTTTATATGCGTGCATGTTAGTGAGAGATTAGGTAGAAAGCACCTTTGTTTAAATTCTATGGGAATTCGTGAAAAAGTTTGTTAAGAAAACGTTTTGTGCGAAATGTAGACGTAAGATATTGAACATTGAAAATGATTTTTCGATCAATTCAGTATGACCCCATTTCCAGCAAAGTAATTAAAATACGACAGTGAAACGGGTACTAAATACGCAGAATTTTATGTTCTTCAAGCTATAAAAAAAATGCAACTTTGCTTTAATTTTGTACCCTTTTGTGTGAGAAATTCATTCTTTTCTAAATTTCTAACATGGTTTTTTTTTTTTTTAATAATGATGTGTACCCTTTTTTTTTTTTTTGGTGAGAAATCATCAAATGATTTCTCCCGCTCTGGGTGGAGCGGGAGGGCGTGTCAGACTCTTACTGACTAGAATCCTCCCGTGTTCCTTCTGTTGCCTGTGCAATGCCAGGGGGCCACGGTATCCCTTTCGGACTTTCCCGCAACCCCGGCAGGCAATGGTCTCATCGGACCCCTTCACTCACTGACATCTCATTGAGGCGCGCGTGGAACACAACGCGCCGTCGACCCGGGCCTGGTCCTTACCGGACGGCGAGCTACCCATTGCTCACCATCCGCAAGCCCGCGCCTACGGTGACCGGGAATCGGCAATCGATTCCCGTCTCCTCCAGAGCGGGAGAAATCATCAAATGATTTCTCCCGCTCTGGGTGGAGCGGGAGGGCGTGTCAGACTCTTACTGACTAGAATCCTCCCGTGTTCCTTCTGTTGCCTGTGCAATGCCAGGGGGCCACGGTATCCCTTTCGGACTTTCCCGCAACCCCGGCAGGCAATGGTCTCATCGGACCCCTTCACTCACTGACATCTCATTGAGGCGCGCGTGGAACACAACGCGCCGTCGACCCGGGCCTGGTCCTTACCGGACGGCGAGCTACCCATTGCTCACCATCCGCAAGCCCGCGCCTACGGTGACCGGGAATCGGCAATCGATTCCCGTCTCCTCCTGCGGCGGCTAAGGGCGACCTGACGATTCTATATCTTGAGTTAGTGAAGTAAACTTCTCGGCTTGTGCTTTCGAAATTGACTTTGACGCTGAACGTACGAACGTAAGCTGTATTTTTTGCGTGTCGTAATGGTATTTGTTACTTTTGACATAATCGCAAGCTTATCTCTTTTTCTGTCGAAATTAAACGTTTGCTAAAATGGACTATAGTGGAATTTCCCACTGATCAGCAGTGTATATAGAATGCTTTTGATTCTATATTGTGTTTGTGTGACAACTCCTCAAGCAAATTCGCAACTTACATAATATCTCTTTTGCCAGTACATGAATATCTTCATCTCGTCATTCTCCTGCCGTTCCTTCACAAGGTAATATATTACTGAATGTCGTCAGTGAATGTACATACATACTTGACGCGTCCTGTTTACTTGAAGTTCATGACATTTGCCTGGTCCACCGGTTTAAATCTAGGTTTATATTTAACGATGGGCGCTTTGTAATAAAAGGTTTCCTGTATTAATGAAGATTATGGATGGCTCATACTTGTAGTTAAGAAACTATATCACGTGTGTATTTCCCCGAAGGGTTAGCCAAAGGTGTAGCCCTAGTCCACCCACATTTTGCTGTAAGCAAATGATGTATATTTTAATATTTTCCTGTAAGGCATTGAAGTTGGTAATTACGAATAGATAATTTTATTTATTAACTGAAATACTTTATTATTAATACCTGATTGCTGTTTTAAATAAGTAATTGTACCTTAACCTTGGCACACAGAGGCAACATTATAAGGCCCGGATTCCACCAAAGTGGAGATGCGCGGAGATGCTTACTGACTAGACTGCAGCGGAGATGTGTGCTGGCTAGAGCGGAACTGAGCTGCGTGCAGCGACCGTTGAAAGTTGACCGCTCACTGCCCGCCGCTCACATCTCTTCTCAACTCCGCTGTACGCCGTGGCCGGCTTGCGAGGCACAGCTTACATCTCCGCTTTGTACCACCGCTGCCGCGCTCAATCTTGGCGTAGCACAGCTCACATCTGCGCTTGAACCGCGCCATACAAATATGATACATATCCGCTCAGTGGTATCCACTGAAGATAAGTGGAGACGAGATGTGTGAATAACAAAATTCGAATGGTTGTTTAAAACACATCTCCTCTCCTCTCCGCTTTGATGGAGTCCGGGCCTTAAACTAGAAAATTACCATACAGATGTCAGTGCACTTTGTAAGACATTAAAACAAACGAATCTAATAATACTAGTTGTAGTTATTCGCATGCAATTATAATGTTTCCTAATAATATAAAAAGCATAAGAGTTTGTTTGTTTGGACGCGCTAATCTCAGGAACAGCCGGTCGGTTTTGAAAAATTATTTTTGCATTTGATAGCCCAATTCTTGAGGAAGAATCTCATATTTTAAGACTTTTAGACACCCGCTAAACGACGGCCGCCGCCCGCACCAAATGTAAAATTCGGTCAAATTCACCATTGAAAAAAAATGTGGGGATTGTTTTTTCTTTTTTCCTGAAAATTTCCACATAAATATGCTAACAGTACGATACCTAACAATACCCTCATGGATCGGACAGGTTTTTTTTTACATGTTATATGTTCTCGCTGCTGAGGTGAAAAGTTGTATGTGTTACACGAGAGCAAAGTTATTTGCATCTCGTGTCTTTGAATCCCTCGCAGCGCTCAGGATTCTAACCTAGAATCACGAGCGTAGCGAGTGATTCAATTATAGAATCCTTCGCTTATAGTTTATTCTTTCCCTATCCCATGAACCACATATGTTTCAGGTTCATTGTTTAACTATTGTGTCTACTTTGTGGACAGTGAACTAGTTAACATTACGCTCCGACCCTTAGGAGCCGAGCAAAGAGACAAAACGTCAGGAAGAACGCTAAGCGAAAACGTCGCGTTGCCGCGTTGGGTCGGAGGCCGCGGGAGTTTTATAAAAATGTGGTTGTTATTTTAGTATATTGACGAGTACTACTCGAACGAAGTTGTGGACAAAAGCTAGTCTAGTTATAATAGCATATCTATGTTTGGTCGTTAGTAAGAGATATCATTACAAAGACAGCATGTAATGTACTCTCTATTGTGTATCAACAAGAATGTTGTAGAAAGTAGCGAATTATTTGATAAAAAATATAATTTACTACGGAATTCAATTTATTATTGTGTTTGTTACGGGTAATAAATTACTACAATAGCTTGTTGTTCCTAATAGAGATTTAAAAACTACATTAACTTTAATTATATTTTGAAATTAGATTATGTATCATATGATTATTTTATACATTTAGACGTTGTTTAATTTTATGCTGCATTAAGGAGTTTGATTTGATAGTTGCGCCAATTTGCTGAGTTATAATTACGTTTTTATTTTCAAAAAATCTGGATAAAAATCTAGGTAGCATTACTTTCGGTGATAGCTAAGAAACTGCGTCGAATAGATAGATATAATATTTATACTCATGTACAATGGAATAACAGCAGTCTTGATGATCGATAGTTGGCTAAATATGCTCTTGAAAATCGTAAATCTTATATCCAATTATGAGGAGTTTCATATACCTAATAAGCAGGGGAAACATTTACTAGTTCATAATCTATCTACGTACCTATCTGGTATCTGGATTTGTGCCCGGTTGATGGCAATAGGCTCGCCTCCCATTACATGGGACTTGAACGTAACTGGTGAAATGTGGAGGAACAATATGTACACCTCTGCCTAACCCTTCAGTCAACAAGGCGTGATGTTACGTTTTATATGTTTAATAAAAGTCTTAAATTCATTCATTCACTGACAACGCACAGCCTAAAACGCTGGACCTGGGGTTTTAGAAAATTCACCCCCTAAAGGGGTTAAATAAGGGATGACAGTTTGTATGGAAGTTTGTCATTTTTTGCCGATGGGAATTTCCATGTGTCGCAAGTCTTGTACAACTACAAACCGTTTCATATATTTTGCAGAGGACATCATTGTAGCCTTTTGTGAATCCATCTACGTACCAAAATGATTAGGTACTTATTATAGGGGTTGAAACACTAGGGCACACAACGGGTCCGAGTGCCCAATTCGTTTTTAGAAACATCGCCAAGCGGCTGGCCGACTTTTCACGTGACCAGACGGCTGGCCTATTTTTTGCCCAAAGAATCAGCATTGCCATACAACGTGGCAATGCTGCCAGCCTTTTGGCCACTTTTCCAGTTGACAGTGATGCGGACGAATTTTTTGATGCTCTATGATTATTTCCCCTCCTTTTTTGTATACTTGTACATATTATTTAAAGTCTGTAAGTTTTTAAATGATATAAATATTATCTTGAAAAAAGTAAATAAAAAAGATGGCAATTATTATTACCATATTCATAATGTCAATCACACATCATCAAATTCACCGGAGAGTTCACTGGCCCGACCAGGAACGCATAAAATCGAAAGTAGTCGCGTGAAAGTGGGACCTTGCTCTTGAAAGCGAAAGGTGTTCATAACATATTGTTAGCTTGTTCACCGTAAACAGTAGACTATCATGTGTTATGGGCGAGCAGTAGGCGTATGTAATTAGATGCTTGCAGAGTGGCTTGTGTAGATTTAACAAGAAAATTATGGTAGGACTATGGAATAAATAAACATCGGGAAGTGTTGCGTTCAGAATTCCAGATTTTCAAGGGAATTATATGGCTATAGGGAAAAAAGGGCTTGAAAAACAAAAGTCCAGGGATGTCTTCAAATTGGACATATTTTGACTAATGTATGACACATTAATCAAATCAAAATTATATAGAAATCGCAATAAACTCGAACTCCGACCACCCAGAACCAATTACGGGAAAAACATGTTTTATATGAAGTGGTAAGATAATATTGTTAATACAAGAAATGTTTGTAATATTTAACAACAAAAAAAATATATTTTCAGAAACATTGTAATAAATAAATAAATTGCTTCTTCCTTTTGGTTGAATTTAAAATCTTGAAAAACCTCCTTTTAAATATTCTGTTTTCTTTACATCGACACACGGAGTCATTATGTTACCTTTATAACTAAATGATTTATTTGTATATCGTAAATTTATTGTTGGTACTTTATATAAGAAAATTAAATTCTTTAAACTAATTATTTATAGAAGAAACTTTGGATCACCGTAACGTAAGTTTATAAAGTATGTTATAAAAGTGTCTACAAAGTGACGTGATATTATAAATCAGGTAGGCGTGTAATATCCGTTACAATAAATTATAACTTATAACGGTTACGTACGCTTATAGTTAAGTTGTAACTGTATTAAGTTATTTTGTTACAAAACAAATGTCGTTTGTGTGTTGGGACCGGTTTCTACTTTTGTGTAGTCAAAACAGCACATCTCGAAGAGAGAAAAGGCTCAGAATGAAGAGCTAAGACGTAAAATATGATCATTAAATTTATGGTATACTGGATTTTGACTACGGTTTCACCCACATCGAGGTCGGAAGTTATCCCACGGGAACGTACTACTGGGTTAGGGTTGCCAACCCTATTATGTAGTATAGTACAGATAGTGCAATCCACGACGACACGCCCCACTCCGCTATTACTGTACTGTAAGCTGCAGTGCTATTCTGTAACCATCTCACCGTGAAAACTTAGGTGAAGTGAGTTGTCAATCCAACAGGGTGAGATGACACTGACAGCTCACTTCACATGTTTTCACGGTGAAGTGGTTACGGGAATCAACATGCTGTACTTTAGTACGGAGCGGAGCGGAGTGGGGCGCGTCGTCGTGGTTAGCACTATGTATGTAAACGATATCCGGCTGTCGAAGGACCAAAATGTAAACGACCAGCTTATGTCGTTTGAAGGGGGCGGTTTGTTGTAAGGTTTGGCACAGTAGAAAAACCACAAGCAGCTAATGTAATAGATCCACGTATATTGCACATAAAACACACTCACAATATATTTAAAATACACAACAGTAATACAGACAAAGGTTAGAGCTAGATGTAATCCGAATTTAATACTATTGTAGCGGTTACACCGCCACATACGAACTACGGAGGGGAGTGATGTAGCGGTTACACCGCCACATACGAACTACGCAATGACGTCACACAAATCCTGCATCGCGCAATTAGAGTTTACCGCGTGAACGACATAGATAAGACTATCCGAAATCAACAGTCGGGCAGTCGGCCCGCCAGACACAACACCCGTCTGGTTGGAGGATCCTCCCTTTTCTATGGTGGATGAGTGAACTTTACACCCTGTTCCTCATACCCCTAAATTGGTGACTCCGAGTATGAACGTCAACGCAGCCTTCGTGCAACTACTTCAGCGTGACGTCATCATCATCATCACTCCCGCAAGCTTTCGTGAATCGAGTCACACAGACAGCCAGCACCCTCGGCTTCAACGGGTATCCTGACCACCAGCATGCAGCGAACGCGCATTCCTGGTCATCACCCTCAGCCTCATCACCCCGACTCACTGGGGAATCAACGCAATCATCTCAATCAGCGCAATCACCGCTATCACCTCAATCACCGCAATCACCTCAATCACCGCAATCACCTCAATCACCACAACCGCCGCAATCACCGCAGACGATTCCGACTCACCGCGAACTGTGCGCCACCCGGTTCCGACTCACTGGAACCTTAGCTGGCACTGTGAAGCATCGCAAGATACAAGACTCAGCCCACTATCGACCTCCGGTCTCCGGAGGGGAGTGATGTAGCGGTTACACCGCCACATACGAACTACGGAGGGGAGTGATGTAGCGGTTACACCGCCACATACGAACTACGCAATGACGTCACACAAATCCTGCATCGCGCAATTAGAGTTTACCGCGCGAACGACATAGATAAGACTATCCGAAATCAACAGTCGGGCAGTCGGCCCGCCAGACACAACACCCGTCTGGTTGGAGGATCCTCCCTTTTCTATGGTGGATGAGTGAACTTTACACCCTGTTCCTCATACCCCTAAACTATATTTAGCACGAATTTATACCTCAAGTAGCGAGATGTTTGTAGGAACGAAGTTAAAGCTCAACTGACTAAGAATCTGACTTTCTAAGAGAGTACTAGGCAACTACTACTAGGCAACTACAATTGTAAAATCAGACCCGATACCTTAAGTAGATTTTTACTATAGGGCAAGTAGCGGGTACCATTTGTGCAAACACAATAATTTGCTCCTATACATCAGGGCAGTTCGCTATTCAGGGACGCGACAGAGGGTCGGGGTATAGCTGGGTATTTCCCATTTTGCTATGACGAGGGTGTTTACACGAATGAGGGAGGCAGGGTTGCGCAGGTGCAAGTTATGACATGATAATTACTTCTAGAACAATGGATTACGTAATTATAAACACAGATAGGTATTCTCATTGTTTTAAATAGGTATTCAGGTGGGAAATAGTCTAGTCAGTGTTGTAGTCATAATCAAAACATTGTATTGTGTCTGACAACGGAGTTATATACCTTTTATTACATAAGGACAGGTTAACAAGAGAAAATAAGGTATTTTTAGTTACCTGTAGACACGGACGAATGTCTAACACATCTTTTAGTTAAGTCGGTGTCTATAAGTACATTGGTTATTGCTAGAGACCTGATTTTGTGTCAGGAATCTTTGATTTTACTAGACTTTCTTGTTCTAACTTGTTGGATTATTTATTCGAAACATTCTATATTAGTTGACATGTTAGAACTGGGCCAAAACTTTCCAGATTTGATGCTACCTACTGGACTTCATGTCCCGACTTGATTAATATCCACACATGATTCGACTTGATACTATTTTAACATGTGCAGATGTACTTACTAACAATAATCAGTTTATTAGGTAGGTATTTAGTGTGCTTCCTTAACAATGTATATCCTACTATATACCTAAATATTTATTACTTAAATACAATTCAAAACTAAATTTAAAACTAACTAAACAAATAAGAAAATAAAATTACAAGAAGAGCTCATTGGGCATCAAAAAATTTGTCCGCATCGCTGTCAGCGGGAAAAGTGCCCCAAAGGCTGGCAGCATTGCCACGTTGGATGGCAATACTGATTCTTTGTCCAGCCCTCTGGTTACGTGAAGAGTCGACCAACCGCTTAGCGATGTCCTATTATATTGAGAGGCCTAAATACTATATTTCTAAAGAAAAAATATAGTAGGCGAAACTACTATATTTTTATCTCAACAAAAAATTAAGAAATGATCAAAATAGAGCCAGTATTAATCACGTAAAAGCTGAATTAATGGTATTTTGCACGGATATCGAGGGATATGCCTTGGAGGCGTGGCACGTGGCGCCTCGACATTGCTAAATTGGGCTTATGTTCGAACGGCGGCTGTACGCTTCATTCAGTCGCTTTGCAACTGTGTACAGTGTACTATTGATGCGTAAAAAATCAAAATGCCGAGCTGTGCAGTAATAATTTGTAAAAATAGGTCTAGTACCATCAACCTGAAGACAAATGGCGTGTCCTACCACCGATAAGTAAACATTTAAGTCACTGTTTAATATTTTAAATCAATTTTTTAATCATTTACTAACTTACGTCCGGAGCGATACGAACTAGTCCGAACTAGCCCGAATCTTTCCGAACGGAACGAACGTTTTGGATTTAGAGAGGTGCAATCGAGTGCGTGCGGCTGATTTTATCGACATGCGTATTATTGCAATCGAATCTTTTTTTACAGAACTCAATGGATATTCTCGTATTACATGTATAGTATAAGAGTTAAATTTGTTATTAATTTAATTTTGTTTGAAGCAAATAAAGACATTGTTATTTCAATACAGTTACTCGTGCATAGCATAATATTTAACAGAGAGGGTTCCCTTTACCCGGTAATACAATATTTAAAAAAAAAAAAAAACTCATTTTATTTTAGTAAAAATAACCCATATTTTCGGATAGGTATATAAAAACCAAATAAATTATATAAAGAAAATTAAACGAAGTTATAATAATACAAGAATGTGCTAAAATAAATATCGATAAAAATTATCGACCATCGCTTTCGACTCCCTAATTGCATGCGTGTGCATTGAATGTTTGCAAATAGCAAGTGTTTACAAGTGAATGCCCCGCCCATTCTATGTATGTGTGCTATTAGAAATTGATTTAGTGTAGCTGCTTTCTTCTTAGTGTGCGAGTTCAAATTTTAAGTGTGTGTCGTAAGTACAGTATTTGTTAATGTTGTAATTATTTTGGTGGGAGATAAGCGGTCGCACTAGGATTCCTTACTATTCCGTAATGAAGGCATATCTCTGGATATCTATGGTATTTTGTAACTTTAATAAATGAAGAGTGTTAAAATTGTTATGAGACATTTAAAACACAAAACCTTTTAATAAAGGCACATACTCATATTAGCAAAAAATAATTTTGAAATATACCTACTATATTTAATCGCCTTTTACTATAATTTTAAAGGCAATGGCTTCAAAATACTATATTTGATATAAAAAAAGTTGGCAACCCTATACTGGGATAAAGCATTCCAAGGTCTTGGTTTACCTATCTCTGTGTCAAGTTCCAAATCCGTTAAGGCGTAAAAAAGTAACAGACAGACAGATAGATAGACAGACAGACATATAGATAGACAGACAGACAGACAGTTAAGTACCTTAGCATTTATAATTATACCTACAAATTAGTATGGATGACTAGTATGGATAAGTATAGTTTGTTATAAGGAACAAGTGCTTTATTATTATTATACACTTGAGAGCAATAAAATCGCACACCCCTTGTAATTTGGTTTATTACTGATTGTTTTCTAAAATCTAAAGATATTGAGTAAAAATCATTAGACAAAATTAAAGCATACAAGCTTAGCTTTACAAAAACATAAAATTAAAATCATTGACCTTCACGTAACTTACAAAAACCGACCGTACACCGAATTTCCCAAATTCACGCGTTTGCGTTGTCACTACTTGCACCCTTAGCCGCAGGTATAAAAAGGTCGGTTTATTGTAATTTTTTATCAGTTGCATACCGAAGGTCAACGTGATAACATCTCTACTGGAAGCATACGGATTTACTGGAAAAATATGGATACCACGCCCGCAGAAGCCGCTCAAGTTATTGCCTTGCTCGAAGCAGGCCATAACCAAAGTGAAGTTGCTCGACGGCTAAATTTGAGCCGCTACTCTGTTCGTCGTGTATACCAGAGGTTCCAAGAGACCGGTGGCCAGGCATTCGGCGACCAGGATCTGGCCGGCGACGCATAACATCAGAGCGTGATGACCGCTTTCTTGTGAGAAGCTCTTTGAGAAATCGGCAACTGAACGCGGTTCAACTGGGACAACAGCTTCGAGAAGTTCGCAATGTCAGTATGAGTCGGTGGACAGTTCGAAGAAGACTAGGTGAAGCAGGAACGACTTCACATCGCCCAGCAAATGGTCCCAAATTGACCACAGCTCACCGACAAGCCCGGCTACAATTTGCTAGGGAACATTTAAATTGGACGTATGACCAATGGCGGGCTGTTATGTTCTCTGATGAGTGCAGAATGACTTTACATGGTCATGATGGACGCTCTAGGGTCTACAGAAGGTCTTCAGAGTGATTTTCACAATGCTGCATAAGCGAACGTGTGGCTTCTGGAGGTGGATCGTGTATGTTTTGGGGTGGCATAATGTTGGACACTAAAACTGACATTGTATTCATCACTACGGCGAATACCGGCCCGAGATCGAGAAGTTTGACGGCTGCACGATACGTCGAAGAAGTGCTCAAAGAACATGTGAGGCCGCTTGCGTGGCCTATGGGAGAAGATTTTCTCTTAATGCACGACAACGCCAGACCGCATGTCGCTAGAACAATTTGCGACTACATGGAAGACGTTGGAATCACCGCGATGGACTGACCAGCTTGTAGTCCTGATCTCAATCCGATTGAACATGTCTGGGATGAGCTAAAAAAAAGAGTTCGAACAAGAAGCACTGCTCCTACGCGCCTCCAAGACCTTCAACTTGCCATTGAAGAGGAGTGGAACGCCATACCACAAGATTTCATGGTGAAATTAATACGGTCCATGAAAAACCGATTAAGAGCTGTAATCAAGGCTAGGGGAGGGAATACACCTTATTAAAAAACAATTTGATCAAGCATTTTGAGTTTTATTTTTATTCTTTCTTAGGCGAAATTGGGTAATTTTATCCGTATGTTGGGTTTTGTGCCCTAAAACCCCCTAAAACATTCAAATAGTGTAAGTTTTATTTTATATTCATGAAAAAAACTGCTTTAACAACAAAAAGTCAACGTGTGCGATTTTATTGCTCTCAAGTGTATAATGCCATAGAAAAGTTATCGAAAAACACGGAATAAAAAAACCCTGGTTTCTGAAAGACTAGGTACTCAATTTCATCTGTTAGTCAACGTCATTTTGACCAACGACTAACAACCATTTGGCAGCAAATTAACTGATCAAGAAGTTTGACAATTTGCCATGTTAAATCTATTTCAAACAATTGTCAAATGGACAATATAGGTACTCAATTTCATCTGTTAGTCAACGTCATTTTGACCAACGACTAACAACCATTTGGCAGCAAATTAACTGATCAAGAAGTTTGACAATTTGCCATGTTAAATCCATTTCAAACAATTGTCAAATGGACAATATAGGTACTCAATTTCATCTGTTAGTCAACGTCATTTTGACCAACGACTAACAACCATTTGGCAGCAAATTAACTGATCAAGAAGTTTGACAATTTGCCATGTTAAATCCATTTCAAACAATTGTCAAATGGACAATATAAGTTCGTGTCAATTTGCTTAGCAATTAATTTTCCTGAATTTACGTGAAAAAACTGCCTAGTAGTTAATTAAAGCTATCAGATATCATTTATAGCTGTGTGTGTACATAGTGATGTGTATTTAAAGCTTTGCTACACAAGCAGTCGGTGCAGCAGGAGTGGCTTCCCCTTTCCTGAGGCAGGTTGTTCCGTTTTGTACGATGTAGCTTTATTATGTTATATTGACTTGTTGATGGTGGTGTTCGCGTTAATGTTGTTGCGTTTTGATCTAGCCAGTAAGCGGTGATTACTGTCGTGGCAGAAAACACCGCTTACTGGCTCTGCCAACTTGCCGCACTGTTGCACACTCCAAGTCACCTATTCCTCGGACATTAGCAGCTATTAACGCTCTCCTGAACTCAAACACAGATCTTGATATGTTTGCGAATGAATGGAAGATGATACTGTCAGAATGTCTGAATTTTTGTGAGAAGAATGCATGACTGTGATTATTAAATAAATTATATTATGTTTAAATAGTGTAATTGGTTTCGGCCGTTCTATTTAAAATAAATAAATATATAATTATATGAAATAAATCTATATTTTTATAATTTTTGGATTCCATACCTCAAAAAACTTCCAACCCTTATAGGATCACTCGTGTGTCTGTCTCTCTGTCCGTCTGTCACTGCCAACGATCGTCACAATTTATATGACCCAAACACGGACGTGTAACGTAAATAAATAAATTTTGAATATGGGGTTCACCGGTTTTCCGAGAAAATGAAAGAAAAAAAAGTTTTGCTTACTGCACTGTGTGATATATCAGATTTGGCTTGTTGTGAGAATATCAAGATTTTTCATGTTTTTAAAGTAAATACTTTTGAAGATATTTAAGAAAAAATATGAAAATTGACAATTCCCCCCCTTATCTCCGAAACTACTGAGAAAAACTAAAGAAAAAATACAGAAAATAGTTCTACACTTGTAGATTACAGGAAAACCTTTATGAAGTCTAGTCTTAAACTAACATGGTAAATTAACTTCAATCTTAAATGTGGCCATGGACGACCGAGCTTGGGCACAAGCTACTCTTCCTATCCGTATGGGAGGCCTCGGCATTCGCAAAATTTCCAGTATTAGTTTACCGGCTTTCATATCCTCGGTCCACGGTACTGAGAAATTAATCAGGAAAATCCTAGCCCCCATACTGATTAATTTTGATGTGCCGTGCCTCAACGAGGCTATGAATGCCTGGCGGCTCGCTTGCCCGAATTCAGATCCACCTGATAACCCATTTTCCCAGAGACGGTGGGATGAGCCGCTCTGCAGAGTAGTACAGAACAATTTACTTGACACGTCTGCTACTGCTGCGGAGCGTGGGCGCCTGTTGGCTGTGGGTAAATGGGAGTCGGGCCTGTGGCTTCATGCACTACCGTCATCGAACTTAGGCACTTTGTGCGACGACACTACCTTCCGCATCGCTGCTTCCCTGCGACTAGGAGCTCCTTGTTGTTCTCCTCATTGCTGTCACTGTGGCGAAGTTGTCAACAGCCTCGGACACCACGGCTTATCTTGCAGCCGAAGTGCTTGTCGCTTAGCGCGGCACGCGAACATTAATGACATCATCCGACGAGCTCTTGTCACCGTCGGCATTCCAGCTGTGCTAGAACCTAATGGTTTGGCACGCGATGATGGCAGGAGACCGGACGGCATGTCCTTATTTCCATGGAAGGTGGGTAGGCCTTTAGTGTGGGACGCAACGTGTGTTGATACTCTTGCACCATCCCATCTTCCTGGCTCAGCGTGCTGTGCTGGCGCTGCCACTGCGGCTGCAGAAAACCTCAAGCGGCGAAAGTATAATAACCTTATAGGCAACTATATTTTCGAGCCGTTTGGGGTTGAAACCTTAGGGCCGTGGGGTCCGAGTGCTCATGGTCTATTCACTGAAATCTCTAAACGACTGGTTGACACTTCCCGTGACCCAAGGGCTGGTTTTTACCTCGTCAGAGGCTAAGCATTGCCATACAACGTGGCAATGCGGCCAGTCTCTTGGGCACACTACCAGTCGACAGCGATGCGGATGAATTTTTCGACGCTATATTTTAGTTTGCATAATAATATATTCGTTTTAATTTTTTATAATTATATATTAAACATTCATGTAAAAACTTTTCGATTACCACTAAAATGATTTTACATGGTAAATCTCTCAATATTGTGCATCAAACTTACATTTGCAGTTGGAATGTATGAGCGCACATGTTTTTCAAATAAAATGTTAAGTTTATCCTCGGGATAAATTCATCCCAACTACGGAACCCTTCATTGTTCGTGGTCCGATACGCTCTTGGCCGGTTTTTTTTTTGTTTTAGGTGTAGTAAAATTGTGAGTGACTGCATTACTTGGTTTAGTGGTCGCAAGTGCTACTGCTGAGCATAAGGTCCTGGGTTTGATTCTCAGGTCGTGCAGTGTTATTGGGGTTTTCCATTAGGAATTTCTCAGAAGAAGCTCGGAGTCTGGATTTATCTGATCTTTTCTTTGATCTGTATGAAACGTTTCTAGAGGCTTTTCGTAACTTCTCAACATACCAACGCCGGTCAGTAAGTAATGCCAAGTTCTTAGTACGATTTCATGGCCAAACGATTTCAGTGTCAAAGGAATTTTTTATACCAAATCCTTTACTTATTAACCCAACGGGGAATACAGGCGTGATGTTATATATGATAACATCACGCCTGTATTCCCCGTTGGGCTAGGCAGAGGTGTACCTATAGTACACCCACATTTCGGCAGTTATGTTTAAGTCCCATGTAACAGGTGGCGAACCTATTAAATTTTTCGGACGGGCCAAAATAAATAGGGCGTAGGGACAACTGTCAAATTGTCTTATGTCCGTAAGTGATACTGTGTAGGAAACGCCCGTAACTTCGGCCGTAAATACGAAGTTCGTGCTTTGAGAATAGACTCCCAGATGTTTCAACGTAAACCAAGCCAAAGAAGTATGTAAGGATCGTAGCAGGAGGCATGGAAAGCCATCACCTCCTTCTGCTAAGCAGTAATGCTCGCGAATGAAGAGGAGGAACGCGTGAGGGAGAGGCAAATTTCGCGCCCTCACGCCCCTAGCCGCCGCAGGAGACGACCTGAGCGTAGCGATTCCCAGGCCGATTCCCGGCCACCGTAGGCGCGGGCCTGCGGACGTTGAGCAATGGGTAACTTGCCGTCCAAGCCCGGGTCGACGACGCGTTGTGTTCCACGCGCGCCTCAAAGAGATGTCGAGGCCGATGCCTGCCGGGGTCGAGGGAAACTCCGAAAGGGATACCGTGGCTCATACAGGCAACTGAAGGAACACTGCCATGGTAGGTCTTAGTCAATAAGGCACGCCCTCCCGGTCCGCCCAGAGCGGGAGCAGGTAGTTGATAATTTCCCACCCAAAAACAAAAGCATCGTAGCCGGAGACGTTCTGTAGTTTCTGCCTACCCCCATTGGGAAGAATGCGTGAGTTTATGCATGTATGTATTGTCATCTAACTTCCTCAACACATTGAAAATACATGGTGGTTCATCTTTCACCAGCGGGCGCCAACGTCATCATTTAACTTCACGTGAAGAATCTGACTAAAATACTAATTAGCCTACACTTTTAGTCACTGTTGTTGTTAAAAAGTAAATACATTATGCAGTAAGTGCGAAAAAGTAAATAAATTAGTGATTATATAAAGTTTCTGGTAAACTGCATTGTTGTTATGTAATGTATATTATGTACTGAGCTGTCGGAAGTTTCTGTCAGTAGATAATCACTATTTTAGATTAGTAAAATAATTTTATTTTGTATTTTTTCAGGCGTGATCCCGGGTTCGACGTTTATCTCTTCCGGTGAGAGTTTTAATAAGCGATTAATAATATTAGTTTTAATAGAACAGCTCAAATCGTGTTTGAACGATACGCTAAGGCAGCTTTGTCCAGAGTGCAGTCCATGCAAGTAAGTATCGTAGATCTTGACTCAACAATTAAATATGAAGATTATAATAATTTATTTCTTTATTGGTATAAAAAATGTGTACAAAGTGAGTCCCTGACTTCTGCTCTAGGTAACAACACCTGTGTTACAGGAATCAGTGTCTTCTTGATTTTACGCAATACACTTATTACAATAATAACTTACTACTTTATGACATAAAAAAAAATTATAGCAAAGAAAAATAAAGGCGATGAAAGAAAATATAATGTAGGTAAATGTATTTTCATTGCCTTCATTTTTCTTTGAGACTTCGAGAGTGCAACGCTCCATGCTAAGTTATTGCAGGTATGATGAATTCATTATAATATTATATATTATATTTCATAAAAGAGTTATTAATTGTAGTGAAACTTCACATAATTAGACATCATAATTTAGAAAAAATATTTAAATAAATTAATGAAAGTAAAATAAAAATTAAATAATAATTGCATAAAAGTTATAACTATTTATTTTTAATTATAAAGTAAACTCATAATTTAATTTACGTAATGCCATTAAATTACATTAGGAAGTATGGCGCTACGCTTGCAGTATTTCATCAGATAATTTAAATTAAACTTGATAGAGCGTTATTATATTTTGTTTATCTAATTAATAATTTTGCATGCTGTTCGCCTGGTACCTAAGTAGTGAGTAGAAAATATTAAATTATACTATCTAAGGGAAATATTTTTTAGGTAAATGTGTGAATTAAACACATTTAGGCATTTTATTCGGAAGGCCAATTAAAACTCTGATCAGTAATTAATAGAAAACGTCAAAGCCACGTAAGCTGGTATGTTTGGGTGTCAGAAATAACAACATACCATCAAATCATTTGACATGAGAATAAATTATATAGTTACAACCTAAGTTAAAATTAAAAATATTTTATTTCCCATTACATGAGCACTTATAAAACGTCAGAAGCTAGGTGCGCGGTTCCAATTGGTCGTTTCCTATGGAGAAGAGCCGGCAAGAAACGCCACGGTTACTCTTTTAAAAATAATTGGTTTTTACAATATTTTCATATAACAGTGTTATTAGGTATGGGAGGACAGTGTAGGTCTTTCAATAAGTACCAGGTACTTAACAGAATAATGATGGTAAGTACACATTATGGTAAAGCAATAAAAATATTGAGTATTGACTAATGCCTGGTTTATACGATGGCAGTGACTGGACCAAGTGACTCGGAATTTCGGAGCCAGTAAGTGTGTTCATGTAGACGAGATTGGCAATAAGTCTGTGAGTCAGGCGGGGGAAGCTACCGGGCCCGAAAATAGACGGGAAGATTAGTCAGCTGGAGTGACTTGAGGGCCCGACGTCAGCACTGGACTGGGTTAAAACTAGTGACAACGCGAGTCCAGTTGCAAGTCAGCGCTGGACTGACTTACTGTAGTATCACATTACTGGATAACAGGTTTGCAGAACTTGAAAAAAGTTCGCAAATGAGAGTGCAAATGACAACTTTCATGATTTTACGGAGTATTTTTTCAGGACTTACAAAGACCATCTATAGCATAGAAAATATTCTGAAAAATGAGTGACACACCTTCGAAACCCAGAAAAAATTAACAAACCCTGCAGTCTCATAAACCTCGCTACTTCAGAAACCACGAATTTAAGAGTACTTAAGATATCAATGCGTTGCAGGTAATCGTTTACATGACATATAAACAATGTCTAGTAAATCCATACAAAATAAATAAAACCTTAAACTAACAAACAGTTCAAACTCAGTGCTATCACCGCGAATCTCACAAAGTTTCCCATATAAAACACCGGTTTTTGCTGAACCGGTCGCGCCTCGCAATGTCTCCGTGCTTTCTACAGAGCTCAGCTTTCCAACCTGCGCGCGCGCCTGTCATAACACGTTTTCTATATATAGAAGATGCTGTGATTGTAGATTTACGTGGGTCTATGGAATTTTTGTCGTTAAATAACAAGAGAGAGATGTGACACTCTAACTTATTAGTATTACTTGTTAAAATGTTAGGAATATCGTATAATTTTACAATGTTTGTAAATATGTGAGCACCATGTATCACATAATTAATTTATCTGTCATTGATTTATTTTTCTTTCTTTTTACCTATCTTGGTATAGGTATTAATCTTATTCTAGCTTTATCGTCTTCACATATAATTATATAATTAATGTATACAAGATATTGTAAAAACATTTTAAAAGAGTAACGGTGTAGTTTCTTGCCAATTCTGTTTTTTGTTAATTTTGACGTTCAAAAGTGCCTTTTATGTGCCTAATTGAAATAAATTATTTGACTTCGACTTTGACTTTGACTCTGACAAGGTTTAGAGACAAAACTTAGAAAAATAGGATACTAAACTGTTTACTTCTAATTTAATTTCATGTAGGTAAGAAGCTAATTGGTTTGATTGAGCAATAAACGTAAATAGTAAATACTTGAAATGTGATGATTCAGAAAACAGTGTCGCAAGACATGATTTGAAAAGAAAAGTTATCACCAACTTTCAAAATCTTGGTCATAATGATATACCGTTTTAGTACAAATCTTCTTTTTTTTACAAAGAATACCGAAATTTACCTGATATCGAGCTCAGCTCCAAAAATAAGTAAGTAAGACATAAAGAAAAATAGGTTTATTAGTCACAAAAACACTTGCATACAAAAAGATAAGATAACTCGAAGAAGAAATTGGGTATCTTTGCACACGAAACAAACTATATACATAAAATTCAAATTCAAAAGTCCTTTATTCAAACTAGGCTGAGAATCAGCACTTTTCGAACGTCAAAATTACATAAGACAGTCCCCCAAAACGCCCACCCTTCACCACTTCCTAGTGCTTTTGCTGGGAAGAAGAAGTGGCACAGCAGTTCTGTAGAGCGTTTGCCAATGGGACCTATCCACTGTTAACAAAAGCATGCACAAAATGTATAGGTAACTAAAGTCTGTTTTTTAATCTCATAGACTAATTTGATATTACAAGTGATTGTTGTTTGTTTTTTCAATTTGGAGTTTGATATTTGCACCTGTCAAATTATTCTAAGAGATTAAAAAACAGACTACAGTAACGAACACAAACTCTTTTATAAAGGAGATGTTTCAAAATGTATGGAGCCCGGCCACGTCTTTGTACACCATACAAAAAAATGGGGAAATATAATTAAAACAGTTTTCAATCATCCAATTACTTTAAGTTGGTTTTGTTTGGTAGTAAAACACAAGAATGTACACGTGAAATTGCAACACACAACAAAAACCCGTCATGGCGGTAAGCTGTCATGTTGATTGATTAATGACGTTTGACATGTTTATTAGTCTTAATTGTCAAATCACTACGTTTCGTTCAGTCTTTTGTAGACTCGAGAAATTAAAACAAAACGAACATCAAACCGCGAACGACAACGAAAGCGACTGAAGTGACAGTGGACAGTTCACGATCTATGATCAATGGCTGATCTATGATCAATGGCCGATCTATGGTTTACTGTCATTTGTTTTTAACCATAGAGTACCTAAATTGGCGAGACGCCATGATGAAAGTCGATAAAAATAATTGGTAAATTTCAAATTAGTACAAGAAAAGTATGCATTTAAGCAATTTATCTGTATTTTTCCCGAATCCCATAGATTTTTCTCGATTTTTTGAGGTACTGTACACATACTGGGCTGGATTTGGAACATCTCCTTTAGTCATGGCAGAATCGTCATATTCATTGTCAATTGCGCAAACTGACATTGAAACGAACGTGGTGTGTGAGCGAAAGTAGTGCCCGCTATGGGTTGATAGGTTCTCGTGACAGGACATGGAGCCATAGAGGTTACGAAAAAACTAACCTAAGTATCGATTTCATCATATAAGTTTTTTCTTTCATTGTCTTGAATGTGCCCTGGAAGCTGTATGTAATGCTCACTCAGTTGTCTCGCTGATGGTGGCGCGCGTGTTGTATCATTTAGCTCCCTTCAAAATGGTTGAGCTGAATGGTGCTGATCCATGCGTCATGTTCTTGAACGGGCGGGCGCCGTCAGTTGGGAATGGTCACCTCTTAGCTGCCATGGCTTATTTAAATTTTTGAATTGTTTTTTGTTTTATCTTATTATTACAGACGCTTCTAATGTGCATCGTCTTGTTCTCAGATGAATAATTTTAGCATGAATGATGTAACCAATATTTTGTAACAATTTTTATTTATTTTAAAGTGTCCAAGTTTAAATAGTAACCTATTTAAAAATAATCGGTGCTTACAATATTTTCAAATTACAATGTTAATAGGTAAGGTGGGCGGACAGTGCAGGCCTATCAACAAGTAGTACCTGATACTTTAACAAAATAGAAAATGTTCTATGATAAATAAAAATAAAAATCTATTTAAACCAAATGACATGACCATTACAACTTTAACAAATCTGAATGTAAAGGCCCGGGTGTCAAACAATGTTTGACATTGCGCCCGTTCCGTCAAACCGTGGGCCATATTCAAATAATAACGAATATTCTGTGTGTGAATTGAACCGGTTCGTAACACGGAAGACGACCGCTACACTATATCAAACAAGCCTACCGAAATGATGCCAAAAAGGTGTTGATTTTAACTTTAAAGATACATCGACGGTCGATCCATCCAGTAAATTTAGCTTTACCGTAACTCCACACCACATACCAATAGTCAATCACAAATCCTAGTCATGGCAGAATCACCAATTTCATTGTCACTTGCGCAAACTAACATTGCGGTGTAAGCGCGACGTGTGTGCCAAAAATATAAATAGTTCAAGCAGTGGGTAAGTCAATTAATAGTATCTACAGAAGGTGGATTCCATTCAATGTGCAGAAACAGACGCACGCACACACAGATGCTTCCATACGAAGATCTCGAACATATGCTTGTCCTGAGTGTGTGTTGCACTCACTGTACGTGACACGTGTATATGTGTGCGTGGATTTTCGCTCGGTGTAGCTATGGAGCCGACCTTCTGCACCTATCTATTTTGTGGCGTAGGCATGCTAGTTCATTGTCGCGCATGCGTTGTGTGTGAAATGTTTTAAAGTTATATAACTGAGGTTAAATGTCGTTCGCAATTATGACTAAAATTCGTTCTTTTAATCCCAGAGACCAATTTGACATTATATTATGATTGTTGTTTGTTTTTTTCAATTTGGAGTTTGACATTTGCACCTGTCAAATTTGTCTAGGATTAAAAAACTAACTATGTCTGATTGTGCATTGATTGTATTGAATGCTTAGCTAGACAGGGTTCAGAAGTGAATGAAAAGTTATGACTTTTATCTCTTTAATGGTTGAATACATTATTATAGACCATTCATTTTATAATTACTGTTTTGTAGATTAGATCTAATGACAGCTGAAATAGGTCGAAGGTAAGATACCCCGCTCCGGTCCTACGTTGCTGTGTCCGACAGGGTCCACAATGATCATGTCTTTGTAAAACCTACCACCTTAGTTCACATTGTGGAAGCAATAAATATACCTACTTCTTATTGTGTATTGACATTGGAATAGCCATCGGAATACTTTCTCTGTGTGACTCGCCTCACGAAAGCTTGCGGGAGTGATGATGATGATGATGATGACGACACGCTGAAGTAGCTGCGTTGACGTTCATCACGTCGGGGTCACCAATTTAGAGGCACAGGGTGTAAAGTTCCCGGGGTTGCGGGAAAGTCCGAAAGGGATACCGTGGCCCCCTGGCATTGCACAGGCAACAGAAGGAACACGGGTGGGTTTTAGTCAGTAAGAGTCTGACACGCCCTCCCGCTCCACCCAGAGCGGGAGACGTCATTTGATGATTTCCCACCAAAAAAAAGGATGTAAAGTTCATTCATCCTCTTTAGAAAAGGGAGGATCGAGAACGATTGATGTCGGATAGTCTTATATATGTTGTTCGCACGGCAACTCTAATTGCGAGATGCAGGATTTGTGTGACGTCAGGATTTTGGGTGACGTCAGGTCTTTAATGCGTAGTTCACGTGTGGCGATATAGATGCCGCCACAAAATTAAAGATCAGCTAAAACTGTGATTGATACCATCACACTGCTACTTATTCGGTAGGTACTTCAGCTGCATCCAGTTAGAACTTTATTGAAATAACTGCATATCAAGCTATATAATTTCCAGTATAACCTGACCTCGCATTGTATGGAAATCCTATACAATGCAAGATCAGCTTATACTGGAAATATATAGCTGGATATGTAGCCATTTCAATAAATTTCTGTTAACCGTTATTATAATCCCTTCAGACATTTTTTTTTTTTTTTTTTTTATGATAATGAGTAATGGCTACCTTCTACAAGGCAAGTAGGCCTAAGGTACAAAAAGCTACAATTAAGTTCATGCACAATACAACAGCTTTGTTCATACCTTTGGTATGTACTCGTACTTTGTAGCATAATCTTCTTAAGTTTTTAGTTCAAGGTGCAGCCCACGCGAACTTCTGCTTGATTTTAAGTAGTATATACAAAGAGCTCGGGAAAGTTGCAGCCACTGCACACAGTATTCACACCCACTTCTGAAAGCTTCGCCGAAAACACGATAGCACTGTCAGCGTGAAAACGCTCTTAAGCTGCCTAAGCTAAGCTGAGGAACTTCTACGAATTGTAGAATTAAAGATACCTACTTCTACAATTCTGATTCCAGGATCACCGAGCAGAAGTTGGGAAGCCAAAGTTTTCACATTGTTACAGATAGTTCAACTCATCTGTGCGCGCGGCGCCATGTGCGCGTGCGCTTGTAATTATACAGCTTTAATTTATGTTGCGCTCGGAAGACGACCGCCGCGTCACTGCCACACAAATTAAACCTGTATAATTACAGCGCACGCACACATGGCGCCGCGCGCACAGATAGGTTGAATTGTCTATAAGATTTTATGCTTCAATATTTTACTGTAATTCTACTCTATGTAATGTTCTGTATTTTCGGATCTTAGTATGTTTTGTTTTCTTTAAAATATGTTTTTTAAATATCTCTATCTATCTGCCTTATTATGTATTGATTGGGTTTACCCTATAAAGCAGAACTTTTTATGTCATAATATTATTTTGCATAACAGCGGATAGCATAAACTTCATTTCGCAGATAATCGTTAGGCATACACTCATTTATCATAATTCAAAACTCATAATTTTGTAAGTCAGAATCATCTTTAGGTATAAATTTCATATTCCTAATAATTAAAAAGCAGAACCATCATATCGCAGAAAGTTCACACAAACATGCAAACATGCAAGCAAGCATACACCATGCATACAGCAAGCATGCAGCATGCAAGCGAGCATGCAAGCGAGCATGCAAGATGCAGCAGGCATGGTTTCTGTCACGGCTCCAGCGCTCCGGCGGTCCCATGCGAGCTTATCGTCGCAGATGAGTTTAACGCGGTGAGCGTTAAACACATCTGCTACCAACACCGCAGTTAAAACCACCTGCTCCTCAGCTCGCGTGCTGCCTCGCCCCTCCGCGCCTACGCGATTTTAAATTACACTCTAGGGGTAGGGCAGACAAGACTACGTGGAGTGTGGAGTCGGTTTTACAGCGATTCGTTTCTGTCACTAACTTTTGTAGCACAACATATTGACTTTTTAAGACGATATTTTAGTTAGTTAAAGATTTAAAATTATATTTTATAGAAAGGGCAATATGCCTAATAAAAGTATTCCAAATAAAATTCTGCCATCTTAAAAGTATGCTATTGTAAATTCGGACACATAAGCATTCGGCCAAACAAGCATTATATTTCATATTTTTTATGCCTTTAAAATATTCGTTCAAAGAAGATTATGCCAAGTGTGTTATGCCAAATAAATTTCGGAGCATCAAGATTCTGCCAGATAGAGGGCCGTACCCGTATTGATTATCTTCATTGCGCGATACGCCAAATCAGCATTTCTCATAATTCTAGAGTTGCAATAATCCAATTTAAATTCGATTCATTGCTAAAGCTATAGCTATTGTTTAAATAAAGTCACAGACCAATAGAATGCACAAGTAGGTCATTAATACGGTTGGTTAGATTTGTAACGGACCGCAGTATTTCTCTTATTGATTAGTGTTACAACAAATTAGAGCCGTTTTATTTGAATAAGATTTACATAATATTGTTATTTGTAAGGTTCTGTACCCAAAGAGTGAACTCAAATCAAATCAAAAGTCATTTATTCAAACTAGGCTGAGAATCAGCACTTTTCGAAGACGGCCAACCTTCACCACTTCATAATTCTTTAGCTGGGAAGAAGAAGTGTTGCAATATACTCTCCAGCAGCACAGCTGTCTGTTCAGTTAGAAAAACTTGATTAAATTATTTGACATAATGTTCGCGAGAACACGCCAATATAACAAATAACATCGAAATCTATACTCAAGCGAAAATAAAAACTGAAAACGTAAACAGAACGGAATACCTGAATAAAAGCCTCCAGGCATAAAGGGCGGGAGCTTACATATAGCTATTAAATCTGTAACTCGAATTCACAAATGATAAACTAGAACCACCGAATTAAACATAAATAAACAGTTAATTACTAATAACAATAAGTAAACCATTGGTGAGATAGACGTCCAGTCACCACAAGCAGCACCCGTTCACGAGCATAACGCAAAGATCAGCCACGAGACCCCCGCTATATTTGAGGGAAGGAGGCAACCCGAGTGCCAACGGGATTACTAAGGCTACGCTGTCCGTCTGTACATCCGTCTGTCATAGTGCCGTATCTATTGAATCGTAATAGGTAGATACTTGAAATTTTCACAAAGTGTGTAGTTTATCAATCAATAATAAAAATAAAACCAAGTTAAAAATAAGTTAATAAATATTGTACGAAACCCTTTGTGCGGGTCCGACTCGCACTTGGCCGTTTTTTTTTTTTTTTGCGTTGATGTCTTTTGTATAGATAATACGGAAGCTGCGTGTTCTTGTGACTGCAAGTATCATTTAGTTATTGTTATTTTTCCCATTATGTATTAATCAATACATAATGGGAAAAATAACAATAACTTTTCCCATTATGTATTGATTATCGAGACAAAAATGAGTCCTAATCGAGCTGATGAGAGTTTTTATAATACCTTACTATTACTTACTTATGGGCAGCGGTGGCCAATTGGTGGCGGCCCCGACTTACGAACAGTAAGTCGTGGGTTCGAACCCAGACAGGCGCATTACTTTGTGTAATTTATTTCATCACCACTGCTCTCAAAACGGTAAAGGAAAATATCGTGAGGAAACCGGCATGTCCTAGAACCAAAAATTCGAAGACTTGTGACATCTACCAACCCGCACTGGGCCCGCGTGGTGGATTATAGCCCGCTCCCTCTCATTGAGAGGAGGCCGTGTCCCTGCAGTGGGAAGTCCCCTAGCAGAAACGCTTAGATTTAGAAAATAGTTATTCCTAATCTTATCCCGAGAAGGAACTGACTGAGGAGGTCTTAAAGAGTGCAAAGGGACGCTATGCTTATTGCTAAAATGCTAAAATTCACACTAAGCTGTTGATGTAAGCTGTAGCATGGCAAAATACTCATTATTCATCCATCACATAGGTCTTTGCTATCACAAATCCGGCTTTTTGTACCAGTTAACTCAAATTAATCGTGTAGTAACCGAAGATTTGCAACTCCACAACTGATTAACTCTAGAACTGATTCATGACATGACAAATCAATCACCACCGATACAGATGGGGCAACAAACTTTTGTAATACAATAAAATAAATGTCGCAAAACCGTGACGGATTGTTTTGGAGTAACATTGTCTGCGTAATATTATTTACTCGACAGTGACGAAAAAAGAGGAGTAATAAATTTATTTAAGAAAACAATAAAGGCAACGAAGCGTATTTTAAATTAAGAGTCATCGGAATCTGTTTAGAAATGCAAAAACTGCAGTTGAATTGAGAATGTTTTTACGAATTCATCCATTCTTACTTAATACTATAAATAAGAAAGTAATTCTATTCTTTGGCTCTCTGAAGTACAGATGAATAGACGATTGTTAGTAATAAGAATGCGTCTGCGAACCGGGCATATTCCATTCGAGCGATGTTCAAGCTGAAAACTACCGATAGTTGCATACCGTACTTTAAGCAATATAACATATTAACTTTGCCATGTCTTTTTAAATTAGAGGTGTTTGTAAAGTGTTTGTAAAGTCGAATCCAGACCGCTTTTAAACGGCTAACTGACGTATTTCCACGTAACAGACGCGACAATACCTAACTATGTCTTCAGTCTGCTAAGACGTCACTAATGCCCAAAAGTTCATGGCTTAAGTCATTTATAATAAAATACCTAAGACCTGGAAGGAGCTCTCGGTAACGTTATTTAAAAAAAAACTACGTAGCTTTTTGACGAATAAAGCGTACTATAGCGTGCAAGAATTCATGTCAGAAAAAAAGTTTTGAAACTTGTTTATTAAGGTTTTCAATTTATCTTTACCCCTTATTATAATTGATTATTATATTATATGACACAAATAAAATAGTCACTACCTACTTAATTTAATTTATGATTATTGATTCTGTTTTTGTTACTGCAATTGATTATGATATTCTTATTTGATTATTGTTTTTTTTTTTTTGTTAATGTTTGAGCTTTCTTTTCTATTTTAATTGTCCTGCTGCGAATGTTCCTGCTTTGTTTTAAATAAAATAATAATATTTATTAAATTAATTTGATAACTCTATGCTTAAATACAATTTTTTTTTTTTTTTTGAATACTTGAATTTGTGTAATACTTTGTTTTTTTTTCGTGATCTTTGCGTGCCTACGGGTAAAATATGGCTGATGATGTTTTTTTTCTTTAACACCTGTTATGTACTGTACCCATATTTTGCAAAGTAAATATCTTTTATCTTTATCTTTATCCATTAAATGTGTTCGGACATCTTATGAAGGTGCTTGATACCCGAAACTGTCTGATTTGTAATAATTATGATCCCGGAGGACACCTACCACGCTTTGGTGGAGTGTGCTCGGGTGGGGGCAAAACGATGAGTTTTGGAATCAGAAGCAGGAATTCGATTAAGGGATATTGGCATGTGTAATTTGATCTTGTCTAAACCTACATCCAAATTAGCTATTATTTATTATTTGGTAGTTAATTGAATTAATTTAAGATCTTTGTTATAACCTACTTTCTATTTATTTTGTAAAACTAGGAGGCTGGCATAATCAAAATAAAGATTTAAAAAAAAGTAATTCTTAATCTGTGTCTGTTGTCTATTGCCTTTTCACACCCAAACCACTGAGTAGATCGTTATGAAATTTGTTAGATAGGTGGCCTGGAACCTGGAGAAAGAGACAGGGTACCTGTCTGAAGATTAAGCGGTCAAGCGGGTGATTCTACCTGTCATACTGAACAACTTTGGCTATGAAACTCAAATAGCATTCGCAATATGATGTATGTGCGAAATGCAAAAAAAAAACCTAGGTACATCGAAATAGTCTGTCACTATTGTATGAGTTGGATATTAGTTTCATAGTGAAAATTGTTTAGTATGACGCGACGGGTAGAATCACCCTCTTGACTGGTGCAGACTACATCGCCACACATGTATACGGATTAAAAAAATATGGAATGCAAAATATACGCAGACGAAGGAAGACGAACAGCTAATAAGGTTAGGTTAGTTATCATAAAGATTGTCGGTGGCATTCGCAAGGAACAAACTTGAATACTAAGTATAATCACAGCGGATGCTTAAGCTTATGTGCTTAACTTCATAAGTATGTTTATGGCCGGACATAGAATAGCCGTGGATGCAACAAAATTGCAACAGCCATGACTCAGCGGACGTGAGGCATCAATGAGGACCTGTTTGGTGGGTGGTGGTACCAGTGCTGTAGAGGAAGCTACAGATTAGAAATCAAGGATCACCGTTAGATGTCATCGGATTAAAGTGCGTGAGAGATTGAGTTTTATAGCATAATTCGTCTATAATGCTGGGATCCTCCTGTGTTTATTTATTATTTATTTATTAACACTTCAAGCACATAAATGTACAGAGGCGGACTTAATGCCACAGGCATTTTCTACCAGTCAACCTTTGGGTGATGCAGAGACAAACAGTGGTAGGTGCAATAGCGAGAATTGAGGAAAAAATATTTATTTAAATATAAAGATATACATACATATATACTTACCTATTAAAAACTATAAATATAATAAATACACCTAATTATACATAAACATAAGCACAAATAAGACAAACAATGGGAAAACATTACCGTTGTGATGATACTGCCAGCTTCTTGCGAATGTGGTCGCGAACTTTAATTTTAAAAGATAATCGGTTGTTCGCCATCCTGATTTCCTGGGGGAGAGCATTCCACAGAGAGATAGACTGAATGAAGAAGGAAGAGTGAATGAAGTGTTCGGGAGGGAGTGGGCTGTAATCACCACGCGGGCCCAGTGCGGGTTGGTAGATGTCACATGTCTTCGAATTTTTGTTTCTAGGACATGCGCGTTTCCTCACAATATTTTTCTTCACCGTTTTGAGAGCGGTGGTGATGAAATTATTTACAAGTATAGACTGCCTGGCTCCGAACCCATGACCGTAAGACCTTGATAGACGGGGGCCTTTACCACGTAGCCACCACTGCTCTAGTGTTTTAGGGATAAAGTATATTTCTTCTCTAAATGGCAGGTTCTTCAAGGCTTACATATAACTCGGAAAAACGATGCGAACTTTACTTCTCGGTCTGGCCTTAAAAAATGAAAGGTTTTAACGTTCAAGCCTGTACTTTTTTGATTATTTTAGGTCTAATTGACGAGAATATCCGCCAGGTCATAAAATCAACAGCCCACAGACGATGTTAGCCATTATTTTGCAGTAAAAATAGTGATTTAAGCCGAGTGTATCAGCAAGATACCCTATTCTTAGGGTAAATACGAACTCCTCTGTCCTAACAGACCTCTGCGAGGGGCTGTCACTAACGTGGCAACCTGTCAGGCTCCAACATCGGCACGTCGTGTTCTAAAATGTATAGCGGACAATGTAAAAGTTTGACCCTCAACGAAAGCCTTACTCACCCCGACCATATTCTCAAGAAGCAAAGTTCACATGGAATTTCTCAATCTGATCGGATCAGTTGACCACAATAGAAAATATTTTCTACTTAAATGGCGATAGGGCCGCAGTTCCATGTTCTTCCGTAGAAACTCCATTCTATGCTGGGTAGCATTTTATGCTTTTTTTAAACTTGATATCTCATGGATCCCAAGTTTCTTTAAGATCAGATAAAATGTTATCGTTGGAAAATCAGCAAACTGATATGCCGCATAATGCACAAGTTTAGATTAGGATCTCAATAAACTACATAAATTTGCCATTTTACACAATTTAGTCCGGTTGTAAAATTGTTTAAAGATATTCTAAATGCTAAAAGTTGCGACAGCGTGGTCGGATGTGAGCTATCAATGAAGAACTCGTTTGTAAGGTGACCAGAAAAATAACTGTTTGCGAAATTATAACATTTATACAAAATGGCAATGTGTGATTTATTGATTCGATACTGTTGCTGCAGAAATAAAAAATATATTTGTGTTATTAAATTGGATAGAATAATAGGTAGGTAGAACAAGTATTTACATAAAAATACTTGTTTTTATTATTTGTTGTTAAAGGCTATAGTATTACACTGTGAAAATTTTTATGTGTCTACCTGTTACGATGGAAAAAATACAACTCTGTGACAGACGGACGGACGGCGGACAGGGTCCCATTGGCACCCTTTGGGTACGCTCCCAAAAAATGCCCATAAGTGATTTATTGATTCGATACAGTTGCCGAAGAAAAAAAAATAGTTCTGCAAATGAATAACAAAAAACTGGTTTTTTTAATTGTTGTTGTTTCTGTGAGTTAAGAAACGGTTAATTGGAAACATGCACCTGGATTTTGAAATTGTCTAAAAGCTTTACGTATCTTTTGTAAGGGAAATAAGCTTTTAAAACTTGACCAACAACTTGTGAAATTCTCCTCTTTATGTAAAGAGAAGGTTTTTTAGGGGAACATTTTCTTAGAGTTTTTTTTTACTTCAGGCGCCTATAGTGTCATCTGAGAGTTATTCTTGCGATGGGATTACCATTTTAACATACAGTTCTTGGCTTTACATTTTTATTACTTCAAATTAAAAGATTTTTTTACACATAACATAATAAAAAATAAAAAAAAACAAAAGTCATTTATTCAATCTAGGCTGAGAATCAGCACTTTTCGAACGTCAAATTACTTAAGACAGTCCCCCAAAACACCCACCCTTCACCACTTCCTTGTGCTTTAGCTGGGAAAAAGAAGTGGCGCAACAAACTGTCCAGCGGCACAGCTGTCTGTTCAGTTAGAAAAAAATGATTGTATATTATTATATAAAATCTTTTTTTTCAAAATCGATTCTTTAAAATATATTTGCAAAATAATTTACATTACGCAACACAAAACATAATTTAAATTATAAATTAATAGCCATAATGTCAGCTAGCACACGCCATAACATCATACCTTTTTCCCCCGATGGGTTGGGCAGAGGTGTAACTATAGTACACCCACATTTCGCCAGTTATATTTTTCAGTCCCATGTAATGGGGGGCGAGCTGACGCGAGCTCAGAACATATGATCTGAGGGGGCGAGCCTATTGCTATCAACCGGGCACAATTCCAGACTCCAGGCTACTACTGAGAAATTTATCTTGGAAAAACTCAATAATACCTTGCCCGACCTGCAAATCGAACCCAGGATCTCATTCTCACGATTTTTTCAAAACACCAAGATTCTTTCAAACACCAAGGAACTCTGTAGATGTCATTAACAGTTTTATATTTCCGACTGTACTAAGTAGTATTATGTGATAAGAGAAATGTCTAGCTTTTGAATATTTCTATTTTCATAATTTCATCAAAACTTGCTACCACTTTCTTCACTGAATCATAAAAGCAATAAAACATAATAAATCGAACTACATTTGCCAATGAAATCCTATCAAGCCTTGAAGTTAATTGACGGTAGTCCGACCATCTTAAATTAATCGAAATTAGATTTATTTGATCTCGTGTGAATTTTGATTACTTGCAACACTTAGAAAGGTGTATCATCCTAAATAGCAAGGCTAGGGACTGACTGGGGTTGTTATACATTAGCATTTCTCATTAGTAATCACCTTGAACGTTAGTTTTTATAAAGTATTATGATGTGTGTTTTGATTTATTATTTGAACTTTTTTTAATGCCTTGATATGCTCCTACGTATTAATAAAACGAAGATTAGGTACTCCTCCTCTTCCGGTGGATGTTGCAATGGAGGTAAGAGTTTACACTATCATCAGCAGGCGATCGCTTTAATACAACGTGCCACTTCAATGGCGAAATTAATTTAACTGACGGGTAAGGCTAAAGGCCAGTAATCTTAAAAAAAAAAATAACATAAAATAATTTGTAAATTGAAAAATTAAAATCTTCAAAGGCTCGCCGATATAGGGCTCTCTTTCCTTCAATTTGTCTACTCTTTGCACGTTATTCGATTTAATTTAATTGATGCGACGCGACGTTATGACCCGTGACCCCGGTAAATGACCTCTGCGCTACAGTTTTTTAAGTACAGGTGGTTCCAAGAAGTTTTTTTTTTTAGATAATCTTGGAGAAATTAATAAATGAAATCGAAAATCGTTCAGCGAAATCGTATACGTGTATTAAATTAATGTCGCCATTAAACCGGTACGCTGTATATCTAAGTATGATCATGGTAATGAAAAAATATCTATTTGGACGACAGAAAGGTTGTTTGGTCGTTGTTTATCGTGCTTGGGCCTAGAAAGGCAGAAAACGAGGATTCATAAAACTGTGCAGAATGCTGTCATTTTTCAAAATTCAAAATATTTTATTTCACATAAACCTACATGGGCACTTATGAAACGTCAGAAGCTAGGTGCACGGTTCCAATTGGTCGTTTCCTATGGAAAAGAGCCGGCAAGAAACTCCACGGTTACTCAATAATTGGTTTTTACAATATTTTCAAATAACAGTGTTATTAGGTATGGGAGGACAGTGTAGGTCTTTCAACAAGTACCAGGTACTTAACAAAATAATTATGGTCGGCAAATATACAGTCCACTAAGCCTACAGCGTTCTCACATTCACAAAATAGAAAATAATCTATATAAAGATGAAAAAAATATTAACAATAAAAACGTATTATAAACGAAATGACGTGATTGCTATTACAATTCTGAATAATTATCATGATCACAAAAGCTAAAGATTTTAAGTTAAATTGTAGGTGTATAATGTCAAATAATAGCGTGATTATGTCAAGGAAGAATGTAAAAATAAAAATGTAAAAATATATATATATATACATATATAAAATTTTATCATTCTTTATGTTGGTCTTCTTATGCTGGCGTTTATAAAGCCATTAAGGTCTACATACGTTTCATTAGCAATGTGTTTTCTTTTTTTGTTTTTTGCTACAGGTAATCGTAAATTACCCCATCAATAAAAACTGGTCTAAGTACCTATGACCGTAATAACTCACATCCTTTGGATACGTTAATTTTATAACAGGTGGGATGTTAGTGTTTTCAATTTGTTTTTTCTACTACCCGTACATCATTTGATTTATATTAATGATCTAATGTTATAATAATATATTATTTATAATGATATATTTATATGATAACTTTGCGAATAGACCACCTCATAGTCACTATTATAAAGGACCAAAAACAATAAAATAATGGCGACTTACTTAAATGTAGTAACTGTTCTTCGACGAATTTCACTCATTATAACTTCCCTAGCTGCGCCCCGCGGTTTCACTTGCATAAGTCTTGATCCCGTGGGAATATCGGGCTTTTTTAATGCTTTGTTCAAATAAGTAACAAGTTAGGTTTAGATCACTCTGCGACAGTAGTAACAAAAATGTTATTTTAAGTCGATTTCAATTAAAATTGCAATAGCTTTTTTTTATTAATGGGACCTAGTAATAGTAGACCATTTTAAAATCTGTATTTAGTAGGCATATTTTTAAATGAATAGCCACTAACAGTGTAGTAATTTAAAAAAAAAATTAAGTATTATCGCAACAACATTTTTAAATGTGTTTGAATGAAAATCTTCTTTTCTGAAATTAACATTGGATATCTTTCTGTTAAACCATAGGATCTGTTAATGTGATACCATTCGAAATCGGTATTTAGTAGGCCTATTTTTAAATGAATGGGAACTGACAGTAAATAAAAAAACTGTCTTGAATTTGCATGATATGTTGAAAATTTGGGTTAAATTAGAGATTAACTAACTTTTTCTTCAAAGCTGTAAATTTAAATAAAAAAGCATATTGTTTCACGATAGCTCTAGTATTCAGCAGTAATTAACAAAAACAAAATGAAAAATAATGGTTTTTATTGAAACTACAACCAAATTTGTAACAAAAGGTAAAAAAAAGACAAAGAAAAATATATTTTCTTAACCCTTGGGTAAAAATGGTTAAAATGTTAATATGTTATAATAAATTATCTGATACATCGAATCCTTAACGGTGGACCACTATTTACGCCACACCCTGTATAACAGAATGCAACCACCATTTACCTACCAATAATGATGATGATTGGCAAAAATTGCAATGGTAAAACATTATAAAAACCAGAAAATTACTTTTTAAATCTTTTTAAACACAAATCCAGTTCCGAAAAAGTTTATGCAAAGTTGCACAGTTTGAAACCGTATCATTTAAGAATTATCAAGAAATTGCATGGATCGGAATGGCGCCTGCGTCTGCGCATCTTATTGCGATAGCCGTCTCCGGCTGGGCTGGAGATAATTACGTAAACACTAACATCCTTGGGATGGAACAACTGTGTGGATGGGAAGTCATTTATATTGTAATTTATATTAGAGGCCGGATGCATGGTGGTCTGGTCATTATCTTGGATTGAGTTTGAATCGGCTAGCTCCTGTTATTTTTTATCTGGGAATAAATTTCTATGGTTCTCTATTATGCCAGATTTAGATGTATAAACCTAATTATTTTGTAAATAAAAACACACAAAACAGATAAATATTAAACGCGTCGTCGTGGATAGCACTATCTGTAAATATTGAAGGATCCAGAAACGCAGATCCGCCTTCGATGTGTTACTATGTGTGTAACGTAGGTAAGTAGTGTAAGTACATGTATATACTTACGTAGGTTTTTATATAATAGGTTTTGTAGTTTTTCATTTGTTACGTTCCAGCGTAAAGGTAAATAGAATTTAATTGAAACTAGTACATAGCTACACGTTTTAATTTCACACTTAATTCAGTAAATAATTAAAATTCCAACGTATCGCCGTTTCAATTAAGGAATATACTCTTCAGTAAATTGCCTAAGATATTAGCAGTCCCATGGAGGTCCATGCCCTCTTCGAAGCCAATGCCCTCTTTGATAGGACTCTTAAGGAGAGAAGTTAATCTAAATATTTCAAACACTTCTAGTGAAGATTGCACATTAATTACGTTAAGTCTATATATTTACCCTTTACAGACACGTGATGTTGACATGATCCAAATTAAGAGCGAAAGGACTGTGATTGCTAGCTGATTGATTAATTTGTTACATCAAAACTCTGCTTGATTTAATTGAATTTACTTTGCAATTCGATACCCATCACTAATGTGACGATGCGGAACGCGACGATGGATACTGTTTTTTCAAGAAACGTCTGTAAAACGACGACATTTTGTACGATTCGTAATTCCAGCAAAGCTGATATTAAACTTCTTCTTTTCGTGTGGTTAGTAAACTAACCTGGTGTCAGAGTTTTAAAGCCGCCCACGGGCCTCTGACTTGGCTTCACATGCCGTCGAGAAATATATCTCAGGCATGCCGGTTTCCTCACGATGTTTTCCTTCACCATTTTTTGAGCAAGTGATAATTATATAATACGCACATGAATCCGAAAAGTCAGAGGTCCGTGCCTTGGGTTCGAACTCGAGACCTACGACTTGTCATTCTAACGGTCACACCACTAGGCTATCACTGCTTAAACTAAAAAACGCTATTAAACTTTAAAAAAATTACTATGTCATTATCCTTGCTTGAATTGAACGTAAAGCATGAGAAAACTATTCTACAAATCATAAAACTTAAAATAAAAAAAAAAACACATAAACCTACATGGGCACTTATGAAACGTCAGAAGCTAGGTGCACGGTTTCAATTGGTCGTTTCCTGTGGAGAAGAGCCCGGCAAGAAACTCCACAATATCTCTTTTAAAAATAATTGGATTTTACAATATTTTCAAATAAATGTGTTATTGGGTATGGGAGGACAGTGTAGGTCTTTCAACAAGTACTAAACAAAATGATGATAGTAAACAAATCTACAGGCCACTAAGGCTACAGCGTTCTCACATTCACAAAATAGACAAAAGTCTATCTAAATATAAATAAATTAATAAAAATATAAACCTATTTTAAACTAAACGACATGATTGCTAATATAACTGTAACAAATCTGAATAATTATCATGTCCACAAAAGCCAAATAAAAAGTTAAAATTAAATTGTAGGTATATAATAATGTCAAATAATAGGATGATTATGTCAAGGAAGAATGTAATTTGGGAGCAGTTAATAGACTATTACATAAATAATTTGCCGTTAATGAGGTACTAAAGAAACCACATATGCTGAAGGAATTATTGCTAAACTTCCTTGTCTTCAACGTAGTCTTTAATTTTATAATATACTTTCTTGATAAGGACACGTTTGATGTGGGTTTTGACTTCCCATCGCTAAGCTCTGTAACCGACTTAGGCAACTTGTTATAAATTCTCGAACTCGTTATGGAAAGCCACAATAGGTTTCGTCATTCCTCTAATCTAATTTTGTATCACTAACCTGGTCAATTGCTTCAGCTTGGTGGCAGCTTGCAGAGAAGCATATCCGTACCGAGAGAACTCGGCAGCTTCTTCTGAAGGTGCATTGAATGCAGCCACGTAGCGAGCTGGACTGGAGTCGTCCAACCAAAGACCTGAGAAATTTTAGATAAAACATTATTATAATGTAGTTGACGAGAATAAAACTCACATTGGTTGGATAATTTGCTTTGTTCTTTGATCTTCGCATTGTGGTTGTACTTGTAGTTATGAATAACCTTTTCCAGTTGTTGTCCCTGTGCTACTTCTCCTCCACTGTTCTCTATGAGCAATTGTTACATTGCATGTTGCATAGAATTACTGATGATCTTAATTATTATATTACGGTTCGAAAAGTTCCCAATAAGCTAGCAAAGCAATTTATAAGTAAGAGGCCAATAAAATAAAATGACTATGTGAAGTGGAAGACATTATTAAGAATCATGCTTCTACTGCAGTACACGAGTTTCCCAATTGAAAGGTCACAGGCGCTTCAATCGAAAACGCCTCTTAAAATGGTCTCTTACCTGCCAACTACTTCACACTGGGATAACTTATTGCCTTGTATTTTACGTTGGGATCTGTGTTTAGGTGCTTTTGATCTTTAAAAAAAGTTAATTACTCACCCATAGAATAAAGCTTAGGCTCCAAAACAGTGTACAGTTCATGCATCTTCTGCAAGCCATACTCAGCGGCTTCCATCATCTCTTTCTTTTCTCCTATCGTTATATTCCTTGCTTCACCTTCGCCTCCATCCGTCTCCAGACCCAGTTCATCATCATAGTAATCATCATTACTGACCTCATCAGGTTTATCATAATTTTCTTCCTTAATAACAGTTTTGTTTTCTTTTGTCAAATTGTCGTTATCACAATATGTAACTACGATCGTTGAAACGTTCTTAGTAGCAGAAAATGAATGATTGTTACTATGATCTCTTTCTATGATAGTTATGTTATGTACTTCTTTAGTCAAAGTACTGTTGAATAAAGGCATCAGATGCTTTAAAATTTCTATGATGTTTGCAGACGTTGTATTTTTGGTATGAGGATCTTTTGTTAGAATTTCTACGTACTTAGTGCTCTCTGTAGTAGTGGCTTCAATAGTTTCTAAGCTTCCTGTGGTATGATTCTTAGTTGTATTATAATTTAGAAAAGTATCAATCTTGTCTTCCAGACCACTTTTAATTGGAATTACTTTTTTAATATCATTCGTTTTATCTCTAGTACTACCTTTCGGAGATGTCACTATGATAGCTTCGTTTAATTTATCAGATGTATCACTTACATTATTTCTAATTCTATTTATTGAAGCTATAATAACATTTATGAGATCTTCATCTTTTCTACTTATATTTTCATTTGTAATATTGGCTATTGTACTCAGGAATTGTTTGACTCTTTCTTTGTCTTTCTTTTGAGAGTCTTTGTCTGAAGTTTTGTTGTTAATTTTGAAAACATCTTCTATGATTTTTGAGAATGGACAATTTGGCGTGGTCGCTGGGGATTTTGTCTTTGATTCTTCGTTACTGACGCTCTTGAGAAGTAGTGATATTACTATGAAGATGTATTTGTACCTGTGAAAAATAAATACTATATATAAACATGTATTTTCGCTATAAATTGACAAAAAAAAACTACATTTGACCTAATGAGCGAATTGAATCCAATTTTACTCTAGAGCTAGACTACTGGCCTCTTATGAATAAATAACTTGTAATTTATAAACTCTTTCTACAGACTCCTTGACCTTGTCATCCTGATGGCATTGAAGTGAGAAGCCAAACAGTTTTTAAATTACAAGAACTTTGATAAGAATATCTTGCAAAGAACTATGCTGGCTTGCATGTGACATTCACCAATCAGAAGTTTTTTTGTGCAAGACAGTCGTTTGTATTTGCGGCATTAAGTCATATTCGCACACGTGTGCAACACATCACTTACTCATGCTAGATTACCACTAACTATCCATCCTGAGACAAATAGCATGTATTACACAAGTTCACATTACGTGCGTGCAGTCATAGGTTACGCACGATTGTCCACAGCACATAGTTTTAACAAGCGACCGTTCGTCAGAAATGGAAAGTATGCTTTCTCCACGACTCGTTGTGTCCACTCGTTATTGTAAACCATCCGTACGTTAAATGTCAATGTATTATTTTGTCATGCTCTTTTTGTTAAGAAACGCATTTGTAAACTGCATCGCTGAACATTGTCAATTGATAACAGCGTTGATGGAAGAAACAGGGCCTGCGATTCTCCATACAAATACAAATGATGAATGGTGAAAATTATGTGTGTAATATTCTCATATTGTATGTTTATTTTTAAATTAGTGAATAGTTAAATGTTTTTATCTTATGTTTTTTATTGTCTCTTCTACTCTTACACACGTTGTCTACATCTCTTTTTATCCACTTTCCTATCGCAGGTATGCTGGAAGAGATTTCTTTAGAAATAAGCATCATCTTTGTACGTATTTTTCTGTTCCTTTTTCTTGTCTGTTTATATGTGTGTACATAAACTGTTAAATAATTAATAATAATATAATTGATGTGTAATAATGTAAAATAAAGGAGATAATAATAATACGAAACGTCGACCTCATCAATTTTTTTTGTGATATAATCTGTCTGAGCTGCAGCTGTCCCTATCGCGCTCTACGGAGGCAGACTTGAGGTAAGACGACGGCAATAGTTTTTTCAAATACCTACCTATTTTCCAAATTCCTCGCAAGCCCTGTTCCCTCTTAAGTGTAACATGTCTCGTTATCATGACTGTCAGTTTGATAAAGTCCACGACTAACTATAGGCTTTCTACTGAAAGGTGTAAAAGCGAGATCTTGATGCTTGGGACAGGATTTGGTGATAGTCTTTTGTTTTTATTAGAAATCAAAGGCATAGTCTTATTCACTCTTGAGTTTGCTTTGCTAAGACCTACACAGAACGCTAATTTACATTTGAGTCAACAGACATGTCAGATGACCTGTCGATATAAGAAATGAGAAAAAAAAGGAATCGAGAAAAAAATTGGCAAGGAAAAAAATAGGCACTCATGCAAACTGGCGAAGAAGTGAAAATTTAAAACGATGAAATACCAGTGTTTTTTTTAATAATTTATGAAAATAAATGAAGTTATTTTTTGTTGTATTTCGCAGCCGCCATCTTGGATTTTCATTTTGAACAAATACATGTGAGTTAGAAGAAGACAGTCACAAGTATGAACGCTTTTTCGCGTGACTATGTCTGCCAGTTTACCGTAACGCAAGCCACGTCAAAGAGCTTCGTTCCAAAAAAAACTTCACTTAGGTACTGCAACTACAGTATGTCGGCGCGGGTATGTTGGTGACGCGAATCCATAAGAATTTCCCCTACCAAAAATCCGCCTATTGTAGTTTTCACTTTAAAAAACACTAGATTTTTAAGCCAGGTATCGGGTAACTAAAATATTTTTAGACATTATTTGTATAGGTAATAGAGATCTCATTATAAGCAATCGTTAGAGAAGCATTAAACATTTCCTAATTTAAATTAGAATCCATTGAAAATGTCGTAAGTTTAATACAAGTCTGAGATGTTTTGCGAAGCTTTCTCGGTTGGGCAACTAAGGCCAGCGTCATTGTTGGGCAAATTAATGAACGTTTACTTCATCGTGCAAATTGGGTTGCCAAATATTAGTCTTTTGGCATTAAAAAAAAGTCAATTGAATGATTATCGGTTGGGATAAGTAATATTTATTTAACAAAGCTGTGATTTTTAAAGTGAGTGATTTGGCAATAAAATGTAATTGGTACCTAGAAGCGTATGATTTAGAACGAAATGAGAAGCGATTCAATTGATAGAACTCCCCAATAGTTTATGGGTTTGAAAATACTCATTCTACAAATTTATTTATTTTGTAGAATGAGTATCTATTATTTATTCTGACTACCTCGTTGGTCTAGTGGTCGGAAGCGCTACTGCCGAGCATGGGTTCGAATTCCAGGTCGGGAAGTGTTACTGGGTTTTTCAATCAAGAATTTCTCAGTAGCAGCCTGGTAGCGGAGTCTGGATTTGTGGCCGGTTGATGGCAATAGGCTCGCCTTATAACAGAACTTAAACATAACTGGCGAAATGTGGATGTACTATAGGTACACCTCTACCTAACCTTCGAGGAATAAAGGCGTGATGTTATGTTATTATATTATTTAATAGCATCAGATTCAGGTAGCAGAGATGTGGTAAAGCTTGGGGGAGGCCTATGTCCTGGAGAGGTTTTCAGCTGATATGATGATAGCATCAGAATTAAGGAACTTACTAAATATCTCTTATAAATGAAATAAATAGTAAAAAGTTTATTTCGGAATAATAACACAAGGCTGAGTACAAATAAAACGATGATAGCTGCAAAAGTATAAACTGTAGCGCAGATAATATGTTTTGACAGAAATATCGTGAGTGAACTTGAAAATTGCCAAATCTCAGTTAGGTAACTGGTGATGAATGACCGTTCCTTCTCAGTATATATGGTATATATACTGATAATGGTATATACGGTCTAATACTCAGGCACTGGACCACAACATAAGTACTACCTTCAAATCGTGCCTTGAAATAATGTTTCTTTGAATTATTGCTCATTTGATTATTGTTCATTATTTATTTCCTGATTATTGTATTATTAATGATTTGACATGATTAGTGGTGATTTTGACATTACTGTTTATGATTTTGACATTTTTATCATCGATTATTTTGACATTACATGTACTAACACTAGTTAAGTGTTTAAGATGTGTATGTATTACTAATAAATTGGATTGTATGATCTGTTAAATAAATTATTTGATTTTATTGATTTGATATATCTTATCAGCCATTAATGCTATGGCTGATTTTGCAATAGTCAGATAACTTTTATCTCTAACAATCTCCTAAAAAATTTAAAAAATAATTACGATAAAAATGAATTAAATAGAGCAGGTAACAATAGTAAGCAACTTTGGAAACATATTAAAAACGTCACCAATATGTCTAAACAGCGTGAATCAATTTCGAGTTTACTGCTTACTAATCCTTCACCACTCTTGTCAGCTAACAACGTTAATAACTTCTTTGTCAATGTTGGGAAAACTCTTGCTGAACAGATTCCGAAACACCAACCACCTTTCCAAAAATCAAGCAATACCTGTAACCTGAAATCTTTTGCTATGCTGGACACTGACGAAGACGAAATAACCAGAATTATTTCTGGACTAAAAGATGACTGTGCAACTGGATGGGATAATATAAGTAATAAGATCCTTAAACTTTTTAAGCATATTTTAGTACCTCCCTTAACGCATATATTTCGAATCTGTATATCCAAAGGAATTTTCCCTAGCTGTCTTAAAAAGGCAATTGTAATCCCTGTCTTTAAATCTGGTAGTAAAGACTTAGTAAATAATTATAGGCCAATATCGTTACTCCCCTCAATATCAAAAATATTAGAGAAAATTATAAACAGTAGACTAGTTAACTATCTAGAAAAAAATTATTTCTTATCCCCTGCACAATTTGGTTTTAGAGCCAAATTATCCACAGCCGATGCGGTGCATACCCTCACCGATTATATTTCAGAAGAACTCGGCAAAGGTAACCAGACCCTGGGAGTCTTCCTTGATTTAGCCAAGGCCTTCGACACGGTGTCTGTTTCCGTTCTTCTAAACAAATTAGAGGCCATAGGAATAAGGGGAACGCCGTTGAAACTATTTACGGAGTACTTAGTTGACCGATACCAATGTGTTAGAATAGACAATATTACGAGCGATGAGCAGAAAAGTTCTGGTTTTGGTGTTCCCCAGGGAAGTATTCTGGGCCCTACGCTATTCCTGATTTATATTAATGACTTGTGTAATCTGAATATTAAAGAAGGCAAAATAATATCCTATGCCGACGACACGGCGTTATTATTTACCGCTAAAACCAGTAGCGAACTGTTCCAAATTGCTCAACTAGGTTTTAATACTGTGACTAATTGGCTACAAAGCAATTTACTAACGTTAAATGCTGACAAGACAAAATACATTCACTTCTCCATGCGCAAGCCTCAACTTTACATTACTAACCCTCATCTATATGCCCATCAATGTGGAAATCGTTCAGTCATGTGTAATTGCCCTTTTATCCTCAAAACGAGCAGCATAAAATACCTCGGGGTAATAATGGATGAAACACTGTCTTTCAGAAAACATATTGAAAGTCTAGTTAAAAGAGTGCGCAAATTAATATATGTTTTTAAAAAATTGCGAACATTTGCAGATTCAAAATTAATAACACAAGTTTATTTGGCCCTATGTCAATCTATAATCCAATACTGCATCACTTCATGGGGTGGCGCACCAAAAACCAATCTACTTCCTCTTGAAAGAGCTCAGAGATCAATTTTAAAGGTAGCAAACTTCCATCCCTTTTTCTTTCCCACAGATCTGCTATATAAATCCTGCAACGTGCTGACTGTTCGCCAACTTTTCATTATGCACTTAGTATTAAAACAGCACACCATGCTTACTTACACCGCTGAGAATACTAACAAGAGACGGAATGATATAGTATGCACATCAAATGCAACCTCAAAACATGTCTTTGTAGAAAGATTTTTTACATTCTTAGGCCCATTTCTGTACAATAGATTAAATAGAAAACTTAGTATTTATAATTTAAATTACTTTAGCTGTAAAAAATTATACTAGAATATTTACTAACCATAGATTATGCACAGACAGAAGATCTACTTGTTGTCTGCAAATAGAATCGCTAACATGCCATTTTACTTTGATTGACCTAATTTTATTTTAGTTTATATAGGTACTTTAAACTCCTTGTTAATTTATTTATTACATAAAGTATTGCACTTCCTAGCCTGAAGCACAGGTTCAACCTTCAGGCAATTAAACAAATGTGCTCTATTTTAATTATTAAGATACTTATTGTAAATGTGCCCCTTTTTATAAATAAACGATTTATTATATTATTATATCTGAAGAATTAATATGACTAACGAATTAATATACTTTCTATACAAAAGCTGTCAGACCAGAATATTTATTCCCCATTCTATTAAACTATCCTAGCTTGACACGCCAGCTTACTACACTAGAAATGAAGTTTTGTATACAAGAAGCCATAGTTACTAGCTTGCTAGCTTACTAACACTAGCTTTGAAAAAGTAGCCTCATGTATCTCGGGCATATACAAGAGATCTTACAGGCAGATGCTTTATACTATTTCGCGTTAACAGTGAGCTTCCGAGATTGCATCAATGACGATGTACCTACCTACGTAAAACAAAGTTCCTATAACATAATCGTACATATCCGTATGTTTGTCATCAATGAGAAAACAAGGTAATTTACATAAGTATAACTTACAAGTTAGGTGAGTATAAGTTCCGTGTCACGGGAAACAGGAAAGTATTGTGCGTGGTTTGTTATGTAAAATAACTTGCTTTATGAGAGATACTTCAGCTCTCGCATACATTAAAGTTTTTTATTTTTTTTATGGTAAAAGTTTTGGACCAGTTTTAAATAGCCCCCAGAACTGGTGTTTCTCAAATCTACGTCCCGTTCTCTCTGGTCAGTCAGACTCACTATCGTCGACTACCGACCACCGCAAACTTATACTAAAATTATAGTTACGAGCCTGTTACTGTCCCACTGCAGGGCACTTAATTAAGAGGCATGAGCATAGATCACCACGCTTGCTAAAGGCGGGTTGGCGATTTTAGACATAATGTTTATATTTCTATACATATTATAAAGTCGCTTTTCGTGTGTGTCTGTGTGACCGCGTTGTTCTTCTAAACTTCGCATCGGATTTTGATGCGGTTCTCACCATGATTTAGAGTTATTCCGAAAGGTGTATACCACTACATTCATATTATACATACATTTATTTAAAAAATCTCGATGTTTTTGGAAGTCGTAAAAACAGGGGCGTTTCGGTAGTTAATTATAAGTAGTGGTTTCCTCACAATGTTTTCCTTCACCGATTTTAGCGATGTCCAAGATAAACTTCGAAAGATTAATCCTGCAGGCTAGTATTAAGCCTACAGGCAAATATTTTTTTACCACGACGCCGCATGGTGAGAATATATTCTCATTAAATAGTGAGCGCTACAACAAGGAAGAAGTCCACTTTGTAAACGAACACATTTTGAAACTAAACGAATAATATATATTTTGGCTTTACAACAATCACTGTAGTTAAGTGATTGTTGGCAAGGCTTGTGTGTTTCTGTTGACTTGACTTTTGCTAATAAATATCGAAAACAATATCTGACAATAAATCCCATAAAAAAAATAACCATGGGAAGCGTAACTTGGAGTGTTCATCCAAAAAGTTGGCAACGTTGAAATTAATTACCTGTATTGATTAATAAATAAGAAATATGATGAAATATAAAACTAAATATTCGGTATTACGATATTAATTATTGCATTTCATAATCAATATTTAGTTCACTAGTTAGCCATATTTCTTATTTACGTACAGTAATATTGCCAAATTAATCAAAACAGCGATTGACCCGTGTGACTATTAACATTTAGCCACGAACATGAACGACCAAAAACTGTCGCGACGATATAATTACTTACGTACAAATACTGACATAATCTCACTACCACTGAAGTAGTTACGACATTCTCTATGTCTATGGTTATGACAGCTAAGAGTTACCGATCTATTACTGGTCCACGAAGATGCAGGTAGTGAGAAAAAACATCTAGTTCAACCTGAACTGAAGCTTAAGTTCTAGGAGACATAGTGGTAAGTCTATTGTCGGACCTCGGATGAATGCTTGACAAATTGCGATTATTTACACGTCATGTTATAGTAATGTTATTACAGTTTTTGCTAAACGATTTAATTTGAAAATATTACGTGCTGATGAATTTGGATTTGATTTAATTTAATTGTAGCCATTTGTTTGCGAGGTAATTTGACATAACAATGAGCGTAGGTATAGATAGATATAGCAGATCATCTCTTTAATAAACATAACATAACATCACGTCTTGTTTCCCCGAAAGGTTGGGCAGAGGTGTACCTGTATTAGGTACACCCACATTTCGCCAGTTATGTTTGAAGTCCCACGTAACGTGGGGCGAGCCTATCAACCGGGCATCTCTTTAATGTTTTCTATTGTATGTAGATGTAAACATGGAACAGAATAGCAGATACAAGCACTTTGATATGAAGCTGCACACACGAATTATAATGTAAAACAAGTATACTTAATAGACAACATAGAGGGTAGATCACTATTTTTGCGTCGCTCACTGTTATTAGACGTTGCTTCTGGGTAACGTTAACTGTTTTACACAGTGTCAAAATATAAAACATGTAGTTAATTGAAATAAAATAAACACAACAAACCTTAAAACTTCCATAATTCGCAGTCCAATTTAAATCCTGTTCTTATACCAAAAAATCACAGACAACAACTCCACTCCCGCCAAAATTTGACAGTTTGACTGTGACAGATTAAAAATCCTTGTTTTTTTTAAATTCACGTTGTGATCCAGGCGCGTGTTGTGGTTCAGCCAAGCGCCATTGGACTAGCTGTTACATAACGTCGGGAGGCTGGAATGATTAAAGTACAGTTACAAGACCTCGCATCGAGCGATGATCTCGTCTCACGTCCGCTTGGTCGTTTTGTGGCGAAATGGGCTTTTTTGGCTCGCTCACACCGTTGTGTTACGTTTTTTAAGATTCCGTTAAAATTGCCCTGTTACTGATATTATGTGTACTTTGCGGAGTTTAGCCGGAATATAAATATTGATGTAAATTTGGAGATAGATGCAAAAAACGTTATTTAATAAGTTGTATTTTGTGCATGCGGTTTCTGGCGCTCATTAATTCCTGTCGGTTTTATAAGAGCTGCTGAAACTGAAGAAAAAGCTTCAACTCGTGATGATATAACACTCCTTTTGTTGGCACCAATCCACCTGCAAAGCAAGGCAAGTGGAAATAGGATCGTGATGTTTTAAGTTTGCAGATCGCAACTCTAGTTTTTGCTCTAATATCGTGACGAGTAGCAGCATTTAGCATAACTGTCTCGATTAAGGGCACTAAGAAAAAGAGCTGCTGCGTGATCCATGTTTAGGCTATTACCTATTGCAAACTTTTTTTTCGAACAAAGTTATTTCGTACATCATCTGCTGAACGACCAGAGCCCTGTTTGCTCTCATAAAATCTAGACAGCAGTTCGTAACCATAAACAATAGAACAACAACTATAGGTTCTCGAATCTCGACGGAATCCAAGTCCCAGTACCAAAGATCACTTGGCCAATTTTTTGCGATCAATAACGTCTACGGTCAAAAACGTTAGTTTAATTGACGCGCCCGTTAAGTATTGTTACATCGATCGATACTTGTTTTATTCACAAGAAATCAATAGCTTTTTTGTGGTGTTTTCTTGGTGAATTGCTAATATCATTTCGGCGAATTCGTTGAAGAAGAAATAAATCTAATAAAGTTTACTAAACGCTGTGGTACTGATTTTTATTGGCCATTTTTTTAGGACTTGTAGGAAACAATATATTTTGAACTGAAATCTTTGGTGTACGCTGTAGTTTTAATTCTAGCTAAGTATAATTTACCAGTCGGTTGCCTCGCAACAAGAGGTGGGATAACATTGGTACAAGGTTTGCCTTCATTGTTCGTGTTGAACAAAGTTCTATGCCCCATAAAAGGATACCTCCTTTCTGGGGAACCCAGTTTTTCAGGTCTATTGTTAGAAGGGAACCATTGGATACCTACTTGTTCCGTACAATAGAATACATACGAGTATATCTTGAGGTGCAATTATGATTGACTGAAAAGCTCAAAGCACATAACTGATTCAAAAATCGAACCTCAGAAAATTATGTTCGGCAGTCGTGCTTACGATCATTTGAACACTGAAGAATACCTTCGTAGAACCGAAGATTTTTTGACAATAGACATAACATAACATCACGCCTGTATTTTCCGAAGGTTTAAGCAGAGATGTACTTATAGTTCACTCGCATTTCGGCAGTTATGTTTAAGTCCCATGTAACAGGGGGGAGTCTATTGCTATCAACCGAGCACAAATCCAGATTACAGGCTGCTACTGAAAATTTTCCAAATAGAAAAACCCATAAAAAAAATTACGAATTAATGATGATAGTTTTGAGTGATACGCGTGAAGAGTACGTAATAATATGATTTATTGATTGATGATGAAATTAATTGAATTATAATGAGTGCACGCGATTTGCAATACTAGGCGTAGTAAGTAAAGTGCTGACACAATGGTGTCAAATTAGTACGTGCTCACACTGTACACAGAATATTAGAGAGAGAGATCATTCGCATGTTCTCTCGCTCGGTTCGGTGCAATCGCGTCAAAAGTGCCTTAAGCAAATCATTATATTCTGTGTAAATCACAATCCGGACATGAGTGATTTATCCCAACGGTTAAAGACCTTTGCTTCAATAAAAAAACAATATTAAAAAAACAAAGCTATTGTCACAAATACTCTGAGAATTTTCGACCAAGATTAGTTTGCGTGTAGAACGGTAAATTGGTATTTTTTTGGGACAGTAATTTGTCATACGAATACCTATGACTGTCACAGCGGTCAGAAACCTTTTTATTTCGTGGGAAAATCCCCGCTTCTAGCAAATTTACCTATGGTGATCCTTTATGGGCATTCTAGGTATCCTTTAGATACACAGTCGTCTGAGCCCTTAGCAGATTCAAATTTGGCCTGCAATCGAAAGCGGTCAAAATGAGATATGATGATTTGATAACACAACGGGATGAAAATGTAACAATATTATGAATTACATGAGTGTCGATGGAATTTCTTGCAAGTTCTTCTCCATTGGAACCTAATACTACGCTTTGGAATGGGCAACTAGCTTCATCTTATGATTGGCCGACTCCTTGACAATTTAAAATTGCCTGTAATATAAATGCTTTGAGTTTGAACACTTTGAAGGTAAAAACAACGGTCCATATCCTCGGGATCGGGATTAATCTAGTTTCAGTCCATGAAAAACAATATTTTATCCAGATAATTGCTCGTAAATGACCTTGACCACACCAGGTGCATGAGGTAACGAAACAAGCCATGCATTTATTTACAACTGCACAATAAGTTAATGGGTGTATGACCAATTTCTTACACCAAATTACTTCTGGTAATAGACCTACAAAATGCTTAAATAAGCGGTAATTATACTAGTTCAAATAGTTATCATTCAGTGCGATAGTTCATCTCAACTACCTTTATTACCCTTCTTACCCAACAAAAAGGAGGGTTATTTTGACCAGTATGTAGAATTAGAATTTTATTTGTTTGTAAGAATATAGTTTTACATAGTGTGGTGTTAAAATATTTTTGTTAGTTCTATAAATTCTACCACAAGGTAGGATATGGTGTGCAAATATTCAATTGTCATTCTTAACTAAGTACATGTATGTATGTTCATCATGAGGTATCGTTGGAAGCGTCTTAATCGTCCGCTGGTTTTAAGCTATGTGACGTCACATTAAATTTAATATGGCGCCCTCTAGAGGACATAAAGCAATAAAAAAATTAAAAATGGTGCCATGTTGGATATCAAATTAAAGAGCTTAATTAGCACATTTAAAAACATATATATTATAACTCCAAAATAATTTAAGTAAGTAAAAATAAAAGTTATAAAACTAAAACCCAACTACGACAAAAGACATCTAAAAGGTGATAAACAAGACATCACAGACGGACAAATTAAAAATCCGGAGTCACACTCGGTAATCTGTTAGATTTTTCTATTCTTTTCTATTTTATTTAGCACGTGTGACTCCGGATTTTTAATTTGTCTGTCTGTGATGTCTTGCTTATACCTTTTTGATGACTTTTTGTCGTAGTTGGGTTTTGGTTTTATAGCTATTTGTATGTATTTACAAGTACCTTGCCTGTTGTTGTTGTCTTGCTTATACCTTTTTGATGACTTTTTGTCGTAGTTGGGTTTTGGTTTTATAACTATTTGTATGTATTTACAAGTACCTTGCCTGTTGTTGTTGTCTTGCTTATACCTTTTTGATGACTTTTTGTCGTAGTTGGGTTTTGGTTTTATAACTATTTGTATGTATTTACAAGTACCTTGCCTGTTGTTGTTGTCTTGCTTATACCTTTTTGATGACTTTTTGTCGTAGTTGGGTTTTGGTTTTATAACTATTTGTATGTATTTACAAGTACCTTGCCTGTTGTTGTTGTATTGCTTAGACCTTTTTGATGACTTATTATCGTAGTTGGGTTTTGGTTTTATAACTATTTCTATGTATTTACAAGTACCTTGCCTGTTGTTGTTGTCTTACTTATACCTTTTTGATGACTTTTTGTCGTAGTTGGGTATTGGTTTTATAACTATTTGTATGTATTTACAAGTTCGTTCCCATTGCTGGGACACGGGCCTTCAAGAAGGAATCCACCATGTAGGCCCGGTGTGCGTTGGTGGATGTCACATGTCTAATATGTTACCCAATATATATATATATATATATATATATATATATATATATATATATATATTATATTGGCTTTTAAACAATGATTATTCTATAAAGTTTCGGCATATTTGCTATTATTTTGACAAAATAATTCGAGCTTAGACTAAGAAAATATCCATACGAAGTCACTTGCATACGACTGTATGTAGCTGACTTTGACTTCATAACGATATTTTCGTGTAAATAGGCTGATTTATTCGAGATAACCAATGGAGCATACTCATCAATCAACTCGGCTTATTGCAGTCCACTGCTGAACATAGGCCTCTCCCAGGCTGTGCCACAAAAGCCTCCACCTTCCACAACCAGTCTATCCCAGTCACCTTTAGACCATAGTCATGTAGGTGTACAAACTTTCCTAATCATCAAAGCATACGATATGCTTTTGATATGTGCACAACGCACGCTATTAACAGCCAAGGTGCGCTTGCGCAACGTATGACAGTACGTGACGTGGGTAAGTAAAGATGACCCTAACCTGTTTAGTTTTGTTGCGAATTGATGACGTAATGTTATGGTGGTCGGTCGTCAATTAATTATGAATGGTCTAGTGAGCCATGGGGTTTCGATGACAGGCTAAGGTAGTTTCTTATGAGATCCTTCGGTTGCCTACAAAATGGTTGTGCTGGATGGTGCTGATCCACGCGTCATGTTCGTGAACGGGCGCCGTCAGTTAAGACTGGTTATCTCATAATATCTGCCAGGGCTTATTTTTAATCGTACATTTTTTTTAAATTGTTTTTAAGATTGTTCTCTATATATAGAAGCTACAATAATAATTTACCCAAACGCCAGGTCGATCCAACAGGGTATAAAAGTTACACTCGCGACGTCCCATGACTATAGGGACTTCAATACCCTTCTGCAAGCGAGAGGTGTGTCATTCCACACCTACTCCCTCCCAGAAGACAGACAGATCCGTGTGGTGATCAAGAAGATCCCCAAGGAAATCTCCCCATCCGACATCCTAGCAGACCTTCAGTCGCAAAGGATACCCGTCGATGAAGTGCACCGCATGCACCGTTCGCGCGGTAGAGAGGCATACGACATGATTTTAGTCGTATGCTCCCCGACCGAGGGGCATCACCCCATCTTTAATGTCAAGACGATTTGTAACCTCATGGGCTTCACCATCGAGAAGCCCTGGAAAAACAGCGCCATAGGGCAATGCCATAATTGCCAGCTGTACGGCCATGCGCAGAAGAACTGCCATGCCAAACCCAGGTGCGTCAAGTGCCTGGGCGACCACGGCACTTCGGATTGCTCACGGCCAAAGGATCGCAACCTCTGCGATAGCCCACCTAGCTGCGTGCTATGCGGGAATGTAGGGCATACTGCCAATTATCGCGGATGCCCCAAGGCACCAAAATCGAACCCAGGCAAACTGACCCAGCGTCTCGACGCTCGGCAGTCAAAACAGAGGGATTTCCTCATTCCTTCCTCCCAAATCCCCCAGCGGCTAAGTCCTCAAAGACCTAGCCCCTGGACTCAACTCCACCACCAGCAGGCTTTTCCAGCCATGACCACCGCGAGGCCCCCGCTCCCTCAAACCCCCATGTACTCACTCATGGATCCGCGTAACCGTATCCCTCCGCCCTCAGCGGCCACCCTACCCACCGCGGCCGCCGCGCCCACCGCGCCCGCCGCGCCCCCCGCGCCCCCCGCGCCCTCCGCGCCTACCACGCCTTACGCGCCCCCCGCACCCATAGCGCCCGCCTCGAAACCCGTACGTGCTCCTCAAGCACCGCACCCCGCGATCAACTATAATATCGCTGCGCAAAACATCAACATCATTGCCAGCGCCTTCGTGCCATATTCAGCACGCCCTGTGCGGCTCAAATGGCAAGCGATATCGTCGCCGCTAAGCAAAGCGGCGACATCCAATCTCTCCTGGCCGTATTAGTCGCGAACCAGGACATCACCCAAGCCCTTTCTGTTATCTCATCATGAATAACACGGCCTTAAGTAGATTCAAACCCAGATCCCTCAACCTCGGCGTCTTCAACGCAAACGGCATCCAAGGTCAACGAGATGAAATATCGGAGTTCCTCCGTGATCATCGAATTGACTTATTCCTCATACAGGAATCCTTCCTAAAACCCAGTCACCGTAATCCAGCCATCGCTAATTACCGTGTAATTCGTAACGATAGGTCGCGTGCCCACTTGGGCGGCACACTAATTTATTATAAAAAGGATCTGTACTGCATCCCTATTGACCCTCCCCCGCTAGCACAATTAGAAGTCTACATCTGCCGACGAGCTATGACTGGCCATCAGCCGGTCACCGTAGTATCGGCCTACATCCCTCCCAACCCCGCAGGGGGATACCAACCCATCGCGGACGACCTAAAAATTCTATTCGGCATGAGTGACTCTGTCATCATAGCAGGCGATCTCAACGCCAAACATCCCTCCTGGAATAGCTCCCTTACCAACTCCAGAGGGCATCAATTGTATAACCTCTCCTTCGCTCAAAACTTTGACGTCATCGCTCCGATGACTCCAACCCACTATCCCCACAATGTTAATCATGCCCCCGACATTCTTGACGTGGCGCTCCTTAAGAACGTCAACCTAAGACTAGACTCAATAGAAACGGTCCACGAGCTTACCTCGGACCACCGACCAGTAGTCATACGACTGGCTCCCCGCATAGGTCCCTCTGACCCCAACCAACCCCCAGCCACCAAAAGGGTGACGGACTGGAGGCAAGTAGGCGATAAGCTGAAAACCAACACGTCCCCCCAATTGGACTCCATCCCAAACGTTTTCGATTCAATCGCGGACACGACGGCTGCGATCGACTCGCTCACTGACCATGTGCAAACCGTCCTGAACGACTGTTCAAGAGAGGTTCCTGAAGCGGATAACCGCTACTTGAAACTCCCGGACGATGCGCGTGCTCTGTTGACCGAGAAGAACGCGGCCACCCGTGCATACAGCAACTTTCCCTGTCCCGCCAACAAAGCCCACATGCGCTACTTGCAGAGATCTGTAAGGACACGCATGGTGGAGCTGCGAGACGCGAGCTGGGATAAGATGTTGAGCGAGTTACAGCCCACCCATCAGGCCTTCTGGGAACTCCAGAGAAAACTCAAATCCAAGCAGATAGCTGCCATGCCCCCCCTAGTACGCCCCGACAAAACCATAGCCTTCGACGACATCGACAAAGCGGAATGCCTAGCCGACAGTCTCGAGGCTCAATGCTCTCCCAGCTCCCTACCAGTAGACCAAGCTCACCTCTCAGAGGTAGACGCTGAAGTCGAACGTAAAGCTTCTCTGCCCCCCGTCGAAGACCCCGAAAGTCCTCTGCCTCCCGTCACTCCAGACGAAGTGCATGACATCATCAAAGGTCTCCACATCCGTAAAGCCCCCGGCTCAGATGGAATCACCAATAGGGTGATCCAACTCTTCCCCGCCCACCTTATTATGCTACTGACCACCATCTTCAATGGTGCTCTAAGCAACAATATCTTCCCCCAAGCGTGGAAAGAAGCCATAGTGATAGGTATCCCAAAGCCTGGCAAGCCCAAAACCGAACCCTCCAGCTACCGCCCCATCAGTCTGCTCAAGGTATTAGGCAAAATCTATGAGAGGCTTATTTATAAGCGTCTCAGGGACTACGCTGAAACCAAAGGCCTCATCCCCAACGAACAGTTCGGCTTTAGAGCCCAGCACTCTAGCGTGCATCAGGTCCACCGTATCGTCGAATTCATCGGCGGCGGCTTCTACCGTGGCATGTCGACAGGTGCGGTCTTCTTCGACATAGTGAAAGCATTCGACAAGGTCTGGCACAACGGCTTAATCTTTAAGCTCTACAAACTCGGAGTGCCCGATCGTCTCGTGCTCATCTTACGGGACTACTTGTCGAATCGCACTTTCCGCTATTGCATCGAGGGAGCCCTATCCTCTCCCCGCCAAATCCGCGCCGGAGTCCCTCAAGGCTCCGTGCTCGCCCCGCTCATGTTCTCGCTCTTCACAAGCGATATCCCCAAAAGCAATACGGCGCAGTTGGCTCTGTTCGCAGATGACACGGCCATATATTGCAGGGGCCGGTCGCAGACTCAGATCCACCTTCTCTTACAACGGGCTGTCAATAACCTTGGCGCCTGGTTTAAGAAATGGAGAATTGAGGTGAACCCCGACAAAAGTCAGGCGGTTTTATTCATAAAACCGCGATCTAGACCCCCTCACATTCCCCGACCACTCACCTTGTTAGGCAAGCCTATCCCCTGGGAGAAGCAAGCCAAGTACTTGGGAGTCATCCTCGATCATTACCTCAACTTTACAGAGCACATAAGGTCGGTTCGCTCGCGGGCCGCCTTCGCTCTCAGTAGACTTTACTACATCGTTAATGCACGCAGCAAATTGTCACTCAAGTGCAAATTGCGCATCTACACAGCGTGCATCCGCCCCATCATGACCTATGCGGGTGTCGTCTTTGCACACACATCCCCCAGAAATATCCATAGGATGCAGGTGATCCAAAATAGATTTCTTAGAAGAGACACGGGCGCTCCCTGGTATGTCAGGAATATTAACCTCCACCTAGATCTCAAAATCCCCACAATCCATCAGTTCCTAAAACGCATTTCAAAGCGTCATTTTGATTCCGCCGCCAATCACCGCAACCCTCTGGTTGTTGAAGCGGCCAATTATACCCCCTCCCGTATTAGTCGATTTTGCCGTCCCAGGCATGTCCTCTCCGCGAAGCCACGCCGCATTGTGTCGTATGTGCGGCGGCTGGCAAACCAGCCGGCCACCGGATTGGGAGCAAGGCCTGCGCTCCACCCACCAAGGCTAGAGGCAAACCATCTGCCACCGCCGTCACAGCCGCAACCGCCGCCACCGTCGCCGTTGCCGCCTCAACAGCCGTCGTCGTTGCCGCCGCAGCCGCCGCGGCAGGGCCCTCACAGGGGGCTAAGGAGGGGGCTGACATGGAGTGCCAATAATGGCCCCATTTCGCCTCCTCCAGGCGAACATCAATCACTGCGCCGCAGCTCAGCATCTGTTGCTCCAGAGCATGGCGCAGTGGTCGATTAACGTCGCCGTGGTCGCTGAGCCGTACTTTGTCCCACCCAGGGATGACTGGGTGGAGGACCTGAGCGGCTCAGTGGCCCTAATTTCGTCGGCCGCCGCCGGTACCCCGTCCCTCGAGGCTGTTAAGAGAGGACGGGGTTGCGTTGCAGCACGGTTCGGGGAGATTGTCGTGGTAGGCGCATACTTCTCCCCGAACCGAACTCTCGCCGAGTTCCACAACTCCCTTGCGGAGTTGAGAGTCGTCGTCGTCGGATTCTGTTCCCTCCCCGTGCTCGTCCTCGGGGACTTCAATGCCAAGAATGTGGCTTGGGGTTCCCGGTATACGGACACACGGGGCAGGATGGTGGAAGACTGGGCGCTGGAGACAGGCCTGGTCGTCCTTAATCGGGGTTCTGTCCCCACGTGTGTGCGGATGCGGGGTGAATCAGTGGTGGACATCTCGTTCGCTAGCCCCGCTCTGTCGCCGCGTGTCATTGACTGGCGCGTCATGGAGGGGGTGGAGACGTATTCCGATCACCGGTACATCCGGTTTGACGTCTCCGCCCAGACCTCGAGCGCGCCGGTCCGACAGGCTCCGAGTGGTCCGTGGTGGGCGCTGAAGCAGCTGGACCGGGAGCTCCTCCTGGAAGCCTCGATCGTGCAGGCCTGGGTGTCATCACCGGACAGGCCTGCCGACATCAATGACGAGGCGGAGTGGTTCCGGGAGGCCATGTCCGAGATATGCGACGTGGCAATGCCCCGGGTCCAGCCCGGACGTGCTTCGCGCCAGGTGTACTGGTGGTCGCGTCAGCTGACGACACTGCGCAATGCGTGCGTTACTGCGCGACGCCGGTACACTAGGCACCGCAGGCTCCGTATTCGACCTCCGGATACGGAAGCCATTCAAGCGGAGCTGTACGACGGGTACAGAGCGGCGAAGACCGCCCTCCAAGCGGAAATCCTGCGGGCCAGGGCACTGGCCCGCGAGGAGTCGCTGGAGACTCTGAACAGAGACCCGTGGGGACGCCCATACAAGATGGTGCGGGAGAAACTCCGCCCATGGGCTCCCCCGCTGACGCAGAGTCTCCGGCCACAGCTTGTGGGGGACGTGGTGAGCGCTCTGTTCCCTTCGAGAGGGGAACACGCCTCCCCGCCCATGGCTCCGCCTACTGCGGTGCCTGATGCGGACCACACCGCCGACGACGACGACGATGTTCCGGAGGTGACCGAGGTAGAGATGAGGGTGGCGGTACGTAGGCTGAATGCCAGAAATACCGCCCCAGGACCCGACGGCTTACCTGGGAAAGCCTGGGTCCTGGCCTCAGAGGCTCTCGGGCCTCGACTAAGGGGGCTCTTAAGCGCATGTATGGAGAGGGGCCAGTTTCCACTTCGTTGGAAGACGGGGAAACTGGTCCTAATCAAGAAGCCGGGGCGCCCTGCGGACTCTCCGTCCGCTTACCGGCCCATCGTGCTGCTCGACGAGGTGGGCAAGCTCTTTGAAAGAGTAATTGCAGACCGCCTTGTCGGGCGGCTGGTGCGGGTGGGGCCGGATTTGGCGGAGAGCCAGTTTGGTTTCCGCAGGGGGCGCTCCACGGTGGGCGCCATCATGCGCGTGCGAGCCCTCACGACGGGGGATGCGGTGGCTCGGGGTGGGGTCGTCTTGGCGGTGTCTCTAGACATCGCCAACGCCTTCAATACCCTGCCCTGGAGTTGCATCAGGGAGGCACTCCGGTATCACCGGATGCCGACCTACCTCTGTCGTGTGGTCGAGGCCTATTTGACGGACAGGGCCATCATCTACCCCGGTCACCAGGGAGAGTGGAACCGGCGAGAGATGTCGTGCGGTGTCCCACAGGGATCGGTCCTGGGGCCGCATCTGTGGGACATCGGATACGACTGGGTGCTGCGCGCCGACCTCCCCAATGGCGTCAGCGTCGTTTGTTACGCTGACGACACGTTGGTCCTGGCGCAGGGGAGGTCGCACCAGGCGGCGGTCGAACTAGCGACACACGGGGTTGCGACAATCGTAGCCAGAATCCGGCAGTTGGGACTCGAGGTGGCCTTGCACAAGTCCGAGGCCATGTGTTTTCATGGTCCTCGGAATGCGCCACCGTTGGGTTCCCAAATAACGGTAGGAGGGGTTCACATCGGCGTCGAGTCGACGATGAAGTACTTGGGACTCGTCCTCGACAGTCGGTGGAACTTCGTGGAGCATTTCCGACGTTTGGCTCCCAGACTGGACCGGGCCGGGGCTGCCTTGAAGCGGCTCCTGCCCAATCTAGGGGGTCCAAACGCCTCCTGCCGGAGGCTATACGCGGGGATCGTGCGGTCCATGGCCCTGTACGGGGCACCGGTGTGGGCGCATTCGTTGAGGCGGCGGCCTGCCCGCCGGTTGAACGCGTCCCAGAGGGTCATGGCCACCCGGCTGGTCCGGGGATACCGCACGGTCTCCGGTGAGGCGGCGAGCCTCCTTGCCGGATTGCCGCCATGGGATCTGGAGGCAAAAGTCCTCGCGCATATTTGGGAGTGGCGCGGGGAGGCGAAACGCCGGGGCTTGACTCCGATGCCGCGAGAAATCGCGGCACAGCGGACAGAGCTCCGACGGGATCTCATGGCGGCATGGAGAGTACGATTGTCGCAACCCAGTGCTGGGCACGCCACTATTGCGGCGATAAGTCCCCTCTTTGAGGAGTGGCTGGAGAGGCGCCACGGCGTCCTCACCTTCCGCCTGACGCAGGTCCTCACCGGACACGGCTGTTTCGGGAGGTACCTGTTTCGGATAAGGCGGGAGGAAACGCCCGGGTGTCATCACTGCGTGGATCGCCCGGAGGACACGGTGGAGCATACGGTGGAGGTATGCCCGGCTTGGGCAGAGCACCGCCGTGTCCTCGTGGAGGCGATCGGTGGCGGGGATCTCTCGCGTCCGGCCCTGGTCCAGGCCATGGTACGGAGCGAGAGGGCATGGGAGGCCGTCACCTCCTTCTGCGAAGCAGTAATGCTCGCAAAGGAGGAGGCGGAACGCGTGAGGGAGAGGCAAATTTCGCGCCCTCACGCCCCTAGCCGCCGCAGGAGGAGACGCCCTGGGCGTCGGGAATTGATTGCCGATTCCCGGCCACCGTAGGCGCGGGCTTGCGGACGGTGAGCAATGGGTAGCTCGCCGTCCGGTAAGGACCAGGCCCGGGTCGACGGCGCGTTGTGTTCCACGCGCGCCTCAAAGAGATGTCAGCAAGTGAAGGGGTCCGATGAGACCATTGCCTGCCGGGGTTGCGGGATTAGTCCGAAAGGGATACCGTGGCCCCCTGGCATTGCACAGGCAACAGAAGGAACACGGGTGGGTTTTAGTCAGTAAGAGTCTGACACGCCCTCCCGCTCCACCCAGAGCGGGAGACGTCATTTGATGATTTCCCACCCAAAAAAAAAAAAAAAAAAAAAGGCATGTCCTCTCCGATCCAGATGATCCAACCACTCTCCTCCAGGAGAGCAATAGGGCCACCAGTACAGTGCACAAATACACCCGACACCCGTCGTACCGACCTCGCCGCCGAGGTCCTCCGCGAGCGCGACCCTCACGAGTAAATAATACTCCCCCCCGACCCTTGTCCGATGAAGCGCCAGCCCGCGCCGCAGCTGAGCGCGTAGCTTTAAATTCCCCGTCTAATAATAATATATCCGTGATCCAGCCTGTCCCATCTTGCTGTCCCCCCCTCAGCGACGCCCTAAGCCGAGGTTCGTACCCCACAGGGGGTGCCCTTAGCGAGCGTTCGCCTAATTTTAATTTAGAATAGTTGCTCCTGGCTGGAGGCTTTGAGTGTAGTGCTTAAGGCAGCCACAGGATTGTTCGGTTGAGCAATAAATACCTTAGTGGTATACCTGCGAGATGCCATAGTTAAAAAAAAAAAAAAAAAAAAAAAAATACCCAGGATTTTGATCTATAAGAGTGTCCTTGCAGTTTCTTGCCCGTTCTTCTCCATAGAGGTCTACGTTTTGGAATGGGCGACTAGCTTCAATTTTCTGATTAACTGACCGACTCTTTGACAATTCTAAAGTGCCTGTAAATTGTTTAATTGATATAAATGCTTTTGAATTTGAGTTTTAAGTTTTGAGATTAGAGTTTGTGTTTTGAGTTTATGGTATCTTCTGGTTGGTGAAGTGCTGCATGGTGGCTCACTTGATAGTTAGTGTACTGCCGTCTATGGGCATTTGTAATACTAGAGACTTACGTATTGGTTGCCATCACACAGACAAGAGATCAGCATAAAATGGAAATGTATAGCGTGATGTGTAGCCGTGTGTATTGCACCGATTGGAGGTTTATCTATGACCCTTTTCCCTTTATTTTTGAAGAGGTTTGGAATTGGTTAAAAATAAAACAATATTCATAAACAAGATTTTGGTGTTATTTTAATGTTATTTAATACAAAATTAAAAGTATTCTAAAAAAGTGGCTTTACTGTTTAGTCCACAAAAATCTATACTTGGCGTGAGTATTCAATGTTTCAGTCCAATCAAAATAGGTTAGAATTAACCTAGTTGTATTAATTTCTATGTTAAGTATTTTATGAATATCGTCTTAACAATTGTCATAGGCACAGACTTTTCAAGGCACTGGCACCACAAATCACTATCACCACATATATATATATATATATTACTTTTAATTAAAAGTATTCTTCTACAGTCTTAAAATATTCCTGACAACCAGTTAATTTATCTGCCTAGCCTTTTCCCAACTGTGTTGGGGTCGGCTCCCAGTGTATTCGGATGCAGCTGAATACTGGTATTTTACATGGAGCGACTGCTTCTGACCTCCACAGCCCAGTTCCTGGGTAATACGATCCCTCTTGGTAAGACTGGAGACTTTTAGACTGACTACCCATAACGACTGTCACAAATCTACGAATGACAGCCGGGACCAACGGTTTAACGTGCTTTCCGAGGCACCGAGGAGTCTCGGTATGTAATGTATGGTCACCCATCCCAGAACCGACCGCGGCAAGCGTAGCTTAACCTTCGATCAACCCGTGCGGCTGTTATTATTTAGCCACGAGCCCTGAAAACCAGTTAATTAATAAATAATTGTTTATTAGAAGTTCAATGTTTGATCTATATGTGATTTCACCACAATACAACAATGCTACGAATCACCTGGCTTTCTGTCTGGCTTTCAAAGTGTGGGCAAAAAAGGAAATGAATTCGATCAATCAATTGAGCAGCACTTTTTTCAAGATTCAATCAATCTTATTTTCAATCTGTAAATCATGTTTCGCGATGGCTATATATATATATATATATATATATATATATATATATTTCTTTTAAAGATTTGATGAATTTGTACTCTACGGTGCAAAATAGAGGTTTAATTTGTACGTCTGCACGAGTAATTATTAGAATGCATATTATCACGCCAGCTCCAAAGCAAAGGCTATACAGTAGGTATTAATTCAGTCAACATTTAGCTGAGGCCATGGAGGAGCCAAATTAATTCAGCGCAATATTTTTTGATACCCAACTGATTCTTAATTGTCGAGCAAGTATTGTTTTTCAAATACATATTTTTGCTAGTTTTTTAAACGATTGTTTCGTGTTCTGTTGCCATGCAGCCTTGCTGGGTTTCAGTTTGATAGGTGCCAGTGAAATTACCGGTACAAATAGCTGTACAACTAAAATCTGAACTAATGCCACCATCTTGTTTTTTCAGTACATTACACAAAACAATTTCACAAAGGTTACCAACACAACACTGTTTTGTTTGTCAACGTCATTCGAGCGACTAAAGTCCCTGTCTGCTACAAGTCACAGTATAAATAGGTAACAGTATTATGTCTTCATAGAAAACGGTCGAAACGAAGCGCTTCGAAATTTCAGTACGAAACAGTATCGACTTATCGAGTGCGCGGCTGTTACGCACGGACGCGGAAGGTTTATCTATTGAGCGGCCGTAGGTAATTATTAAATCACTGCCGAGATTTATTACTGCTACTTTATTATACTATATAGTAACATTTTTAAAATTATATTACGCGATGCCACGCGGGACACGTCACATGACCTACGAATTACTGCCGCAGTTTTTAAATCTTTAATTTATTTTCCATTAAATATACATATTATTTTTAATAAAAAGTCTATGCTTACCTCAATTTTAAATGTGTTTAATTGGTTAGTACAAAAATAAAATCTAAAGTAAGTTTTTAATACATTAATAAAATCTCTAAAAAACAACAGATCACAGATAAGTGTTGTGACGTTATCAACAAAATGTTGTCCTTGTTATTGACTAAATTAAAACTTATTCTAAGTTTTCTGTGATTACGACTTTTTTCAAAGTAAGTTAGTGTACAATAATTTTGTTTAATTTCTTTTCATATAGCCTCCAGTCTTCACAACATAATTTATATCTTTAAAAACTGTTTTTTCTTTGCAGAATGAGCAAATATATTCATATTTTTGCGTAGAATGTAAATCAAATGTTTATAGCACGTAGGTGCTATACACATTTGGAATTTATTATAGTATTTAGAAAAACATTAAAACTTTCATTAAAATTTGGATAAAATTTCACAAGGAGGCGGGAAATACAAGAAAAATTCAATTTCTCATGGCTTCAGCTTTGAATTTTACATAATCTCTTTTAAAGTCTATCTAAAATTAAAAATGATAAATTGTAACACGAATATTAGTTCGATGTATTAAATTACAAATTCAAAGTTTTATTCTAAAATCAGTGTTACGTATAAATATGTATCTTTTCTTAATTGTATTATAAAAATGTATAAAAAATATTTATTATGGACATAAACTCTGTCTTCCGAGATCACTCCTTAGCTTCCAATAATTTCTTCTTATCACATAATCAGCTCCTGAAATTATATATAAAACAAATTAATATTAACTTTTGTACATAGATAAATATTCTAAGGTTAGGTAACACAGGTAGGTAGGTTTTCACACTTATATTGAATCAAGCAGTTGTTTGCTAGCCATATAACGTTCGTAGTATTTCTCGTACTTTAACAATTAAATCCTTGGCTATCCCTAATAACAATAGCACCCAATAGTTTCGGATCCGAGGCCCAAACTCAAAGTTAGTGTATTAATTAGCCACAATTATTAAACTATGTCAATTCCAAATTGGTTTAAAATTATTAAACGTATTTGAATTTGAAGACCACCACTCAAGTCCGATAGACGCGGCGCTATTGTCTTTGTCATTTCATAAATTAAAAAAAAATATAATTCCATAATTTTCCGCCGGACTTCAGAAAACCAAAATGTGTTAATTTACTTGAAGCGCCATCTAGTGCCGCTAAACCAATCTACTAAATTCTTCAGATACCTACATACAACTAACGCCATCTGACATTAAGACCTTAAAGCTAAGTTTCCCTCACCTGAATCTAGATGTCGCTAGTGTGTCCGCCGCACTTCCCGTTCCGTCTTGTCCTGCCGCTTGAGGTCATTGATCGTGGGGACGCCACCAAACAGCACTTTCGCTGTCATTTGCTGCAAAAATACAAACATTTCTTAATATCTATTGCGGTTTGATTGATTGGACACTTTGGTTAATTTTATTTGTAAACGTAAATGAACATGTTGCTTTGGTCTGGTAGTTCCATATTAAGTAAAATTAATTATTTTTATCAGTGAGTTGGTCACTGTTGGGGTAGGTGATAGGTGCAACCCCATTTCTTCTTTGCAGACTTTATTATTATACTAGTTATAAGGTGTTTCTGTTCAGTATAATAGGCTACTGCTGCATTCTATGTGGTCTTTAGAGCGCTTATTCTAAAATTTGGCAACGTCGCAAGTAGCTGTCAAAATATTTACCTAGTTTGATTAATTTGGCGAAATATGTCTAACTAGCGAACTAGAATATTAATAATTAATTACAATTATAACACTGAATTTGATGTTGTAACCGTTTTAAGTGTAAAAAGGCATTTGGAAAGCTTCCAAATACTTTTTTACATCTAAAACGAAATATTCGGTGTTACGATATTAATTATTGCATGTCATAATCATTTTGAGTGCTACTACCTATAAGCGATTTGCGCGCTAATGGAGCATGGTCTCTGAAATTGGTGAACTTCAGAGCTTTGGTGGCTGATTTTTGTTCAATAGATAAATGTTTTTATGCTATTTTCTAGGCACTTACGCTTACCACAAAGAACTGAGGTTAACTGTTGCTTGTTGATGAAGATGATCATTGTTGTGGTATCTAATGTTTTACAGAGCATTGTCATAAGTCAATATATTACTCTTACTTAAGATTAGCTACTGCCCGCGGATGCCTCTGCATGGAAGGTCCACGCAGAGGAATTTATATAAAAACTGAAGTTACTCCTTATAACATCAGCTATCTGCCAGTGAAAGTCTCATCAAACTCGGTCAAGCCGTTTCGGAGATTAGCCGGAACAAACAGGACAGACAGACAGACAAAAAAATTCAAACTGTTTTTTTGTTATACCGTAGTAGTTAGTACCGTATAAGATTTCATATGCATTTAGTAAAAAGCTGTTATTTTGACATTACAAACAGACACTTGAATTTTATTTATTTGTAGTATAGTATGTAATATAGTATGTATTGTTGTATGTATAGATGATGATGATGTTTGATATTCATTTGTTGTTTTGTTTGTTCATGTGTGTTTTGTTTGTGCAAATGTTTACCACCTAAGCACATAATTGTAGAATGCAATAAAGTATTGAGTATTGAGACTAGACTGGGTCCACAGACTGGGTCCAACCACAGGTTATAATTAAATAGGTATGGTAATGTTTTGTAAATGAATACAACCATCGGAGAAATTGTGCCTACTTACACAACTTTATCTATCGATAAGGAAATAGGACAAAATATAAATCGTAAATAAATGGACACTGTCAAAGACCATGCGAAATTAAGTGCTGAAGGTATTGGCAGAGTTCCAGGTTATACCTGTCTGCGAAAGCAGCCATTGGGAATTGATGATGCATTTTAACATAACAGTAAAAATTATGGAACGTTATCTAGCAGAATTGTTAGAAAACAGTTACTGACAGCATAAGGCACTTGCAAGAGGATTGCCGATGATAGAAACAAAGGTTTAATTTGTTTGTAGTAATTTCAGAAGCCTTTTCTTTTCAAACTGGTTTTCAGCAGTAGTGTTAAGTGGAAGTTATAAGGATCGAAGGATTTAGTCCAGGAAAGTTCTCACTACCATGGTAACAAAACTTATCTGGATGATATTCTTCTCTACTGCTATTTTACCTAGAATGTTTTAATTTCATCATGGTTTCGGATGGACTTATGGCTAAATAATAACAGCCACACGGGTCGATCGAAGATTAACCTACGCTTGCGGCGGTCGGGTCATGGTTGGGTGAACGTCCATTTCATATCCAGACCACTCCGCGCCTCAGAAAGCATGTTAAGTCGTTGATCCCGGCCGACATTCGTAGATCTTTGACAGTCATTACGGGTCAGAAGCCCAAAAGTCTGACAACTAGTCTTACCAACCAGTCGCTCCATGTAAAATACTGGCATTCGGTCAGACTGGAAGCCGACCACAACATAGTTGGGAAAAGGCTAGAAAGATTGATTGATTGGTTTTGGAGCCCTGCTGTAGGTCAGACATAAAATGCATACATAATACCTAGTTCGTTAAAATGAAATGTTCTTTTCTGGCATGCACTTATCATACGAAATACTCACCAACTACCCATCATTAACTGCCTCAATACAATTCCGGATTCACATTTTGCCAAAAACATTACACATTGCCCAACTGCTGGAAATTGGATCGTGTCGAAACGAACGGCCGCAATTAGGCACGCCATTATCATTTGTGTCCCACAGAGAAAGGGCTGTTAAGGTGTGTATCGATCTCTGCCGGACAAAGGACTGCCCAAATTATTTCGTTTTGTGTTTAAGCAATTAGTGTTTTGGGAATTAGAATTAATAGTTATTTGTGGGGGATGTTGTCTGTTTGTGTTTTTTTAGGGTGAAGTGTGAAGTGTCGGGTCTTGTGTTTCTGGGTCAGCATTTTTATGTTTGGCTGGAATTGTATTACAGTCGTTATGAAGTCATCATTAGCATGATGGTCGGTAATCTAAATCTTAAATGACGTAGCATGAATAAGCCGTATGTTTATAGTAAAAGTCAAATATTCTTGAAGCACAAATTGATGGCACAACAACACCGTCAACTGGGCGAACTGCCGGTATATTCTGTAATAATCTCACCTTGAAAACTTAGGTGCTTACTTAGGAGCTGTCATTCCACCTGCTGCTAGGGACTGACAGCTCACTTCGAGCTCACTTCACCTAAGTTTTCACGGTGAGATGGTTACAGAATAGACCGGCTGATGCTGTATTAACAATATTGACAGCTCATTTCAAGTTTTCACGATTTTTACAGAACAGATCGGTAGTTATCCATGAGCAATCCCTTGAAGTCCAAAACCATGAGTACAGAACAAATAATCTTCGAAATTATTATTGTATCTTTATTTTCGCCACAGAAGCGTCGCCTTAACCGTTATATTTTAAGTGGACGATCAACATTGGGTGCTCCACATTTAATAATTACAATCTTTGGCTACATGGCCATATAGCCACATGACACGTTATAGTTATGTAGATCGAAGTAATTCGCTTACGTACGTAAAAATTTACGAATCTGGATCATTTCTCTGCTTCAATAAAATGTTGAATGTACATTTTTGACCGACTTTCGATATTTTTATGAGTGATTAAGATTTTTGATTTCTTGTGATAAAAGGGAAGATAAGAAAGTTTTATTTTGTTCTTGTTAATGGGATGACTTATAATAAATTGTGTTGCAATAATCCCAGTCGAAGGCAATTAGTGGAATTGCTGTGGTCAACGTGATGCCTGAGTTAAATCTGCAGAGAAGAATATTTAGAAGGTGGCGGGTGGCGTAGTAAAAAGAAACCAAGCTAACTGATAACGGAAAGTTCTTAGAAAAACGATTCCATAAACAACTTTAAAGAATAAGCGTATCTATGATTTTAAGGTATTCAATAATAAGAAAGCAGCTTAGAAAATGGTCAATACTCAGTTATTTGTATGTGTAAAAGAACAATGTTTCAAAATATAGCCATAATATTTTGTACTTGCTACCAATTACACGAAACGCAAGAAAACATTATTAAACATTGATAAAACATTGTGTCTTTAGCTTTTTCTTTAACTATCATTAATCAGATTAATCCTGATCTAACCACACCCCATCGGTTGGCGTGTCCAGCAGAGTGTCCAAATGTGTTAAAGTTGCCACGGACCAATCTTATTTGATATAATATGTAGTACCTATTACATCAACTCGAAAAGAAAAAGATTGATACATCACTCTCTACTTAGTTCGATAAGAAATAGCGTGATGAGATTTCTTTACACATACGAGTGTGATACAATTGCTCAGTGAAGCGAGCATCCTACCGCAGACGGACAGACTTCGCAATTCGACCAGACATTCCATACATAATGTATGAAAAATGTAGCGTTTCTTATGTATGGAAGTTACATAGCGGATAATTGAATTGCTTCATTTTTTGTTTTGATTATATGCAAAGAAAATAAGCATTTCAAGATATTCTGATATCTAAAATAATAAGACAATGTTTTTAAAAATATTTTCAAGAGAAATGGAAGGTTTCTTTGAGCCATTTATGGCATTTGTTGAAATGATTTTGAATCACTTATTTATTCCACCGTATAATTATGAACTTCGTTAGTTTATAATTTAAAACTTGTCAACTGCAACAAACCATTTAAAATACAACGCGTTATTTTCGTCTCACAATCTTACGGTGACTCAAGATTCAAGATTCAAGATTTATTTATTGTTTGTCACAGGTGGAAATTCAGCTCTTAAAATTAGTATTATAACAAAGTATCACTGTAACATACCCATGGGGTGTACAATCTTTAAAATTTACAATTATATGTCAAAAGAAAAACAAAATAAAATCATTCAAGTAACATAATAACCATTAGGGAAAATAAATTAAGTATAAATATCAATTGGTATTTGTCATAATTATTGCATCATTAACGTCATACTAAATAAATTTTAGTCAAAAACATATATCACTGAATTAATTGATGTCCAAAGAAAGAAAATAATAATATAAACCGTCATAACAAGTATACAAAATAGTCAAGTGACATATTTATAACTTACATAGTATGAAAATGCCGAGGTCGTTTATTATCATCACTATAATTTTAGCCTTAGGATATCTAGTTAGAGGCTTTGGATCTCTCTGATAATTGGGGTCATTGCCAAAAAAATAAAATTGATGTCTGTGTACATATGCAAACTGCACTCTACTAAGGCTTGCGAGATACTGGATTCGTCATCATAATCTTCAGTGATGACTCTGAAGATGATAATGAATCCAGTTGACATTATCACTATCTAAGCTTCTTACTATAATTATGGTGATTTCGTTCAAGCCTTTACTTAATTCTTAGCGTCCATTTCAATGCCAAATATATACACGTCTTACCTGATAGTTTCCATTGCTGGCAACACTAGGAGGCGCATAACTCCTCCCCCCGTACCCCTGGCCAGGCCCTCCATGATACAGCGTGTTATTATTTGCGTCCCGTGTGGTTGCGGTCGCGTACGACGATTTGCAGTTTTGAGACATTCTGTATTCCTGGAATTAGAAATAATGAAAAATTTGAGTACAGGGTAAAATCTTGAGTGATGGGATCTGAAGCGTAATCTTGGTGGTAAATAAGAATCCAAATATGGTTTCAAATGTCACGCTAGCACTCGCTATGGATTTGGACATCAGGGGAGCCAAAAACAATTCATCATTAACATCAGCCAACAGCAGTCCACTGCTGAGCATAGGATTCTTCTATTACACACAAGTCAACTCGATTTCCAGCAACTCTGATCCAGCTGCTACCATCCAACCTGCGAAGCTCGTCGCTCCACCTAGCCTGAGGGCGTCCTACCTCACGTTTGCCGATTTGCGGTCTCCACTCATGAACACGACTACCCCAACGCTCATCAAAGTCAAAGTCAAATAATTTATTTCAATTAGGCACAAAAAAGGCACTTTTGAACGTCAAACTTTACAAAAAATAATAATAACTGATTCTAGTCGCCCATTCCAAAAGGTAGTTTTCGTATGGAGAAGAATGGGCAAGAAACTCCACCGTTACTCTTTTAAAAAAATCATTATATCTTGTATACACTAATTATATAATTATATGTGAAGACAATGCACCTAGAATAAGATTACTATACCACGATAGGTAAAAAGAATGAAAAATGAAGGAATGATATAAATTAATTATGTGATAGATGCATGGTGCTCACATACTTACAAACATTGTAAAATTATACTATATTTCTAACATTATAATAAGTAATACTAATAATAAAAAGTCAGTGTGTGAGTTCAAGTAATCACAAAAAAAAAAAAAAAAAAATATACAATCATCGGTTCTACGGGTAATATGGCCGGCCCATTGCCACTGACAGCTCATAGTTCACAGAATAAGGAAGTTGTTGCTTATTTTGGTTCTCTGCCGGATCACTTCGTTGCGGATTCGATCCCTCAAAAAAAATTTAAAGTGCGCAACAAAATTGTTAGTGGCCTGTTTTTCAGGCTTTCTAAATCTCTACCAACATAATGTTCAGCTTAAAGTCAGGGGGGATTTTCTAAAAGCGTATTTATTACTGCTAACTCAACAACATACTCGTAAGTGGTTCGCAGTAACTCTACGGTTATCTTGAGTGGCGATAACGGTTTATATGTGAGAAATGTGGGTAGTATTCACCAGTGTTCTATTACTGCGATCATCGTAACTCTTGATAAGAATTTATCCCTAAAGACCAATTGTTCCGCGGGTTTATAAAACCGCAGAAATTGAGGCACTTGTAATAATAACACGGGGAAATCCAAAGACAGATTTATACTAAAGAAAACTAGATTATTATAAAGTAACATAACATCACGCCCGTACCTGAAGGGCTAATTAGGCATAGTGTACCTTTAGCACACCACTTTTTCAAAAGTTATATTTTTGAGTCTTACGTAATAGGAGGCGAGCCTTTTGCCATCAACCAGGCATAAATCCTGATTCCGGGCTGCTACTAAGAAATTCCAGATAGAAAATCCCAGTAACAGTTTGCCAGACCTGGGAATCGAACCCAGGACCTCATGCTCAGCAGTAGCGCTTGCGACCACTACGCTACGGTGCAGTAAAGTTACGATACGATATTAGCATGAAATTGTCTATCTTGTAAACATGAATACATAAAAGGTGTCGGGCTGTAAAACTAGAGTTCATAATTTAGGTTGATCTTTCTTTTACGATCTTTAAAGATTCAAGGTAGGTATTAACTGTAATAAGTAATAACAGGGTCGTTAAATAATAATAATAATTTTATTATTTAAGCCTTTTATTTCCCTTGTTTCATAAAATATTCATTTGTTTCAAATTCAAAACTAGTTAGTTCATTCATAATACATAACATAATACATTTTAACAATAATTTGATAGATAAAAGGATTTTAAAATAAATTATATTGATTTCATAGATTTAAGGGCGAAGGCCTCCTCCATTTTTCGCGATGGCTCCAGCTTTCTTAGTCCAGGTGGGACCGGTTACAACCACAATATCCTCGCACCACCAGCGCCTGGGTCCGCCTCGGTTGCGTGGTGCGTCGCGTCGCGAGGGTACCAATGGAGAACCCTCTTACTACAGCGTCCATCTGTGGCTCTGGCTACGTGATCTGCCTATCGCCATTTCAACTTGCAAGCTAATTTCACAGCATCTATTATTTTAGTGCACTGTCGTATGTCTTTGCTTCTTTTCAGTCTCGGAGTTTGATTCCTAACATACTCATCTCCATTGCTCGTTGTTTGGAACTGCCTTTGTTAGTGTGCAACTTTGACAACCGTAATATAACGGTGTATAGGAGGAGCTCATGACTAAGTAATAACTGCCGCACGGGTCGATCCATCAGGTTAAGCTATGCTTGCCGGGGTTGGTCTTTGGATGGGTGACCATCTTTACATAACGAAACTCCTCAGTGCCTAGGAAAGCACGTTAAGCCGTTGGTCCCGGCTGTCATTCGTGGATCTTTGACAGTCGTTACGGGTCGTCAGAAGCCCGAAAATCTGACAACCAGTCTTACCAAGGGGTATCGTATTACCCAGTTATTTACTGGGTTGTAGAGGTCAGATAGGCAGTCGCTCCATGTAAAATACTGGTATTCAGCTGCATCTGGTTAGACTGGAAGCCGACCGCAATATAGTTGGGAAAAGGCTAGGCAGATTGATTGAATATATCGGTGTACATAGTTTCTTTTTCATGCGAATCGGGATGCACAATTTAAATACTCATTTCAAAGACCAATATCTTCGCCATGCGCTCTTTATTCTGCGATGTACTTAATTTTCTGTCGGTTTGTTAAATGAAATACTTGCCCAAGATAAACACGTATGCGATTGGCGTAAGTATTAATAGGGCCATTAAATAATACCAGCCTATTATAGTCCGCCATATATAGAGAAGGCACGAGCATTGATCACCATGCTTGCTCAAGACGTATTGGCGATTTCAGTGTTTTGGGTTTCCACAAGATGTTTTTCGTTCACCGATATTAGTGATGTTCAAGATAAACTAAGAAAGTACATAATGATTTGAAAAAGTTGCATTGGGGCTTGCCCGGATTTGAACCCACAACCTCGTGCATGAGAGGCGAGACCTTAACCGATGGGCCATCACGACATCGTTATCGTCATCTTCTCCTAAATAATGAATAGATCTGCTATTATAATTCAAAATGCGTAGCAGGTGTGTGTGACCAGATGAATGAACGTAAACGAAGCAAAAGTAGTATGTAAGGATCGTAGCAGGTGGCGTTCTGTAGTTTCTGCCTACCCCCCATGCGAGGAGGCGTGAGTTTTGTATGTATGTTTAGAGATATGAGGAACAGGGTGTAAAATTCACTCATCCTCTTTAGAAAAGGGAGGATCCTCTGATCAGACAGGTGTCGCGTCTGGCGGGCAACTGCCCAATGGTTGAAATCGGGAACTTGTTTATATGTCGATCGCGCGGTAATTTTGTGTGACGTCAGGATTTTGTGTGACGTCAGGTCTTTGATGCGTAGTTCTTCCGAGAATGTAGGTTTACACTGTATGATCTTGAAACTATAATGGCCCTTTTACATTCTACCATTACTTATGGTGTGCAAATATTTAACTGTGTCCTACACAATGGTCATTAAATTTATAAGAAATACAGCAACAACAAATAAGATGCATGCTTTAGAATTTTCATGGAACAAATTTAATTAATTGATGTCAAAGTTACACATATTATTATGTCAGTTCAAGAGATAAAGTTTAATATAATTATGGTACATAAAATATTAAGATATGTATCTATATGTACCTATGTATGTAGTGGAGTAAAACTGACACCGTGGAAAAGCTAGATGCTTTCAGTTTCAGTATGATGTTGTATAAACACTGAAGCTTATCCGGAACCGTTTAACAGAGCCTTAAAAATTATGAAATGCCTTGGTCTCAATTTGAATAATAAATGCTTTAAAACCAATGATTTCCGGATAATTATGATAATGAAAACAAAAACAAATATTGCATCATCTACTTATTATTTCACGGATTTTAGGAAGTGTATTGTGTTTCGCAATAGGTTATCAGTTGCTCGTTAGTAATATTGCTTTAAATTATATGCGACGAGTTGAGAAACAATACATTAAAGTACTAAAGAGAGATTTTGCTTAGTCCACGAGACTAATAACTACTAACTAAAAGTTATTACGTAGAGCGGTTCTTTTGGAACAGTGCATCTAATATTGGACGTTAAAAGATTGCTCTAGTTAAGTCATTAGATGTCAATTAGAAGTAGAGTCTAGGCTAGATGAATTACCTATTTTCCTCCCCAGAGATATATAAATAATATGATCATGATAGATGTGATCATATTTTTTATACCATTCTTATAATTATAAATAATGTGCTAACAGCATTAATCCTGGCCAAGATACATTGTGTATTGGCACCCGGTTTTATCATATTTCCCAAAATAAATGGAAAAGTAGATGATTATTGTGATTCAGATCACTGTAAAAGAAACAGAATCGAATACAAAGCAATTTAAACCTTATCAACAAAGACACAACAGACACTGAGCTAGATAATAAACCTAGACTTTGACTGGAGTCGGACATCGGGTGAAAGGTCACTCAGTTACGGTAGGTTAGGTTATTAGGAAAACCTTTGTTTGGATTTTTCGGTCGTATGTGGTTTGTGGCTGGGATAACCTGGTGTGCGTTATCCCAGCCACAAACTGAACTTATGTATTGATAAATACTTTTTGCAGCACTCCTAAAGAATATTACGTTAATTATAATTGACACACATTTTCAGAGAGATAAAAAGGTCAGCAAGCTTAGATTTAGACACTAATTAGTCTAGTCTAGACATAAATGAAAGAGTATTAAGTCGTGTCTCGTAAATAATAAAACAATGTGTCTTTGAAACTAGAGTATTTTGGTACGATTTAATGGCGCTAATTCGGTTGAATAATTAAAATAATGTCTGCTTTCTGCTCTTATTCGGGATTTGGTCAGCAGATGTAGTGCAACCGAAATAGTTTTGTTCAAGCCGATTAAATTATGTATTCTTTGTCAATGTCGGATGTAGTTTTAGATGCCCTATATTTGAGAAATTTTACTTCGATAAGAGCCATTAGAGCAGATAAAATACTCTACTAAATAGAGTCTATTAATAGCAAAAAAAAAAAGATTAATACTGACGTTCGTGGTAAAAAAATGAGGTAAACTATACTTTTGAGACATGTTCGTCAGTTCGAACCCAGACAGGCACATTAATTTGTGTATTTAATTTCATCATAGTGATGATTGAGAGTAGTGGCTCTCAAAACGGTGAAAGAAAACATCGTGAGGAAACAAAAACCAGAACGCAGAACCAAAAATTCAAAGACATGTGACATCCACCAACCCGCACTGGGCCCGCGTGGTGGATTACGGCCCACTCCCTCTCATAGACAGAAGGCCTGGGTCCTAGCAGTGGAGACATTATGGACTGATTATTTTTAACCGACGTCTAAAAAAGGAGGAGGTTCTCAATTCCGATGTTTGTATTTTATTTTTGATAATTTCATGATAAGTGACTGTAATTTTAATCCAGAAGGTGGTTGTAAAAACATAAGCTAGTTAACGAGATTTGGATCAGAGCTGACAGATATCGATAGCAGGATGAGTGTCCCGGACTAAATTGAGAAGGTATACTCTATGGACACTTCTGATTCTCTTCGAGTCTGAGAGAGAGAAAATCTTGGAAAGCATAATATCAATCATATATTATAATATACCTATAGTAGGTACACCCACATTTCGCCAGTTATGTTTAAGTCCCCATGTAATAGGGGGCGAGCCTATTGCCATCAACCGGGCACAAATCCAGACTCCGGGCTGCTACAGAGAAATTCCAGATAGAAAAACCCAATAAAACTTGGCCCAACCCGGGAATCGAACCCAGGATCTTATGCTCAGCAGTAGAGCTTGCGACCACTAGACCAACGAGGCAGTCACAACCCCAACCCTTCGGGGAGACAAGGCGTGATGTTATGTTATGTTTATTAAGGCTTCGCACGGGTAGCACTAAGTACTCATCTACGGCGCACCTACCTACCCTACCTACCTACCCTACCTACATACCTACCCTACCTACATACCTACCCTACCTCCATACCTACCCTACCTCCATACCTACCCTACCGGGATAAAAAGTATCCTATGTCCGTCTCCTGGTTCTAAGCTACCTCCCCACCAATTTTCACCCAAATCGGTGCAGCCGTTCTTGAGTTATAAATGGTGTAACGAACACTACTTTCTTTTACATATTATATAGATATTAGGGAATAAAACTGTCTTCACCATACATGCAAAATATTTGTTTCTTACAGACTTTAAAATCAACTGCCCTATTTTAGCAGACCACCATAACTCTCACATTATCACACCCAATTTACATACCGCTTTAAACACGTACAGTCAGCGTCAGAGACGATACGAACACGATAATTTATGTAAAAAAAAACCAAAAAAAAAACCCGACGACCTGAGTTGCAATGTCTTCGCGTGGACGGTGGCTGGGGTAATTAAAAAAAACCAGGCGAACCGAAACTGAGGCGGTACAGTTACTAACTGTAACACGAAACGAACAATTAAATACGTGGCATGAGGCATAAGCGGTAGCGTGTTGGTAATTAAGTTTTTTTTTTTTTTATGAACTGGAACTTGATATCTGATGCTTTGGCTATTGGAGCGCCTATGTTCAGCAATGGTCTGCGATACCTGAATTTAATTATGATATGGTGTGTTTCACGGAAGAACTAAATCATTGTCAGTTTTTATTGAATATCGCTGTTATTTTTGTTATATTTATTCAAAGTGTCCATATACAGGGAGTCCGGTAAATAATGGATAACATTGAAATAGCATATCAAAGTTCTAAAACAAATATCAAAGAAAATATATCCCAATTAGTACTTAAATTAAATTTTTTAACATGGATTAACATTCTTGTTTAACATGTAATCAAAAGTGGAATCAACATGGTATGTGTGGTAAATAAGAAATAATATAATTGGTTCATAAGCTTAAGTTACATTTACATTATTTATAAACAGACGCAAAACCATAACGAAAAAAAATCATTTGAAGAAGTACACCTCTGCTTATCCCTTCCGGAAAAAATAGGAGTTATGTAAGGTAACGTGTTATCCAATTTTGTGTTTCCACATAACTTCAAGGGTCCCTCTTACCTGGGTGATTCAGCACTCATTCTCATAAATATATCAGTATCAGGATGTCGAAAATTCAATACCCGTCGAACACGAGCGTATTTCAGACATGTGCTCGATTTATTACTAGTATATAAACGCTGGGAAACTATCGTGAGGAGACTGTTAGACATAAAATATTGGTGTTATATACATCTAGTGTCACCGCAGTATTTCAAGGTAACTCGTTTAAGAGGGTAACTGAAAGCGGTGCTGAAGGCGAGAATATTATATTTGAATTTAGTTTTAGTTCATAATATACGAAATATAAGTGGGAATCTGTAGGATACAGGCTGCGTAGGACCGAAAGTTTTGGTGATGCTTGGACCTAGGTCTAGCAATGGACATCTTCGGGCTGAGAGATGAGAATGATAATCGAAACTCGAAGTTCTGTAAATGCGTGAGATCTTGACTGCATTAAGTTAAAGTCTTATTTGATTTCTTTTGCTACAGAATTCGAATGATTAAAAAAAAAGGGCTGCCTCGGTGACGACGCACGTCTGTGGGCACCCACTGCTTAACAACACTGGCCCATCTGTCATGATGCATACTGTAGGTGTGGCCCGCCCAGTCCCATTTCAGACTCGAGGTCTTTTAACAAAATTTTAATCGACTTCATTTTATCACGTAGACCAATTCTGACACTTATGTCTTAACATCAAAACAGGTCTTTATCAAAACAAGAGGCTTGCGACACACTCACATCGTTATCGGTAACACATCGCGATGTGACCTGATTCTGATGCATTTTTTAAATGATTATAATGTCGATAACTTTCGGCGTGTAAAAGTGCATTGGTTTATTGCAATCAGCATGTGGATTTTTCTTAGATTTTGTTTAAAGATTGAGTAGAACTTGAATTGAAATTGATGTCATGTGATGAAGTGGTTCGGTCTTTAGATGTGTGTCCTCTGTGTATTGTGTGTGTGTCTTCCTGACTTAAATTCGTTCACATGTTCATTCGCAGGTTCGTGCACTTATTCTGTTCGCGTAAAATTCTTGTCGTACGAACTCTGGCTTACGCTGCCCATAGAATTTTTGAATTCTATAATTCAAATTTCATTGATATTGATATATTTGCATGCTCGAAAAATAAATTTAAATCTAATATTATAAAAAAAAAACTTTATTGTAATCTTATCTTATTTATTTAGTGCATAATTTAAGTAAATGAAATTATCGTAGGTACACTATGGTCACTTGAAAGTCTAGGATTTTACACATTAATCGGACGCGGGTTGTTACATTAATATTGAATAACTATAGAATGGCAAATCTTCAAGGATTACGGGATAATACACGTTAGTTTAGTATAGTTTCAGCGGATACAATGAATTGAGATTTTATAAATGCGGTTTTGCGGTGAGTTCAAAATGCGACCGATTGGCGCACGCGCACTTTGACATCTGACAACCGTCATTAGCTGTCACTGGTCGCTCAGTCTTCTGATGCCCTCTTCACATGTCCGCGACAGCAATATATGCCTAAGGTTGGACTACAGACACCAGGGGGCCAACCACCACCTCTATAAGCAGTATTATTTTGATATTACTTCAGTGCGAGAAAGAAGTGGAGCTGTACAGGGCATCTAGCTCCATCTCTTTCCCACGCTCAAATAAGATTAAAATAATACTGCTAAAAGAGGTGGTGGTAGGGTCCCTGAACATCACCCACAATCAAATATGATCTATGGGGCGATAACTTGCCACACCAGTAACTTATTTATTTATCTCAAGAGTAATAGAATCAACAAGAGTAATGTACCCAGGATTTTGTAATTTCTATATTTAAAAGAGTGTCCTTGGAGTTTCTTGCCCGTTCTTCTCCATAGAGATCTACGTTTTGGAATGGGCAACTAGCTTCAACTTTCTGACTAACTGACTCTTTGACAATTCAAAAGTGCCTGTAAAGGGTTTAATTGAAATAAATGCTTTGAGTTTGAGTTTGAGTCAAAATATTTGTTAATTTTGGTAATTCTCGTCTAGTGGCAACCACTGATCTTTAAATATTAATCCACTTCATTATCCGCAGATTAGACTCTGCAACATTACTACTTAAAGTTTTATTAACCTTACGAGTATGTATTGTATAAGTTATAGTTGTTTATTACCCCTCATTAAATAAAATAAAATAAAAATAAATGTTGTATTGGTTAATTAATGTATTGGGACTTAAATAGTTTATTGGTGACTCGGTAGCATTTTATTGATTGATTTGTAATAAAACTTTAAGAAAGTATAAATGTGGCAAGATATGGTTAATGACGATTAATAGAAAGGGCAGGAGAATGGCATTGGTTTGTGTACATTTTTCAAATATTATATGACTCTAAGCTACCTACATAGTGTGAAACATTTTCCAACGGCTATGTTCACTTTAAGCAAAAAAATATTATGGTCTTCAGAACAATGTGTCAGGTATTATTTATTTTTCTCATTGCAAGTTAATTATAACGTGACGGAAGCAGACGCAACATTAACCGTACTTATTGATTCAATGAATCTGCCCTTGACCCAATTTATTTGGGGTCGCGCCAAGAAAAAGACATGTTGTCTTTTTCTTCCATACTACCCTATTAGTTGTCATCTCGGTAGACACCCCCTTTCCAGCCATATTTTTATCAGATTTAAGAGGGAACTGGGCCTGTGAGGAATTTGAAATATAGGTATTTGAAGAAACTATTCTGTCTGCTCCCGTAGAGTGCGATAGGGACAGCTGCGGCTCAGACCGATTATATCACAAAAAAAAAATTTAAGATCGACGTTTAGTATTCCCCTTTTTTCTCCTCGAAATCTGAGCCTATTAAATTATTATTTACATTAAAATTTTAAGAAAGAGTATGTCTAGGTTCCTATCATTTTCTTATAAGTTAAATACTTTTCGAATTTGTCTGGTAGTCCTCTAATCTCGGCGGTAAAAATTTGACATTTTTGTAATTTTTGGAGGGTCATATTTTCGTTACCATAAAGTTGCCAAAAAAGGAAATAACAGGGACGTGTCAACAGCAGACCTTGATTTTATGAAAATAAAAAAAAAATCTAGAGGCATTATTCAGATAGAAAAAAGGGGAACATACTATAATATATTTGTATGGAGAATCGCAGGCCCTGTTCCCTCTTATTGAATCAAATATCATTCTATAATTGGAAACGGTTCGTGTTGACGGATCAAAGTAACGGGACGGGTTTATTGTAGGTTGATCCATTCATTCGATTTAGATGAGTGACGTAAATGATTCGATCGCGATTTGTGTGACGTGATAAACGTCACGTCATGATTATTCCAACTAGGTATATAGAGTAGTTTAGATTTTTTCATGTTAATTACCTATTTAATTTCGGGATCGTTTAGATTTACCTACTAATATTGCAAATTTATGTATAAGTAAGCCAGTGGGGTATTTGCCTAAAGCACTTACAATAGCAATGTCTTTTATTTTTACTGTTCAGTCACCATGACCCACGTCCATTGCGTTATTTACTAATTTTTTTGGAGTTTCTTGGCCATTCTTCTCCATACAAAAACTACTATGATATTTTTTTTGTGTACATTTTGACGTCCAAAAGTGCCTTTTTTGTGCCTAATTGAAATAAATTATTTGACTTTGACTTTATGTTTTAAGAAGTAATGGATTTGCAACAACCTTCAAAATCCTTCGAATATGATTGAAAATGTGTTACACAATTTAGGGGTCTGGTTGGCTATGAATTCGAATTTCGATGTTAAGGCACAATCTTAATTATTTGGAAAAGGTGTTTTCTCGGTAGGTACCTAGTAGGCGTCATTGATCTTAGTGACCATCAAAGTAGATATTTAATTTTGTAATTAACGTTACCATGTTAATTAACTCGCTTCCTCTCCTAACTTATCCTTCAGACGTGGGTGCTCGAGATTTTTTTGGCGTTCCGTCAAAATGGATTACCCATTTTCTTTTTGTTGACTGTACCGACATAGAAAAATGCCGTTTTTATGCGAAGCTCTTTATAATTCGGATGAGCATTTTTTAAAAGGGGCAAAGCAGTTTTGTTTCTACAACGACGTGTTGGCAAGCGGTTGTGCCTCGGACAGAGTAATTCGATAAATCTACGAGAATTTAAATGCCTTTTTCAAGCTAGAAAATATTGTCGGAATATCGGACCTAGATGGCTAACTGTGTTATATGACTTTGTTACCTTTTAATTTCAAAAGCTTTGTGACTTTTTGCCTCTCTGTCATTGTTATAATCTACATACTGTTTTAGGTAACTTTACATAAATTAAACGAGCAGTTGTGGCTTTAAATGCGCCTCGGTTTCAGCAAACAACAACAATGTAATCTGCTCATGCCTCGCTGCCTCACTGCTTCGCGTTTATGCCTCGACAAAAGCCTTTATGGATAATCTCGGTAACCGCTACCACTCTTCACTTCTTAACGTCTTTTTTAATCATAACGCACTTGGCAACCAAGCTTCACCTTGAAAAGGACCAGTTCTCGAATTGAATATAGAGCGATTATACAATTGCAAAATTAAGTTTTTCACACCACAAACTATTACTTGCACCTTATTTTTAACGTGGCAAGGGTGTGAGTTCGTTTATTTGTTAGCATTTTTTTTTTCTGCGGCGACTTGGCGGCCATGTAACACGGAATTTTACCGCATACCTACTTTTTAAATATTATACATAAGTGTAAATATTTATTAAATGCATTTTCGATTGTTGCTCTTATTATTCGACTGGTCATGTAGGTTCTTTTAAAGCTATATTTGGTTTCAGAGAAACCAAGTAAAAATCAGTAACTAACCAATTTAAAAAAAATCTTATGTAATAACATAAGAATTTTTTAATTGGTTAGTTTGTAAATAAATTTAAATGTTTCCACTCGAAAACAGACTTGGCGAGGATGCCACTGAAGCTTTGGTTACCGACTGTAGATTTCCTGAAGTTAAAGATTAGCCTGTATGGGTACATTACGAACTACTCACTTCAATCAATTTGCCTAGCCTTTTCCCAACTATATTGGGGTCGGCTTCCAGTCTAACCGGATGCAGCTGAATACCAGTATTTTACATGGAGCGACTGCCTATCTGACCTCCACAACCCAGTAACTGGGTAATACGATACCCCTTGGTAAGACTGGTTGTCAGACTTTCGGGCTTCGTAGGAGCTCGTAGCTAAGTAGTACTTAGCTACGAGCTCCTACGAACTACTCACTTAACTAACTAAAAAACTAACTACTAAATTTAACTAACAACACATAGTAATAATTTTGGAAGACACCCAGATAACATACTTGATTTAAAATATTTAAAAATGTTGTTGGTTTACAGACAGAGAAATGAATTTTTAAGCACATTGACACCCTACGTCAATTTGCCGTATGATTGAAATGAATGGTTAATTTAAGTTGGTAATCAATTTGCTTAGCGATTAATTTCCCTGACTGTACTTTCTGAATTACCCGTGCAACTTCGTTACATATATTATCTTGACGTCCAACACTACTAATCTCTGCAGCAACTCTGCATAATTTTGTATTCCTGTGATTGACACTTGTCTCAATTAAAATTGCAAACTAGACTGAATAGCCTGTTTACACGTTGATTTGCAAGCGATTAGTTTATTATTTAAATAGTGCTAGCATTAAGGCATGAAGTCAGGTGAGTGTTTCTACCTCACCTTAATATGTGCAGCAAATTAAAAGTTACTAAGACTTGTTCAGAACTAGCGTCCCGCGCCTGATACACACGGGTGCAACAATCTACTAATGTGGTGATAAGTATAAACATTGCGATTTCTGTGCCACATCTAAGTTTTATAATCAATATATTACACACATACACTTTCCGGAATAAATTATCTAAATTATTGTGAAAACCTCATCAAAATCCACTGTGTATTTACGAAGAACTGAATGATCATACAGACTGACAGGAAAAGCGAGTTTGTTTTATAATTACTACGTACTGTGGAGGCTTTACTCCATAAGGTTTTAGAATAAAACCTTCGCGAGTTTATTATATGTAATTGCCCCGTTGGTCTCATGGTTGCAAGTGCGACTGCTGAGCGTGGGGTCCTGGGTTCGATTCCCGGGTCGGCCAAAGTGTTATTGGGTTTTTCCATTAGGAATTTCTTAGTAACAGCCCGGAGCTTGGAAGTTGGAGGTATGATACCCCCGTGCCTCGGAAAGCACGTTAAGCCGTTGGTCCTGCGCCTGATCTCTCTCCGGTCGTGTCAGATTGCCGTCCCATCGGACTATGAGAGTGAGGGAAGAGAGAGTGCTCCTGTGTCTGCGCACACACTTGTGCTCTATAACATCTCCCGCGCCGAAGGCTAGTCTCCGTTGAGATTGGCCTGGAGGACTATATAATTAGTCTGGCCATAAATACTGTTACAATTAAAAATAAGAAAGATATTACATTTGAATTTGGAATCTGTCATTTTTATACTATTGTTCATTACGTTTTGTAATTTTGGCGCCAATACATTGTACAATATTTTGCGATATTAAAATGGAGTGGGGTGATAAAGAGAACCGAATCGCTGTGATTGCATTACACAAAGTTGGTATGGAGCCAAATGCAATTTTTAAAACTCTCCATACGCTTGGTATTAGTCAAATGTTTGTGTACCGGGCTATTAATAGGTACAATGAGACCTCCTATATATATATATTATAGGAATCATTATTATTCTATAAATAAGTGTTTTATTCGTCCCAATACCGTAGGTTCCCGAAGAGCCTACAGTACCTATAGAGATGGATAATAAGCTGAACTGACAACGGGATCGGCAATATTAGCCATAGAAACGATGAGCGTTGCGGAATAGGTTCTAGGATAAAGACCGCGAATCGGCAAACGTAGGTACTATGTTTGCTGATTTGCGGTCTACAATTTAAGGTAACTAAGTAACGGCTATTAATCTTTCTGGTTGGTTAAATATCTTAGTTCTTTACGACCAGAGAGAAAAAGCGCAAGCCTCAGTCGGATCTATCGGCATCGCGTGAACTGGTTTTTCATTTCGTTTTATGAAACTGAAAGTATGCCTTTCTTTTCTGTACATTATACTGAAGTGCGAGAGAGATAGAGAAGATTATATCTTTTAACACCAATTAGAACGTAAAAGAACCTTAACTTTAGAGCTATCGTTTTTAATTACACTCGAGTTTCTAATTAACATTGCAGAATACTTGTCTGTTAGTTTGTAACAAGAATTCAAACTTTAACTCAGTTTATGTAAATGGGTACCGCGTGCTTTGATCTGCGAGGTTAAGCGATATTCCTGCGGTCAAGACTTGGATCAATGACCTGTCTTTATCGTCCATGATGGAGTAGATATCTGAATATATGTATCTAATCTATTCTAGATTATAGTGGACAGTAAAAGTCATGAATATGCAAGTCAGATCGGAGCCATGTACTGCTACAAGGACCATTTGGCGCTCAAATAACGTTGACAGGGTCGCGCTCTAAGTAAACATTTGTGCGATTAATTTGGAGAAACGTAATGAAAAAAAATATTTAAAAAATAAAAAGCCGACTGCAAAAACGCATTATTGAAAAGAGAAAAACAAGTATTATAATTTATACAATGTTGGTATCACAGGCGGCCAAACGCCATTTTTTAAAATGATTTTCTTTATTTCAAGCGTTTTATATATATACATTTATGGGATTGACTCATTACTAGCTTTTATTTGATACCAATGTTGTTGTAATTTATTTAAAAAAAACTTTCCCTTCAATTTTTATTGTATTTGCAGATGCAATATATAAATATTATATAACCTGTCACTCCCACAATTAAGACGAATCTAGCGACATTTCATATGTTAAAATCCATCAAGCCGTTTAGGCTACAGAGGGTGCCAAAGAAATACACAAACATACATATGTACATACATACATACATACCCTCGACATAAACATTACCCTCCTTCTGAGGCAGTCGGGTAAAAACAAGATGGCGGCGGCGTTTGTTTAGATTTTAACCACGCGCCAAAAGAACCTTGTGTTTGTGTTTTCCAAAGATATTATGTTTACCTATATTTGGACTACTGACAGACAGATGGCACATCAAATTCAAGAGTCAAGCAATTACCTCAGGCTCATTATATCTGCAATTCCTTTTAAACGCTGGTATACATTTGCATTTGTTAAGTAGCGAGTCGAGTTTCTTTTCTTAAAGGAGACACTTCACAATGAAAAACTGTTACTTTTGTATTGAGGTTTGGATACAACTTGGTATTTCAACTAAACTGCATACATAACTCACAGTTTCTTGCCCGTTCTTCTCCATAGGAACCTACTACGCTTTGGAATGGGCAACTAGCTTCATCTTTATGACTGACCGACCCCTTGACAATTCAAAAGTACCAGTAATTGATTTATTTGAAATAAATGATTTGAGTTTGAGTTGACAATCAGTTGCAGAAACGAACTTGTAACTTTTAAAGCTGTCATTAAATACTAATCTTCCATTAACTTGTTTTAACTTGCTGCAGAAAGCAACAACAGTCTCGATTTTAATGGTCTTTGAGGAAATTAATGAAATCATTAGCGTCAATGATCCATTATGTAATGGTGCATTAATGTTTCTCTTTGTGCAACTGAGTGTAAATTAGCCTTACATCATCTTACATAACATAACGTCTGCATTCCTCGAAGGGTTAGGCAGAAATGTATCTATAGTACAATCACATTTCGCCAGTTATGATTAAGTCCCAGGTAATAAGAGGCGAGGTTATTGCCAGCAACCGGGCACAAATCCAGACTCCGGGCTGTTACTAAGAAATTTCAAATGGAAAAACCCAAAAATACTGCCCAACCCAGGAATTGAACCCAGGACCTCATGCTCAGTAGTAGCTTTTGCGACCACTAGACCAACGAAGCAGTCTTAATCAGTGTTATTCATCTAGATCTAGAATTGTAGAACACAAAACGTTTTTTTTTAAGTCGATTTTATTTTTTGTAAAAATGTTATATTTTTCACTTTTTAGTTGTGGTATAGGTACCACAACTAAAAAGTGAAAAATATAACATTTTTACATAACAGGTATTTTTGTGGGGGGTTTGTGTAGGCACAAACCCCCCACAAAAAAAAGAATACCACTACCTGCTATGTAAATTACAGTGACAGGAACTAATAGTTCCTGTGAACATCGTCCACAAATACTAGGTGGGAAAAATACGTATTATTGAAGCTAACTCAAAAACCCCTCATCAGATCTTGACCAAACTTATATGGGACCACTTCTGAAGTATTGATATACCCTACCAAACACAAAAAGAATCATCAAAATCAATTCATGATTGGCGGAGTAATCGCGTAACAAACATACAAAAAAAAAAACATACAACCGTATTGAGAACCTCCTCCTTTTTGAAGTCGGTTGAAAACTGGATACATTTATTTATTGATAAATAAAATAATTTCTATTACTTATCTAAATGCTATTAAAGACAACAAAATAACAACTAAGAAGTCTAAAAAGCCTTCTTCCTCTCTCCTACTTTGCTGTGCCCGACAGGGTCCACAACGATCATATTTTTGTAAAACCTACCACTTATGTTCACATGTGGAAGCAATAAATGTATTAAGTATTAAGTATCATATGTCGTTATCAATAAAGGTCGTTTATTGCACCAAAAAATTACAAGAAAGATGAAGTCTCACGGGTTTGTAAATTAATCAGTATCTACAACCTAGAAACTTTGGCGACAGATATAATAGACAAGGTGATGTACTTTCAAAGAAGAAGTCTTCCACAAGGAGCTTTACATACTAATAACGAAAAAAATCTAAAAGCTTGCGTACCAAAAATGAAAGAAAAGTCGTCGGCCGCAGGTACTGGCTACAATAAACAAGTTACAGTGCAAAACCTCCCGGGATTTGCGGGAGTAATCCCCCGCTTAAGGGATTATGAAAAATTCATTTTTCTTAGCATTTAAGCACTTACTTTTTTCTTGTTAATTTGCTAAGAAAGTCGCCTTTTTCTGTGAAATGTATTATGATTGTTGGTACGTGTAAGCTTGATGAAATGTCTAGATTTTTTAAATGGTTACTTTAAGAGCGCATAACCTAAAAGTTGGTAACATCGCAAATAGCTGTCAAATACTGACCTGTTTTGATTAATTTGGCAATATTACTGTAAGTATGGAAATATGAAATGTGGCTAACTAACTAACTAAAATATTGATTATGAAATCGTAACACCGAATAATTAGATTTAGATAATAATAAAAAAATGGAAACTTTCCAAATGTCTTTTATACACCTAGAACGGTTACAACATCAAATTCAGTGTTATAATAATTGCAATTCATTATTAATATTCTAGTTCGCTAGTTAGCCACATTTCATATTTCCATTCAGTAATAATGCTAAATAAATCAAAACAGCGAAATATTTGTCATCTATTTGCGATGTTGCCCACTTTCAGAACAAACGGCCTTAATATTTAATATATTATTAAATATATTTTTTAGACCGTTTGTTGTTTTTAATTGAGAGGGTCTTAACTACATTGTAACAGCACATGATCTAAAGAGGTGCCATAAATAATATGAATTTAATATCTCAACTAATTAAAGAGATATGCAACAACGCGAAATTTCGCGGGTATTCCGGTTTTAATATAATTGACAACTCGACTCATTTGTAAAATATACAAAATTGACAGATTTTTACGACTGGTGTATAAAAATGCAGAAAATGTATAAAAAAAACTTGTCAGATTGTCTGTCCTGACGGTTTTAGAAATGCGCTGATATGATGACCATGTATTGTGTTGTAGTGGATGTTCCTTACGAAGCCGTGATTATGTTGATGATTTCTGAGGTAATAAGTTAATACTCGTATATCCAAGATGAGTCGTTTCTTCAGCGATATTAACGACATCAACAGGCAAATATTTTGATAATTCTATCACTGTTTTGAACTGAAAGGTTGAAAATCGGTCTGGGCCTTATTCTAATTAAGAAACTATTTAAATTAAACGCACAGAACACACCATTTCAAGACAGCTAAATTTGTTGAAAACATAATTACGTTATACCTATGGTGTTGTATGTAAATATATTATATTACATGTGTCTAGGAGTTTAGGCATATTACTTTTGAATGGGCGAAATACAAGCAGTATCTAACCAGCATTCCAGATTCATAATTCCCGTCTTTAAACACTTACATAAGCTACTATAACATTTCTATTTTTATTATAACTGTCACATACAGCTAAGCAGACTTAAAGAACAGATCAGGAATAACCAGACCAGATTAACAAATATCTTTAATGTGCCGGAGCTAATATATGAATATCTAAATACAAAATGGCCGGACCTGTTAAAGGATGTCCGTGTTTTATTGAATGAAGGATTATTTATGTGGAATAAACGATCAAGTGCTCCACTTAAATATATTACACTGATGATTCAGAATTTAGAAGGGATTTACCGGATTTTGCTACGAAAAGTCGTAGAGCAGTAACGGTACTGCTCTACGACTTTTCGTAGCAAAATCCGGTAACTAATGGCTACATCACCAAATGCGATCTACGCATCAAAGATCTGACGTCACACAAAATTCCGACGTCACACAAATCCTGCATCGCGCAATTAGAGTTTACCGCGTGAACAGCATTTATAAAGGGTAGATTTTAGAGATGGGGCAGTAAGGGTACCTTACAGTACCTTAATTGTATCCTTAACTTTTTGAGACATTTTTATCTGCATTCACAGATTTTGAAAAAAATGTACATAACTTCCCCGACATCAATCATTGGACAGTTGCCCGCCAGCCACGACACCCGTCTGGTCGTAGGATGTTCCATTTTCTATAGAGGATTGAGTGAACTTTACACCCTTTTCCTCATACCACTAAAGTACCACCGGCAAATATGCGTGTAATTGCCCACAGCACATAATATATGTCTTATTGAAAAGAGAAGAAGCGAGCCTTGATCACGTTTACTCTCCGCGTTCCATATCGGGTTTCAGGAGATTTCACGACGTTTTCTTTCATCGAAAGATTGTCGTGTTTTTCACTTTTCTAGGATTATTTCATCGATGTGATAAACGATAAATCTATTTTTAACTGATGAAGCATATATTTGGGAAGCTTAACTTTTATGAAGAGCATCTTCTTTCTTTTCTTCGTCTTTTGTGACTGCACAAGCTATTCACATAAAGTTCATGCTGGGATATTGCCCAGGCAATAAGAGAGGTAGCTATTCGTCCCGGTCCACTTGACTAAAAACTATTTTGTGGTTGTTTTTTTAATGCGTCCCTTTCTTTAGCTTATTCAATCTGCAGAGCCTTTCCCTAATTCTATTGGGGTTACGGCTTCCGATCTTTACCTTAATATTCCCATTAATTATCTAGCTTTGAACTATTAGCGTCTGGCGTCATTCTTAGTACGGGACAATTTATGAAATTGCACATTTCAACCTAAATTCTCGAATAACATAGACATCGTCAGGTCATTCTCTAGACAATAATTATAGTGTAGTGGGTAACGGGAGGACCGGACTAGAGGTGACCTAATGCTCTGAATACTTCAAACCGGTATCGGTATCTGGTATTTGATATCGGGATTATTTGTGCGCTCCACTATCATAAGTTGTTTTTGTCGGAGGTTGTTCTACTGGTTTTCGGGGAAATTTGAAGTTTATGTTGAGGGTATTTTGGTTGGTTTTACCTCGAATAGTTTCACCTAATTTATAAGTTGGAGAGTTTGGAAGTTTATACTTATTGAGTTGAAAACACAAGAAGATTAGTATTGGAACAATTACAGGCTGATAACATTTTTTTATTTTATTATGTATGTAAACACATTAAAGTATATAGAAATACGACAATTGTAATTACATTCAATTATTATTTTAGAAATAAAAATATTTTTTCTGAATTTTGTTTTACTAAACAGATATATAGTTTTAATTAGGTAGGTATCTAAAATTAAACCTCAAGTTTTGTAACCTTGGACGGAACTGACAATCCATTGCTGAAAATTCCGAGAGATACTGTTTTTAGAAGGTTTAAAAGCAAAAACAAGGAAACTTTTCCCGAAGAGATTTCCTTTACGGAAACTTAAGTGTTTTTCTCATGTCTAAAAATCAATAATGGCCTACTTACCCAGAAACTTTACACCACCTACCAAAATTTAACAAACTTAAAAAACAAATGACGGAGGAATAGGGCTTTATTTTCAGATCAATGACGTGATTCGGAAAATTCCGCAAAGAAATAAGGAGTTTGATGGAAATTTTCGACAAAAAATCACTTGACTGATACCGCTCACCTTATTAACATAGATAAATAAAACCGAAAAATGTTCACTGCAATAAATAACACGAACTACTAACAATACTGAAAGAATTACGAAAGAGACATAAATAAAAATATTTACTCACAATATGACCCACAAATTGACAAGCACCACAGTAAATGAAATACTAGTTAAAAATTGTGTATGTCTGTGTATATATATTGGGTATACGGTGCTAGTGAATGATATAACGGTAGCTGACCACATCCGGGTTCGCGTCACATAATAGGGACATCGGTTAATGCTGCTACACATTGTACAGGGAAAACCCGGAAATTAATCGGATTATAACAAAAAAAAACCGGGACTAAAAGTTGGTTGATGAAAACGATAAACGGTCTTAGTCTGTTAAGTCAAAGGGAGAACTTAAAATAAATTCCGTTTGTTTTATAACTTGAGGTGTTAAATCCGGTTAGTTCCGAATACATCACGTGTAACAGCTTAGTTCGAGAAACCTGTTGATTTGAACCCTGATGCTTGATTGCGTTTTCGTAACGGAGCTTTTACTTTCGATAACTGGTTCATCCGCTTGTCACTGGATGTCAGAAAAGATGGTGGAAGATGGAGGGAATGGGCCTTAGTTAGTCCCTGGACTTTAGGAAATGTCTTATGCCTGGAGTATTCCTGAAATATTCGCACATGTCGTCATAAAGTAGGTTCGTAAGAATAGCGCAAGCACGGCTGTTGAGCATGACATCCCGGTTTGATTGCCTGGTTGGCCCGGGAACCGAACCCAGGACCTCATGCTCAGAAGTAGCGCTTTCGACCTCTAAAGCTAGGAAAATTATAGGAAGACCATCTGGTGATTTAAGTTTAATGAACTTTATAGTATGCATAGTATGATCGGTTCTGTTTATTAATGTCATATTATATTATCTGGATCAGCATTAACACTAATAACATAAACTGTAACGAATTTAAATTAATTAATTATGATAATGGTCGGTCTATAATAATAATTTAATGTTTTAATCTCTCACTACCGCTTTTAATTTTCCAATTTCTATGCACTAGAAATAGAATTATACAATGTGTCTAGTCTGGTGGCCGACCCGTTAAGGCGAAGCGATATTATCAATGTTATCGACAAATCCACCATAATAAGGCGCATTTTTTTTTTTCTTGTTTTCAAAATCATGGAGATAATTTTGAACAATTATTATAATAATTTTTGTACCTTTTTCAATAAAACGCCATTAAATTGTTATTTTCCTTCTACTTGTCAGAATCTTTAAAGTAAAGAGTCATATTCAAATAGTCACAATTCCTAAACTATTTAACTTACAGCTTAGGCCTCAGACATCAGTTTTAGTTAATATCTTAGTGCATCTAAAAAGTTAAAAAAGGTAAGTTAACAGTCTAGTTTTTTTGAAAACATTTAATAAACAGCCAAATATTTTTACACTTTTTACGTTTCAAGTATTTTTTAAAGGTTTAAATAGGGGTTTTTGACAAACCTATTAGTGTAAACTTATTGCCTACTTTAGTAGCTGTTGAATTAAACCTGCTTGTAGGACCTCTACATCGGTAGATATTGCAAAATAAATTAAAACAACCACAAACAAAAAAAAACAAAAAAATGGCCGCCATTTCAAAACAGTAGGGGCAAAATGCCTTATTATGGATTTGTCGATAAAATTCATCATATTACTTTGCCTTAACGGGTCGGACACCGGTGACCAGACACACTGTATAGTCTGTTCTAAAAGCATCTGTTGAAAGTGTAAACAAAACCTGTTCAGCATAAATTCTTATGTTATACCACTACTACATTCATATGTATTTAAAGGGTTTCAACTTTATTTCTCACCGCTTTTTCCAACAATTATTGTTCTTAATAACATTAACTAAATTGTGATTGAGAAATCATCGATAAACTTTGAGGTTATAAAATTAACCTCAGTTGTCTAATGAAAAACAACTAGGGTGAATAAAACGTAAAATGTACGTTAAATTAAAGCAGTCAATTTGTAAGTGGCACTATAAATTGCCATCCACAAGTACGTTTTCTGATCCATTTGTATACATTTTCATTAAATACTTTTTAAACACACCATACAGAAATGACATAACTGTATCAAATAGACATTTTTAACATCCAAGAAATTTTCTAGTATTTAAATAAATTGAATTAAAAATGCTGTTATTGCAGCAAATCACTGCATTCAAATATTCGAACTTTATTCGACGTGGCTTTTGTGTATTTAGTTGAAAATCGGATTACAAACAATGTTTTATATTTAACAAAATATCGTGCATTTTTGTTTGGGTTTTACGTCTATGGGTTTTTAAATTCATTCATTTATTATTTCAATTTCAATTAAAATTCTAGGAACTGGACAAATATGTAATATAATAACCGAGAACACAAATATAATTACCAAAATTCATCGAAAAAAAAAAACATCGTTCATTCGTTTCAAAATGAAAATGTCACATAATTTTCCGACTTTATTGGACAAGAGAATATTTTTCATACTATGCACAGCTCTTTTTACAGTAGGCAGATACTAAATTAAATAACTTAACTATACGGCGCGACAGGATCTCATCCCCACTCTGGAGATCATTTGTGAGGAGGGTCATTTAGTAGTTTAATATTAAAAATTTGATAATTAATGTATTTTTGACATGGTATTATTGATTATTATTTTATTGTCGATTAATTATTATTTTATTTTAATCTAATTGTAATTGTATTTTAATTTAATTGTAATCTTATTTTTTTATTTTTTATTATAATTTTTATTTTATTTCTTGTGTCTCATTTTATGATATGGATTATTTTATTCCTGTAATAAATTATATTTTATTTTATTTTTTATTTATACTCAGACTGTATTCAGTTCGCTAGGCTTTTTTTTTTTTTTTGGGTGGGAAATCATCAAATGACTCCTCCCGCTCTGGGTGGAGCGGGAGGGCGTGTCAGACTCTTACTAACTAAAACCCACCCGTGTTTCTTCTGTTGCCTGTGCAATGCCAGGGGGCCACGGTATCCCTTTCGGACTTTCCCGCCACCCCGGCAGGCAATGGTCTCATCGGACCCCTTCACTTGCTGACATCTCTTTGAGGCGAGCGTGGAACACAACGCGCCGTCGACCCGGGCTTGGTCCTTACCGGACGGCGAGCTACCCATTGCTCACCGTCCGCAAGCCCGCGCCTACGGTGGCCGGGAATCGGCAATAGATTCCCGACGCCCAGGGCGTCTCCTCCTGCGGCGGCTAGGGGCGTGAGGGCGCGAAATTTGCCTCTTCCTCACGCGCTCCGCCTCCTCCTTCGCGAGCATTACTGCTTCGCAGAAGGAGGTGACGGCCTCCCATGCCCTCTCGCTTCGTACCATGGCCTGGACCAGCCGGTCGATTCTGTAAAAATCTCACCGTGAAAACTTAGGTGAAGTGAGTTTGTTTTTGCTTGGAATTGACACTATTGACAGATCACTCCACGCTCACTTCACCGAAGTTTGCACGGTGAGATTTTTACAGAATTGCACCGCAGGGCCGGACGCAAGAGATCCCCGCCACCGATCGCCTCCACGAGGACACGGCGGTGCTCTGCCCAAGCCGGGCATACCTCCACCGTGTACTCCACCGTGTCCTCCGGGCAATCCACGCAGTGATGACACCCAGGCGTTTCCTCCCGCCTTATCCGAAACAGGTACCTCCCGAAACAGCCGTGTCCGGTGAGGACCTGCGTCAGGCGGAAGGTGAGGACGCCGTGGCGCCTCTCCAGCCACTCCTCAAAGAGGGGACTTATAACCGCAATAGTGGCGTGCCCAGCACTGGGTTGCAACAACCACTCTCCATGACGCTAGGAGATCCCGTCGGAGCTCTGTCCGCTGTGCCGCGATTTCTCGCGGCATCGGAGTCAAGCCCCGGCGCTTCGCCTCCTCGCGCCACTCCCAAATATGCGCGAGGACTTTTGCCTCCAGATCCTATGGCGGCAATCCGGCAAGGCAGCTCGCCGCCTCACCGGAGACCGTGCGGTATCCCCGGACCAGCCGGGTGGCCATGACCTTCTGGGACGCGTTCAACCGGCGGGCAGGCCGCCGCCTCAACGAACGCGCCCACACCGGTGCCCCTTACAGGGCCATGGACCGCACGATCCCCGCGTATAGTCTCCGGCAGGAGGCGTTTGGACCCCCTAGATTGGGCAGGAGCCGCTTCAAGGCAGCCCCGGCCTGGTCCAGTCTGGGAGCCAAACGTCGGAAATGCTCCACGAAGTTCCACCGACTGTCGAGGACGAGTCCTAGGTACTTCATCGTCGACTCGACGCCGATGTGAACCCCTCCTACCGTTATTTGGGAACCCGACGGTGGCGCGTTCCGAGGACCATGAAAACACATGGCCTCGGATTTGTGCAAGGCCACCTCGAGTCCCAACTGCCGGATTCTGGCCACGATTGTCGCAACCCCGTGTGTCGCTAGTTCGACCGCCGCCTGGTGCGACCTCCCCTGCGCCAGGACCAACGTGTCGTCAGCGTAACAAACGACGCTGACGCCATTGGGGAGGTCAGCGCGCAGCACCCAGTCGTATCCGATGTCCCAATAACTGTGGGACACCGCACGACATCTCTCGCCGATTCCACTCTCCCTGGTGATCAGTTCGCTAGGCTGCGGTTTATTTTCAATCTGTTTCTTATCTTGATCAATAAGATCTTCAGAATTCTTCCTGCTTATAGCACCTGTCTCACCGCCGCCCGCGCCGACGAGAAAGCGTTGCTAGTAACGATTTTATCACGCAAGAAACGTACAAAAGATTGTGGGTCCCGTGGAAAAAAAGAGATAGATATATTGATAGTTGATTGCCCAATGTTCACACTGCCGCCCGGCGAGTATTCATTTGTCACAGCGACAAGAGCTATCAAACTCAAACTCAAAGCATTTATTTCAATGAAACCATTTACAGGCACTTTTGAATTGTCAAGGGGTCAGTCAGTAAGAAATATGAAGCTTTTTGCCCATTCCAAAGCGTTGGTTCCTATGGAGAAGAACGGGCGAGAAACTCCACGGACACTCTTTTAAATCATAATATTCTTACAAAATATTGGTTACATCATGCATGTTGAAATTATACATGTGAGAACAATGTAGAAAGACGTGCACGTTAAAAGCGTCAGTAATAAAAATATAAAAGCACTTAAAAAAAAAAAAAAAAAAATAAGCCGTGGCAGATAAGAGATGACCAGTCCCTACTGACGGCGCGGCGGCGCCCGTTCACGAACTTGACGCATGGATCAGCACCGTTTTGCTCAATCATTTAGAAGGGAACTTAACGATCCAACCCACGCGCCACCACCAGCGAGACATCTGAGTGAGCATGACATACTCTCAGCCGCCAGGGCACATCAAGTCAATGAAAGACGTACCCAGTAAATGGTAGCTTTATATAAGGTACATGGTCACAGTGCTCACATATGTGCTATGCAATTATACAATACTAAAAGATTGAAGTTATACAATTCAAAGATAGTTTTGCAATCTTCAGAAGCTCCAACAATATTTTCGAATTTTCGAATCAATTAGTTTATGCGCCCTTGTGGAGCTGGACCAGCGTTGAGCTAAGCATGTTTGTCAGCGATATAATCCTCCAGCCTATAATATGCTTGGTATCAAGGAGAGTCCTACTCGGTCAGCGACGCTCGCTTGGCGGGCAGAACACTCGCGGAGAGACTCACGCTTGGTACATGCGCATATCAGCGAGTAATCGGTCGTCGCCGTCGCGCACTCGCTGCTAGTTGCTCGTCAACTCAGGTTTACTTGCTAGCTAATCGCCGGCAATATAACTAAATAAATGTATATAAACACGCAAAAACAATTTTTTAACAAAACTACCCGCCCTTTGACACAGTCATACACACACCCCCTCCCAAGCACACCTTCATTTATACCCACACACACACACTCACACCCCCACACATAGACTCACCCACGCACATTACCCCACACACACGCACATCATTCCACGTTTTTCTCAATCATTCCCACTCTTTCCGTCTTTCACTTGTTGACAATACATACAAATGTTATGAAATGGGGGGCCTGGAGATCTATAGTACAGGCCTCGGCTTAGTTTAGACTCCAGATCTCCCACAAATTACAAATTTTTCGACCATTTATCTTGTCAACTTTATACCTTGATGTAATTTGTGGAGATAAAATAAACAGATTTTTATTTATTTATTATAAATGAGATAGCTGCGGGCTTATAATGAAGCCTTTAGTTAATGTCAAATTACCTCTACAAGAAACGACTAAACTCCTAAAATTATATCTCCCTATTTTCACTCCAGATATTTAGAACACGTACCCAACCATTGAACCAAAACATGCCGAACATCGTCGTCTGTTACTGAGAAATCTAGACGACAGTCGGACACTGTGAGCTTCTGTTTATTTAGCATATCCCCGATATTCTGCTTGCTGACTAAGCTTGGTTCGCTACTGAATATAGGAGAGGATGATTTGTTTCTTTATTGGAGGATATCTGATGGAGAAATACTAATGCATTTTAGATATTTTTTACAATAAGTTCTGAAGCTTTAAGTTCTTTAGCATAAAGATGATAAATGGATTATTGTGTTAATTCGTATTCATGATGTTCTATAATTAAAAATTGTAAAAACGTTTTGCGAAACCCTGGGAACAATACAGGTTACTGGAGGATATCTGATGGAGAAATATTGATGCATTTAAGATTTTTTTTTCAATAAGTTCTGAAGCTTTAAGTTCTTTAGCATAAAGATTTTTAATGGATTATTGTGATAATTCGTATTCATGATTTTTTATAAGTAAAACTCTTTGCCCCTGGGACCAATACCTACACCTACAGGTTACAGATAACGAATAAAAAGTAGGTATGGATCATGAATTCGCTTACGATCGTGAACTTAATCTTCACCTAGCTGTAAAATGTGTAGGAAATCGATCGAATGGTATTTTAGTATAAATAGTTTGAGCACATGCAGCAGAAGAAAATGGGAAAACAGCAGATAATTCCTACAGCAGCAATTACAAAACCACATCCAATAACAATAACACTTTCAATTCTCGCCCATACAGATAAGAATAACTGTCATGGCCGCCTGGTAGCCGTATCGTGTTCGCCTCAACCCTTACAATCTACCCTCGTGGTACATTTACGTAAGCTAAGTGGCGATCACTAGCGCTTACAGATTTTCGCTTTAGATAAATTGCTACTCCAATACTGATTTTATTAAGGAGTTGGTTTAATTTAAAGCGGGAAGCGATACTTTGGTCGTTCGTATCATTCTCCCTTTAAGGCACGAGATAATATGACATATATAATTATGCATACCATAATATTTTTTTACATTTCTGCTTTTTGGCTCTTGTTACACTTAGGAATTCCTAATGAATGAATGATATATTTATTTGCAAGAACATAAGTTCTTAAGATCTATGGGTTTCACTATATTCGGCATTTCAGCCGTGCAAATATTCAGATTTTACATCTTGGTTAGGTATACGTATAGCATGCAGTACACATTTAGTAGTTGGCAATAATATAAAAATACTAATAATGGTTTCATAATTTAAATTTAGATTACAATCCATTTAATAAAATTAAAATTAAATACAATTTGTATTCAAAACAATAATTCATATTAAAAGTAGTGATCAATAATAATGATGTCATATCAATAAAAAATAGCAAGAATAATGAAAATGTTTCAATATTATTTAAGTAATGTCATTATGTATATGTCATAAACTCATAATAAATATAATAATAAATTTTACATTTTACAAGAGCTAGTACAAGAGCCAGGGCTACACTAATACGTTGGAGGTATGCCCGGCTTGGGCAGAGCACCGCCGTGTCCTCGTGGAGGCGATCGGTGGCGGGAATCTCTCGCGTCCGGCCCTGGTCCAGGTCATGGTACGGAGCGAGAGGGCATGGGAGGCCGTCACCTCTTTCTGCGAAGCAGTAATGCTCGCGAAGGAGGAGGCGGAGCGCGTGAGGGAGAGGCAAATTTCGCGCCCTCACGCCCCTAGCCGCCGCAGGAGGAGACGCCTTGGGCGTCGGGAATCAATTGCTGATTCCCGGCCACCGTAGGCGCGGGCTTGCGGACGGTGAGCAATGGGTAGCTCGCCGTCCGGTAAGGACCAAGCCCGGGTCGACGGCGCGTTGTGTTCCACGCGCGCCTCAAAGAGATGCTATATGAATTTGCCACCTTACCTACTGAGGTATGATGGTATTCAACCCAGTTGCCTTAGGGTCATTCACCTGTTCTTATGACGTCACCCTTCGGACAATAGGTAAGTCTGTCAGTCAATTGCTGTCATTATAGTGACATGCTCTCTTGATTATAGCGTTTTATGGGGAAATCCCGAATTGTGACGAAATTGCTATCTATGGTATAGTTTTTCTATGAATTAGACATAATGATTGGTAAAGCATTATTATTTTTGTGATAATTTATTTTAATTATGCAATCTCGTAAAGCCATTCCTATTGATATATAGAAGATGCATAAATCGCAGATTTTTTGATTATCCAGTAAAACTAGTTTCTGTTCCACCTATTCGCGGAAATTTCAATCAATCAAATATCCAATATCGTTAACTTATTAAATAGGTAAACGTTATTTATAATATTACGAGTGGGTAGAACCATTTAATTTTAATTTATTGCATTAATAAACAATGGGTTGACATTTTGACTTAAAATACCAATCGTCAGTCGTACGTTTTAAGAATCGGTAGCTAATAGGGATGATGCCTGGGTCAAAAAAAAGAAATTCTATTTAGTCCGTCAGTCAGATAATAAAAAAATATTAGACACGTATTTTTTGCTTTATCTTATTAATAAAAAATGACTCAGATAGAACGCATTAAAGTTGGGGAGTGGGGGTTGATACGTCACAAGTATGTATAAAATCTACATACAAGTGACGTCATGACACATTATAACTCAATGTATCGCCATAATCTTTTAATAACATAAAAAAAGAAAAATACGTGTACGTTATTTTTTCAAAAAACTCAAACTGAAAGCATTTATTTCAATTAAACCATTTACAGACACTTTTGAATTGTCAAGGGGTCGGTCAGTCAAAAATATGAAGCTAGTTGCCCATTCCAAAGCGTAGTAGGTACCTATGGAGAAGAACGGGCAAGAAACTCCACGGACACTCTTTTAAATAAAAAAAATTGATACAAAAAATTGGTTACATCATTCATTTTGAAATTATGCATGTGAGAACAATGTAAAAGAAAGTTGTTCGTGAAAGCGTCCGTAATAAAAAAGAAGAAAAAAAGAATCATTCAAAAACTTAAAATAAATTAAAATAAGCCATGGCAGCTAAGAGATGACCAGTCCCAACTGACGGCGCCCGTTCACGAACATGACGCATGGATCAGCACCATTCAGCTCAACCATTTTGAAGGGAGCTAAATGATCCAACACACGCGCCACAATCAGCGAGACATTTGAGTGAGCATGACATACTCACAGCCGCCAGGGCACATTCAAGTCAATGAAATACTACATATTACCCGGTAAATGATAGCTCTTTAGTACATAGTAATCACACCTGTGCTATGCAATTATATAATACAAAGAAAATTGAGTTTATACAATACAAAAATGGTCTTACAATCTTTAGCAGCTCCAACAGTATTTTCAAAATGTTAATCAGTGTGTATGTCAATTAGTTGTGGAGCAGGACCAGCAATGAGCCAAGCATTTTTATCAGTGATGTAATCCCCCAACTTATAATATGCCTGCCTACATAGTGTGCGTTTTATACAAGCTTTGAATTTCGTCTTAATCTACATTACGGACAACAAACATTTTTTTTGTCATCATCCCTATTTGCAAAAAACTGCATATTTTTTTAATTGGACATGCATGGGTTCGTGGCGAAGCCCAAAAGTCTGACAACCAGTCTTATCAAGGGGTATCGTGTACCCCAGTAACTGGGTTGTAGAAGTCAGATATGTAGTCGCTCCATGTAAAATACTGGTATTTAGCTGCATCCGGCTAGACTGGAAATGGACCCCAACGTAGTTGGGAAAAGGCTTGGCAGGGCCACAAGTCTGCTATTAAAATAGTGTCAGAATGGTCTATCATTGATTTCATAATTGTTGATTTTGACAAGTTTGGTAATCTATTAATATATTGGCGTCATTAGGATTTTTCATTGGTCAGCCACTGACACTCCATTGAAAGAAATGGCATCTATTGGTAATCTCGTACATAATGACAAATGAATGACTGACTTAGGCGCTAATCTGCTAAAATTTTGACAGTTCCTTTGATCAGTGACCTACCATGAGAACGTCATTGTGCAGTCGTTAATTCTCTTAATTCGTTACGAGTATCGTGTTTGTGGAATACAATGATCAACCAATGATCGACCATTATGAATTTAGCAGATTACCAACTTTTAGCAAAATGACAATGGAATCATGTTAGAATGACGAATTTATTACAATAGCAGACTTGGGCCCCTGATTGCAAGGATAGGGTATGTTAAATAAAATTTCCGCTAATCGCTTTTCGCTTGCAGTTTATCTTAGAGTGTGTTTTCTATTTTATACGAAAGCTCCTATGCCTGTCCTCTTTACTGGATTAGCATCAATAACACTAATGGATTAAGTTTATTTAATAGTAAGTAAGTAATTTTGAGCATTTATATTGGACTGGCTTAGGTATAAGAAAAGAAAGAAAAATAGGTTTATTTGTCACAGAAACACGTGCATATAAAAAATAACAAAAATGTTCGACAGCTGCATGACATCACTGTGACAAGAAGGCTTCCACTCAGCATAATGCTGTGTTATGGGGGACCCACAGCACAACGCTGATTTTCAGTGGTCACCCGAAAAACACGTACGGAACGCAAGCCAGTAATTAAATATTAATAAATCCATTGTATAAATGTTTATAAATACAGTGTGTAAATATTGAGTAAATACAGTGTTCTGTCTCGCTCCCACCCTCACCGTCGCGAAAAAATACCTAAGGAAAATCTGATTTGACGATGTGTTCTATTGACTGGCTTTTCCATAATTGCTATGCTTGGCAGACGGATGAACAGACGGATGACGGATGACTTTTGTGAATGTGAGAACGGCTTAGTGGACTGTACATTTGTTGACCATAATTATTTTGTTAAGTACCTGGTACTTGTTGAAAGACCTACACTGTCCTCCCATACCTAATAACACTGTTATTTGAAAATATTGTAAAAACCAATTATTTTTAAAAGAGTAACCGTGGCGTTTCTTGCCGGCTCTTCTCCATAGGAAACGACCAATTGGAACCATGCACCTAGCTTCTGACGTTTCATAAGTGCCCTTGTAGGTTTATGTGAAATAAAATATTTTGAATTTGAATTTGATGTGGAAGCACTAAAATGAATCGAGTTTCCATTTTTTACGGAATTCACTTATATATAGAATATAAAGGCCCTAAATATGATCTCTAGCTGCTACATTCACTGTGTTCTCGCTTGCATTGCTGGTGATAGGCATCCCCCTTGTATCACCACAACAGCCGGTTCTACGCTTCCCGCATCTAGCGTATTCTACCAGGTCTTCGGCCCTAAAGAGAATAGTATAAAAAAATAACTGGCCAAGTGTGAGTCGGACTCGAACACGAAGGGTTCCGTACCAATTTAATTAATTAATTATCATTCAAGGATTACAATAGGACACACAATTGTTACAGCAATTTAATATTTTAAGTTTAGAATCTCGGCGATTACTTTTGGTGGCCATGATGCTACATGGTTTGTGTAACAATAGATTTGACTGTATTGAAATCACAAATAAGTTGCGCTATACAGTGCCTAGAACTGTTATCAGGCGGGCAGCGCGCGTGCCCCGGCTGTTCCACGTAGATTCATGCAGGACTAACGCCGGGGCGCGAGTGCCTCTTCGTCAACTTGTTGAAACCTATAACACGCACTTCATGGACATAGATGTCTTCTCTCTTTCAAGTAAAAAAATTAAAACACTAGCTATAAATACTCTTTCACCAACATCTTAACCTATTAATAATTTTTAAATTCAGTTAAACTTATTAATAATATTGTAAATACATTTCCGTTCCTGATTTATTCATCTATTAACTCGTGGACAATGGTGTGGGTTATATGTTTACCTATTTGTGTTACGACTCATAATTTTTAACCTTAAAATGTAACTGTTTTTTTGTCACTAATAAATAAAATTTAAAAAAAAAACACGTTTCTGGTACAACCCCTACAAGATTCCTACGCCCGTCCTTCTGATGCACCTTGCAGGTGGCATTTTAGAAATCTCCTTAAATTCCTTCCCCACTCAACCGACTTCTAATGCTACTCCTTCAGTGTGCACGCGGTACGGTTGTGGAATTTACTTCTGCCTAACATTAGGGACTGACAAACTGTTGCAGTTTTTAAAAGAAGAGTGAAGGAACACTATCTTTTCACATAGTTGCATATTTTGTATTTATTATTATATTGTATACAACATTATAATTATTAGTATATAATATATTTTAGTGATATTTATTTTAGAAGTATGTACCTATGTAATTTTTCTTGTAGCGGCAATAGAAATACAAAATCTGTCAAAATAGCAACTGTCTACCTATTACGGCTCATGAGATACAGCCCGCTGACAGACAGACGGACGGACAGCGGAAGCTTAGTAACAGGGTTCCGTTTGGCACCCTTCTTATACGGGACCCTAAAAAAAGATATTATGGTATTTTCTAAGAGGTTACAAACTTAACAAGACAATGGTTTGGAAAAACCTTTGAACTTCAAGGCAGTAGGTACGAAGCTAAATAAAACAATTTTAAAAAGGCACTAGATAGCCGGCATGCTTGCAAAACCGCGGGTTTACCTCGAGTGCCGAGGTCGCGAGCTGATAAAAATGCAATACCTAAATGTATATCTGTAATGATTGACGTAGGCACGTAGGAACGGCGGTTCAGTTCCTCATTTTATTGTAGTTAGGTGTCAGTTTGATATTCGTAGACTTAACATAATATTTATGGGGTGCACTTTGGCTTTAATTAGCCCACGGTTTTGCACATGTGGAGTCGGAAATTATCCCACAGTAACGTCTAACTATCTGGTTAAAAGTATCCTATATCAAGGAACTATAGATACTATAGTTTGGATATAATTTATTATCCTCACATAGGGCATTGTCTATCCGTGTGCCAAATTCCATCCAAAACCGAAAAGGTTGTTGAATTGTAGTTTTGTAAAACTTTTACTTTTCCGAAAGATCCACCTTTTAGAAGTTATAATAAATTAAAGAAATCCGAAAATTTCGAGATTTTTCGAGCACCACGCAATTAGCAGAGTTCTTTTGAAGCTGCAAACTTGATTTTACACTATTGGCATAGCTATTCCAACAATAAAAAATAAAAAACATACGGTGCGTTTTTTTTTGCGACCTGCTTTGTTTTAAATGGCCTAAGCAGGGGTACCTAGTGTTTCAGCAATTAATTTTATCACAGTTTGTCATGATAAAAGGCACCGTTTGAATCCTGATCTTATTTGTTTGTTGATCAATACCGAAACATCCAAGAAAGAAAACCGACAGGAAGTAATCGCAGCATGGACAGTTCCAACAAAAAAATAACCGATAACTTATTTTATTTCTTTTATTACTGTTGGAATTCCAGTTGACAAGGCCAAACATATCGCTACCTACAAATTATTAATAAACTAATGAGTAACGCTATCGGTAGGTACCAATGTTTAGTCACTTTCTTTGTCAACGAAGGCCGCGGAATGAATCACGACTCATTATCACCTACATCAATTACTCATTATTGCTATAATGTTTTGTAATTCCTTGGTAAGAAGGATTAGCTACCATTATTATATTTATTATATACCTACATTACATTTTCTGTTTGAAATGTGCCTACTGTTATGGGTACCTACCCACATTTCTGCCCCACCTCTGTTAAGAGCATTGATCCAAAAAGTTGGCAACGTCGCAAATAGCTGTCAAATAATTACCTGTTTTGATTAATTTGGCAATAGTACTGTATGAAAATAAGAAATATGGCTAGCTAGTGATCTAGAATATTAATAATGAATTGTAATTATAACACTGAATTTGATGTTGTTACCGTTTTAGCTGTAAAAAAGGCATTTGGAAAGTTTCCAAATTATACTTTTTTACATCAAAAACTAAATATTCGGTGTTACGATATTAATGATTGCATGTCATAATCAATATTTTAGTTGACTAGTTAGCCATATGTCTTAATTCCATACAGTAATATCGCCAAATTAATCAAAACAGCGAAAGATTTGACAGTTATTTGCGACGTTGCCAACTTTCTGTATTATAAACGCTCAGGTTGTTTTGTAATTTATATTAGAAAAAATATTGTATTGTAGTGTGTCTTGTAATTTGTTAGTAGATAGTTGTAAGTAAGTAGATACCTATTTTATTTGTAACAGAAACACGTTCATACATAAATACAAGAATAATCAGAAAACAAAATACATCTTATATATGAAATCACGAGCATAAAACAGAAATAGTCGGCAGCTGCACGTCGTGACTGTGACAAGGAGGCTCCCACTCAGCATGATGCTGTGCTATGGGGGACCCACAGCACAGCGCTGATTTTCATTGGTCACTTGATAAAAGTATAATGTTAAACTAATTTGCTTGCCCTAAACAGGCAAAATATAGACTGTGCATATAAATCACCAATTTTTACATTTGGTTAAACCTGTATTTTCAGCAAATAAATTATTCTTCTTCGGGCAATACAGTTCTGTATATTGAAATGTTATCTATACATATTATAAAAGGTATAGTATATGTACTTGCTTTACTATACTTTTAGCCTTGAGTGGGATCACACGTCTCACATAATACTAGTAAAACACACCTTCCTATATATAAAGAAAAGGATAATAAACGTATTATTGAAATCCTTAGAACGGTCTTTCCTTTGGTGTCCAACCTTTAACCCTAACATGTAAAACAAAGTCACTTTGCGCGTTTGTCTGTATGTCCGCGTTGTTCTTCTAAACCAAGCAACAAATTTTGATGAAGTTTTCACCATCGTTTAAAGAAAATCTATTCTGGAAGGTTTATGTGTATAATACGTTAATATTAAAGATACGTTTACCTAAGAAATCTCGATGTTTTGTTAAGTCTTAAAAACCGTGCAAAGCAGGAGCGGGTCACTAGTGTAACATAAATGAAGGCATGTTCTGAGATGAAGGCTCTTGCCCATACCAAACCGGGACATAAAATAAAGAAATACAACCACCTGAATTGCCACTCCTAGTTGACTTACCTATTACAGTAGGTAGGTAAGTACTTACCTACCTACTTACCTACCTTACCTACGTTACCTACGTTTCGGTAACTTACATAAGTGACGGAACTGGGAGTTAGTAGGTATTAGGGCTGGTGGCTAGCGTTAACTTCTGCCTGTTAGAGTCGAAACACCTCTGAGGTAATGCACGGATGTAACTTCCGTGCATTGTACACCAAGCTTCTGACGTTTCATAAGTGCCCTTGTAGATTTATGCGAAACAAAATATTTTGAATTTTGTGCATCGCATGAAGTTGAGAGATCAGATCTTGTTAAGAGAAAAATGATGGTCAGAATTTTTTCTAAAGATAGCCGTTTTAAATACCGAATTGTTATATTATTGTTGATAACACATAAGATATGAATATAAATCTTCACGACTTCCCAAAACAACAACGACCATTTTTCAAAACAGAACAACTTACAGGAAACGCTAGCTTCTAACAATTCCCCAATGGTTTTCGAGCTATTAATTGATGTCAATCATCATAAGAATTTGACAGTCGATATATCCACGTTCTGAGAAGAAATTCCAACAATAATATATTATGGCCAAGAAAAACATTGGAAGAAACCCTCCGTTAATAAAATAATGACGTAAGTTTGAACGTGTTGAAGTATGTGAATAGTGTAGTGTGTGTAGTGAAGAGAGAGAGACGTTTTTATTGTCCTAGCCGCGACTTTATCCGTGTGTATCTTGTTCCCCCGGCCCATCGCGTCGCATCGCATCGCCCGCCCGCGCTATTACTTCGTGTTCACTTAGCGTTCTTTCTGACTTTTTTTCTTTTTGCTCGGCTTCTGAGCTCGGCGTGATGTTAACCTCAAGAATCGGACTATCAAATGTGTAGCGGTTACACCGCCACATACGAACTACGCATCAAAGACATGACGTCACACAAATCCTGCATCGCGCAATTAGAGTTTACCCCGCGAACGACATGGGCAGTTGCCCGCCAGACACAACACCCGTCTGGTCGGAGGGTCCTCCCTTTTCTATGGTGGATGAGTGAAATTTACACCCTTTTCCTCATACCCCTAAAAATGAAAAAATATTTTTTAAATCCGATAGGTAGTTCTAGAGATTAGCGCGATCAAACCAAAACTGTCAAGCGCGACACTTATTTTAAATTTCGCAGCATCATGCTGAGATTGCAACCTTTTGGCCTCGTACAGGACTTTCTGCTTTTATTTTCATTTTATTTTGTTTTTTTATTTACATAACATCACGCCTTGTTTCTCCGAAAGGTTGGGCAGAGATGTACCTGTAGTACACCCAAATTTCGCCAGTTATATTTAAATGTAATAGGGAACGAGCCTTTTGCCGTCAACCGGACACAGATCCAGATTCCGGGCTGCTACTGAGATATTCCTGGTGGAAAACCAGATAAAACTTTGCCCTTTGACTTTGATTTTGCTTTGCTTTGTGTCTTTGCTTTGTTTTTTTTTAATATTATGCTACTAAATATAAAAACATAAATATAAAATAAAATAAAATGTTCAATGATCTCCTGTGCGAGTCCCAATAAATACTTTAACTTTTTTTCTTTTAAACAAAAATTAAACTTGATCTTTATTATTAGTAAAGATAGATAGATACATTATTAGTATTGTTGTGTTACACCCTTTAAGGCTCGTGCAGACTAGCGCGACGCGACGGCGCGAAGCGACACGAACAATACAATTTCTAAGAAAACTTCACGGTATAACAATAGCCGGTGTCGCGTCGCGCTGTCACGTCGCGATAGTCTGCACGAAGCTTTACTACATAATAGTGCATACTTACATAGGCATACACATTTTATGGGGTACAGTATACAAAACAAACAAAAAATACCTTACGATGGGAACTAATTAATGTCTGTCGCAGAATTACTTGGTTAATTAAAAATAAATGTAAATTTATTGCTAGGCTTAGACTTGAAGCACGAACATAACAACTTTTTTTATGTATTCACCTGCTTACTTAGTACAAAAACAAAAAAAAACTGCAGATGCTGTTCTTTTTTTAAATTTCCATTTGATGAATGCCTCAGATTTATTTCAGGTGATAGGAGTGAGTTAGGATCGTAGCAGGTGGCGTTCTGTAGTTTCTGCCAACCCCCGTAAGAAGGTGGCGTGAGTTTATGTATTAATTCTATATAATAAAACGTAAAAAAAAAAAACGTTTTATTTATAGTGACTATTATTTTGGCATTATACAACGTATAACAAAAACCCTGTCCTATCCGTGAGGGTGTTGTTGAGAATCGTACGGAGTGTAGATATATTTAGGTGGAAATTTTGAGGAAAAAAAAAAAAACGCGGCGTTTTTATTCAATGGGGCATTTTTTCGGAAAATGCCGGAAAATTCATGGGGCGTGGGAGGCCGTCGTTTAGCTGTCACAAGACATAACTTATGACCCTTGTTGAAAATGTACTCATTTTTAATGGAATTGGGATAATTTTGGTACTAAAAACATGAATTTTAAATAGCAATACCTGTTTTGTTTTTAATAAATTATTTTTTTTCAAATTACTTTATTGTTGTTGCAGTACCTTTATGCCGTTTTCGGATCGGACAGGATTTTTGTAACACATTGTATATTAGAATGTGAAGTCATAGTTAATTCATCAGAAAAAAAATCCACTGACAGTATTCTTGTCAAAAAAAAAAACCTTGTTAGCACATTTTTTGTTTCAGTGTCAACCTATATGAACAAAGAAAATAAAATCTTTCATATTATCTTATATCTATTCCTTCTTAACAGGTTAAATTAAAAAAAAACGGCTATACGTGCGTGTCGCACCACGCACAATGAAGAGTTCCGTAGTGGGATGAATTTATCCGAAAAACAAACTTAACATTACAATGTTAAGTTAACATTACAATATTATTATTAATTTACATTACATTATAATAACGTTAATGTTAACTTAATTAACATTACATAGAATGTTAGGTTTGTTTTTGGTTTTCAAGTACAGTTCACATGTTCTACCATACTTCGATATACGTCACGGTCACTTCTCCATTTGCAAATGTATGTTTGAAATCGCAAAAAAAAAAATTATTTAAACTACACATCACACAACCAAGTCTGCTTACCCTGTCTCACACAGACACTATCTTGAAGATGTCTAGTCTAGGCATCGCGAGAGCATCACTAGACCTAGGAGAAAGCTAGGTCTTTGAACCTAGAAAGTACTGGCAAGTTTCTCGAGCGTAGCAATCGTTTTGTAGTCATTTACTTGATATGTAGCTACAAGACGGGATGAAGTATTTAGTTAGTAGCTAGCTATTTCCCTTTCTGTCTTTAATATAAATTAATGTTACCGTAGTAAGGGAATGGTATTAAGATGGAACAGGGCCCGCGATTCTCCATACAAACGGATTCCCCGTTTTTCTTCCTGAATAATGCCTCTAGAGCTGTCATTTTTTTTGTATAAAATCAGGGTCTCTATAGGCATGTCCCTGTCATTTCCTTTTTTTCAGCAATTAATAAGTAAGGAAAGTCATAGTTTCCTTACTTATTATCCCTACAAAAATTACAAAAATGCCCCATTTTTTACCGCCGTGATTAGAGGACTACCAGATTAATTCGGAAAAGTTTTTAGCATTAAAGAAAATAATAGGAACCTAGAAATACTCTTTCTTAAAATTCTAATGTAAAAAATTATTAAATCGGCTTAGTTTTCGAGGAGAAAAAAGGAGAATGCCAAACGTCGTTTTCGTCAAAAAATTTGTGATATAATCGGTCTGAGCTGCAGTTGTCCCTATCGCACTTTACGGGGCTTAACTCGGTTTTTCGGGCGCAGCGCGACGGCAATAGTTTCTTCAAATACCTTTTTTTCAAATTCCTCGCAGCCCCTGTTCCCTCTTAAAAACTAACGACTGTGACTGAGTTATTGTAAAGTGCGTCATGGGATTCTGTGGGGTAGGCATGGCGGGCTGATAACAATCGGGGTTGCGGCAAATGTTCACAATGAAACAAGTATCTCCCGGCTCCCCGACTCATGTAAGTAGTAGGAACTGTGGGGTTTTGGTCGTTTGGGGTCCGACATAACTCTCCGTTCTCCCAGGGTATCCAGGAGGATTTCTCGAAGGAAAAAGTAAGGGTAGGGAGTCTTTAAGATAGGTGGAGCAAATCTCCGGGTGGCTAGAAGCAGAAGAGAAAGTAGTCAAGAACAGACGAGGTGTTAGGTGAAAAGGCGATTAAGGGAAGTTAAGAGGAAAAGAATATCTGTGAGGGATTGAATCGGGAATGAGGTAATCAGAGAACCAAATTTGTCGACATAGCGCAAAGATTAAGCAAGATTTAGTGGCAATGGGCCGGCCATATTACCCGTAGAACCGATGATGCTTGGGGTAGACGTGTTCTTGAGTGGAGACCGCGAATCGGCAAACGTAAGGTAGGACGCCCTCAGGCTAGGTTGAGCCACGATCTTCACAGGGTGGCTGTTAGAGGTATTAGAGTTGTGGAGAATCGAGCTGATTGGCGTGCGATTGGAGATGCCTATGTCCAATGCTGTATGTCCAATGTAGATGATGAAGAGGAAAAGCAGCAGCATTCTGTCTGCTAAAGCTAAGGCCGCGTCGCAACGCAACGCATTGCAAAGATCCTCGTCATCAGACATCACTTTCGTACATTTTAAAAGAACCATCGCACACTATAGGCGGGCCGCACTGTATTTTTTTGTAAGAAAAAATGCGTTGCTGTGCGGCCCGTTGTGGATGTAATGTGCGCTTGGCATACTCCTTCAGAAATGGTTTTTTCGCGAGCAGCATTATTGAGTTACGGATGAAAGGGTCCTGGTGAATAACTGATTGTGATGGTGGTGACATTTCGAGTGTAGCAACGGGCTTTGATGTTGCCGGTGTCTATAAGCAATTACCAGTTTCTATTAGCTTGCACTATTAGCTTGCCCTATTAGCTTGCCCTATTAGCTTGCCCTATTAGCTTGCCCTATTATCTTGCCCTATTAGCTAGCCCTATTAAATTTCCCTATTATCTTGCTCTATTAGCTTGCCCTATAAGTTTGCCCTATTAGCTTGCCCCATTAGCTTGCCCTATTAGCTTGCCCTATTAGCTTGCCCTATCAGCTTGCCCTATTAGCTTGCCCTATTAGCTTGCCCTATTTTTTGGTTTTCAAGCAGTGGTAGCCCAGTGATAATGGCCGCGACTTAAGAGTTGAGGTCGTAGGTTGGAACCCTGATAGGCGTTTTTTGTAAATTATTTCATCACCACTGATCTCAAAACGGTGAAGGAAAACATCATGAGGAAACCACCATGTCCTAGAACCAAAAATCTACCAACCCACATTGGGCTCGCGTGGTGGATGACGGCCCACTCCCTTTCACAGAGAGGAGGGTTCTTTCCCAGTAGTGGGATCATTATAGGTTGATTATGCATTAGCTTGGCCTACGGCCTATTTACCGACATAATACCTACTACTGTCCCACTGCTGGGAAACCTTCTTCTCATATAGTAAAGCGACGACCATTGATTAAGTTGCTTGCTCAAGCCCTTTACGATGCTAACCCTAATAGGGTATTACACCATTTTTGAAAAGTGTCTCAATTAGATTCTATAGTGCTAATGAACCACAAAAAAATTCAAAAAAAAATTATCCAATCGCTAAGTGCCATAAAAATGCATTTAAATTATGCATTTTCAAATTTTGCGCGTAGTTTGACGAAAACTCTGGACGCAGTGGACGCCATATTGCTCTGTGGTCATGACGTCAGTTGGCTGTGTAAACAAATGCAGTGATATTTTTTAAGTTATAAATTTGTGATCTCCTTTTACAAAACCGTCCTCTATTTCAATAAAAATTATGTTGGTTACGAAAATAATAAAAAGCCTTTATAGATTAAAGGTACGCTGATAGTTGACAGTTAACCGTAGCCGTATGACGTAATAACATGGCGACTACTGTCTAATGATGTTATGAAACAGATTAAAAAAGCTGAAACCTTTGAATTGAATTTTAAAATTTAGTTTGCTATTTTATGAACTAAAACTAACGTTTTCCGACTGCTTTTTGCCTAAGCTATCTCAATAATATATTTTTAGATTTTTTCTCATATAGAGTAAAACACCCTATTGTACGAGTATATACCCTATGTCAAAAATGTCCAATATAGACTTAGAAAGTACCGACAAGAAAATAGAAAATACGGCCAATAAATCACAAACGAAATACCTCGTCCAACTTAATTTGGGCAGTAATATAACTCTCCATCCAACAGGACAAGAGAAGACATTAGGACTAATAAACCAAGTGCGACAGCTCGTTTATATCCGAAATAGAGTCGTAATGCAGAACAATAACGGCATGGAGTCGACATCACGCGGGATTGCCGATAAAACAATTTATTTGTTGAGCAGTTTTGTCAAGGTGTGTTGTGGCTAGGGAGTTAGCGGGTTAGGTGATTTGAGTTTTAAAGCTTACAATTTTCTCTAATATTATCGGACATTGACTATCGGAGTTACCCAAAAACTGGGTTGTAGAGGTCAGATAGGCAGTTGCTCCATGTAAAATATTGGTATTCTGCTGCATCCGGTTAGACTGGAAGCCGATTCCAAAATAGTTGAGAAAAGGCTAGGCAGATTTTTTGATTATTTGACATTGACTTGAATAAGGTAAAATATGTTCCTTTTTTAAGATAAATTAATAATGAAAGAAGTATAAAGCTATTCAAAAGACTGCTTTGTAAAATGTTAAATATTTCGAAGTGATAAGTAAACCTATGACTATTTAGAAGTTTTAGTTTAAGCTAAAAAACAGCTTATATTGTATGATATTATAGCTCCTGTTGCAGTAGTAGCTAGTAATAAAATTGTTAATAAGTATTTACATCGCTGCATATATTCATGAGTCAAGTAACGGACTTGATTTAAGTTAATTTATTATAGAACACTTTCCTGTTAGTCATTAAGAAGCCCATGCTTATTAAAACAGATAAACAATTAATTAAATTAAAAATGTTAACAGTCGTTCTTTAATTACATAAAATCGCGCATATATTTCCCGAAGGGCAGAGTTAACACCTGTTGGAATCCTATTTTTCTATTTCTAATCACTTTGTAGTGGTTCAACACCACAGCGCCGATTAACATCCACGCAGACAAATGTTTAACTTTTTTCTGTAACGTGTTTGTTTCTGTTGTGTCAAGTACCTAAACTCGTAAAAGATACATTTTAAATTATAGTTTCATTACAAATTCTGGTGCATATAATTAATCTTTTAAAACCTGATCATGATAATGACAATGTAGGTTCCTGCAAGTTCAGCCTTGGTTTAGTAAACGGACAAAAATATTTGACATTTTCTTGAAAACATTGGAAGTTTACGAGTTAATAAAAGGCGAGATTACACGAACATGTTCCAACAAAATAAGAATGATTTATTACACTGTTGTTTCCTTGATGATCTGGAAAATTTATTTTTTGTGTTCTCTTTATGGAACTTTTGTCTTATCAGGTCTGTCGTATCAAAGTGATAATCATGATATGATTTTATTATATACCTGTTTCAGTGAAACAAAAATATAGTTATTACTTTGTCTTGAAATATTAAAAAATGACAATATGGTGGCCCGTGGGTCGATAAGTGACAATTACTGGAATTCATCAGATATCTGACATATGAATATTTATTATTGCTTACACACTGTCGGCTCCAGATCCTGGACTATGAATGACAAAATAAAAATACAGTCATTTACATAAGAAAAAAACTCACTTCAAACACAAAAATACACGATTATTCTAAACAAATGAAAATCACAACGTTCACTAAACAGTAAAGATGTTGGTTTCAGGGCTCCACACTTATTTATCGTCTTATCCCTAAATTGGTACCGATGGCAACGAAATTAAAACTCGCAACTAACAGCTGTACTGATTTACTACTAGTCCGTACTAATTTACGTTGCTGACGGTACCGTGCACATAATTAAGTTGGTTGATTGTGCAACTGCTCATCATTGCTTTAATACACATCAATTAATGGAATGCTGAACGAATTTGCTTCTATCCGCTTCTAGCAACTATAAATAGAACTCAAATTAGATTGAGTACGATGGGTTTATGGAATTGAAACTCGGTTTATCGAAGCCTATTAAAGTTTTCTGCTAAGCAAGTCAGAAATGAAATTATCCGTAAAAGAAACGGAGTTACCGACAAAGCTTGCAGATGAAGTGGGAGTGAGCTGGCCTTGTTTATCGCAGGACCCATTGCCGGTGGAGCAAGCGTAGTTTGGGACGCCCCCCAGCTAGTACCGACGACCTTATAAAGGTTGGATGCCTGGGAGAGGCCTATGTCCAACAATGGACTGAGATAGGCTGAGTTGATTGAATCCAAGTCAGGTGTGGGACGGTTAGTTCTAGGCAAGCGTGCACCATATCGTCGTCCGCATCATCATTTAGCATCAGGTGAGACAACGGTCAAATTCAACCCTATTCAATAAAAAAAACTCACACTCTAACTCTAGGCCTTTTCCCAACTATGTTGGGGTTGGCTTTCAGTCTAACCAGATGCAGCTGAATTTAACTGGGATATACGATACCCCTTGGTAAGACTGGTTGCCAGATTTTCGAGTTTCTTGATGACTCGTAACGACTGTCAAAGATATACGAATGATAGCCGGCAACAACTGCTTAACGTGCTTTCCGAGGCATGGTCACCCATCCACGGAACGACCGCAGCAGGCATAGCTTAACCTGATCGATCGATCCGTGCGCTAGTTATTACTTAGCCACGAGTAAAAAATATTTATGGTTGGCAACCAAAACAACTCACATAAGGTTTGACAGAATTACTTGATCGTAGACTTTATCCGGCTCTGCAACCGGGTGCTATGAACGACAGGTCATAAGGGGATACTGCCAATTTAGTTCCGTTCATTTCGTATTGAAATGGTGTAAGAATTAAATCGGGAATTCGTCTAGAAAATAGTGTCTTTCCAGATAATCGTCACGTACTGAGTAGAGTCGTTTGGTTCCCAACGGATTAGAAATTTTGCAGAGAACAAAGTATTTATTAACGATGTTAAAGTCACTTTGTAGTTTTTAGGGTTCCGTACCAGAAGCGTGCCAAACGGAACCCTATTACTACGCCTCAGCTGTCCGTCCGTCGAGCCGTCTGTATGTCAACGGGCTTTATCTCATGAACCTTAGTAGGAATTAAATTTTCACAGCTTGTGTACTTATTTCTATTGCCGCTATAACAACAAATAGCTTTATTCTTCAAGTCCAAGATTGGATTCCGGTAAATAATTTGGTAATAAAAAAAAAATAAAAAAAAACAAATGTATTAGATTTAAATTACCAAATGTTAGAAGTAGCAAATGTGCACATCATAATGAATGAAATTTATTAAAATTTATTATAACAAACGGTTTTCCTAGGAATCACGCAGGGCCCCATACTCGTATAACATCTCTTGCTGGGCGACTAAGCTCGGCCACTTATGCTGTTAGAAAGGATGACACCATTGACACCGCGCGTTTGGTCAATTTTAGCTACTTCCACAGCATTAGGTATGTCGTATGGCATTCTACTGTGGGGTCGGGTTGCTGACTTTGAATATTTATTTTTCAAAAGAGAATATGTGATAAGACATCATTTTAATATTAGAAATAAAGATAAAGTAGATCAACATTTTTTCAGATTATCTAAAGTATATTTTTTTTGATATATGAAATTTATTGTAATTACTTCCTCACACACTGACTTATTAATTGTACACTTTAGTATAGTATAGTCATTTTATTCTAGGTGCATCGTCTTCACATATAATTATTTAATTAATGTATACAAAATATTGTAAAACATTTTAAAAGAGTAAGGCGTTTCTTGCCCATTCTTCTTCATACGAAAACTACTTTTTGGAAGGGACGATTAGAATCAACTCCATTTTATTTAAATTTTTGACGTTTGAAGTGCCTTGTATGTGCCTCATTGAAATAAATTGTTTGACTTTGACTTTAATAAAAATAAAATACATTTAAAATACTTTAATTAAAAGTAAAAAATTAAATCATGCAAGAAACGTCTATTTTCTAAATAAAGTTTAAAAAAAAATGAGCGGTGATATGACCTTTCGTATGCGAAGTCCGATTCGCACAATTAAAATTTCAATTACTGTTTTACGGCGCAGATCGTACAGCACTAGTAACATTTTAACAATAAATAATTATTAATTATTTATACTACATAATTAGAATAAAATATGCCAGTAGTTTGATAGTTATTTTAGATACAAGAGCGGATATAACGATACGATCGTTATCCACTTTGAAGTGTTTTATGTCATTGACAATTTATTTATTCATTACTAGCTGTCCCGAAAGACGTTGTCTTGTAAAAATTTTATTAATTCATACAAAATTCCATTAGAAAATGCACTTTTAGTTTTCCCGAATTTTCCAGTTTTGCTATCTTATCTCTGCATTTTTTTTTCCATAGATTCGGACTATTATGAACATTTTGAAATAAAAAATTCCCAAATCGGTACAGACTTTCTGAAGTGACTAGCTTACCACGAACAGCATTGCATTTTTCACATAGATGTCGAGTTGCAGCGTAACTTTTTTTTAAATCAAATGTACTTCATTTAATGCCCCAGGGTTTATTCAAAGATATATTAAGTAGGGTAGTCAGAGCCTTGCCGCTAATCTTTTCACTACGTTTTAGTACCAGTTTTTATCAACTCGTACTTACGCGAAAATCGTGGGTGGGTTGATGAAGCTGAAATTGAAAGTTTTTGTGAGTAAATTAGTCAAAACGGCAAATTAATTGTAGATAAATTAATCAAAACTTTGAAATATATAACTAGCCATCAGCAGTTAAACGTTCAAGTTATCCGGCTCGAAGGACCAAGGTCAATCCTCGGACTTTATGAGGGATTGTTTTTAAGAGTTTTCTGGGGCGTGTGGATGAGTAGTTAATTGAAATGAACTGTGTTCTTTGTGGAGTGTCAGAAACGGGAGTAGATTCCCAGTAACAAAGACGGTTTATTTTTTTGAGCTAGAATCCTCGGGAAACGGGTTCTAGTTCAAGACCTCATCAAGTCAAGTACCTACTAATAGCTAATTGTTTAGACTGTCAAATTAATCTGGTGTTCGCAAGCGCTACTGCTGAACATGAGGTGCTGGGTCCAATTCTCAGGTCGGGCAAAGTATTATTGAGTTTTTTCATCCGGAGTTTCTCATTGCTGGGAATCTAGACTTGTGACCAGTTGATGGCAATAGGCTCGCCCCCTAATACATGGGACTTATACATAACTGGCGAAATGTGGGTGTACTATAGGTGCACCTTTATGTTATGTAAATAGTTTATTAGGTTTATTTTGTGTAAAACATCACTTTAAAAGTGACAAGACCGCTATGATAACAAAGCGTCGTTTTTTCGTGCCGTTGTACGGAACAATGTAAATTAATAAGTATTGAAACGGTATCTTTATAGTGATCATCATCTGCCTAGCCTTTTCCCAACTATATTGGGGTCGGCTTCCAGTCTAACCGGATGCAGCTGAATACCAGTATTTTACATGGAGCGACTGCCTATCTGACCTCCACAACCCAGTAACTGGGTAATACGATACCCCTTGGTAAGACTGGTTGTCAGATTTTCGGGCTTCTGACGACCCGTAACGACTATCAAAGATCCACGAATGACAACCGGGACCAACGGCTTAACGTGCTTTCCGAGGCACGGAGGAGTCTCGGTATGTAAAGATGGTCACCCATCCACAGACCAACCCCGGCAAGCGTAGCTTAACCTTTTAGGGGCATGAGGAACAGGGTGTAAAGTTCACTCATCCACCATAGAAAAAGGAGGATCCTCCAACCAGACGGGTGTTGTGTCTGGCGGGCCGACTGCCTGACTGTTGATGTCGGATAGTCTTATCTATGTCGTTCGCGCGGTAAACTCTAATTGCGCGATGCAGGATTTGTGTGACGTCATGTCTTTGATGCGTAGTTAGTATGTGGCGGTGTAACCACTACAACCTGATAGATCGACCCGTGCGGCAGTTATTACTTAGCCACGATCTCCTCCGTCTCCTATGTCTTTATAGTGATACTGTTATATATTCACTTTTAGTTTTAGTATACTGTTTTCGATTTAATTGAGTTAGATAAAAAGCTGTCTGTTTAGTTGGAAAAACTTGATTCTATACACACACTCCTTAATATTAGTATATACCACATTATAATTATTAGTATATATATTTTAGTCATATTTATTTTAGAAGTATGTATGTAAGTATATTCTCATATTGTAGGTTTATTTTTAAATTAGTCAATAGTTAAATGTTTTTTATTATATGTATTTTATTTTCTCTTCTACTCTTACACACGTTGTCTATTTTTATCCACTTTCCTATCACAGGTATGCTGGAAGAGATTTCTTTAGAAATAAGCTTCATCTTTGTACCTACGTAATTTGCTCTTCCTTTTTTCTTCTCTGTTTATAAGTGTGTACATAAACTATTAAATAAATAAATAAATAATCAGTTAAAGCGTTAAAGATAAATACGGTCCTATGGACACAGTTGCTGCGGCGCCATGGATCGCAGGTTCGATTCCCGCATGAATCAATATGTAAGCATTGTATTCAGGGCCAGAGTATTATAAAGAAGAAAAGTGCCCAATGGATGTACCTATTATAAAAAGGGTTGCCTGGATATTTTCAGTATTATAAACCAATTTCAGAAATAGCGGCTGTTCAGTCGGCTTTCTACGATAGTTTACAGTCATAAGTTGGGATCACACGTCAACATCTCACTATTCATACGGTTCAAAACAAATCCAGCATGAAACTGCAGTGTGGTCCTAAACTTATACAGCAAAATATCGTACTGTGGGCCTATCACTACCGTACGGAGTAAGTGTAACATACTCGTACATTCGAAAGATTATTTTTTATGATTGTTTTTTCTTATTTTCGCGCATAATACTCATTTAGTTTTATAACTTTATTCATACCTATGTGGCGGCGGCATCTACGTCGTCAGATGCGAACTACGCATCAAAGACCTGACGTCACACAAAATTCTGACGTCACACAAATCCTGCATCGCGCAATTAGAGTTTACCGCGCGAACAGCTAAATATAACTGCCCCTACATCAATCGTTGGGCAGTTGTCAGCCAGACATGACACCCGTCTGGTCGGAGGAACCTCCTTTTTCTATAACTTTACACCCTGTTCCTCATACCTCTAAATCTATGCGTGAAACTAATAATGCATGTCGCGTAAAAAACAAAATCAAAAGTAATTTATTCAAACTAGGGTGAGAATCAGCACTGTTTGAACATCAAAATTATATGCTGAGACAGTCCCCAAAAACGCCTTTTACCACTTCTTGGTGCTTTAGTTGGGAAGAAGAAGTGGCGCAACAAACTCCCCAGCAGCACAGCTTGAATTGGATTGTATATAGTAAGTATGCAAAGTAATTAACATTTCTCGTACAATAAAAAAACATTAAATAAAAATGCTACTCGTATACAATATATAGAAGTAATCGTCGTCAACATTCACATCACCACTGCTCTTAAAACGGTGAAGGAAAACATCGTGAGGAAACCGGCATATCCTAGAACCAAACATTCGGAGATATGTGACATCTACCAACCCGCACTGGGCCCGCGTGGTGGATTACAGCCTCTCGAAGAGGCCGGTGTCCCAGCAGTGGAGACATTATAGGATGATTATGCTTATGCTAGTTTGCTATACAAAAATAGTTGTATTTTCGGTTCAAAAATTGTTCGAATTTAGGTTAACGTTTACGTTTCTTGCTTGGACCTCTGGTCATCGCCGTGTGAAAGGGCCATAGGCTATTCTGGATTCCAGTACCCTCGCGATATGGAAGTAAATTGGCACTTTAAGATTCGATCGATAGGTCGCAGGTTCGTATCTCGGCTGAGGCACTTAACACAAGCACACTTAGTTGAAGAAGTTAACGGGAATTATAGATTTGTGCTTTGTTATTATTATTTGTAATATCTGTTGAGTTTAATTGAATAGAAGATAGTAAAAGTAACTGTATGGAGTAACGATTTTAGTTTTGTTGGTGCAGTGGTTAGGTAAGTACTTAAGGTGGCTTCTGAGTCGTCATTATGCGTACGAAAAAACATTAAAGTGCCTAAGATAGTTAGTTTATTGTTCCGGGTCTATATGTGACTAGAATCTAGATGATTAGTACCTACATGTGAGATTTGTGTTTGAAAATGGATTCACAATGCAGTTTAATATAATAATAATAAAAATAAAAAAAAACGATTTAATTTAGTTTAAGCCCAGACAGACACAATACTATTAACAGCAACAAAAAATAACAAGTTAAACGCAAAATAACTTGTAAAAAACATAAACAATACACATACGCAAAAACTGTTATTTCTTACTATTGATCGTTTTTGTTTGGACAATCGAGAACCGCAATTACTTTTTTGTTGTTGATATTAATTTGATAGGCTTTGTACAGTTGATCGATTATTTAACACATAAAATGAACACACAAAAACATTCTAATTAAGTTTTGAAACATAAAATTGATAAGTTTTGGCACCTAGTAACCAATTATATAGTTATGATAACTGGGTATATAGGACACTTTTTTTATTGAATAGTACAATCCACTAACGTTCAGGTATTTATGAAACTATAAAATGCAATTTAAAATGGCTGCAACGTAAAAACTAAAACAATTATGAACTAAAACAAAAAGAAATAGCAACTCACCTCGTTCAGCAAAAGAGATCTTAATTCAAACAGCCACAAAAAAAAAACACTGGCAAAATAAAAAATAAAAAACACAACTCGCGAATGTCAGTTTCAAATTCAAAATGAGAACTAACAGTGTTGGGGTAGTGCCAAACTAAACTGAACAAGTTGTCCCAAAATTTCGAGCTAAAATGAGTGATACAGCTTTTAGAGAAGTTTTCAGGCTTTTTGAGACAGGCTTTTTCGAGCTAGCAACGAGTGCATCAGTTTGTACGGTACAGTAATGAATGGTGAAGCAAGGTGCCCGCTTGAACGGCTTTGGCGGTAAATGTGTGTCTTAAAATGTGATTGGCGCAACATTACTTGATACTTTTGATTGGATTTCGCGCGTTCGCGGGATGGTGATGTGAAAATGTTAAGACTTTTTTATGATTGTTCGGCGCTTTCTAGGTTTTCTGAATAGATGCTAGTTTTAAAATGTTCTATGGAATTAAAAGTTATTAGGTTAAACAGGAAATGTATAGGAATTGCTGTAGAAAGGGTATTGAAAAGAAATGGTAAGTTATTGGTTGATTAAAGTTGGTCAAAATGTTAGCATTCCTTTACCTTTTACAGGAAATTTTACAGCACAATAAAAATAAGTTTTAGATGTCATTTAACTCTTTCCTTGTGGTTTTTTATTTAGCTATAAATAGGTGAAAAAGAAAATAGCCCAGCTCGAACCTCAAAACAGAACAACTGCGGTTTCAGAAAAAACCCAATAATTTTTTCACCAAATTGTGATACCTAATAGCTAAGTAAAATAGAAAAAACTTTTGCAAAAATTTAATTTAGCTCAGTCACGATGTATCAAATCACCTCAGTCGCAGCACACAGTGTAGCGGTCTGTATTCTCGAATCGACTTGGCATTTTGGCTGACAAAACGCTCGCTCCGAGGCTGGATAGTGTGGAGTGAATTATTAATTTTAATTATAATTTTATTATTTTTTGCAAATAATTATATCTTATGATTTTGTTGAAGCCGAACCGAAAAACGCGAAATGAGTGGTTTTTCCAAGAGTATGAAAACCAGGGTTTGATTTTTTAAATAAAAAAACAGTTTTTTTTACTGATGTCAAACAGCAATTTTAACCATTTCTTTTTAACCATTCATTACAGTAATAGGTAAACCATCCGTGGGTTGCTGCTGCTCAACAGAATAACACTAAGGCACTGAGGTAATCAGCGCCTGACAATATATGCATACCGTTAGGATAGGTTACATGCTCGACAAATACTTCGGGATATAATAACATCCCATGGGCTCGTCTCACAATTTTGCCGGCAAAAAAGTCTGGTTTTCAAGTTTTCAATTGATTTGGGAACAGCAATGTCATCAAAATTATCTTGTATATGTGTATGTGATGTTCTCTATCAAAAAACTTTTTCACAAAAAATAAAACCGACTTCCAAAAAAAACACTACAAAGTGAAAAATAACTTTGATTTCGGAAGTCGGTGTCTTTGGGGTTTTATTTTCGTTTTTTTGCCGAAATCAAAGTTATTTTTCACTTTGTAGTGTTTTTTTTGGAAGTCGGTTTTATTTTTTGTGAAAAAGTTTTTATTTTTCACTTTTTAGTTGTGGTACCTACACAAAACCCCCACAAAAAATTTAATACCCATTAACTGCTATGTAAATTACAGTGACCTACTACTAGTTCCTACTATTAGAATATCGTCCACATATACTAGATGGGAAAAATACGTATTATTGAAGCTAACTCAAAAACCCCTCATCAGATCTTGACCAAATTTATATGGGACCACTTCTGAAGTATGCCCTATAGGGTACCAAACAAAAAAAAATCATCAAAATCAATTCATAATTGGCGGAGTAATCGCGTAACAAACATACAAAAAAAAAAAAAAAAAACATACAGCTGAATTGAGAACCTCCTCCTTTTTGAAGTCGGTTGATAATGATAAAATTAACTAAACTTGACCTATTCTTGCAACCTTATCGTTATTCAAGGTGAGGCTATGACTAATCGCTTGAATTACCTACAAAGTGACAATTTTTTTACCTTTAAATAAGCTCATTTATCAAAATTATGACCCATTTATTAAAAGGTCAATATGGTAATAGTGACATATTAATATCATTGTCACATTTTCAATTTTTGGTTGTCAAATAGTATTTAATGTGAATTAATAATAATAATGACAGCTGTTTATGTTAATGTTTTTATAAGTTGGAAGATGATGATCTCATCATATTCTTTACAGTTTATAGCACGTGTTTGTTTTGTACATGCACTCGTGGAAGCCGATCATTATGTCCAGGATAATATTTGAAAAATTTAATTATTCATAGGCTTATCATTTAACAAAAAAATATCTTTGACATAGAGCTTTACTACTCGATTTTGATACTTAAACATATTTCTAAGCTTTTTGTGATATTTTATCCTTGAAGTGTAACCCGACAACGCCCTCTGACGTCCACAGGGAATCGAATTTTTGATGTGTAACTCGAACTCATTGTTTTTTTATCAACCCTTTGGCTGAGCCAGCGTTTAAAGTTACCAATCCCTTTGACAAGTGTGGAACTAGAACTGTCTTGTCTTTCTTTATGAAAGGTTAGATTCAGCCGAAGACTGCAATGCTTATATTTTATAAAAAGCCAACTCCATACAACTTACCTCGTAGCGGCGTATGCGTCTATAGGTAAGCTTCCCACGGTGAACTGTGATGCAATTCTAGTGTCTAATGTCAGAGGTGCCCGTTTTTTGTACACCGTTAGCCCTGCACAAATGCTGTGTGGTGTATGTGAGGAGCGAAGAGCGAAATCACAAGCGGTAGCGGGATGCGCAGGCACAAGCACATTTCTGCCACTGAGACAAGGAATACGATTCGCTATGATAGGATGAATACGCGGCAAGCTATTAATATAGCTTGCCGCTCATAATTGGGCGGTAGCGGGCTCATTAAGTACTAGCAACTTCTACTGCTATTTGGAGAATCTCATTCATTCATTGTTTGGTCTGCACAAATGCTGTGTGGTGTGTGTGAAGGGTAAAGAGCGGTTTCATAAGCGTGTCGGGGTACTTAGGTACTAGTACACTTCTGCAGCTCTACAGAAAATATCATTCGTTCTATGTGAGTGGTGCTCATATTTTGTACACCGTTATTCAGCTCTGCACAAACTCTGCGGGATGTATGTAAGAGCGGTGGGCGTTGTCATAAGCGGAAGCGTGGTATTTGCACGCTTCTGTTGCTCGATAGAACATCTCTATCATTCAAATGCTCTGTATTTTGAATCATGAAAACGTTCGTTTTCAGAAATTGTCAGTATGTAAGCAATGAACCGTGATCCAAAAAAGCAGCAGTGCCACAGGCCAGTCTACAATAAAAGAACATTTAGAAATTCAAACAGTGTAATAAGGTTTTGTTCGTCTATCTGCCTGAAAATTGGTGTATGGGATAAGTGAGAAGCGAAAAACGTGAAGCAGGGCCTTGGTTTTCACTTTTCTCTTTTTTCACTTTTTTAACAAGGTTTCAAAAGTAGGTATCTGATGAAAATGTTGACAAACCTTCTTCAGGTTAAATTCTGACGCAATCAGTCTTTAAGAGCGCTAATACACTGTGATGCTATGGTGACGTCGCTGGCTACGTAGCCACGACGACCTCTGGCTACCTACCGTAGCCAAATGAGGTTGCCAAATATCATGATTTTTTCGGTAAGTAGTACAAATTAGCACCAACAGGTTACGTTGTCAGATCCTTTTGTTTACATTTTCATGAAATACTTTTGAAACCAACTATACTAAATTACACAATAGTTGAACGAATATCGAATATCTGTTCAATAAGATAATGACAGATCCCATGTACCACCGTATAATAAAGATCAGTATTATGTCTCGGCAGTGACCTTGAAATAATTACATAAGGCCGCTCGGTCGATAAACCTTCCGTGACTTTGGGTTACTGCCGCGCACTCGAGACTGTTGCGTATTGATATACACTGAGATTTCGAAGCGCTTCGTTTCAGTCTTTTTCTATTACTGTAACGTATTTATACTGTGCTTACCCCCATAAAACGATGTGGATTTCCATATGACAAAATAAGAATACTCAAGCATGTGGCAACCAATGAACAAGTGGGTATTTAATATTATGATGTACAGGTTGTTAAACCGTAGTTCATTACAAAACCGTAGTTTATTTTATTTTATTTTATTTGGGAAAACAGACAATCGTACATTGTATAATACATTTAGATCTACAGTATGCTATATTAAATGTACAATCCACTACGTTCATTAGTAGTGTAGTTCATTACACAAAATTCCATTTAATTTAATGTCAAAGGTTATTGTATGTTTTTGTTAATCAAAGTGCGGAATATTGTGTGGCTCATATCAGAGGAAGTAGCGGGGGCGATAAGGGGAAAGTTGAATGCAGTTCCAAAGTTTAATGTCAAAGGTGCATCTTTTTGTGTACCGTTAATCTAGCGTGGTGTGTGGTGTAAGTTAAAGGCGGGTTAAATATTAACTGCGTACTGTTGAGTTGAGTATTTGTGACGTCAACGTTTTTTTTTACAAATCGTTCTCCTTAACATTTTGTTAGAAGTTATCCCATCAACGTGTTATTTGGCTTCTAAATTTTTCGTCTTTACTAGGTAGTACGAGTACTTGTAACGTTACAGTGAAATGGTACTACGATACTAAATACTCGTACATAGATTTCTCAAAAACATATATAAAATTGTCATTTCGCATAAATTGAAATGAGGAAGATTTTTCAGATACTTATTAAAAAAAAAAAAAAAAAAACGACTTACACGTAGCCAAGACCCTCACTGTTCTTTACAAATGCCACGCATTCATGAAAGTGACTGACAGGTTTGGGAAGCAAGAATTTATAAACAGAATTCGTTATCTATGTCTAATTTATAGCAAGAATTCTGTAGGGTCCAACTAAAAAGCGGTTGCGAGTTATTAAATGAATAGGCTCACTTTTTTCAAGCTTTTTACGTTCCTATTTTAAATGTATTACCTCAAATACACGTCGACAGTTATACACCTGTAAAAGGTCAAAACGGGAACCTATAGTTAGTTTTAGTAGCCCTTCTGTGTCACGGTCACTTTTCTCGTTTATGCTGTAATGCATTTTTTCATTGTAAGATTCAGTAACACTTCGCCATATCTTCTCGCTTGTACCATGTTGAAGCGGGGCTTGGCAGAGATGGTAGCGATAACACCGTCTTTATACCACCACAAAGGTCGGTATCGGTCGCAATTGTCCTATTGTGAACCACGATGACAGAATTAGATTTTTGCTCAGCAGTACTTGTCAGAAGTTCACGGTGATAAGGTACCATTGTCTTTTAGAAGAGTCTTTATTTTTAACAGATCAGGTTTATTTGGAGCCAACAACATAAGGCAATAAAAATTAATAACGAATTAACAATATTACCCCAACAAGACTTTAATCAAGCGAAGTGATAATTACGGTGTATTATACCCCGTTCGTCCAACTGCCGTCGTCCCACTGGTGGGACGAAAATAAATTATTAATTACAGGTACGGAATTCAAGAAAAACGCTAAGTGATTTTTTTGGGTTTCATTGATAAATTTAATTTTTCATTGATATTGTTTTGCGAACTCTTAATCGTTTTAAATATATATATATAATTGCAATCATCTACATTATATTTCTCCTTTAGTTTTCTACTTATTGCCAGAATATTTTTACCTACACGTAAATAATCACTTAAAAACCATACTCAATGGACATGCCATAATCATTGTTCTCATTTTCGCTCCTATCATCAGGAATTGGATAATTTGCTAAATCTATCTTGTCAGCCAAGAAAGTGTCAGGAGTATAAGTTGTCGACTTCTCCGTTGAGAAGAAACTATCCATTCTATTTGTTTTGGCTTCCACTACTGTACTTTCTTCTGTCGTCTTCTCATCAAGTATATCTTCTGAACTTTTTTCTTCAGAGCTATTGTTTACTATAGTATTCTCTGTTGGTTTCTTCTCAGGTTCTGGTTGGCAGAATTCTCCCCAGAAATGCCAGCCGTGGGGACAGATGAAGATCTGAGGGTGTAGCACTCCGTTCTTGGTGAGGCAGACGTAGTAATGATTGGAGCTTAAGGCCAGGACTCCATGTTGGCCGATGGTCTTGCATTCTGGGACTGGTCTGTCGGTGCACTGGCTGTGTTCTAGTTGTATCTGGAATGAGAAACAGATATGGAGTTGTGTCAAGTCTTTTCATTTTGTCTAACTGTATTTAATAGCCTTTTGGAGTGTGTTGTAGAATACGCCTAGGACATCCTTATAGTTAAATAAAAATAGTTTCTATAATGTTTTTAATTTTTTTTCTACCTGGACAGAGATATATGAGCAAAATAAAACTTACTGAGCATTGTGCTGTAGCAGGGTTGTAGCCATAATGTCTTGGACAAAGAGCTGCTCTACGATCGGCGGGTCTACCGTCAGGCAAACCTTCGGGTGGCGAGCAGAGATGGAACTTTCGGCAATCGTGGGCGTCTGGGAATATTCCAACCTGAAGAAATTGATTCAGAAAATTATCATAGTGTGAGCCACCATAGGAAAACATCGTGAGGAAACCGGCATGTCCTAGAACCAAAAATTCGAAGACATGTGACATCTACCAATCCGCACTGGGCACGCGTGGTGGATTATAGCCCACTCCCTCTCATTGAGAGGAGGCCGTGTCCCTGCAGTGGGAACGTTATAGGCTGATGATGATGAGGCACCATCATGTTTATAATCAATCAACACCAAATAAATCAACACCTGACGATATTAATCTGTTTGGTAACTTTTTCTACTAAATGATTTGTATTTATCGACAAATCCCTCAACGGCATTTAAGAATTTATAACATGCCAAGTAACGCAACACGTCAGAGTTGAACAGAAAAGTATTTTCTTCTCATCTCACGCAAATGCAATTTTGATAATTAATATGTATCTACTGACTTGTTCACAGCTATGTTCAAAATCCTGAGCAGCTTCGCTACATTCAGGTGCAGGTTCACTGGAGCACTGCCCTAGATGAGCATTGCATGTGAAGCCTTCTTGGCATTCTTCTAGAGGCACCTGAAAAAATAATAAGAAGTTTGTGGTATGAGGTTTACTCGAGAAGGAAACCTGATCGACCAACTGAGTAAAAAGCAGTCAAATGGAGGCCTTCTCTTAGCTTAGAGGTTTTCTCCTAAGTAACAAAGGATTTATGAAAATCTGATTTATGATTTTTTTGGGGGAGGAGGAGACAACGTTCACAACTCCCCAGTCATAGGTGGTTTTGAATTCTGATATTCTCAGTTCTTGTACTGTCACAGAACTGGACTGGGAATTTCACTCTGGGAGTATGGTTAAACAGGTTTTACATGACATTTACTGCTCACTGTGTCTTTCAGCTACTGTTGTACGAAACCACATCATCAGAAACACTGTCCACGAACACCTTACCTTCAGCCAACCCACAGGTAGCGGGACACATGTCACTGCCTGGCTACAGTTTTGACAAGTCATGCCAGGCTTCGTGCAGATGCCTTCCACGTCCAGCTCTCCAGAACCAAGGGTCATGCCCAGAGGGATGCCAGCCATACGGTTGCCATCGAGGACACCGCGAAGATCGAACGATGTTGTCAACTAGAATATAATCTGATGTTAATAACTATTTGCGTATATCTATTGTCGTCCTGCAGTAGATGTCTTTCGCTTGAAATGACGATGATGTTTCGTTTTATTTCTTTTTACTATACTACTCTTGATGTGTGTATCTAAATTTCATTGATAAGTACGAGTAAATAATTTTCATTCAAACCCTATAGCTACGAAAATGCGTCGTTGTCATATTTTTTATGGACAAAAATAGTCTGCATGTTATTTTTTATATTTCACGTAAGAGTGTTTTACATAAGTAATCGTGACGTGGTCAATTATTTTGTAAAATATATTAAAAATAACTTGTATTTTTACATCACAGTTGATTCTTTGAAATGGTCTCATTAATATCCTAGAGTTATGGTATGTCAAAAGGAACACCTTGTATATAAAGAAATGCAGGGACGAGGAAAATTAACAGCTTCATATTCTGAAATCTCTGCAAGGTATTTAATTAGGACTATGCAGATAGTTTATTACTTGCAGATTTCAGCAGATAAGAGAGAGGTGATAGTCGTATATGGTTTAAGTTCAGCTAGTCTTTAGCTATCAAATAAGGATGTCCACCTTTTTCTACGGATTTTGTTTTTGTATCTGGAATGACTGCACCATAATCATTCCGCGATGAAGGTGCCTATTTGCTTACCATGCGCTCTAATCGGCTGTCAAACGCAGTAATTATTGCGATATTCTCCCATAATTGTTCATTGTAATGGTAATTGAGGTTTCTATCCTTAGCAACACTGCTATACGTTGTGAATCGAATATTTTATAATATACAGGGAAGAGAAGAAGTCTAGTTATTTATTTTAGTTTTATTATAATGTTCACATTGATAAATGATAAATTAATGGTAAATGATAAATTAATGATAAATGATTTTATTTATGTAAGTAGTTTTGTACAAACACTTACACGTCAATCATGTTTTAAAACTAGATGAGGACGGCGTTTCCTACCTGACTACTCAGAGTAGAAAGGCCGAAACAAACTCAGAGGTCACGGTCTCTTTGAAAGTCTAGTCATAATCTATTTTTCTGGGATCACTTTATTTAGATTTTTTCATGTAAACATACACCCACCATCACACTGGTCCAATTTGCAGTAACTATTGCATTTTTGATGATTCAGATCTTCACGCATCTCTGTTCTCTGATACAATGGTTTTCGGTAGTCGTAACTTGCTATAGAGTTGCTAAAAGGGCGTGGGCTGAAATACTAGTCATAAAAATGGCTACCAAATTTCTAATTGGGGCAATTCACGGCACGATAATGCGGACGAAGTCGCGGGCAACTTGTTATTAATAAAATACTCACAGAACCACTGAAACCAAAAATACACAGCAACGCAAATTTAAACCACATTTTTTTAACACACAAGCAGTCACTTTGCAGATGTATTTTAAAACTAACACAGATTTGTACCACTTTAACCTTTATAATACTGGTGTCTCATATTGGAGACAGATAACAATAAAATTCTATTGTGTCTGCTAATTGCGCGCGCGACAGATTAAAATGCGTAAAAATTTAAGGCCAGCGATCTTTGACATTATTATCTGCTTGTTTTAAGATAAACAATATTTATAAATTAAGTACAAAGTTGTTTTTAATTCGCTAAGTTACTTGCTGTGCTATTTTCTGAAATGTTAGCTCAAGAACGAATATTTCGGATGGAAGGATCAGATTTTTTTAAAGTTTTGTTTTTGGCTTATAGAAATCTAATGCTTTGCATTTAAAACAGGGCTATAGTTCTATACTATATAATTTTATATTATAAAGAGGCACAATTTGTTTATTTGTTTGTCTGTAAGTGTGTATGTAGCGGGTCATCTTCGGAACTACCAGTCAGATTTGAAAAATAAATTCTTTTACATCACCATCATCATCATCAGCCTATAACGTTCCCACTGCAGGGACACGGCCTCCTCTCAATGAGAGGGAGTGGGCTGTAATCCACCACGCGTGCCCAGTGCGGATTGGTAGATGTCACATGTCTTCGAATTTTTTGGTTCTAGGACATGCCGGTTTCCTCACGATGTTTTCCTTCACCGTTTTGAGAGCACTGGTGATGAAATAATTTACACAAAGTAATGCGAACCCACGACTTACTGTTCTCAAGTCGGGGCCACCACCACTGGGCCACCGCTCTTTTTACATTGGATAGCCCAATTCTTGAGGAAGGTTCTAGAATCGCGGACGAAGTCGCGAGCAGAACCTAGTTATTTATAAACTTGTGATAATTGTTCTTCCAAAAGATTATAGAGGTCAAAAGACAAGGTCACTAGTAAACTCAGAACATGTAGTATTGTAAATGATGGCACATGTCATGCTGGCCTGCATGTTATGTGTCACTCTGCACTCGTATGTAGCAAATTGGAATCCAGCTCCTGCGTGTGGAATCCTCATGAAACCTACGCGTTTTTATAGGGAAAGGTATAAAAAGTGTTCCTTAAGTTTCACTATACTTAAACATGACTACTATCCTTACCTCTATCCGACAAAAGTTCTACTGGGATATAACTCATTAGAGGTAAGGCAAGCAAAAGACCAGCTCTCCATAGGTTGTAAGACAGGCATTATTTACGCGCCTGATCTGCATGTTGTGCGGGCTTGCTTCTTTGTCCCAGACCGTTACTCCCGCGGCAGAAAGCACTGGCTGTTTGCTGCGCCTCCATCATGTCGCACCGTTGCGCGTGTTAAGTCGTACCTCGCAGTCTGGCCGCACTTACATAATGATCTCTTGATATATATAGATGAATTATGCCATGTTGTTTTGAGATAACGTCATCCTGTCTCCTCTTGATAAAAACTACATTTGTATTATTTCTATTTGAGGCCTGTGCCAGCACACCGGACACGGCTGTTTCAGGAGGTTCCTGTTCCAGATACGGCGGGAGGAAACGCCCGGGCGATCGGTGGCGTCGGGCCTTGGTCCAGGCCATGGTACAGAGTGAGGGGGCATGGGAGGCCGTCACCTCCTTCTGCGAAGCAGTAATGCTCGTGAAGGAAGAGGCGGAACGCGTGAGGGAGAGGCAAAATTCTCGCCCTCAAATTCAAAAGTCATTTATTCAAACTAGGCTGAGAATCAGCACTTTTCGAACGTCAAAATTACAAAAGACAGTCCCCCAAAACGCCCACCCTTCACCACTTCCTAGTGCTTTTACTAGGAAGAAGAAGTGGCGCAACAAACTCAAACTCACGCCACCCCTAGCCACCGCAGGATTAGACGCCCTGGGCGTCGGGAATCACAGGCCGATTTCCAGCCACCGTAGGCGCGGGCTTGCGGACGGTGAGCAATGGGTAGCTCGTCGTCCGGTAAGGACCAGGCCCGGGTCGACGGCGCGTTGTGTTCCACGGGCGCCTCAAGGAGATGTCAGCGGGTGAAGGGGTCCGATGGGACCGACGTCTGACGGGGTTGCGGGAAAGTCCGAAAGGGATATCGTGGCCCTTGGCAACGTAATTGCTACCGAAGGAACACGGTTGGGTTGTAGTCAGTCAGAAGTCACTAGATGATTCCCCACCCCAAAAAAAAAAAAGGCCTGTGCCAGCAAATTGACGGACAATACGGAGATTTTACGGTAACAGAGTTGCTGCTGGAAAACAGAACATATATCTACTACTACTACTATCGAAGAACAGTTTGAAAAAAAATCCCGTGAACACGATGACCTCATCTGTTACCGCTCTGGTCCTATAGCGGCCGAGCGCTCCAAGCAGAAATAGTCCTTACGGTGTATAAGTATGAACTTCTGCGATGGTACCTATATACCTGTTCTGTTTTCCAACAGTAAGTCTGTTAATGAGTGGGGAGTGCAGGGTATACTTGTATGTACCTACATACAAATATGCCCTGCACTTCCCAGTTATGGACTCGTGGAACTAGCAGGAACACTAAAGGGTTTTAGTCGGTAGGAGTCCGAAGAGACCCCCATTGTCCCAAGATGGATGATTTCCAAGACGATTTCCCCAAAAGGAAAAAAAGGTGACAGTATAAAAATGTATGCGTCAAGAATAAAAGATAGTGGGCAATACGGACCTATTCTTCGTTAATTGCAGAAATAACTACGATTACACCTCAATCCTGCAATGTTTACTAACATCACAAGAATAGACATAACATAAACAAGTTGCTTCAAAATGAACCAACTGCGATGATTAACTAGTGAATTGTACTTTAAAGGGCGAAAGTCAACGACCGTCTGAAGATGTTTACGCAATGATTCTAATACTTACTTTAGTTACGGTATAGTGGCATTAAATTATATACACACATCAAATAAAGTTTGCGATCAGTTTGAATAATCGTTTTTTTTTGTTACGGTGGAATATATTATAATTTCTTCTTCTTATTAGATTATGTACTTAAAAACATAGAATAAAACAAAAAAAAAAACAATTGATTTCCATATAAAAAAGAAATTCAATCCAAGCTTATGCTCATTCAGAAATCTGACTTATTCAATTTTAACGGATTCATAACATATTTTCAAGGAAAGTTGTTGATAAAATGCCAAGAGCACTATCAGACGTTTTACGAGCAAGAATTGTAACTTTGAGGGAAGAAGGATATTCCACGAGAGAAATAGCGCACAGAGTTACTGTATTCCAATCCTGTGCCGGCCGTGGTCACGTTGCAGAGGTACCACGGCATGGATAATTTAGCTGACCGACCCTGCAGTGGTCGCCCAACTGTTCTGACTGCTGCTCAGAAGCGCTATATCAGATTGCTGGTAGCCTATGACTCAACAATCAACGCCACTAAAATAAAAGCAGAAGTGCGGGCCGCCTCTGGACTTGAAGTTAGCACTCAGGCCATTCGAAATTGTTTACACCTGACAGGACTATGAGCACGAAGGTCTTTTCGAGCTCCGGCAAAATTAAGAAGATGTGGAAGAAAACATTTCGAAAAACTGTCTCTTCGTTGACGAATCGCGTATCAGTACTGGGTCTTTTCCAGACACGGACACGTTGGTTATCTGGATTACCCAGATAACCGACGTGTCCGTGTCTGGAAAAGACCTGGAGACTATAAAAGGCCAAAAACTGCCACTGGAACTTTTCAGCAACGCGGGAAATCGGTGTCCTTTTAGGGTGGAATTATGATTGGAGCTAGAACGCCGAGGAATCGAGGCTCCATGACGGCAGATAGGTACAAAACAGTCGCTATTGATGGAATTGTCAGATTTTCCGAGTAAACCATGAGCACCAATTCGTACTGGATGACTATTATGATTTTTTAAACTTTTTGCTCAACGAGTCAATGCTGCTCTCCGATAATACGACATCACAAGGTTGCTGGAGGAGTTAGGTATATTGTAATAAATAAAATCCTTCTATTAATAAATTGTTGGTTAAACGATCTTTAACTTTCCATCAAATTTTTGTTACAATTAAATTAGGATTGAATTACCTACGCAATTTTTGTTATTACAAAATATAAAACAATTTTATTTTTTAATTTCAGACAGTGTACTTCTATTCAAAAAAATATACAGGGTGATTGGAAGCTGGGTGCAAAGCTTTAAGGCGAAGATAGTACAGACAATTTAGAACCATTTAAGCCATGGTTATCTTAGACGAAGTCTTACTATTTTTATTTAAGGTTATAAGGTTTACAAAGAGTATTTATGAATTTTAATTTTTTTTTGTGAACTTAAAATGTCTGTAAACAAAATGTCTAACGACAAAGAAGCCTAAAACTTATTTTGCTAGATTGCTTACTCATTACTTTAATAAAATAAAATAAAAATTATTTCATTTATCATTTAATTTGGCCAATAACAAGCAGTTTAGTTAAAATTTTGGGAATATTCGAAATAAACAATAAAAATTAGGTTAAAAAAAATGGTAAGACTTCGTCTAAGACAACCATGGCTTAAATGGTTCTAAATTGTCTGTACTATCTTCGCCTTAAAGCTTTGCACCCAGCTTCCAATCACCTGTATAACTTATACCCTTTTTCTTGATAAAGTTAAATTTAAAAAATATATCAGCTTCTGCTAGTGATCACAAACTTTTTTTGATGTGTGTATGTACAGTTGGCAATTCTGAACTTCGCGCAGAACGCTGCGCAATAATTTTTTTTAGAAACCAAATGGTGACATGAGGCGAGTGTGCTGTGTGAGTGAGAGAACATGCGTGAAAGTTCGTAGTGCCTATGTTCAGACCTGTCAAGTTATCGGCTGTATTGTAGGAGGCACCTAATTAACGGTAAATTCTGGCGGACTGAGGTGTCTTGGAAGGATGGGAAGTTTTTTTTTCTTAAAATCGCTAATTTGCGCTGGTGACATTAAAACAACATTAAAGAGACATTGCTGCGTCAATATGGGGTAGGTAGGTATTTAGGTAGTCTTGATCATAGGGTGATTAGGTAGCGTTTGATGATATCGGTTGTAAGTAGGTAAAGTCGGGGAAATTTATAGATAAGTAAATTACTGCTAACTTAAATTGTTCGCTAAATCAGAACTGTCCTTCTTTGGTAATTGTATAAAATGGATATAACACAGCAAAGTGACGTAAGGTAACAATTTGCTTAACAATTAATTTATCTGACTGCTCCTATGGTCTTACTGGCTCCTTTAGGAGTTTCAGTTCTAAGACTGACCTATCATAATGAAAGTATGAGAGGACTGTTGAAGAAGGTGTTGAAAATTGAGTATTTCATTGGCTATAATTTGTTTTTTAATTAAAGAGTGTCCGTGGAGTTTCTTGCCCGTTTTTCTCCATAGGTGCCTACTACGCTTTGGAATGGACAACTAGCTTCATATTTCTATCTCCTTGACATTTCAAAAGTTCCTGTAAAAAGTTTAACTGAATTAAATGCTTTGAGTTTGAGTACTAATATTTATCACCATTACAAAAAAGTTTACAACGCCTTACAAATTCGTATAGCAACAACTTTTTTTTCGAACGCTTGCAGCAATTGAAGTTGGCCAGGCGTTATTACTTACAAAGCGATATCTGGAAATATTATCAAGACTATTCGGTGCCAAAAGCCAATAGAATCGTACATCCGAGGCCGTCGGGATGGCTCATAAAAATGCCGTTTAGAAAGTAATTTTAAATGATAAATGATCGTGTACATTACTTTTGTATGGATTTTGGACTTTTAGATGTGTTATGTAATAAGCTGAAATTGAAATACCTACAATATTATGTGCTTAGATAGTCTATCTATTGCTTATTAATAATGTTTGTACCTACTGTGGCGTTAACTGTAGTTTTGCCTACACCCACAGCAAGAAGGCGTGAGTCTAACGTAGAAAGCAATATAACAAAAAAAAAAGTTTAAAAAAAATATTTCAAATCCTTCGACATGACGTTATTTTACTCGGAGAGTGTGAAGTGCCCTTCCGGAAGCCGGTAAGTGTCAGTCCACACCATATCGATTTGTGAACGGGAAATGAACGGATATAAGTATGTTGCACGCTTCCATAAATATTGTTTTATTGTCGTCTTGTCGGTTAAAGTGTGTTGTGTGTCCAATTTCCTTTCAATCCCATTTTGTGAAGCGTAAGTACCTATGTCTGTGTAGTGTTGGAAGTTAGGCCGGGGAAAATAGGTTCCTGCGTTTTTTTTCTTGAATTTTTGAACATATTAAAGCAAGTCGCTTTAAAGCATGTTAAATAATAGAGGGCGCTCCCATAAACTCGTTAATATCATACCCATAATCATTAATAGATTAAAATAAAAATATCAGCATAGAAAAATAAGTATTAAAAAGAACCGAATTAAAAATAAATAAATTATATGACGATAAATTCGAAACGTCCCGATTAGAATCAAAATAGTAGCGCGGAAACTAATCCACGCTACTATTTTGATTCTAATCGGGACGTTTCGAATCATGAAATCATAATATAATGTATGTTTTTTTTTTTTGGTACTAACCAAGCGTATTGGCGTTGCCGAATCCAGCCGTACTTCTATTTTGATAGTCGTGCGCGTGTACAGAATGTTTCTTTAACGTATCAATTTAATATTTTATCTGAATATTTAAAAATATTAAAATATAATATTATGATTTGCGGCGAGCTACCCATTGCTCACCGTCCGCAAGCCTCCTCGCGCCACTCCCAAATGTGCGCGAGGACTTTTGCCTCTAGATCCCATGGCAGCAGTGAACTCTGCCTTACACAATTAATGAAAAACACCATTGTTTGATATGAATGCAAAGTTAGCTTAAAAGATTAACTATTTTGGTTAAATTCAGTCCATATCTATGTTGACCTTTTTACTTAGCTTAAGCTGAAAGATTTCCAAAAAACTGAATGCAGTAATAAAATCGAATTATAGCTCTAAAAACGATGACATGGTTTCTTAGAACAAACATATCTAACTCTAAGGGTAATCTGCATGAAACGGTTACTTTACTTAGCAAAAGTCAAAGTGCGTTCTGTGAATCTCGCTCTTGATAGTTTCAGATTTTTCGATATCAACCCATCTCAGTGAACCATCCTGTAAATTCTTTTACTTGGGGTAATCTCAAACTCAACGCAATTATTTCAAATAAACCAATTACAGACAATTTTGAATTGTCAAGGGGTCGGTCACTCAGAAAGATGAAACTAGTTGCCCGTTCCAAACCGTAGTAGGATCCCATGGTGAAGAACGGGCAAGAAACTCAATGGACAACCAACCATTTGAAAAATTCAGTTAGTAGGTATCGTTGCTACAAGAACTCGACAAAATCCTTATTAATAAATCTTCAAAGTCACCGAAATATAAATATCCGCCCTTGCCCATAATAAGAAGCTACGACAAACTTTAATTACATAAATTATCATGCTAATTATTATTTGCTGTGAATTGCGTGCAAACATACTTTATTACTGAATGTTATTGCCATAAAAATACAATCCTTAATTTTGGCGTAACTTACAAATGCGACAATAATTGCGATTGCGTTTTTTGCGTAATTGTTATGATTTATTTTGAAATTTTAATTATGCATGATTTTCAAACATCTTAAAAAAAAAAAAAACATAATATTTAGATAGATGCACACCATATTTGTACGCCTCCTGGCATAACATAGCGTTCTGTTCACCAAACTCAAGATCTGTATTTCTTTACCTGTGTGAGGCTTCTGCCTCGAATTTTGCGGGCAGCGGGGCGGCAGCGGCGGCGGCGCGGGCGCTCACCGCTTGACTGGAGTGCACCGCTCGTTGCCCGCCCCCGCACCGCTGTTTTCGAGAACCGGTCTATTTGATTTTACGCATAAGATCCTGCCGCTCCCGCGCCGCCGCCGCCGCCGCCGCCGCCCCGCTGCCCGCAAAATTCGAGGCAGAGGCCTTAACCTCAGACCAAATATTTATTTGGTCTGAGGTGCTAACAAATAAAATCAAATCTGATCAAATCATGATCAGATTTGATTTGACATTCATTTGTCAAAAGATGACATAAAATTGTCACATGTCACGACTGTTGCTGTATAATAAAGCAGAAGAGTCTATGCGCAAAATTTACGAAATTGTCTGATTGTCGGATTTAACCTCTATCAGTCGGTTTTATTAATTAAACTTACAGTTCGGCCGTCGAGAATGCGTTCTTCACACCTATCAGTTTCGTACTAACGAAAATATGTCTTGCGAATTTGACCCTTAATAGGACTAGAAATTGTCCAACTGACAGGTTTCAGGAACGACGACGGTCGGACTGTAGAAAACAGACATGCACCTGTTTCTGAAAGTGTCCTCTAAAACGGTGAAGGAGAGCATCGTCAGGAAACGAACATGTCCTAAAACTAAAAATTCGAAGACACTGATGTCCACCTACCCGCACTGGGCCCGTATGGTGGATTATGGCAGGAAGCCTGTGGCCTAGCTGTGGAAACATAGTCTGATTATTTTTATGTTAATAACGTATACTGAATGCTGTGCAACAACTACACTCAAGTCGATTCTCTTGGATGCAATTATATTACAAAGGTAGGACGACGTTTAGCACTAAACGTATTAGAAACATAAGAAAGCTCAAGGTCACTCAGCGCGCCATGGAAAGGGCTTTGCTCGGTGTTTCTTTGCGAGATCGAATCAGAAATGAGGAGATCCGCAAACGAACTAAAGTCGCTGACATAGCCCAACGGGTTAGCAAGCTGAAGTGGCAGTGGGCGGGGCACATAGCGCGCAGAACTGACGGCCGATGGGGCAGAAAGGTTCTGGAATGGAGGCCACGTACCGGCAAGCGCAGCGTAGGACGTCCACCCACAAGGTGGCCAGACGACCTAATAAAAGTCGCAGGAAGCCGCTGGATGCAGGTCGCTTCCAAACGGCCAATTTGGAAATCATTGGGGGAGGCCTATGTTCAGCAGTGGACGTCCTATGGCTGAAATGATGATGATGATGATGTATGTGAAACATTGTTCTGTTTTTGTCAATCGTTTGACGAAAACAGAGACCGGACGATGTTTTAAATATGTTAAGGGATAAGTACTTTTGAAGTGGCAAGGCTTGTGGTTAAGTAGTAACAGCTGCACGGGTCGATTAGACTAAGCTACCCTGGCCGCGGTTGGTCCGTGGATGGATGACCATCTTTACATGCCAAGAGCCCTCCGTGCCTCGGAAAGTACGTTAAGCCGTTGGTCGCGGTTGTCATTTGTAGATCTTTGACAGTTGTTACGGGTCGTTAGAAGCCCGAAAGTCTGACAACCAGTCTAACCAAGGGGTTTCGTGTCAAACTCAAACCATTTATATTATATTTATATTTACTTTTGAATTGTCAAGGAGTCGGTCAGTCAGAAATATGAAGCTAGTTGCCCATTCCAAAGCGTAGTAGGTATCTATGGAGAAGAACGGGCAAGAAAGTCAATGGACACTTTTTTAAATTAGGTATATTATTGTTACAAAAATATTAGTTACGTCATTAAAGTTGAATTTATAATCAAATGTGAGAACGATGTAAAAAAAGTACATGTTAAAAGCCTCCAGAGTATAGCAAACAGAAACAAAAAAAAAAAAAAATGCTGAAATTAAATTATTAAAATAAGCCCAGACAGCACATACTGCGGGCCCTATCAGAATACCAGCGCTACGACATTTATTTTTAAATGTCGCAGCATTATGCTGAGATAGCCTTTTGGCCTCGTACAGGACTTACTGTTTTTATTTTAATTTTACTTTGTATTTTATTTACGGAGGAGCTCGTGGCTAAGTAATAACTGCCGGATGGGTCGATCCATCAGGTCAAGCTACGCTTGCCGGGGTTGGTCTGTGGATGGGTGACCATTTTTACATACCGAGACTCCTCCGTGCCTCGGAAAGCACGTTAAGCCGTTGGTCCCGGCTGTCATTCGTGGATCTTTGACAGTCGTTACGGGTCGTCAGAAGCCCGAAAGTCTGACAACCAGTGTTACCAAGGGGTATCGTATTACCCAGTTACTAGGTTGTGGAGGTCAGATAGGCAGTCGCTTCATGTAAAATACTGTTATCCAGCTGCATCCGGTTAGACTGGAAGCCGACCCCAATATAGTTGGGTAAAGGCTAGGCAGATTGATATATTTTTGTATTTTATAAATATTATTTATGTTTTTATGAGTGTGTTTTAGTTTAATTTGTGATTTCCTGTGCGAGTCTCAATAAATACTTTTTATTTTCTTGCTTTTTCTTAGAAATGACCAGTCCTAATTCACACGACACATCGATCAGCACCATTCAGCTCAACCATTTTGAAGGGAGCTAATTGGTCCAACTCACGCGCCACCATCAGCGAGACATCTGAGTGAGCATGACATACTCACAGCCGCCAGGGCACATTCAAGTCAATGAAAGACGTAATTACCCTGTAAATTGTAGCTCTAAAGTACATAGTACTCACACCGCTTACTCAGTAACTAGGTTGTGGAGGTCATATAGTCGCTCCATGTAAAATACTGGTATACAGCTGCATCCGGTAAGACTGGAAGCCGACCCCGACATAGTTGGAAAATGGCTAGGCATATGATTTTAGGATAAGTAGGTAGGTAAAGAAAGAAAAGAAGAAAGAAAATACGTTTATTTGCGGGACACATGACGCAAGTAAAGAAAATAACAATTTGGTGGAAAATATGCGTCACATCCACGCAAAACGGCCATCGCTCAGCATAATGCTGGGACCCTTTTCGTACTTTTCATATTGAAAATTTTTAAACCATAAACGTGCGGTAAAACGCGGTACTGCGGCTAGCTTTTAAAAGTTACCGGGAAATATTAATCATCCTTGTTTAAATACTTTAATAGTGACCGCATGTTGAAATTAACGTTTTCATTCACGTTCATTTTCCTGAATAGTTACTGAAAATCTGATTAAAAATGTTTCCTGTAAAAGGTCGGGAGGAGTTGAGAGTAGAGTAGAGGAGAAATATTTTCAGCTATGGAGTTTTTATTATTTCCACGAATTGTTTTGTAAGTAAATAAAGAACCTACTCAATATTATCTAGCATTCACGCTGTTTCGCCTATTAGATTAATTTTAGATTAGATTCCTAAGACTGGTTGTCAACATACACTAGTACTAGTGTATGTTGACAACCAGTCTTACCAAGGGGTATCGTGTTACCCAGTAACTGTGTTGTGGAGGTCAGATAGGTAGTCACCTCATGTAAAATACTGATATTCAGCTGCATCTGGTTAGACTGGAGGCCGACCCCAAAATAGGAGGAAAAAAAAAAAAAAAAAAAACCAATAAATTTGACAGGTATTCCTACATACTAACTACATACACATTAATATTATTTTCGTGCAAGAATCAAACCCTACACATAAGCCAAAAGCCGATTATTGCAGCAATGGGCCAACCTGGTCAAAACGTTCAACTTTCTATAAGTATCGACCTGCGAGACCTTGAGCCACTTTTAACGACGTCCCCAAAGTTAGAAGTCCAAAAAAAAGTAATAACATTGAGTACTTCACACGTCTCGACATGCCCCGAAAAATATTACCCCGACAGCTTCAGAAATAATATTCCGAGCTTAGCACTTTATGTAAATACCTACTCTAGAAAGAAATATACGGAACATTTTATTTGCTAGTAAAGTCGCACAAAGAGTTTAGTTTACGGATAAAAATATTCATCTTTTCAACTTCACTACCAATACTTTTTTTAGGGTCAATACTGCATCCAACTGCCAATCGACTGTTATTAGAACTGCGCGCCGACTGGAATTGAAATGTGCAGTCAGTTGGCAGGATTGATATAGTTATGTTTTACGAGCCTTCTAATACAGGCACTGTTTGCCTAAAAGGAGGCTCCAAACACGTTTGAATGTAATGTAATTTTTGTCACAATAAACTATTTTGTATTTGTATTTTTGTATGACAATAGCACAAAAACTGCTTCCAAGCTGCAGTTTTCATATTTTTTTTAACCATAATGGGGAAGCTCTTGGCCTGAATCTCACCTGATGGGTAGTGATGATCAGGCCGAAGATGGAAGCGAGCTTCACCCGGGATCCTTAACCACCGAAACACAACAATGCTGTTAACATTGTTGTTATGGCGACAGACCTAGATAAGATGGTGGTAGTTAGACAGGTGGACTTAGAACAAGCCCTACCATCAACTTAACCTAGCAGAAAATTTTGCCCCACTGGGAATCGAACCCGGGACCTCTGGGTCTGAGACAGGTGGTCTATTTGACCATAAGCACATTCACAACATAGTTTAAATGTAAGGAGTTGCACAGGCGGGCGCCTGTATATTTATTTCGTTGGTTGTCTCTACATTTTAGGAAGCGTGTTAGATATCTTTACTGGCATCTGATACTGTTCGTTAGCTCTTGTTTGGAAAATTTTCGTAGAAAAGGGAGAACATTGTTACGCATTGAGGGTGAAGGAATGTTAGTATAAGTGGGTTACCTACTTGTTTATTGTAGGTAACGTAGTTTATCTGTGTATTGTTTGGAGTGTTAAAACCTTTGTATCCTTTTGAAAGCCACAAGAGAAAATACATTTTCTCGCAACGCAACACCTCGACAAAAAGGCGTTGCTTTAAGGACCTGTTTGGTACATAATCGTTATTTTTTTCTTCAACTCTTAAAAAACCCACAGTTAGATAGAGGTGGTAAATTTTTTCTGAAAACTTGATTGGCTACTGTGCTACGAAAGGTAGATTACGCATGCAAATATTTGTATAGATAACAGTCAGTGTATTTCCTGGCTCTGGGTGTATGTGCTTGCACTAGAGTAGATAATATACATACATATTATGTACCTGTTTGTTTTCGTTTCCATCGTTTCTGTTTGGATAAGCTGGTATCAAAAGATATTCAACTATCTTTTCACTAACATCCACTATCAAGCTCCATAACTGAACATTCGCCTTATCGTAGGATCATCGGCAATTTATATGATAATCCTCACAGTGGCTGTTAGCCGACGGATGACGCTTACTTACCGTCTTACCGTTTAACTAGAAACTAAAGAAGGTTTACAAAACTTTAATCTTTAGAGCGGTTCTTAAAATTTAAAATGTGAGTACTTATCATTCAAAGCATAATTAATTCGTTTAAAAAAAAACGGAACGAAGCCAATTTTTTCTAAAAGGCCTTGGGCCTTCTTCCTTGCGGCTGCAGAAAACCTCAAGCGGCGAAAGTATAATAACCTCATAGGCAACTATATTTTCGAGCCGTTTGGGGTTGAAACCCTAGGGCCGTGGGGTCCGAGTGCTCATGGTCTATTCACTGAAATCTCTAAACGACTGGTTGACACTTCCCGTGACCCAAGGGCTGGTTTTTACCTTGGCCAGAGGCTAAGCATTGCCATACAACGTGGCAATGCGGCCAGTCTCTTGGGCACACTACCAGTCGACAGCGATGCGGATGAATTTTTCGAGGCTATATTTTAGATTGCATAATAATATATTAGTTTTAATTTTTTATATATATTAAACATTTTTTAAAGACCTTTATTCTTTTTTACAAAAGCAAAAAAAAAACTTTAAGAGCATTTTATTAAATGATCTGCTAAAAAATCTAAACGAAATTTCTCAGGAGGTGGTGGAAAAGTTCATGAATGACAAAGGCCTCCCCCAAGCACCGCCACTTCAGCTGGTTCTGCGCTTCCCGCATCCAGCGGATTCCTACGGCCTTCACAAAATCATCAGTCCACCTTGTGGGTGAGCTTCCAACGCTACGTATTTCAGTACAAGGTCGCCACTCCAGAATCTTTCGATCTTCGGCCATCTGTTCTGCGAGAAATGTGCCCTGCCAATTTCCACTTCTGTTTGGCAATTCTTCGGGCTATGTCGGTTACCCTGTTTTTTTAGCGAATCTCCTCATTTCTGATTCGACCACGTAGGGAAACTCCAACCATGGCGCTCTCCATTGTCCTTTGGGTGACTGAGCCAGTTTGAGAGTGCCGTAAGTCATCACTGGCAACACGCACTGATCAAAAACTTTCGTCTTTGGACACTGCGGTAAGTGGGACGAGAAGATATTGCGTAGCTTCCTGAACGCAGTTCAGCCGAGTCGGATTCGACGAATGACCTCTTTCTCGAAGTTGAACCTATTTAACTGAACAGTTTGTCTTAGGTAAACATACTCGTCCATAACTTCGAGTGTATCTGATCTTCAGTAAAGGGGTGCTGCATGGGCATTTGACATGACCTTTATCTTGTTCATGTTCAATTTAAGACCTACTCTTTCGGCTCTATTAAGGTCATCGAGCATTGTACTGACGTCGTCCATAGTCTCAGCCATGACAACTATGTAGTCGGCAATCCGAAGGTTAGTGATGTACTCGCCATTGATGTTGATGCCTACCCCTGTCCAGTCCAAAACCTTGAAGACAGTGAAGGTAAACAATTACGGAGAGATAACGTCTCCCTGTTTCACACCTCGCTGTAGAAGAATAGGTGTCGAGATCTAGTCCCGGAGTTGGATTGACATAGTGGCGTTTTTGCACAGACACTTCAGCACCTCGATGTACCAATAGTAAATCTGGCACCATTGAAGAGACTGCAGTACAGCATATGTCTCGATCGAATCGAAGGCTTAATAGAGAGGCAGGTTATACTCTTGGGTCTTCTGTATAACCTGCCGCAGCGTATGTGTGGTCTACGGTGCTAAAGCCTTTACGGAATCCGGCTTGTTCGGGAGGCTGGAAGTCGTCAAACAAACCTGCGCGCGAGACGGTTCTTGTTGACTCTTGAAAACAGCTTGTTGAAAGTGGCGCAGAAGTGAGGTTGGCATATAATTCTTAAGGAGGGCATTGTTGCCCTTCTTAAAGAAAAGTATGCCACTGTTCCATGCCTGTGGCGTTTGACCCTCGAGTATGACGGAATCAAACAGCTTCTGGAGGGTCTTAAGAACGGGTTTACCGCCAGCCTTTTGGAGTTCAGAAGTAATTACCCGGTGCCTTATTGTTTTTGACCTACTTGACGCGCCGGGTGCCAGCTTGTAATGAATAAACTGTTATATTTTTCTAACGTTTTCCCTCTTACATAGGGGAGGTTTGTGTCCCAGCACTGGATTACATTAGATATAGGCTGATTATGGTCAACTTTCAATACAAAACGCGGGCAATTACCGTTTTAGTTTTAAAATCTTCAAGACGTCCCCTCTCGTATCTGCTATACTGTGTTCATTTCATGATGATTAACATGACACACGTAGAAGCCAAATTGAAATAAAACTTCTGCACCTATTCATTCTGTTGAACAAATGTGTGTGTAGCATATTTCTGGAAGTTATTCCCCCCGACTTTGGCTGACAAACGGATGAAACTCGAAGCGAATGTAATAAGAAGTTATTTGATCGATGATCGTTGAATGTGTGGGCTAAATTGTGAGAATACGCCCAGGAAGATACTTTCTTGCCTAATTATCTGGAGGATTTATGGGTTTATTTATATACTTTGTTTAAAGTTTAGTGACGTTCAAACTTCAAAAATGTAGGATTAAATTTCTTCTTAATTGTTAATCATTACTTAACTTTAAGCAACGTTTATAAATAAACCCTTAAATCTTCAAATAGTTGCACAGATGGTTGCATTGTAAGGTTGCCTGGAAGAGATCGCGGAAAGCGATAAGGCCGCTTGTATATTTTGAAGTGTTTGATTTATTTTTTGTTATGTATTTTTGTGGTGTACAATAAAGGTGAACATAAAAATAAATAAAGAATCTAAGAAACAAAATCGCTTTTCGCTCCTTCCTTGCGCACTCCCATTGAACGGAATCGTTCATTCAGCCGGCCCTTTAACTTTTTCACGCCTTGCTCACGCTAAAATATGGGCTTTTCAAACTTACTTATTTTCAGTTCTGGGTCCCGACTTGTAGAAACTCCTGCATTTTCTTAATCATAAAGATATGAATTATGAAGCTGTCCATGGTATCTTTGGAAGAGATTTTAATTTAATTTTGTGAGGGTGGTGGTGGTTCTTGCAGGCACTCAGTTGAGATCATTTTTACGATGTTCTTTAGTAAGTACCTATTGTACGAGTGATTGTGAAAGCTCACGAAAGGCAAAATAATTAGTCTGGGTATTTGTCACCAGATACAATGAAGAGAGGTCTATAATTGGGTGTTCCCAAGGTTATAAGGTCGAGATTCAATGGTACCTATCAACCAACCTTCATAAAAGTTGTGTCACAATAAACACCCTAAACGTTCATTAAAATAATGTATCAATAAAATTGCGCTGAATAATATCGAAAAAAAAACGCAACCTGGAAATTCTATTCAAAACTGTTTCTTTTTCACTTATGCTATACTTTGCTACGTGACTTTCAAGGAATTTCCCTTGAGATTCTTCTGAAAAAAACATACATTATGACTCAAACACTACACAATAAAAAGACAAAGCTCCTAATGGCATACAGATTCAGTCTTCAATTCTTCCAACTTCTTTGAAACCAGCACTAAATTTGGGCCGGAACCTGAAAAACCACAGAGGTGTCGTTATGAAAAGCGATCGTACACGTAAAAGGTTTGAGCGGGGCTTTCAGGCAAGCTTTGTGGGTGCATCAAACGGGCACTATTTCCGCTTCCGCCCGACTAGGCACTGATCGCGAACACCCTAGATTGTATAGAGTTAGGTAGTGGCTAGAATAGGTGGCACAAACAAAGAATTAATATTAATTTGAAGACAACCTCATTGGTCTAGTGGTCGCAAGCGCTACTGGTGACGACGAGATCCTGGGTTCGATTCCCAGGTCAGGCAAAGTGTTATTTATAATAATTTTTATCGTTCCAAAAACAGTGTTACAGATTATTTTTTCACCAGTTATTGATAAGCAGAAACTATGCAATACAATACAGTATTTAAATTTAGTCGAAAACATTACCTGTTAAAAAAAAACTGTATTACAGGAGACAGGACCTTCCGTTTAAAATTAATTTCGTTTAAAACGTTGGTAATTAAAAGAAAGTAGCTGTAGGTGTGTGTGTGTGCTGTGCAGGTGTGTTGCGTAAGTGTGTTGTGTGGTGTGAGTAAGTTGTTGCAGTGTGTGTGTGATTGCGTATGAGTGTACAGATTTCACTGTATAACTATATCGGTAATAAGTAGACTTTCAAGTAAGTAGACTTTCAGTATCACTATATGAAAGTTTTAGAAGCCAATCACGCAGCAGCAATTTGCACTTTGGGAAAGAATGCTCGTAAATGTTGAGTAGTTTGTTCGCTTCGTTAGAAAGATGAGGACCGAGGACAGAAATGTCGACTAGCAAGAGTGGTCCTATGGAGTACGGTGGACCATACATGACTTTTGCGTCGTTCCTCACTCATGAGCCCTGGAAAATAGGTGAGAGAGGAATGTTGGCGCAGAATTGATTGAAGGGCAAAGAGCTGTCTCACAGATAGAAGTTTACACTCGCAATATAACAGAAATGTAGGGTATATGCGTGGTTTCCTATGCATAACCTTCAAGAGAGCTCTCTGTGCTTATTCAACTTTTATAAACGCAGTGGTATAAGCTCCTCCCCACGCTAAGATACAGTATGAGAGAAAGGACTGTGCCAAAACATCATATACAGCTGTAAGCGAAACACTCTGCAGAGGCGATCTAAGCCTTTTGAAGGTAAATATTAGTTTACGGACACGACCTGTCGGACTTTTAGATGTGTGTGCCAATTCAGGGTGGAGTCAAGGAAGACTCCAAGGTACTTGACATTATTTCGGTTTAAAGTCAATTATTTCTCAAAAAAAAAAAAGAACGCTACAGTTCACTTAACATATTGAGAAAATTTAGATAAAATAAAAGTAAGTGCGATTCTCTGTGTTGACAATAAGAAAATTAAGAGAGAGGTGACAATCGGTATTGTTAGTGTTGTTATTTTCTAACGTGTTCTTCTAGGGCTTTTTTTAAATATACATACATAACGTGTCACTATTGGTTACTTCATCAGGTAGTTGTAGTATTATACAGTTTTGCTCCCTCATACAGTATATTTTTTCTTCCATAGTTAGTTCGGGGTTGTCTTAATTCTAGTTTGTCTCGTCGTCTTGCGTTGTATGTGTAAGTTTTATTTTTAAGGTTTAATTGTTAATGTGTACCTTGTGTTATGAATTTATGATTTATGTATTAGAGTGTATGTTTCAACTATGTATTATTGTATTTTTGTATCATTGTAAATTTAGGTGGTTTGTGTTAAGTAGTCATAGTTATAAAGTATTTTTATTGCTTTATTTTGGTGATTTGAGTTTGTACTTTGAGTAACGCCGTGGACGATAGGCCTACCTCTATGAAAAAATGCTCCTGTAACTTAAACTAAGTAATAATGTCTCATCGTCAAGACTATCACTTCACAGTATCAAAGAAAATAGGAAGCAAGTAGTTGACAGATGAAAACCTATACCTACCTACCTACGTGACAGGCTGTACAATTTCTTTTAACGTTTCTTGTAACCTTAAAGGGGACTGATTTACAGTTCCTCGGGTGATTGTCGCCGAAAGAGATTTACAGTCACTTTACCGAATTTCATCGTTACGATATTAGGTTTCAAGTAATAAAGGGCGTACCTATTGCCATTTATCGGTAAAATTTCCCAGGCTGCCATGTAAAATTTTCTATGGAAAAACTCGCAGTTATTATTAGAGTTACTGTGCACATCGAGCTGTTAAGTAGGTACCTACTCGTACAAATAGTGTACATTACGACGCAACTTAGATGTAGCACCAATTAGAAAATGTGCATTCATTAATTTAAATTTTACGAATGTATTTGGTTATATGACTTCAGAAATAACTGCGTTTGCGTAAAGATCATGTTCACCTAAGCAGTAATAAATATTGGTGATTTTGAATGCGCACTCAGTTCAGATGGTGATCGGTTTTACGAATTTTGCCGATGCTACATCTGAGTTGTGTCGTACTGTAGGTACACTATTTGTACTTTTAACTTAGCTATTCTATAACAGAAGGCTGGTTACCAATAAAAACAATATTTTTCAATAGCCCTTTGTTTTCGATAAAGAACCAATAATAAAATCTTCAAATACGAGTTTCTTTGCTATTACCTAGCCACAGTATAAATAAGTAACAGTATTATATCATCATAGAAAACGGCTGAAACGACGCGCTTCGAAATCTCAGTTTATACTAAGTACGCAACAGTATCCAGTACGCGGCAGTTACGCAGGTCACAGCCGAGACGTAGTACTGTTACTTTATCATACTGTGCTATTACCTCGCTTACCTATTATTATTATTATCAAACCTATAACAATTATTGCTGGCTTCCTTGCTTATTGCAAATCCTGTCTAACCCTTTCGAAGCCTGTCGCACGTGCCAGTCGACTGCGTGTGGACACAGCTCTTGCTCCAATGACTTCTTGTGCCGTGAGCTTCGCACCAGAATTACTGGTCAAAGGCAAGCGTTCATACTTATTGTGCACACAGTGCCTTGGATTCAATCTCTGCAGCCCCTATGTGCTCCTGGTACTTAGATAATAGCGTTTCTTGTGCAGTGTGAGCTTCGCACCAATATTACTGGTCAACTTATTGCGTACACACTGGTTTGGATTCAACCTCTGTAGCTGGGCTCCTAGTAGTTTGTTGATTATGTTTTACGAGTTTTAACAAATCAATAGAGTAGACGTACGTTTAATTTAAACCAAGTTGCCAATAACTGACGATGAATAAAAAAAGTAACAAATTAAAAAAAAAACCCGACTTCGTTTTTTTTTTATTCTTTTTTTATCTATGGACTTTTATGACCGCAATGCGTTTGACAGTCCCATCGTACCCTAAACATTTATACTACTATGGATCACATTTGAGCCATGAACCCGAACAGACTCTTCGCATCATCACCATTTGGTTGAGACAGTATGTTATGGAATGCGCCCATATCAAGTTGGTTCAACTTCAAGACCCCATACAGATGCCTTCTATGAGACTCATATCGAACACAATCCATCAATAAGTGATGTAAGTCCTCGAACTGCGTTAAAAGACTTAAGTTTAAAAAAAAAACTGAAAAGCTAAAAACAAGCCCATTTTAATTAAAATAAAAGTTGGAAGCAGGCGGACCCATTTGAGTCTGAAAATATAAAAATGGAATGGATCCCGCCTTTTGGAGCTTCGCCACAGTCAGGTAAAAATAGAACTTTGGAAACTTTTTACCCGACTGCGAAGCAAAAAGGAGGGTAATGATTTTGAGAGAGGACGAGAGAGGACATAAAGTCATGAAAGAAAAAAAAAGAATGATGCTCTTTGGGGGTATCAAATGACATGGCAAATTAGCACATTACAAAAATATATATATTATTACCCCAAAATAATTTAAATAAAAGTTATAAAACTACGACAAAAACGTTACCTAAAAAGGTAAACCAGACATCAAAGATAGACGAATTCGTCTGTCGTGTTTTGTCGTAGTTGAGTTTTAGTTTTATAACTTTTGAACTATCACATTAGTATTACCAGGTGGTTATGACCTGAATGCTAGATAATATTATGTAGTAGCCTGAATTCCTGAAGTCCGTACATCTGGCAGAGGATACTGCAGTCCGTGGCGCATCGAGATACCGCAGTTTTGGCAACATGTATGTAGCGACTGACATACAAACTTACTTTCTTCATGTGTAGAGATAAATTATGGTGTTTTTCTAGGAAAATTTCGCTGTATCTGTTCCAATATAGTTAATGTAAGTAACACTATTTCCATTTACTAAATCGGAAAAAATCTAGGTATTTTATTTAGCTATCAGATTAAAGAAAGAACAGCTATATAAGATAAAAACTCCCACACATACATGAACCCTAAAAACATAACACTCCTTTTTTGGGCAGTCGTATAAAAACAAGCCAGTTACAGTAATGAAATAGTGTAAACATTTAGTGTAAATTAGTTTATGTTTTTATACTTTTTCGAATACTGGAACTATATAAATATATCATTATTAGGACGTGACAAACAGAAATGCTAGTGTATCATTATTTTCTAGTAGCTAACAATTCACCTTTTACTATAATTAAAAAAAACACCACTTGGTGCATCCACCCACGTATGAAGCTACTTACATACGTGGGTGGGCGCACCCACATATGTAAACATCCCACATACACTCTCAATATGTAGGTAAAGACAATTAATTGCTTATTGCAATTAATTGTTAATTAAATTGACTATAGTCTGATCCAAAAGTATCTTATGAAAATGTAAACACAAAGTGTGGATGCCAATTTGTGTAGTGCTACTTACAAATTGACTGATTTGATTTGATCATTTGAATTCTTAAGCCAGAAATTGACATTTTAAATCCTGTTAAAGATTTTTTAATTTTACTACTAATTTTTTCAATAAGCATTTAATAATTTATTCAAGCAATAGTTTTCATAAAAAAGGTGAGATATAAAATTGAAACCTTCTAAATACAGATGTTACTAATTCCCTATAATAAGTGATTGAGTATGAATTTAACATGAACATAGTCTGTTTACACTTTCATCAACTACTTATTGAATTTTAATATAAATAATTATTATTTAAAAAATTACAAGATATTAACTTTACCGTGCTTGTACTTATTAGAAGTGCTGTGTTTGTTAAGTCGACTCCGCTTTACTATAAGCGTCTACCCGACATAGTCCAATAGACGTGACAATGGTCAACTTTGTCTCCAATCCGCTAAGACGACCCTAATGCGCAAAAGTGTATACTGTATGGCTCCAGTCATTTATAACAAAGTTCCTAAAAGTTGGAGAGAACTACTTCAATCTATGTTTAAAAATAAACTTCGGCTTTTTTGACCGCCAGAGCAAAATATAGTGTTACTGAGTTCCTTAATGAAAAGGAATTTGACATAACACAAGTAATTAGATTCATTTGGAGCTACTTGTATAATAATGTTGATTTACTCTATAATTTTAATAACCCATTAATAATTAAGTATGGCAACTTTTAATATTTTGTTAAATTGTATAAATATATAATTTTGCCGTCACGTAGTGACAAACATGTTTACACTTAATTCACTTTATCATGCACTTACTATGACTATACACACACATATTTATGCAAATAAAATTCGCTCAATAATAATGATGAGCTCGTGGCTAAGTAATAACTGTCGCACGGGTCGATCCTTCAGTTTAAGCTACGCTTGAAGGGGTTGGTCTGTGGATGGGTGACCATCTTTACATACCGAGACTCCTCCGTGCCTCGGAAAGCACGTTAAGCCGTTGGTCCCGGCTGTCATTCGTGGCATCTTTGACAGTCGTTACGGGTCGTCAGAAGCCTGAATGTCTGACAACCAGTCTTACCAAGGGGTATCGTATTACCCAGTTACTGGGTTGTGGAGGTCAGATAGGCAGTCGCTTCATGTAAAATACTCGTACTCAGCTGCATCTGGTTAGACTGGAAGCCGACCCCAATATAGTTGGGAAAAAGGCTAGGCAGATTGATTGATTTATGCAAATAAAATTATGAAATACGAACTATTGAATAGACTACCAACTTAAATTCTGCGTATATTCGAATCACAACTAACTGTCATTCTTTGACAGTCGTATGAAAACTTTAACACTTTAAATTGAAAGAGTGTGTCAATACGTAGTATCTCTATGTAGTCTGTGGTGTCAATTTCATGAACAATTCTTTTTCCTGACATTACACCCACACCAAAGTCAACTAACAACAAAACTTCAGGAGCTATTTAGTTGAAAACACCTGCAGCAAAACCTGGTTCATTTTAAAACCAAATCAGTTTTGGCAACACACGGGCTGGGTTGCGCCAACCGGCGCGGCGGTGGTTGCTCCAGAACTTTGTGGAATTGTATTGGCATGTCACGGTAACTATTTGTTGTTTTGTAACGAAGATTCTTAAAGGCGATATGCTGGTCCTGATTTTGAGTGAGCGAGAAAAATTCTGGAGTTGGAAAATAGGAGGCGAATGTGGCATAGACTTTATATAAATTAAGGTACACATGACCAGTTAATATAATATTCAATCTAACACTAAAATAGAAATATTATGTGAGATCATAGGGCATCAAAAAATCCATAGGCAAATGTTGATTCGAGTCAGTTGTGCTTACTTTGGAAGGTAGATATGTTTTGGGGTATAAGCAGGTTTTTGAGTTTATAACAGTGTCTTTTGTTTGCCTATGACGCGTAGGTATATGAGAAGTTTATTTTAATATCATAAAATATAAATAAAATATTCATGATTCACGTAAAAAAATATATATTATACTACTAGTATAGATAATGTCCACTGTGTAGACTCGGTATATTGTGTACTGAAATTAATCAACATAGTACATTCATATGAAGACAGTACTTTGAATAATTTAAATAAAGCAGCAATCGAAATATCTATTCAGATACAAAATAGACAAACCAATGGTTTAATTCAACAAAACAGACTACCTGTAAGCTCCTTTCTAACGACACTAACAAAAGGTATAACCTAGACAAACACTCATACAGTTTACAAAACAAATAGTTGCTCCCAATTCGAAATCCTATACTAATTGTACAGTCTCGACCAACCCTTATTAGACCACCCAAACTTGAGCTTCGAGAACCAATCGAGAGCAAACGGTACACAATACGCCAATGCGCCATCGCGAGGAATGCCTACAATTTCAAGTTTCCCCGCGTCCATTGCATACCAGCCTAGAATTCTTTGTAAACCATGCGGAATATTCGCAGCAATGTATGCCAGCACTTTAAGCCAGCCGCTTTGTGGAACTGTGTGTATTTTGGGATAGATGTCTGTGAATTCGGCGAATTGGTATTTGGTTTTCATTCTGCAGTGAAATGAAGGAATGGGTCAGGTTTCAGATTGCCGTTTTGTTTGAAACCCTGCAGAGAACTACAAGAACAATAAGAACAACTATAGGTTACATTGCAGGAGAAGATATTGTTTTCAGGGAGATACCTACTAGATATTCACTAGGATACCTACTAGATATTCACCTTATTGTTTTTACCTGTAAAAACCAAATGCATTTTTTCTCATATGTAATTAGGCCATTCTACATAATATTATACAAAGGGGTAATCCCCGTATATTTATGAATGTTCACATTCTAATTTCAGTCTCAATTTGTAATAAAAATAAAACTTATAAAAACTAGTTTTAATTTTTATTTATTATATTAATTTTAATTATTTTGGGGTTTTAATATATATATATATACCCACCATTACCCTTGCCCTTTACCCTTTTTTTTACTTTTTCATTTGATACCAAACATGGCCTGATTAAAAAAATATCATTACTTTATGTCCTCTAGAGGGCGCCATATTAAATTTTATTGTGACGTCTATAACCAACGGATGATCAAAAACGCTTCCAAAGTTACCTCATTTGTCAAACTATGATGAGGAGTTTAGAAATTATGAGGGAACAGATAAACATACCTACATACATACCGGTCAAAATCATAACCCGCCTTTTTGCTTCGCCATAATCGAGTAAAAAAACACCTCTAACTCATTTTTTTTTTTTAAGTTTTTAACTTTCTTTGTCGCTGAGATGAGCTTGCGATTTGAATTTGCACGTTTTTTATTTAAGTATAAGGTCTTGAGGGATCCAGAGTTCCATCGATAAACAGGAATGTTCAAAACTACGTCTGTATCATCTTCATCATACACAATGTGTAAAAAAAACAAACCCTGTGCGATTCGTGAGGGTGTTTTTAAGTATCGTGCTGCGAGTCTGTTCATGAGGTAATTTTCAGGAAAAAGGAAAAAATACCTCGCATTTTTTTTCAAAGGGAGCTGTCTTATAGCGGCTGTCTACAAGTCATAACTTATGACCCCCTGTTGAAAATTTGCTATTTTTCAGTGGTATTGGGATAATTTTGGTAGAAGGAAAAATGGTTTATTCTGCACAAACAAAACGCACATTCAACAAAATGACATAAAATACACTCATACAAAGTAGCCAAACGCTTCGTATTCAAGCAGGAAGTTTGACAATTTCATCTATAGTTTGATGTCAATTTATATTGCTTATTCGGTGTTACGACCTCGTAGAGTATAAATTTTCTGTGGCAAATAGCAATAACTAAAAAAAAAAAAAACTTTTTGGTAATGTTATTGCAGTGCTTTTTGGATCGGACAGGTTTTTTTTCATTGTATAGGCATGCTATGCCGTGTGGTAATAATGTTTGTACCAGTTGTTTATGAGAAAATAAATAATATCCCCTGTATTGGATAAAAGATTTTCCCCACGTAATGGGTAAAAGGAATATTCCTACTATTTTTCCCACGTAATGGGTAAAAGAAATGTTCCTACTATTATTCCCACGTTATGGGTAAAAGGAATGTTCCTACTATTTTGTTGACAGATTCGTTGGTCTATTGATCGCGAGCACGACTGCTGAGCGTAGGGTTCTGAATTCGACCCCAAGGTCGGAAAGTGACATTGGGTTTTTCAATTTGCAAATTCTCATTAGTAGCCCTGAGTCTGGAGTTGCGTTCGGTCAATGCGGGGAATAGGCTAATAGTATTCATATATAAAAACCGGCCGAGTGCGTGTCGGACCACGCACAATGAAGGGTTTCGTAGTTGGGATGAATTCATTCCAAAAATAAACTTAAAATTGTAGTTGAAAAATATTTTCTCCCATTATATTATTATACGTCACGGTAAATTCTCCAACTGCAAAAGTAAGTTTGTAATCGCTAAAATAAACGATTTTCGGACTTTTTCCTCTACTTGTGCTATGACACTTTAATCCTAGCCAAATTTCATGATTCTAGGCCAATGGGAAGTACCGTAAAGGTTTTGATTTATTTGCGAGAGTCAAAATATGTCGCAGAAAATGCTGTAATTTTTATTGCGTTGACCAAGGGACAGCAGACCTACATTATTTAATATAATTTCAACGATACCTTGACACGCGAACCTAAGAAAACAGGTTTTGACAGACAGGACAACGAAATAATCCTATAAGGGTTCTGTTTTTTCCTAATGAGGTACGGAACCCTAATAAGTATTTTAAAACTTGCATATTGAGTGTATTTCATCTCTGTTTACCCCTTTGGAGAATACATGTATGATATAATTTTATTCCTATGTTTTAGCTCATTACAAAAAAGCGCTTTAAGCACACACAACCGCCAGTCACGGATAGTCAACAAAAAGCTGTACAACTTTTGGGTCGACATTAAAACGGAGTTGAGTGATACGAGTACAAGTTGTTATTATTGTTGTATTGCTGTTGGAGTTACTGTTACTGAGTACATAACAGCAGCATAATGTATGTTCGAGTCAAATTTAATAAGGGTTTTGCTTTGTTGTCGAGTAAAATATTGACCTTACCGGCCAGTCCCTTAAATAAAATATAATTTTAAAAGCGTGTACATGAAGGTTCTTACCCGTTCTTCTCCCTAGGTCCTTACTATACTTTGGAATCGGCAACTAGCTTCATCTTTCTGACTGACCGACTCCTTTGACAGCTCAACGTGCCTGTAAATGATATCATTGAAATAAATGCTTTGAGTTTGAGTTTCAAAAAATACTTCGCTTTTGAATGTGAACGGCCATAAAAATAAAGACGAAAGTGAAATATGATAATTATGTATATAAAGGGGGTGATTACTGAGATAGATAATAGATGATTACTAAGATGATGGTTGATAGATGTATAAATGAAGAAGAAAACTGTACTTACTAAATCTAAATCTACTAAATCAACCACAAAGGGGCTACGCCACATTGGTATACGGGGAGGAAGCTAAAAAACATGCCTTACATACAACGGGATTCTCCTTTAAACACCATTTTCACAAGAAAGATAGAGGAAAAAAAAAGACAGACAGACAGACGGACAACGAAGTGATCCTTTAAGGGTTCCGTTTTTTACTTTTGTAGTACGGAACCCTAAAAACTGGTTAAAAAGAAAAAATAAACTTCCCAAATCAATGCGAAAACTCGGCTTTCATAATTCAATGGGATTTTCTCCTTTAAAGACCATTTTCACGAGAAAGAGAGAAAAAAAAAACATGAAATAAAACCGCAATCACTGGAAACCCAGATAAATTAACGCTAGAAAGTTGGTAACTGAAGAAACCAATAAGGTCTTCTAAAAAAAGTATGAGTACCTAAAATATCCCTGAAAAAATGGGAGCATTGCCCCCCATTACCCAAAGTAAACATTATATGGTGGGTAATTTGGGCTTTAAATGAAAGTCGTTCGGTAATCGACTTTAAATTAACATGTACCCTCATCAAGGAGATGGCTTCAGCTGGCATATTTATCACCGGTCCGGCGGGGACATTACCACAATATGCCGTATTGGCGAATTTGGTGTTACTATCCTTTCTCGAAATAAAAAAGAAGAAAAGTATGCGAGTTTGGGATTTTAGATAAGGAAAAAAGTGGACTGTTTGTAAAGAAGTATTGCAGTAAACCCACCTTTAGATTTGTTAAAATGTAGAATTTAAATATTTATACCAAGAACTAAAAGTTAACCATCAATGAGATATTGTATTAATTATAACTACAATTTATTTCATGCCAAATGATAGAATGTACCTAGAACCGATCATTATATTGTTACAGCTTCAGCTTCAGTTTGTTATTGCTACATTCTATAAAAATAGACATTTTATATTCTATTCTGACAGATCTCGGTGACAAGTGACAGTCCTTTAGTAATAAAGTTACAGAACACCGCATGTATGACGATTCTAGGGTTAAACTCACGAATGTGAGGCCTGGTTTGAGTGGAATCCCGATGGGTCTCTTGAACACATAAGATGTCATATTACGTCTTGCAAGATAATTCAGAGAAAATTCCTGCTTTATCCGCAAAGAACCCTTTGATGTTGATCGAGATTACACCCAAGGTTGGTTGGATCTATTCTATAGTGTTATAGTGAGCATAGCACATGAGAATTTATTTCTACATCTTCTCTTTGGTGCAATAAAGTGACACGTAGGGTACATACTAGATAGTCAGGCGTCATTTACAAGACAATGCATTTTTAATTATAGAAGTTTGGTGGTACTTGACTTGGTCAAAATTTTTGTTTGATGTTGTGATCAAAGGATTTGGATTTTTTTTTTTTAAATAAACGAACAGTAGAAGTTTCTTTATTGACATTGCTCCACATTTAGTGCGCCGTCTGCTAGTTCCTAACTTAAATTAAAAAGTGGTCACAATGTAACCGACATAACCCTAATAACCCTTAGCTCTGGTAAAACCTCAAACTGAAATCGTAAAAAGTTTTCAGATTGCGTATAATAAAATGTTATTACGGAATATTTTAAAAGCATTGTTAGAAACAATGTTAATAACAGAGTTAAAAACAATGTCATTTGGAAACGTTATGGAATTAATTTTTGAAACTCCAGTAAAGCTGTAATTAGATTATGTAAGGATTCCCAGAAGGGAAGGAAGGTCTTAATATCGTGGTGGTTCTGGGGATTAAGGACTTATTGCTATAGTACTAAGTTGTGGGTTATCAAGAAGACAGGCTTCATCAGTCGCCTATACTCAGTGAAGAAGTATCAGGAAGACAAGCTTCATCAGTCGCCTATACGCAGTGAGCAAGTATCAGCAAGACAGGCATCATCAGTCGCCTATACGCATTGAGCAAGTATCAGGAAGACAGGCTTCATCAGTCGTCTATACGCAGTGAGAAAGTATCAGCAAGACAGGCTTCATCAGTTGCCTATACGCAATGAGCAAGTATCAAGAAGACAGGCTTCATCAGTCACCTATACTCAGTGAAGAAGTATCAGGAAGACAAGCTTCATCAGTCGCCTATACGCAGTGAGCAAGTATCAGCAAGACAGGCATCATCAGTCGCCTATGCGCATTGAGCAAGTATCAGGAAGACAGGCTTCATCAGTCGTCTATACGCAGTGAGAAAGTATCAGCAAGACAGGCTTCATCAGTTGCCTATACGCAATGAGCAAGTATCAAGAAGACAGGCTTCATCAGTCGCCTATACTCAGTGAAGAAGTATCAGGAAGACAAGCTTCATCAGTCGCCTATACGCAGTGAGCAAGTATCAGCAAGACAGGCATCATCAGTCGCCTATTCGCAGTGAGCAAGTACCAGCAAGACAGGCTTCATCAGTCACCTATACGCAGTGAGAAAGTATCAGCAAGACAGGCTTCATCAGTCGCCTATACGCTATGAGCAAGTATCAAGAAGACAGGCTTCATCAGTCGCCTATACTCAGTGAAGAAGTATCAGGAAGACAAGCTTTCATCAGTCGCCTATACGCAGTGAGCAAGTATCAGCAAGACGGGTATCATCAGTCGCCTATACGCAGTGAGCAAGTATCAGGAAGACAGGCATTATCAGTCGCCTATACGCAGTGAGCAAGTATCAGGAAGACAAGCTTCATCAGTCGCCTATACTCAGTGAGCAAGTATCAGGAAGACAAGCTTCATCAGTCGCCTATACGCAGTGAGCAAGTATCAGGAAGACAAGCTTCATCAGTCGCCTATACGCAGTGAGCAAGTATCAGCAAGACAGGCATCATCAGTCGCCTATACGCAGTGAGCAAGTATCAGGAAGACAGGCTTCATTAGTCCCTATACGCAGTGAGCAAGTATCAATTCTCGTTGCTTCTCCGCATGCAAGAGGGCCTGGCTGGCATACAAAAAGATAATTAACTCGAGTAACAGAACAATAAAACACTCACAGGTTTAAGCAGGTTTTATTACATAGCTATAATTATGATGTTTTTGAAAAGCACTTATAAAAAAATGTCACCTCGTGCCTCATGCCTACGCGAAAAAAAATCGCCGCGATAAAAATACGGTCGTGCGAATCTGGGGTTAGGCCAGGTTCGCACGACCGTATTTTTATCGCGGCGATTTTTTGAATATCCAACAGTGTGTTATCTTGACGCACTGGTCTACGCGCTGGATGCGCTCTGTTGGATTCTCAATTCTCGGCTCAATACCAAGAGTTTTACTGGACAGGTCCACTCAAATCTCTGTGTTCTGTCATTTTTATTTTATTTTTTAAGATGAGTAAAATTGATTCCAATATCCTATTTACAGAATAAACAATTTCATTTCATTTAATTATATTTTGTGTTAAATACGTCGATACTGAAGCTTTCGTGTGCGAGTGCGACTCGCACTTTGCCGCTTTTTTTGTGCCAGCCTGCCATTAAAAATCATCGTATTTCATAGATACTCTAAAATTGAGTACCTACTTATTGAAATGCAACACAACACTCATGCATATACAGGACTTTACTATCGTAGATATCGCTTTCACTCGATAGAGACATCAATATTTTATGATCCAACCTTACCTTCCTAACTATGTATGGACCACTCCAATTGCATTTCCATATCACGAGTAGGTAATACTTTATTCACCAATACATCAGATGATATTATTATTTTCAACCGACTTCAAAAAGGAGGAGGTTCTCAATTCGGTTGTATTTTTTTTTTTGTATGTTTGTTACGCGATTACTCCGCCAATTATGAATTGATTTTGATGATTCTTTTTTTGTTTGGTAGGGCATACTTCAGAAGTGGTCCCATATAAATTTGGTCAAGATCTGATGAGGGGTTTTTGAGTTAGCTTTAATAATACGTATTTTTCCCATCTAGTATATGTGGATGATATTCTAATAGTTCCTGTCACTGTAATTTACATAGCAGGTAATGGGTATTCAAATTTTTGTGGGGGTTTTGTGTAGGTACTACAACTAAAAAGTGAAAAATAAAAACTTTTTCACAAAAAATAAAACCGACTTCCAAAAAAAACACTACAAAGTGAAAAATTACTTTGATTTCGGAAGTCGGTGGCAAAAAAACGAAAATAAAACCCCAAAGACACCGACTTCCGAAATCAAAGTAATTTTTCACTTTGTAGTGTTTTTTTTGGAAGTCGGTTTTATTTTTTGTGAAAAAGTTTTTATCTACGTAGTTGAAAATAAATGGTTTTATTTTATCCCTTCAATCACATGACTTATTAAATATTAAATCCATAGCATTTACCATTGCAAGTACACAAAAAGCTATGACACCTTGTCCAAAAGAACAAATGACGGGTCAAAGTTTCAAATAGTAGGGTCAACAAAAAAACTTGCGACGAATTCGGGGGGTAGTTGTAATGGCGGCACGATTTATAGCGTTATTGTCGGGGGAATTTAATCGAAAATGAGACTTACGCTGTTACTGATTTATGGAAGCCAGTGTTAAATAGTTGTTTGACCTTCTTAGTTATAAGATAGAAGTTATGTTTGGTAGCCAATGTTAACGTTTGATTCTTGCTATTATTAGGGAAGAATAGAGTTGGTTATGTTACCTCATCGGACTGCTTAAGGTTAAGCTAAGTACAGTCACGGACTTTAATTTTTGAGCCACTGCCACTGTTCGTATTTTTTCGGTTTTAGTCGGTTATACTCGTAAATCCAGAAACAGAGAGTCACGTCTTCGTATTATGTTCGTATTACAGAAGAATAAAATTTCAATATTTACGGTTGGCTAACCTACAGCCAGAGCTACAAACTTGACCGCAGAGTGACTACCCAAAGTCAAGGTCCAATTGCAGGTCTAGCAACCGTAACCTAGCGACAATTGTTTTAGCGTAGCGATAGTAACGTTAGCGTACGGAGAAAATTTGATTGGTTATTTTGACATCGGAAAAACTCGGACCCACGATTTTATCCGAACGCGTAGCGTGTAAGAGCGTAGCGATAGTAACGTTAGCGTACAGAGAAATTTTGATTGGTTATTTCGACATCGGAAAAACTCGGACCCACGATTTTATCCGAACACGTAGCGTGTAAGATGCTCCTTTGAGTATATATGTTCTGTGGTAAGATGATGTTCATGACAATTATGATAATTGTTCAAATTGTTGCACACAGACCCTCACAGAGTACTTTTTTATATACGGAAAGACCCTGGTGATGCAATGATACAATTAAATGGCGAATTTGTTTGGAAATTGCAGCTGGCACTATCGCGTAAATAACTACGGCTACGATTCAGAAAAATTCCAAATTTATCGTTTCTGACATCGGCATTTCAAGTTTTCAACTGTCACTATGTTTACATAGTTTTTCAGAAATAACGTACATTGATTATTTTTGAAAAAAGGAATTGCTACGAGGTCTGGGATCGATTCTAATGCCGAAAATATAGTTTTTAGAATTTTTGTCTGTTTGTCTGTATGTATGTTTCAGCATCACGCAAATTCTACTAGACAATTTCTGTTAAAATGTTGCATAGTTATTTCCTAAAAGTCTGGTCAAACTGTAGGGTATAAACAATCACGCTATTTTCTATGGGGAATAAGCAATGTTACATTATGTTCGTATTCTTCTCCGCAAATTGTAAAAGGACGCGCCAAAATGTTAGGATATTGCAGATTTATTTTTTTTTTTCGTCACGCTACCTTTATGGAGCTAAGCAGTCAATCATGATTAATCATGAAATATACGAGATAATAATAATAATATAAGAAGTATACTACACACACACACACACACACACAACACACACACACACACTACTACTACTACTACACTATTACTATTATTGCTTTAAGATTATTTTATTATTTTGTTATTGTGTTTCACGACCTGTGTCCAAATAAATATTATTCTTTCTTTTCTTTCTTTCTTTCTAAGTGTTATTTTAGCTTATTTTCAACAACAGCAAATAACGAAGCAGTTGTACGATTTCTTTGCAAAGGAAAACTTCGTAAGCAATGGGAAATTGCTACAGATTTGTCCTAGCGATATTAAACTGAAGTCGCTACGAGTGTAGTACCTAGCCTTTACCAGATTTTACGCTCAATAAAAATTTACAAAAAGAAATAAACGATCACAATATTTAATATTATTTGCGATTATTACTTCACACAGTACGGGGCCCATTGTCGTTGGTATTCCTGAGGACAGTTTGATGATGCAGAGTATCTCAAATTCCGCGCAGTCTGCGTAGCACATCACCTTTTTGACGGTGACCAACATCGGGTAGTGGCTAGCGTCAGCGACAAACCCAGTCATCTGCGGCATTTGTTTGCCATCATTTGAGTGTTTTGTGGAATCGCAAACCCAGTTATAGGAGAAATATCAGCATCACCTATCCGAAGACTGTTGACGAACTTTGTGGCGTACTACTGAAAGTGACATTGAACAAAATGATGAACGCGTTCTATACAGCTGTCTTAATTCAATTTCCATCGGTGGCAATCCACTGATCGAGTATGGGTTGCAGCTCCACAATCATTGGCACATCAAGACCGCGGCAATCGGGAATACGCCGCCGAAACTAAGTATGATCCTATTTTTGCAAGTTCATAGACTGCACTTGACCATCAACACGCGAGTTTGGCATGGCGGGAATTCACATGCTTAAAAATTCTCCGATGTTCTTCTTAAAGTTGGTGAAGAGATTCTACCAGAGGAGAGTGGCCAGGTGGGTCTGCCAGAGACTCTTGGTAGAGTACATAGTTCCTACTTTAGAAGATCGGATACATCTGGTGTACTGGCACATCAGTCGAATACGTATGTAGGTACCAAGATAATTCTTGGGTGTGTGAACGGGCCATTTGAACGCCCAAAAATGATCAAGCTGCAGCGATCAATCACAGTATTCTCATGTAAATTGAAGGGAATGAAGTGATATACACCTAAATCGCTTAACACTGTTGTGGAGCAAGATGATGCCACCACACATTACCTCGTAGAAATTCTGAATTAGTTGACGTCCACCCACAAGGTGGACAGACGACATAATAAAGGTCGCAGGAAGCCGCTGGATGCAGGTCGCTTCCAAACGGCAAATTTGTAAATCATTGGGGGCGGCCAATGTTCAGCAGTGGACGTCCTATGGCTGAAATGATGATGATGATGAAGTGGACTTCCGGTGCATATCATCCAGCTGAAGTTAGGTGTCCTAATTATGCTTCTTCGGAACTTAACTCCGTCGAAGCTGTGTAATGGAACCCGGCTCAAAGTCGTGTCTTTGCAGAGAAATGTCATCGTGACGAAAATTCTAACAGCTTGTGGCGTTGGCGAGACACTGTTTATACTGCGTATACCACTAATTACCCACAGTAACCTCTTTCAGTATTAGCGCGTGCAGTACCCTGTGAGCATTGCTTTGCGATCATTATCAACAAGTTACAGGGGCAGACACTGAAGGCTGCGGATGTCAACCTCGGGACAAGCTGCTTCTCACACGGACAACTGTACCTACGTCACTTGCTCCCGCGTCACCAATCCTGACTCTTTGTATATTTTGGCTGTTGAGAACAAAACTACAAACGTACGTAGTATTCAGGGAAGTTTTATACAAATGTGGCTGTTATTGTAGTATATTGTAGTGTCTTACGACTTCCACGTGAACGAAGTTGCTGGCAGAAGCTAGTAGATAATAAAAGCAGCTTATTGCTTGCAGTCCCCCTGCAGGGCAAAGGCCTCTTCTCATACAGAGAAGACATGAGCATGCATCATCACGGTCGTTCAAGGCGGGTTGGCGGTTTCGGAATTACAAATGCACATTTAGGGCATTATCTTGAACACTACCTTGGATAAAATTGCAATCAATGTACTATTACGTAGTGATTATTGTATTGAACCAGTTAAATTACTTACTCAAACAAAAACCCTTACTTTTTCCACAAAAAGTTAAAACTTAAAGTATATGATTGTTCTTTATTATATCACAAAGATATTATTAAGACTTTCTGCTCACATTACAGTATAAAAGTTTGAAGATAAGTACATATAAATATGATATACCGAGTTCGCAAAGCACGTATATTATTGTGTCTTATTTTCACGACTTGGCGAATTTGAAGTTGTAAATGTGTTCGTGTATTATATTCGTTTTTTTAGCGTAAGAAGTTGACTGAATTGGAGTCTATTGTTTTAGTACTATTTAGAGTTTTCTGAGAGGCTTTGCCTTTGTTACAGAGAAAACTGTTTCAGAGACAATACAAGCGAGCTGATTTCGAGGTGGCCCGTCGTTTGTCGGACTTATTTTGGGTGTGAAAACTTGGTTGTGGAATGAAAACCTCTGTCTATTCTGTAAAAAAAAACCGTGGAAACTTAAGTGGTGTGAAATTGAAGTGAGCTCTGTCAGTAGTGTCAATTAATAATATTAAAAAGTTTGAATGTTTGTTTTTTTGTAAGTTTGTATGTAAGAGGCAATCTCCGGAATGACCAGTCGGGTTTGAAAAAATCTTTTTGCATTGGATAGCCCAATTCTTAAGGAAGGTTATAGGCTATGTAACATCACGCTACGACCCTTTGGAACCGAGCAGAAATAAAAAAAAGTCAGAAAGAATGCTAAGCGAAAACGAAGTAACAGCGCGGGCGGGCGACGCGGTGGGTCGAGGACCAAAAATTTACGCGGACAAAGTCGCGGGCAGAAGTGACTACAGAATAATCAGCTGGTATGTAAATGGGACTTCTTATAGTTTTTTTTAGGTAATCCAAGACGCTTTTGAATAATAACGTTAGCATTGTTAGATAACGGTTATAAATTTATAATACATATGCATATTTACCTATATTTATTTATTTATTGCAAACACATTTTTCATCCCACCATCTCGGAAAGAGTATTTTTAATCTTCAGTATCTGAGTGGAAAAGCCGTTTTTATTCTCTAGAGGATAAAGTAAATTGAATTTAGAACATCGTGTGCACTAAGTTTGTGAATTAAAAAAAACATTAAACCTATTTACTGCTACCTCTATGGTGCCGAATATATCATACAACTTTTTTTTAATTTGTTAAAAACTCAGACTCGGAACCTTCTTGGTGTTCTTTTTTCAATTTGCTTTGTACGCGGTTCTTTACGCGGCATTTTTTCACGTCATTGTTAAACCTTAGGTATATTAAAAACAAGAAACTTGAAAACAAGTGAAAAAACTAAAATGAGTGATTCTAGCGACGAGGAAGTTTGCTTGACGCCAACAGAATTGACTGAAACTGTTAATAATGCGCAAACGTTTTTTTTTTTGCATTTAGTCATTTCCTCGCTGAAGTGGAATGAAAAGTTACGTGTTGCACTCGAGTGCAAAGATTTTTCACCTCGTGCTCTTTTGATTCCCTCGCTAACGCTCAGGATTCTAATTTTGAATCACTCGCTGCGCTCGTGATTCAATTTTAGAATCCTTCGCTTGCTCGGTCATCAAAATTGAACACGCGGTTAAAAAGCAACTTTGCACTCTTGTATAACAAATAACTATTAATCCATTCAATTCGATTATTTTATTCACACTTAAGCCACTATTATCATAATAACATTAATCATTTATACATTATACAGTTATCTATTTAAATAATCAAGTAATCAAATACACAATAATCATCGAACACCAAATGCTAAACTTTACTGTAGAATACAATATTTAAATTGCGGGTATACTTACATTTCACTCTGCACATTCCACTTTTCCACAACACCAATAACTCGCATATTTATCTCGTCTACTCGACGTCCGTATGTCACTGCAGGGATTCAGCAGAATATCAGCGTCAGGTATATTTGCCTGGCACATGCTGAGCTGGACTCCCGTTTGGTGCAACCTTGAAGCGCACCTTTTTTATGTTTGTTAAAGTGTGTCATAGCCAATAGTGTCATCACAATGTCTTGTTTTTTCTTCCTTTTATATTTGTTTGTATATTGGCACCTTGCAGTATAGTAATTATTTAATCGTGTTTTTGTATGCTGTGCTGATTTTTTGTGTGCACTAAATAAAGGATTAAAAAAAAAAACTCATCTCAAGAAAATCTGCCGACAAGTTAACTGATAATCAATCGTATAAGAAAGAAGAGGTCTTTTCTTGACACATAAAGCCTCAAGAAATACGTCCAGCCATTAATTCCAAGCTGCGAATAATTCTGCTAACGTCTCATCCGACAGATTCAACCAGAACATATTGCCATCCTTGACCCCAGAACAATACATCATACAAACTCCTTAATATTTCCGAGATCAGCTTGAGCACAGAATCACGATGTTACAGTAAACGCAAACGGCATAGTAAACGTTTAGTTCGGACAATTGACCTCGAATGCTGCTTACCCTTCCTACTTCATATTATTACGTCAATAACAAAGTTGTAGATAACTTTTAGGTTTTTTTGGGGTGTAAGTTGTGAGCGAAGGGAAGGAAGGAGATAGTCAACGATGGCGTATTTTGAAAACTGTTTTATTGTTTAGAGTGAATAGAACTAACCCATTTAAATGCCAATTCACGTAATTTAAAATATTCACAATCTAGTCGCAAACTCATCTCAGCGAAAAACATAAAAAAAATGTTAAAAAATGTCGTTAAATTCGAGGTATTTTTGACAGATCGATACTGTGTTTAGACTAAAACGTTCTTGAACGGGAGTTGCCTCCTTGACGTTAAGCAATAACGTATGTAGGAAACTGTATAGTAACTGCATAGCACTGCTGCTGTATAGCATTCAGCAGGTTTCTTATAGAAACTCCTGAAAGAAGGAAACACCTGGTATACCTGGTGGTAGGCCCCTGTTTCCTTCTTCGACGGTTAACCGCTTCATTCCAAGCCTTGCCCATCAAATAACGCGTACGCCGTCCCTGGCACAGTCTGGCCCATAAATTTTTGTACCTCCTGTCTCTGGACGATTTATGTTCTTAAAGATACGTGGCCAATGGAAATTGATGTTATTATATTATACATGAATTACTATTGGCTTGGCGGGAAATTGGATGTGTAGTGTATATTGGAAAAAAGTTTTGTTTCTATTTTTTTTTATTATACCTACCTACATTATGAAAGTATTGGGATGTGAATGTGTTGTTTTGAAATATAAATATAAAAATTGCACTTGCAGCACCGTACCTACACGTGGTAGAAATGCAAATTCTTAAAAAATTAAGAATATTATTATTTATTTATTTTATTATTTATATACACAGTAAAATACATAGAGTTACGACATAGTTATAATTTCGAGTAAAAAAGGTGTAGCGGTTACACCACCACATACGAACTACGCATCAAAGAAATGACGTCACACAAATCCTGCATCGCGCAATTCGAGTTTACCGCGCGAACGACATATATAAGGCTATCCGACATCAACAGTCAGGCAGTCGGCCTGCCAGACACAACACCCGTCTGGTTGGAGGGTCCTCCCTTTCCTATGGTGGATGAGTGAACTTTACACCCTGTTCCTCATGCCCCTAAAAATGTTTACTCAAAAAATTACGCGTCCTTGAAATTTCTCTCTCAATTCTCGTCCAGTTATCAAATTGTCGCCTAGAAGTTTCACTTTAAAAATCACATATTTTTCAGGGTGTACAGGAAAATGTAGTAACGCTGCCGTTCAGAACAATTAGAGTGCCGGTTTTCTCTTATTGCTTATTTTATCATTTTCACATTCAAGGATGGGCCAATTATCAAAAAAAAAAAGAAAGTTGGGTCCATTATCATTTTCGCGACGAAAAACCCTGAAACATGTGTTTTTTTTTATTTTTCCTTTCTTAACTTTTACACCCCGTAATTCCTCTGGAAGGGGTTGTTTACTGAGGCAAGTGTTCCCAAGTTTCAAGTTTATAACTAATGGAATAAGATTGTTCATATAAACTATCCGCAATGAAAAACTAAACTGTATCCTCTCTGAATCGATTGAAATATTTACATAATTTGACTCGTAGATTATTTATACCAATTTTTGGGTTAATCAAACCACGCAGTAAAATCCTTCCCGTAAAAATTTAATTACCCCTTTCTGATCCGTCGAGGGTCGATTTCCGACAAACCCGAAACTTATAATTGTTTATTTCCTGCCAAAAGTAATTATACTCAGTTTCCAGTTAATTGGACAGCGCGTTAAAATTCTGCCATAATAACTTTAACACCCCTAATCTCCCCCTTAGGAGGTAGTTTAGAAAAACAAAAAATTACAAACTTCATAATTTTCTTAGATTAATATTCGTGCCAAGATTCAAGTTTATTAATTCAAGGAATAAGATTTTTTATTCAAACAGAATCCCCCCTTTTCACCCCCTTAAAGGTCAAATTTCCAAATACAATTTCTTAGTGCTCCTCTATATTATAAAAGGAAGCCGTGTGTAAAATTTCACGTTCCTAGTCCCAGTAGTTTCGGCTCTGTGCTGTGATATGCCAGTCAGTCAGTCAGTTTCTCCTTTTATATAGATGAACCCTTATAGGAAAAGAAAAGACTATGATAGCATTTATCCACATAACGCACATAAAATCAACATGTGTCTGTACGTATACGTAAGTATATTGGTATGAATATGCCTATGATAACTAGAGCAAAAAATAATTCACTATTAAAGCACAAACCCTCTACAATTTCAATATCCCCGTCACATAATAAAAATATCCATAAAATATATGAAAACTACCCTTCAGCGTACGTGACCAAATCTCTTGAAAAATGCTACTGAAATCGTACATCTAATTCTAGATTCTGTAAGCAAGCTATGCATATAAAGAACTTGATTTTCAAGATTTTGATAGATGGCAACACTTTTTGGAGGATTTGGAAATGAAATATCTGCAGAGAATATCAAGATTGTGTCTTTTTATTGCGTATTATTTTTTATTGAATTGGGTTTGACGATAGTTTCTGGTTTAATAGGTAATACGGTAATAGGTAATACGGGCTGGTTTCCGCAACTCCACGTCAAAGCGCGTATTTTGCGTACGGGTTGGAAAAATCTGTTATTCGATCCACCCCAGCTCCTCAAAGAAGGCCAGCAACGCCTTGGTGTTACTGGAAATCTCGCGTAGGGTACCTGGGTTATCGAAGTACTTTGCCCTGTAAGTGGCGACCACCGGGCAGTTTAACAGCACATGAGCTGCTGTCTCGTCGTCCTCCATGCAGGCTCTGCAGAGCGAACTGTCTGTGGCTCCTATGACAAAGGGGTGTTTATTAAATGACCCATGGCCAGTTATAGCTGCTGTAACCGTACGCATCTGTTGTTTAGTTAACCGGAGAACCTGTTTCGTGAGGCGGTCATCGATTGAAGGGAGTGCCTCCTTAGCCTGCCTGCACTCGCCTTGGTCCGACCATAGTTTGTGATAGTTTCTGGTTTTCTAGTGACCTTAAGTAAAAATGTTTCATAAAGTTTTAACTTACAGAAATCGCTACATTTCCAAGATTTAATATACTTGTAAAGCCTTTTTTTTTCTAGAATCGCACTTTTTAAAGGTACTAGCAGAAAGTACTTAAATAAAATAAATAAATAAATAATAAATAATTTGTTTAATGTTCAAAGAGAAACACAATACATTTAGTCATACACTAAAACAAGATAGTACATAATGGTGGTCAAAAACCAAGTTGAGCAGCTGGTTCCCGAACTAAGTAAAAAGATACTTGTATCTCAGGAGCCGAAGTTCCTCATAAACTTTGAATATTAATGTAATCAAAGAGACTCAGTAATTAAGTATTTCAAGTATCCGTATTGAGAAATCCATGAGATGATCGTAAGAATATTTTCTGTATCTTCGTAAGACAAATTCTGCAACCAACTAGTTAGCTTTGCTTTCAGTGCAAACTTGGTCAGCGTGTAAGTATCAATTAACCGATGTATCCTATTATAAAGACGACAATCATTTTATTACTGTAATTCTATAGTCGATTGACACCTAGATTTAATTGAATTTTGGATTTTACCTCAACAACTCTCAACTCTCATTAACTCTTTTTTCTGTCAACACAATTTTAGCTATCATCAAAATAATTGAAGTTGAAAATCAAAATCAAGTCATTTATTGAAATTAGGCTGAGAATCAACACTTTTTGAACGTCAAAATTATGTACATAAGACTCCCAAAACGCCCGCCCTTCACCACTTCCCAGTGCTTTAAAAAAAAAGTGTTTATTATAACCTTCAGTTGTACGAGTACATAAACACTTAACTAAACACTATGCAGCGTTACAACTAAGGGAAACAGTGTTTTCGATGAACTCTGGCACCCAAAGTATGATTTAACTCATGTTTAGGGTGCCAGCGTCCTCTGCTTTAATTTGAACATCTCTCAGTAGTTGTAGGACGAGCACAGTACTATTATCAAGTTACCTACTTACTAGTAAATACAAACAATATGATGTGGCCTATTATAGTACCTATGTGGGGGGTATGTGTATATATTGAGAGAGAAATAAATATGGTGAAAACTTGTGTTTATGTAAGTCTGTATAAATATAGTATCTTTAGTTGTATATTATCTATAGTTGGGTAGAAGAAGTGGCGCAACAAACTCCTCAGCAGCACAGCGGTCTGTTAAGTTCTTCATGATTTTATTCAATAGTATGAAATGTAATTAAAATTACGAAATAAACAGAACATTAAATTAACTTAATTGCCACATGTCAGTTAGCACACGCCAATACACCTCAAACTCAAACTCAAAACATTTATTTAGATTAAACTTTAGGGGTGCGAGGAACAGGGTGTAAAGTTCACTCATTCACCATAGAAAAGGGAGGATCCTCCAACCAGACGGGTGTTGTGTCTGGCGGGCCGACTGCCCGACTGTTGATTTCGGATAGTCTTATCTATGTCGTTCGCGCGGTAAACTCTAATTGCGCGATGCAGGATTTGTGTGACGTCATGTCTTTGGTGCGTAGTTAGTATGTGGCGGTGTAACCGCTACAAAACCATTTACAGGCACTTTTGAATTGTCAAGGGGTCTGACTGACCCTTTGACAATTCAGTCAGAAACATGAAGCTAGTTGCCCATTCCAAAGCGTAGTAGGTTCCTTAGGAGAAGAACGGGCAAGAAACTCCACGGACAGTTGGCAGGTAAAAGATGACCAGTCCCTACTGACGGCGCGCGTTCACGAACATGACGCAACAGGTTTACTCCCAAACATGACTGTCAACAGTGACTGTTGCTGCAGAAGATCACAAGGGAGATGCAGCTCAAGCCTTTGTAATTGACTTCGTATTATTTAACGAAACGGACTTCAAACTTAGAGGTCCACTCCATCCACTCGATACAATTTTATTTTAGACGCTCCTGCCATTCCTCTAGGGCATTATTAGAGTGGATTTACAACCTGGGACCACTCAGATACTCGAGATAAGAGGAGCATAGCATACAAATAAAGTGTGAAAGTACAGTCAGAAACATAAGTAGAAAAAAATATACAAATTAGATAATTTTTAAATTGACCATTGAAGGACCTATATCTAAGCACCAATATTTGGTAAAACAATTTAAAAGAGTAATTATTTTGTCACTAAAACCTATAAATATTGGCACTGACAATCCGTAAGGGCGTCATCATCACTAAGATATTAAAACAAATTTTGTAAGAGGCACAATTCTTTTCATGAAAAACATAATTAGCTTTATAAAAAATATTGTGCTATGACAACTTACTTTTTTGCAGACTGTACTTTAAAATGTTAAGAAAACAACGACCAGTTAACTCCTATCTATTTATTTCCAGTCTTTCCTTTAAAAGTCATAGAACCAAGTAAACCGTGGATTTCTTTCGAATACGTTCACTGGACGTGAACGTTCAAGCAACGAATGGAATCGTAAACTATTGTTATCTAGCCCGTTTGGAGCGATAGTGGAAATATACGGGGTAAGAAGCGTAGCGGGTACGCGTGATTGTTGGAGGTGATAGCGGAATAATGGCTGAGAAGATCTGTGTGTAGACCAGCATTCTATTCAGGTAGGTCCTAGCTGGATAATTGAAACCTAAATGGCCGTTTACGAATGGGGTAACAAAGAAAAAGATCTTATCACAGCAGTAGACGAATACAGATTGAATTGATGATCGTTGAGTAGTTATTTTAAAAAAGTTGTCTCGCACTGGGATTTTTATTTACTCCTAGTGGTGTTTAAAAAGAAAATAGAAATCATTTATTTGCCAATAATGTAGGTATACAGATATGATGGTAATTTTTACGAGAGTCCCGATAAATTTGGCCGTACGGCATGCAAAATGATTTATCATAAAACATTCAGTAATCAAAAAATAAACAAAGAAACATAAAAAAAATGCATTCCATTCACTTAAAATTGGCTAACATTATTAGCGATTCACATTATGACATTCGGAATTAGGCACTACAATACTAAGAGTTACAAAAATAAATAAAAATGTCAGTAGCTTAAACTACAAATGTCAATCAATTTAATTAAAAATGGCAGAAAGTTACAAAATAATGTCAATAAATTAACTTTTTAATAACTCGATAAATTAAGTTACAAAATGTTATCAAATTAATTTTAAAATGTCAGCAAATTCAATTATTAAATTCAATTACAAATGTCAATAAAAACGCAAAAAAAAATATAACATTAGAATTGGAATTTATGTAGAAATGTAACTAAAATTAAATCACACGGAAGCAGAATACACCCCTTTAACAGAAAGTTTTGTCAGTGACAAAATCTTTGATTCTGTACTTGTCCAGTAGCACTTTAGTAGCTAACCAAATCTCACATACACTAAACCTAGACCCGGAACAGAGGGGCAATTCCCATATTTTTAAGAACCTTTGCATTTTAATTTGTGTCATCTGTCAAATACCTCTAATTTACTTATATTATGACATTTAAGTTTGAACCACGTTTTTAAATACGGGAATTGGAAACAATCCTATTATTCCTATAATTATATTTCGGGTAGAAATCGAGCCCGAAAAAAACAAACGCCATGCATCAACAATGCCGTCACAAACCTTACCGTACCAGCTACAAATGGGACAGTTTAATAACGTCAGATCCGCCACGACCCACCGCAAGTCCGCAAGACTATTAAAGGTCATCACAATTAATTTACTGTGACCGCACGCGCCGCCGCGCCTAACTAACTCTCGTATATTTCCAAGTTATGACTTTAAACGCTCGCTAATGTGTCTCGTGTGGAGTTGGCTTTATATAAAGGTTGGTTTATAAGTGGACTACTTTTACGTTATAAACTATATTTTGGTATTAGCATAATTTTAATGGATTTAGCTGGAGCATTTTCTGTTTCAAACATTGATGTTGCCTGATTAGATCCATTGAATGTATGTTTACTATACTCCATTTAAAATAAGATTAGACATTTAAACAAATCTTGTTTACAGTCCGTTCAACCGATTCTGACTTCTATACCGTAGGCATTAAAAGCAAAAAAGTGGTTTCAATACCAACGGTTTACTGCAGCTGCCATTTGTCATGCTACCAACGCAATAGAAGTCAAAATCGGTTGAACGGACTGTAAAAAGGTTTAGTTAATGTCTAATCTTATTTCAAATGGAGTATAGGTAGAGAAGTATTCGATCTCCTTGTGCTCAAATCTGTCATTTGTTTTTTTGTTAGCATATGATGTTTCCACTGCGGGGACACAGGCCCCTCCCCTCGGTGAGAGGGAGTGGGCCGTAATCCACCACACGGTCCCAGCGATACCCAACACTGCTAAGAATTCCTTCACATCAAAGTACATTATGTCATAAAAATAACTCCCTCGAAAATACTTTAAATCCAAATTACACTTAGGCTTATTGAAAATTGTTTTTATAGTGTAAAATATTTTTTTGATAAAAAAAGTAACATGAGTTTTAATTATATTACTTTGTGTGAAAAAAAAAATGTGTTGTAAAAATGTTTTTATTTTATTTAACATGTAATATTTGTATGCCAGTCCATGGCGAAACATGTAAGATCATAACTATATTATAAGACCAGTACCATGATGTTTTAAAGCAAATAAACATTTTCTATTCTATTCAGTGCGGGTTGTTAGATGTCACATGTCTTTGAATTTTGGTTCTAGGACATGCCGGTTTCCTCACGATGTTTTCCTTCACCGTTTTGAGAGCAGTGGTGATGAGATAAATTATACAAAGTAAAGTGCCTGTCACGGCTCGAACCTACGACTTACTACTCGTAAGTCGCGGCGACCACTGCTCTCTGTTTTTTTGTTAGGTCAAGCTTTATATATTCCAGTTTCTTAGGTACGTGTTGTATAATTATCACTTGCTTCAAAAACGGTGAAGGAAAACATCGTGAGGCAATGCCTTTTTTTTTTTTTTTTTTTTTTTTGTCTGGGGTATCATCAAATGACTTCACTAGCTCTGGGTGGAGCTGGGAGGTCGTGTCAGATTCTTACTGACTAAAACCCACCCATGTTCCTTCTGTTGCATTGCGGACTTTCCCGCAACCCCGGCAGGCAATGGTCTCATCGGACCATCGTGTCTTACCGGACGGCGAGCTACCCTTTGCTCACCGTCAGCAAGCCCGCGCCTACGGTGGCCGAGAATCAGCAATAGATTCCCGACGCCCAGGGCGTCTCCTCCTGCGGCGGCTATTGAGGGCGCGAAATTTGCCTCTCCCTCACGCGTTCCGCCACCTCCTTCGCGAGCATTACTGCTTCGCAAAAGGAGGTGACGGCCTCCCATGCCATCTTGCTCAGTACCATGGCCTGGACCAGGGCCGGATGCGAGAGATCCCCGCCACCAGGTTAGTCACTAACCACTCGAAAAGAAGAAGGTACTTTATTTGGTTTAATTCAGGCATTCCTAGCAATATTGTTTATAAGTGATTGTTGGCGTCTTAATGCATGTTTTTTAGTTTGTATTAGTCGATCGTGTATTATTTATTTCCAAATTTATGATTACGGACACCAATTATTACGGAACGGAGGATACCGATTTTATTTTTTCGTTTTTATATTTAGTGTTCATCAGTGAAAACTTGTAAATGGCCTTCAATTTCATATTGTTTAAAACATTGCTTATGTTAGCTGTAAGTTTCCCAAATATAAAAAAAAAAAAATAGCTTCAGAATAGTTGGTGTTACCCTAAAATTTTCATAAGCCAGGTGTAGACACCAAGTGTGAAATTGTGTAGCTTCTGTTGGAGATTCAATAAATAAATAAATAATAGACTGCTTTATGCTGATGATAAACCAATTTTCATTACGTAGGCCATTACCCTTTAACCAACTCCACTTTCTCCAACTCATTACGTACATAATCCAATATTTATTCCTATACCTAATTAAAAATAAACTAAACCGCTATTTACTCCGTACAAAATTGTTGTTTCCATTCAACCTTTTCGAGGAGATTTTAAAGAGTGAAAAGGGCCTTGTGGAGAGAAAGATATCCAACTACCTATAACAGAGGTCCCGAATTGTTTCCTCAGGAATTATACGGGTCGGACAGGTATACATAATGTACTGTTTTTATATGTATTACTGTGTGGAAATAGAGCTCAGTGACAGCGAAGTGAGTTTTTATTAAACTTTAATAATATTCATGTTTTTTTTGCCGTCATAATTTAGGAAGTCTATAGAGTACCGCTAGCTGCACTTTATCCTTATCAGATAAAGTGCAGCTATTTGCGGCATAATAGTGACGCTGCCTCGGCCCGGCTAAAGTGACGTAAGCATTGCATTGTCATTGTCACTTGTAATTTTGTTTGATTGTTGAGGTTAGTTTGCCGCCCTTTGTAAAATCAGTAGCAAATGAAAATGGTCACTTTAGCCGGGCCAAGGCAGCGCCACTATTATGTCGCTAGCGGCACTCTATACACACTAATTTATTTACATAACAATATAACATCACGCCTGTATTCCCCAAAACGATAGGCAGAGGTGTAACTATAGTACACCAACATTTCGCCAGTTATATTTAAGTCCCATGTAATAGGGAGCGAGCCTATTGTCACCAACCGGGCACAGATCCAGACTCCGGGCTGCTACTGAGAAATTCCAGATGGAAAACACAATAACACTTTGCGTGACCCGGAAATCGAAACCAGCACCTCGTGCTCAGCAGTAGCGTTTATGACCACTAGACCAACGAGGCCATCAAAATTTAATTGTTAAATGATTATTTTTTCATCTCGCATTTATAGGATTTCCGCACAATGCGAGGTCAGCTTATACTGCAAATGTGTAGCTTGATGTTTAACCATGTGTACAAATACTTTTACAGGTCTATGTTAAACATCTCTTTAGACTTTATAATTCTAAGGAATTCAATCAGCAGCTGTTTTATGGGTAGGTAGAGTCGTTCTTGAATGGTGGTCACCAAGATAGTTTTTTTTTTTTAATTAGTCTGTGTGCGTGATTCTTTATTTAAATTTTGCAGGAGTAAGTTGTATTCTCTGCCTTCTAGGTTTAAAGAAATCAAAATGAAAATAAAAAGTCATTTATTCAAAATAGGCTGAGAATCGGCACTTTTTACCGTCAAAATTACATAAGACAGTCCCCCAAAATGGGGCATCTTTCACCAGGTCCTAGTGTATTAGCTAGGAAGAACTTAGGCTGATCTCAGACAGCGACTGCATTCGCAGGGTCTCTGGCAGCAGCTGAGTGGGAATATCTGAAGAGCTAGTTAAATGACGTGCCATTGAAGAGGCCCTTGTCCATGTCCATGTTAGACTTCTATAGGCCGAAGCCAAAGATACGAGTTAATACTTACTAGATTTTATTAAAACCTACCTTGAAAACGTTCCCCGCGTTCACTGTAAATCAACCCTTGTAATGAAAAATCGATAAAAAGTGTACTTTGTTCAAGATTTGTTAACGTAAAGGGTCCGAGGGACCCGGCTAGATGCCTTTTATTTTTGCTAGTTTAATATTGATACAGGTAGAGAGTGATGATGTATGACTTAACAGGAGAGATGCAAATTCGTTTACAAAGCGTTTTTCATTATTTTAATTTTGCAGCAGTGGTTGTGTTCTCTCACTCATTTAGGTTTAAAGAAATCAAAATAAAAATCAAAAGTCATTTATTCAAACTAGGCTGAGAATCGGCACTTTTCAAACGTTAAAATTACATAAGTCAGTCCCACAAAACGCCCACCCTTCACGACTTTCTAGTGATTTAGCTGGCAACAAACTCCCCAGCAGCACATTAGTCTCTTCAGTTAGAAAAACTTGATTCTATATAATAGTATGCAAAATAATTTACATTACAAAACAAAACACAAAAAAAAAAACGCCACATGACAGCTAGCTGCTGCAGCACACGCCAATAAACCAACAAAAAACATCGAAATAAAAACTAAAAACGTAAACAGAACTTAATACTCGAATAAAAGTTTTTTAGGGCAATTTTTTTTTCTTTTCGTTTCGTGTTCGAATAGGTCATGCCAACGACGTGCTGAAATGACGTATGTTTCAAAAGTATCTGATGAAAGTGCAAACAACCCCGCTTCAGCAGTGCTATTCTGTAATCATCTCACCGTGAAAAGTTAGTTGAAGTGAGCTCGGAGTGAGCTGTCAGTCCCTAGCAGTAGGTGAAATGACAGCTCACTGCAAGCTCACTTCACCTAAGTTTTCATGGTGAGACAGTTACAGAATATCACTGCAGGTTAAATACGCAATCACTCACAGGGTATTAATAACACATTCATCGGTATTTTTTGAAGGTTTCAACCCTAAATTTGATCACTTTTTAAAACAATTATTGTTTGAATAACATCTATATCGCCACATGCGAACTACGCATCAAAAGACCTGACGTCACACAAAATCCTGCATCGTGCAATTAGAGTTTACCGATCGATCGATATATATAACTTTCCGACCTCAATAGTTGGACATTTGCCCGACAGACACGACACCCGTCTGTTCGGATAATCTTCCCTTTTCTATAGAGGATGAGTGAACTTTACACCCTGTTTCTCATACCTCTAAAATATTATTAAATTGTAATTATCTAATTAACATCAATGATTGTCAAATGAAAAACCTCTTTCAAGTGATTCAATATTATAATTTGGAGTATACCTTTGAATAACGAAATTCAAATAATCAAATAAAATAACTCAATTTGTAAGTTACTCGTCACTACTCATGTTATTAACGTGGACGGTTTCTGATTAATTTGTTTACATTTTCATCAGTAACTTTTGAACTTTACAGTATAGAACGCAAATGGTGCAGATCGGAGGATACCAGAAAAGCTGACAATGATGATGAAATGCTACTTAGAGAGCTGTTGGGTATATAATTAGTCAGTAATCGGCCTTTCTTGATAGTATCAAGAGCATTCATGGTTTTGATCAAGATTATTCAGGTGTCCATTGCCTCGTAAAGATTTTTTAGTTTCTTTTAGTCTTAAAATATACTAAAAAACGACTACCCCAATACTAGATGTTCTAAACAGACCAGGGGTTTTAATTAACTTCTGGACCCGGTGGGCTGGTTGGGATAACCACCAAACGGCCGCCATGGCCCACACAAAAAGGTATCATCTGACGGACTAAGTGCGGAAACCAAACCCCATAACATAGAACCTCAATACTAGGGGCAGACTATCTCAACAAAGAACCAAGTTTAGTAAGTAGTTCACTTCAAATAGATCTCGATTTAGCAGCGGATTGAGTTGGCTAATTCGAGGGGATCTCGTCGTTTTTTGTAATGAAAAAGCGAACAAGTGCCAGTCAGACTCATCCACGAAGGTTGCCGTACACTCCCCGTACAACTTTTTTTTAACACGGATGACGTCGAAAAACACGTTTGTGTTTCCCTTAAAATTAAAATTTATTTTATTTTTATTATAATATGTGTGTATGTGTGTGCCATAGTAGTACATTCTCTGTGAACAAAGTTCAAGTGTCTCGTACCTATTACGGTTACAAATATACAGCCCTATGACAGACAGACTTTGTTTTTTTTTTCTTTTTATTACGGACGCTTTTACGAACGTGCACGTCTTTCTACATTGTTCTCACATGCATAATTTCAACACGAATGATATAACCTATATTTTGTACCATTTTTTAAAATTTAAAAGTCCGTGGAATTTCTTGCCCGTTCTTCTCCAAAGGTACCTACTACGCTTTGACTTCTTGACAATTCAAAAGTGCCTGTAAATGGTATAATTGAAATAAATGCTGTGAGTTTGAGTTGAGTTTGAGGACAGGCAGCGTAGCCTTAGTATTAGGGTCCCGTTGGTATCGTTTGGCTACGGAACCCTAAAAGCTAGCATCGAAATACAGATAGACGTGGCTGAAATACTAGATTTAAAACGTGTAGTAAAACTAAAAATGCAGAGACCTCGAACTTTTTATTTCTGGAATTCCTAATCCAATTTAATGCAAGTCCCCATTATGTAATCCTCTCCTTAATTGAAGTCTTCTTTTATTCAAGTTATTTGAGTTTATTAGTACTTCAGTGTAATAGCTTTCTGTGTACTGTTTGAAAAGAATCGTAAAATAAAAGAAAATTTTTCTTTATGACTTTTTGAGAAAAATAAAATTAAACGGTAGGATATAGGTATGAAACAGATTTGTGTATCTTGAAAGAGCCTTTATGAGTGACGATACCTAAAGCAGCATAATCAGCATAAATTGTTCCCACTGCGGGACACAGGCCTCTCTATGTGAGAGAGAGTGGGCTTAAATCCATCACGCGAGTGCAGTGCGGATTGGTAGATGTCACATGTCTTCGAATTTTTTGTCCTATTTCATGCCAGTTTCTTCACGATGTTTTCCTTTGTAGCGGTTACACCACCACACACGAAATACGCATCAAAGACATGACGTCACACAAATCCTGCATCGCGCAATTAGAGTTTACTGCGCGAACGACATTATATAAGACTATCCGAAATCACCACTTGTGCAGTTGCCCGCCAGACACAACACCCGTCTGGTCGGAGGATCCTCCCTTTTCTATGGTGGATGAGTGAACTTTACACCCTGTTCCTCATGCCACTAAACCTTCACCGTTTTGAGAGCAGTGGTGATGAAATAAATCACACAAAGTAATGCGCCTGCTGGAGTGTAAACCCACAACTTACAACTCGGAAGACGTACTGTTTATTGGTGCCTCTTTGTGACAGCTTACAAACAAAAAAATAAAAACAGCGAACCAACCCTGCTTTGCACGGTTTTTACGATTTGACAAACCATTGAGATTTCTTTATTATATGTATTGTAAATCTATAAAGCTGAAGCCGTTATTTTTTTATTTGTTGGTTTGAGCGCACTAATCTCAGGAACTACCGGTCAGATTTGAAAAATTCTTTTGCATTTGATAGCCCAATTCGATGCGATGCGATGCAACGCGGTGGGTCGGGTTAGTAAGAAATTTGACGCGGACAAAGTCGCGGGCAGTACCTTGTATATTATACACATAAACCTTCTAGAATGAACCCTCAAAATGATTGCGAAAACTGCATCAAAATCCGTTGCGTAGTTTAGAAGTAGCAGCAGTATGTTTCTCCACAATGAAATTCATTAAAACATTCAAACGTTACAAGCCCTAGTACAGGTCCACTATTGTATAACCCTCCCAGAAACGATAAATTGCAATTAATAATTTTTACGTCATTTATAGACATCGATGCGCAAATGATCGTCTACCAAAATCAATTGATGCGATTGATAATTAACACAAAACATTGACCCTTGCAATTGTGTTGTCGTTTCGGGGACCCTCAAATACCGTCAACCACACGCCCATGGTAACAATTTGACACTGACATGAACTTTATGTCGAACCAATAAGGATTGTTTTCAGTGATAGCCTAGTGGTGTGACCGTCAGACTGCCAAGTTATAGGTCTCGAGTTCGAACTCAAGGCACGCACCTCTGGAGGTCTGCCCGGCTTGGGAAGAGTATCGTCGTGTCCTCGTGGAGGCGATTGGTGGCGGTGATCTCTCGAGTCCAGCCCTGGTCCAGGCCATGGTACGGAGAGAGCGGGCATGGACGGCCGTCACCTCCTTCTGCGAAGCAGTAATGCTCGCGAAGGAGTAGGCGGAACGCGTGGGCAGAGAGGCAAATTTCGCGCCCCTAGCCACCGCAGGAGACGCCCTGGGCGTTGGGAATCGCAGGCCGATTCCCGACCACCGTATGCGCGGGCTTGCGGACGGTGAGCAATGGGTAGCTCGCCGTCCGACAAGGACCAGGCCTGGATCGAGCGCGTTGTGTTCCAAGCGCGCCTCAAAGAGATGTCAGCACAACTAGCGGGGTCTACTAGGACCGATGCCAGCCGGGGTTGCGAGAAAGTCCGAAAGGGATACCGTGGCCCCTGGCAACGTACAGGCAACTGAAGGAACACGGGTGGGTTTTAGTCAGTAAGAGTCTGACACATCACCCAGAGTGGGAGAAATTTTAGATAAGTTTCCAATAAAAACAAAAAAATACAAAAAGGTCAACGTTTCCTACATTGTCATATAGTCATAGAAATATGATAAAACTATGACAGTGTATTTTAGGCCTTTTGCTCACAAAGAAATGGTTTAGGATGATGACAAAAGGACCTGGAAGCTAGCCAGGATAATTCTAGGTTCAATAGATAGTATTAAATTTTACTGCACACAATTCCATTCCAGTTGCAAACTTTAGAAATATTTTCAATTTTATTGTTAGAAATAAAACTTTATTTTTATTTTATACTGAGAGTGAATGGCAAAAGACAGTGTCTGCATAAATCAGTGGGAGATAGTGTTGAATGCAAAGGAAAAAATAAATAATTTCGTTCTGTTTTTCTGACACTGCATTTGCATTCACTGCTTCACTGATCTGATAGTAGCAAGGAAGGCTAAATAGTTAAACTAAAAACAATTAATAGTAAAAAAAGAGAAAAGATTTTATTTTTTGTGTTTGTTTGTTACTGCTTTCAAGCTAAAAACGCTGTACGGATTTGGATGAAATTTGGCACATGAGTAGACGATGACCTAGTTTAGGACATAAGATACTTTTTTCCCGATATTCCCACTGGAACGAGACTTATGCGGGTGAAACCGCGGGACGCAGCTAGTTTTTTATTAACAGAACAAGCGACCCGTCCCTGCTTCGCAAGGTTTTTACGTATGAACAAAACATTGAGTACTTTATTTTATATGAGTTTAATATTAATGCGTTATGTTTGCATTTAATACAAATTTAAAAAAAAAGTTGAAAAACGCATCGAAATCCGTTGCATAGTTTAGAAGTAGGTACAACATGTTCACACAGCCAGACACGAAAAACGACTTTAATTTATAATAGCGAAATAAATTATAATCATCCAATTGCAGTCGACTATGAGATAATCAAGATATCTCACGTTCACTCCTACGTTATAAAACTTGGTACTATATTCTTTCAATTCAATGTTCTTCTATTCAGTCACCTAATTCTACCCTAAATTAGTCCCATGACTCTTATGCTTATTAGCTATAGCTAGTGAACGGCACTCAGTGCGAATGCGGAGCTCCGGTCCAAACCATGTGCCATATTTATGTTGGAGTGTCCAAAGTACTCCTGAGGATCCACAAAACGCCACTGATGCCGTGATTGGCGTCACCACCTACTAGACTCAACTCGTGTAACTTATAGTATATTTATTACCTTTGCCATCAACTCGAAAATAATTAGAAGCTATGGGAAAATTTCTAATAAAAACAAACTGTGCAAAGTTAATACATAATATTTTATCGTTGAATACATAACAGAGTGTTATGTTTTATGTAATGTTCCATTGAATATAAATGAAGCAATTATGTACGAAGCTTGCATTTTTCATTTGCAGAGTAACTGGATTATTTCAATTACTTACTTTAACTTTTATACTTCCATTTTATTTTCATTTCAGACAGAGTGTCATCGAACTTTCGGAACAAAATGTATTAAAATGAGTGTTTTTTTAACATATTTATATACATATAGACGACTTCCAATTGTTCAAACTGTTCAAAATGCAGTGCAACAAACTTTTCATCTACATATACACTCATTAAATTTATCACCCATATGCGGTCGACTGCACAACTTAGGGTGTCTCTGTCTCGTGAAACCACGAAAAAGCACTACAGCAAGATTTGGCATATGCATTGGCATTGGCTTATGCCAATGCATATGCCAGGTCTTGCTGTAGTGTGTTATTTCAAGTCAGCGGTGTCATCAATCTGATAGCGCTTAGAAAATCCAAGTGCAAGAGTTCAAATTCAAGAGATCCAAGTTGGTGCAAGAGTGCTGACAGTTAGTAAAATACTTTTCCAAAGGTCCCCACATTTCCCTCCTCCTCTACTTGATTTCCCCTTTATACTTCTACACCACTCGTATGGTAACTCCATCACGTGATTTTTGGGGATTAATTTTCGCAGATTTTTCTATATCATTCTTAATGATGACGTGTACCGCAGGCGTCACGCCTCTGGTATACCGACTTATCAAGTATCTATATATTTTTTCAAAGTTTCCTTTTGCAACAGCCTCAACTCCATTAATTCAGGGATAAAACCCGCTAAAGTGACGTTCACATAGTCAATTTCCACTTGAAATAAATTATCGATGAGTATAGCAAGAAACCAAACGCTGTTTTGTTTGCCTCCTCCATTTTTCTTGCATCCATTGCAACATCGTAAGAAGTGGAAACTTCTCAACTTGTTACGGGAAAGTTTTTCATGAAAAATTCAAATATTAATTTGTGGGTGAAACTGGTGAAGTAAATCTATATTAGGGATGTACTTGTTGCAATATATCTTGCTACAACTAAATTAAACGAAATTTAAATCTTGTATATAACGCACACTATGCTGCCAAGCATATTATAAGCTCGGGGATTATATCGCTGACAAAAATGCTTGGCTTAACGCTGGTCCAGCTCCACAAGGGCGCATAAAATAATTGATTAGCATTCGAAAATATTGTTGGAGCTGCTGAAGATTGCAAAAACTATCTTTGAATTTTATAACTTCAATCTCTTTTTTATTGTATAATTGCATAGCACATGTGTGAGCACTGTGACCATGTACCTTCTATAAAGCTACCATTTAATGGGTACGTCTTTCATTGACTTGATATGCCCTGGCGGCTAAGAGTATGTCATGCTCACTCAAATGTCTCGTTGGTGGTGGCGTGTGTGTTGGATCGTTGAGTTCCCTTCAAAATGGTTGAGCTAAACGGTGCTGATCTTTATCTTTTTATTACGGACGCTTTTTTACGTACACGTCTTTCTACATTGTTCTCACATGTATAATTTCAACATGAATGATGTAAACAATATTTTGTAAGAATATATATTTTTTTTAAAGAGTGTCCGTTGAGTTTCTTGCCCGTTCTTCTCCATAGGAACCTACGCTTTGGAATGGGCAACTAGCTTCATATTTCTGACTGACTGACCCCTTGATAATTCAAAAGTGCCTGTAAATGGTTTAATTGAAATAAATGCTTTGAGTTTGAGTTTGAGTTTGCATACTACGTATATGTTCGGTTTAAAGAGGAGTTTCTATAAAATTAAATATTTATAGTGACTTAATTAACAAACATTTCGGATAAAAAAGATATTATTTACCCGAAAACATTTTTTTTGGTGCATGTATTGTGAAAGAGTTTTTAGGGTATTATGTAGGTATCTATAGCGTACTTAGCAATAAAAAAAGAGTTGCACTCCGGGAGTGCCGGCAAAAGTGAAAACTTGAATATTAACGTTGTGCATTTTTGATATTTTGGAATGGTTAGGGAATAATTTTGCACCGGTCTACTCTCCCTCCGTCTTACGTACTTTTTTTTCTAACTGAACAGACAGCTGTGCTGCTGGGGAGTTTGTTGCGCCACTTCTTCTTCCCAGCAAAAGCACTAGGAAGTGGTGAAGGGTGGGCGTTTTGGGGGACTGTCTTATGTAATTTTGACGTTCGAAAAGTGCTGATTCTCAGCCTAGTTTGAATAAATGACTTTTAAATTTTGAATTTTACGAATTTTCAATCAGGTCACGTGTCCTGACGCGAGTTTAACATTTTTTACCCATCACAAAAAAAGTGTACAACGCCGCTAAAGAAGTTTTCACTTCAAAAATAACAATAAGCAAATTTAAAAACTTGCAGTTAAGGTACATTACATTTTTGGAGTGATTTCAAACAGCCTTCGACACGATTGACCATACTTGCTGACTCGCTTATATTTTAATACGGCACGAGTTATTCTTAAATAGTTAGCGCAATCTAAGAAAAAAAAAAAAACTCAACCAAAGTTAGTTTGTCAAGCACGAACGCCACAAATTACCGAAAGGTCATTTCAATTCTAACTTAGATCGCTAGTAAACATGAAAAAAGTGAAGTTGTTTCTACAATTCTCAATACATTACAGTAATTGTATTACCGTCCAATTTGTGACCCTTTCCGTCGCCGGGGAAATCTTGGAGGGTAGTATAGAAATCATTCGTATGACGCCCTCGCTGTACATACAAACCTTGACTTTTATGTAGGCGCTGCGACACTTTTCTGTGAATTTTATGAGTGAGCGTGTTCGAAGGCTGGTGTAGTAAGATTGTTTCACATAATTTAATATTAGTTCGATTTTTAGTGGACACTAAAGGCATTGGTGTTAGACACGTGTTGTTCATGTCTTATAGGTTACAGTTATTCGTTAGGTACCTACTTATTTATTAGTTTTGTTATAAGGTTATCTGTTCACTAGATTACTTGTTAATATGTATGACTAAAAACAGGCGCTTCTTGCCAACAAACTATTTAGTTTGGCGAGTAAATTGTTATTTAACAAAGTATGTATATTCGTGAACATAAAATAAAAAAAAATAAAAAAAAACACCTGTCCCACCAAACTATCGCCGAGGAAGCAACTATAGCTAGCTATCTTATCAGCGATTTTATGACTCAAAATACGTACATAAGATTGTAGATCCCGTGCTAGTAAAAGAGATAAATAAATTAATAGTTGATCGCTGACTGTTCACACGGCCAACGAGTACTCGTTTGTTGCAGCTACAAGAGCTATCAAAGATAGTACTTCCTCAGCGACTTTCGCTTGGCGGATAGTACAGTCGCTAAGAGACTCACGCTTGGTACATACTTTCTCATACCAAAGAGTAATCGTTCGTCACCGACGCGCACTCGCTGCTCGTTGCTCGCCAACTCGTTTCTAGCTACCTCCACTCGCTTCTCGTGGTCGGACGGGTGACATAAACAAGGTCTAATATAAAGATCCCAAATACCATTATCATTAACATATAGGGGATACTAGCTTTGCCCTCGGATTCGCCCGCGTGGAGGTCGGAAATTAGCCCACGGCATTGTAGGTCCCACCGGGATAAAAAGTATCCTATGCCCTAACCCAGGTTATGGTTTACCTGTGTGCAAAATTTCACCGAAATCCGTTACATCTACTCTATACATACCTACATATAAATAAAATTGAAGTGTCTGTGTCTGTTCGTAATGTCAAAATAACAGCTTGTTACTGAACGCATATGAAAGTATATACGTGCGGTACTTATAACAAGAAAACAACTCTTAAAATGTTTGTCTATCTATGCTTGGCAGCCGAATTTGGAAAGATTGTTAGATCGTTAAACGTTATTATTAGTGTAGCTGTGAAGGAAGTGACTTTTGGCCATCCTCTTAATTACCCGGCTTAATTTCTTTCAACACTCACTCACAAGGAGACAGGACCGCCAATTTGTTTGGTCTTCTTTTTTTCATGTGGTTAGTGACTAACCTGGTGTCAGAGTTTTAAATCCGCCCATGGGCCTCTGAATTGGCTTTCGACGGCATTTCACATGGTTGAGAAATATCTCTCAGGCATGCCAGTTTCCTCATGTTTTCCTTCACCGTTTTTGAAGCAAGTGATAATTATACAATACGCACATGAATCCGAAAAGTCAGAGATTAAAACTCGAGACCTATGACTTGGCAGTTTGAAACAAGCCTGTATATAAACATAGTCCACGATTAAATACATGCTTGTCTTGTCGAATAGTCCAAAAGCACTAGATAATTTCCTTCATCTCCAAAATCTCCTAGCAATCTAAATACAAGTCCTAATTACCACCAATTAATGGCTGGCCCGGCTACCTAGAGCCAGTTTCCATTAAAGCTATCACACCATCTACACGATCCTCAGAGTTCAAATTAACTTCAAAGTTTAAGCCAACCGAGTTAACTGAACTATAACAACAACCCGTTATTTGATAAACTACGAAGTAATAAGGTATCTATGTGAAGTTGCATACAGCTATATGGAGAGTTGCATAATTAACACAAACTGCAGTAGTTTCAGAAAGTACTTTGTGCGAGCGTTTTATGTTTGAGGTATTACTTTTGTTGATTAACGAGATGAAATAACGATGGGAATGTGTTTTTTGGGGGCGGGATGCTGGTGCATTGCTCGTGGCACTTTCTCTTTACGACACCACCTACTGTTAAGGAAAAGAGTAACCTATTCGTGTGATGGTACTATGAGTCTATGTCTATGATGGCAATACGTAGAAGACCGCATTTCTTTTAACAAACTATAGTAATTTTGTAGATACATAAAAAGTTATCAGACAAATAAAAAATATTACAAACTGTGCTTCATAAAATTTAACACTACTTTAGGGCGCGTCTGAAGAGTTATGGGGCACTTAATGTTGCCAACCTTAGAGTAATTTCAGTTAAAGTCAAAGTTAGATTATTTATTTGAAAAAGTGACTCATTTTAAATACCTAGGTATAATCGTTGATCAGCGGTTATCTTGGTATACTAATACAGATATGGTCATGGCCCGTACGAGAAAACTGATTTGGATATTTAAGAACCTAACCCCCGAATACTGAAACGTCACTCAAAATTTAAGTGCTGCTTAACATTTCAGCAGCTCCTAAACTTTAGATTTCGTATTGTCAAACGTCACTTTTGAGTATCTGTTAAATATAAGTGCTACTTAAATTTTGAGTGACGTTTCAGTATTCGGGGGTAAGACAACTTAAAAAAATTTAACTACATTCTATTTCTCTCTGGCTCAATCAATTCTTATTTACTGCATACCTGTGTGGGGCGGTGCGACAAAAACGAAGTTTCTTGAGCTAGAGCGAGCACAGAGATCTCTTGTCAAGGTCATGTATCCAAACCGTACAGATTCCCAACCAATGAGTGAAAATTACTCCATGCTGTCTTAAAATTACACAAATTCCTGCCCTCGGGAAAGAAGACGAAAGTACCGTGCTGCACCAGTTGAATTCGTTACTGAAGAGCGGGGCCTCCTAGCACAGGTTTATCTTTTACTTAAAAGAAGGTCCATATGTAAGATTTACTGTAAAAGTTTTTGCAAAAACCTTTTTTCATTTATTATAGGCCATTATAAGGCACTTGTGAAAGTCAAAATTTTCCAGAAAATATAATTAATTCTAGTGTCCACAGACTACTTAGAGATACTACGTAACTAGTGTCCTTCAAATCAGGTAACAGCAATGCTGTAGTTTCTTCAAATTAGTAGGTAGATCCTAATTCTTCGTAGATCGTTTTCACAAGGAGTTTTTCCATGAATTATATGTCAATAAACTTCAATAAAGCACACGGGCTCAACTGAATTTTGGTTTTCAACTTCCCCGAATTTCCATTGCAGTAGAATGTCCAATTTGTACATACAAAGAGTTCGTATGTCAATATGTTAGTCACAACTGGATTTATTGATAATCTGTGGCGATGTGCGACAGGCCATTGATTGAAAATCAGCGCTTCGATGCCCGAAAACATGTATTTTCTGGTTTGAAAGTAAAAATGTAGGGTCCAGTGCCAAAATGTGGTATTGGGTAGTGAAACGGCTGATATCTATACTATAATATAATAATAATATTAATATTATAAAGAGGAAAGATTTGATTGTTTGTTTTGTTTGTTTGTATTGAATAGGCTCCGAAACTACTGGACCGATTTGAAAAATTCTTTTACCATTAGAAAGCTTAGTTTTCAGGGAGTAACACAGGCATACTTTTTAACGGGTCCCGCGGGAAAGACCACGGGAGCGAAGCCGCGGGCAAAGTGCTAGTTGAAAATCAATAGATGGAAAGTTATTTTCTTTTTTTAAATGTGGAATGCGAGAAACATATTATTTGAATTATAGAGAGGACGCTCTCTACGCTCCTTGCGAGCCAACGTTCTTAAATATATAAATTAAATAAAAGACGCAAACATGCATGATTTAAATCATATTTATTCGTGAAACACAGAAGTAAATAAAGTATAGTATATTTATTTGGTCTATAAATCAGCCAGCTTGTGCTGTATATATTTTTGTTTTAATAAAGTTTGTACTAGTGCTCATAGATCATAGAAACTATCTAGCCTTGTGCAAATAATAATTGGTAACTAACTCACTCAATTGTTGTGAAATTGGATTACCTACTCCGTGCCCCGTGATGAGTAATGAACACATTGCAAAATCTATTTCGGAATATTGTGGCTATGTTTAATTTTGTAGATCATTCTGAAACGATAAGAATGTTTTTACACACTTATTGACCACACATAAACTTGAATTATGAAGATAGTGCTCAAGGAAACAGTTGAAAAGTTGAAAGTTCCGTTCTAAAACGTTGATTGCTTTGGAGAAAAACCAGTAAGTAAAGGCATTTGCTTACCTTTCTACCATCATGATGGCGACAGCCAACATGTACCCTCCAGCCAGGAGTATGAAAGCAGGTGCTGCTCCTCCTAAAGCGAGGGCTCGAGGAGAACTTCCCTCACACTTGACTTCGAATGAGGAGCTGCGGATCTGGATGCAGGAGACTATGCCTTGTTCTGAGAGGCGCATTAGACTGGAACGGAATGAAATGCGGGGCGACACGTCAATCAGACGATCTTTGGACAACCGTTGCTGCGCCAAACGCGCGAAGAGCGCGATGACAGAAAAAAATGGCGGCTGCCACTTTCCAAATAGTCGCGAAGATGGCCGAAGTAAGTATTTCCGAGGCACGGAGGAGTCTCGGTATGTTAAGATGGTCACCCATCCACAGATTAACCCCGGCGCAAGCGTACCTTAACCTGATGGATCGACCTGTGTGGCAGTTAATCTCGCTCATTGAGTTCGGGTTAGAGCAATGATAGGCAGACAGGATAAAAGGAACAACGAACGAACGCTCACAATAATCATTTTCATAAAATAATCTCTTCGCGTACTAGGCTTTCGAAACTATTATAGTCATAGTAATTTATTTGGTGTCAACATACCTCCAAGTCATAAACTCCTTGAAAGGACTATGTTTCTGGAGCACAGAATACAGTACGGTCTTCTCCATCGACTGTAAGGAACCCAGCTCACATAGCTCGTCCTGAGTAAACGTTTTTGATATCAGGGCGTTGGCACTGTTTACTTCGGTGTGGTACGCGTAGCCTGCAAGATGATGATGATTCATAGTAAACAATATAACATGATTCAAATGAACAAGAGTATTATTATATTTGTAGGTTATAATTTAAAATCTAACTATGAATTTATTATAGGCTGAGGATGTGATATGGCAATGGTGTGGTTTAAAAAAGATGTGACAAAAAAATTAAAGAGTCTGCTTAGATGCTTTCGTCGCTTTTTTTGAGATTGTGAATAAAAGGCTACTTACAAAAGGTAAGTCAGGCAGATGTGAGTGGAAACACCGGGAGAAGATGCCCTAGAAGGACATACATAATAATTATAGTGACCTTATTGGTGATGCGGTTCAGAAAGGCCAGGTGCGTAGTACTCGCAACCGGTGATCGTGAATGACAAGATGTATGAACGTAAACGAAGCAAAAGGAGTATGTAAGTATCGCAGCAGGTGGCGTTCTGTGGTTTCTGCCTACCCCTAAGGCAGTCTATGTCAGTCAGTTTATGTATGTATGTACCTAACCTAGAATCTAGTTGTTTCATTTTACCCTCACAAAACAAAGTAAACAATTTACTTTACCAAAGCATTTTGTCCCATTGTGGTAAAATAAATTGTATACTATGTTTTGTACCTTTGACAATAAAATGGTTCCTTGTACGTGTATACATCTTTTTGGGGCTGACCCAGTTACATTATTGATGTTACTTCAAAATTAGCCTTCATCAGAAAATGGTTTATTTGGATGGCATCACAAAATCAAGTCCAGTATTTTCAATATCATGTCAATGTTCTTACAGAAACCGAAATTCCTTTAACTTTTTCCATACAAGACCGTCCTACAAATCTAATGCCATAGAAAAACGATCCGGGTCGTAGTGAATTACAGCAATTTATAACGGAACACCAATTTCGGGTCCATGTATAAAAACGTTACTCGTATCTGACTGAACTGTGAGAGAATCGATCGTGTTACTCTGATGGGGCTCGTAACTAGATATACCTATTACAAAATTGTATAGAATCAAGTTCTTACTTTACAGACAGCTGTGTAGCTGTGTAGCTGGGGAGTTTGTTGCGCCACTTCTTCTTCCCAGCTAAAGCACTAGGAAGTGGTGAAGTGCTGACTCTCAGCCTAAATTTTTATATAGCATAGTATGTTAGGTAATAGGTAATACGGGCTGGTTTCCGCAACTCCACGTCAAAGCGCGTATTTTGCGTACAGGTGGGAAAAAATCGGTTATTCGATCCACCCCAGCTCCTCAAAGAATGCCAGCAACGCCTTGGTATTATTGGCAATCTCGCGTAGGGTACCTGGGTTACCGAAGTACTTTGCCCTGTAAGTGGCGACCACCGGGCAGTTTAACAGCACATGAGCTGCTGTCTCGTCGTCCTCCATGCAGGCTCTGCAGAGCGGACTGTTTGTGACCCCTATGACAAAGAGGTGTTTATTAAATGACCCATGGCCAGTAATAGCTGCTGTAACCACACGCAGCTGTTGTTTGGTTAGTCGAAGAACCTTTTTCGTGAGGCGGCCATCGATTGAAGGTAGTGCCTCCTTAGCCTGTCTGCACTCGCCTTGGTCCGACCATAGTTTCTGATGCTGATCCCTAGTTCGTTTCCTTACCAGAGTGCGTAGGTAACCGAAGGGGAGTGGCACGATGGGTTCGGGCCCCACTGGTGCCAGGCTCGATCCCCTTCTGGCAAGTTCATCTGCAGCATCGTTCCCCAGCGAACCGCTGTGTCCTTTGATCCATTGAATGGTTATTTTGTTGAGGTCACCCACCTGGTTAAGGCGCTGGTGGCACTCGTATATAAGTCCAGAGTCCACAGTGTGACTGTTCAGCGCTTGCAGAACAGCCATGCTGTCTGAGAGTATGCGTATCGAGTGGTCCTTAACTTCCCTCGCCAGAATAGCCGAAGCGGCAAGAGAAATACCCATGCATTCGGCCTGGAATACTGTGTTAAGGACACCCAATGGTGTAGCTATGTGGATGTTGAGGTCCTCCGAGAAGACTCCAGCACCTGTACCACTACCTGTTTTGGATCCATCCGTGAAGATGCGCAGCTCTGTTGGGCGCAAGCCCTCACATCGGCGATCCTCGTGAAGTTGGATTCTGTATTTTTTATCAAAGATAAATTGTTTGGGTACCCGGTCATTTATGGCTTTCGTAATGGGGAACTCCTTGCAGAGTCCCTCAAGCAGCGCGGTGTGTTGTGTATCTCTCTTACCCCAGAGATTTGCTGCGTTTAGGCGTACTGCCGCCATCAACGCTTCTTGCTGTATAAACAGGTGCAGCGGTGGTAGTCCCAACAAGGCTTCCATTGCAGCAGTCGGAGTAGTCCTCATGCAGCCTGTGGTCGCCATGCAGGCCAGTCTTTGCATGCGTTGTAGTTTGTTGGAGGCTGTAACCAGCTGGGTGCGGGGCCACCAGACCACGGCAGCGTAGGCTATCATGGGGCGTATCACAGCAGTATACAGCCATAGTATTATTTTGGGGGATAGGCCCCACTTCTTACCTATCATTCTCCTGCACTGCCAGAAGGTGATGCAGGCCCTGTTTAGCTTATTGTCTAAATGACTGCTCCAGTTCAGCTTACTGTCTAATATGACCCCGAGATACTTGACTTGGCTGGCTAACTGAAGCTCAGTTTCGAACAGTTTGGGCAGGCGGAAAGGGCCCATAGCTCGTTTGTGGGTAAACATGACTAGTTCGGTTTTAGTGGGGTTCACCGATAGATCGAATTCCCTGCACCAATTTTCTACAATACGTAGTGCTTGCTGAGTGAGGTTGCAGATTGTTCCCGTCACCTTCCCCGAAACCAGGATTGCGAGGTCGTCTGCATATCCTATTGTGTAATACCGAGCGGCGTTGAGTTTGGTGATGAGGTCATTAATCACCAGATTCCATAGAAGAGGGGACAACACCCCTCCCTGGGGGCAGCCTCTGGCTATCATGGCCAGCTGCTGCTCTTCCTCAAGGCGAACCACTCGCTTGCTTAGCATATTCGTAATCCAGTCCGTTAGTACCTGTTCCACTCCATGTCTGGAGAGGGCACTGTTGATACTGGAGAAGTTGGTTTTGTCGAAGGCACCTTCGATGTCTATAAAAGTGCCCAGGCAGGTGCCTTTTTGATGGATCGCTTCCTCTATCTGGCTGACCACCAGATGAAGAGCAGATTCGGTCGACTTACCTGAGCTGTATGCGTGCTGATTACTATGTAGCGGTATTGTTATCAGAGCGCCGTCCCTCAGTTCCCTATCACAAAGCCTTTCCAGAGTCTTTAGTAAAAAGGAGGTCAGGCTTATTGGTCGGTGGGATTTGGCGTCTGTATAATCACCCTTACCTGGCTTTGGGATGAATATGACTTTCACTTCCCTCCATCCTTTGGGAACATATCTAAAGGCCAGGCATGCTCTCATTAATGGCACCAATCTTGTTGCAACAGCAGCTCCCCCCCATTGTAATAAGGCGGGGAACACACCGTCTGGACCAGCTGCCTTAAAAGGATGGAAGCTCCGGATGGCCCATTGGATTTTCTCCAACGTGATCACCCTGTGTGTGTAGCGCCAATCATTATCTGATGGTGTTTGAGTTTCATCATGCCAGTCAATTACCTGCGCGAAGACGCAACCTGGGAAGTGAGTTTCAATTAGGACGCGTCTTGTTTCTTCAGGTGACGTCGTGAATGTGTTATCCGGTTTGCGAAGGGTGGTGGGCCCAGGAGTATACTGTTGCGCCAGCACCTTCCTTACCCGGTTTGCTTGCTGACAGGATTCAATGCTGCCACAGAACTTGCGCCATCCCGAGGTGCTTCTGAATCTGATGCATTTTTTGTAGCTGGATTTGGCCGCATAGTATTTATCCCAGTCCTCATCCGCACATGTGTTCATAGCTCTATTCAGAGCAGTTCTTACCTTGCTACGCTTGCGTTCCAGATCCGCGCCCCACCAGGGTTGTTTACCCGGTGTATTCCGCGGTGTGGTCTCTGGGCATGCAGTCTGATAGCTGTCTATGATTGATTTAGTAAGATGGCTTACTTGTACTTCAATCTGTGTCGTGTCCGTCCATGTCGACGGGTTGTTTATTTTCGCAAGCTTGCAGTCAAGATTGCGTGTGTAGGTGGCTCGATCCGTGTTACGCGGGTTGCGCCGTGGCGTTGTAGGGGGCACACAGACCTGGATATCGAAGCGGATCCATCTGTGGTCAGAGCAGGAGGCCTCGTTGGATACCTGCCAACCGGTGATGATTTCCGCCGCGCTCTCTGTTGCCAGAGTGAGATCAATGATTGTGCGGCTTCGCCTGGTTACGAAAGTTGTTTCGGAGCTAGTGTTTAGTAGGGATAGGTTAGTCGAGAATAAGTAGTCAACCAAGGCCTTACCCCTCTCATTTTGCGTGTCCATACCCCACAGTTGGTGGTGTGCATTTGCGTCGGCCCCGATGACGACCTCGAACCCACAATTCTCGCAATGGCTCACGAGACGGGCGAGGTCGTGGGGAGGCGGCGCCTCCGCCTCGGGTAGGTAGGCCGAGACAAAAACAATCACCACCTCCATGGCATCGTCGCGCTGTATAAGCAGCTTAACTGCAGAGACATCTCTGCAACAGAAGTCAGTTAAGAGCTGTGTTTTAAGGTTACCTGTGACATAGATGCACGATCTGGGGTGTTCGTGATCTGAGGTGAATAGGAACTTACCGCCAAGATTGGAGAGTCCTTGTATGCGGCCAGCCCTAATCCACGGCTCCTGGATTAAGGCAATGGCCGTGTGTTGTACCTCCAGCCACTTGCGAAGCTGAGCCGTCGCGGTCTGACTGTGGTGGAGGTTTGCCTGGAGGACTTTACAGGCCGACGAAGGGGACGCCATCGCTGGTCGAACCCTCTTCATCCCCCCCAAGTCTAAGCCCAGCAAATAGGTCGCCCTCGTCAAAGCCGTCCTCCCCCGGGCCCGAAGCCGGGGACAGGATCATGTCGTCCAGCTCCTCGCCCGATGAGGGGACGGCACCCACGGTGGCGGCGGCATGGGCGGCCGACTCTGCAGCAGCAGGTTCAGCCGCGGATGCTTCCGGGTTGTTTGAGGGGGGAGTGGACTCCCCTGCAGGTGCCTGCGGCAGTTCCAGCGCCTCGCAGACGGTTCGCGTGACGGGATCCCAACCCTGTGGCACGTCTGTGAACCTACCGTTCCGACTCTGGAACTTCACGTACACCGCCCCTAGACCAATAGAGAGGCGGCGTCCGACCTCCATCAGAGTCGGGATTTGGTCCACTGGTACACCGACCACTACGAACCACGCCGAGGCTTGTTTATCAGCGTGCAGCAGTACCCACCTCTTGATGTCCACCCAAGGGTTCTGGTAGCTCAGAGCACGGCCAATATTGGTCGACTCACCGTAGACCCCCTGCTCATCTGGGACCACGATGCCACACCGTGCACGCTTCTGAATTTCCGACTGGCTCACGACGACTAGCGAGGTGCTAGTTGAGAGAGCCAGACCGGAGACTGTCTTCCTTAGCCAGGCTAAGGTGTGGTCGTTACCGCACCACAGTTTGATGACCCCCCCGGCGAACAGCGGCTTGGCGTTGAAGGTTGGTCCTGGGGTGGCATGTATAGGGGAGCAGGCCTCCATGATGATCTGCTTCTGGATAGCAGCGAGTACCTGGTCCGATACGTCCTTGCTGAGGATCCCCGTGCGGTCGCAGGTGATCGCGACGTCTAGGGTTGCGCTGGCAGCTTGGGCGTAGCTTCTTTGGCCGACCTTATTGGATTGATCAAGACGCGGCCGCTTATGTTCTCCACGAGGTGATAAGGTCTCGTTGAGAGCTCGCTTGGCCGCGGCCTGATCCTTCCAATCGGGTCGCTGTGTATTTTTACCTACAGCTGGTTTCTCGGGAGCGCTGGTTGACGGTTGACTAGGCGCTGGTCGGCTGGTGCCGCCGGCCTCTGCCTGTGACCGTTTACCGGCGGAGAAATTCAGCTGGCCGCTCGTCGGTTTTGCTGAGCTAGCTGCAGGTGTTTGTGTCTTGCGGGAGCCTTTTCCAGGCTTCCGCAGTGCTTGACGTCGCTCCTTCCTCGTCAGCCTTTCCCTCTTCTTGCCCTGTAACGGGGCATCGGTTGGACCTGAAGGGTCGGTGCAAGGGCGAAGGGCTTGTTGAGTGCGTTTACCCTTGCCCTTGCGTTTCGGCACAAATTGCCAGGCGCGCGAGAACGCGTCCTCGGTGCAGGTGGCCGTCTCCGCTTGACCGGTGACGACCGCCTGATGAGTGGAGGATTGAGGACCCACAGGAGGAGGAGGATGTTTGGTAGAGAGCCCAGTGCCAGTGTTAACCGGCGATGGGGTCTGTATGGAAGGGGTCAGACCGGCAGTGGTATGAATCGTCGCCTTGGTCTCCAACTTTGCATTAGAAGGGTCAGTACTGGTCCCAATCAGCGCCGACGTCCTCTGTTTATTTTGGGACTTTTTGGATTTGGTCTTAGCTGTGGTTCTCGCCACAGCCGGACCAGTGCCCGCGCTGGTACCCGCAGCGTTTGCTGCAAGGCCACCAGGGGCAAGGGAAGTGCAAGCACCTCCCTTGGGAGTCTTGGGAGTCCACATGCTGATTCTTTAACAGGCCTTAAAATATCCATGTTATAGTTTGAAAAATAATTCATCTCTCTGGCTCCCACCCTCCATGGAGCCCGCAACTGGGAACGTCTTACTATTAAGATCGTTAGGACTACCAGAGAGATATAGGGGCGCAAGGCTGGTTTACAGTGCGACATCGGGTGCTTGATCGGGCTGGCGTAGGGGGTCGAAAGGCCCACCCCCAACGAACTGATCAACCCTCACTTACACCGTCAGCATGACCTTTACCTACCGCTTCGGCCGTCCGAGGACGACCTCAGCGGACCTCACGCACCTCGCCTGTGGCCCTCTGACGGGACACTGTGGCCATTTCCCTACCCCTGGCTATTGGGTAGGGCCACCGTTTCGCTTGAAATCGGGACCAAAGGGGGCGTGTTGCCTTACGGACACATTACAGCCAGAGCCGCTCGGCTCAACCCCCCAGGACTCCTTCATCCCCGCTCACGGCGCTCAACTGCGCAGGTCCTAGCGCAGGCGACTGTTCTCTCCTACTCGTCATCAGCTCAATTTAGTGACGGCCGAGCCCGCCACCACCCAGTCACAGGGGGTCGCGGTTAGGAGTGGAAATGGAAGGGCGGAATTAGGAGAAGTTGGAATATGGATAGGATAATGTGGGATGGGTTTACGGGATTTGGGGTAGGACGGGAAAGAAAAGAAAGGGATGCGATGGCGCCTGGTGGTTTTAGTTACGTCTATTTCTTAAGGAATTAGACCAATAACGGGGTGGCAACCACGGGAAGGTGCATCCGCCAGACTTGCCTTGAGGATCTACACGACTGCTGCGCTCTCCCTCAAGACCCCGCCACCCTACCACCTCTGAAGGAGGTGGCAGGGTAGGCCTGCATCTATACTACCAAGCAAAGCAAAGCGAAGCATGTCGTTGTGCAACCGCGAAAGCATAAATCCAGACCCTCCCCAGAGCATAGTATGTTACGACATGGTTAGCGCAGTGGTGAAGCGATTGACTGCTGCACTGCGTGTCGCGGGTTCGATTCCCGCACGGGACAAATATTTGTATGACCTACATCTAGTTTTTCCGGATCTGGCTGTTTGTGTATGTGAGTTTATTAAATGTTTGTAAACGCACCCACGATACAGGAGTAATTCCAACAATGGGGCAAAATTAAAAAAAAAAAAAAAGTTTGTAAATGCTGGGTGCATTTATAACAATAGGTACAGGAGAAATTCCAAGTGCGGGATAACGTTTTAAAAACAAAATGTAACTAAAATACAGTGTTGCTAGTTTTTTTCCGCGGTTTCGCCTGCTTGGAGGGGTAGGTACTGCCAAAATAAATTCTTATGTCCTAACCCCTGTGATATAAGACAATGATCAGGACCAATAAGGTCACAATATAAGAATCAACTTTACACAGGTGGTTACCAAACGTCTTTACTTAAAAACAACATCCTAACCATGGGTCCTATTATATATAATAAACTGCCGTTACATTTAAAAGAATTACCCATCAAAGTTTAAAAAAAAAAGTTAACTAAACTGCTATTGGACAAGTGTTACTACACAATTAAAGATCTTGTCACTGACAAAACTTTCTGTTAAAGGGGTGTATTCTGCTTCCGTGTGATTTAATTTTAGTTACATTTCTACATTATATTCCAATTCTAATGTTATTTATATATTTTTGCCTTTTTATTGACATTTGTAATTGAATTGAATAATAGAATTTCCTGACGTTTTCAAATAAATTTGTTGATATTTTGTAACTTAATTTATCGAGATAATAAAAATTTAATTTATTGACATTATTTTGTAACTTTGTCTTCAGCCATTTTTAATTAAATTGATTGACATTTGTAGTTTAAGTTACTGACATTTTTATTTATTTTTGTAATTCTTAGTATTGGCATTGGGCCTAATTCCGAACGTCATATTGTGAATCGTTAATAATGTTAGCAAATGTTATGTGAATGGAATGCAATTTTTTATGTTTCTTTGTTTATTTTTTTGAATACTGAATGTTTTATGATAAATAATTTTGCATGCCGTACGGCAAAATGTATCGGGACTCTCGTAAAAATTACCATCATATCTGTATACCTACATTATTGGCAAATAAATGATTTCTATTTCTAACCCGGGCCATGGTCTACCTGTGAGCAAAATTGTAATACATTCAGCCGTTAAGGCGTGGAACGGTAACAGACATACAGATAGAGTAAGTTTTGCAATTATAATATTTATATGGAAGTTTCGATTATTTTAGTTACAGTTAGTTTAACGTAGGGAGTAGAAAGCTTCATTTTCAAGCTGGACAATTTTATGCTGGCTTACAAATCCAGTATAGTTACTTGCCTGAAAAGTATGGCATATTGGATAGCACCAAACTTGTCTTACTCTGTGGCAATATGGAGAAAATTACAGTAACTCTACTATTTTAGCTATTTTACTCCAGGAAGTAGTTATTAGGTTCATTGAATTATTGCTCGTACTTGTTTAAACGTTGAGTTCCATTTATAACGTTTTATTAGGTGTATGGGAATATGAATATATTGTATATTATGCATGCATTATCGCGTGAAGTGGCATGCCAAACCAACCATAGTTTATATAATAGTATAGATAGTACAATCCACGACGACGCGCCCCACTCCGCTCCGCTCCGTACTAAAGTACAGCTTACAGTACAGTAATCGCGGAGTGGGGCGCGTCGTCGTGAATTGCACTATCTGTAGTTGAGTAACAATAAAAACTTCAACAGCGAATGCCCTGTTCACGGCCTCGAGCGATGCGACTTTCACCGCGACTTGCGCTGTTTCCGACCATCGCCATCGCTGCAGTAGTCACGTCTCGATGGCTCGTGGCACGCTCTAAACCACTTCTTTCATTTTATTTCGCCACAGCCCCTGTCGCAAGGCGCGTGTCGTTTGAGCGTGTAACACGTGACCAAGGGGCCGATCAGACTAACCTCCCCTCTGCACCATTTTGATTCCTTCCACCAAGTCCACCAACAGCGGGGCGTCCTTCTTCTTGTTGAACACTTTCTTACGCAACTGGTCTTCAATCTGAGCGTTCCTTTTATTGAAGTAGTATGAAGGGGTCTGCAAAATTATGAGATTAGTTAGGCAGTGAATTGTTTGATGGTAGCTTTGTAGGAGTAGAATTTAGGGTTATTGAAAAATATTTGCTTTAGTTTATTTCTGGTAGGGTCTGAAAACCGTCTATTTGAAAGTCTAACGCCACTGAAGATATCAATATCGATGTTTTGTGCCCGTCGAAAGTTGGCGTCATTAAATGGTTAAGAGGTCACGTGACTATTTTCGACGGTTTTAACAACTCCATAAAAGTGAATTGGTACAAGCAGCGTGAGCGAATTTCGTCCCGCACTTGACGCCCAGTTATACGGACGAATCCATACCTACCGCTATTTTATGTCTATGCATGAATAGTGCAACATGGGACACGACGTAGTTTTAAGTGTTTTCAGTCACGCCACGCCGTTTAAAAATATTCTATTTCGATGGGTGACATGGGTCCACTTAAACTTTAGAGGATGGATTGGATTTTGGATGCTATTCTTGTTTTTTTTTAGAAAATTCGAATCCTCGTGGCGGAATGGGTGTCCTATTCTAGATCGCAAACCATTTGTTAAAAGAAAATCAAAGTAATGGCTTTCTAGAATACGACACCAAACAGGATCCTTCAAACATCCACAAGATCAGATTAAAGTTGGTGCTAATTAATTACTATATTATGGTTCAAAGGACAGATGATATTTTTACATGCTCACCTGCAACCAAGACCGCGAATACCCAATATCCTCGTAGATCAGCTCTAGTGGACTCTCGAGCAGTTCCTTCAAGGAGTTGATGGAAGGTGGTGGACCGTTCAGTAGCCAGCTGACCACGGAACTGGTGTAGTAGTTGTATATCAGTACGCAAGACAGTCCAGTCACCAGGATTGTTACCTTGCGAGCTGAGGATGGAGAGTTTAAATTGTAGAATAGGTTTAGTGACAAAGACGGTAAACTATTTTTATTAAAATGTGAGTACCTAGTTCATAATAATTTTACTTGCGTAAATATGTGTGTGTACATAGTCATAGTAAGTGCATGCAAGATGATAAATAAGAAGTAAATTAAGTGCAAACATGTTTGTCACTACGTGACTTGCAAAATAATAGATTTATACAATTTAGCAAAATATTCAAAGTTGTCATACTTAATTATTAATGGGTTATTAAAATTATAGAGTAAATCAACATTATTATACAAGTAGCTCCAAATATATCTAATTACTTATGTCAAGTCAAATTCCGTTTCATTTAGGAACTCAGTAGCGACTAACAGAAAAGCAGTAGGGTCGAATTGTTTGTTGCTGTTTCACTAGTGCAGTTCTTATTACTTTTATCCGACAGCGGTTGAACCCAAACTGTTTTTATGCCGTATTTACGAAAAGTCATTGGAAAACAGTTTGCAACTTACTTTTATAAATATACTTTTTTAACTTCTTTACTTCAAGGTTTATCAGTAGATAAAGTTAGTCTAGTATTAATAGCTTTGAGGTGAAAATAATAGTGCCTATCGCATAGTCAAACAGGAATATTAGAACCTGACACGAATCTTGATTATTATTTGACTTTGATGACTTTGCTCGATCAAGCTTGGTTTGATCGCTATCAAAGGAACTTAATCGCGTGTCAGTCGTTGTAATAAATGGATAGCTTTCAAAGGTGACGACCCAAATTTATCAGATTTGGGATCATCATTCATTTACTAAGTATATCTCAGAAAAAGTTAAACGAAAGCGAATTTTTAATGACGATAAAGTCTGTTGAAATGAAAACATTACCTGTTGAAATCCTCTTTGTTCCACCATCATCAATGTCTTGGAAAACTGCAAAATTTTCAGAACATTATTTCACAAAGCTCATAAAAACAATATGGCTGAAATCGTCTATATGAAATCATACAAAATTGTGGTATAGTAATCTGTTGCTTTTATGTACTAGGCATATACTTATTGATCGATTTACATAATTTTAAGGTGTAAAGAAAAACTTGAAAGCATTTCTCTTTCTGCGTTCTTTCTAATATGAGCAAACTGTATCTGGATTTTATTGTAGTTATAAAATTGTGTAATTAAGTTTGTTATAACATATATTTGTTACCCAAATAAAGTAACATGAATTTTAAAATTAAAATATGCTGTTCACCATACATTGCTGGCAAACAGAAGCAACAACGGAGAACACTGCGTACTGAACCGACGATGGACGCTGTTCTAACAATGCTGACAGCAACAGGAGAGCAGCACATAATGTTGATACTGCTATCACAGACCACCAAGCTGTGGGACTTAGAGGTCTTAGGAACTGGTTCTCGAACTTTCCAGGACCTACTGTTGGTATGCGGTAGTAGTAGCGAGTTCTGGAAGAAGAAATACATAACTTATAGTAAAATCTGCCATAGGCACAGAATAATACAGAAGGCGCACTCTTCTGGCTTCTTCCTTGCTTCTTCTGGCTTCTTCCTTGCTTCTTCTGGCTTCTTCTTTCTTGTTGGGCCAATTCAGTGAGCGTAACGTAGCCAGAAGATATAAGAGTTACGCGATAGAAAGAGAGGCAACTTCTAGGTGAATATACCTGTAGGTAATTAGCGCTGTGGGACCTGAATTCCACTTTATTATGTCGTAGCAAGAGACGTTTTTTATTTAAATGATTTTGCGGAGCGATCTGTACTAATCTGTGCTAAAAGTTAAAGAGAACCCCGCTGAACAGGTTCTCGTTAAAATTAATTATCACGTCAGTATTCTTTGAAAGGGATACAATCTAAAGAAAAAATGGCAAGCGAAGCTCCTTTTTTAGTATTTACATAATTATACATAATTGATAATAACAATTTTCACCCATACGCTAAGCCCTTCATGCATTCTTTTAATGTTATCATCACTACGACACAGTTCTAAAGCAGTAGACAACACTACCTTCTCATGAACCGGCAGCATTTTACATTTCAGAAATAAGTCTTAGGGTGATCGCACAGAGGGCATGGGAGGCCGTCACCTCCTTCTGCGAAGCAGTAATGCTCGCGAAGGAGGAGGCGGAGCGCGTGAGGGAGAGGCAAATTTCGCGCCCTCACGCCCCTAGCCGCCGCAGGAGGAGACGCCCCGGGCGTCGGGAATCGATCGCGGATTCCCGGCCACCGTAGGCGCGGGCTTGCGGACGGTGAGCAATGGGTAGCTCGCCATCCGGTAAGGACCAAGCCCGGGTCGACGGCGCGTTGTGTTCCACGCGCGCCTCAAAGAGTGTCAGCGAGTGAAGGGGTCCTATGAGACCATTGCCTGCCGGGGTTGCGGGAAAGTCCGAAAGGGATACCGTGGCCCCCTGGCATTGCACAGGCAAGAGAAGGAACACGGGTGGGTTTTAAGAGTCTGACACGCCCTCCCGCTCCACCCAGAGCGGGAGGAGTCATTTGATGATTTCCCACCCAAAAAAAAAAAAGAAGAAAAAAGGGTGATCGCACAGCTGACGAAAGATAAGTCGGGCGGAACTACGTTAGTACGGTCGACGCACTAACGCATCCTTGGTTGAGTGTGTGTGATTGTATGTTTTGTTATCTACTTGTCCATTCTGGCGGTACGCGACGCATCTTCCGTCAGATGTGCAAACACCAAAAAGTATTACAACCATATCCAGTAGTTATGTTATAAGCCTTAGATTATGGGGGCTAAGTTAATTGCCATTTACCGAGGACAAATCAAGGCCTGGACTATTTAAACGGCAAGCCTATTGCCACAAATCCGGATTCCATATTACTAGTAAAACTCAAATGGTATAGCCCAATAAAACTTTGCTCATCCTTAAAATTGAACCAAGAACCATATGGTAAGCAGCCACGCGACTGCAACCACTAGATGAGCGGTTGCAGTCGCGTGGCGTGGCAACCACAAGTTATCGTTAAGTTTATAGTACACTAGCAGCACCCCGAGGTTTCACCCGCTTAAGTTTCGATCCCGTGAGAATATCGGAAATAAAAAGTACTATGTGTTAATCCAGGTTATAAACTATCTGTGTGCCAAATTTAATTCAAATGCATTTTGCAATTTTTGCGTGAAAGAGTAAAAAACATCCATCCATCCTCACAAAATTTCGCGTTTGTAATATTAGTAGGATACGTACAATTGGAACTTGATGGCAATAGGCTCGCCCCCTATTTAATGGTACTTTAAAATAACTTTCAAAATGTGGGTGTTCTATAGGTACTCCTCTGTCTAACCCTTCGGGGAAATAAGCGTGATTGTATGTCTTAGACATAAATTAAAATTAATGGAAGTGTGTGAGGGCCGTGATTAGAGTGTCTTTTAACAATCTTACATTTGGTAAGGGTGTATTAATAAAATATTGACTCAAATAAAGCCCATTTTGAAGAACTTTCACATTCTGTGATAATGGTTTCGAAATTTAAACCAGCAGCCGGAATTATATTTGCATGTCAAAGAATAATTCTTTCGAATTAAACTGGTTGGTCTTAGGAGACTGTTCTTAACTTTTTAATCTGCATTTCCAGATTTGGTAAAAATTTAGTCAGCAAAAAAATGGGCTTCTTTTTTACATTTTGTTATAAGTACTATTTTGATAGTTTGTAGAATGTACAAAAAAATAAAGTTTAGGCCTCTTCCGTAATTTTTGGTTCTAATAGACAGATCTATGGTTAGGTGACTGTTAATGAGAAGTCACGTGTGTTATACGTAGTATCCCTATGTAGTCTGTGCGTGTGTTACAATCTACTGTTCGATTATTTTAGTGATATTTGATCAGGAATAATCTTGAAGAATGTATCAGTTAGTGTATCAGTGTTGTGCCATTAGACACTATATGTAGGAATGCAGGCGTTCATTATTTCACAAAAACGAAAAATTTCGCTAGCAATGGGGAATTGCTACTGAAGGCTGCGGGTGCTGACCTCAGGAGGAGCTGCTTCTCCCACGGAAATCTGTACGTCGCTTGCTCCCGCGTCACCAGTCCTGAGTCTCTTCATATTTTGGCTGTTGAGATCAAAACTACGAACGTAGTATACAGGGAAGTTTTATAAAAATGTGGCTGTTATTTTGGTATACGAGTATTGTAGTGTTTTACGACTTTCACGCGAACGAAGTCGCGGAAAGTAGGTAGTTTATATGAAATTAATTAAGAGAAAAATCTTACTCAATTGCAATCACAGGCGTATTCAACACGTCGTTATTTTCTTGAACGCTCTTGAGAAATCGAATTACTGGTGACAGATCTTGTTCTCGAAAGTGTAAAGTGTTGGATACTACCTGGAAATATAAACTTAAGTCTTATTAGGTGTCCTTCAAGGACTAATACTGGGTCAATATATTTATCTGCCTAGCCTTTTCCCAACTATATTGGGGTCGGCTTCCAGTCTAACCGGATGCAGCTGAATACCAGTATTTTACATAGAGCGACTGCCTATCTGACCTCCACAACCCAGTAACTGGGTAATACGGTACCCCTTGGTAAGACTGGTTGTCAGATTTTCGGGCTTCTGACGACCCGTAACGACTGTCAAATATCCACGAATGACGGCCGGGATCCAACGGCTTAACGTGCTTTCCGAGGCACGGAGGAGTCTCGATATGTAAAGATGGTCACCAATCCACGGACCAACCTCGGCAGGCGTAGCTTAACCTGATGGATCGACCCGTGTGGCTATTATTACTTAGCTCCTCAACTAATACTGGGCGTATGGTTTTGATATTAATTCTACATGACTAATACTGGGTCCGCGTAGAATTTTTATCAATTATTTTATATCAAAATTATAATTTTGGTAAAGCGTACCCGCGAGCTATTTCTTTCGTATGTACCAATCCATCTATCAGTAATGGTGGGAATATACCTGTAAATTTAAAACAAATATCATAAAAATGGAGACAAACTCATTCATAGAAGCTCTATTACTAATTAAATGATAGAAACAGTGTTAAGTAATAAATTTATTTTACCTTATGTTATGCATTTTAGCAACAACATACATAATAGCAGTAGATGTTTGTGTTATCATGGCAACCCCAGAAACTGGTTCGGGACCCGTTAACGACTCTGGGTCGAAATTTTTTGGAGCTGGTTGTACCTAAAAGAAGACAAAATTAAAGGGTTATGGTCTGAAAATTTCAAGGCCAATCCACGACCATACTCAAAACAACAGAGTTTGGGGGTATGTCGTTCGCGCGGATCTCTCCCTCCATCAAAAAAGAAAATGAGTATTTACAATCTTTCTCTTTGAATTAGAAGATGACAGTCGTAAGTATGTACGCTCTTTCGCGTGCATAGTACCCTAATCTACCACGTAATCTACCACGCCAGCCCAGTGTGGGTTGGTAGATGTCACATGTCTCGAATTTTTGGTTCTAGGACATGCCGGTTTCCTCAAGATGTTTTCCTTCATCGTTTTGACCACTTCGCCATCATTGCTTCGACGTGACTTACGAGTACTACCGCGTTATGACTAGTTTGTGATTGGTCGCGTCATGTACGAACCGCAAATACTAGTACTAGTGTTCTCATTGGTGATTTTATTTTAACTGGTTACTCTTGCGTTAGCGTCACGACGGGCCTAAGAATTATATCTGTGAGTAAGACCTTATAATATTCGTCTCAACAATATAAATGGAGATACTCACGACCAAAATCATCCTCATTGTTATATTCTGGAAATCCCATCGTCGATAGTACTTGTACCTATTCAAATTAATATCCAAATTAAGGCCATTATCTTCATCCCAAGACCCAACTTCATGTACGATCAAATTGCCTCCTTGGATCTTGCCATAGTTGTATATATCGTAGAGTGTGTAGTTGGAGTTATCTTTAAAAGCAAATCAAGTGTTATGTTATGTTTCACAAAAGACTACCTGCCGTATTGTCTCTCCTTCTCCCTTTTAATCCATCCAAGGTTGTCTTTAAAAGATCGCTTTTAGCGTTAAGACAGCTCATTGTGGCACCCTATGTATAATTTCTACATTTACGAGTATATCTGTAATTTGTATGGTGTACATATTCTATTCTATGCAAAATGTCTTAGTATTTTTGAGACTGATCCTGATTTCCTAATATGTCTGGCTAAACGAGGGACAAAGTCAAGGTCATGCTCCTTAACAGTGTCGATGTGATGAAGATTCGAATAAAAAATAAAATGTGTTGTGTTAAAAAAAAAAGCTTCGATTATTAAAAAAATTTCATAGTACCTAACAGAATTTGAAACTCATGAGTACTTTCACCCCTTGAAAATCGAAAAGAAAGAATTGTATAAGATCTGCAAGTAAAACAGTTATTGCTTCAGTAAACCAGTGGATAAATTACTATCCCTTACATATTGAGATCCCTCAAAGCCACAGCTCAAAGCACGTTAAACTGTCGGTCTAACATGTCATAGGAATATCTATGTCAGTCATTACAGGCATTTACAGGTAGTTAGTAACCCGAGTCCACAATCCAGCTCAGCATTCGGTTAGATGGGAAACCGACACCAACTAACGTAATTCGGATTAGGGTAGTTAGGTCAAATTGAGTTAGTTGAGGCGATACGATCAAACGCACCGCCTTAGTCTTTACCTAAAGTAATACGACACACCCAAAATTATGCCTGAATTCCCCGAAAGGATAGATTAAGTACACTCGCATTTTGTCAGCTTTGTTTAAGTCCCATATAATAGAGGGTGACCCATGCATAAACCAGGAACAAACTCAGTCAGGGTTTTGTATAATTCCAAATGAAAAATACTTAAGTATATGCTCGCTATCAATATAAAAAAATGGATTCTATTCCTATTTGTATTCGTCTATTCCTGTTTGTTCCCTTCTCTGTCTGTAAGCAACAAAACGTTGGAACTGAGATGTAAGTGCCCGTTGTTCATTGTTTGCTCCGGAACGGCTGCGGCGGTCGCGCATCCTTCTGCTCGATATACGCCCACAATCCAGGCGATCAATCTACTGAACTGCCTGATTGCTCAGGAACTGGAGGTAGACATATTTATGTACACCGGTATTTTTTAAAATTATTGTTTTCATTAAGTTTTTTAGTTGAAATGTTGTTGGCTTGCTGCAATCTTTGGTGTAAAATGTAAGTACAGCACGCATTTTTTTTTTTTTTTAGCTTTATATAAATAAATTTGGCCAGGGAATCGATTCCCGCGTTTGCGGCCAAATAGCCCAAAGAGGCATTGAGTAATATGAATAACCTCTCTATCCTGTTCCTTGAAACACTTCGAGGCTGCCCCCCCTATACGCCTCAAGGGGGCAAACAAGTATGTACGACGTGGAGTCGCGATTGTCAAATTCGATTGAAATTGTATCAAAATTATTTTTAATTATAGAGTTTTTTTTTTGTAGAATAGCTTTATGATTCTCATAGCCAAAAGTAAGGAATTTAAGTAATAGTCTAGTACGGTGTACAAGAGAATCGGCACCATTGCCTATTTTTCCAATAAGTTCTTACTGATAAGATCTTAAGTCCCATCCTCACACATCGTTAGTTATATAGTCCTATAGATTAGAGCCCTAAATTCTGATAATGGGCCCCTTTTCTTCCTGCTGGCACTTTATTTAATTCCCACTTTTATCTTCGTAGGTATCTTGGGTTAAATGTGTATGGGAGTTAATTTGACAGTGCTTTAAAGGGTTTTTTTTTTTGTACAAGCTTTGTTTTTTTATGCCGTTAGGCTCATAAGGAGTTGTTGAAAAAATCAGCTTTCTTGTAAATTTGTGTTCACATTAATTGACAAAATTTATCGAAGAGCTGATTCTTTTTGCGATTTCTGGATTGGTCCTATAGTAAAAGTTGATTATAACGATGAGTTGGTACATTTATTTCAAATTTAAATGTACATTCTACTTTAGGATGATATTTACAAATGGAAAAACACAACACAAAGGCTTGTTGTCTAACAAAATCATTACCTACCGAAATCAACAAAACCAAAATATGAACAAAGGCGTCCGCCATCATTGGCAGCGTAGTAAGCAATTACATTTCAGTAATTATTGTCAGATGTTTAACATGCCAACCCTTGGTTCCATTCCGTACACATTAGTCCATGTTTAACCATTAAAAGCACAGATTATTGATACAAATATCAGTCAAAATGTAAGGCCCTAGTCATAACGAGCGCCTGAGGCGCACGTCTCGTACGCTGCGTGTTGGGCGCTCAATAAAATTGTATACATATTATGTATATGCTGCGCCTGTTATATTTCTATGTAACGGATTATAACAAGCGCAGCACGCGTAAAGACAACCATAGAAACGGGTTACCTACGGGTTTCTTCGACGGAAGAATAGACAAAATGACGGATTGTGACTGTTCATCTGTCGTTTTGTCTGATAAAATCCGATTCTATTGTGGTCATGGTAAGCGTACTGCTGTCAAAGGGGACCTGGGAGGGGCACGCGTCCCACGCCCGACACGCAGCGTACTGTGCGCGCGCCTCGGGCGCTTGTTATATCAAGTCCTTTAGTCTGTCGCAACATATCTGGTTCACATATGCCGCCGATAGACGCGCGCTTTTTGGCAACGAGCCCCTCCTGGGTTTCCTTAGCGCGCCTTCGACGCTTAGGCGCAGGTTCCTTTTTTCGTTTTCTCTGCATCAGTAATAAACTTAAAATAAACATAGTTATACTGAGCATGTTGAGGGTTCAAAGTTACAACAAAATGTGGAAGTCTTGTTGCGTTCGACGAGCGTCCAACGTGCGCCCGGGGCGCGCTCGTCTCGCGCCCGGCACTCAGCGTACTGTGCGCGCACTTCAGGCGCTTGTTATGAAGTCGTTGTTATGTCGCGACAGGCTAAAGGACACTTAGTCTGTCGCGACATATCTGGTTCAGATATGCCGCCGACGGATGCGCGCTTTTTGACAAATATCTGAACCAGATATTTTGACGGACGAGAGGATCTGGTTAAGCAGTCACATAGGTTGACTCCAGTCACCTAGGTTGACTCCTAGGTTGGTTTGAGGTTTAGGGTAAACAAAAACTAAGGTTGTATATGTTAGCCTGACTTAATTTAAACTAAAGTACCTATACTACTGCTGAGATTTTGGTCAGCCTGTAAAATGAGCAATTCATAATCAAAGCGAGAAATATTTATCTAAACAGCATATATTATAAAGCATATACAGCGTACTACGGAAGTAACAGTATAAAGCAGGGGAAATGAAGTGGTCGAGGCGATCATAGTAAAGGCATCTTATTTCCTTCAATATTTCTTGTGCAGTGGGTTTTGGCTCGAATTTAAGACTCAATTTTATTTAAATTTATTTGTTGTTGTTCTAAATCCTTCAGTTAGAGTCCATAATACCCAAGGGTGGATCCAGCCTTCGAGTTAGGGAGGGGTCACAAAGTCGGGGTCCAGTCAGAACAGGTTTCCAATCAGTGGCGGACTGAGCCTGTCGGGGGCCCAGGTATATATAACAAAATGAGGCTTCCGGTCATCTCAGTTTATGTAGGTATTTCTAGTATATAATGATAGTAAAAACCGAACACGTATAATATGCGTAAATATAATCCACCTACATCATGGACCTCTCAACCGGTAGGATTTTTTTTTTCAGGGAGGTGTGACTTTTTAAATTATTTTATACTGAAGATCACGTCTAAACAAGTGGTGTTAATGGTTCGGAAAAATATAATATGTTAAATTAGAGCATTTTTTTAATAACTTAATTGTGAATATTTTAGATTATGTATATATCACATAGTGTAATTGATTTGTAAAGTTGAGAATATAAATATAAAAACTGAGAATCACGTAAAAACTATAAAGTTTATTTTTCTGAAACCTTTACATTTTAAACATGATTTCATTATTTATCTTTTAGGTTAAGGGTTTTCATTAAAATATCTTTTGTTTTATGTATAATAAATTAATAATTCGTCTAATTTGGGACAGTGCTCCTTGATGGGAGAGTCCTTTTACCGGCTGGGCGTACGACGCCTTGCGTGAGCGCAGCACAGATCACGGAAGTTATCGGCATTTATAGTCGCGTCATAATAGGCTATTTACGAAAAGCAAATGTTGGCGAACAAGGCGAGCTCGAAATATTTTGTACCTTGCCTCGGAATTCCCGGTTAGGTTTCTATTGAACATCCTTATGGAAATAGGAATTTCTTTGTCGACTTATGCAAAAAAGTTTGAGAGTTAGAAGAACATAGAATTCATGAGCGAGCGAAGCGAGCTCAAAAATTTTCATCCTTAGCCTCCAACTCTAAACTGCTTCTTACTGAATATATTTTGAGCGTGTTTGGGATATCATTAAAAAGTACTTCTTAAGATTTAAGTGACCGCCAGGACCGGAGGTCTGGGACGGTTTGTCTTGACACTATGCTGGGCTATTTAATTACTACGTCTAGTTGCTAGCTTCAGATAAACCTACATAAGCACTCTTATGAAACGTTAGAGGCTAGGAAACTTCACGGTACATCATCATAATTATAATATCAGCATTTAGTCTTATTATGTGTGTCGTTCGTGCATAATTATGAGGCAAACACTAACTAGACCACTAATTAACTGGAGCACGCGCACTCGATTGGTTCGTCTGTTCACCAATAGTAGTTAAATCAAATAGTAGGTATGACGGACTTTCTTCTCCTTCGAAATGATTATGAATTTCTTCTCAATAATATTAATTAACACATTCAATTATCTTAGTAAGGTATAACTATAACAAAACATTACCTCTCTTAGCCAGCACGACATCAGCATCCACGCTAATATTCAGGTTATCAAGCACATCATTCAGGGTCGCGTTTCGATCCTTATCAAACATGATCATGTTGATATCAGTGTCATTATACCTCTCAGTTCCAGCTTCATCATCGTCGATAAGCAGCCATTTGTGACTTGCATCTAGCCACATGTTTTCAGATGCCTGAAAATCGACACTTGTTTTAATTGGTGATGACACATAAACTCACGCCTTTTACCCATGGGGGTGGGTAGGAAGAAACTATAAAACAACAACTGCAAAAATAAAAAAAATGTATTTGTTTTTTTAACCGTTTCTAGGATATAAAACGACTGTCGTATTTTTTCATGTGTGTAATGCAAACGAGGGTTTCATGCAGGTGTAGGGACAATGTAAGTGTGTATGATGACATGTCAGCGGTTTGATGTTTGACAGAGATGTATGTGAAGTTCAATCGATATTTACTGCGCGGTTCTCTATTGTGTCACCTAACTTTTTTATCCATAATTTAAAGTGCCATAACTTTTTTGTCCTAATCATCATTTGTCCCAATGATAACTTACCTGAACTTAATATCACATAATATCACATGCCATAAAATTGAAATCTCTAAATAATAATATGTATGTCCTAAATTCGTTTGTCATAAATATCAATAATATACAAAAGACATAAAACTGTTTTCAATAAAAGTTATAAGTCCTAAATTCAAATTACATCATGTTTATTTATAATAATAATATGTGTGTCTTGTGAACATGTAGTTTTGTAAGCAAGCAAGTATGCAGCATGCAAGCAAGCATGCAGCATGCAAGCAAGCATGCAGCATGCAAGCAAGCATGCAACATGCAGCAGCATGGTTTCTGTCACGGCTCCGGCGCTGCGGGGCTTCGGCGGTCCCACGCGAGTTTATCGTCGCAGTTGGGTTTAACGCTCACCACCGCAGCTTCGGTTTGCTGGCCGGTTCTGCCGGCCAGCTTCAGCCGCGGCGGTGAGTGTTACAACCACCTGCTCCTCAACTCGCGGGCCGCCTCGCCCCTCCACACCTACACGATTTTAAATTACACTCTAGGGGTAGAGCAGACAAGACTGCGTGGAGTCGGATTTACAGCGATTCATTTCTGTCACTAAAACCTAATTTTTAGCAAATGTTTTAGGACTAAAAAATGTATTATAAATGAACATTCGGAATAATACACATAATTTAACACAATACTTAGGACAATATGACTTTAGGTTATATGAAATTACGAGATTTAATTATTATAGTTCTCGATATTAAGACAGAATAATTTTAGAACTAAAGATAACATTATGGTTACTGAAGTTTATAGCAAACGTGTTATGGATAATGATTTTCGGACAAACAATTTTAGGAGAAGAAAGGCCAAGTACCTTACTGCGCATAATGCTATCCGAGTGAGTTTAGCTTTTGAGTTTAGCTTGGAAATGAAATGAAATTGTTTATTCTGTAAATAGGTTATTAGAGTTACTTTTACAAGAAATATAAAAATAAAAAAAATTGCTGATGAGCTGAGTTCGGCGTTTCCTACTCTGAGAAAAAATGCCGAAACAAACTCAGAGGTCACAGTTTCTTAAAGTCCAGACATAATCATGATCAGGTCATATGGGAACCATGTAGATTAGTGTCTGAAATGGTCTTTTGAGGACAACCATACAGATTTGAGCGGACCTATCCAGTCAGTGCAAGCATTTTCCAGTAACCGTGGAGCACAACTCAGAACTTAAGGAGCTCAACTCGACGAACAACACCAAAGAAAGGAGATTTGGTTAAGCTGCATAAACTACTCGAACTGCCAGTTCATCATTAAAACTAACTGAGACAGAAAAAAATAAAAGTACAATAATTAAAATAATATAAGTATAATACTTTACAAAGTAATCATGCCATTTTGTATATAATTTTCAACTATGTCAATGTGTCTATAAAACTGGTATATTTTAATGATTTTACATAATAATTAAAATGACAAGTTTTATGGTTTTATCCCTTTGTTCCCGTTGAGTTACACCATTTTGTGTTACACTGTTACCCATTGGGAAAAAAAATACCGATTAGTAACACTGTAACTCAATGCCATATTTTTTTCCCATCAATTTACACTGACACCTAATATTACGTAATAGGGTTACATATCGGGAAAAAACACAAGGCTTAGCAGAGCGATTAGCTCAATCCCAAGCTTTTTATCTTCTAAATAATCTGAAATTTTCTAGTACACTTTTTACAAAATTTGGTTCAGCTTTTAATAAGTAATCGTATCGTATTGTATATATCGTAGCTGACGATACTTTATTTACTTTACAATCTAGCCAAGCTAGCTAATAAGTAAATTAAATACATATAACTTAACTAAGTACCTAACTAAAAAAAATATATAAAAATAAATGAATATCAATGGGAAGTTTGTTGTAAAAGCATACCCATGAACGAGTTGCCTACTCTGTGGAGACGTGTGCGATGTACAGCAAGGTTGTGTTTATCCCTGGTATTTGAACTAAAAATATATCAAATTTTAAGAAAAGGTCCGATATTCCTTAACGTACATTTTCTTAAAATTTTATATATTTTTGAGAACATACAATAAGTTTTCAAAAATATATTTTGAGGCTACAGTCAGAATATCTATTTCTCAGAATTTTCTCTAAGGGAATCTCTTGGACCTAGGTTGTAAATGGCTCGAACAGCCCTTTTCTGTAGAACAAAGATAGTATTAATGTCCGCACAGGTGCCCCAGAGAAGAATCCTATAAGACATAAGATAAACTAAAATAAAACAAATCTGGCTGTATCTACATCAGTTATACATTAATCTAATGGACAAATTTAGAGAGTGCATCGTTAACTTGTTTAAAGTTGACTAACTGACGTTTGATTTCAAAAATGAGGGATGTGTCATCTGCGAATAAAATGATAATGATTATACCTTAAGTGGTAAAGTAAGTCATTTATATAAATTAGAAATAAGAAAGGACCTAAAATTGAACCCTGTGGAACGCCAATGGTGACCGCATATCCTGCAGATCTCTTGCCATTAACATCGACCCTCTGAATTCTGATGAAGGTCAGTCAGAAGGTCAAGAGCCTTGTCCCTCGTACCATAGTGGAACAGTTTATAAGAGATTGTGACCTCAGTCTGAGTTTGTTTTGGATTTTCTTCTCAGAGTAGTCAGATAGGAAACGCCGATTCATCTAGCAATAAAAAAAAAATATATATATGTCGTGTAAAAGTGATTTAATATCCTATTTACAGAATAAACAATTTCATTTTGTTGACACGGTTGTACGTTGTTTTATAGATAACAGTAAAATGGAATATCTTTAAAAAAAAAAAAACTCTTATTATCATTTCATAGAATAATCAATGCGCAGTATACTTACCTACTTCGAAAAAAAAAAGATTGATTTTTGTTACCTTTAATATTTCTATATTCATATCTTAGAATATCAAATCAAATATTCTATATCCTCATATTAACATAACACAACATCACGCCCATAATCCCCGAAGGGTTAGGCAGAGGTGTATCTATAGTACACCCACATTTCGCTAGTTATGTTTAAGTCCCATGTAATAGGGGGCGAGCCGATTGCCATCAACTGAGCTCATATCCAGACTCCGGGCTGCTACTGAGAAATTTCTGATGAAAAAACCCAATAACACTTTGCCCGACCCGGGAATCGAACCCAGGACCTCATGCTCAGCAGTAGCGCTTACGACCACTAGACCAATGAGGCAGTTTATCCTCATATTGTTTAGTAAGTATAAAACTAAGAGCAGCGGTGGCCCAGTGGTGGCGGCCCCGACTTACGAACAGTAAGTCGTGGGTTCCAACCCAGACAGGCGCATTACTTTGTGTAATTTATTTCATCACCACTGCTCTCAAAACGGTGAAGGAAAACATCGTGAGGAAACCGGCATGTCCTAGAACCAAAAATTCGAAGACATGTGACTTCTACCAATCCGCACTGGGCACGCGTGGTGGATTATAGCCCACTCCCTCTCAGTGAGAGGAGGCCGTGTCCCTGCAATGGGAACTTTATAGGCTGATGATGATGATGATGAAGCATAAAACTTATTACCAAGAAAAACATGTTATCGAATGACAGTTTCTAAACGTTTCAATTCATACTTTTGACAAAATGCATACCCTCCTACAAAATTACAACACCGCGTTCACGAAAACAATGCGGGTAAATTATAGGCAAGCAGCAAAACAATCTTGTTATTCTCATTAATGACTCTAATTTTGTTATTGCGACCGATTTCGACGTAGTTGGTCATATTTGGTCGGAGTGCCCTAATTGTTATACTTATTATTAGATCGTGCTTGTATCATAGTTAGAAAACTTATTATTTTAATTTTAATATTATTGTATTTGTTTGTTGTCCAATACAGACTTAAATTAGCAGAGTTAATTGATTGCACTGTTCAGGTGTGTATGTATAATCTACGTGACCAACACACCAGGGGCTTTTAACCGTTTATGATTATCACACATGATCATGATAATGAAATTGCCTACTTATGTGGTTATTTATATACAACTGACGATCATTATATTCATTTTCATTATATTTACGTAAAAAATACCTACTAGTTAAAATATCGAACAAATTTTGATTTATGTAGTTATAGGTGGAAAAAATATAGGTGGATTGGAAATTATATGTATTATTAATTTATCAATTATGAACTTAAGTGTATTAAATGTTGACATTTTGAACTTACGTATAATGACTATTTACATTTTTAATCATTAGATTATTTGTTTCACTCGGCATTTCAATCTTAGACATTTTAAGCTTACCTAGGTATAACAATTTTAGATATTTCGGTACAATTGATATTAAAATTTTCGATGTTTTGAACATTAAGATTTTACCCGTAGGGAATGTCGAAAATATGCATGGGTACATATTTTCGACGATCAAATATGTACCCATATTTATTTATAAAATTATGGATAGCATAACGTCTATTTTTACATTTTCGTTAAAATAAAATACCATGGAAAAATACACCGAATAAACAATATTCGTTAAAAATAATTATATTGTTTGATAAGCTAAATAGTCGTTAAAACAATAATACTCGAAATAAAAATAAAAGGACCAAATATTACATGAAACATTTGCTGCGAAAAGAAATTCTATGAAATTTCGGTCTGCGAAACAAGGGAACACCAGGTTGACACACTAGTGTAGGTAGATTTCGATTAAAAAGTAGGTCAATCGCCGGTAGGTACCCGTTTACCACAGCCCGCCGTGAAGGTAAGGTGGTACAACGACAAATCCATGAACAAAATTAATTTACATACTTACCTACCTTTTTGTGTAAAACAAGCAAAACATAATCAATTCACATATTTCCAAGCCAATATATTATTTCAAGGACAATCTCAACTAAATTGATTACTTGAAAAAGTAACGATGTTCCTCATTAATCTGCATAGCTGTTACTAAACCGATCGTTTGTGCAAAGTGCACACGGCTTTATTTTTATTGCCATATTAAGTGTTTTATACACATTTATGAAACAAATAATATGGCAATAAAAATAAGGCCGTGCGCATTGTGGACGCGTTTTCGTACGAATTTTACTCGTGCGAACATCCCGTCCCGATCCCGTCCTTCCAAGTACCTACTAAGGGAGCGCGTAGACTGAGTCCGAGTTAGCCGTACGTATGTATACGTAGGTATAGTTCCGACGTCCGAAAACAATCCGAACTTGTTGGGATTTTTCGTGCGTGCACTCAATTCGTACGACCACGATCATACGTTTACGTACGATACAAATTCGTGTCTAAAATGCGTGCGGCCTTAGTGTCATCTTAGGTTGGTCAACGTTAATATTTTGATCAAGCTAGTAAAACAATTAGAGCAACTCATCCGTACCTAATCTGCAACCAATTTTAATTACCTTCGAGTTCGACTGTGCGGTTGACGCGATGAAATTCCACTTCTTTGTTCTTATAAAATATAAACCAATAGAAACGTTTTAGAAAAAAAATATTTGAATGTGCATTATATTAAATTATAAATTATAGCACATAAACAAGTCAAGACGCCCAAACAGAAAAGTGAGTCTACCGTTGGTTGGCGGCTATTTATAAAGAGCCATTCGGAAATAGACCTTCTAGCGACCGAAATAGATAGGTAGGTAGCAAGATATTATTTAGACAGATAGATAAATCATTTATTTGGTGCATATAAAACACACTTAGCACAACATACAAAAGCACGATTAAATAATTACAAATTACATGAATATTAAGATAATACCTACAAGGTGCCAATAAACAAAAAAAAAATGAAAAAAATACATAATTTTTAAGACACATAAAATGAAACAACGAACATACAAAGTGCTTTGTTGCACCAAATGGGAGTGCAGTTCAGCATGTGTCAGGCAAATATAACTGACGTTGATATTCTACTGGATTCCTGCAGTGACGGACTAGAGCAGACGAAATAAATACGCGAATTAATAGGTGTTGTGAAGACGTGTGGTATTTGAGGTTCTGTTCTCCAAAAAACAAGGTTTATTTTGCTAGCCTCACGCACCATGTAAGCCGCGCATTGCAAAACACACAGCTCACTGTATGATCTGCTATGACAGCATCTTGCAATAATCCACATCAATCTTCATGTCATTGGTAATCGGATTGTTGATCACAACATTATAGTTATCAATAAAGGATACTACTGCTGATCCCGTAATCAGTCACTCTTAGATACATTTAATGAAGCAGCCTTTTCTCTGATCAATATACGAGTATAAATAATTATTGGAGCTGTAAGCATTTAATACTTTGAGGGATCGATCGAAGCTTAGCCTAGTTAAGCTACGCTTGCTGAGGTCGGTCCGTGGATGGGTGCACATGCATTAAATATCAAGACCCCTAACCGCTGGTAATTTTTTGACAGCGTTACGGGTAGTATGAGGCCTGACAGTCTGACGCTTCTTGCCAAGGAGTATCGTATAACACAGTAACTGGTGGATGATAATAATTTTCTCGTAGGTAATCCTGCTTTAGATGCAATTAAATCACCGTGAGCCTACACTACTGCTGCACAGCTCAATTTTAAGTCATGCTGTCACTGATAATATACTGGTCAAATTACATTTTTGAACATCTTTAAGTTAAGTTTTTCTGGAGATTTCAGGGATTTATCATCTGCCTAGTCTTTTTTAACTATGTTGGGACTGCCTATCTGACCTCCATATCCCAGTTACTGGGTAGTACGATACCCATTGAGACTAAGACTGGTTGTCTGACTTTCGGGCTTCTGATTATCCGTACCAACGAGACCAACGGCTTAGCGTATTTCCAAGGCACGAAGGAGTCTCGGTATGTAATGGATGGTCACCCATCCGCGGACTGAACTCGGCAAGCGTAGCTTAACCTTCAATTGGCCCGTGCAGAGGATAATACTCACAAAATACAAGACATCTTCAGATTTTCCACATCCAGCATCTATGATGACTCCAACAGGGTATAATTTCCGCTGCAAACAATTTTCGACTCTATTGTAGTTAATCAGAGGGTCATCTATAGATACAGCGGAAACGGCCATCATGAGGTTTGAAGATAATTTTGAAAATTTAAGAGTCCCTGAAAAGAAAGAAAAATTATTAAGAGTATAAAATAGCTGTCAAATATTTACTTGTTTTGAGCACTCAGCAACTGGCATCGGTTGCGGACGGTCGTGCTGCTCTTCGTGTTCCTGATCACTCAAGCTTGTGGTTCCTGTTTCAAGCCGGTGGTTCCTGTTCTTCGCGACTCTCAAGTTCTTCAGCTATTAATTGCTGTCTTTTTCAAGACACAATTAATAAAGTATTTCTGTTAGCAGATTAACAGTCAAAACGTAGCGCGTCACAGGCCCCTTCAGGGCAAAACCACAGTTTCGTGGTCCTCGGTTGATACCATACGGTGCCAACGAAGCCGAGGGGGTGTTGACCCAATTACACCCGCCGAACCCCTTCAGGGCTAGGCAATCAATTGGACGGGTCCCAGTGTTCGGCCTTGGGGGGTCTCCTAGTCGGCATTGGTGACAGTTTTGCTTCCACAGCTACACACCTAGAGTGGTTGGGTGTGTCTACACCCTTCACACTAGACTGGTCAGGACCCCGTTGCACAATAAGACAGGCAACGGGCAAAAGCAAGCTTAGGGCTCACTTTAAGTACTCAACCTCCCTGCCTATACCCGGCAGGGAGGGTTTCACACATCCTCGGTAGTCCGCCCGGGGAGATAGGATTAGGGCCATTAGAGGAGCTTTAAAAATCTCTTTTTATTAATTCTTTGTTAAAATGAGCCTCCTTAAGATGGAGGCCCAACTCAGGTCCTTTAGTGACCAATTAGATACCCTCAGGAAAGACAACCTGATCCTCCTTCAAGCTCTGAGCAAGATCCTTCAGATCGATCCGTCTCTCAGCAAGGAATTCGGTCCAGTGGTCGAGTCGATCGCTGAGAAGCATTTTCCCCCCGATCCTTCAGATCAATTAGACACTTTTAGCGATGCACTCGCAGCATCGCAATCAGTTCCATCTACCATGATGGATACTAGCGAGCCCGCTTCCTCAAAGCGCGCCCCCACCCCCTTCCCCTCCGATAACGAAGAGCATGCCTCTTCTTCAAGCTCGCAGTCGGATGATGACGGCTTCACAGCTGTCACCTCCGGTAAGAGGAAGATGAAGAAGCAGAGCTCCTCTCAGGCGTCCAAAGTAGTCGCCATCGATGATAGCCCGTCTACCCACTATGTAGATAGGGATGCTCCCCCACCCTCACCCACCCCCCTCCCCGTAGGATCCCCCGTAGTTTCCCCCCCCACCCCCCGCCCGATCGCGAGTACGCCATCCTCCGCGCAGGATGCCCCCGCCAAAAACCCCCCCGGTCCCAAGAAGGTCGCGCCCCCTCCCCCTGTCTTCATCCAAGACAAGGAGAAGTGGACGGCCATCTCCAAATGGTGTGTTGAGCAGAGGATCAACTACACCAACGCCAGATCGACCCAACAGGGTATAAAAGTCACACTCGCGACGTCCCGCGACTATAGGACTTGAATACCCTTCTGCAAGCGAGAGGTGTGTCATTCCACACCTACTCCCTCCCAGAAGACAGACAGATCCGTGTGGTGATCAAGAAGATCCCCAAGGAAATCTCCCCATCCGACATCCTAGCAGACCTTCAGTCGCAAAGGATACCAGTCGATGAAGTGCACCGCATGCACCGTTCGCGCGGTAGAGAAGCATACGACATGATCTTAGTCGTGTGCTCCCCGACCGAGGGGCATCACCCCATTTTCAACGTCAAGACGATCTGCAACCTAATGGGCTTCACCATTGAGAAGCCCTGGAAAAACAGCGCCATAGGGCAATGCCATAATTGCCAGCTGTACGGCCATGCGCAGAAGAACTGCCATGCCAAACCCAGGTGCGTCAAGTGCCTGGGCGACCACGGCACTTCGGATTGCTCACGGCCAAAAGATCGCAATCTCTGCGATAGCCCACCTAGCTGCGTGCTATGCGGGAATATAGGGCATACTGCCAATTACCGCGGATGCCCTAAGGCACCAAAGTCGAACCCAGGCAAACTGACCCAGCGTCTCGACGCTCGGCAGACAAAACAGAGGGAATTCCTCATTCCCTCCTCCCAAATCCCCCAGCGGCTAAGTCCTCAAAGACCTAGCCCCTGGACTCAACTCCACCACCAGCAGGCGTTTCCAGCCATGGCCACCGCGAGGCCCCCGCTCCCTCAAACCCCCATGTACTCTCTCATGGATCCGCGTAACCGTGTCCCTCCGCCCTCAGCGGCCACCCCACCCATCGCGCCCGCCGCACCCACCGCGCCCGCCGCGCCCCCCGCGCCCTCCGCGCCTACCACGCCTTACGCTCCCCCCGCACCCATAGCGCCCGCCTCGAAACCCGTACGTGCTCCTCAAGCACCGCACCCCGCGATCAATTATAATATCGCTGCGCAAAACATTAACATCATTGCCAGCGCCTTCGCCATATTCAGCACGCCCCGGGCGGCTCAGATGGCAAGCGATATCGTCGCCGCTAAGCAAAGCGGCGACATCCAATCTCTCCTGGCCGTATTAGTCGCGAACCAGGACATCACCCAAGCCCTCTCTGTTATCTCATCATCATGAATAACACGGCCTTAAGTAGATTTAAACCCAGATCCCTCAACCTCGGCGTCTTCAACGCAAACGGCATCCATGGTCAACGAGATGAAATATCGGAGTTCCTCCGTGATCATCGAATTGACTTATTCCTCTTACAGGAAACCTTCCTAAAACCCAATCACCGTAATCCAGCCATTGCAAATTACCGTGTAATCCGTAACGATAGGTCGCATGCCCACTTGGGCGGCACACTAATTTATTATAAAAAGGATCTGTACTGCATCCCTATTGACCCTCCCCCGCTAGCACAATTAGAAGTCTCCATCTGCCGACTAGCTATGACTGGCCATCAGCCGGTCACCGTAGTATCGGCCTACATCTCTCCCAACCTCGCAGGGGGATTCCAACCCATCGCGGACGACCTAAAAATCCTATTTGGCATGAGTGACTCTGTTATCATAGCAGGCGATCTCAACGCTAAACATCCCTCCTGGAATAGCTCCCTTACCAACTCCAGAGGGCATCAATTGTACAATCTCTCCTTCGCTCAAAACTTTGACGTCATCGCTCCGATGACTCCAACCCACTATCCCCACCAAATTAATCATGCCCCCGACATTCTTGACGTGGCGCTCCTTAAGAACGTCAACCTAAGATTAGACTCAATAGAAACGGTTTACGAGCTTACCTCGGACCACCGACCAGTAGTCATACGACTGGCTCCCCGCATAGGTCCCTCTGACCCCAACCAACCCCCAGCCACCAAAAGGGTGACGGACTGGAGGCAAGTAGGCGATAAGCTGAAAACCAACACGTCCCCCCAATTGGACTCCATCCCAAACGTTTTCGATTCAATCGCGGACACGACGGCTGCGATCGACTCGCTCACTGACCATGTGCAAACCGTCCTGAACGACAGTTCAAGGGAGGTTCCTGAAGCGGATAACCGCTACTTGAAACTCCCGGACGATGCGCGTGCTCTGTTGACCGAGAAGAACGCGGCCACCCGTGCATACAGCAACTTTCCCTGTCCCGCCAACAAAGCCCACATGCGCTATTTGCAGAGATCTGTAAAGACACGCATGGCGGAGCTGCGTGACGCGAGCTGGGATAAGATGCTGAGCGAGTTACAGCCCACCCATCAGGCCTTCTGGGAACTCCAGAGAAAACTCAAATCCAAGCAGATAGCTGCCATGCCCCCCCTAGTACGCCCCGACAAAACCATAGCCTTCGACGACATCGACAAAGCGGAATGCCTAGCCGACAGTCTCGAGGCTCAATGCTCTCCCAGCTCCCTACCAGTAGACCAAGCTCACCTCTCAGAGGTTGACGCTGAAGTCGAACGTAAAGCTTCTCTGCCCCCCGTCGAAGACCCCGAAAGTCCTCTGCCTCCCGTCACTCCAGACGAAGTGCATGACATCATCAAAGGTCTCCACATCCGTAAAGCCCCCGGCTCAGATGGAATCACCAATAGGGTGATCCAACTCTTCCCCGCCCACCTTATTATGCTACTGACCACCATCTTCAATGGTGCTCTAAGCAACAATATCTTCCCCCAAGCGTGGAAAGAAGCCATAGTGATAGGTATCCCAAAGCCTGGCAAGCCCAAAACCGAACCCTCTAGCTACCGCCCCATCAGTCTGCTCAAGGTATTAGGCAAAATCTATGAGAGGCTTATTTATAAGCGGCTCAGGGACTACGCTGAAACCAAAGGCCTCATCCCCAACGAACAGTTCGGCTTTAGAACCCAGCACTCTAGCGTGCATCAGGTCCACCGCATCGTCGAATTCATCGGCGGCGGCTTCTACCGTGGCATGTCGACAGGTGCGGTCTTCTTCGACATAGCGAAAGCATTCGACAAGGTCTGGCACAACGGCTTAATCTTTAAGCTCTACAAACTCGGAGTGCCCGATCGTCTCGTGCTCATCTTACGGGACTACTTGTCGAATCGTACTTTCCGCTATCGCATCGAGGGAGCCCTATCCTCTCCCCGCCAAATCCGCGCCGGAGTCCCTCAAGGCTCCGTGCTCGCCCCGCTCATGTTCTCGCTCTTCACAAGCGACATCCCCAAAAGCAATACGGCGCAGTTGGCTCTGTTCGCAGATGACACGGCCATATATTGCAGGGGACGGTCGCAGACTCAGATCCACCTTCTCTTACAACGGGCTGTCAATAACCTTGGCGCCTGGTTTAAGAAATGGAGAATCGAGGTGAACCCCGACAAAAGTCAGGCGGTTTTATTCATAAAACCGCGATCTAGACCCCCTCACATTCCCCGACCACTCACCTTGTTAGGCAAGCCTATCCCCTGGGAGAAGCAAGCCAAGTACTTGGGAGTCATCCTCGATCATTACCTCAACTTTACAGAGCACATAAGGTCGGTTCGCTCGCGGGCCGCCTTCGCTCTCAGTAGACTCTACTACATCGTTAATGCACGCAGCAAATTGTCACTCAAGTGCAAATTGCGCATCTACACAGCGTGCATCCGTCCCATCATGACCTATGCGGGTGTAGTCTTTGCACACACATCCCCCAGAAATATCCATAAGATGCAGGTGATCCAGAACAGATTCCTTAGAAGAGCCACGGGCGCTCCCTGGTATGTCAGGAATATTAACCTCCACCTAGATCTCAAAATCCCCACAATCCATCAGTTCCTAAAACGCATTGCAAAGCGTCATTTTGATTCCGCCGCCAATCACCGCAACCCTCTGGTTGTTGAAGCGGCCAATTATACCCCCTCCCGTATTAGTCGATTTCGCCGTCCTAGGCATGTCCTCTCCGATCCAGATGATCCAACCACTCTCCTCCAGGAGAGCAATAGGGCCACCAGTACAGTGCACAAACACACCCGACACCCGTCGTACCGACCTCGCCGCCGAGGTCCTCCGCGCGCGCGACCCTCACGAGTAAATAATACTCCCCCCCGACCCTTGTCCGATGAAGCGCCAGCCCGCGCCGCAGCTGAGCGCGTAGCTTTAAATTCCCCGCATAATAATCATGAAATATCTTTGATCCAGCCTGTCCCATCTTGCTGTCCTCCCCTCAGCGACGCCCTAAGCCGAGGCTCGTACCCCACAGGGGGTGCCCTTAGCGAGCGTTCGCCTAATTTTAATGTAGAATAGTTGCTCCTGGCTGGAGGCTTTGAGTGTAGTGCTTAAGGCAGCCACAGGATTGTTCGGTTGAGCAGTAAATACCTTAGTGGTATACCTGCGAGATGCCATAGTTAAAAAAAAAAAAAAAAAAAAAAATTACTTGTTTTGATTAATTTGGCATTATTGTTTAAATATGAAATGTGGCTAACCAGAGAGCTAAAAGATTAACAATTAAATGCAATAATTAATATCGTAACACCGAATATTTATTTTTAGATATAAAAAATGTAATTGGAAACTTTCCAAATACCTTTTTTACATCTAAAACGGTTACAACATCAAATTCAATGTTATAATTGCAAATTTATTTATTTAAACTTTTCACACTCAAAAAAGTACAAAGGCGGACTTAATGTCTTAGGCTTTCTCTATCAGTCAACCATCAAGGGTGGTGAAGAGATTAGATGGCAGGTGCTCTGTTTGAGAGGAACAAACAAAAAACATTTTTTATTAAAATATATCATTAGAAATAATTATAATACACATATATACACATTTAATAAAGTATATACCTATATTATATATATATACATATTCAAGGGAGAGAGGTGTTGAGATGACTCTACTCTATTTATTTATTTAAAAAAACTGCAATTTCCGCTTAAATTCATACCGACTGGGGGCCGTCCTGATATCAAGAGGAAGCGCATTCCATAGAAGAATGGACTGAATATGAAAGGAAGAATGAACAAAGTCAGAAGTATGAGAAGGACAAAGTATGAGAAGATTGTTAGAAGAATGCAGATTCTTATTGTGTGAACAACATAGATATTGGAAGTGAGACATAAGATAAGAAGGGGGAGTGGGAGAGTTGAGAAGGGAGAAAAGCGCGTAAACTTCTTACTTGGCGAATGGACATTTGAGCTCAGACCTATTTATTTATTTAATCGTTATATAGCTCGACACATGATTATATTTCCTGAGGTTGAATATGAACCGGATACAATTGTTGAGCAGTCAAATTATTAATATTCTAGTTCGCTAGTTAGCCACATTTTATATTTCCATACAATAACATTGCGAAATTAATCAAAACAGTGAAATATTTGACATATATTTGCGCCGTTGCCCACTTTCAGAAACGCTCATATGATATCAGTTTTGCAACGGAAGAAAAATCATCAAAATTTAAAAGACATTAATTCAAACTAGGCTGAGTCAAAATTACATAAGGGTTCCCCCAAAACGCCCACCCTTCACCACTTCCTAGTGCTTTGCTGGAAAGAAGAAGTGGTGTAGCAAACTGTCTGTCAGTTAGAAAAAAAATGATTCTATATAATACGAGTAGTATGCAAAATTATTTACATTACGTAACACAAAACATAATTTAAATCATAAATTAATAGCCATATGACTGCTAGCACACGCCAATATACCAACCAAAAACATCGATAACTATGCAGAGGCAAAAATAAAAATAAAGACTAAACGTAAACATTATCTAAATAAAAGCCTGCAGGCATAAAGGGCGTGCCCGCTCACTTATAGCTGTAACTGGAAGTTATAATTGATCAATTAGAACCATCGAGGTAAAATAGATAACTGTCGAAGTCGCTAGCTAACCACATATTGCAATACAACTCATAAAAAAAACATTGTAATGAGTAGATTATGTCATCAATAAATTAAAATTCATAAAAATTTATTACATATAAAGTAAAATCATAAACAATTATATAAACTCATATAACCTGTCATTAAGTAAGCTAATTCTGGAGAAAGAACATTTAAACATTGTCTTGAGTTAATCACAGCGACCAACAATTCTTATCATCGTTGATAGAATATTCGTAGTGCGCATTTGAACAAAGGTTGGATTTTACTATAGTTTTCAATTTAAGTACTAGCTGCTACTATCAATCTAACTATAATTAACAGCAACGTCATTGAATTAATTTAGACCGACATTGGCGGTTCCTAAAGCTTAAAAAACAACACGTGATTAGAAAATAAAAAGATAAATTAAAATTCATAAAAAATAATTACATATAAAGTAAAATCATAAACAATTATATAAACTCATATAACCTGTCATTAAGTAAGCTAATTCTGGAGAAAGAACATTGTCTTGAGTTAATCACAGCGACCAACAATTCTTATCATCGTTGATAGAATATTCGTAGTGCGCCTTTGAACAAAGGTTGGATTTTACTATAGTTTTCAATTTAAGTACTAGCTGCTACTATCAATCTAACTATAATTAACAGCAACGTCATTGAATTAATTTAGACCGACATTGGCGGTTCCTAAAGCTTAAAAAACAACACGTGATTAGAAAATGCTTAACTTTTTGAGCGCAAATTTAAGTGATGCATGGTTTATTTATATAATTCATTAACTATTTTTATATTGTATCGAAATTCCAATATTTACCAAACCATCATAAACTAACACAACATGAAGACATTAAAAATAATTTAAAAGTTCATATACAACAGTATTTTAACTAACAGAGGGCGTTCCTCTCCTTTAGAAAAGGGAGGATCCTCCGAAGTCACCTGGTTCATAAAAGTCAAAGTCAAGTCAAATAATAATTTACTTATTTTTAAAGTAGACAGGAATAGACAAGATTTTGACGATGTAAACAGTGCACTATCAATGGTTACGGATTGGTTTACGACAAATAACCTAGTTCTCAATGCCAAAAAAACGAAATGTGTAAAGTTTGCCCTTCCAAATGTTAGAAATCTAGGACCCAACATCGTCTTAGATAAAGAGGTGCTTGAAACTGTAAACTCGGCAGTTTTTCTGGGCATAACAGTAGATGCCAAACTTCAGTGGGGCCAACATATATCGAGCCTAGCGGGAAGGCTCAGTTCGGCCGCCTACGCCGTCAGAAAAGTAAGACAATACACTGACGTTGATACAGCTCGGTTAGTCTATTTTAGTTATTTTCATAGCGTTATGTCCTATGGTATTCTGCTGTGGGGCAAAGCTGCAGATATTCAAAATATATTTGTCCTCCAAAAACGAGCTATTCGTGCAATTTACCAGCTAGGTGCCAGAGTTTCTCTAAGAGATTTTTTCAAAGATATCGGTATTCTCACAGTGGCATCACAATTCATCTTCGCCAACATCTTATATATTAGGCAAAATATACACTTATACACTAAAAACAGTGATATTCACAATGTTAATACAAGAAGTAAGGATAAACTACGTGCTCCCTTTCACCGGCTTCATAAGGTTCATAACTCATTTGTTGGGCTTGGTATAACCTTTTATAACAAGCTACCCTCTTCTTTGCTAGATTTGCCTTTTAATGCGTTTAAAACTAAATTAAAGTCCAACCTTTGTTCAAAGGCATACTATTCTATCAACGACTACTTAAATGATAAGAATAGATGGTCGCTGTGATTAACTCAAGACAATGTTTAAATGTTCTTTCTCCAGAATTAGTTTACCTACTGACAGGTTATATGAGTTTATATAATTGTTTATAATTTTACTTTATAAGTCAATTTATTTTAATTTTATTTTAATTTAGTGCTGACATAATCTACTCATTACAATGTTTTTTTTATGAGTTGTATTGCAATATGTGGTTAGCTAGCGACCTCGACAATTATTTATTTTACCTCGATGGTCCTAGTTTATCAATTGTAACTTCTAGTTACAGCTATATGTAAGCGGGCACGCCCTTTATGCCTGGAGGCTTTTTCTTTTTTTTTAGATATTGTTTACTTTTAGTTATTTTTATTTCTGCTTGAGTATAGTTCTCGATGCTTTTGGTTGGTATATTGGCGTGTGCTAGCTGTCATATGGCTATTAATTATAGCTATTTAATTTAAATTACTTTTTGCATATTGTAAATTGTCTTGCATACTGTTGTATAGAATCATTTTTTATTTTTTTCTAACTGAACAGACAGCTGTGCTGCTGGGGAGTTTGTTGCGCCACTTCTTCTTCCCAGCAAAAGCACTAGGAAGTGGTGAAGGGTGGGCGTTTTGGGGGACTGTCTTATGTAATTTTGACGTTCGAAAAGTGCTGATTCTCAGCCTAGTTTGAATAAATGACTTTTGAATTTTTGAATTTTGAATTTGAATTTTATTTCAATTAGTCATAAAAAAGGCACTTATGAACGTCAACATGTACAAAAAAAATTATAATAATTGATTCTAGTCGCTCATTCCAAAAGGTAGTTTTCGTATGGAGAAGAATGGGTAAGAAACTCCACCGTTACTCTTTTAAAATATTTTCACAATATCTTGTATACATTAATTATATGTGAAGACGATAAACCTAGAATATGATTACTATACCACGATAGGTAAAAAGAATGAAAAATTAAGGAATGACATAAATTAATTATGTGATAGATGCATGGTGCTCACATATTTACAAACATTGTAAAATTATACGATATTCCTAATAATAAGTCAGTGTGTGAGTTCAAGTAATCACAAAAAATAAAACAATGTTTAAAAAAAATAAAAAAAATATGATACAATTAAATTGGCAACCAGTTAGATTTTGTCTAGATTCTAAATTGTCCTATGGGGCAGGACCAACATGTTTCCAAGCATTTTTATCTTGGATATAATCCTCTAATTTGTAATATGCTTGTTTACAAAGTGTACTTTTTATATGAGTTTTAAATTTTCTTTCATTTAATTCTAATATGTATTTACCCCATAAAACATGTAGGTATTTACTTTAGATAGTCTGAAAAATGGTTGATCTATTTTATCTTTATTTCTAGTATTAAAATTATGTCTTATTTTATTAAAAAGATGTAGATATTTTCTCATATACATAATATTTTCATAAACTGATGAATATTATAAATGGATGATTTGGTTCAACTTACAAGAAACATCATTTTCACAAGCTAGTAAGCAGATAAACTTGGCATCTCTATACTTAAAATATTCAATACCGAACTTCAGAGCATTTTGGTCTAGACACAAAATTAGAGAAGTTAATATAGACGTTATAAACGCTTGACACCACATTATGACAGAACTGCTTTGGTATCGAGTACTGGTTGTTCGGTAAGATTTCATTTGATTTTCGCACACTATGTACGGTCAGGTAGAAAATCATTCCAGTGACTATTTTTCCCCATAAAGGTTTTATTCAAATAAAATCACTTTTCTTTTCAATTCCAGTAACATAAAGGAAACAAACTCGGATCCAATTAATCCTCTCATGAAAAAAACCAATTTATTTTCTCTGAAGAATATTATCAGTGATATTTTTACAATAAAAGCTTTAGGAATAGCTTCGATATTATTTTTAGAATAGTTCTAGACTTCCTTGTTGGTTAAGTAGTCGTAAGCCTGACTGCTGAGTATGGTCCTAGGTTAGATCCTCAGGTTGGGAAAGGTGTTATTGGAGTTTCTTCTTCGTTCTTCGCCATGGGAACCTACTACGCTTTGGAATGGGCAACTAGCTTCATCATTCTGACTGACTAACCCCTTGACAGTTCAAAAGTGACTGTGGTTGGTTTATTTGAAATAAATGCTTTGGGTTTGGGATTTCCTTATAGGAATTTTGCAGTAGCAGCCCGGAGTCTGGATTTGCGTCCCAGTTGATGGCAAAAGGCCTGCCGCCATGAAATAGGACTTAATTATAACTGGTTAAATGTAGGTGCCCTTGAGCCTCTGCCTATCCATTTGAGGAATACAAGCATGATGTTGTGAAATACTAGGAAATAGTATTATCTGTAGTAAATGTACCTAAGTGATAAATTATTGTTTCAGGGCTGTGCCTGACATGTTTGTAGTTCGTAAACCTCGCGGTAAGAAATATGATAAAATATTTTGGCATCCCTACTCGGGTATGCCAAATTTACATTTCGATATACATCTAATGTATTAAACATTAGGAATAATTTTTAGGATACGCCAATTTAATTTCCAGTGCATCGAACTCAGTGGTTCGCAATTTGAGAGGTTTGTCCAGCTGGGGGTTGCTATACGCTGATGTTAAATTATGATCATGAATGTTGGTGAGTGAATACCTACTGGGATTCCTTGATGGTGTTTTTAATAATCACCTTAAAGTAACAGATACAGCTTTAGATTAAATCTATAGTGCTCTAATATTCCGTTACATAAAATCAACACAGCTTTCCACCTTATTGTACTATTAAAATTATGATACTCACCGGTATTCACATCGGCTGACAGGGAGAGTTTCGGGTGAATTCGTAATTACTCGGGAATCATGCAATCTGCACTTGCGTTGTAAAGTGAACAGAGCTACCTTCGCAGGATTTCATGGAAATCAGTACGATTTATGTATGTTTACAGTAGACATTATTATAATCAACGTTTTATTCGTGAATTTTAAGCTGTTTACTGTAGGTAGATAAATATTTCAGGCATTTTCAGACTCTGATGACTTTTACGGAACCCTTTTAGACAGAATTGTGCTCTCATGAAAAGTTAGTTAGCAGAAAATTATACATTGACATGTAGGTATTATAAAAATCAACAAAATCTAAAAAAAACCTGAAATAGATACCTACAATACCTATGCAGCTGTATTAATTCATCAATCAAATTTACGGTGCATTGAAATGAAAATTAGCCTAAACCCTTACTTACATACCTTACTTACTGCTAAAATACAGCTCAAGAAGAATTCCTATGTCAAAGGAATTCCTAATGAACAGCTCACACATCAATGTACTTTAGGAAAGCTACAAATTACAGTGTTAGTAGACTAAATAGCAACCTTAATACTAATAAAGCTCCTGGAGTAGTTCTCATTAGGTATATTGTCAAATTTATGAATTCCAGTGTCAAACAAGGAAAATACCCGAAAGTACTAGAAACTGGTGTATTGCGCCCAATTCATAAAAAAGGCAGTTCTGCGGACTATGAAAATTATAGATCGATCACTATTCTAACTGTGATCGACAAAATAGTTGAAAAGTAAATTAGTAATCAGATACAAAACACTTATGTAAAAAATGACGTGTTGTCCAGAACACAATATGGTTTTCAAGCCACACAACTGTTATCTAAATTCACGGATGAGGTCAACGAATCTCTTAATGATAAAAATAATGTAATCTTATATTTATTGACTTCGGCAAGGCTTTCGGTACCCACGACACGTTGCTGACAAAATTAGATAACTCAGGTTGGTAGTCCTACCTTAATAATTGTAACTACAATGTAAAAATATATAATGAAACCAGAGACGTCATTGAAGTCACTGCTTGCGGTAGCGTCGGGGGTCGGGTTGCCTCCTTCCCTCAAATATGGCGAGGGGGGTAATGGCTGATCTTTGCGTTATGCTCGTGAACGGGTACTGCTTGTGGTGGCTGGTCGTTTTGCTGACCATGGTTTTTACTTCGATGGTCCTAGTTTATCATTTGTGATTTCCAAGTTACAGCTTTAATAGCTATATGTAAACGGGCACGCCCTTTATTCCAGGCATTCATTCGGGTATTTAGTTATTTTTACTTCTTTGTTGGCATATTGGCGTGTGCTAGGTGACATATAGAAAATAATTTAATTTAATGTTTGATGTTGCGTAATGTAATTTATTTTGCATAAGTACTTTTTTATAGAATCAAGTTTTTCTAACTATTCAGACAGCTGTGCAGCTGGGGAGTTTGTTGCGCCATTTCTTCTTCCCAGCTAAAGGAAGTGGAAGTGGTGAAGGGCGGGCGTTTTTTGGGACTGTCTTATGTAATTTTGACGTTCGAAAAGTGCTGATTTCTCAGCCTAGTTTGAATAAATGACTTTTGGATTTGAATTTTGAATTTGAAGGAACAGCTCAAGGCTCAGTACTTGGACCCTTACTTTATCAGACGTATAACAACGACATGGAACATGTGGTTAATCACTGTTCCGGCTATCAATATGCAGACGACACATGCCTTGCTAGCTACCCACACTGGTGACGTAAAAGTAACAGCTCAATGTTTACAGGAAAATTTTACTAAAGTTTCCAAATAGGTAGACGAGGCTGGACTGGTTCATGACGCAAGTAAGACCAAAATCATTCATGTCCACTCTGAAATCACGAGTTATGGGTGAGCATTTAAATCATCTGCTGAAAGGATTTCCAAGCAAGTTGGACTTTTAGAACTTATCGTACCCAGAAAAATTAAACACCAATTAATAGGTAACGTCACTAAACTATTCAAATATTGTAAAATTTAGGCAATTCAGACGAGACTTAACATGGCCCTCTTGATTGAGCACCAACAAAAGCATGCAAATACCGATATCACATAAAATAATCTCAAAAAGTATCACCAGAAATCAATTAATAGTACCTCGGCTAAAAATGTATGTGGCAGGCGAACTGTAAAAAATTTAATTCCCACAATTTACAAAGAAAAACCAAGATCTGTAAAAAACTAAATAAATGCGAAAAATTATAAGCAAACATATAAAAAATACGATTACAACTACTTATTTAAAACACAAATTAAAATAAATAAGAGCGAGACAACATGTATAGGAATTTCTTTACGTTGACTAGAACTAATGAGCGGCCAGTAGCGAGCAGCTCAGATTCAAAACATTACATGTGTGTGACTCACGTACTTATGATAGATGTTTACGGCTTAAATAGTTACTTGAAAATTATTGTTCATGTCTCTGCATTGATTGCTTATTTATATATTATATTCAAATAATGTACGCACATGGATAATATACATGAATAATATATATTAAGTAAATTCAAGTTATATTTAAGTGATTAAGGAGTGTTCATAAAGCGAATGTGAGTACCAATACAAACCATTTCTGGTTTAATGATACAAAACAAACATGAACCTGTATTATGACAGTATGCAAAATAAAGCTGATCGCAGTTTGGTCTTATTTGTAATCAGAAGGATGTACAATCCCTCAGTAGCCATAGCGAGCCAGCTATTTACAACACCCATGAGTGAAAAAGGCATAATCGAAAAAAATACCCTCATAAATTGTAGCTTCATTTGGGGAATTTGTAATCAAATTGATCCTCAAAAAACTTTTTGACCTTCAAGTGATGGTCGGCTTTTTTACTACGTAGCGATTAGTATTTTTAGTAAAACCAAGTAGGAATTACTTTTAGGAAATCAAAGAGTAATTATTTGGCGATCGATTAAATACCTACCTGCATGCCTATTTATTTGCCAACCGTACGTATGAATACTCAATACTCCAGCTTGACATCATAATGACCGGATAGCAATTTGCTTGTCACAATTCTGTAGAAGTCTCTTTCTCTTTGATATCAGTAGTTCCCAAGTTAATCTCAGTAATTTAAATAATTGGAACCTTTGATGATAAATTCTGTTCGGTAGTCATTACTACTGAATAGATCTGTGTTTGTAATCTTACTATCTGTATTTGTCTATTACAAAGCATTTACATAGGTACTTAAATTATTTGGAATATGGAATATTAATATTATAAAGAGATTTCTGTAGGTTAAAACTTATGAAAACATGAGGAGCTCGTGGCTAAGTAATAACTGGTTGACCATCTTTACATACCGAGACTCCTCTGTGCCTCGGAAAGCACGTTAAGCCGTTGGTCCCGGCTGTCATTCGTGGATCTTTGACAGTCGTTACGGGTCGTTAGAAGCCCGAAAGTCTGACAACCAGTCTTACCAAGGGGTATCGTATTACTCAGTAACTGGGTTGTGGACGACAGATAGGCAGTCGCTACATGTAAAATACTGGTATTCAGCGGCATCTGGTTAGACTGAAAAGGCTAGGCAGAATAATTATTATTATTAAGAGAAAATTATATTGTTTGTATGTTTATTTGTTTGTAATGGATAAACTCAAAAATACTTAACTGATTTTAAAAAAAATCTTTCATCTATAGAAACCTACATTATCAGTGAGTAACTTAAGAGTACTTTATTTATCAAAAAAGTTAGAGATCCGTACGAAAATTGTAATAATGTAACCCAACTACCCAAGGTAAAATTATTGATGATACATAAAATAATGTACCACATGTTTTAATTTACACACACGTATTTACATAATTTAAAAACTAACAGACTTAAAATAATAATAATAATATTTACAAGTATGTACAAAATGGGGGGGGGGGGATTATATGGCATCAAAAAATTCGTCCACAGCACTGTCAAAAGGAATTTGCCCAAAAGGCTGGTAGCATTGCCACGTTGAATAGCCAAAGAATAGGTCAGCCCTCTGGTCGTCGATGTCTTGACAAACTAAGGGGGGACCCCATGGCCCTAGTGTTTCAACCCCAAACAGCTCAAACATATAAATCCTAATAAGATTGGAGTATTTGCGCCGTTTGAGGTTTTCCGCGCCTGCAGCAGCAGCGCTAGCACAGCCCGCCGTACTAGGAAGATGGGATGGCGTAAGGGTGTCGACGCACGTTGCTTGCTTATAGTACTCATCATTACCCACGAAAAAGTGCGTCAGGCTATAATATGTCTAACTAATAGACATCAATCTAATACAGGCATTATTTGCTTATATCAGGACTCCAAACAAAAAATTGTTTACGTATAACTTTTGGACACAATAAACGTTATTATTATTATCAATAAATAATTTTCAAATTAGTCAATCAAAACACGTTTATGACATTCGCATCATGATATTACATAATCCTTATTCAAATAAATAGTATCTAGTATATAATCTAGATTATAGATAGTGCAATCCACGACGACGCGCTCCACTCCGCGATTACTGTACTGTAAGCTGTACTTTAATATATAGGATTTACTGCTGTTAATTTCGGTAGTACGTTCCCGTGTGATATTTTTCGACACCGGGCGAAGCTAGGGGCAAAAGTTAGTAGTAAAATATAAGTTTTAAAAAAAAACCTTTCCATAAGACGTTTTCCTTTACCGATGACAGTCATGTCTAAGATAAACTCAGAAAGTACATACGAATTAAGTCTGAAATCGCCCATCTTGAGCAATCGTGAGAAGAGGTCTTTGCCCTGCAGTGGGACAATAAGAGGCTGGTGTGGCGGCATCTACATTACCACATGAGAACTACGCATCAAAGACCTGACGTCACATAAAATATTGATGTCACACAAATCCTGAATCGCGCAATTAGAGTGTACCGCGCGAACAACGAATCTTTGGGCAGTTGCCCGCCAGACACGACCACCCGTCTGGTCAGAGGATCCTCCCTCTTCTATAGACGATGAGAGAATTTTACTTCCAGTTCCTCATACCTCTAAACTGGTACGTATTATTAAATTTTGATAATGATAATGATTTAAAAAAAAATACATGGTATGTCTATTGTGTTGTGATTGCCTCGTTTTTCTGGTGGTCGTAAGCGCTACTGCTGAGCTGTTCCTGGGTTCGATTACCGGGCTGGACAAAATGTTATTGTGTGTTTCCATCAGTAGCACCCCGGAGTTTGGATTTGTGCCCGGTTGATGAAAATAAGCGCCCCCCTATTACATGGGACTTCAACATAACTGACGAAATGTGAGTGTACTATAGGGACACATCTGCCTAACCTTTCAGGGAGTACAGGGAGTGATGTTATGTTATGTTATTCACTGTTCAAACCGTGGTTTAAACTCTTCAACCAAACGAACATTTTTGAACGTTCAACCAAACGAACATTTTTGAACATTCAACCAAACGAACATCTTGTAATCAAAATGCTGCATCGGTCAAAGTTCAGGAATGTCAAACACGTGTGTGTACAAACGGATAGAATGGAATCATTCGTGAATAGTTTTCAAACTATCGATTCATTGGTAAATGCATTGTTATTCCTCGGAGGTGTGGCCATGATTTCGAAAAAAAAATGTATTTATTTTTTGATGGGGTAATTTGTTTTTCACATAATAATGTTAATCGAAATAATTTTTGGACCCATTTGTTTAGTTATAATAATAGATTTTTCTGTCTGAAATTTGCCTGTCGATTTTTCTGTTTGAATGTGTTCAGTCTCTCCGTTACTGCGCTCAATGCTCAAAAACCTTTTTTATATCTTTTCGGTACCAAAAATTATTCCATAAGATCTGAATCCTATTTCTGCTAACTTCTAATATAAACAAGAGTCTTGCATCCTTTGAGAACGGGGACGCAAGAAAGCTATTACACCTACCAACATGCAGTGACCTTGATATGATTATGATTCTTTCAGATTCGATCTGGACGCACTCCAACTATGATAAATTCAAGTTTTTTTTTTAAGAATTTTAGTTTGTAGGGTACACCTAAAATAAAACTATATATATACGCAGGTAATCCTTGGCGAATTCCCGCATGGTTGAAAACCGTCCAGTCCTACTTTTTTTTTCCGAAGTCAGACTAAGTAATATTGGTGGGTTAAATCTTATTACGAGAGCGAGTAGATAGATACAGTGTTTAGGCAATTGGGGTCTGATTTACAAACACAATATAATCAAATTATACAATTTCGCGCATCGAGCTCATTAACCACATAATCTTTTTTCTTTCATTACTGTATCCGAGTCGTTCACTCGGCGTGGGCCTTTATTAGTGTGCACTTCTCGGTATAGGCATTTTTTAGTGTGCGCTTTCAATTAAACTAAGAAAAAGGGTTTTTTCTTAATTAATATGGCCGAATCAGAAACTTCACCTTCAAAAGAAAAATCTGAAAGTACTGTGTCCCCCACCAGACCGGGAGAGAATGTAAAGTCGCGTGCCAAAAAAAGAGTCACCCTGTCGTCACCACCGATTAGCAACTCTAGTACGTTGACTAAGGCTGATGTACAAGACATAGTAGAGGCAGTAATAAAAACTGCAATGACTGACATGCTTGGGCAACTAAATGCAAATATGAAGTCTGAGCTTAAATCAATCAGGGAAGAGTTGAAGGAAGTAACCGAGGCTATGTCTTTCATGAACAGTCAATATGAAACTGCTATTTTGGAAACTAAAAAATCTGCACAAATCATAAAGGACCTTGAAACCAAAAATGAACTAATGTCCAACACCATTGTAAAGCTCACGAATCGCGTAAACCAGATGGAACAACATGCTAGATACAGCAATATTGAGATTCAATGCGTTCCAGAGAACAAAACAGAGAATGTCATCAGCCTGACAAAACAGCTGGGGTCAGCCATAGGCTGCGCCTTAACAGATAATGATATTTTAAGCTGCACACGAATTGCCAAAGTAAACCGTGACTCTCCGAGGCCTCGATCAATCGTCACTCAGTTCACCTCCCCAAGACTTCGTGATCAATTTTTGGCAGCTTCGATCGACTTTAACAAGAAAAACCGTCAGGACAAATTGAACTCTTCTCATATTGGATTAGCGGGACCTATAAAACCTATCTACGTAATGGAGCATCTGTCAGCAACCAACAAGGAAATTCACGCCGCAGCAAGAGCCAAAGCTAGAGAATTAGGATTCCAATTCGTGTGGATAAGAAGCGGTCGTATTTTAATGCGTAAAGACGTTACATCGGAACATATAGTGATAAAAGATCTAGCAACTTTAGATAAGTTGAAATAAGTTTACCTTTGTAGAAGCTTTTTATGCATGTAAATTGTATTGCACAAACAAAATTCTACTTGTTTAATATTGAGATTTACTACCAAAATGTAAGAGGTTTGCGGACGAAAACGCACGATGTTTTATGTAAAATAGCAACATGTAAATACGATATTTTAATTATGACAGAAACTTGGCTTAATGATAATATATGCAGTAAAGAACTGTTTGATGGTAGGTACTTGGTCTATAGAAGAGACAGGGAAAGCTCAGGCTACCACTGGGATAGGGATGGCGGAGGTGTCTTGATTGCAGTATCTAAAAAACTAGTTTCAAAAAGATTACTGCACAGACAAAGTAATTGTGAGGATCTATGGGTGTCTGTAGAAATACCGTGCGAGCGCTCGAGGCAACTCCGCCGTCTTGATCTTTGTGCAGTCTACCTGCCACCACCGGTCTCTAAATCAATGTTGGAACATTTTATTGGTAATTGTAATTCTTACCAGGATAACCATAATGCGTACACATGCATCGTGGGAGATTTTAACTTGAGAACTATAAACTGGAATGACCTAAATAACCCTCTCAAAAATCAGCACATTAGTAGTCTCGATCAACTTCTTATTGATTTTACATCAGTTAATAATCTCCGACAATGCAATAATGTTACCAACAAAAACAGTAGACTACTGGATGTTGTATTGGTGGACGTCCCAGGTTGCTGCGTTAGTGAAGCGGATCCTTTAAGTGTTGTAGATCCTCACCATCCTCCATTAGATATACAAGTAACATTGACGGAGTCGCTAAAACTAAAATCTAATGGCATTGTAAAAAAAAACTTTCATAAGGCCGACTATGAAGCAATAAACAAGCATTTAAAAGATAAGGACTGGGAAGAGTGTCTGGGATGTTGCAGTAGTATTGACGAAATGGTGGAAGTTTTCTACAGCGTTATTGAATCAACTATCAATTTTTTTGTACCTATCATCCGAAAGCAAAGTAGTAGTGTTCCAATATGGTTTGTTATGAAACTTCTTAATTTAATAAAAGAAAAAAACAAACTTCGTGTTAGGTATAAAAAGTACAAGAATCCCCTTGACAAGCTATCACTCAGACTAATCTCTAAACGATGTGATAATTACGCTAAGATGTGTTATAATAGTTACATCGAGAGTACAGAAGAATCTATTGCCAAATGTCCTAATTTTTTTTGGTCATATGTCAAGAATAAACGTGGCGGGGAAAGTTCCTACCCAGCATCAATGACTGATGGTCTGATAAAATCTTCGAATGGAGAAGGAATATGTGAGCTATTTGCTTTAAATTACAGCAGCATTTATAAAGAAGAAACAGCATCACCTTCAGGTAAAAACTATGTAGCCTCCGAATACCTGGAAGCAATAGCCACTCAGTCAAACAGTATAGCTTCCGTGGAATTCAAATATGAAAATATTGAGGAAAAGCTGAAAAGTCTTGATGTTACTAAGGGGGCAGGCCCAGATGATATACCGCCATTGTTTATTGTCAGATGTGCATCGAGCCTGGCTGTTCCTTTGGCGAAGATATATAACGCCTCGATCCAATCTGGTCAATTCCCTAAAGAGTGGAAACAGGCAAAAGTAGTACCGGTCTACAAGAGTGGAGACCCTTGTGACGTTAAGAACTATAGACCAATATCCATCCTTTCGATTTTCGGTAAAATATTGGAGTCGTTGATTTGTCCACATATTCAACACTATTTTTCCAAGTTCTTAAGCGACCATCAACACGGCTTTGTAAAGAACAGATCCACAAGTACAAACCTGGTGTCCTTTGTTGAAGCCTCATGCGAAGCCATGGATAAAGGTATACAGGTTGACGCTGTTTATACGCTGTTTAAGCTGGAGTCGCGCCATAAGATTAACTTCAAATCTTTTGTGGTGCGAGTTCCGACTCATCACATGGAGACTTTCATGAAGCAGGAATTTTGGCCGACGGGTGTCGTGTATCGGCGTTTTCGCGGAAGGCTACATGACACCACGACTCAGCGCAATACGTCGCCGACCCAACGTAGAAACTAGTTTTTGTAGTGATGTTTTTTATTATGTATTAGTTTATTATTATATAAGATTATTTTGTGTATTTTGTCTATGGGCCTTAGTCGCCTGAAAATAAAGCAATTATTATTATTATTATACGGATTTTAGCAAGGCGTTTGACAAGGTTTCGCATGAACTGCTTGTTAAAAAACTAGCAACGTACGGCGTCACCGGTAGTCTTCTAAAGTGGTTTGGTTCTTATCTGGATGGACGGGAGTTTTATGTGGTTGTCAATGGGTTCCGGTCAGGCAAGTATGGAATTGCCTCAGGTGTCCCTCAAGGTTCTCATCTGGGCCCAATATTATTCATCATATATATAAATGACGTGACATCGTGCTTTCACAATACTAGCATATTCCTTTTTGCAGACGACCTGAAAATTTCAAGACCCATTAAGTCTCAACAGGACGTAAACCTAATGCAAGAAGATATCGACCGATTATCTGCATGGTGTTGTCATAATAAAATCTCGTTGAATAGTTCGAAATGTAGCCACATAAAATTCACCAGGAAAGTAAATACTGTGAATTCTGCGTACCAAATAAACGAAGTGAACTTATGCGAGGTGGATGTAGTACGAGATCTGGGAGTTATCTTGGACTCTAAACTCACATTTAAACCACATATTGAGAATATAATCAGTCGATCCCAACGTATGCTTGGATTTGTCATTCGTAATGGGAGGGTATTTCAACGCCCTCATACTAAATTAGTTCTCTACAATAGCCTTATAAGAAGCTTACTGGAATACTGCAGTGTGATATGGAGGCCTCACTACGCAACCCATTCGCTGCGGATAGAACGAGTCCAAAAAAGGTTTATCCAATTCCTAGGGTACTCAAAGGGTAGGCAATTTAAATTACTTTTATTTACTCTTACCTTGATAAACTAGGCTGCTACAAAATGAGTACCCTGGAAGCTCGAAGGGAGCTTTTGGATTTGAGATTCGCATATAAACTGCTCAATAACACCATTGACTGCCCACAATTGGTATGTAGGTTCAATTTCAGAGTGACCCGCAGACCACCTCGCAAACCTATAACACCCTTAGCTCCACCTCTTCGCCGTACAGTGTATGGTTCTAATTCACCTATAGCCCGCATGTGCAAACTCATAAACGAACGCAGCGACCTGGTTGACGTCCACGCAGACTCAATATCGACGTTTGTCAGACAAAATTAGTACTAGTATTTAATATAATTATCTAGAATTTAAGTACATTAAGTCTTTAAAATTAAATTTATAATTACAAAGAGCATTTTGCATGTGGTGTTTGCCTGTAATTGGTTGTGCAGTTAGATTTAAGACACAATTAATTGTATTCCTATCTGTTTATTATCTGTAACAACTGTTGGTGAACCTTAATTAAATAAAAAAAAAAAAAAAACTCGATCAAGTAAACCGTGGTCACCCTACTCACAGCGGTACTGTAGCTATCTGAAAACATTCCCGATGTAATTGGACGAGTTTCAGCAGATTTCGCTCACCCCTGTCGAGCCATGCCAAATGTCATTACACATTTTCTTTTAACCGACTCTTAGGGAAAATCCTGCAGAATAATCGGCAAGAATGCTGCTTCTTAAAAATTTTAGGAAAAATCTAAGTAAGGGATGCTATCATACCCTTACTTAGAGTTTTCCTAAAAGTATATAATATATTATGTATTAACAAGTTTCGTATATATTAACAACTGGCTGTTTCACCCGCAATACTCGATCCCGTGGGAATATCGGGATAAAAAGTATCTTATGTCCTAATCCAGGTCATGGTGTACCCACGTGCTAAATTTCATCCAAATCCGATCATCCGTTTTAAGGCTCTTGCAGACCAGCGCGACGCGACGGCGCGACGTGACTCGAACAATACAATTTCTAAGAAAACTTCACGGTATAACAATAGCCAGTGTCGCGTCGCGCTGTCGCGTCGCGCTAGTCTGCACGAAGCTTTAGCGTGAAAGCGTAACAAACAAACACGCCCGCGGCTTTGCCCGCGTGGATGTCGGAAAATATCCCACGGGTACGTTGGTACTACTGGGATTAGATATCTAATAGCCGAGGAAAAGGTCATTGACTCCTACCGCTGCGTCCGCAATTCCGCATGGTCGTCAAACATAATTATTTTGTTACGCGTAATTTTGAATCTGTGATATCTTTTAAAGTATTAATTTTAATGATATATGATGTCTTAGAGTGTCGTCCGTCGCGGTGGTCTCCGAGGAAGAGAGTGTCCGCCGGCGTCCGGCCGGCTCCACACGCCGCACCATTTCTCACTCGCTGACGGTGATGACGCGTAGGTCGGTCACGCTCACGCCGCCTGCGCGTGCAGGCTGCGTGTACGTTGGATGCAATTCCCAACAGTAACAAAACCTAAAAACAAAAGAGCAAACACTACTGTACACGAATAAACTGTACTCGGCAGAATTTGTAACATACATGTAGTGTTTTGATGTGTGACATCTTTCATCTCGCTTTCTGTAATCTGTGCACAGAACATAATATGTACCTACCCTAAAAATCTGTGGGGTTGAGTTCGTGATTTGACCAATGAGCGCGGTGCTAGAGTTGGCTGTCAGACCTTGACGAGGAGCCCCTTTGTTGCTTATTACCATAATCTTGCTTACCATGTCAGATGTTACACAATCATATGCGACTACAGCCTCTTCAGGGAATGAATCCTGTGGTAACACAGGTGCGCAATCGACTATGAAATGAGTACGTAATTGGTTTTTGGTCAGGACCTTTTAAGCTTGCCTTTTGTAAGGATTTCGGGTTTTAACCCCAACTGACTACTTAATTCGGGTAGAAAAAAATCCTTTGGAAATCTAACCCAATGAGCATCAGAAGCCTAAAGCGTATATTGTACCTACCCAAAAAAATACTGTTAAGGATTTGTTTTATTACTATAAACTACGCAAAGAATGTCAAAAAACTATATTTTCATGTTGAAGTTCAATGTTTGTAAAAGGTTCATATTCGGTTTGCGCATTTGAATACGTTATCAATATTTCCTGCCATCTATCAGAATTATTTGTTGCCGATTATGGCAATTTCGTTCAATGTTCGTCAGTAGCTGTGCCTGAAACTTATGATTTTCCTGTTTCATAATCTGTAATGATAGTATTCAGTATGTTAGAGGAGAATATGTTGTTTTTACTGTGTTTGCTGCTTTAGAAAGTTATAAATTATTGTTAGTGAGGAACTTTAGCTCCTGAGCTACAAGTATATTTTAACTTAGTTCAGGAGCTGCTTTTAACCACACACTTGTACAATCATGTTTCATGTATGACTAACTTTATGTGTTTTTATTAGTACAATAAACTTATTATTTACAAGCTTTCGCAAGGCATCGCCCGCGTGGAGATTGAAAATTATCCCACGGAAACGTACACTATTCGTAACGCTTACGCCAGTAATGCAACACCAAAATATTTTCCGATATCTTCAACAGTCATTATCATATTTCAGCCAATTTACACAAAACCTTAATGAATTATACAACTAAACCCATAACCTTCCTCATGAATCATTCCGTCCAATGATTTCGTTTGGTAGTTTTATCGCAGTTCGTGTTTATCGTATTTAGACAGACAGACAGATAGACGCGGCTGGGGACTGGATTTTGTTTTATATGTAATACTAGCTTTTTCCCCCGCGACTTCACCCGCATGGATGTCGCAATATATCCCACGGGAACGTACTAATGGGATTTCCTATCTAATAGCCGAGGAAAAGGTCATTGACTCCTATCGCGCGCCCGCGTTGCCGTCAACCATAATTACTTTGTTGCGCGTAATTTTGAATCTGTGATATCATTCACACATCACATCATTCACACTATTCATTGTCATTGTCATTTACACTATTCATTTAAATTATGGGATGTCACGGCATATTTTAATTTTAATTTAATGCGCAATTAAAATAACATATTTTATCGGATAAGGATTACTATAATACCGGTCGAAATAGCGTCGGAAATAACAATTACATTTTATCAAGTTCTGAAAGATAATAATGGTTACTGTTGGTCATCCTTAGAAGATAGGTATATGCCATTGCGGATTTTTTGTTGAAATTTTTAAGATTACGTTTCCGAATTCGGTTTACACGGCGCACGCCAGTAAAGCTCCCAGTCGGCAAGATTCTTTCCGACGTGTTCAACAATAATCGTCATATTTCAGCCAATTTACACAAAACCTTAATGAATTATACAGCAAACCTTTCCATCAGTGATAACCGTTTGAAAATTCGTTTAGTAGTTTTTGAGTTCATCGCGTTCAGACAGACAGATGCGGCGGGGACTTTGTTATGTAATATGTTAGGATAAGGATAGGTATACCTATATATACATGTGATAGTGATTTATTTAGAACTATCAAGGGAGCTCTTCAAAGTATGTCCTATGAAGATACAGAGAAATTATGAGTTTTACGTCAATTAAAAAATATATTTGTACTTAGGTAATAGGTAATACGGGCTGGTTTCCGCAACTCCACGTCAAAGCGCGTATTTTGCGTACAGTATTTGTACTTATTAAGTTTAGCTAAGTTAGGTAATAATATTAGTAGGTACTAATATTTTAGCAAGTAGCATTTATTGTACTATTTGCACCTTTATACATACCTATTAGATGATTAGATTTTTTATAAATAATGTGATTATTTAGAAATATTATACCTTACCTCGCCTGAAACACAGGTTTACCACTAGGTTTATCAAATGTAATTGTGTTATGATTACAATTGAATGTTTCGTAGATTTAAGCAAATTTGTATTTATTGTTTTACCTTTTTACCTGAATAAACTCTTTATTATCTAAGCACCTTGCCCGCGGCTTCGCTCCCGTGGTCTTTCCCGCGGGACCCGTTATTTTCCCCGGGATAAAAAGTAGCCTATGTTACTCCCTGAAAACTAAGCTTTCTAAAGAATTTTTCAAATCGGTTCAGTAGTTTCGGAGCCTATTCAATACAAACAATCAAATCTTTCCTCTTTATAATATTTCCTTTATTTAACATTAATACATATAAATTATATTTTTAAATATTAGAATAAAAAAATAAAAAAAACAATTAAAAATATAAAAAAATAGTAGCCCACCGGTATCGGGAGCAAGGTCCAAGCTACCGGCGGTCAGGGCTCCAGAGAGAGAAACCTCCTAACAATGCGAGCCGTGTCCAGTACCGCTTTCTGGATCAAGCCCTTAATCCAGCTGCCCAACGAGAGCCTCCTTAGGTGTTGGTCGAGGCTCTTGGCAATTAAGCCATTGGCAGATACGACTATCGGCACAATGATCGCTGAGTCCACATCCCACATGTCGACAACCTCGCGAGCCAAGTCAAGATACTTAATTTGTTTTTATAATATTATTATTAGTATAGATTATTTATTTATAAGAAATTATAAATACTCGATCTTCCTATGTAGGTCGGATTCATACTCAATCACCTGAATGGTGCTCACTAGGGACTAACAGAGGAAATATCTCATCTGAACGTTCGATCAAATTAATTCAATGATCTCCGTTTACATAACGTATCAATTCGCAGCTGGGGAGTGAAATTATAACATGATAAACAGTTATACGGTAGTTATTCTTAGCAAACAGATGTTAGATGATAAAGCAGTAAAACACCTGAAGCATTCTTGAAGTTTGATTGTTGGTAACAGGTAATCTCTGTAAGTACAAAACCTACATTATTTCCAAGTGACATCTAAAGAGGTATTTGTGAGTTTGTGTGTAGGAGGGAATCTTCGGAACTACAGCTCCGTTTCCGATTCGGAACAAAATTCAAAAGTCATTTATTCAAACTAGGCTGAGAATCAGCACTTTTCGAACGCCAAAATTACACAGTCCCCCAATACGCCCACCCTTCCGAACTAAAAATCCGATTCCAATTTGGATTTACAGTATTGCCGAGTGTAATAAGATTAAGAGTTTTACTGTTTTATAATATCACTATCTTCTGCCGCGACTTCGTGCGCATGAAATTTCTTGTTTCCACATAACACCGGATCTATAGTTCCGTAGATTACCCCCGACATACAGACTCACAAATTTTTCTTCTTTATCTATACAGCAATCTATAATCTATACTTAAGAAATAAAAAATAATTAAGTATCTGTTTGGAATGCCAAAATAACAGCAAAATAAATGCATAAAAAACGAATAACAAAAAAATTACGATTAATAAAAAAAAAGCCGTCTGTTCCGGGTAATCTCCGAAAGGTCTGGACTGATTTTCTCTAATATGATAATCTGATTTTTGACGGGATTTTCACTGGCAGATAGCTGATGGAGGAGGAGTAACATCTACTCTTACTTTAGAAAAATAATAAAATATAGTATAGATTGTAACACCCTTAGTTCCGTCGGCTTATTGGTGATTCGCACGAATTTATGCGCCCGAAACGGGGCAATCGACACTTTTAAATAATATTATTTTTCTTGAGGCGATTCGCAAGAAATTAATTTATTTGTAGGCGAATCGATTTCTGGAGTTGTCGATTCTCCGACACATAAATTACCTTATAAATTCGTGCAAATCACCAAAAAGCCGTTCCGCCACCAACGGGAGAAGTTGGTTTAGTATTTTGTCTTTCTATCCTATTCTATTTTTATCAAATGGCGAGCAAAGACGATGTCGACTATTCTGCCAATGCTTTCGGAAACCACACTTACATAATTTATTTATCTACTCGCAATCTAGACATATCACTGACATTTCTGCTTACCTCCAGCATGACAGCCAAAGGGCTAAAAGGGAAGTTTAGAAGGCATTAAAATTATGACGTCACCGCAATAACTCAGCGCAAACGTCACACGAATGCTGACGCCATGAGGGTTTAGGGTCTGGCCTTACCTGATATGCTGAGATTTACGAAGGGAGAGGTGACATTTTGTGTGGCGTTGTTGAAGGTATTTTCTTATTTTTTACAATGATACAAAACAGGTTATATTTTCTTTCTAATCCTAAATGTAAACATCTGTAGCTAAACTATGCAAAAGCCTGTATTATACGGCTATCAGCGCCAATCCTCTTAAATAATAAAAATAGGTAGAAAAAAAGAAATATTTTAAATGGGTTGATAAATAAGTTCATAATTAAATTCGTCTAAACAAATGTTAAGGCAAAATTAAGAGCTTTTGTTTTGAGTTTAGAAGGGATATAAGTTAAATGTAAAATAAAAAGGTATATCTTGGTATAATAGGTTTTCGATTGCATTGACATTTAATGCGTGGCTCAGAAATCGTAAGCCAGAACATTTGTTCATATATATTTATTTTTGAAAATAAATGACCAAAGAATCAGACTTGCCATACAACGTGGCAATGTTGCCGGCACTTTTCTTGTCAGTGATGCGGACGAATAAGGGGGCACACTTACCACCTCAGTGCCCCAAGTCAACCTTAACTGCTCGTGGTGCACCCTGCTGAGTAAAGAAGAAAGCAAATACGTTCATTTGCGGTAAACGAACTGACAACCGCCAAATGTCGGTATAACCATTCTAAATAAAACTTCTCAGCTAAATGGCACGGACAAGTGCCAATAGTGTCATCACAATGTCTTGTTTTCTTCTGCTGTGCTGTTTTTTGTGTGCACTAAATAAACGATTTATCTATCTATCTAAGTGACGGGCAGCAGCGTCATTGGTGCGAGAAAGCTGTGATCGCCAACCCGTATGCACAGAGTGGCAATTATGGGCAAACCCTCCAAATGGCAAGCCTAACTACGGGCCCCAGATCCCGGGCGAATGCTATTCCTGATTTTGGCGGTGATCACGGTAACGGCAAGGTAGGGGGATGCGAATAATCCCCAGGTTACGAATGGCCGCCAAACATAATCGACCTTGGCGATGTATAACGGACGCACGTTTTGGCTAGACGAACACCTAGTGTAGCTAGAAGAAGAACTCGGAAAAATAAGGTGACAAATTCTTGGGTTGAGTGAAGTCTGAAGAGATACACAATAACCCTTGAATCGGGACACCTCTTGTATTATCAAGTAGGAGACCAGCTATCCTTAGGCGGAGTCGGGTTCCTGGTAAACAAATCCCTTTGTGACGACGTTATGGAAGTCTTCAGTGTCTCGAACAGGGTAGCGTACCTCGTAGTGTAGCTAACCGAGAGGTGTAGCCTCAAAGGTGTCCGTATGGATTAAGGAGCCATGTCTCATATTTAAACGCGGATACTACCAATATTTAGTAGTAAATTAGCCGATTTTGTAGGCCCGATCTTGGAATTTGTAGTAAACCCTTGAAAAGTTTCAAGACGTTTAAGGTGGGTCCTCAATTCAGACGTCTGAATTGACGAGCTACCTTAGAAATCTAAAATTAACTGACGGATACCTTTGAAAATTCGGTAGTATTTAGTAATACCTGCTTAATCATAATCCCTACAAAAAAAAAAAAGTTTTGTACGGCTGAATTTGAGATAACTACATTTATTTGATTTTTCATTTAAAAAAAACACAAATTTCACCGCGCTGTTTCTCGGAAAGTGACCAATTACAACATATTTTTAGTATAATTTAGAAATAAGTGTGTTCTAATTTGTAGTATAAAAATAAAATGGAAAAAAATATAATTATGCTAATACAACACATTTTATGTGGCTCCTCAATCCTGCCGGTCCATAGAAAATATATGCACGTAACTAATAAAGTATTTGATCAAATCGGATAACAATAGCACCAATATTCAGTAGAAATTTCTACTAAATATTGGCGTAATCCAACATCCTGCACATTCAGTATTTCAAAAGTTATTAATTGCGGTGCGAGAGCCCACGACCAAAACCATGTCACATCGTTTTACGGCCAAAACCATATAAAATCGTTAGTTTAGATTATTCTCAACCCGACTCGGTGGAAAGTACCGGCCAGAAACGTCCCAGTTTTACGGGAGCCTTTTTTGCCATGTACAAAAAAAATAGGCAAACGCTTTTTATCACAATATGTCTGATATTAAAAATGATTAAAAATTAATTTAAATTGTGTTTTGCGTAATGTAAATTATCTTGTATACTATTGTATACAATCATTTTTTTTTCTAACTGAACAGACAGCTGTGTTGCTGGGGAGTTTGTTGCGCCACTTCTTCTTCCCAGCAAAAGCACTAGGAAGTGGTGAAGGGTGGGCGTTTTGGGGGAATGTCTTACGTAATTTTGACGTTCGAAAAGTTCTGATTCTCAGCCTAGTTTTAATAAATGACTTTTGAATTTTTTGAATTTTGAATTTTGAATGTAGGTACACTTGGGAGGAGCCACCTGACGAAGTTGACCAAATTCAGTTATCGTCGTTTCGAAGCCGGAGATCCTTTTTGAATTAGAAAACTTTTACGGCTAATTATTATACGCATCGCACGCATTTCGAACTGAACCAGAAAATTTGGATTCTAGACCCATCATTTTACGGAAGACCTGCCAGAAGTCAGCCAGGACGAAATCGAGACACTACGTCATCTAATATCTCGTGATCAAACACAGTATAATTGAGCCACAACTTAGCTATAACAATTACGTCAAAAAATTCAATGCTTTGTAAATAATAAATCTATGAGACTTATTACCAACTACTAAATAGAATTTATCATCAAAGGTTCCAATTTATTGTGGAAATTGCTAGGATTAACCTGGAAACCACTGATATCAAAGAGAAACAGACTTCTATAGAATTGTTTAAGTCAATGCTATCCGGTCATTATGATGTCAAGCTGGTGTATTGAGTATTCATACGTATGGTTGGCAAATAAAATAGCAAGCAGTTCAAATCGATTGCCAAATTTAAAAAAAAAAGTACGTCTATTTGCGGTAAAACATGACACAAAGAAAAAACACACAAAGGAACAAGTTGGAATTCCCTATTTCCCAAAATATAAATCAATACGGACTGATCGTTTTTTTGTGGCCTGGTAACTGCGAACAAGTATAACGGTACGTACAGAATATAGTTTAAAAAAAAATCTGTTAGTACAAAAGGCGACCATCATAACGAGATCAAAAATTTTTAGAGCATCAATTATACCTATTATATTCTCGAAATAAATCTACGTTTGAACGGTTTTTTTTCTTTATTATCTCTTTTTCACTCATGGGTGTTAAAACTATACTCGTAGCTGGTTATTAAGGGATTAAAACATCCTTCTATTTACAAATAAGAACAAACTGCGATCAGCTATTCATTCGTTTAGAAATAATAATTATGTATATGAATACTATATTAATAAATATATAAATAATAGATTGATATAGATTTAATCTGATGCTGTATCTGTTACTTTAGGGTGATTCTTAAAAACACCATCAAGGAATCCCAGTAGGTACTCACTTATCACCCACAGCTGGACAAACCTCTCAAATTGCGAACCACTGAGTTCGATGCACTGGAAATTTGCGTATCCTAAAATATTCCAAATGTTTATACATTAGATGTACGAGTATATCGAAATGTAAATTCGGCATACCCGAGTAGGGATGCCAAAATATTTCATCATATTTCTTACCGCGGGGTTTGGCGACTACAAACATGTCAGGGCACAGCCCTGAAACAATTTATCACGTGGGAACATTTACTACAGATAATACTATTTTCCTAGTATTTCGAAAACATTTCACAACATCATGCTTGTATTCCTCAAGGGGGAAGGGTTGGCAGAGGCTTATGGGCCACATTTCACTTAATTAAGTCCTATGTCATAGGGGGCAGGCCTTTTGCCATTAACTGGGACGCAAATCCAGGTTCCAGGCTGCTACTGCAAAATTCTTATCAGAAACTGAAAGCATTTATTTCAAATAAACCAATTACAGGTACTTTTGACTTGTCAAGGGGTCGATCAGTCAGAAAGATGAAGCTAGTTGCACATTCCACGTAGTAGATTCCCATGGAGAAGAACGGGCATGAAACTATAATAACTGTTTTCCCAACCTGAGGATCTAACCTAGGAACACAATCAGCAGTCAGGCTTGCCACCACTTAACTAATGAAGAACTCTAGAAGAACTATTCTAAAAATAGCATTAAAGCTTTTCCTAAAGCTTTCGTTGTAAAAATCTCCAGTAATGTTCTTCAGAGAAAAGGAATTTGTTTGTTTTCCAATTTGCTTCGGAATTGCATTAGAGGATTAATTGGATCCGAGTTTTTCCCTCTACGTTACTGGAATTGAAAAGAAAAGTGATTTTATTGGAAAAACCACTTTACGAGGAAAAATAGATAGATACTGGAATGATTTTCTACCTCACCGTACATAGTTTTCAAAAATATAAAAAGCGAAAATGAAATAAAATCTTACTGAACAACCAAAGCAGTTCTATCATAATGTGGTGCCAAGCATTTTTAACGTTTATATTACCTTCCCTAATTTTTGGTCTGGACCAAAATGCTCTGAAGTTCGGCATTGAATATTTTAAGTATAGAGATACCAAGGTTGTCTGCTTATTAACTTGTGAAAATGATATTTCTTGTGAGTTGAACCAAACCAATCACCACCTAAATAGACACTCAAAAAGTTAGGCGTTCCTAATCACGTGTTGGCTTTTAAACTTTAGGAACCGATTTTTATTAGCCGTTGATTTTCATCACTAGCAAAACTGTTATCTTGATTAATATAATTTATTTTCAGGGCCTCTTAAATTTTCCAAATTATCGTCATATCTCATGATGACCGTTTCTGCTACGTCTATAGACGACTCTCTGATTAACTTTAATAGAGTTGAGCATTGCTTGCGGCGGAAATTGAACCCCGTCGGAGTCATCATAGATGCTGGATGTCGAAAATATGAAGATGTCTTGTATTTTGTGAGTATAATCCCTGAAGTCTAGGAGCTCGTGTCTAAGCAATAACAGCTGCACGGTCCAATCGAAGGTAAAGCTACGTTTGCCGAGTTCAGTATGTAGATGGGTGACCATCCATTATATACCGAGATTCCCCCGTGCGTCGTAAAGAACCTTAAGGTGATGGTTCCGGCTCACCTTCCTCCTGGCGCAGGTCCTCACCGGACACGGTTGTTTCGGGAGGTTCCTGTTTCGGATAAGGCATTAGGAAACGTCCGGGTGTCATCACTACGTGGATCACCCGGAGGACACGGTGGAGCATACGGTGGAGATCTGCCCGGCTTGGGCAGAGCATCGCTGTGTCCTCGTGGAGGCGATCGGTGGCGGTGATCTCTCACGACCGGACCTGGTCCAGGCCATGGTATGGAGCGAGAGGGCATGGGAGGCCGTCACCTCCTACTGCAAAGCAGTAATGCTCGCGAAGGAGGAGGCGAAACGTGTGAGGCAAAGGCAAACTTCGCGTCCTCATGCCCCTAGCCGCCGCAGGAGAACCCTGGCCGTCAGGAATCGCAGGGCGATTCCCAGCCACAGTAGGCACGGGCTTGTGGACGGTGAGCAATGGGTAGCTCGCCGTTCCATAAGGACCAGGCCTGGGTCGACGGCGCGTTGTTTTCCACGCGCGCCTCAAAGAGATGTCAGCAGAACTGGCGGGGTCCACTAGGACCGATGCCTGCCGGGGCCGCGGTAAAGTCCGAAAAGGATCCCGTGGCCCTTGGCAAATACAGGCAACTGAAGAAACACGGGTGGGTTTTAGTCAGTAAGAGTCTGACACGCCCTCCCGTTCCGCCTAGAGCGGGAGAAGTTATATGATAACTTCCCACCCAAAAAAAAAAACAGGTGTTGGTCCCGGCTGTCATTCATCGAGCATTAACAGTCGTTACGGATAGCCAAACACCCAAAAGTCTGACAACCAGTAACTGGGTTGTGGGAGGTCAGATTACTCCATGTAAAATACTGGTATTCAGCTGCATCTGATCTGGACTCCCATTTGGTTCAACACACCACTTTGTATGTTCGATAACTCATTTTAAGTGTATCATAGCCAATACTGCCTCCAAAATATGTGTTTTTTTTTTGTCTGTTATGTCTATGATTTAATCGTCCTTTTGTATGTTGTTCTGTCGTTTGTGTGCACCAAATGATTTATCTATCTATCTAAATAATATTTTGCTACCTACCTATCTGAAACGGTCGGTAAAAGGTCTATTTCAAAATGTCGAGACAGGCCAAGTACCTCTATAATAGATAAATTAAAGTACTTATAGTTCACGCGGCATGGTGCGGGTGACAGGTGACAGAAAGAGTAAATTTATTTAATTTAGTACAGTTATCACTGAGTCCGTATTATGTACACAATCTGTATGTAGGTACGGATCAGTCGTAAAATACAGAATCAGTAAAAACAAGTAAATTATAATATATTTTACCCTTTCTGTCACCTGTCACCCGCACCATGCTACACCGCATGAACTATAATAGGATTTAATAAAATTATTTGCCACATAAGTTAGTCAACATTTTCTAGAGTTTCTGAAACTTTTTTGTAAATCCTTAGCAAATAACTTTTTCTCCCTCATGAATATAATAAAATAAACATGCCATAAGACTATGGTAGTGGTGACTGACACAGTGACCCAGTTTTTGTAACCCTTTAAATCACGTACGTGATACTGTTCCCAGTCAAGGGATTATCGCATAATTGATTATCCACCAGCCGATAGTATGTAACTTTTGTGTTAGTAGAACATTCATAATGCACTTGTGTTTTTGAACAAAATTACTAACTTTTTTTTTTCTAAGTGCCTTTTATAGAACAAAAAATGATTTCCAGGCCTCCGAAAACATGTGGCTAGACTCAAGTCACAAATGGCTCCTTATCAACAATGATGAAGCTGAATCTGAGAGGTATAATTACGCTGATATTAATATGATCAAGTTTGATAACGATCGTAATGCGACCCCGATTGATGTGCTTGATAACCTGAATATTAGCGTGGATGCTGTTGTGATGGCTAAAAGAGGTAATGTTTTTATTAATGTAATCACTTAAGTTAATATTTGAGGTGGGTTTAGATCAAATGAAAATAGAAGAACAAGAACAAGGCCTTTTTTTTCTTGATAGTCTTGAGTTATTATTATGGATAGACTTAAACAAGAATGCTCTGAAAATAATTTGGTAAAGTGGGGATAGAATGATTCACTCGCAAAATGTCATTTACTATACATAAATTATGTCAACCTCCGGTTCCTAAGCAATCAGGCTGTTCAGTAGATTGATCACCTTGGTTGTTGGAGCATACCGAGCAGTATAGGTACGGACAGGTTAAGGTTTTTCCATTTAGAATTATACAAAGCCCTGACATTAAATTTGTCCTGGTTAATTGCAATAGAGTCCGGGCCCCATTATTACATGGGATTTAAGCTAGCAGCTGGCAAAATGTGGGTTTACTTCTATCTATCCTTTCGGGGAATTCAGGGATAGTGTTGGGTGTGTCGTATTACTTTAGGTAAAGACTAAGGCGGTGCGTTTGATCGTATCACCTCAACTAACTAAATTTGACCTAACTACCCTAATCTGAACTACGTTAGTTGGTGTCGGTTTCCCATCTAACCGAATGCTGGCCTTCTTTTTGCGTTGGCAAATCATCAAATGACTTCTGCCGCTCTGGGTGGAGTGGGAGGGCGTGTCAGACTCTTACTGACTAAAACCCACCGATGCTCCTTCTGTTGCCTGTGCAATGCCAGGGGGCCACGGTATCCCTTTCGGACTTTCCCGCAACCTCGGCAGGCAATGGTCTCATCGCACCCCTTCACTTGCTGACATCTCTAACCGAATTCTGGCCTGGATTGTGGACTCGGGGTACTAACTACCTGTAAATGCCTGTAATGACTGACATAGATATTCCTATGACATGTTAGACCGACAGTTTAACGTGCTTTGAGCTGTGGCTTTGAGGGATCTCTATATGTAAGGGATAGTAATTTATCCACTGGTTTGCTGAAGCAATAACTGTTTTACTTGCAGATCTTCTACGATTCTTTTGAAACAGATGATTCCAGTAGTTTGAAGGTATTAATTATTTCATCTTTCGAGACATGTACAGAGTGACATTGAAATCATTGGCAATCTTTCAAGGAGTGAAAATTTTGATGAGTTTCATATTATGTCACTATGAAATTTTTTTACTGGTCAAGTGGTGCCTAATATATTTTTTAAATACAACCCATTTAATTTTTTATTCAATACTTGAGCACATCGACACTGAAGGAGCCTTTGACCTTGACTGTGTCGCTCGTTTAGCCAGTCTTATTAGAAAATCAGGATCAGTCTCAATATATATATTTTTTTTTTTTAAACTTTGCCCCACACTAGGATTTCTCCTGTATCGTGGGTGCGTTTACAAACATTTTTACTCACATACACAAACAGCCAGACCCGAAACAACTACTTGTAGGTCATACAAATATTTGTTCCGTGCGGGAACCGAACCCGCGACATGCTGCGCAGCAGTCAATCGCTTAACCACTGCGCTAACCGTGCCGTCAAATATGACTATACATTTTGCATAATATGTAGAATAGAATAGAATACTCTACTCTTTATTATGTACACCATACAAATTACAGATATGAATGTAGATATTTTACATAGGGTGCCACAATGAGCGGTCTTAACGCTAAAAGCGATCTTTTAAATACATCCATGGATGAATTAAAAGGGAAAAGTAGAGATAATACTGCAGGTAGTCGATGGTGAAACATAACTCATAACATAAAACTTGATTTGACTTGTTTTAAACAGACATCATTGACCTTGGATAAGAAGTTAGAAATAAGTAAAATACAGACATCTAACGAAGGGCAAGAACCACGAAAACACCAATCTCGGACAAGTGATACCCAGAGAGTTATGATCTTTGCTGACCAATCTGGTAAGGGTGTCCGAAACAATCTACAGTTCTATCTTGGGGAGAAATTTGCTGTGACATAATTCGTAAAACCGAATGCAACCACTGAAGAAGTACTAAAAACCTGCGCAAATACGTGTAAGGACTTTAACAAATCTGATTTTGTAATTATATTAGCAGGTTCAAATGACACAAACCCTATGGACATTCAAACGTACTTACACCATACATTATATCAACTAAAATTCGCCAATGTGTTAGTCGGGCAGAATTATAAAAATAAATCCCTAAATGAAAAAAAAGTGAATGATTTACTAAGGTTTGTGTGTTATAAATGTGAGAATTTATCTCTTGTACAATCACAAAATTGAATGCTTGTAGCTTAAGAGTCCTATTACATTTTTGACGCAAATTCATGATTTTTGACGTTGTAATTTTCAGCAGCAGTAAGATATTTGAATTATTTGATTATGAATAACGATAGTGCCATTCTCTTTATTGTAAGTTGGAGTTGCACATTTTAACTTTTCATGTCGTGTAATTTACTATGAATATTTTACGAACTCAGTTTACAAGGAAAAACGTCGGCAATGGAACTTTGGCACTCAAATTCACATTGTTTCATTCAGTTCTAATAAAAGCGAAAGTTACTAAACGATAACTTGAATGTTTTACTTGTTTATTGGAGTTCTAGAATTTCTTTAAATTCCTTGAGTTTTCAGGGAAAAGTCGTAAAGAAAACCAATAAATGTCTTGATTTTCATGTCCATTATATTCCAAATAAACACAATTAAATCAAATAAACTAATATGATAAAAAACTTCGATCTACAGTGAATACGTTTCATTAGTTTTTGTTTCTCAATATAATAAGTCAAAATAACAATAAATTAAATTAAAGTACTATATATTCCGCGTCAATTCAGCAAATTGCACGAAAATAATGTGTAACTTCAACTTACAAGCAAGAGAATGGCACTATAGTTATTATAATCAAATAATTAAAATATCTTACTGCTGCTGAAAATTATATGGTCAAAAATCATGAATTTCCGCAAAAAAAATGTAATAGGACTCTTAATTCACTGGCAAATTTTGCATGTAAATAAAATTATAAAAGTAATTTTCAAAAACATACTGAAAACTTAATTATTCATAATAGACAAAAATGCACCAAGGATGTTGCTGTACAGACCTGTAGTTTAATCGATGTTAGTGTACAAACAGATAATATTAATATAGATACCGAAAATCTAGATTACTTTTTTCGTGACAAAAAATGAGCCACGCTTAACAATTCTTCATCAAAATATAGCCGGAGCCTTAAACAAACGAGACCAAATTTCGTTTGCCATATTAGATTTAGATAAGTAACGAGATCAGCGTAGATATACTGTGTCTTACTGAAACATTCTTGCTTGGAGGTACTGAAAAAAACTTTCACCTAAAAGGCTTTACGACGGCAGCTTACTATTAAAGGAAAACTTCAAAAAGAGGGGGCGTTATTATTTCTATAAAAAAAGAAATTGAATTTAAAATAATAGGTACAGGAGATACAAAAAATAAGCGAAACATGTGTATTTGAATGTTGTGGTTTAGAATTAACCGAATACGATATCTTATTAATATGTGTATATAGAACCCCTTCGCCGAATGTAACGATATTTCTCAATAAACCCGAGACTCTATTGAGGATGTTGTGTATATAATAATTTTCTTTCTTGTATCGTAAATCGAAAATTATTATATGCGGGGATACAAATATGAAAGAAAAAGAAAGAAAGAAAGAAAATACGTTTATTTGCGGTAAACATGACGCAAAAAAGAGGTTACACAAAATAAAAATAGAAAAGGTTGCGGGAAACATGCGTCACATCCACGCAAAACGGCTATCGCTCAGCATTATGCTGCGACCCTATGCACGACAGAGCCCCAGCGCTGGTTTTCAGCGACAACCGGCGCCGACGTATTGACGTCATTCGGTGCAGCAAAAAACAATAACTAGAACGCTGTACCGGCACTGTACAGCAGTACTGTACACAGTACAGCGTACTTACAGAAAAATAATATAATTCAATTTATATGTGATGTTTGTTTTATGTGTTAATATCGATATTTTAAAACAGTCAAAGGAAAGTAGGGAATATAATTACTTGTTAAATAGTTACAACATAAAACATGCTATCTTGACACATACTAGAGTAACAGAAAAGACACAAACTTGCATTGATCACATCATAACCAGCATAGAAAAAGGGTGTGCAAAAATACATAATTTAGGTTTATCGGATCACTCAGTCCAATCATATTCTTGGGCTGTTACAAAAATATATCAGCCTTTTTTTAAATGGTGATATCAATTTAAACGAGACTATAGTAATGACAATAAGGAAAAAAAATTAAACTCAATCTCATCTGTGTTTTAGTGACGTATTTGAAGAAAACTCAACAAATGAAGCATTCCACAAATTTATCGATTCATTTCTGCTATTTTATAACTTATGTTTTCCTATCATTCGCGAAAAAGTTACAAATAAAGCATTAAATAAATTAAACTAGCTTTCTAAAGATATAAAAATAAGATGTAGGAATAAAAGTAAAGTACACTATAAACTAAAATATAAAAATAATGAACCTCATAAAAACAAGTACAAAAGCTATTGTAACTTACTGAAAAAATGCATTTTAACGTCTTGGAAAAATAATAATACCAAATACATAAATAACGCTCAAAATAAGTGTAAGGTAGCGTGGAATGTAATAAAAAAGCATACCGGCACAGACTTATAACGCTCCTGTATTTCAAAAATTATTACTATGGACAACAGTGACTGTCTATGTCCTGATTCTATTGCAAACCATTTCAATATTTTTTTCATTAAGACGGTTACCAATAACAGCCTTGATAATAAAGGAGATTCAAGATTAAAGCAAATGGATCATATTGAATCAATCAGTAATTCAATATTTTTGTACCCACTGGATGGTAGTGACCTTAAAACAATAATAATGTCTCTACACGATTCCAAAGCTACTGGTTATGATAATATTCGCACTGATATAATAAAATTGTCAGTTAATATCATTCTAGAGCCACTTCTACATGTTGTTAACCTCTCTCTAGAACAAGGAATATTTCCCGATTTATTAAAGAGATCAATATTTAAAAAAGGGGATAGCACTCAAATGGACAATTACAGACCCGTGACTTTGATACCGATATTTTCTAAATTTTTGAAAAAGCGTTTCATAACAAATTATTAATCTTTATTGAAAAGCACAAGATTATTAAGGATGAACAAAATGGGTTTCGTAAAAATAGAAGTACTTCTTTGGCAGTCTTTCAATTAATAAAAGAAATAACAGAATGTATTGACAAGAACATTCCTGTCACAGTTTTATTCATGGATATGAGTAAAGCGTTTGATCACGTCTCTCATGAACGATTATTAGAAAAGGTTTCCAGATATGAAATCAGAGGAACGGCATATGAATTGGCTGGAATCTTACTTGTCCGACAGATTACAATCAGTGGAAGTAACGAATTATAATGACAAAACTATTTATGTATAATAGATATGGCGTGCCACAGGGCAGTATTTTAGGGCCACCAATGTTTTTGCTCTACATAAATGATTTCCCAGAAGTTATAAATCATAAATGTATACTGTTTGCCGACGATACTACAATTATAATTAAAGGGCAAGATAAAAATTCGTACGAACAAGAAATAAACAGTGCTCTTCAGAAAACTATAGAGTGGCTAGAGGCTAATAATTTAAAAGTTAATATTAATAAAACAAAATTTATGCAATTTCATACCTATCGATCTAAACCGCAGGCCCTAAATATATTTTATAAAGGGATCGCCCTGGTAGAAACTGACTCTGTTAATTTTCTTGGAATAATTGTAGATAAATTTTGCTCATGGAAAAATCATATAAATGACATTTGTGTTAAAATAAATAATTTTATATACCCTTTGAGGCGTATTAGCTGCGAGGTATCTAGAAATGCCGCAATAACGGCTTTCCATGGCTATATAACCTCCACTCTAAGGTATGGTATTATCCTGTGGGGTCGTTGTGTGGAGATTGATCAAGCATTCCTAATGCAAAAAAAGTGTCTAAGAGCTATATTTGGGTTGAAGAAAATAGAGTCATGTCGTCCATTCTTTAGGAAATTTAACATGCTAACTCTACCATGTATTTATATATTAGAATCCTGTATATTTGTTTTTAAACATAAGAGACTTTTTGAGCAAGCGACAAGCTACTACGCCCCACGATCTATACTAATAATTTATTTCAACCGAGGACGAATCTCACATTTACAGGTAAAAACAGCTATATTATGTGCATAAAATTGTATAATAAAATACCAAATTCCATAAAAATGCTACCATTTTCTAGATTTAAAAGTAATTTGATGAGGTTTTTAATTGAAAAATGCTTTTATAGTGTACATGCATGAGTTTTTGGATTATAAATGGTAAGTTTTGTAAATTGCATGGTCGTGTGTCTCCAAAAATTACTTAGTGTTATTATTATTGTGGCGAATCTCTCCCATTGTTGACATGGTTATTATTGACATCTATGATTATTATTTTATTATTACTTTTTTTTTTCATTACATATATTGACATTTACTTAATTCAATAATACAATTTTAATGGGATTATCTGTTTAATGACTGCATGATTTTGATCAATAATACATTTAAATAAAATGTAACTTTATTTTATATTTGCACGCAGAAATTAAAGCCAGAATAAGAGAACAATTTTGTACATTTTACCAACCTTCTGTACCTTATTTTGGCAAATAAATGATTTTTGATTTTGATTAGATTTTGATTTTGCTTTTAAAGATAACTACAACTACACACTCTACGATATATACAACTATGGCAAGATCCAAGGAGGCAATTTGATCGTACATGAAGTTGGGTCTTGGGATGCTGATAATGGCCTTAATTTGGATATTAATTTAAATGGGTACAAGTACTATCGACGATGGGATTTCCAGAATATAACAATGAGGATGATTTTGGTTGTAAGTACTAGATGGCGCATAAGTAATCACATGATTTCGTAATCGTTCTGGTTATTGTTATGATGTATTGTTTATTCGGACTTACCTATAATTTTGTTCTGTACAAGTCGAAAAAATAATGTCTGTTTGGTGGTTTGCCGACAGAATTGACGCGTTTGATAGCATAATGGTGGTGGTTTTCTTGGTACTTCTAGCAATAGATTCTCCCATCTTCTTGAGTATAGAGCACCATGATTTTATGAAGTGTATGTTACATTTGTGCACTTCACAAATGTCGAAGTTCAATGACTAAGCATTCCATTTTCTAAAATGAGAGCATCTTTCCAAGAGGTGATAACGTATGCGCACATAGTACATCTATTTATGTTCTTAGGATGATTATTTTAAGGCCTTAATAAAAGATCTGTATTCTTAGGCCCGCCGTGACGCTACTCAAAAGAAACCAGTTAAAAATTAAATCACCAATGAGTACACTAGTACTAGACACTACACAACGCCAACCAATAAAAACTAGTAACAACGCGTTAGGAAGTTGCGTTGTGTACGGACCGCTCCACCGTTAAGGCTTCCGCAAACAGGCGTGACGTGACACAGGTAATTGTTCTACCGTGATGTTTTCATAGGAATTGTTTTATTGGAGTCGCGTTGCGCCTGTATGCGGGAGCCTTTACTTTAGAGGAGCGTTGTGGACGATGGGACTTGAACTTTTCAGACCATATGCTTTTAATTTATTTGTCTTCTTTTAGGTACAACCAGACCCAGAACATTTCGATCCAGAATCGTTAACAGGTCCCGAAACAGTTCCTGGGGTAGCCGTTGTAACGCAAATAGCTGCTGCTATTCTGTATGATGTTGCTAAAATGCATAACATTAGGTATTTTTTTTTATTTTTTTATTATCACATCTATTCAAAAAGAGCTAGTTTATTCTTCGTAAAATAGCTGTTTAATCTCTTTATTTTTTTTTATTTTTTTTTTTTGGTTTAAAGGTGATTTGAATTTGGAATGTGGATAATATAAGTAAAAGTTCCAATCACCAAAGAGATCAACCACGAACATTGATTATGAACAAGTAACAGGTTATATGAAGCAAAGAGAGCGCGAGCTTAAAAAAAAATCTTTTTGTGAAAAAAAAAAGCACGCCTTCGTTCGTAATTGTTTACAAAAATTCGGATTTTACTTAGTTTTATAAAAAATGAGTGTCAATTTCTCAAGTAGTGAGAATGAAAGCATTATATTAACTCCAGATAACATATTTGCACTTAATTATTTTATCATAGATGGTGATAAAATGTAGAGTGTCCGCCTCACCAGCAACACCATTTTAAGCTCGAGTGACGTATTTTGAATCTACTCTAGAATACTTTGTTCTGCTCTGGATTCAAACACTCTTGCCTTTAAAATAGTTATTTGCTCCCTTGGCAAACAATCTACAAATTTAACACTCTTCCTATCATTCAATTAGTAATAGAGCTTCTGTGAATGTGTTGGCCTCCATTTTTAATATACTTCTTTTCAATTGTTATGTTTACAGGTACATACCCACCATTACTGATAGATGGATTGGTACATACGAAAGAAATAGCTCGAGGGTACACTTTATTCATTTAAATTTTGATATTAATTCTACATGGACCCAGTATTAGTCCTTGAGGGACACCTAATAAGACTAAGTTTATATTTTCAGGTAGTATCAAACTCTTTATACTTTCGGGAACAAGATCTGACACCCATCATTCGAATTCTTATGAGCGTTCAAGAACATACCGATGTAATAAATACACCTCTGACTGCAATTGAGTAATATTTTTTCTCTTAATACAAACTAGCTTCTAACAATTTTTTTCTAATGTTTGGGTACTCTCTGAATGGCTAGATTAATAATTGGACCCGCTAGGTGGCGCTGTTTGGGCAGGACAAGGTCTGTCAGGACTGCTAGTATGAAATACAAACTTAAACAACCACCCTGACCCGAAAAAAATATTGTTTCTTTTGTATAGTATTTAATACTGTATTCTTTTTCGAGTTATCTATCACTTATGTTGCACCTGCCATGTTTTGTATCTGCACCACCCTACATAGGGTTGACTGGTAGAAAATGCCTCAGGAATTAAGTACGCCTTTGTACAGTATTTTTTACTTGTGCATAAAGTTTTAATAAATAAATATGAGTCCTCAATATTCGAAACCATTATCACAGAATGTAAAAGCTTAATTTAATTTAAGAATCACTTCAAAATTGGTTTTATTTGGGTTATTAATATACCCAAATTCACTTCCATTAATTTTATTCTGTGATAATGGTTTCGAAAAATAAACCAGTGTGGCAGTCGGAATCAAAGCGTATAGGTGAAAAAGTGTTGTTATCGAGTGTGTGTACTAAAAAAGGAGCTACACCTTTTTTTTTTGTTTCCTCAGATTGTATCCCTTTCAGAGAATACTGACCTGATTATTAGTTTCAACAAGAAGTTGTTCAGCGGGGTTTCTTTCTCCAACCTTAACCTTTTGGATGTTTTACTATAAGTTATGTATTTCTTCTTCCAGAACTCGCTACTACTACCGCATACCAACAGTAGGTCCTGGAAAGTTCGAGAACCAGTTCCTAAGACCTCTAAGTCCCACAGCTTGGTTGTCTGTGATAGCAGTATCAACATTATGTGCTGCTCTCCTGTTGCTGTCAGCATTGTTAGAACAGCGTCCATCGTCGGTTCAGTACGCAGTGTTCTCCGTTGTTGCTTCTGTTTGCCAGCAATGTATGTTGAACAACATATTATTTTCATTTATTCTATTCATTTTATTTTACATGGGAAACAAACAGATGTACTAACAAATAATAAGACGTATATGCCTAGTGCATATAAACAACAGATTACTATACCACAAAGTTATATGATTTTGTTATAGATGATTTCAGCCATATTGTTTGGTTGAACTTTGTGAAATAATGTTTTAAATATTTGACAGTTTTCCAAGACATTGATGATGGTGAAACGAAGAGAATTTCAACAGGTAATGTTTTCATTCCAACCGGTTTTAACGTCATTAAAAATTCGCTTTAGTTTTAATTCATTTCTGAGGTCTATGATCCCAAATCAGATCTTTGAAAGTTATAAGCTATCCATTTATTACAATGACGCACGCGGTGCGGTTGTGGAATTCACTTCCGCCCGACATTAGGGACTGCCAAACTGTTTCAGTATTTAAAAGAAGAGTGAAAGAACACTATCTTTCCAATTCGTCATAGTTGCGTAGGTATTTATGTTGTATTTTATTTATTTTAGAAGTATGTATGATTGTATGTATGATTGTATGATCGTAAGGATATTGTCATATAATTTGTTTTATTTTATTGAGTGAATTGTTTTGATTTTATGTATTTTACTTTCTCTCTACTCTTACACACGGTGTCTACATCTCTTTTTACCCTCTGTCCTATCGCAGGTATGCTGGAAGAGATTTCTTTAGAAATAAGCATCACCTTTGTACGTATTTTTCTGTTCTTTTCATCATGTCTGTTTATTTATGTGTGTACATAAATGGTTACATAAAAAATAAAAAATGACTGACATGCGATTAAGTTTCTTTGATAACGATCAAACCGACCTTGATCGAGCAAAATTATCAAAGTCGAATAATAATCAAGATTCACGTCAGTTACTTTTATTCCTATTTGACTACACGACAGACACTATTATTTTAACCTCAAAGCTATTAATACTAGACTAACTTTATCTACTGATAAACCTTGAGTTATATATTTAGAAGACTAAATTGCAAACTGTGTTTTCGATGATATTTCGTAAATACGGCATTAAAAACATTACGCTCATTTTAGGCTCAACCGCAGTCGGGTAACAGTAATTAGAAGTGAACTAGGTAAAGAGCAATAAACAATTCGACCCTACTGTTTTTCAATTGGTATACCCGTTATATAAAGTAAAAATATTTTACTGTTTTTATCACTATCCTATTCTACCATTTAAACTCTCCATCCTCAGCTCGCAAGGTGACAATCCTGGTGACTGGGCTGTCTTGCGTACTGATATACAACTACTACACCAGTTCCGTGGTCAGCTGGCTGCTGAACGGTCCACCACCTTCCATCAACTCCTTGAAGGAACTGCTCGAGAGTCCACTGGAGCTGATCTATGAGGATATTGGGTATTCGCGGTCTTGGTTGCAGGTGAGCATGCAAAAATATCATCTGGCCTTCTCACCTTCCGCCTGACGCAGGTCCTCACCGGACACGGCTGTTTCGGGAGGTACCTGCTTCGGATAAGGCGGGAGGAAACGCCCGGGTGTCATCACTGCGTGGATCGCCCGGAGGACACGGTGGAGCATACGGTGGAGGTATGCCCGGCTTGGGCAGAGCACCGCCGTGTCCTCGTGGAGGCGATCGGTGGCGGGGATCTCTCGCGTCCGGCCCTGGTCCAGGCCATGGTACGGAGCGAGAGGGCATGGGAGGCCGTCACCTCCTTCTGCGAAGCAGTAATGCTCGCGAAGGAGGAGGCGGAGCGCGTGAGGGAGAGGCAAATTTCGCGCCCTCACGCCCCTAGCCGCCGCAGGAGGAGACGCCCTGGGCGTCGGGAATCGATTGCCGATTCCCGGCCACCGTAGGCGCGGGCTTGCGGATGGTGAGCAATGGGTAGCTCGCCGTCCGGTAAGGACCAGGCCCGGGTCGACGGCGCGTAGTGTTCCACGCGCGCCTCAAAGAGATGTCAGCAAGTGAAGGGGTCCGATGAGACCATTGCCTGCCGGGGTTGCGGGAAAGTCCGAAAGGGATACCGTGGCCCCCTGGCATTGCACAGGCAACAGAAGGAACACGGGTGGGTTTTAGTCAGTAAGAGTCTGACACGCCCTCCCGCTCCACCCAGAGCGGGAGACGTCATTTGATGATTTCCCACCCAAAAAAAAAAAAAAAAAAAAAAAAAAAAAAAGGTGAGCATGTAAAAATGGGAGCAGTGGTGGTCCAATGATAACAGACCCGACTTCCAAGTTGTAAGGTCATGGGTTCGAACGCAGGCAGGCGCTATAAATTGTGTAAATAATTTCATTATCACTGTAATGGAAAACGTCAGGAAATTGGCATGTCCTTACACCAAAAATTCGAAGACATGTGACATCTACCACAGTGTCCTCTCATACCTATAAACACTAACCTGAAAAGATTGTAAATACCATTTATTTTTAAAAGAGTAACCGTGGAGTTTCTTGCCGGCTCTTCTCCATAGGAAACGACCAATTGGAACCGTGCACCTAGCTTCTGACGTTTCATAAGTGCCCTTGTAGGTTTATGTGAAATAAAATATTTTGAATTGAATTGAATTACCAACACGCACTGGGCCCGCGTGATGGATTGCCCACACCCTCGCTAAGAGAAGAAAACCTGTGTCCCAACAGTACCTAACCCACCCATAAGCTTATAGGCTGATTATGCTTATGCTATGCAAAAATGTCATCTATCCTGTAAGCCATAGGTAGTAATTAATTAGCAGCGGTTATCTGATCCTGTGAGTTATTGAAGTACATGAATTCCTACTAGATTTCCACTCTAGATCGATCAAAGAAGAAGATTTGAATATTCTTACACACATAAATTATCAACAAAAAAATAAAGCTGTCTCAAAAGTTTAAGTGGACTCGTACGAACAGAATATTCTGGTAACCGTATGACTAGTCTGAAACCACTTAAAATTACATACATAAAATAATAGCGACACTTATTTGTATTTTTAAGAACAACAGCCGGTCGATTCTGTAAAAATCTCACCGTGAAAACTTAGGTGAAGTGAGTTTGTTTTTGCTTGGAATGGACACTATTGACAGCTCACTCCACGCTCACTTCACCGAAGTTTTCCCGGTGAGATGGTTACAGAATAGCACTGCTGGACGTAATGCTCTATAAAAACTGAGGCCAATCACGCGCGGGATGCAGGACGAAATTCCCTCGCGCCGATTGTATTAACTAACTTGTATGAAATGAATGTTCAAACTACCGCGAATAGTCGTGACTTATTGATTAACCCTTAAATTGACAGAGTGTAGCCGGCTGGACATTAATAAAAAATAAATTTGTAAGCGAGTATACTGATTATCCCAAATTTTTTTTATTCTGGTAATTCCGCTATAGGGTAAGCATTTGATAGAATAATAAATTATATGCCTGGCCACATCAAAATATGTCAAAAATCGAAATGGCGTCGAAGCAACGGTCGGCTATTGCGACACAGGTAAGTTTTTGAATATTTTTTAATATATGGAAAGTTTTATATGGGTTGGCTATGCATTATTTATTATTTCAAAGTGACGGTTTATTATATGGTACCAAATAATAACCCAGTACTGTTTCAATAACGTTGTAATTTGCATTTGAAACTAGTTGTTCAGTATACTTCACACTGCCAATTGCTCACAATGCTATCACTGTTTTTGTTTGGGAAGCGGGTTGGACAATGCCAACTAACTAGTATTTTGGTTTTGTATGGGTTGCATGTATCAAATGAGCTTTTTCCTTTTGTTTTAGCGATTGATACGCTCGCGCACGAATAGGCTAGTTGCTTTGATACCGCCTGAACATGCATGCTCCGATTCCAGTGACCAATAAAACCAATAAAACTTCAAACAACGAGGCAGTTTCGCGCAAGGAGTTTGTAACCAAAATAAACTGGCAGTGGTAAAGTGGTTAGATAAATGTATTAACCTTATCAGTTCCTGTGTCGATTCTCACCCCGTGGATAAAATAAAACGTTATAGCAAAGAAAATAAAGCAAGGGTTGATGTCGACTGCCCTAAGATAGTCAAAAACTATAATAAAAATATGGGTGGGGTCGACTTGGCTGATATGCTAATATCCCTTTACAAGATTCCCCTAAAAACGCGAAGATGGTATCTTTCTATTTTTGCCCAGTTGATTGATATAAGCATCAATAATGCATGACTTTTATATCGAAAAAATTAATATAAGGAAAAATCATTGAAAGAGTTCAGGTTAGATATATTTGAAAGTCTTGTGAAAAATGGAAAACCAGTCAAAGAACGGACTGATATTACGGCAGATATAAAAGAAGATAGAAAAATTAAGAAACCTGTGGTAGCAAGACCGATTGAAGATATACGCTATGATCAAGTGGGTCATTTTCCCGATTCGTGTAGCTATGGGAGATGCCGTTACTGTAAGGACGGTAAAACAAACGTTATATGTATAAAATGTAACCAAAGACTATGTTTTGTCGCAGGAAAAAGAAACTGTTTTTTGAATTTTCATAAATAAACATAATTAATATTTTAAATACATTTTTTTGAATTTATCTTCCCCTTATTTTTATCTTAGTAAACTTGGCACTGTCCAGTATATTGCACATACATTCCAGCCAGTCGATCGCTATGTATTTGGTAATGTCCAGTATACTTCACATATAATTTTCAGAAAACTGAAAGACTCAGATTTTTATTTCTATTTTTTACCATGCCTATGAAGTGCTAGAAATTGACTCATGGTGTCAAATATTAAATTTTGTTATTTTGATTGTTCTGCCAATTAAAGGGTTAAAACAATCGACGCACGCAAAATATCGACCTGACACCGAATCAAACGACGCAGGAACGAATACGCACACACAACACAGAACATACTCGTACATCACACATACACAAACATACCAGATATACCATAATACAACACTTGAAATCGCCTGTCTCCACTCTGGAATTTGTTCCCCGAGCCACAGGTTACAGACTAACGCACAACATCGGACAGCAGGGGATGATTTAAGAACAGCCAGCGGCCGTTGGTGCATTACTGGATGCTGCGGCTTGCCGGCAGCAGCCTGCGGTATGCCACGGGGCGTGCCCGGTGGCCCCTCGAGCTTGCGTAGCGACTACGCAACGCTGTCAAAAAGTTAAACTCCGGCGCATACCAGTGCATGCTGTCACGTCCCGCCACATATCGTCACGTATCCTCCAGTGCGCTTTTCAATACCGCAGAGAAAAATCCTCTTTGATGCTCCGTGGTCGATCTCTGAGCCTTGGAATCTATATCTTATTACCATTAGATACGCACGAAATTACGTTTGTAATTTTAAAATATCCTGTAAGGCCGTCCAGCGCAACCCAAAACTAGACTGACTGAAAACTAGACTGTCTAGTTTTGGGTTCACTGTTAAATAATACTTTTTTTCGTGTTGTTAGTGACTAACCTGGTGTCAGAGTTTTTATGCCGCCCATGAGTCTCGTTTCACATGCTGTCAAGAAATATCTCTCAGGCATCGGCGGTTTCCTGACGATATTTTCCTTCACCGTTTTTGAAGCTAGTGGTAATTTATTAAAAAAAAACCTACTGAAATAATACCCGGCGTAGCAATACGGTTTTTTTTTGTTCATTTTTTTTTTATTGTATTAGTATCGATTACCGAAATAAAAATTACCTCTATCTTACACGTGCCGTCGACATTAGTCAAAGGACGCGCATCGCCTACCTAACATAACCTAAATATAGAGGTAACATGTTTCTTCTACTTGGTTACCCAGGTAGCGGTAACTTACTAGTAGAAGTAACCAACATTTTTTGATACCTGTTCCGTGATTTATAAAGATTTTCGGTCCCTGCCCACAAGAAACAAACCAATGCACATATTTTTCAGTAACTTATCTTAACCCTAAATTCTACTCCTGCAAAGCTACCACTAAACAATTTAATGGTTAAACTTACAGAACCCTGGATATTACTTCAACAAAAGGAATGCTCAAATTGAAGACGAGCTACGTAAAAAGAAAGTATTCAACAAGAAGAAGGACGCCCCGCTACTGGTGGATCTGGTGGAAGGGATCAAAATGGTGCAGAGAGGAGGTAAGTCGGATTTACGTGATGTATGTAGAAGTCTCTATTGGTAGAACATTATTACGGGTAATGGATGTTATTGATTGCCAGTTATATCAAAAATTTAAGTCATACGGTAAGAAAAACTATTAACATGAAAAAGGACGCCCCGCTACTGAAGACATCAAAATGGCGCCGAGAAGAGGTTCGTTTGATTTACACTTTTGCTAGAAAACTGACTGAACCTGACTGCCTCGTTGGTGTAGTGGTCGCAAGCGCTACTACTGAGCATGAGGTTCTAGGTTCGATTCCCGGATCGGGCAAGTGTTATTGGGTAATCCATCTGGAATTCTCAGTAGAACCTTTGAGTCTAGTTTTAGCCAGTTTGATAGCAATAGGCTTGCCCTCTATATCATGGGACCTAAACATAACTGGTAAAATGTGAGTGTAGGTACTATAGTTACACCTCTGCCCAACCCTTCGAGGAAACAAGGCGTAATCTTATATGTATGCATCAAAAAATCAAACGATAACGAATGGATTCGTACCCGTGAGATAATTTACGACCTCTACGCAGGCAAAGCCGAGAGCAAAAGCTAGTAACTCTGTATTTTAGTTACATATTATGTTATATCCAAATTTAGGCTGAGAATCATCACTTTTTAAACGGCAAAATTACACAAGACAGTCCCGCAAAACACCGACCCTTCACCACTTCCTAGTGCTTTAGCTGAGAAGAAGAAGTGGCGCAACGAACTCCCTTTTTTTTTTTGGGTGGGAAATCATCAAATGGCGTCTCCCGCTCTGGGTGGTGCAGGAGGGCGTGTCAGAATGTTACTGACTAAAACCCACCCGTGTTCTTTCTGTTGCCTGTGCAATGCCAGGGGGCCACGGTATCCCTTTCAGACTTTCCCGCAACCCCGGCAGGCAGTGGTCTCATCGGACCCCTTCACTCGCTGACATCTCTTTGAGGCGCGCGTGGAACACAACGCGCCATCGATCCGGGCTTGGTCCTTACCGGACGGCGAGCTACCCATTGCTCACCGTCCGCAAGCCCGCGCCTACGGTGGCCGGGAATCAGTGATCGATTCCCGACGCCCAGGGCGTCTCCTCCTGCGGCGGATAGGGGCGTGAGAGCGCGAACTTTGCCTCTCTCTCACGCGTTCCGCCTCCTCCTTCGCGAGCATTACTGCTTCGCAGAAGGAGGTGACGGCCTCCCATGCCCTCTCGCTCCGTACCATGGCCTGGACCAGGGCCGGACGCGAGAGATCCCCGCCACCGATCGCCTCCACGAGGACACGGCGGTGCTCTGCCCAAGCCGGGCAAACCTCCACCGTATGCTCCACCGTGTCCTCCGGGCGATCCACGCAGGGATGACACCCGGGCGTTTCCTCCCGACCGATACGAAACAGGAACCTCCCGAAACAACCGTGTCCGGTGAGGACCTGCGTCAGGCGGAAGGTGAGGCTGTGGCGCCTCTCTAGCCACTCCTCAAAGAGGGGACTTACCGCCGCAATAGTGGCGTGCCCAGCACTGGGTTACGACAATCACACTCTCCATAACGCCATGAGATCCCGCCGGAGCTCTGTCCTCTGTGCCGCGATTTCTCGCGGCATCGGAGTCAAGCCCCGGCGTTTCGCCTCCTCGCGCCACTCCCAAATATGCGCGAGGACTTTTGCCTCCAGATCCCATGGCGGCAATCCGGCAAGGAGGCTCGCCGCCTCACCGGAGACCGTGTGGTATCCCCGGACCATCCGGGTGGCCATGACCCTCTGGGATGCGTTCAACTGGCGGGCAGGCCGCCGCCTCAACAATCGCGCCCACACCGGTGCCCCGTACAGGGCCATGGACCGCACGACCCCCGCGTACTTTTGGACCCCCTAGATTGGGCAGGAGCCGCTTCAAGGCAGCCCCGGCCCGCTCCAGTCTGGGAGCCAAACGTCGGAAATGCTCCACGAAGTTCCACCGACTGTCGAGGACGAGTCCCAGGTACTTCATCGTCGACTCGACGCCGATGTGAACCCCTCCTACCGTTATTTGGAAACCCGACGGTGGCGCGTTCCGAAGACCATGAAAACACATGGCCTCGGACTTGTGCAAGGCCACCTCAAGTCCCAACTGCCGGATTCTGGCTACGATTGTCGCAACCCCGTGTGTCGCTAGTTCGGCCGCCGCCTGGTGCGACCTCCCCTGTGCCAGGACCAACGTGTCGTCAGCGTAACCAACGACGCTGACGCCACTGGGGAGGTCGGCGCGCAGCACCCAGTTGTATCCGATGTCCCACAGATGCGGCCCCAGGACCGATCCCTGTGGGACACCGCACGACATCTCTCACCGGTTCCATTCTCCCTGGTGACCGGGGTAGATGACGGCCCTGTCCGTCAGATAGGCCTCGACTACACGACAGAGGTAGATCGGCATCCGGTGATACCAGAGTGCCTCCCTGATGCAACTCCAGATCAGGGTATTGAAGGCGTTGGCGATGTCTAGAGACACCGCCAAGACGACCCCACCCCGAGCCACCACATCCCTCTTCGTGAGGGCTCGCACGCGCAGTATGGCGTCCACCGTGGAGCAACGAACTCCCTAGCCGCACAACTGTCTGTTCAGTTAGAACATGATTCTATACAATAGTGTAATAGGTATATCTAGTTAGCAGCCCCATCAGAGTAACACGATCGATTCTCTCACAGTTCAGTCAGATACGAGTAACGTTTTTATACATGGACCCGAAATTGAAGTTCTGTTATAAATTGCTGTAATTCACTACGACCCGGATCGTTTTTCTAGTCTTTGTCGGTATTAGTTTTGTAGAAAGGTCTTGTATGGAAAAAGTTAAAGGAATTTCGTTATGTTAGGTTTCAATAAGAAGATGAAATTGAAATGAAAATACAGGACTGGATTTTGTGACACCATCCACATAAACAATGTTATAATGAAAGCAAATTTTGAAGGAACATAAATAATTAAACTATAGTACTCGCGTTATGAACTGAGTCGCAGGGCCATAAATTTCAGTAGCAATAAGAATGTGAAACGCCTTGTGTCTTATCTATAGCTTGCTACCTCAATGCTAAAAACAATGATTTAAAAAAAAAGCTTTAAAATAAATTAAAAAATTAAAAAATTGACTGTCAACTCAGTTCTTAACTAATAAATAATTGATAATAATTTATTATTTATATTTTTATTTTCATAAATTGTTCTTAATTTATATTTTCCAGTGTGTTACGTGTCGCTTTCTTTCTTTGGTTGACGAACAGTTTAATCTAATTGTATTACAATTTAATTTGAATTTGAATTTAATTTGAGTTTTATTTTTGATTGTTATTTTAATTTTATTTGTAAATGTTATGCTTATGTTATTATGAGTCTATGTTACTTGAATTAGAATTCAAAAAAATACCTGTTATATTTATGTAAATACCTTTTGTAAGTCGCCTTTTATTCACTCTCAAAAAAAAAACCATAGCGACAAAACCATCGAAGCAGACTCTTTTGATTTTTTCGTCACATCTTTTCTTGTTACCATATCACATCATTCCTGAGCCTATCATTATTAGTTAGATTCTAAATTATAATAATTTTGTTCATTTGAATATATAATGTTATATTGTTTACTTTGAGTTCACTATCATCTTGCAGGCTACGCGTACCACACAGAAGTAAACAGTGCCAACGCCCTGATATCAAAAACATTTACCCAGGACGAGCTATGCGAGCTGGGTTCCTTGCAGTCGATGGAGAAGACCGTACTGTATTCTGTGCTCCAAAAATGTAGCCCTTTTAAGGAGTTTATGACTTGGAGGTATGAACCAGTATAATCCGAAATACGAGTGTTATTTCAGTTTATCTCATTTGTATTTTTTCAACATCCCTAGTTCAAGAGTTCGTGAGTAAAAAGTTAATGTCCTTTAGACTTTAGATTGAAACTCAATAAGAAACTGGGCGATCTTGAATTCGTTAGGTCTCAATTCTAGAACCTTTTTTACTTTTTAATACGTTCTTGATTGGTTCCAAAAAAACAAAACCAATTATTTTTAAAAGAGTAACTGTTTCTTGTCGGTTCTTCATCATAGATAATTATTATAAAGGAATCATGCATACAGTTTCTGAAGTTTCATCCGTGCCCATGTACTCGTACATGTAATGTGAAACAATTTAAAATCTTTGAACGCTAAACGCTACCTTTTAACATCAGCGTAATAATGTTACTAACGTTATAGTACCAAACGACGTAATTTTCCCATAATAGTCCTTTTTTTAGGGTTCCGTAGTCAACAAGGAACATTATAGTTTCGCCATGTCCGTCTGTCTGTCTGTCTGTCTGTCCGCGGTTTAGCTAAAAAACTATTGATACTAGAAAGTTGTAATTTAGTATGAGTTTACACGACAATAACGCCAAAAAAAGTAGTAAAATATTTTTTTTGAAAAAAAACAATTATTTAGGGTACCTCCCCTACATGTAAAGTGGGAATGATATATTTTTCGTCCTTCACATAGTTTGGAATATCATTTGATAGGTCTTTCAAAAATATTATCAAGTGTGTGACTTATCAAGCTTTAAAGTACCAATTTTCGTTAGAGTCAAGTGTCCCCCCCCCCCTCTACCAACTAAACGGTTGTAGTTAGAAATTAAAATGTCACGGGAGTAGTACCTATATATAACGAAATTTAAAGGAAAACTATCACACTTAAGAGGGCTTTACAAGTTTACGAGTGATAATCGACCAACTTAAATTTGCGGTTACAAAAACATGTTCTCACATATATTCCGTATGGGAGAACATGTTTTTCAATTATAAAGTTAAGTTTGTTCTTACGATTCATTCATTCCAACTACGGAACCCTTCATTGCGCGTGGTCCGACACGCACTTGGCCGGTTTTTTTTAATTCTATTCCAGTCTAATGCGCCTCTCAGAACAAGGCATAGTCTCCTGCATCCAGATCCGCAGCTCCTCATTCGAAGTCAAGTGTGAGGGAAGTTCTCCTCGAGCCCTCGCTTTAGGAGGAGCAGCACCTGCTTTCATACTCCTGGCTGGAGGGTACATGTTGGCTATAGCCATCATGATGGTAGAAAGGTAAGCAAACGCCTTTACTTACTGGTTTTTCTCCAAAGCGTTTACGTTTTGGAACGGAACCTTCAACTGTTCAACTGTTTCATTGAGCACTTATCTTCATAATTCACGTTTATGATGTGTGGTCAATAAGTCTGTAAAAAACCTTATTTTCGTTTCAGAATGATCTACAAAATGAAACATAGCCACGATATTCCGAAATAGATAGTAATCTCATCACGGAGCACGGAGTAGGTAATCCAATTTCACAATTTGTAGCAATTGAGTGAGTTAGTTACCAATTATTATTTGCACAAGGCGAGATAGTTTCTATGATCTATGAGCACTAGTACAAACTTTATTAAAACTAAAATATATACAGCACCAGCTGGCCTTTTGATTTATCGACCAAATATGTAGTTTATCTTACTTTTGTGTTACTTTAAGAGTTCACGAATAAACAAGATGTCTTCACGTATTTTATTTTATTTATATCTTTAAGAAAGCTGGCTCGCAGGGAGCGTAGAGAGCATCCTCTTTATGATTCAAATAATATCCTTCTCGTATGCCATAAAATATTTAGGGGCATGAGGAACAGTGTGAAAATTTCACTCATCCACCATAGAAAAGGGAGGATCCTCCAACCAGACGGGTGTTGTGTCTGGCAGCCCGACTGCGCGACTGTTGATGTCGGATAGTCTTATATATGTCGTTCGCGCGGTATGTGTTGGTATGTGGCGGTGTAATCGCTACAAATATATAGATTGAAAGTTATTTTCTTTTTTAATAAAAAATAAAATAACTTTATTTTCAATATCAGCCGTTTCACTACCCAATACCACATTTTGGCATCGACCCTACATTTTTACATCAAAAACAGAAAATACAAGTTTTCGGGCATCGACGCGACGATTTTCAATCAATGGCCTGGCACATCGCCACCGATTATCAACGATCTATTAAAGTAAATCCAGTTGTGACAAACATGAAATGAAGTCTTTGTAAGTACAAATTGGACTTTTTACTGCCGTGGAAATTCGGCGAAGTTGAAAACGAAAATTCAGTTGACCCCGTGTGCTTGATTGAAGTTTATAGAATCTGAGACATACTTGATGGAAAAACTCCTTGTGAAAACCGAGAAAAACGAGAAATTAGAATCTACTAACTTAAATAACCTACAGCGTTGTTGTTACCTGTTTTGAAAGACACTAGAATTAATTCTTTTTTCTTGTAAATTTTAACTTTAAAAAGTGCCTTATAATGGCCTACTTGAAATAAATGATCTAACTTTGACTTTGACTAAAATTACTCTAAGGTCTAAGGTTGGCAACATTAGTGCCCCATAATTCTTCAGACACGCCTTAAAGCAGTTTTAAATGTGAATAAGCACAGTTTGTAATTATTTTTTATTTGTCTGGTAACTTTTTAATTATCTACAATATTTACATAATTTTACATAGTTTGTTAAAAGAAATGCGGTCTTTTACTTATTGCAGACTCATAATACCAGCATACGAATAGGTTACTCTTTTCCTTAACCGTAGGTGGTGTCGTAAAGTGCCACGAGCAAATGCACCAGCATCCCGCCCCCAAAAAACACATTCCCAACGTTGATTCATCTCGTTAGTCAACAAAAGTAATACCTCAACCAAACATAAAACGCTCGCACAAAGTACTTTCTGAAACTACTGCAGTGTGTGTTAGTTATGCAACTCTCCATATAGCTGTATGCAATTTCACATAGATACCTTATTGTTTTGTAGTTTATCAAATAACGGGTTGGTGTTTCAGTTCAGTTAACTCGGTTAGCTTAAACTTTGAAGTTAATTTGAACTCTGCGGATCATGTAGATGGTGTGATAGCTTTAATACGAACTTGGTCTAGGTAGCCGGGTTAATTGGTGGTAATTAGGACTTGTATTTAGATTGGTAGGATATTTTGCAAAATGGGGGAAATTATCTAATGGTTTTTTTTTTATTTATTTTTTTATTTGGCTCACCAACAATTGAATACACTGATACAATGACATGATACATCCAAAGACTTATAAACTAGTGTACCATAGTTTTGAACTATGGTCGTCCATGTTTAAATGCAGCTATGTCGTAAAGCATGACATGTAATAGTTACCACTAGATTTACGTGTCATAGGTCGTGTGTTCGAACCCAGACTGGCACATTACTTTGTGATATTTATTTCATCACCACTGCGCTAAAAACGGTGAAGCAAAACCTCGCAAGGAAGCCGGCATGTCCTAGAACCAAAAAATCAAAGACATGTGACATCCACCAACTCGCACAGAGCCGTTACGTTAGAGGCTGATTTTGCTTATGTTGTTGCGAATTGCTGCTACTTGCTGCAACTTATTGCTGTTACTTTTAAATATTATTCACTGAACAAATTGGCAGTTCTTGAAGTAAATTGTGGCATGTTTTATATAAAGAGGATGGCCAACAGTCACTTCCTCTACAATAATAATAATGTTAAACGACCTAAAAACTCATCAAAGTCAGCTGCCAAGCACCTCGATTATTTGATTTGAAGTATGTCATAATGTCACTCCATTTATTTAAGTATGTCTATTGGCATCTTGTTTTTATTTAAATGTATGTAATTTGTTATCATTTAATTGTGCTCTTGTGTGTTTTCTGTGTGCACTGAGTAAATGTTTTATCTATCTAAAATGTTTATATCTATATATATATATATATTTATATAGATTAACTGACAAGCAACAGCAGCTCAAAATCAAGCTCCAAACTTTCCAGGAACGATTTCTTTCATAAACTGCTGAAAATACCATAGTCAGCGCAATTCATTCTATTCGCTTATCATAAAACCTTTAGCACCAAATATAACACAAAAAGAACCTACGTAATCATATTTCTAGCTCATTAACTATGGAACGTTAAAAATTTCGGTCAAAAAAGGACTTTTACTTCAGATAATAATCGTCTCTTTGGGGGCAAATTCGTGAAAATGCTGATTAAATAGAAAGATATGCTGGTTTTACAAGACTTACATGTAAATGCCCTGTTTCACGACCTCTCGGGCCGTGTAACCAAAAGCAATCGTCACGCGAGTATGCGATCGTCGCGTTCATATTATGTCACGTTTTTGTTCAGCGAACCCGAACGCGAGTTCAGGCCGACCGCGACGTCCTCACCTTCCGCCTGACGCAGGTCCTCACCGGACACGGCTGTTTCGGGAGGTACCTGTTTCAGATAAGGCGGGAGGAAACGCCCGGGTGTCATCACTGCGTGGATTGCCCGGAGGACACGGTGGAGCATACGGTGGAGGTATGCCCGGCTTGGGCAGAGCACCGCCGTGTCCTCGTGGAGGCGATCGGTGGCGGGGATCTCTCGCGTCCGGCCCTGGTCCAGGCCATGGTACGGAGCGAGAGGGCATGGGAGGCCGCCACCTCCTTCTGCGAAGCAGTAATGCTCGCGAAGGAGGAGGCGGAGCGCGTGAGGGAGAGGCAAATTTCGCGCCCTCACGCCCCTAGCCGCCGCAGGAGGAGACGCCCTGGGCGTCGGGAATCTATTGCCGATTCCCGGCCACCGTAGGCGCGGGCTTGCGGACGTTGAGCAATGGGTAGCTTGCCGTCCGGTAAGGACCAAGCCCGGGTCGACGGCGCGTTGTGTTCCAAGCGCGCCTCAAAGAGATGTCAGCAAGTGAAGGGGTCCGATGAGACCATTGCCTGCCGGGGTTGCGGGAAAGTCCGAAAGGGATACCGTGGCCCCCTGGCATTGCACAGGCAACAGAAGGAACACGGGTGGGTTTTAGTCAGTAAGAGTCTGACACGCCCTCCCGCTTTACCCAGAGCGGGAGGAGTCATTTGATGATTTCCAGAAAAATACTTATTTAAAACGCTTTAAAGTTGGGGAGTCGCTACGTTACAACTACGAGTAACTATAAAATCTACGCGTGACGTCATGCCACATTTTAACTCAATGTATCGCAGTTATCTTTGATTTCGTAAAAAAAGGAAAAAATACGTGTCGGACAAAAAAAAATACTTGGACTATTATGACTATTCGCTCGCACGATAATTTTGGTAAGGACGCATTTTTTAATAAAACTTTGCCTCACACTTGGAATTTCTCCTGTATGCGTATGTATAGTGCGTTTACAAAAAAATTAACTCACATACACAAACAACCCGGAACAAGTAATTGTGGGTCACACAAATATTTGTTCCGTGCGGGAATCGAACCCGCGACTCGCAGCGCAGCAGTCAATCGCTTACCCACTGCGGCAACCATGTCGTCACTTCTGGCTTATTAGCCGTTATCTGCCAGATAATTTGATAGAATAATAAAACGATATCCATAACTAGCATAGTGTTTTTTAGATATCAGCAAAAACCCTTTCTTCTATTTTTAAAGAATGAACCGGTTTAAAATGAAATATATTAATACTAATATAAAAATAACAATATGACGATTTGAATTCGATGATGCGGATGAATTTTGCATCGCTGTCAACTGGTAATGTACCCAATAGACTGGCGGATTTGGCACGTTGTGTGGCAATGCTTAACCTCTGGCCAAGGTAAAAAGCCAGCCCTTGGAAAGTGAAGCAATATAAGTAGGAATATAATATGATCAGCAAGTCTATCACATTACAATGTATATGTAACCCAATTGGTTACGACTAAATTAACGCAATTAATACCTAAACCCTCTAATCTAATACCGCTACTACATTAGCAATTAAATTATATTAACTCGTGGTTCTATCTACTCGAGATAGACCAGATATCTACCATTTGATTTCGGATATTTGAGCTTATTGAGCTTGAGATAATAGTCTATAAGTAGGACTAGCTTTTCCTACGGCTTTGCCAAAAAAATACCTATGAAAACTTTATCCATAAAAAAATGTTAATTATATTATGTATTTTTTTATGGATAAAGTTTTCGAAGTTTGTTGTTTGTTTGTTTTTTAAAGTTTGATGTGCCAACTTTCATGGTGATCGGTCATAGAATACGGTGTTGGAGTTTTTTAATCTCATATCTACTAACATCCATTTTTTATTTAGACAAAATTAAAGTCGCTTTTCGCGCCCGTTTCTGTGGCCGTTTATGTGTAGGTAAACATTAAACAGAAATCTCTATGTTTTGTCAAGTCGTGAAAACTGAGATTTAGGGGCGGGTCTTTAGTATCTAACCAGTTAACGCTAAATAGACTGTACGGTGACCTAGAAGCCGACTCGCTTTCAGCAAAACGAGGTTTTCAGGCGAATTGAATTATCAATATTCGTCTGGAAACTCCAGTTTCTGTATATGAAATAGGTTTCCTGGAAACCGCTACAATGTAAGTACACGTTGATTCATTTGATATTCAAGGAACGATGAGTAATTCCTGTAACTTAATTCATTTAAATACCGATCCAAAATATAATAATGTTTATTAAAAATCACACCTTACTTACCCTCTTGGTATCCCATATTATTAACTTGGTAACCCGTAGTACCCATTTGACTCATACAATTTGCATGACCAATTTCCTTGCCAAGCTCATAATTACCTACCCACTGCACAACAAAATTCTCTTCAAGCGTCCCACTCCATAATTTCGTACAGTCAAGGCTCATTCAGTTAGTCTGAGGCTCACTCAGTTATTTAAGTGAATGTCGCTACAATGGCAATACATGACAAGTTTCTGAATGGCAACTTACTGTTCCGATAGGATATATGACTGGTTTTGCTGCAAGTTATCTGAAAATTGGATGAGGATTGGCGTTTGAGCTGAAAGAGCTTTTAATGCTGTGCTCTGGCGTTGAGCATGTCTGGCATATAGATATATAATACGATAAATATTGATTACAGACTTTCATGGACAACCCATATAGACAATCTCTGCAAAAGAATCAACAAATCCTCATTCGCTCTTTACAAGCTCTCCAAAATAGTTAACAAAGAAGCGATTTTAACGGCCTATCACGGACTGGTGGCACCATTACTGCGATACGGTATTATATTTTGGGGTAATTCGGTGGACAAGGAATTTATATTTAAAGCTCAAAAGAAGTGCATTAGAGCAATGTGCCAAATAAATAGTACAATTAGCTGTCAACCTTACTTTAAAAATCTAAAAATTCCCACATTACCTACATTTACGAATCAAATATCTTTGTGAAATCAAATCTAAGCTGTTATAAGACTGCTGAAAAAAGCTATTATCGAAAATTAAGGGATAAGAAAAGGTTAGAGGTACAAATACCTTATGGAAAAAAGGCACTATTAAATAAAAGTTTTTTTATGCATGACATCATTAATCTATAATAAATTGCCTGATGACATTAAACAATTACCAATCCTCCAGTTTAAAAAGAAACTACATTCATTATTAATAGACAAATGTTATTATGATGTCAAAGATTACTTGTGTGACAAAAATGTTGTATTCCAATGACAAGAAACGAAAAACAAGTATCATTTTCTCCCACATATGTTGTTGTTCTTGTTTAATATTTATGTAAGAATATAATTTGCAATGTTGTAATAGTGAATTATGACTAATATGACTTGGAATTGAATTTGTATGTATTTATAATTTGGAATATTTTAATAATGTATCGAGACTAATATGACTAATTGTGTTTTAACTTCTGATTTGTATTTTATTATTGTATGCCTCAACGGCGGGACATAGCTGAACTTATTTTAATTATTTAAGACCTGTATTTATGATGTATACCTATAGTCCACAATAAAGATGATTATGATGTAGATATTTAATGGTTTAGATAAACCATTTCAACTATTTATTGTTGTTAGCGTTAAGGAACCGCTGCGAAAGAATGAGAAAAATATCGTCAATAAAGTTTTGACTATGAACGTGGATGGCTAAACGAGTAGCAGAAGACCAAAGAAACAAAGGATTGCTTGTGTGACAGGTGATAGGAAGTGTATAGAGTGCCGCTCTTTATCTGATAGGGATAAAGTCGGCCCAGCTAAATTGCCGTAAGCATTGCAGTGTCACTGTCACTTGTTATTTTGTTTGAATCAAAATTCAATTCAAAATATTTTATTTCACATAAACCTACAAGGGCACTTATGAAACGTCAGAAGCTAGGTGCACGGTTCCAATTGGTCGTTTCCTATGGAGAAGAGCCGGCAAGAAACTCCACGGTTACTCTTTTAAAAATAAATGGTATTTACAATCTTTTCGAGTTACAGTGTTTATAGGTATGAGAGGACACTGTAGGCCTATCAACAAGTACCAGGTACTTAGCAACATAGAAAACGATCGACAGATCTAAAAGTTGGTTATGCCTACAACGTTCTCACATTCACAAAATATAAAAGAGAATCTTTATAAAAAAAAACCAATAAAAAACCTATTTAAACTAAATGGCATGACTGCCACTAAAGCTGTAACAAATCTATAAAAAATATAGTATAGTGAAGTTATATAATGTCAAATAATGAAAAGATTATGTCAAAAAAGTACGTAAATTAAAAAAAAAAGAAAAATAGGTAAAATCAAAATAATCATCTTAATTTGGGAGCAGTTAATAGACATAATTACATAGTAATGCCGTTATTGAGGTACCAGGGAAGCCATTGATTGTTGAGGTTAGTTCGCCGCCCTTTGTATTGATTGATCGTATTTGTTTTAGATTATTATATCAAAGTTACTACAATTACTGAATTTACGAAAAATTTAATAGAAAATGAAAATAACTGAAAGGTAGGTTAGGTTAGGCTAGGTTAGAACTGTGAGCACACAACTCACGAGCCGAGCGAGAGAAGCGACCAGTGCCGCGGCAGCGGCCGGGGCGAGTGCTAGGGTACGTTGATACAAGAGAATGTAATGTTTTGGGAATGTGGTGTTTTATAGCGAACTAACCTAGACTATCAAACAAAATCACAAGTCACAGTAACTCAGTGACAGTGATAATGACAATGAACTTTAGCCGGGCAGAGGCAGTGCCAATATTATGCCGCTAGCGGCACTTTATCCGATAGGGATAGAGCACCATAAGGGCACTATATACAAGATGATATGGCTAGTAAGGGAGTGACTACTGACATGACTGCAAATAGAGAAGTATAGAAGATAAAGACGTGTCGCGCCAAATAAATAGATTTAAGAGCAGAAGAAGAAAGTTTTCCAGCCGATCGAGATGGATCTTATTCTGTTATTAGTGGGACGTGTCATTCCTGTAGGTACTTAAGAAAACAGAGCAACATGATCTTTTTACCCAACTGTAAAGAGTTTTGTTTTTGGTGCGTGTACAATGTATGTTGGTAGAATTCTTTGTTTCTTCGTGGAATACAAACGGCCCAGCAGTGGGGACGTTATAGGCTGATTATGCTTATGCCTATGTTTATTACTCAAACTCAAAGCATTTATTTAAATTAAACCATTTACAGGCACTTTTGAATTGTCAAAGAGTCAGTCAGTTAGTCAGAAAGTTGAAGCTAGTTGCCCATTCCAAAACGTAGATCTCTATGGAGAAGAACGGGCAAGAAACTCCAACACACTCTTTTAAATATAGAAATTACAAAATCCTGGGTACATTACTCTTGTTGATTCTATATGTGAGAACAATGTAAAAAATAATATAAAAATCAAAAACGACTAAAAATATAAGATTAAAAATAAGCCCTGGCAGATACAAGATGACCAGTCTCAACTGACAGCGCCCGTTCACGAACATGACGCGTGGATCAGCACCATCCAGCTCAACCATTTTGAAGGGAGCCGAATGATCCAACACACTACATTACATATTGTACATAAATTCTAGCGCCAAACACAACCGTTTTTGTGGGAGTTTTATTCAGTTCAACATTTAAATTTCAAGCCGGATTTCACAAACACTCAAAAACCGATACGAAACTAATCACCATACCAACCAATAGAATTCTTAACACAAAAACTTCAGTTTTACATCACAGAGAAGTCTTTATTATTCATTTTTTAAACTGCTAGAGTTATTGAGGCGCACTTGTTGGGTCACGGCGTAACTTGGCTAATCTCCACACCTTGGTCAAACTCTTGCCTGAACGCTTTGGATACTGAAAATAGATTGCGTTTTGTAAATAATGTGTACTTACCTTGATTTTGCATATATACTGCAACGTTGATGTTTTTGGATTGATTTCAAAAGCCTATTTCTAGTATATAATTATTGTATAAATATAATAATGTTGACTGGAAAAAAAAAATAGTTACCTAGTCCGTCAGTCAGATAAAAAAAAAATATAGACATGTATTTTTGCTTACTAATAAAAAAAATTTTTTAGATAAACCACATTTTGGGGAGTGGGGGCTCGCTACATCACAATTCAGCATAAAATCTACTGGAGAGTGACGTCAGGCCACATTTTAACTCAATGTATTGCCGTAATTTTTTAATTACGTAAAAAAGAAAAAATATGTTTCCAATCAAATTCTAACTCAAATTCAAAATATTTTACTTCACATAAACCTACAAGGGCACTTATGAAACGTCAGAAGCTAGGTGCACGGTTTCAATCGGTCGTTTCTTATGGAGAAGAGCCGGCAAGAAACTCCACGGTTACTCTTTTAAAAGTAAATAGTATTTATAATCTTTTCAAATTACAGAAAACAGAAAATGGTCGACAGATCTACAGTCTGTCAAGCCTACAACGTTTTCACATTCACAAAATCTAAAAGAAAAGAATCTATATATAGAAAAGAAAAAAGCCTATTTAAACCAAATGACAATATGATTGCCACTACAGCTTTAACAAATCTAATTTAATAAAAATATAGAATATTGAAGGTATATAATGTCAAATAACGAAAAGATTATGTCAAGGAAGTATGACAAAGAAAAAAAAAGGTACAATAAAATAATCATCTTAATTTGGGAGCAAATAATAGACATATAGTAATGCCGTAAATGAGGTACCAGGGAAGCCACATGTGCAGAAGGAGTTATTGCCAAACTTCCTTGTCTTCAACGTAGTCTTTAATCTTATAATATGCTTTTATGTTAAGGACACGTTTGATGTGGGTTTTGAACTATCCATCGCTAAGTTCTGTAACCGACTTAGGCAACTTGTTATAAAATCGAATACTGTTTATAACAACAATATTTTTTAATAGTCTAACAGAAGGCTAAAAAAAAATGTTTAGTTAAAAAAATACAATTATCACAGAGTATCTAATCATCGCAGATGCACTGCGTCCATATGCACTAACACAATAAGTTAAAAAAAAGAAAAAAACTGTTAAACAGCAAAGCAGTTTGTTGACAGATGTAGCTCCTTTTTTAGTACATATTAACATAATTTTATAATAATAATTACCCTGTTTTACCTATGAAATGAAATGATTTTATTTTCTGTAAATAGATTTCAATCAATTAATTTATTTAAATCAACAATTGGATCATAAAATACAAATAATAATAATCAGATGGGTACATTAAATAAAGATAAATAAGACAAAACACAACACACAATTTCATTTTATTGTCACTACATTAAGCATACAGCAATGGTTAATGTAGTGACAGTCAAACCTCTCAGTCATCATCTTCAAGATGGTGTTGGAGCTGGCACGGACCCTGCGCACCAAGGATGTGCACCGTTTCCGCATCGTCGCATAGAAGCAGTCAATGCGCGACTCAGCGAACATCCCTGATGCACTGCAGTACCGAGGCAGCCCCAACAACACCCTGTAGGCATTGTTGAATTGGACTCGGGCGCTGTACTGCTTTTGAGTATAGTTAGCCCACAGGGCGCTCGAATAAAAACAGGTGCAATACGCTCTGAAAAGACTGATTGATTTGTAGATACAAATACTTTTACACGTCAAAAATATTTTAAAAACTAGATGAAGGAACTTCAAACTTCCTTTCTGACTACTCTGAGAAGAAAGGCCTAAATAATAACCCCACCGCCGTATCTCTAAAGAAAGAAAATAAATAAATTTATTTGACTCAGGTCAAGGCACACAATATCAACACAAAAAAAAACAGAAAAAAAAAATGCTTGGAATAGCCTGTGTGCCTGAATAAAAATTACGTACGTTGACGTCGTGGTGGGGCTTGCGCGCTCCGAAGTCCAGGTCTATGCCGGTAGAGATTTTTGCCGGAACAGGGGATTAGGAGCCAGACCAAGAGCAGAAGCAAACACGCAGAGCAGCATGTGGCGAGCTGTTGGGCAGTAGCGACCCCACTGACCCTATCTCCCGGAAGAAATCTGGATCCCCATCTCTGGCTTGCCTTTATTAGCCGGCTGGAGGAGTGAACACTAACGAGGAATAGAGCCCCTACCTCTTTCTTGGCTTTATTGGCCGGCTTGAGTGGAGATCCGCAAGAGCAAATGTGCTCGGAGGAAGGAAGTATTCCAGTAAGATGTTGGTAGGGATCCTGACTTCCTGATAGCCGTGGAATACAGATCCACTCCTTATAGCACCTCAGGACATGTTGCCCGCTTGTCGCTACGACACTTTGGCTAGCGACCGTTTTCAGGCCCCATTATTGAGTGTGCAAGTCACCCCCTGCCATTTTACCTGAGTATTTTATATAAAATATTGGTTAGGCAGGGGCCATAGTTTTTCCGTAGTTCTAGATAACCGGTTCACTTAGCCACCCAAACCCATAATCCAATATCTTTGTTTCCATAACTTGCAATAGTCCATAGTGCGTACAGGGATAAATCATATCGTAGGTTCAGATCGTAGGTTGGTGCCTCGTTTCATTAAACACGTCTAACGGGCCTCTGCGAGTTGGCTTTAGCCCCTCGTACGCCTTCCATAGGTCCGAGACCCTAGGGTCCCGAGAAATGTCAAACAAATAATAATAATATTTATTCAAAAAATTACATGGCATAATAATAGTACAGTTTTGCGTAAATGTAAATTATGTTCCTAAGACTTACGTGCCTGAACTAGGTAATCTTGTGTTTCAGGCGGGAAGAGCTTAAATAGACTTATAAAATAAATAAATAATCAAAAGGTGAAACAATAGATTACTAATTATAAGTTGAGTAGCTTAACTCTTCGTTTCTAAATTTGATGTGAAAGTACATCACTGTAGCACAGTTAGTTAATTCTCCGTATCTTCGTAAGAGATAGAGAATTCTTTGGAGAGCATCCTTGAGAATTCTCTTACAGTTTATGTAGTTCAGGGAATAAATGTTTGCTTTCGAGTTTAGTCTATTATAGAGAAGAGGACCGAGGTACAGGTAAAATTTGGATACAAAAGCATGTTTTGTTGTATTTTGTGCACAAACTATACCTTTACGCCTTTTTTCGTGTATGCGGTGCTGTAGGGAAGAGCTGTGTGTTGTTTTAATACAATACCCAATATAAATACCTGTCTAACTGTTAATACGAGTACCTACTTCACAAGATTTGTGTAGGAGGTTAGTAGGAAAAAGGAAAGAGCGGAAAGTAGACACTTTGAGAATCGCTCTTTGAGCTCTCTCGATGGCTGGTAACCACCCCATGTGGTACTCGTAATACAGTAAGTTAATATTGATTGACACAGCGCAAAGTAAACTTGTCTAACTAGTTTTGGGTCAGCAATATAGCTTGACTTTTTTTAAACAAATATCAACTTGCGAATTATATTATTTAAAGCTTGTATATGTTGTTTGAACGAAAGTGTTTCATCTATTATAATACCAAGGTATTTTGTTGTATTTGACATTTTAATTTTGGGACAAACACATTGGTTATCTGTAGAAATTTTGCAATGATGAGCATGTCGAGATAGTGCTTGTTGATGTTTGTTTGCGAATTGAAAACTTAATGTAATTTGTTTTTTCTGCATTTAGTATTAGTGAATTATGTTGAAGCCATATTATTAACAATATAGAACCCATGTTGCGCAAGCTCGTACACATTTTTTTCTGAGTCAGCCGAAAGATAGAAGGGCAGTGTCGTCAGCATAAGAAACAATTTGGCCGTGATCTAGATTTAGGTTACAAAGATCGTTTATGTTTATTAAAAATAGTGTAGGCCCTAAAATACTTCCTTGGTGAACTCCGGAGGACGTGTTTTTTACCATTGCTGAGAACATTACCAATCCGTACACATTGGGTAGGGTCTTCTAGATAGCTCTTAAATTGTTTCAGCTGGGTGCCTCTAATACCTTCGGCTTCAAGCTTGTGCAACATAATTTGAATAGAAACCGTATCAAAAGCTTTGGTAAGGTCCAGGAAGATTCTTACTGTGTGGTTACCATTATCAAGTTCTTGTGCTAGATAGTCTGTCAGTCTGTTGACATTTTAGGCCTAAATGCAAACTGCCGTTTAGATAAAATTGATTTATCTTCCAAGTATTTGTAAAGCCTTTTATTCATATTTTTTTCTAATATTTTTTAAATAAGGTAGGCAGTAAGGAAATAGGTCTATAATTTGTCACTTGATCTTTACTGCCCGATTTGTAAACGGGGACACCAACAGCTTTTTTTTGGCTTTCGACAAACCTGTAGATATATATGCTTATTTTTGTAAAATATTAGTTAGTGGCGGTCCTAAAATGTGCCTGAACATGTTATTCCAGCCAACTACACAGTCGTTCTTCAAATAAACTCAGAGCTCATAGTCTCTTCTTAAAAGTCAGAGATAATCTTGGTCAGATCATGTGAAGACCATGTAGCTATTAGTGTCTGAAACGGTCTTTTGAGAAAAGAACTACACGTATTGAGTGGACCTGTCCAGACAACACGCATTTGTCAGTTATCGGCAGCTGAACAGGAGATCAAAGATTTAATGAATAATACCAAAGAAAGGAAATTTGGGTAGGCTGCATAAGTACATCAAAACTGCCAGACCATGATTAAAACTAAACGAGAAAAATAACAAGGTTACAATTTTTTTTAAATATTCTCCACCGTGATGCTTTGGCAAAACATGAATAACTATTAATATACTCGTGCATGATCTCAAAGGAACCACTTGTAATAACTGTTATGGAACACTTATTACAAGTGGTACCTTTGAGATCTTATGAGTATAATATTGTTAAAACCTGCTGTCTGTTTTCTTGACTTAGCCCAGGCGCCCACTAGCGGCCAGGCTGCAGTGGCCAGGTCGCAGCGGCCAGTGAGATAGTTGGTGGGGCCGCAGGCCGCGTGCGGTCAAGTGCGCGGGCTCAATGGCGATTTCATACTTATATATGTATCTCGCTGGCCGCTGCAACCTGGCCGATAGCGCGCGCCTGCAGGCCTAACATGACACACGCGACAGTTACTCGCTCTCGCGTGAGTAATTTTTGTCTATTTCGGTCACTTTCTCGTTTTCTGACAGCACTTCCATACAAAATAGTCGACTCCTTCTGTCAAAATTGATGTTTTCTCGACAAACCCTAACATGGCACCTTAGTTATCTCGATTTTTGACAATTCAACACGAGATAATCTCCGATTTTTCTATCATTTAGTCGTATTTACTCGTCGTCGATTTTGACGACGAGAAGAGTAGACAAAATTATGATACAAAAAAACTCCAAAGTAACATGGCAGTTTCATAATTGTACTTATTTTAGTCATCATTTTATTTTACAATATATTAATAATGAAAATACTTAGTTTTAAACTACTATTTATATTGGAACGACGTGTTTTTTATGGAATTTTTCGTTTTTTGTATGGAAAATATGAAAAATATTACCTATATGTTGTGTTGGTTTATGGGTTTCTTAAAGGGGGTCGAAATTTTCATTATTTTTGCGATAGCACACACCATTTTCGAGATATAAGCAAGAGAAAAGAAAAAAAAGACAGTATTGTTTTTGCACCGTCGAGGTGTTGGTGTGAATTTTAGTTCATTTTTTAATCGCGATTAAATACTTAGACAATCAAAATTTTAGGTGAAGAACGTAAAATTCTGAACCACAAAATTGCCATTTTCACTAAATTTGTTTGACGTTGAGTTTGACGGCACTGAGCTATTAGCTCAGTGCCGTCAAACTAAAATATAGTTAAGTTGTGTCACTTTAGTCTATTTCAGAATGGAAAATCGTCGGTTGACAAGAATAATCTAAATTTTGATGATTTTTAGTCTAGTTTAGAGGCATTTGTGACAAGAGAATCGGAACCATTGAATGAATGAAACGGAATCTCAAGCCGATGTTACTATCATAAAAAATAATTTGTTTTTAATAACTTGCAACATCGGTTTCTCGTCGCGAGATATAGAAGTGTCAAAGTGCCTTTTTCGAGATATCTCGTCGTTTACGGTCATGTTAGGGATTAGAATGACGTCAGAATCGTAGACAAATTTCGACAAAACGAGAAAAAGAGCTTTCTCGCGCTTGTCATGTTAGCCCTGCTGGCCTTAATCTCACGAACAGTTTCGATATAAGAGGTGTTGTTCTATATTCTATGTTAATAAGTTTGGTTTCCGCACTTAGTCCATCAGATGGACCATTGTGCTTGGGCCATTTGGTGGTTATTCCAACCAGCCCACCTCCCTCCAGAAGATAATTAGGTCTCCTGGTCAGTTTAGGACATCTGTGTAGGATCTCGGGTGATGTAGGGTTTCTGTTCTAATCTAGGTGACGCTCGTGCATTCAAAGAGCACGTGCGCAACGGACTAAGAGGCGATTTCGACAATCCAAATGCTTGGTACCATGTAGCAAAAAAATGCAAACAGCAATCACTAATCTATCTGGAAATAGTGATGCAGTTTGCTATCGTTTTTTTTTTTTTTTATCAATTGCACAAAATATATTATGTACTCGTATCTATTAGTATTCGTCTTAAAAACTAAAGTCACTTTTAAGACAACCACGTAATCACTTTGCGGGAAGCCACACGAAATAAAATTCTATTATAACTCAATTACTAGGGTAGGTACTTGACAGAAACAGTTAACTAGTTTAACCCGAAAGGAATAAATTGTAAAGTTTTCTTGCAGAAAATCGTGCCAACATTCATCCCAAGTCCCGCTGATTCCCCTTAAATACGGACTGACAGCGCGGGGGGAACTTCGCCTTAACTTTTTACGTAAATTTTAACCGCCTCTCTGCACTAGCGTTACATTTTGCGTTCGATTTGAAAAACGTGTGCTTCTGGATTTTGTTCTAAACCTTTGGTTTCCTAAGAAAGCTGTGAACGGTCACACAATAACCTGTTGTTCATACAGAGCGTTTTTTGTTTGACCCCTTAATGTCAAATACTGGTGAAAATGACAGATTTTCATGACGATCGTTAAAATATGACGGCCACCGCTCATATAGGACATTTAAGGCTAACAGTCTAAGGTTCTAAATTATGCACGGTAAATAGTTATAAACTTTTACTGTAGAGTAACTATCACTGTGAATACAATTATTTTTAGTCAGTGTTTAGTGTCGCTAGCGGTACTCTATCCCTATCTGATAAAGTGCCGCTAGCGGCAGTCTATACATTTTCTTATTTTTTAAACAGTAACCGTGGTGTTTCTTGCTTTCTTTCTCTTCTTCATAGGAAACGCTCTTGATTGGTCGCTTGAAACAAATTTTACAAAATTTCTACGTTAATTTATGTGAGAAACTTAGCAAGTTTTCCTATGCTCTATATAATATAATAGAAAAAATTGTGAATATGACAGCGCTCCTAGCAGCTTATCATGGTTATGTCGCCTCTACATTACGATATAACCTTATATTTTGGGGCATGATACTAAGGTTGAGGAGGTATTTTAATAGCACATAAAAAAGTATTCGAGCTATATCACACTAATATCTGTGCTAATATTATGGCGAAAGTTTGTGGGTGTGTGTGTTTGTCTCTTCTTCACGCTAAAACTACTGAACGGATTTGGATAAAATTTGGCACACAGATAGTTTAACTTAGATTAACACATAGGATACTTTTTATCCCGATATTCCCACGGGATCGAGACTTATGCGGGTGAAACCGAAGGATGCAGCTAGTGTAAAATAAAACGAACGGATTCATGCAAGTGTAATAAACAATGACCCTTGCTCTAAAATAACTAAATTAATACCGAATATAATTATTTAACCTCTAAATAATTATTAATCCCCAAATGGATCTTAAAGTTGTTACCCCAATAACATAATCCAAAACTGTCTAATAAAACTAGTTAATTACAATATTTCAGAGATAAGGAAAATTATATGAAACACCAAGATATTTTGTCATTAATTTATATGTCTTTGGCAACATGAAATATTCTACACCATACCATCACATCTCCTGATTCGCCACATAATATCACTATTTATTTAATATTCGAATATTTACCATAAAACTAATAGGTTACTTTAATTTACAGTAGATCTCCAAGCATCCTATGCCAATCTATATTTTTAAACCGATGGGCTGTATCGGTGCTAGCACGTTCTACCCACGTGAGCGCCCGACCCAGAAGGCCGTTGTTCCGCCATTTTGACATATCGAATCTTTCGGTGTTGCCAGTATAATATCCAATAATTATCTATTAACAAATTGAAACCACACAAACCACATTTCCAAAACTTAAAAATATTGACTGTACCATCTCTTTTTTTTTAAACGTTGCCCCACACTTGTAATTTCTACTGTATTGTGCGTGCGTTTACAAACATTTAAACTCACATACACAAACAGCCAGACCCGGAACAACTACCTACTTTTAATATAATTAATAATATTAAATAATATTTGTTCGGTGCGGGAATCGGACCCGCGCTAACCACTGCGCTAACCGTGCCGTTATGCATTTGCACTACTTTATGTCTATGAAGCGAGATATTTGTAAAAAAAAACATGTTTTTACATAAATCTGTCGAGAGTCAACGGCTCTCAAAAAAGTTGCACGCGTTAAGGCTCGTGCAGACCAGCACGACGCGACGGCGCGACGTGTCACGAACAATACAATTTCTAAGAAAACTTCACGGTATAACAATAGCCGGTGTCGCGTCGCGCTGTCGCGTCGCGCATGGTCTGCACGAAGCTTTATGCACTAAAACCAATTTTCTATACAACTATTGTAAATATGGCATGGCTCCAAACTTTACAGAATGAATGTGCTTAAACGTAAGCTTTTTAAATTATTGCACGATAAGGCATATTATTCTGTTAATGAATATCTTAATGACAAAAAATAAAATAATATTTATATAATTGTATATCTGTCTGAATAATTAAAGTGTTGCTCCCTTATGATAATGCTATTCTTTTTATATTTGTATTTCATTTATTATTGTACTAAATTAAATAAATGAAATAAATGTATTTTCTTTCTGTCTTTCTTTACTATTTTCTTAATGTCCCTCGGCAAACTTCGTGTTTAGTCAGTTATCCTTTGCACTTGATGCGGACCGGACGCTCTCAATCGATTTGGACTTGGACTAGGACTATAGAGTTGTTAATACTCTTTTAATTTATTGTAATACATTTTAAAAATGGAAGGAAAGCTGTTTGAATTCGGAAATTCGATAATTACCGAGAGACATTAAGAACATAGTTTTACTGTACCTATTGACTTTATTTTATATTTTTGTTTTTATTTTGTTAATGTGGCATTCGATTACTTACCTAATTTATTTGTACGCCTTCTGGCGGGACATGACACGAGTATGGACCAACTTTAAAAAAATATATAACATCTGTATAATTTTATCCTATGTTCACAAAATGAATAAATGAATTTGAATTTGAATCGGACCAATTCGAACCGTGCACATCTGACGTTTCATATTTATGAAACGAAACACACAAATAAACCACATAAACCTACATGGGTTCAAAATTACTCATGTAGGTTTATGTGAAATAAAAGCTTTGCAATTTGAATTTGAACCATGATCATGTGGCTCACAACTGTGAACGGACATTAACAGAAATATTAGTATTGTTTGTTAAGTTGTAGATTATAAAAAAAAAAACACAGTTTCATGATCAACAATTAACAGATATTTATTTATTTACTATTACCACTTACATTTGTTTTTACAGGTCGGAACCCAATACAACAATGTACCATCGAAGAAGTTCATATCTATACACCGTAAGGACTATTTCTGCTTGCAGCGCTCGGCGGCTATATAGAACCGGGGCGATAACAGATGTGGTCATCGTGTTCACAGGATTTTGTTTTCAAACTGCTTAGATATGAAGTTCTTCGATAGTACCTAGTCAGAATTTCCACACTCAGAGATGTCACCCAAAAACCAATTTGACACCACCACCAACTAAAATGAAGAACTGATGATGAACTGAAATGACATATACACACGCATAAACTCACGCGTTCCTGCATGGAGGCAGAAACTACAGAACGCCACTTGCTACCTTACATCTTACTTCTTTTACGTTCATATGTATATCTGGTCATACACGCGTGCCGGTTGTGAATACTACGCACCTGACCTTTCTAAAGAACATCACCAATAAGGTCATTTTATATGCTGCGTTTCGACTCACATCTGCCTTATAAAATAACAGTCTTGCCAAAAACCAACAAAATCGATATGAAACTCAACATTTCGCTACACTACATAAGTGAGAACACAGAACCTCAGGTCCACCACTGGCATACCAAGTGTCTTCCAATGCAAACGCCTGGCGGGCGGCCAAGCTGGTGCTTGGTAAAAGTCTTGCCCTTTTAGCCCAAATAAATATTTGTTATTGCCCCAAGAAATATGCCAGCTGGATTAGCTTATGTTTCTGTTTTTTGCGTCTTATTATAATTTAGGAGTCATAAGGATTCGTGAGTACTTGCAAAGATAATAATATGTTGAGAAAAAGATGGCGGCACTTAGAAAGTGGGCCGGCGAAGTAGGTCGCGCGATAAGGATGGATAATAATAACTTGTGCGCATTCTTATCTGACTAAAAATAGCGTGGAATTGTCTATGATGTTTGCTAAAAAGCGGAGTTTAGTATTTTTCAATATTTTGCTGTGAGATTTCTTCGACAATATACATGTATACGTGGACACGTATGTCAATTTTTATGTTCGTTTGCTGTTATTTTGGATAACAGCAGCTTACCTAAGAATTGTCATCTTCAATGTTTAGAGACTTGATCAGGATTTCAGAAACCTGAAGTAATCTCTGTTCTTTGATAACATACACTAAACGTAACATCACGCCTTGTTTCCCCAAAGGGTTGGGCAGAGGTGTACCTATAGTACAACCACATTTCGCCAGGGGGCGAGCCTATTGCCATCAACCGGGTACAAATACCGACTCCGGGCTGCTACTGAGAAATGCTAGATAGAAAAACCCAATAAAACTTTGTCCGACCTAGGAATCGAATCGAGGACCTCATGCTCAGCAGTAGTCCTTGCTACCACTAGACCAACGAGGCAGAAAATGTTCTTTGATATTCCTACTAATTATCCTCATATCTCTATAGAAGGTCGAATATCGTTTTTTAAACAACTCAAACATACACCACACACACGACACAAACACTTCCCAAATTCACACTAGAGAGAGGTTATAGATTTTAAAATTTATTCGTATTGTTTTCTTTTTTTTTATAACTTTATTTTCTTTTTGAACTCAACGATAGCCACTTACGCAATGTAACGGGTTAGTAGTCGATTCGCACGAAAATTATTCGTACGATCGTGCGAATCGTCCCCTTTCAATAAAAATATTTTTTTAGTAGGCGATTCGCACGGAAGTATTTAAATTGCGTGCGAATCGACCCCTTCAAGAATTAGTAGTATGCGATTCGCACACTTAACAAAATGTGCGAATAATAAATCTAAGTACAGTCATGTACAATATTCTAGAATATTAATATTAAAATTCAATAATTCTCTATTCGCATCGCAGTCAGGCACAAAATACTAGTTAAGAGGTAAGATGAAAAGTTTTGTCAGTATTTAATATGAAAACTTATAATATGAACACCATAAATGAGCTACATAAATAAATAATAATGTTACATTTTTAAGAACTTTGTACCTATTAATACTACAGATTACTCTGTTTAACAAACTGTGATTTTGTGATTGTTTTAACTTCCAGTGATGCCAATGCTCCTATCATCGTAAAATTTTTGTGTTAAGAAATATTTATAATATTGTTGATTAGTTAAGTGTTACATTTTTAAGAACTTTGTACCTATTAATACAACAGATGACTCTGTTTAACTGTGATTTTGTGATTGTTTTAACTTTCAGTGATGCTAATGTTCCTATCATCGTAAAATTTTTGTGTTAAGAAATATTTATAATATTGTTGATTAGTTAAGTGTTACATTTTTAAGAACTTTGTACCTATTAATACAACAGATGACTCTGTTTAACTGTGATTTTGTGATTGTTTTAACTTTCAGTGATGATAATGCTCCTATCATCGTAAAATTTTTGTGTTAAGAAATATTTATATTATTATTGATTAGTTGATTGTTATTTTTTACCTATTAGAGCAAAATATTGTTGTTATAGTAACTGTGATTTTGTGACTGTTATTTTATTACATTTACTATAATACTCCAAAATTGTACTAGTTAATACTTAATAGAGAAAAAATATTTTGTTTTTGTTTATTTAATTGCCACATTTAAAACCATACCTTAGCTAATTAAAACGATTTTTATATTGTTATTACGAATATTTAAAAAGATTTATATATTTATAGTTTCGTTATATTTTTCGTTGTTTTTAAAATTAGCTTTTAGACCATTATAACGTTAATTATTTAATTTTGACTTACCTTTTCTAAACAACATTATTTTTAACAAGACTCAGGGGTTCATAAAAAGTTGATTTCGGTAAAAACTCTAATAAGTAGTAATTTGTGATGATTTAAGGTAAATGCAAGTGTACGGAAAAAGAGTACTTACTTGTAAAAATGCAAAACCAAATATTTGATTATAAATCGTACCTACTAACTGTGATTTTATTTGTAATCTTGGTTATAATTATGGTTTTAAGTTATTTAAACTGTGAATGATGTAAAATCACTTTCTGATAGATACAAAGTAAAATATAAAAACTTGATTTCCTTAAAAATCGTTTTATTTGTGTCCTGTATTAAAAGAAAGCATTTTGTACGTGATAGTACTTTTTTCTTGAAACTTTTCGATAAAGTATAGGTGTGTGCGAATCGCATACTACTAATTCTTGAAGGGGTCGATTCGCACGCAATTTAAATACTTCCGTGCGAATCGCCTACTAAAAAAATATTTTTATTGAAAGGGGACGATTCGCACGATCGTGCGAATAATTTTCGTGCGAATCGACTACTAACCCAATGTAACTCCGTCTTAGTGTATAAATTAAAAATGTATTAATAGAGAGAGTCCTGGCATCCATAACACAAGTTTAATCTTAGCTTGGGAGCCGGTGGAAATATTCAGGGATTCATGAAATAAATAAAAAAGTAATATTATTAACCTATTCTATGTAAATTGTATATTTGGAAATAAAGTTATTATATTCTTACATTCATAATCATCAGCTAACTTGCAACCTCTTCTAAATTCCTTCGAACTAAAAACCTAATAAAGTCTACATACTCAATCACTGAATCCTTCATTCAACTTTGCTCAAACATACGTAGGTGCTCAAAGGTACTAGCACAGCTGATTACATGTAAATTTAACTCAAACGGAGTCGGCAACAGTTCGCAATTGTTAGTTCTAGCCGAGAAGTTTTCTTTGAGTCCCTGCAAGTAGTTAATTTTCAATGAGTGTTCGGATTCATGTGTTTAATGAAAAGGGGGGTAACTTGGCTGGGTTTTATTATGTATACTAACATTATAAAGAGGTATTTGTGAGTTCGTATGTAGGGGGGTTATCTTTGGAGATCCGATTTCGTTAATTCTTTCCTTAATGGGAAGCTATTCCCGAGTGTCATAGGATACATTTTGATTGGGGATAAAGGAGGTATTTCAATATGAATTTTTTGGCAATCAAGCAGCCTTTTATCCGTATTGATTGATAAAATTGAAATCTTATTTAATTACTAACTTGCGCCAGTGGCTTCGCCCGCCTGATAACTTTATAAATTATAGCCTATGTTACTCAGTGATAAATGATAATATAGCATCCTACAACTGGTGAAATACCTATCGTGGTATAGTAATCTTATTCTAGGTGCATCATCTTCACATATAATTATATAATTATTGTATACAGGATATTGTGAAAATATTTTAAAAGAGTAACGGTGGAGTTTCTTGCGCATTCTTCTCCATACGAAAACGACCTTTTGGAATGGGCGACTAGAATCTTTTTTTTTTTTTTTTTTGTAGATGTTGACGTTCATAAGTGCCTTTTTTGTGCCTAATTGAAATAAATTATTTGACTTTGACTTTGAAAGAATTTTCTGAATGGGTCTAGTAGTACCTATTTGAGTTTATTCATTACAAACAAAGATACAAAAAATCTAATCTTTTCTCTATAGAATATTCGTTTAGATAGCTAATATTTGTATACCAGTTAATTGTTAATCATGTATACCTATTCGTAATGTATGAACATCCTAATTACCGTATTTCTGGCAAATAAATTACTTTTACTTTGTAGTCCACCTAATAGTAAGCAGTAACCAGTAATTAGGTGTATTTATTATATTTATAGTTTTGAATATCATAATAATATATTTATATTTAAATAAATATTTTTTTCCTCAATTCTCGCTATTGCACCTACCACTGTTTGTCTCTGCATCACCAAAAGGTTGACTGGAAGAAAATGCCTATGGCATTAAGTCCGCATCATACATTTGTGTGCTTGAAGTATTAAATATATAAATAACCGTCGCAGATGTTTGTACTATTTTGTTTTTTTTTTTTTATTAATTTATTTATATATACTTTATTGTACACCACAAAAATGCATAACATTAAAAAAAAACACTTATAAATATACAATGGGCGGCTTTATCGCTTTCTGCGATCTATATTATTTTACATTAACATAAAACGGAAATCCGAAAATTCCATTAGTTAAAGACTAAAATATTACACAAAATAGGTGTGTTGCTATCCCAATGAAACGCAGATCAGTATGATTCATGTAACTGTAATTATTGGTACACAACTCGCAAATAAGGCATGGTTAAACTTTGGTTTGCTACGCAGACAGCGGCCGCCACATAATGGCCCCAGTGGCGGCTGTCATGATGAAAATGATGACACGTCGGGGTTTGACTTTACGTTGTCAAAAACGTTCTCTAGGGAAACACACTATACTGTTTACGGTGTAGCATGGTGCGGGTGACAGGTGACAGAAATGGTAAAATATATTTTAATTTACTTGTTTTTACTGATTCTGTATTTTACGTATGATCCGTACCTACATACAGATTGTGTACATAATATGGTCTTAGTAATAACTGTAGTAAATTCAATAAATTTAACCTTTCTGTCACCTGTCACCCGCACCATGCTACACTGCAAACAGTATAACTTACTTTCATAAATATTGGCAGAATTGTCGACATCGGCATCATTGCCATAAAGAAAAATAGAATAGAACGTTTCACTGCGGTACCACGTCATGGGTCTCGAGTTCGAACCCAAGGCACACCTCTGACTTTTCGGATTCTTGTGCATATTGTATAATTATCACTTGCTTAAAAAACGGTGAAGGAAAACATCGTAAAGAATCTGGCATGCCTGAGAGATGATACTTCTCGACGCCATGTGAAGCCAATTCAGAGGCCATGGGCGGCTTTAAAAATCTGACACCAGGTTAGCCACTAACCACCCTAAAAGAAGAAGACTGCGGACTCTATGTGGTAGCCAAGGCAGTCTTAGAAAACCATAGCTTTATCGGTTGTTTGTAATTCATTTATCGGCACCAATATTCCATGAATTGACTTTCCACTCAGCGGTCGAATGTTCCACTTCAGAAGTGGAAAGTTGAACCAGTATGGCATCGTTCATACGTGTTGACCAATCACGGGTCTTCATTAGAGGCTGTAATGGCTCATTTTCACCGGCGTGCAGTAGATATAAAAATTAAAATAACAAGAAACTTCAACACGTTGTGCGTGAGTGTTCTTCAAAACCTTAAGACACTATAAGAAGGTCAATCGTGATTCGGTCAAGCAGGATCAACCAGGACCAAGCGCGGAAGCTCCCAACTAACTGCATCTGGACAAGACGTCAATGGCGAACAATTTGAGTGAACTTGCGGCCCATTCGATTATTATTTTTATTTTTAACTAGCACTCCGCGATTGTAAATGAGTAACACGATTTTAATCATAAATTGCTAATCCATTGCTTCATTATGTATGAAAACTTCGTCTGCTCGACAACGTAAATGACGCAATGAATGTCGTTGAATTGTTTAAGTGCGTTACGCCCCCGCTGGCTGCTTCCAAATGTGGTAGATACTTACAAATAGCCCACCATCCACGACGACGCACCCCACTCCGCGATTACTGTACTGTCAGCTGTACTTTAGTACGGAGCGGAGCGGGGTGGGGCGCGTCGTCGTGGATTGCACTACCTATATCGTTATATTCGCCCACCAGTTATTGAATCGGTTCCTCAAAGCCTGATTAGTAATCAATTTGCTATCAAATCTCATGCTTTTTGTTGATATTGGCTAACTAAAGTAACAACATCCAATCATTCAAGTTTAAATGAGATTTCAAAGTTACCGGTAAAATTAAATCCGTTTTCATAAAACGGGAGTCAGTTGAAATAAGTTCATCTATACCTGCATCATATAATAAAATAGTAACGAAGTCAGAACTGTACATTAATTATTTTTGAAAAAAGTAATTGCTTCGAGGTGTAGATTTTATTTTTAGATTTTTTGTCCTTTTGTCTGTTTGTTGGATGTATGTTCCGGATTGGCGTAAACACGGCTGAATGGATTTGAATGAAATTTGACACATAGACACAATATGCACGCAAAAGCTAGTTAATAATAAAAACTCTGCAGAATTGTCGGTGAAATTTAAACCTTTGTGTCTAACAAAGGTTTAAAGCGGTTTCAGGTGCCTCGCAGACAAAGTTCCACTAATTTCGAATATTCGTTTACACATAAGAATGTCACATGTCTTGGAAAGGGAGAAAGAAAAGAAAAATAGATTTATTTGTCACATAAACAAGTGCATATAAAAAGATAACCTATCTCAAATACCTAATGGTACTATAAATGATAATAAAAATCGCATCAACCTCCGTTTCGTAGTTTGGGAGAACAACGCAGTCGCTCGATTATGCCTTGAAGGTACTTTCTAGTTATAGATGATAGATTATTATTTTAATTTAGGAAATACACAGATATTGGGTATTTAGTTTAGTTTCTCATTAATCACAACAAAACTCACTCACACATGTATGTCACGACATTTTATTTGATTTTGTATGAGTTTATTTTATTTTATATTACCTTTAATTTATTTATTATAACGGACAGACACTTCCCTGTGTTTATTATTCTAGCGTATGGCACTCATGGGTTGCAGCTGAAAATCAGCGTCAGGTGGTACACTTTGTGTTGTCATCTGACATTATGCTGGACCTTTTGGCATTATAATAATTTGTTTTGCACAGAACAGAAAGCAGCTGCACGTCATGACTGTGACAAGAAGGCTTCCACTCAGCATGATGCTGTGCTATGGGTGACTCACAGCACAGCACTGATTTTCCGTGGTTACCCGAAAAAATACGTATGGAATCAGTCAAGTCAGATTGGCTTTATAGTGTGCGCTATAGATGCGAGACCTGTTCAATCAACAACTACAGATTAATGTACCAATAACTTAAAACAACTAGACCATCTATTAATTATAATAACATCTATCCGGAAATTTAATTTCGTCCGCAATTTTTCCCGCCATAAAACAATTTAACGGTAATGTTAAGAGATTCACAGGGAGTCCCGGCAAATCCCGGGATTTAGCTTGAATAATGACCCGGGGTAAAACCGGGACAGGAGCATTTATTTTATTTATATAGCTCATCGGTTACGGATCTAATGCTCTATCGTGGGTTGGGTCGTTTTTAGACCTTTGTACGTGCTTTATTTGGGTTGCAGTTACAAATAAGCTCGAACGCGTGATGTAATCGTAAGGTAAATATGAACGATTATTGAATCGAAAATATATACTATCTTATATATGTAGGATCGTCAGGATTTATTCCGTTAGATTCGGACATCATGTGGGCAGAAGATGGGTTTCGTGCATTGAAAACACACGTTTATTAAAATTACAAACTAACACAATCACTAAATATTACAATTAACACAACGAATCGAGTATAGTTCCGCGACGTCTTAATCCTGATGCGATCAGACACTGAATGTCATCCTCGCCGTGGTCTTAAAACATCACGACTCTGTAGAAGCGCGCGGTAGGGAGGGTAGATCACGTGATGTCCCCAGTGGCGCGCTTGCGATTCGTTTCGTGTCCGTACTATTGACCGGATCCGACATATAATTTGGTTTAAATTGTGACAAGCACAATAAATATCACCCATAGATATGAATAAAGTCAACAACATCATCAGCTTACAGCAGTCCACTGCATATAGGCCTCTCGAATTGCACGCCAATTAGCTCGATTCTCGCCAACTCTCATCTAGTTCCAACAAGCCGCCCTGCGAAGATCGTCGCCCCACCTAGCCTGAGGGCGGTAGGAACCTTACGTTTTTCGATTCGCGGTCTCCACTCGGGAACATGTCTTTCCCAACGGTCATCACAGCTTGTTCCTTAGCTCGAATAACATCTTAAAACTAAGTAAATAATATAATGTGTAAATAACGTAAAGTTGTTCGAATTTACGTTACACAGAATACTAACACCAGATACGTTACGTTTACTCCGCTCGTTCGTAGGTACTAGGCCCACAGGTAACTGGTACTAACTATGTATTTTTTGTAATGCCAAGAACATTTTAATCCATTTTTAGGATTCCGTACCCAAAATTTGAAGTTAGACAGTTGAAATTTTCACAGATGATGAAGGTATTTCTGTTGCCACTATAATATACTGTAATACACTATATATAAGTGTGGCTCCCATACAACAGACATGATTTTTTTGCCGTTTTTATAGATAATGGTACGGAACCCGTCGTGCGCTAGTCCGGCTCGCACTTGGCCGGTTTTTTTTTTCATTTATATTAGGTAAGCTTATATTAGAGCAGTAGTGGCGCAGCGCTAACGGACGCGATTTACAAGTTGTAGGTCGTAGATTCGAACCCTGACAGGCGCTTCACTTCGAAGCCCACCACCACCACTGCTCTCAAAACGGTGAAGGAAAACATCGTGAGAAACTGGCGTGTCTTAGGACTTGAGAGGGAGTAGCCTGTATACCAGCAGTGGGAATTTGAGATATTTTTATTTCCCTTAAGAAACTTCACTTACATAGGAAATATTTAACTAATTAAAAATCTTTATTCATTATCTTACAGTTCAAAAAAATTACAACACAAAAATATTCCAAAAGTGTAACTTAATCGCTTATAATATACTTTAACACAACTAAGATATAAACATACACGGAACGCGCGCAACTAGATGTGGTATGTAATGTACTATACTATAGGCTAATTATGCCAAGCATATATTTCTATGGGCATCGTATTTCATAGCAGTTTATGTTATACGGTACGCAGAAAATAGGGTTACTGAAAACAGAGAATGAACAATATTTATAGCTCACACAAGCTTTCTTGTCTAATTAATTATTTTAAGATTAAATAAGCTTGTAGATATATACCCCTTTAATAGGAGCAAATGTGAAATTACGGTAGTAGACTACATTCACAAGCTAAATTATAATGAGACACCGAATAAGTACCTGTTGTCTATAGTAAAGTACCTTATAATAATACTCACTCTCCTACACACATACACTCATTTACACTCTACTCACCGGAGGTCATCACTATATCTAATTTTTGTTCTCCTACATTTGTTACTTCCTTATATTTTAATATTATTTTATTTTATCTCTCATCGAATGTGTTATAGAATAGAATATAAATTTTAGCAAATAAATTATTCTTATTTGATTACTTACTTATTTTAATTTTGATTGTAATTTTCATTTTATTATTTTAAATTTATGTTTTTTTTGGAACATGTGGTCTGCAATAAAGAGTTATGTTTATTTATTTATTCTTATTCTATCAAAAGTTTATTGTGCATTGCTGCCATTGGTGAAAGCTGCCATCTTGAAAAAAAAAAACATTATTCATCAATTCAGTATATAACAAAAACTTTTTACAAATACCGACTGAAACGCAATGAAACTCGATGTTTAGCTCGATGTGCGGGCGCATTATCATCGACCAGTACGCCCATGGTTCAAAATTCAAAATTCAAAATATGTTATTTCACATAAACCTACATGGGCACTTATGAAACGTCAGAAGCTAGGTGCACGGTTCCATTTGGTCGTTTCCTATGGAGAAGAGCCGGCAAGAAACTCCACGGTTACTCTTTTAAAAATAATTGGTTTTTACAATATTTTCAAATAACAGTGTTATTAGGTATGGGAGGACAGTGTAGGTCTTTCAACAAGTACCAGGTACTTAACAAAATAATTATGGTCAGCAAATCCACTAAGCCTACAGCGTTCTCACATTCACAAAATAGAAAATAATCTATATAAAAATGAATAAATTATTAAAAATAAAAAAGTATTATAAACGAAATGACGTGATTGATATTACAATTCTGTATAATTATCATGATCACAAAAGCCACTAATAAAGATTTAAAATTAAATTGTAGGTATATTATAATGTCAAATAATAGCGTGATTTAAATGTCAAGGAAGAATGTAAAAATAAAAATGTAAAAATATATATATATTATATAAACATGGTAATTTGGGAGCAGTTAATAGACTCTTATACAATTTGCCGTTAATGAGCTACCAGGGAAGCCACATGTGCAGAAGGAATTATTGCCAAACTTCCTTGTCTTCAACGTACTCTTTAATTTTATAATATGCATTCTTGATAAGAACGCGTTTAATGTGGGTTTTGAACTTCCCATCGCTAAGTTCTGTAACCGACTTAGGCAACTTGTTATAAAAGCGGATACTGTTTATAAGAAATGACTTGCTTGTTTTAGTTAATCTAAATTTGGGTATCAAAATTTCATGTCTACTACGTGTATTTATATTATGGAAATCGCTTCTTATTTTGAAAAGTCCTAAGTTTTTGCGAACATACAAAATACTTTCTAAGATATAAAGAGAAGGCAGTCAGTATATCAATTTCTTTGAATTTGTTTCGAAGGGATTCGCGAGGACCCATTTTATAGATAGCGCGGATTGCTCTCTTTTGTAAGATGAAAATTGAATCTACGTCAGCTGCTGCCGATCCCCACAGCAGAATGGCATAAGACATAATACTGTGGAAATAAGCAAAGTATACTAACCTAGCTGTGGCTATATCAGTCAACTGCCTTATTTTTCTTACTGCATATGCAGCTGAACTTAATCTACCTGAAAGAGTTCTAATGTGGGCGCCCCATTGCAATTTTGAATCTAAAGTAATTCCCAAAAATATAGTTTCCGTTATTGCATCTAGTTGTTTGCCATCAAGTTTTAGATTTAGACCAACTTGAGGTACATTTGGTAATGAGAATCTAATACATTTAGTTTTGTTCGCATTCAGTAAAAGATTATTAGCTGCGAACCATTTCGAAAGAACAGCTAGACTATCGTTGACATGTAAAACATCTGTATCTTTTCTATCTATTTTAAAAATTAGAGAAGTATCGTCAGCAAATAGAATTATATCCGATAAGTTAGCCATCAATTATAAGGAAGGTCATTTATGTGGGAAACGGAATGTAAGAGTGAGCGAAAGGGACGAACGTATCTAGAGTGAGAGGGAGGATATGAAAAGGAGGATGGCGTAAAGATTGTAACGACGAAGACGTACCTAGATTTTGAACACTTATAATAAATTAGATTCGTAAACGTAGCTACTTGTTTTACTCTGAGCCCACACTCCCACAAATTTTGGGGGCTCGTCCGGGATTTGTGCGGCCAGAGTCACGAGAAAGAAAGTTAAATACGAAGGCGACCGGACGCCGGTGTGCACGTGGTGTGGTGCACGTACGGGGTTCGAACAAAACGACGTTAAGACGGAAGACGAAGGCGACATTTTCTACGACACCTCGGCGGATCGCCTGCCTACCAAGACGAGGACGAGAATGCCGGACGACGGCAGCAAAAGTGGTGGCGCGAGCTCACAGGCAGCGGCGGCCATGCTTTACAATTTCGATGGCGGTATCGCTCAATTCGACGGCGAGGACAAAGCTTATTCCTCCACGAAATGGGCCCAAGACATTGAGGATAATGCGGAAGTATTCAACTGGACGCCGCAACAAAAGCTGATAATTGCGCGGTGGTCCCTCAGCGGCACGGCGGGGCTGTGGCTCAAATCTGAAAAAGTGTCCAAGACGTATGAAGACCTCAAAACGGCTTTAGTTAAGGAATTTCCTGAAGCTGTAAATTCCAAGGAGATGCACGAACTGATGGCAGCGCGTAAAAAACGGCGAGGTGAGAGCTACTACCAATATATGCTCACCATGAGAGAGTTGGGTAAGAGAGCTAAATTCCCCGACTACGTTGCCATTCAGTACGTCATCGATGGCATCGAAGACGTCCAAATGAACAAGGCGATACTATATGGCGTTACGACGTACGGCGCTCTCAAAGAGAAATTAATAATCTACGAAAAGATGAAAGGTAACACGAAGAAAGAGGGACGAGCTGACCCAGCCACTGAAAGGAAGAAAGAAGCATCCACGCATCCTAGTTCCACGCGTCGTTGTTACAACTGTGGGGAGATGAGCCATTTATCCAGTCAGTGCGCCAACGGGATTAAATGTTTTCGCTGCAACGAATTTGGCCATATTGGAAAACAGTGTCCTACCATTGGTGATGGCGGAGGCAACACGTCGGTAAAGCAGCCGGCAGTGCAACAACGTGAAGCTGGCAACAGTCGAGGAGCGGCGAACGCGGCTCAGTCGGTAAAACAGCGTTCGGCTATGTTCGGGACTGCGGCCGGCCCGACCAATCAGTGCGCGTGTACGAGCGGCCATGATATTAATAGTGGATATTTGAACGATACGTCAAATAAAGTGTCAGTTGTGTCAAACAATGAGGTTATGCAGATAAACCAAAACAAAGACTTAGACCTAGTTTCACCATACCTTGTTAGTTAGTTTTAACGTCCCGTTAAATAGACAACGGCCCGTTAAGCGTAGTGAGTGTTTCACCAAGTACTAACGAATGGTTAATCCTCTTAACAAGGCGTTAAACTTAATCACTGCTCCAAAGGTCCGTTAATGCTTTTAACGGCCGTCATTTAGTTGTCAGTTGGTCAAATAAAATGGAAGCAGCGTAAAATTTTATTTTTGAACACGTAAATGATGATATTTTAGAAAATTTACAACTTTTAGACAATAAAGTTCAACGTCCTAAAACATACAAAGATCGACGTGACTTATATTTTGAAGAATATGACGATCTAGATTTCAGGACAAGGTTTCGTTTATCGAAAGAATCTTGTACATATAGAGGTCTTGCAAATGATTGAAGATAAACTTCAATATCCATCAAATCGGTTAGTACCTACCTTAAAATTGCCTTATTAGGTATGTGAATTGTAATAAAAATATGCCTATGATTCAACTTACAACTTCTTACGTAAGTACCTACTTACGACCACGGTACCTACCCACCCATGATGTTTAATATTATTAGAAATGTTTGTTACCTAGCGTAGTGTAAAAGCTCACAGTGGTTCCCACTTGTAATAGGACCGCCCCATCATCACAGAGAGCACCTTCCAACCCTCATTTTTATGAGCAATCGTTACTGCATCTGTTTTTTTGTTTTCAACTACATTTTTATGTTTTGTATTGAGTCCTATTAAAATTTCTTTTTTACTAGCGCTGAAATTGGGTCGGCGACTTTTTTTCGACATTTTAACACACAAAATAAGTAAAAATTACAATTTAGAAGAATCAAAAATTGTTGTGAGTACCATAAAGGTTATAAATAATGCAATATGAATTAGGAGTAGTCTTCTTTAGTTGTTGCCTAGCAACTGTTGTTTCTGTCATCCTGTGTTTTACAAATGAAGTTAATTTGTGTTATAATAAAATGTACTTTATTAAACCAATGTGTTACAATGATATCTTAGTTTCATTGTTAGCAAGCTCAGCCAGCAAAAAATACCACAAAACAAAATCATTTCAAAACATTTTTACGAATTTGACGTTTAAAACGACTAATAGAGAATTACACTGTTTATAGAACGTTTTGCTTAGACGCCATGACATTTTAATTTGGTTGCATAAAAACGAGAGTGAATGAAAAGCCAGACCGGTCGTTTTTGTTCACTCGATAATAGATAATATCTGCTAGATGTTTGATTCAGCAACACCTTGTTAAGATTCCTCCATAGAACGTAAAACTTTTTGACGTCTACGTCAATTTTAACAGAGCATTTGCTGATGGCTCGTTAAGAATTGTTTGGTGAAATCGGGTCTTAGCCATTAAAAACTTACGAAAACCGGTGAAAACCATAGAAGTGGCGGGCAATCACAGTTCTAGCGCATTGATCGACTCTGGAAGTGATGTAAATCTCATATCATCAGAGCTGTGTGCTAAACTATTTAATGTTGAGTTCAACGTCGGCGGGCTAACGCTGACGGGACTAGGACAATCACAAGTGCGGTCGTTAGGTAAAATTACGACGGTAATCGTCATTGACGGACAGTGCTACAACGATGTTACATTCCACATTATACCTAGAGACTGTATGCCTTACGATGTTATAATAGGTCACGAGTTTTTGAGGAGTGTGACAGTGCTGATGAGCGATGGATGTGTATCCATATTCAGAGATGAAAGTGAGTGGTTAAATAAAGTAAATTGCATTACAGGTGGCACCGAATCTCTTTTAGAGCATGTCAACAGTCCATCAGTAAAACAGGAGGCTTATCAGTGTGTTGATATGTACTGTCCAATCCAAGTGAAGGAAGCACCATTGGAGCTCAAGATTGTGTTGAAAGACGATGTGCCAGTAGCACAACGGCCGCGGCGATTGTCATATAGGGAGCAGGGTATTGTAGAAAATCAAGTTGATGAGTGGCTGAAAGACGGCATAATAAGGGTAAGTTTTTCTGAATACTCTAGTCCTCTGGTATTGGTCAAGAAGAAGGATGGGACAACACGGGTATGTGTTGACTATCGGCAGCTTAACGCAAAGATTGTGAAGGACGAGTATCCTCTTCCTATTATAGATGACCTGATTGACAGGTTATCTCAAGCGAAGGTGTTCAGCGTTCTTGATTTGAAGAATGGATTTTTCCATTTGAAAATGAGTGAAGAATCCATACCTTACACTTCTTTTGTTACACATCACGGACAGTTCGAATTTCTAAGAGCACCGTTTGGGCTTTCGGTCAGCCCAAAATATTTTATGCGGTTTGTCGACATGATTTTCCGTGAGCTGTTAACTCAGAGGGTAATGATGATTTTTATTGATGACATTATAATTCCAGCTGTTGATGAAGAGCAAGCATTACAACGACTGAAGCTAGTTCTGGAAACAGCTGCTCAGTATGGGCTGGTGATCAATTGGAAGAAGGCAAAGTTGATACAGCGTGAAATAGAGTACTTGGGCCATATAATTAAAGACAGTGAAATACGGCCGAGTACAGAGAAGACGGATGCAGTGGCCAGATTTCCAGAACCCAGAACAAGTAAGCAACTTAAAAGTTTTCTAGGATTGACTTCTTACTTCCGAAAGTACATAGAGCAGTATGCCGTTATTGCCAAGCCTTTGAACGATTTATTAAAGAAAGATGTGGACTTTGTGTTCGATAAGAAGCAGCAAGAAGCTTTTCATACTTTAAAAGAAAGGCTGGCTACCAGCCCAGTATTAAAAATATTTGATCCTAACTTAAAAACTGAGTTACACACAGACGCTTCCAGCATAGCTATAGCAGCTATCCTTATGCAGTATCACCCCAATACTGGTTTGCACCCAGTTCAATATATGAGTGTTAGGACTAACGAAGCACAAAGTAGGTACTCAAGTTATGAACTAGAAGCATTAGCTATAATAGAAGGTGTCAAAAAGTTCCGCCATTATTTATATGGAAAACACTTCAAAATAGTAACTGATTGTCAAGCGTTTCAGCAAACCTTGATGAAGAAGGACCTCACAGCAAAGGTAGCAAGATGGGTGATAATGCTGAATGAGTATGACTTCGAAGTGGAGCATAGAGCTGGAGAAAAGATGCGGCATGCATATGCACTCAGCCGTAACCCCTACGTGGCTGCAGTTACATCCTTGATTGATCAGGTCAAGCAGGCGCAGGATCAAGACGACGGCGTAAGGGCAATCAAAGAGGTACTGAAAGAAAAATCTTACAAAGATTATTTTATGGATGGAGACATACTCTACAAGGGCCCTGGCAAATTGTTAGTTATACCTAAAAGCTTGGAAATGGAGATTATAAGGCGAATCCATGGTAAGGGGCATTTTTCAAAGAGAAAAATGAAAGATTTAATATGTCAAGACTACTACATAAAAGATTTGGATAAGAAGTTGGAAGAATTCGTAATAGCCTGCATACCATGTCTGTTAGCTACCAGGAAAGAAGGCAAGCAGGAAGGGTTTCTCAACCCCATTGAAAAAGAAAGTATCCCATTGGATACCATGCATCTGGACCACGTTGGACCATTAACGGAGACCAGGAAACAGTACAATTATATTCTTACAGTAATTGATGCTTTCACTAAATTTGTATGGTTGTTCCCTACAAAGAGCACGTCCAGTGCAGAGACACTGAATAAATTAAGAATACACCAGCAAATATTTGGAAATCCCAGAAGAATTATAACAGATCGGGGAACAGCATTAACCAGTCACGACTTCCAGGAGTATTGTAATGAAGAAAATATTCAGCATGTTACAATAACCACAGGTATACCAAGAGGAAATGGTCAAGTGGAAAGAGTCCATCGAATAATAATCCCTATGTTGACTAAACTTTGTATTGAAAACACAGGAGTGTGGTATAAACATGTGAGCATAGTGCAAAGAGCATTGAACAGCACATTCCAGAGGAGCATTAATACCACACCCTACGATTTATTAATTGGCACTAAGATGAGGTGTAAAGAAGACATTGAAGTTTTAAAATTACTTCAAGAATTAACTGCAAGACAGTATGAGAGTAATAGAGAAGAGTTACGTCAAAAAGCGAAAGAGCAAATACTAGCAGTACAAGAAGAAAACAGAAAGTGTTATAACAAGAAAAGGAAACCGAGTCATAAGTACCAAGTAGGTAACTTAGTGGCCATTAAGAGAACCCAATTTGGTGCAGGTCTCAAGCTGAAGGCTAAGTACCTAGGACCATACCAGATTACCAAGGTTCATCCAAATGACCGCTACGAGATGGAAAAAGCTGATAGCGCGACTGAAGGTCCAAACCGCACTTCCAGCTCAGCTGATCAAATGAAGAGGTGGCCATACGGAGATACCTCTGAATAACTATTGTACAGGTGAGTAGATCAAAAGGTTATTTGAATGGTGATGAATAGTGTGCAAGTACTTATATAGTGTTGAATTATGTATCCTAAGGTTAAGTTATGTTGTATTATGTTATATTAAGGTTAAGCTATGTTGTATTGTGTAGTCTTAGGTTATGTTTGTATGGATTTAATATTGATAAACATGAAATATTGTAAACTGTTTAACTTAAAAAACTACTATTACTGTGTTAGAGTTATGCTATTATGTATTTAGTAAGTAAGATAGTGATTTTCACTGTAGAATGAAAGAGGAAAGCAGTGTCTGAGGACAGACAAGAGAGCAGGACGGCCGAATGTGGGAAACGGAATGTAAGAGTGAGCGAAAGGGACGAACGTATCTAGAGTGAGAGGGAGGATATGAAAAGGAGGATGGCGTAAAGATTGTAACGACGAAGACGTACCTAGATTTTGAACACTTATAATAAATTAGATTCGTAAACGTAGCTACTTGTTTTACTCTGAGCCCACACTCCCACATTTATATAGACTAGAAATAAAAAAGGGCCAAGAATTGAACCTTGAGGCACGCCCATTTTAACTAGAGACCCCGAGGACGTCGCCCCATTAACGTTTACTTTTTGTTGCCTGTTTGATAGATAGGAAAGAACAAGGTCAGCAGCTTGTCCACGAATTCCGTAGTGGTGTAATTTACAGATCAGTGTATTGTGATCAACGCAGTCAAACGCTTTTGAGAGGTCACAGAAAATGCCAATTGCATCCTGGGAATTCTCCCAGGATTCCAAAATGTGACTGATGAGTTTTACTCCAGCGTCAGGTTAACTCGAAAGGTCTGCCAATTCCATCAATAGCGATTGTTATGTCACTATCTGCCGTGATGGAGCTGCGATACGGTACTCCAAAAGGACACCGATTTCCCGTCATGCTGAATGGTTCCAGTGGCAGTTCTTTGCTTTTCAGAGTCTCCAGGTCTTCTCCTGACACGGACACTTCGGTTATCTGGATGACTACTGATTTGCGATTCGTCAACGAAGAGACAGATTTGCCAAATGTTTTCCTCCTCATCTTCTTAATTTTGCCGGAGCCTAGCCCACTGCAATCTCCGTCACTGACGTTGCCGTGAATTCAGAAGTGCTCGCCAAGACCTTCGTGCTCGTAGTCCAGCCAGGTGTAAGCAATTTCGAATGGTCTGAGTGTTAACTTCAAGTCCAGAGGCGACCCGCACTTGTAGGCTGAATGCCAAAAATACCGCCCAGGACCCGACGGCTTACCTGGGAAAGCCTGAGTCCTGGCGTTGGAGGCTCTCGCTCTGCGCTTGCGAGCCTTCACGACGGGGGATGCTGTGCCCCGGGGTGGGGTCGTCTTGGCGGTGTCTCTAGACATCACCAACGCTTTCAACACACTGTCCTGGAGTTGCATCAGGGAGGCACTCCGTTATCACCGGATGGCCGACCTACCTCTGTCGTGTGGTCGAGGCCTATCTGACGGACAGGGCCGTCATCTACCCCGGTCACCAGGGAGAATGGAACCAGTGAGAGATGTCATGCGGTGTCCCACAAGGATCGGTCCTGGAGCCGCATCTGTGGGACATCGGATACAACTGGGTGCTGCGCGCCAACCTTCCTAGCGGCATCAGCGTGACGTTTGTTACGCTGACGACACGTTGGTCCTGGCGCAAGGGAGGTCGCACCAGGTGGCAGCCAAACTAGCGACACAAGGGGTTGCGATAATCGTAGACAGAATCCGGGAGTTGGGACTCGAGGTGGCCCTGCACAAGTCCGAGGCCATGTGTTTTCATGGTTCTCGGAACGTGCCACTGTCAGGTTCCCAAATAACGGTAGGAGGGGTTCACATCAGCGTCGTGTCGACGATGAAGTACCTAGGGCTAGTCCTCGACAGCCGGTGGAACTTCGTGGAGCATTTCCGACGTTTGGCTCCCAGACTGGAGTGGGCCGGGGCTGCCTTAAAGCGGCTCCTGCCCAATCTAGGGGGTCCAAACGCCTCCTGCCGGAGGCTATATGTGGGGTCGTGTGGTCCATGGCCCTTTACGGGGCTCCGTTGTGGACGCGTTCGTTGAGGAGGCCGCCAGCCCGAACTGGCCACCCGGCTGGTCCGGGGATACCGCACGGTTTCCAGTGAAGTGGCAAGCCTCCTTGCCGGATTGCCGCCATGGAATCTGGAGGCAAAAGTCCTCGCGCACATTTGGGAGTGGCGCGAGGAGGCCAGGCGCCGGGGCTTAACTCCGATGTCGCGACAAATCGTGGTACAATGGACAAAGCTCCGGCGGGATCTCATGGCGTCCCATGGCAACCCAGTGCTGGACACGCCACTATTGCGACGATAAGTTCCCTCTTTGAGGAGTGGCTAGAGAGGCGCCACGGCGTCCTCACCTTCCGCCTGACGCAGGTCCTCACCGGACATGGTTGTTTCGGGAAGTTCTTGTTTCGGATAAGACGGGAGGAAACGCCCGGGTGTCATCACTGCGTGGATCGCCCAGAGGACACAGTGAAGCATAAGGTGAAGGTCTGCCCGGCTTGGGCAGAGCACCGCCGTGTCCTCGTGGAGGCGATCGGTGGCGGGGATCTCTCGCATCCGGCTCTGGTGCCATCGTACGGAGCGAGAGGGCATGGGAGGCCGTCACCTCCTTCTGAGAAGCAGTAATGCTTGCGAAGGAGGAGGCGGAACGCGTGACGCGTGCGAGAGGCAAATTTCGCGCCGGGAATTGCAGGTCGATTCCCGGCCACCGTAGGCGCGGGTTTGCGGACGTTGAGCAATGGGTAGCTCGCCGTCCGATAATGACCAGGCCCGGATCGACGGCGGGTTGTGTTCCACGCGCGCCTTAAAGAGATGTCAGCAAGTGAAGGGGTCCGATGGGACCGATGCCTGCCGGGGTTGCGGGAAAGTCTAAAAGGGATACCGTGGCCCCTGACAACGTAAAGGCAACAGAAGGAACACGGGTGGGTTTTAGTCAGTAAGAGTCTGACACGCCCTCCCGCTCCACCCAGAGCTGGACAAGTCATTTGATGATTTCCCACCCAAAAAATAAAAGGCGACCCGCACTTCTGCTTTTATTGTAGTGGCGTTGATTGTTGGGTCACAGGCTGCCAGAAATTTGATATAGTTCTTCTGAGCAGCAGTCAGAACAGTTGGGCGACCACTGCGGGGTGTGTCAGCTAAATTATCCATGCAGTGGTACCTCAGCAACGTGACCACGACACAGGATTGGAATGCAGCAACTCTGCGTGCTATTTCTCTCGTAGAATATCCTTCTTCCCCCAAAGTTACAATTCTTGCTTGTAAAACTTCTGATAATACAACAACAAGTTTCCTCGAAAAAATATTATAAATCTGTTAAAATTGACTAAGTCAGATTTCTTTTTTTTTTTTGAAGATTGACCCAAGCTTCCCCTTGCAGTATTTACTGGACAGCCTTTATAGAAAAATAATTGTTTTATTTTGTTTTATCTTCTAATTCTATAGTTTTAAGTAAATCATCTAAAAAGCAAAAGAAATTATAATGTAGTCAATCATAACAAAAAAAAAACGATTCTTCAAACTGATCGCAAACTTTTTTTGGTGTGTGTCATCCATATAAACTTAGTTGGAAAAATACGTATTATTGAAGCTAACTCCAAAACTACTGAAGCAAAGTTAATAAAATTTGTATGGGACCACCTCTGAAGTATGACCTACCTAACAAAAAAGAATCATCAAAAAAAAAATCGTGATTGGCGGAGTAATCGCGTAACAAAAATACAAAAAAAAACATAGTCGAATTGAGAACCTCCTACTTTTTCAAGACGGTAAAAAAAATCAGCAGCACTTCTTTTAAACAAAAACTGTCCAGAACTACTCAAGCAATACTTTTGAAAGTATGATAAGCTGACAACTGCAATTAATCAGTTACTATCTTCTCTGTTTGTTCAATTAGTTATTCAAATAAAACAAATAACATGTGCGTACACATCTAATTAACTGATAAAACGATTTTGATGAAATTCTGAAGCAATTCCGAATTTCATCACCGTCATAATATTATATTCAAATCGTCATATTTTTTCAAAGCACTTTTAATAAACTCCCAGGAAACATACAGAATTGTTTTTTAATTCGAAAATGATGTTTTTATTTCGTTTTATTATTTGTATTTCTACTCAACAAAATATACCAATTTACAATATCTCAAAAACATTCAGAAATACAATACAGGCAATTTAAATTCCATTTTCAACTCTGATTTTACGCCTTTAGCTACTAAATACGATATTCCAATTACAAAGCAATGTTTCTAAACCTCCACTTGTAGAAGATAAACTAATATTTCACTCTGATGTCACTAATTAAGGAGAAAACGGTCATCTTTCGTGAGAGCAGATCCGCGTGGTGGAGCTAGTCCCCAAACGGCCTCGTTATAAGTAATTAAAACCCTTAAGACCATGAAGAGCCTGGCTGGTATTATAATACCAGAAATACAAGCCTTTTGTAATGTAAAGTTTAAAATACTAGGTGTTACAGTCGGTTTTTGTTGAATTTAGTCGGAAATTAACATAATTTCAAACTTAACTGTAAAGTTACCTCTCCCGATTACGATTTATCGTTTCGGTCCCCATTCATCGGGACCTTTCTATCCTTTACATGTATTTAAAGTTCATCTAAATTCTACTTCTACGTTTTTGATCTACGAATATCCAAAAAAAATTCGAAACCTACCTGCTGCTAATACAATAATGAATGTCTTTTAAATCTGAGCTTTCGAGATAAAGCAAGAAGAAAATAATGAGCAATCGGGTAGATAGAAAACGATAAAAATTGTTGGAGATCATAATAAACTTACCATCCACCCATAGGTACATTCTAAGGGCGGATTTTGCCAATGAAACTGACCTCGATCATATAAACCAACATGGTATAATAATATACTTCGCTAGGTATAGCATTCCGAGACACAGTGGTCACGTGGGAGACACAAGTCTACGTCATCACATCTGTGTTACCAGTAGTGTGTAATAATAACTCCCCAACCACCTTTATAACCTGTGCAAATCCGATAGAACAATGAGGGTTTAATTATTAATTACGTTGGTATATGTTTAAAATGAATTGTTTCGTTTGATAGACAAACGAAACGACAATTTAAATGCTTTGTATATATTTTTTAACCGAATTGTGACTGAAAATCTTTCTTATTCGTGTTTTGTTGCAATAAAGTGGCAACTGGATAGTGACGTAGGCATGTGTCACTCCCGGAATGCCAGACCATGCTAAACCACCATCAAGAGCTGTCAGTGTCATCAATGTTGACACTCAAAAATGAATATTGTCACAGAAATCTCTTGAACGTTCTTTAGATGTGCTGATTTATTGGTGAAATTCATAAGCAAACTTATTCACAGTATAAAGGTACCATTCCGTACCCGACCGACCGCAGGAGGCAACTGCAGGCGTCGTGACGCGACTAGTTTCTATGAATTTCTATGAAATTTCTTTCGTATCTAGCGACATGTCATTGGCAGCTACGGACGAGTAACAGGCGACACGTGCGACCGCAGGCCAGTAGTGCCGCCAAATCTCGAGTGATAACTCGTTTTTTTATTTTCTATCTTCCAACTGGAGTACGCGCTGTTTCCGTCTGCGGTCGGGTTCGGAATCATGACTGCAGCGACATGACGCCGCGACACGTCACGTGCAGTTACTGCCTGCGGTCGGGTACGGAATGGTACCTTAATTCCAAAGTAACCTATATTCCCACATTCAGAACCGTCCATGTTAGTATTACTCAAGAGTCGGAGGAATAAAGTTTATGATTTATAACATTTTGTAAGTTAGAGCATTGCTGAAACACCAGGCTATCCCCAGGTGATTTTAAAATTGTCTCTAGAAAGATTAATGTAAGCTGTATGGCGGAACGGGTGGGTTACCAGTTGAAGCGATGTTGTAAGAGAATAAAATAGTGAAATATTTTTGAAAATTTATCAGTAGAGCGTGGAGTTCATAGAAATAATGAAAGAATTATCTAAGTATCTACTGAAACTGGGGAGTGGTGGAAAAGTATAAGTTACCAAAACGTGTCTTCTAGCAAAAGGTCCGTTTCTTTCGGTCTTCATAATTAATTCAACTTAATCATGGGATAGATCGGTCTAAATCCTGTTTTTCAGTGTTAAGTTAACAGTTAGTTTTATGGAGGTACACCTTCAGTATCATCGACCAATGGTTCTTATGCTCTTTCTTCAAAGTAGCCTCAAATCATTCCGGGTTCAGAAAGGGCAGTGTCAGTTTTAGTTTCAGCCTAAAAAGATGACGACGGCCACAATCTTGTCTTTCCCTGACAATTAAATCAACAGGAACAGGAATTAAAAATTAAAATATTTTAATAATAACCCCACCGTATCTCTACGTTGACGTCGTGGTGTGGCTTACGCGCTCCAAACTCTAGGTCTGTGCCGGAATAGGTCTGGGATGAGGAGCCAGACCAAGAGAGATACAGAAACCCGCACACATTTAAAATAATAATAATAATATATAATCAAAACCCAATTAGTTTTAAACCTACCCTTTTCTCATCACTGGCGCCATACAAAAATTATGACAAGGTATACAGAGGGGGTTTGGATTTTCGCCAGCACCCCCGTACGAGTTTCCACAGAATTAAGTCATCCTATACATAACTGATGGCAGTAGAGACAATGTTTTCATATTCGCAAGGAGATTACGGTATAATATTCTGGATATAATTTCTATTACGATTAATTTCGGTAATGGAAGTTGGTGCAGTGAGATTAATACAGAATTTAAGGGTCTTCATGAGAGGCCATACTTAAATGTAGTACGTCCGGCACGCTGGTTATTTTTTACAATGGCATGCCTGTTCTTATTTATTTTGTGCTGATGTGAGGAAAGATAAAGAACATAGGAGTTAGGGGTAGAAGTTTTTTCTCCCTTACACTGTTCCACTTCACTGGGCTGTGGAGGTCAGATAAACAGTCGCTCCAAGTAAAATACTGGTATTCAGGTGCCTGTTAGACTGGAAGCTGACTCTAACATGGTTAGAGAACGGCTAGCAGATAATGATGACTCTGTCCCACTTTAAGACATAGGCCCACCCTCCATTATTTCAATTGCTCGCGGTGAGGAGCTTCCTCTTTCAAGTTCCTGCCATCTCCTTCTAGAAAGACCTAGGTCTAAGAACGTAAGGGGGTTTAATCTAAAAGTGGGCAACTTGGAAATTACATATTATAGGTACCTACAGATTTTATTAATGGCTGTCCTAGAACTCAAAACTAACCATACACATGCAGAAACGATTAAAATAATTTATCTCACAAAGTTTGTTCTATAAAGTACGTGAGACGCGTTATCCTGAAACTTGTTCAGGAAATCGATCCGCCATTTTGTACTTACCTACCTATTGCTCCTTCGTCGAACTTAAGATTCGGGGCAATGCTATAAAGGTGTCAAATATCATTCCGGTTCCGGGCAATTTATGCGGGTATCATTGTGGTCCAGGGACTATTGGCGAAGTCAGGTTAGGACCTAGGGTTACTTTAAATTCCTGAGTGAGGTATTTTATTGGGATTGGCACAGATTTGGAAAAATCCGGTATTTGTTGCTGAAGGTATTTTCGTTCGTGAGATGACCTTGGTCTTTGGGATGATAACGTTTAAACTTCATAGTTTTTTTCACAATAATTAGTTCAGTATCACTTTACAAAAAAAAGTACACTGATTTTGTACCTAACTAATGTCAGTTACAAAATCAGAGTGTGCCATTATTTTGGGACACTAAACAGTAAACGTGTTGAATAATAAAATACACGTGCTTTATTCAAAACAAGTTGATGAAAAAACCAACGATGTTAGGTTTTTCAATTAAAAATTCCTCAGTAGCAGTCCAGAGTCAGGAATTGTCTCCGGTTGATGGCTATAGACTCACCCCGTTTTTTTTTAGCTTTTGCTGTCCCATTGCTTGGCAAATGGGTTGGTCTCCCCTACAGCTTCCCACGCTACCCTGTGTGTTGCCTTCTCCGCTTTTTCGCCTCTATTACAAGGACTTCAAATTAACTAGCGAAATGTGGGTGTAATGAGAGGTGTATACCTCAGCCCTCCTCAACGGGATACAGGCGGAATGATATATTAGGCATATTCCAAACAGGCAAACAGGTATTTAATAATAGAATAATGACGTACAGTCAATTATGTTGAATGTGAAGCTGCAATTAAGTAGGTACCCAATGTGTAATGTGTTTTGTGGCTACACTTCATAATTAGCCTATAAATTCAAATTCTTTAATCCAGACAGAGATAAAGTTCCCATTTCTGGGACATAGGCCTTCTCTCAGTGAGAGGGAGTGGGTCGCAATCCACCGCGCGGTGCTAGATATCACACATGTTTTCGTATTTTTTATTCTAGAACATGGTGGTTTCCGATGTTGAAATAATTTACACAATTTTAACACCTTACCCAGTAATTTGCGGCCGTTACCCCTGGGCCACTACTGCTTTACCACTACTCTTTCGCCACTGCGGCTACACACCGTTACCAATATTGTAGACAAAATAAATAAATTCTTGTCGATGTATACATATTTTACGGCTGACTGTACCATGGTATATAATGGTAGTCTATAAGCATATAATCCAGTTATTGGTGCCGATTATCTTGTTCCAAATGTCTCTAAACTAGACAAAAAATCACCAAAATTTTGTCAGACGATGATTTCCCATTCTGAAATAGACTAAATTGGTACAAATTAACTATATTTTAGTTTGTAACAGCACTAAGATGGTACTGAGATTTTAGTTTAGTGAAAATATCAATTTTTCTATTCTGAATTTGACGTTTTTAACCTAAAATTTTAATTGTCTTATTAAACCTGACCATTTTTAATCGCGATTAAAAATGGTGTATTGCTGTGGAATACTTTATTAGTTGTCATGAACTATTCATGACACGTTTTTTATTCATCATTTTCATTCATCATTCACACGAACACCTCGACTTCAGGTGCAAAAACAGTACTGTATATATTTTTCTTTTCTTTTGCGAAAATGGTGTGTCCTATCGCAAAAATAATGAAAATTTCGACCCCCTTTTTAAAACGCTTATACCCCTAATACTCAACCCGTAGGTAATATTTTTTTTAAATGTTCTATACAAAAAGTGAAAAATTCCATATTTAACACGTCGAGGCTGTCCCCCGCCCCCGACCTCTGCGCCTCCGGCTTTAAAAAAATTCACGGGGTAGGGCAAACAAGTATGTACCACGTGGAGTCGCAATTGACAAATTCGATTTTAGAAAGTCAAAATATTTTTTAAATTTAGAGACTTATTGCAGAATAGGTTTATGATACTCCGAAAGTAAGGAATTTTAGTGATCATTTGGTTAGTTTAGTTCGGTGTACAAGAGAATCGGCACCATTAGCCACTAAGATAGCAATTAGAGCAGGTGTTAACTTATGCTAAGGTCACATCTGCGTTTACGTATTATGCATAAGCTCTAAGGTAAGTCAAGCTTTAGCGGGATTTACTACAGCACACATATTATTATATAGCACTGAGTTGACTTAACTGCATTGTCAGAATTGGCACAAACCCGTATTATATCCTATATCGATAGACAGCTTTGAGCACTGGCTGGTCAAGTATGGTGCTTAATACATTGAAGGAAAGACTGAAAAAAAGTATTGACATAATTGAAAAGAGTATGCTTAGACCTTAGATGGCTTGGTCATGTTTATTTAGGTGATAAGTGAAAGGCGACTAACAAAAGGGACAAGGCAGATGTGAATGGAAACGTGGGGACTCCTCCATAGAAAGACTTATAGTGATAAGGCCACTTGAACTTATTAGTGACACTCCTCAAAAAGGTCAGTTGCGTAGTTCTCGCAACCGGCGTGCGTGTATGGCCAGATGTTTGAACGTAAACGAAGCAAAAGGAGTATGTAAAGGTCGTAGCAGGTGGCGTTCTGTAGTTTTTCTGAAGAAGGCGAAAGTTTATATTTATGCAAATATTGTTCCGTTAAAACAATAAATCAGTCTATTATTGTCCCACTGCAGGGCAAAGCCCTCTTCTTATACAAAGAAGGCAGGTGTATGATCTCCATGCGTGCTCAAGACGGATTGGCGATTCTCTTTTAGATCAAGAGAAGCGGACATATATTTTACTTGAGCTATTGGTACCATCAATAGCGCATCCACGATATTCACATTGATATAGACAGTGCAAGCCACGACGACGCGCCCCACTCCGCTCCACTCCGTACTAAAGTACAGCTTACAGTACAGTAATCGCGGAGTCGGGCGCGTCTTCGTGCATTTCACTATCTGTAGCCCCATATTTCGTAATAATAACAAAAGGTGGGTTTTGTAGTTCACGAGTTACCTTACTGCTGACGGAAAACATCGTGAGGAAACCGGATGCTTTTTTTTTTTTTTTTTTTTGGTTGGGATATCATCAAATGACTCTTACTGACTAAAACCCACCCGTGTTCCTTCTGTTGCCTGTGCAATGCCAGGGGGCCACGGTATCCCTTTCGGAATTTCCCGCAACCCCGGCAGGCAATGGTCTCATCGGACCCCTTCACTTGCTGACATCTCTTTGAGGCGCGCGTGGAACACAACACGCCGTCGACCCGGGCTTGGTCCTTACCGGACGGTGAGCTACCCATTGCTCACCGTCCGCAAGCCTACGCCTACGGTGGCCGGGAATCGGTAATAGATTCCCGACGCCCGGGGCGTCTCCTTCTGCGGCGGCTAGGGGCGTGAGGGCGCGAAATCTGCCTCTCCCTCACGCGCTCCACCTCCTCCTTCACGAGCATTACTGCTTCGCAGAAGGAGGTGACGGCCTCCCATGCTCTATCGCTCCGTACCATGGCCTGGACCAGGGCCAGACGCGAGAGATCCCCGCCACCGATCACCTCCACGAGGACACGGCGGTGCTCTGCCCAAGCTGGGCATACCTCCACCGTATGCTCCACTGTATCCTCCGGGCGATCCACGCAGTGATGACACCCGGGCGTTTCCTCCCGCCTGAAACCGGATGCCTGAGATATTCTGATATATTTCTCGACGGCATGTGAAGCTAAGTCAGAAGCCCAGGGCGGCATAAAAACTCTGACACCAAGTTAGTCACTAACTACACGAAAATGAAGAAGGCTTCTGACGTGTGGTTGAAAATGAAAATGCCGACAAATGGATAAAGGACGTTAATCACAAGTAACTTGGCCTTCAACGCCGCCAGTTTTGAAAGAGCCTTTTTTCAGTTTCCTCGGTCACTCAAAGATAAGAAGGCCAATTCCCGTAATAAAAGACGTTCAAAATCTAGTTGGTGTGACAGTCAATTTCAAAAACTTGTCGAAAATGTAGACGAAAGTAGAGGTATTTTTGAGATGATGAGATTGAGACGGAGATTAAAATTATAACGTTTTTGGGATTTCGTACCTTTTTTTTTTTTTTTTTTTGTGTGGGAAATCACCAAATGACGTCTCCCGCTCTGGGTGGAGCGGGAGGGCGTGTCAGACTCTTACTGACTAAAACCCACCCGTGTTCCTTCTCTTGCCTGTGCAATGCCAGGGAGCCACGGTATCCCTTTCGGACTTTCCCGCAACCCCGGCAGGCAATGGTCTCATCGGACCCCTTCACTCGCTGACACTCTTTGAGGCGCGCGTGGAACACAACGCGCCGTCGACCCGGGCTTGGTCCTTTGATTTCGTACCTGAAGGCCAAATATAATCCCTATTACTAAGCCTCCGCTGTCCGTCTGTCTGTTACCGGGCTGTATCTCATGAACCGTAATAGAGGTAGACAGTTGAAATTTTTGCCGCTATAACAACAAATAATACCAATGAAATAATATTAATAATTAGAGGATCCCCGTAAAAGAAACGTGTTTTTTTCGGAGTTTTTTTTGCTCGATCTTAATACGGTACGGAACCCTTCGGTTGGCCTGTATTTTTACACTCTGTATAATTTCTCATCCTCTTACGCAATCCAAAATAACATCTCCAAGAAATAGATAGGAAGCAGGGTAACATGTTGGGTTCAAATTTAATACAGGGAAATGGACGTAACGGCAATAACTCTATAGGAGTGTAGCCGTGCGTTGGGATATAGTATCCAATATCAACTACTACTATAGACTTTGTCTTAAGTTACATTGATACTGCGGGTTTGCTTGGTTTTCGAAAGTAAATATTTTTTTAATCTCTGCCTAACCCGTTGAGGATTACGTGTTATATTTGTGATGTCTTCTTTTCTATAATCATGTCGGTCTATCTTCCATGTATATCATATTGTACTATCGAGATGTGTTAGAGTTATCAATAGTAAAAAAAGGTTCATATAGAAAGAAACAGCAAAAGCAAGTTATGTGTGAACAATATTATGTATTTTCATAGCCTGCTTCGCTCCATTTTCGTAAAAATAAAAGTTATAAAAACTAAAATCCGACTACGACAAAAGAGTCAACTAGAAAGGTATAAACAAAACATCACAGATAAAAAAATCATCACACGTAATTTGTTCGATTTATGGGCTAACATATTGTGTGGCTCCGGGTTTTTATTTTTATTATTTTGGGGCATCATATTATCATCATTTATATATAAATATATTTTTATTTGAAATGTGCTTATTAAGCTCTTTCATTTGGTACTCAACATGGCATCCATTTTTTTTTTTTTAGTTTTTACTATTATGTCTTGTAAAAGGCGCCATATTCATTTTAATGTATAAAATATCGTAAGTAAATAAATAAATTTGTTGAACCAATGTTACAGTGGTTTCATTTTAATTAGCTTAACTTAATATCGGTCCGTAACGGTTAGCGATCTTCATTTTGTTCGGCGGTTCCCAAACTAGGCGGCGCCTGTATCTTGGATACCAGAGTTGTGATACATAATGCTAAGTAGAGCTTCAATTGCACTGAACGAAGCCAAAACTAAAGTAAACACTAGCTCCATAGGACAATTTAGAGTCTAGACAAAATCAAACTGGTTGCTAATTTAATTGTATAATATTATTTTTTATAACATTGATTTGACGTTCTGTGATTACTGGAACTCACACACTGACTTATTATTATTACTTGTTAAAATGTTAGGAATATCGTATAATTTTACAATGTTTGGAAATATTTGAGCACCATGCATCTATCACATACGTAATTCATTTATCTGTCATTGCTTCCTTTTTACCTTTCGTGGTATAGTAATCTTATTCTAGGTGCATCGTCTTCACATAAATATAATTAGGTATACTCGTATAAATAATGTGTACAAGATATTGTGAAAATATTTTAAAAGAGTAACGGTGGAGTTTCTTGCCCATTCTTCTCCATAAGAAAACTACCTTCGACAAGAATCAATTCGGTTTATTGCAAATTTTCACGCTCAAAACTGTATTTTATGTGCCTAATAGAAATAAATTATTTGACTTTGACTTTATGAGAAAGTACAAAAAACTTTTCAACTAATATTTCACAACTTTTCTATTATTCTCAATCATTTTTATGCATAAACCTACAAACAATTTTACTTACCCCTGAACCCTCATTTCCTCTGATCCTCTTTATGGCCGTAACTGAAACTTAGCCTTTTTATTTGAACCCAGTACAATGGCGGGTCCAAGTTCTGTCGCGAGATTAGTAAAGTTCGCAGTGATTTAAACTTGCGTTGTAGACTGTACGGAGTTCAGTGTTGGGATGTTTTTATTATTAAAAAAATATTAATTATTGTTGATTGGCTTAGTAATGCCCTATTATAGGCTTGTGGCTAAGTAATAACAGCCGTACGGATCGATAGATCAGGTTACGCTGGTGAGCATCTTTACATCCAAGACCCCTCCATGCCTCGGAAAGCACGTTAAGCCGTTGGTCCCGGCTGTCATTTGTAGATCTTTGGCAGTCGTTACGGGTCTTCAGAAGCCAGAAAGTCTGACAACCAGTCTTACCAAGGGGTATCGTGTTACCCAGTAACTGGGTTGTGGAGGTCAGACTGATATATGGAATATCTTTTATTGTACACTAAAATTGTAACTCAGCTCCTTTGAAATATTTCTAAATCTTTAGGTACTTTTGCTATATATTGAAGTGTAGTAGGGTAGGTAGCCAATTTTATTTCTGGAGACAGAGTGCAAATGCATTGTCATGGAAAAATCGTCATATTTAATATTAATACTTTTGTTTCCATACCTTAATAAAATATGTCGATTCTTTCCAATAATCTGAGCCACAGTGTTAATATAAACTCCACCAATGATGGTGTAAGCTCTTGAAAACTCTTACGTCAAAATAATAAAAATAAAAAAAACTTTCTGTCCCAATTACATTAAAATTTGCTACCCAGACAACTGTTTCCAAAACAGACACAAGTGCTCACAACAATTACACTAATAAGACTAACAGAAACCTCTCATAAATTCTAAAACCACTCTTCCACAAACAGCATTGACACAGCCTAACGAATAGCGCACAGATCACGCTACTGACAGTACTACCACGTAACACATAAGACAAACTACAGTATTAACGTTCCTAATCTGTTTGCTACAGCTTGGGTGGCGAGCAGCCAAGTTGTGGTGCACGTTGCTGCAACTTGCTCTGTTCCTTGTTACAAGTTCGGTTGGGATTTGTTGTAGATGAAGCGGGGCTACTGCTATACGTAAGTTATAGTTTATTGCCATAATATTTTGAATGCTGCCTCCTTGGTCTCATGGTCGTAAGCGCTACTGCGGATGGGTTCGATTTTCCATGGAATTTCTCAGTAGCAGCCCGGAGTCTGGATTTGGGTCCGATGTCCGTTGATGGGAATGGGCTCGCCCTCTCTTACATGGGACTTAAACATAACTGGCGAAATGTGGATGTACTATAGGTACACCTCTGCCTTTCTCTTCGGGTGTTACAGGCGTGATGTTAAGTTATGTATTTTGAATATTTTATTTATCTTTCTCAAGTCAATTGAAATTTGTGAGAATACTATACAGGGTCAAGTTTAATTACCTAGCTAAACTCCAGAGCTAACTGTCGAGGGTGTTCCACAAAAACTACGATTAAAATCATAATACTCATAAAATCTTCTTCTTTTAGCGTGTCGGTAGCAATCTAAATAGAATGTCCAAAATTCGGCCACGTGTTTGGCGCCATCACTAGCGTCCATCAGTTCCTGTAACGTGCAGCTGACAGCACACGACATTAAGTGTCCCATCGTTTGTGTAACAGCACCACATTTACGCTCCAAGACGGAGTCGTCTATGAATTTTCACCTAAATAGATTTTCCTTATTTCGCGTAACCTGGGTCCGGAGTCTGTTGATTAAAGACTGTTACCCAAGGCAATTTATGTCCAGGTCGATCTTCAGCAGGTGGAACGAATGGTTTGGGTAAGGAAGCACTGTCTCGCCACAGCTCCCTTTTGGTCGCTCGCCAGCTGTGAGTGGGATGACACACTTTAAAAAACTGTTTGTGGCACAAGGATTTTATCGTGCAAATAGTGTCGTGTGTTGGAGATAACTTTGGATCTTTCATTGGAGCTTACCACCGCTCTGCGAACTGGTGGCGCAATTTCTGCTTTTGAACCGGGGCCGGTTTTAGGCAACCAGTGATGATTGCCGTTTTGATACATTTGTTTTTTTTTTGTGATTGATTAATTAGTGGTGCTTTTAACGTTTCGTTCAAAACTGCCCATGCAAGCACTACCTTTGCATGGGTAGAACGATTCCACATGGGGCACGCGAATTCACCCGCAGAAAAAGATAGAGCCAGCCCAGTAGTCCGCGTAACGTCAGGCTAAGCGACCCATTTTGATGAGACTAGTCGCTGAAGAAGACTATTGCGAGAGAGCACCTTCTGCTTGATGTTCTTGCAGTTTTTGCTGAATGTCAAAGACCTGTCCAGAGTAACAGCAAGATATTTCTACGAAGATATTAATACTCATCAAAGATAATAATCAAAGATTATTATATATTAAAAATACTAATCAAATGTGTCATTTCTTTTCAGTGTCTGAGAAGCTGTTTTAAATAGGTTAGAACTGCAGACTTTTATAGTTTTCCTAACTAATATTATAAATGCCAAAGTGGGTTTATTTGTTCGTTTGTTTGTTATGCTTTCACGCTAAAAGAGCTGACCAAATTTGGATGAAATTTAACACACATGGATAGACCATGACCTGTAAAAGTACATAGGCTACTTTTCAACTTGGATCACAGACGAAATCGCGGGCAACAGCTAGTTTATAAATGAAAAACAACCTAACCTTTGCTGACTGTTTAATTATTTACCTTGAATATTTTATAAGTTATTCTCGTGTGGCTCGTACTTATATCAGCACAGAACATTATCGCTTCGCACCACACTGGACGACAAAGTTCTTGAACACAATTCTAAGCAGTTTAGGGACCAATAAATCTATTGTTCTGTCAAAACAACAACTCGTTTTTGCTTATCCGCTATATTACAAGTCTGTTCTGTTATAACACTGACTCTGCTAAACTTAGAAGATTGTTTTGAAGTATGAATCTGTTGAAGAATGAAGAAAATAAGGTCAGTGAAACTAGTGGTTGTATACCGCGACCCGCCCCTGCTTCGCACGGTTTTCATGACTGGACAAAACATCGAGATTTTTTTATTATATTATGTTAGTTTAATATTAATTTATTATACATATTATAAACCTTTTGATGAATTCTCTAAATGATGGTGAATACCGCATCAAAATCCGTTGTGGAGTTTAGAAGAACAACGCGGTCACACAGACACGAAAAGCGACTTTAATTTATAAATTATGTATGTATATACAAAATTTCCCGGAATTAACGCACACGTCTCTAAGGATTTTGGTTTGTTTGACTGTTCAGTGGAAGTGACACTGTAATTTTCGTAGTTAAGAGGGAACAGGGCCTACGGTTCTCCATACAAATGTATTCCCCTTTTTTCTTCCTTAATAATGACTCTAGAAGTCTAGAGCAACCATTTTTTTTCATAAAATCAAGGTCTGCTGTAGACACGTCCCTCTTATTTCCTTTTTTTCAGAAACTTATTGATAAATAAAATATGACCCTCCAAAAATTACAAAAAATGACCCAATTTTACCGCCGTGATTAGATACTACCAGAGAAATTCGAAAAGCTTTTAACATAAAAGAAAATTATAGAAACCTAAACATACTCTTTCTTAAAATTGAAATGTAAAAAATAATTGAATCGGCTCAGTTTTCGAGGAGAAAAAAAGGGAATACGAAACGTCGATATCGTTTTTTTTTTGTGATATAATTGGTCTAAGCTGCAACTCTCCCTATCGCACTCTACGGGGGTAAGACGACGGCCATAGTTTCTTCAAATACCCATTTTTCAAATTCCTCGCAGATCCTAATCTTTCTTAAATTTTTTATGAGATAAAAAAATACGTAGGTATATTAAATATGGCAGAAATATATTCAATAAACGATTCTGAACAAATTACTTTCATAATGTGCATTAATTACACATTATAATAGATAAATAGAAGACTTGTATAAAAAAAAAACTGCATGCGAAGTTGTCCAGTGTAGTTTGAGCAGCTAGACACGGTAAAAAAAATACACAACAAGAGCTTTTATATCGGGACATTATGAAAAGGGAAGCCTTAGTTTAGTGTTCCTTCAGTATATTCCTGCAATATTCCCCCGGAAATTTAAGAATAACATTATAACCTACCTACCCTACGGAAGTTAGAATGAAAACCAAAGCCATGTGTGACGAATTAGAAAGGACTTAAATATTATAATATAAGACATTCGGGAACCGCCTCCGAAACCATATCTTACGCGCATGGCTTACCACACATAGAATTATAAACGACAACACTGAATATTCATAAGATTGGCTTAAAAATACCCTCTTGTTTGCCAAAGTTGAACTCCGAAGCCTATAAGACGTGATTAAGTAGCAAAACAGAAAGACTAAGTGAAAACAGACGTGATGGCGCGTAAATTGCTTGGCGGGGTAAGCAGGAATGTACACAGTTCTCCCAGGAAAATTCAAAAGGTAAATTGAACTAAAACAGAGCAACTTCATCGTGTTAAGTATAATTTCCTCGGCTTGTTGTGTTCATGCTTGCTTTTCTGTACGGAAAAAAGGTAGCGTTGGCGAATTTATAGTCTATGGGACAAACTTTTTGTAAACTTTACTTTTAAGATTTATTCGTGCTTCGAACCTTCCTTGTTTCCTGTCAGGCAGCGAAGTGACTAAATTAACAAATTCTACCGTTTAGGTAAATAAAATATGATTTATGTAGGAGTTCCGATTTCGTGGGTATATTTCACCCCTGAAGTTTTTTTGGTTTAGATATTTTGTTTTCGTTAAGAGCTGAAAACATAACAACCACGTTATGTGTCTTGTAAGTATAGAGTTCACAAGTGAAACAATTTACTCAGTAATATAAATGGCCAAATGTCTTCTGTAATTTTTGTCTACCAGGGAAAAAAAAAAGTAAAAAAAAGAGCCTTATCTTTCGTGGAAAGAGTAATAATACATTGTTATTAGCTTAAATTGTTATTGTAATACCAGGGATATACAACCTCAGTTTATTTATCCTTTAAAGTAGGTCGTTTTGTCGGGACATGTAGTGAATAAGAAATGAGAAATAATAAAATTTTCTCCTGCCTGCTTTCCCAAAGAGTTAGTACCAAGCCCAAGTAATGAAGTGCGAACTTTCTCAAACTTAACGCTGCTAATTAGTTAGTTTTGTTAGTTTTTGCTCCAAAACTTACAATATTGTGTCGCTTTCTATATTTCGCTTATTACATTTTGTTGTTTGTTTTTTGGAAGATTTTGCAATAAAGTTTCCATGCAGAGTGTGAAGATATTTTGTTTTAGTTTGAGTAAAATTCTGGGTCGAACCTGCGACCTACAGCTAGTAGGTAAGTCGCCAGTACTGTTTTAGGCGGCAGGCGCTTTATTTGTAAATTATTTCATCACCACTGCTATTAAAACGGTGAAGAAAAACATCGTAAGAAAACCAGCATGTCCTAGAAACAAAAAAATTAAGACACGTGACACCTACCAACCCGCACTGGGCCCGCGTGGTGGATTACGGCCTACTCCCTCTCACAGTGAGGAGGGTTGTGTCCCAGCAGTGCAGTGGGAACATTTTAAGCTGATTATGCTTATATATTTAGTCAAATGAAGTTAATCCGAGATGTAATTTCCAATCTGTAATTTCAAAATGAGCTATGCATAGCTCAGTTAAATTTAAATCTAGTATATTTGGAATGGGAGTAAAAATTTATAACAAACTACCAAATTGTATTAAAGATATTTCAGCTATGAATATCTTTGAAATTAAGCTCAAGGAATTCTTGATAGGTAAAGCGTACTACACAAGAAATGATTTTTTAATGACAAAAACTTGGTTTAATGTATTTTCGTTTCATTGATAATGTATGACTATGGAATGTATATGTTTTTTTTAATGTATAATTTGACAGCATACTAATTTTATAATATGTTTTATGGTATAATTTGATTAATGCAAAGAGTGACTAGACCAACTTTAAGAATGTTTAAAAAATAATAACGTAATAGAATATTGTACGAGTACACGTTTTAGGTATGTTACAGTGCTACTATTATAATTACTGTAAGATCTTTTTCTACATGTAATAAACAATAAACATATTTGAATTTGAATCTGTTTCTATGAAGTCGTTACAACGTTATCAAATACATACATACAGACAAAAACTACAGAAACCCGCCTGCTACGACTGTTAATTAAAAAAAAATTGAGACAACATAAAAGAAGAAGACAATTTGGGTATATGGAAAACTCTCTCGTGTTTCTCTTTTCCATTTAATTAAGTATGTAAAAATCGAATATCTAGGTCTCATGTCTGGGAAAATTCGTTTTCTCTATATTTTTCACCCGAGCAGAGTTCGATCGACTAGGTACTTATAATAATTGTAGTAAAATAGGAAAAAGAAAGATTTACGTGATTGGAAAAAAAAATCTCTGAAGACCAGAGTTTTACCAAAACTTTTAATATACGTGCGGGTGACCTTCAAAAGGTACTCAACTCTCAGACAGAGGTCACGAGCACATCCGGACCTTTTCTATCTCAGATTTTCACACCTGCACCTTATTTCTCCGTACCTTGCTAATCTCATAAAACCCTCAACACACACATCTCCCAACAAGCCGTGACATCGTAAAGGCAGGTTCACACACTATTAACTTTATGTGTCCATAAAGATAACTAGCTCAGCATAATTGTAGCCGATCTTGGTTATGGTACCGTTAAAATTATATAGCAAAAATTTGCGGTAACCTGTGGTCAATAGGTTCGAAGTTTGAATTGGTCGTTAAAGCGGTTTTATAGAAGAGCGGTGCCGCCACAAAACGGCCGCAGTGACGGCTATCATGAAGATGATGACAGCGGGGCTTCACGATGTCAATAAGCGCTCTTTAGGAAAACACACCAACTAACTTACATAAGTAATGTATCATTGCATTTTGCATTTTGAACTTTACAATAAAGACGGATGAAGTACTGTTCTCCTAAATAGGCTAGAATTTAGCCTGTGTTAAGGAGAGACAGTGCCGGTCCCCTAATTGGCGGATTATTATATTAATATAGTCTGTTTGACGATTATATTAATATAAAAGACAATAAATTCAACCATAATTAAAATCATAAAAGCATTCAAATTCAAAATCAATATCAAAATTAAAAACGAAATCATAATAGAATCAAAAACCAAGTTAAAAACAAACCAAAATTATAAACAAAATTAAACTTAACATCAAAATCAAAAACAATATGAAAATCAAATTTAAAATTATATGATATTTAATTATTAATACAAGACATATCTAAAGCGTGTGGGTATATGTATGTGTCGGTGCAGGTGCGTTGTGTGAAGTGTGCATGTGAGTGTGTATTTGTGTGTGTTAACATGATTACTTTGTGAGGAATAATTCAGTGTCATCATAATTGAGGTCCAAAAGGAGTGTCCGTACAGTTTTTTTACAGTTGTAGAATGGAAGTTTATAGATTGGGCATTTTGCATTAATTTTATTATAGAGAGATGGAGCAACATATAAAGAGAATCGTTTTACGAAGGAGGTACGTCACGTATCAGTGACGTCATTCACCCGTAAATTGCAGACGCTATGTGGTGGCTACCGCTTTTCTAAGAAACCGTTTTAAAGTGAATGAAGATAAGCAGGAGGATTTATCAATATGTTACGAGAAACTGTATTCAATATTTTGATTAATTAATCTGTTCAGCTGGAATAGTTCTCTTTTGTTTGGAAGTCTATGGTCATTGTGACACGGGTCATGGTTTTTTCCTAATATAGTCGTTGTTCGCGAATTTTATTCTTAAAAAAAATAGGTACCTCTAATATTACTTATTTTTAACCCCCCGATGCAAAAATAGGGGTGTTATAAGTTTGACCGCTATGTGTGTGTGTGTCTGTCTGTGGCCCGTAGCTCTTAAACGGGTGAACCGATTGAATGCGGTTTTTTTTATTTGAAAGCAGGTTTTAGCGATGGTTTTTAGACAAGTTTTATTAAAATCGGTTCAGCCGTTTGAAGATTATCAGCTCTTTTCTAGTTGATGAATGGATGTGAGTCTCTTCCAAAGGTCTGATCGATTTGAAATTTGGTATTCTGTTACTTCAATGATATTAGAAGAACATAGTAACCTTGAACTGATGCTGCAGCATCACCTGGAATTAGCAGGATACCCAACTCCCTTACCAACTTACAGCACAGGTATCGTGTTTGGGCTCATTGGAATGGTCTCAATGAATAGGTTATAGATAGATGATGAACAGGATCTGGTGATGGAGTAAGAAACAGAAATTAGGAAATATTTGTGTCGTGGTTTTTTTTAAATTTTAATATTTCACTTTTCACTTGTTATTTTTCTAAGTCGCAAAATTATTCGTTTGTTACTAAGCCAATCAATGTTATATAAAATGGGTGCCATCGCAATCGAAATTACGTCAAAAAAAATCTGAATGAAGAAAATATTCTACTTGTGGTTTTCACAGTGTTAACAAAGTAGGTTAGTGTCTTGAACTTCTGTATTTAACCTCTACAGCTAAGTTTTGGTTTATAACTCTACCACCTCTCCATAAAATCCGAGAAAAACTTAAAATTGCACCAGTCAGCGATAATGCGAGGTTTTATAATAAAAACACAGTATTGTACAAAAATAAAACACATGAAAAATAATTTATTTATTACAACTTTGACAAACGAAGCGCCGTCACTGGGCTGGCTCAGGAAGAAAACAGGCGGTCCCTTGTATTGTGATAGTATCTTTTTGTTTAAGTTTTCTACCTCACTTTTCTGAAACTGAAACAAATGAAGACTTTAAGTAACTTATCACATTTATGGCGAATTCTACCAAACTTTTATACCTACTATAAAATATGTACGATCCTGCAAATGAATGTTTTTTTGACAGTATTTCTATTCAATAACTGTCAAACGTCAATTTTATTCCACGAATAAAAGATATCAGCAGGGGAAATTCCGCTATTTTTTAAGATTGTTCGCATTCGCATCTCATTCGTAAACTGTCAAAATAAAATCTATTTACCAACATTTTTGACAAGTTTGACAGATTGAAAAAAAATTAAGTACGAGAATTGGCCTTAATCAAATCAGCTCTGGCAATAGCGCACTATTAGTTCAGTCAAATTACCTTTCCACCTCGGAGTGAGAGATAATAAGCTAGAAACTCGTACGAGTATACACCTTTATTTTGGCTTTCTAAACGTTGTCTCAAAACTCTCATAAAATCTCGTGTCTGCGTCGTGAGTTATTACAAAATAAAAAATTACTGATATTTCTGAATGCTTTAAAAAGTTACTAAAACAGATCTAATCATGACATCTGTAATTAGGTAGAGGTCTACCTACATTTTGCCAATTATGTTTCAGTCCCATGTCATAGGATCGATCTGCGATCTGTTCAATAATAAATTCGCCAATTTAATGGTTATGTGCCTACATTGTCTTTGTGACAATAATAGTATTAACTTGTTGTTATTCGTTATGTGTTATGTTTGTACTTATTATATATACTTTGATTTATGTAATTGGTTTCCCAAGCCGTGTAAATCAAATAAAAAAAAGAGGGGCGAGCCTACTGCCATCAACCCAGCATAAATCCACACTCCGGGCTGCTACTGAGGCATTCGTGTTAGAAAAACCCAATAACACTTTTCCCGACCTGGGAATCGAACCCAGGACCATGCTCAGCAGTAGCATTTGCGACAAATACCATAATATTACATATTTTTCGTAAAGTAATTAAGTTTTCTGCGTGTTTTGTCAAAATTTACGAAAACCGGTCTAAAGCAGCTAATGGGACATCAACTTTTATTTTTGCTTGACCGTCTACCGAAACATATGTAATTCTATACCAGGGTGCTGACCAGGGTACATATGTTGAATATGGGACTCGTGCTAAAGGTGTTTAATCCCCTCACGGAACCGATATTACACAGCCTGCAGCTATTAGTTGGAGGTTTCGCTACGTGTTTGAGTTTGTAATGTGGTAGTCTCGATACAGGGATACCTTGTCGCCGGAGAGATACTGCTACATCCCTAAGATTAGTAATATTACACATGTAGTACACATAGCAGGTTCCACTTCATGTCTAGCCGGGGGAGCGTGATGAAATACGCAAGCACTCCAGCACCCCGGCTCAAGGTAGCAGCAGGACACCGCGTGGTTTTAGTCAGTAGGAGTCTGACAGACCCACCTCCACCCGACCCAGGGTGGAGGACATCCATGAGGATTTCCACACGATAAAAAAAAAAGGTTCCACTTCTGCACTAAGGTAGAGGAAACTTTTCTGATTATAATTTTAAGATGATTGAAAATAAGTAAGTACGGTCTTGGTTTCTATCCATGATGAGATACCTAACACAGTTTAGTTTAATTCCTATAGTTACCACATAGTAATTACATTATGTTATGTTTCAAATATAGCCTTGTAATCAGCTTGTAATTAAGAGCTCTATTACACTCAAAAACTAGTCGGGCTTTCAGAAGAAAATATTTGCGTTTACCGAACCCGAGAATTTAATATACTTTATTGTAATAAATTTAATATGATATTTTAACACTTTTAAACGTCAATGGTTTTAAAACTAGATGGCGCCGCTATTTTCAAAAATGTATTTTTTACCCTTAATCTCTTTTAAAGTCTTGTAAACTTCAATATTTCGTACTTCGGTGGCTACAATCCCTGGGAGTATTCAGCTTAGTATTTTGATCAGCACAGAGGCACAGGGGTGCAGGGTGCTGGTCGTGACTATAAGCACACAGTACTCAGTTGTTGCCATGCCGTGTACTAGGATAATGCGCGCACGTTATGCGCCTTACTTTTGCGGTACAAGTCATGAGGGGTGAACGATATTTGTTACCATAGCCTTCCTTGAGTGTATTAGAACCTTTATAATTTGTAAAGATAACGAACTTTTTCCGAATAATACAAACGGGTTATGTTATCGATTTATAAACGAGACTTTTAATCAATTAAATAATATTATTATCTTTTGCAATAATCTTATACGTAGCATGCAAGCCCAAAAAAACTTTCTAGCACTACACAACCGTTTTGAAATATCAATAATTGCAGTGCTTATATAACACTATTATATTTAATGTGCCGTGAAAAACCTCAGGATGTATAACACTTAATCATCCCTATGCTCATAACATTTGGTAAACATCTAGTGCCGATCATAGACTTTCAATACTCAATACATTATAAAATAGATATTATTTTAGATCATTGTGGACCCTGTCGGGCACGGCAAGATAGAAAAAAGAAAAAAGTAAAATATACATGTTTTTTTACTACTCGCTTTCACTTTAATTTTATTTATTATTTTTGGTATTCATTTTTAATTATTCATTTAATTTATCATTAAAATATTCATTAATATTATAATAGCATTTATGGATTAGGTATTGTTTTAGTTTATTTATAAATATATTAAATTTTTATTCATTTTTAATTGCTTCGGTAAAAGGGAAGGCGATGTGCGTGGTGCACAGCGATTTCCCTTCAGCATAGTGTTCTAAGTAATAAATTACCAAATAATTATCTTTGACAGCTATCAGAATAAAAGTACCAAGGATAATGAAAACCTTTAACAAACGCTCCACACTTTTCACTTACGACATACCTATGCGGTTGAAAAGTGCGGTGCGCCAGAACCCACAGGGACTCGAAATGAGCATACAAAGCAGCCCTATACGCTATTGATGCACCAGACGACGTAGTGACAGCAGAACAACACGAGTGTTATGTGGGAGCTTGATTTAAAACGTGTTGTGAATTGTGAATAGTTTTGCGAACCGTAGCGGTTGAGACGTGGAAAATGTCTGTAATGTTTTGTAAAATGTAGGTAGAATATACTTATTCTCTTTATGTGTTGGTAATCATTTAAAGTAATGTTAGATTAATCTACCAACCGTCTAGTTTATAGCTACCGAGCTGAAACTTGGTCTTTGTATGGGGTTTATTTATAGTTATATGTATTTTGACGAAAAGCGGTTAAGTCCTTTTAAAAAAAAACTTTCTTTGGTCTCAGTAGATATGATCAGAATGATCAGTTTGGTCTATCAGGTATTTTCAATCTCAGAAGCGATCCCCTCATAATTACCATGTTTTTATCTACCTATTTTTTTCCAGACAGTACTGTGTTGTGTACCATTCCCGTAAAAAACACAGCAGTCAAGTCATAATATTCCGTTTCTTAGCTCATGTGATAATATTATGAATAATTTCCTAAAACCCATCGAAAACCCATTTTTCACAAACTAAATTGTTTGTCGTTTCAGTTGAATAGAGTGCACAAACATTTTTTGCACAAAAGCTATCGGAAACAAAATAAAAACGATAGCTTTTCGAATTTAGAATAGAATTTTTCGTTTTACTACGTCATGATAAGTGTTTCAAATTTGTTTGAATTTCATTTGTTTTGTTTGTTTGGCATAAAATAAATGTTTTTAAAACAATGAAAATGTTTGCATATTTGCGTATTCTATTTAGTATTTCAATCCTTCACTTAGTTACCAGTTTATTAGTTTGGTTAGTTGCTAATTTCGTTAGTTTTTAGGACCTTTTCTGTATAATAAGGCTTAACAAGTTACTAACCTTCTATAGTGTCAGTTATAGAAAATGTAATAAAATGTTATCAGAACATTTAGCGATACTGAATTACACAGACACAGAAAAAATTATAGAAATTTTGTCACGATGATAATTTATTCCCTCGTAAGTATTTACTTTTGTATATTAACATAGGTTTAGTTTTAGATAATAATGTACTAATGTGCATTTTCTCATTAGATTATTTTATATCAGTTTATCTTCAAAGTTTAGTGTTCCAATTTAACTGAAATGTAAAGTGATGACCTGAAACACAGGTTTGAATTAACCTAGATCGGGCGGGTCGCTACCTAACATTGTAATTCCATACCATGATTACTTGCACCTGTTCTAAACATATTTTAGTTTTAGTTTATTTTTAGGCACTATAATTATTGTTTGGGAAATGTTATTGTTGACTAAATGTACACTTTTTGTAAACGTTTTATTAAATAAATATTATAATTATTATTATATAATTGCAAAGTAGTAGGTAAAACAATTAGTTGATTTATTTTAATACTTTTAAACCATCGTCATTAATACGGATTTGATTAGACTTTAATCTATGCATTTAGTCAGTTAAAAATCAATTTTTTTATGACTTCTACTTATAAATTCCAAACCATCTTCGTTTCCTGCTGACAGTACGTTATGTCAAGTTCATTAACCCCATGTGACGTCATTCCCGTTGGTGTATCGTCACGTTCCCCCCATAACTATAAGCCGAGCCTAATTTATGCCACCGGCTTTTAAAAACGCCCTCAAAATGTTCCTTTAAAACAGGGGTCGGAAACAGGTGCATTTAATATGAAACCGTTCCTGTAATATATTGCGTACAAAAAAGTAATTAAAATGGCTACAGAATGGGCAGTTTTCTTCTCAATTTTGGGGGCAATTGATTGGTTATTGTGGGCAACCTTTTGATGTTATTAATAGTCGTCATTTTTTACCTTCAGACTGATCAGTGTAATAGCGTGCGGTTATACATAGTCCCGGTACAAAAAAGACAACTCCTTTTTCACTATCAGCGATCTGATTAGTTTAGTAATGTTCCATTCTGGGACAAAGAGCTACTTTTCAAATAAAGAAGAGGTGGACACTGACCGATCCAAAGCCGTATACAGAACTCAACTCAAACTCAAACTCAAAGCATTTATTTCAATTAAACCATTTACAGGCACTTTTGAATTGTCAAGGGGTCGGTCAGTCAAAAAATATGAAGCTAGTTGCCCATTCCAAAGTGTAGTAGGTACCTATGGAGAAGAACGGGCAAGAAACTCCACGGACACTCTTTTAAATAAAATAAAAAATACAAAATATTGGTTACATCATTCATGTTGAAATTATGTTTACGGACGGTTTTACGTTCGTAAAACCGTCCGTAATAAAAAGAAAAATAAAGAATCATTCAAAAACTTAAAATAAATAAAAAATAAGCCATAGCAGCTAAGAGATGACCAGTCCCAACTGACGGTGCCCGTTCACGAACATGACGCATGGATCAGCACCATTCAGCTCAACAATTTTGAAGGGAGCTAAATGATCCAACACACGCGCCACCATCAGCGAGACATTTGAGTGAGCATGACATACTCACAGCTGCCAGGGCACATTCAAGTCAATGAAATACTATATTACCCGGTAAATGGTAGCTCTTTAGTACATAGTACTCACACCTGTGCTATGCAATTATACAATACAAAGAAAATTGAGTTTATACAATACAAAGATGGTCTTACAATCTTCAGCAGCTCCAACAGTATTTTCAAAATGTTAATCAGTGTGTATGTCAATTAGTTGTGGAGCAGGACCAGCAATGAGCCAAGCATTTTTATCAGAGATGTAATCCCCCAACTTATAATATACCTGCCTACATAGTGTGCGTTTTATACAAGATTAGAACTCCATCAAGATGATAATCAGCAGTACCTTCTTCTCTTCTTATGCAGTGAACGGTTCTAAGATTTTCCTTTGAACGTGCATTGTAGTAGGACCTATAAATATTGGAAAAGCTTTGTCCAGCCATGAACTTGTAGAGACTTTATACGATATAGTAGGTACTTTTATAAAGTTCCATTTCTCAAAGAAGCTTAGATTAACCCTAGTCCCGCATAAAATCCGGGACTACGAAAATTGCTCCAAAATTCTAAAATGTGAGGCAAAATGGCCAGTCACAGCCATTCAACAAGAATATTAAGAGTAATGACGCTTTAATTAATATGCTAAGTCCCCGGTTTTAGTTCTAGCAGTAAATAGCTGAAGTTCGTTCATTAGAGCCCTAGAACGGTTGTCGCCGGAAAACAAAGAAAACTGGCTCGTTTTAGGAATTTTAAGTTAAAACTAGAGCTGATATAAAGTTGTAATTAAAGAGGTTTTTGGGGAGTGTGTTTATATAGGCTTTTATAGTTTTTAGGGCGTGTTTAGTTAGTTAAGTGTCTTACAAAAATGAAGCTAGATTGTGTTCCGTTCTTTGATTCACAAAAACATTTCACACTTTCTCAGATAAGCTTTTTAAACTCATTTAAAAAAAAAAAAAAATGATATTTTCTTTTTTCGTGTGGGTAGTGACTAACCTGATGTCAGAGTTTTATGCCACCAATGGGCCTCTGACTTGGCTTCATATGCCGTTGAGAAATATCTCTCAGGCATAGCTGGTTTCCTCACGCTGTTTTCCTTCACCGTTGTAATTAAATGGTCATCAATTAACCCATTATACAACGTGTTTCACATTATAATTATTATCATCAGCCCACTGAAATATAAATTTCTTAGCATAAGCTTTAGCAGTCTATAATGAACACTGCTGGGACACAGGGCTCCTCCCCTCGAGATGGAATGGGCTATAATCTACCACGCGGGCCCAGTGCGGGTTACTAGATGTTGCAATTCCTCTAATTTTTAGTTCTAGGACATGCCGGTTTCCTCACGATGTTTTCCATCACCGTCTTGAGAGCAGTGGTGAAGAAATTATTTACTCAAAGTAAAACGTCTGCTTGGGTTTGAACCCACGACTTGCAACCCGTAAGGGCCCTCGCCCAGGGGCGACTTTTTGTAGCGATGCAGTCGCGATGCTCTCGCGCGTAGCATCGATACAGATGCGAAGCAGTCGCTAGCTGTGTGCCCGCACCCACGGGATCAGATTCAGTCGCGATGCAAACGCGATTCGGTCGCAATGCAAACGCGATTCGGTCGCGATGCAAACGCGATTCGGTCGCGATGCAAACGCGATTCGGTCGCAATGCAGTTACGACACAAAAATACCTTGCAATCTTATTCGAATACTCAGGAAGACGTGAGTCCCATATTACAGGACGCTCCTGAATTGCCGTAATAAACGTTTCAGTGTCAAATGACTCCATTTTGCGCCTGTGACGGACAACAGCACGCACTCGGGACCTGTCTGTGTTGCACTGATGCCGGTTCCCACTCACGCCCCGCGCCACACTCCCTCCCCCCTCCGTTCTCTCTACCGATGTCATCCGACGCGGTCGCGCGTTTGTATCGATACAATCGCGATGCACTAGCGCGTTAGTAGCGCGTTGGCATCGCTATTGTAGCGCGTTGCAAATGCGACTAACACGCGTTAGAAGAGATGCTGTCACGCGTTTGCTAGACGCGCGACTGCATCGCTACAAAAAGTCGCCGTGGGCGAGGGGCCCTGCCACTTAATTCAATACCCTGTCATTCTTATCAAGGACCTTATTCACGGCTTTGTGTTCACAATGATATGTCTAATATCCCTGGGCCACTGTCACTAACATAACGAATAAACGTTAGTATAAGTAGATACACAGATTAGCATTAGATCAGCAACCTTACTACAACATTAATATTTCGCATTAATTAATCATTTTAACATAGAGTTAGGAGTGTTAATCTAGCGTTTATCGTGAGATGTGGCATTAGTATTTTCTTATTTTTTTGTCACTTTTCATTTATCAGTCCGTATACTGATTTAAATTGTCTTGGCCAGCATCTAACTTGATGGTAAGTGATGATCAGGCCGAAGGTGGAAGCAAGCTTTAACCGGAATCCTCAACCACTGAGGCACCGGCTATCTTACCTCTAACTGCTGAAACATCACAATGCTGTTCACATTGTTGTTACGGCGACAGACTTAGGTAAGATGGTGGTAGCTAGCCAGGCGGACTTAGAATAAGCCCTACCACCAAACAAACTGAGCAGAAAAAATTGCCCCCACTGGTAATCGAGCTCGGGACCTCTGGGTATGAGACAGGACCGCCTCTCAGAGGCTGTTGAAAGAGGCGTTTAAATCATACGAACTCTAGCCAAGACGTCAGCATCAAAAAATAATGTGTGTCTTAAGTTATGATAAAATATTGATAAACATTACAACAACAAAAACAATATTATTACTTGCTTTAAAAACGGTGAAGGAAATCATCGAGAGGAAGCCGGAGAGATACATATTTCTCGACGGCATGTGAAGCCGAGTCAGAGTCCCATGGGCGGCATAAAAACTCTGACATCAGGTTAGTCACTAACCACACGAAAAAGAAGAAGATAAACTTATCTTAGTAAATTATTTATAAAAGCCTTTAATATTATATTATGTAAGTATGTAGGTATTTTGTATTTCATTATTATTTAATACAAATAAACGGAATCAGTACCTAGTAGTTTGTCCTAACTCGGGTGATGGTCTACCTGTGTGCCATTTCACTACGATTCGAAATCGGCGTGAAAAGGTAGCAGTCAGACGGATAAAGTAACTTTCACATTTATAATATAATATGAAAAAAATGTATTTATGTACTTTCTTCTATATTCAACTTGAAATTGAAATTAATTTAAATGTAACCCAGATCAAAACAAATATTTCTCAATCTCCGCAAACCACAGTATCAAAGTGCTACGAGATTTCGTAGCTCGTAGACCCTTCTACGCGCTACGCCATCAGTTGTTCTCATATTTCATTGTCGGCAAGTACAATCATAGTGACAGAGTGTATCTATCAATCAGAATGATAGACGTTCTTCTAGGCTATTTATACTAATTAGTGTTGGAATATGTGAATTAATGTAATTATACATACATACTATAATTACGAGTATGTAGCATACATACCTGGAAAAAGGAGACGCAAGTTTTTTCAGTAATTTATTTTAAGACTACTAGTGCCAGGGTTGACATAAAACAAACTGAATTGACATAAAACGACTGAGTTGACACTACTTCTTCTTGAATGATTCTTTTTGTTCTTCTTTTTTATTACGGACGCTTTCACGAACGTGCACGTCTTATTACATTGTTCTCACATGCATAATTTCAAAATGAATGATGTAACCAATTTTTTTGTATCAATTTTTTTTATTTAAAAGTGTCCGTGGAGTTTCTTGCCCGTTCTTCTCCATAGGTACCTACTACGCTTTGGAATGGGCAACTAGCTTTATATTTTTGACTGACCGACCCCTTGACAATTCAAAAGTGCCTGTAAATGGTTTAATTGAAATAAATGCTTTGAGTTTGAGTTTGAAAACAAGTTGCATAAAGTCACAGTTTAAAAAATGTTTTAAACATTAAGAAAAAAACATAGTTTTCCAATTTTAATAGCGAAGGAATTATAAAAGAAAAGTTATAAATGTTTAGGAAATAGCTCGAAAATAAATTACTTCGTTGCCGATAAAGTCCCGGTCTGTCATTGGTCAAAAAGAGGTAATTTCCCGCAATCATTTTGGGGACTTCCTTTATTTAAATAAACTTCTAGGTAATTCCGCGTCTAAGAACGAACATCGGAACGTAGGTACTGTATGTAGGGAAGTGGTTCAGTATCTGTGTTACATATTTAGATTGATTACAAAAATAACGTAAGTATGTTCACAGATCACATAGTTGGTTAGAGTACTAATACTAACTAACTATAACTAGTATTTTATTATCAGGTTAATTTTAAAATAGTCAAGAAATGAATTATATTAGGCCTGATTGATTTGTGTTGATGACATTTTGATAAATCTGTCAAAACAAAAAAAAAACTTGTTTAAAACATTTTGAACTGTTTGTTTTAAATAATTTAAAAAAAAAAGTTTTTTTTTCAACACTTAGCTGTGCTCACAGTTTCGCTCGATGAATTCTCATTAGGGAATTCATAGTTTATTCGAAATATCTACCAAATCAGTTGGTTTTGTTAATTTAAACTAAAACTTGTTGTTAGTGCATAGTTTCAAATTCAAATATGTTTATTGTTTGTTACATGTAGAAAAAGATCTTATAGTAATTATAATAGTAGCACTGTAACATACCTATAAGGTGTACAATATTCTATTACGTTATTATTTTGTAAACATTCTTAAAGTTGGGTTTAGTATATGAACGAAAAAATATAATAATCATTGTTGTAGTATAATAAACTTATAGGTAACTATATTTTGGAGCCGTTTGGGGTTAAAACCCTCGTGCCGTGGGGTCCGAGTGCTCATGGTTTGTTCAATCAAATCTCCAAACGACTGGTTGACACTTCTTGTGATCTGGCGAGAGAGACTGGCGGCATTGCCATACAACATGGCAATGCCGCCAGTCTCTTGGGTACATTACCAGTCGACAGCGATGCGGAGGAATTTTTCGACGCCATATTTTAGGTTAGTTTGTTAATAGTTATTGTTAGGTTAGGATATATTTTTAAATTTGGAAGAAGACTTAGAATACTCAGATATCAATTATTAAACTGTTCTATTATTATTCATTTGTGCTTATATAATTCATTGTAAATTTTAGTATAGATGAATTAGATATTAAATGTCTTGGTAAAATATTCGAGTCTGTATTACAAAAAATAGATAAAGAAATATCATTGTTTTTCATTATTTCTCCGAGGGAGATTGTTTAATTCGTTGAAATTAAAAAAGCCTTAATTTTAATATCTTTCACTTTTTTGAGAACGTGACATATACGGTAATCGCTTGTAATGTAATTAAATGTTAGTAAAGTGTATGGAGAGCGTGAGTGAGGGTGTGAGTGTGTAAAGTGTGTGTGAGTGTGTGTGTTTAGTGTGTGTGTGTGTAGTGTCTTGTTTTATTTCGAGACAATCCGCGTTTTTTCCATAACTAGTAGTATGATTCGTTTCTCTCATTTTTGTATTCTCTTTCAAAAATATATAAATCACACATTAAAATTAATTATTTACTAGCCTATAATTTTTTTTATAAATGTTAGCTCTGCCCCGCGGTTTCATAAGTCTCGATTCTTTAGGAATACCGGGATAAAAAAGTATCCTATGTCCTTCTCCAAGTCATGGTCTACTCATGTGCCAAATTTCATCCAAATCCGTTCAACCGTTTTAGCGTGAACGCGTAACAAACAAATAAAAAAACTAACTCGTTTTCGCATTTATAATATTAGTTAGGATAAGAATTATTTGCACACCAAATTCTGTAGACGAGTAACCCTTTGTAGCTAAATTGGGGTAATCAGGACTCAAAGGTATTTGCGATTAATACCCTGCTTATTTCCTGATTTAATGTGACGTAGGTATAATTCATTCGATCTATATAAATTTCGATGTAGGCGTCCGTAATCTACGATTAACGTAATCACAGTGTTTTATTATCGAAGTGTCTGTTTTTGTAACGTATTTATTTCAAGGTAACTTATTTGTGGCACCTTTGATTATAAAAAATCGGCCAAGTGCATGTCGGACCCTTACACGAAGGATTCCATACCACCGTTACATACAATAATAAAGCAATAAACGCCGAAAAAGACACGTTTATCGTATGACCCCTCCATTTTTAACTTTATTTAGCGGAAATAGAAATACACACCATACCACCATACCATACAATCTGTGAAAATTTCTACGTACGAGTATTACGGTTTATGAGATACATTCTGCTAACAGACAGACGGATGGATGGTCAACGGAGGCTTAGTAGGTAACGTTGGCCACCCTTCAGGTACCCTAAAAACCGGAATGGGTATAGAATTTAGTTAAAAAGGTCTCAATTTTGTATACTCATCATACCAACCAAACGTTGAGAGGGCACAGAAAAGTGGCGATCGTTTTCAAAGCGTTTCGTATTTCTACACCGGCTTTTAACACGATTGACATTGACAAACTTTTCAGTAGCTGATTCCTGACTGTAATCACTGGGTGTCAATTTGATAAATGTTTTTACTGTCTTCTAATTTAATTTGATAGTTTTTTTATTTATTTATTATAAAAACACGTTCTTTTCCTAGTTTAATATTATTGGAACTGTGTTTTTGTTGTTTCCTAAACTTATTGCATCCATTTATGATTTTATTTACTTTTGAATATTTTGACTTACTTTATAACAACGACTAGCTGCGTATTCTATGTAAAAAGTATTCTATGTCCTAATGCAGGTTTTGGTCTATCCATGTGCCAAATTTCGTCCAAATCTGTTCAGGCGTTTTAGCGTGAAAGCGTAATTAACAAAAAAAAACTCACTCTCGCGTATATAACATTATTTTGATAATTATGTTTCATTAAAGAATTTAGTAAGGTGGTGTCAGTCCCATATATTTTTGACTTTTCCATATATATACTCGTATATTCATAGAATGCCACTTTGTCTCGGCCCTCATGATAAGGCACATCTGGTTTTTATGAAGACCATGGTCTGATTACTACCTAATTTAATTTACCGTATGACCGCAACAAACCGCGAATCGTCAATAAAATATTAAAATTACTAACCACAAGAAATTTCCATAACCGACACTTCCATAATATACTTGCATGACATAATAAACGGGTCACTTTTTACACAATACACAATCCGCCCAACATTATTTGGGCGGATACCGCTTGGGCGGCCTTAATGGTTTTTTTCCTCAAAAAACGAGACCTTTGACAAGCTTCTGACGTAAAGGGTTGTTTTGTGTTAAAAAGTTGTTTTGCGATGTCATTTTGGCTTTTAACGAGGACCAGGGGTCTCAATTTAGAGTTTTTGCAGATTTTTCGAATCTATTTAAGCTGGGATTATCTCTTTGGGTGAAATGTTGGAGATAATTAAAAGATTAAGTTACCGGGTTTTTTTTTTGCATGATACACAAATAATGATTCCTGTTGTTTTCAAATTATGCTAAATAACTATGACTATAAGCTCGTGGCTAAGTAATAACAGCCGCACGGGTCGATCCATCAGGTTAAGCTACGCTTGCCAGGGTTGCTCCGTGGATGGATGACCATCTTTACATATCGAGACTCCTCCGTGCAAAGGAAAAGGAAAGCACGTTAAGCCGTTGGTCCCAGCTGTCATACTTGGATCTTTGACAGTCGTTACGGGTAGTCAGAAGCCCAAAATTCTGACAACCAGTTTTACCAAGGGTATCGTATTAATCAGTTACTGGGTTGTGGAGGTCAGATAGGCAGTCACTCTATGTAAAATACTGGTCGGCTGTCAGCCTCAGCTGAATCCGGTTAGATTGGAAGCTGACCCTAACATAGTTGAGAAAAGGCTAGGGAGATTGAACTATGACTGTAATATCCTAATCCTAAATAATGTTATAAATTTTGTTTGTTTGTTACGCTTTCACGCTAAAAAAGCTGAACGGATTTGGATGAAATTTGGCTCATGGGTAGACCATCAATTCCTATTGGGTCCCGCGATCAGATGATTCTAATATTTATAATTCTTAGGGGGATTATTGATGTTCCTGATCTGCTTAATCAAATCTGCAATTTATTTGTCCCAGATAATTACTGTCGTGGCAGAAAACACCGCTTACTGGCTATTCCAACTTGCCGCACTGTCGCACACTCCTCGGATATTAGCAGCTATTAACGCTCTCCTGAACTCAAACACAGATCTTGATATGTTTGCGAATGAATGGAAGATGATACTGTCAGAATGTCTGAATTTTTGTGAGAAGAATGCATGGTGTTAAATAAATTATATTATGTTTAAATAGTGTAATTGGGCTCGGCCGTTCTATTTAAAATAAATAAATAAATGACCTGGAAAAGGACATAGGGTATTTATATCCCGAAATTCTCACGGGATCAAGACTTATGCGGGTAAAACCGCGGAACGCATTTAGTATTGACATATAATTTGAAATAGGTACCTATTAATGTTGAAGATATGGCGGACAATACTATTGACTACTTATTGCTTATTAAATGCCAACTTTCAAAAGTGGCTTTATAGGTTGTCTAATTGGTTTTTTTTTCTTGACTTTGCGACGCTGATGCACCATGGACGCTAAACGAAATAGAAAGAAAGAAAGAATAATATTTATTTGGACACAGTTCGTGAAACACATAATAATAAAATGAAAATAATCTTAAAGCAATAATAGTAATAGTGTGTGCCTCACGGCTGTGCCAAAAAGGTGCGCAGGTGCGCGAAATAGTTATAGGTATAGCCTTCATCATTATCTGTCTAGTCTTGTCCCAACTATGTTGGGGTCAGCTTTCAGTCTAACTGGATGCAGCTCAATACCAGTATTTTACATGGAGCGACTAGTTATTTGTATAGCCATATTATGTTCATATTTAGAACCTAATATTATAGAAGAAAAAAAAAGGAAGAAAAAAATATTATTTGACTCAGATCAAGGCACACAAAACATTCACACAAAAACAAAAAAAAAACAGAAAAAAAAGAACAAATAATATATATATGAAAGTACCTCGCGCTTAGAGTTTATCTCTCTCTATATTGTCTTCATTTATGGTAACCAAGCACTTTATAATGGTAAGTACCTACCTACCTATCTAGAACTCGCCTTAGCTGCTTGAATATTTGAATTTTCCCAGTAAATAACCACATACTTGCTTTGTATATACCTTTTGATAAATATGTCCACGAGTGGGATTTGCGCACTAAGGATCCCGTACCACCAAAACTGTTATGGTTTACCTTTTTAGGGTCACCTCAAAAGGAAAAAAAACATAACCCTTATAGGATGACTCGTGTATCTGTCTGTCTGTCTTTCTGGCTGGCTGGCTGTCCATCTGTCACAGCCAATTTGCTCCGAATCTACTGGACCAATTTAGCTTAAATTTGGTACACATATGAATTTCTGTGACGCAAATACGGACGTGTAATTTTTTTGAAGTATTTATTTTTTAAGAAAATAGACTACAAATTACTATACCCCTATCTCCAAAACGTTACGGTTAAAAGATACAGCCATGTAACTATGTAACATACATAACGGAAAGACCGACAGACGGCGTAAGCTTAAAATAATAGTGTTCCGTTTACAGTGCCGATGGAACCTAAGCTGTTACTATATCGATGGCAGAAAAGTAGATGAAGACATCTACAGAATCGCAATTTTACAGCAGAGCACATTTAGTAAAAAATTGTGGCCATTTTAAGAGTTATGGACCGATTGACATGAAATTTTCTATATTGCATTAAAATAACCTTTTTTATTGATTGCATAACAGGCTTTATCGCTATATCGCTGTTTTATTGAAATAATGTAGATTTATTTTTTTACTCTGGAAAAACTTCGACATAGAAGAAGACATCTGCCTGATATCCGTTTATACGTTGTGATAAAAAGCGCCAATTCAATCTAAAATATCTAGTAAACCAATATTAGTGGATTTTTCAAGTGAGACGGCAGGGATAGCACGTGACCTTGCTATCTCTGCCGTCTCACTGAACTCGTGAACCACGCAAAATATTAATATTTTATATATTTTTTTAATCAAAAATGCATTGTAAAAAATACATTTCATAGTTATTTTTAAGAACATAATGTCAATAAATAAAACAATACCATGTTTTATTTATTCACATTATGTTCTTAAAAATAACTATATGTATTTTTTAAGTATTACTAGATACCTACGGTCAAAGAAAATAAATGATTTTATCAAAATAGACTCGTAAAATATGTCTATTTTCTAAAAAGTATTAGCCTTTAAAATTCACGATTTATCAGACTATTTTTAATCACTCAGTTAAAGGCATCATTGGCAAATTGGTATACATTAGACTGATAATAAAATTAAAAAGAAAAACAAAACAAAACAATACTTTAATTTAACAATATCAACACTGTCTTCTTACTACTTCTAATAGGAAAAAAAGAAATCAAAATGTTAACGATTAGGTCCAAAAAAACGAAGTTATTCTTCGCATTCAGCGCCATCAGCAGCTGATTCTTCCATGGCGCTGCTATGCTTAATATTTTTGTAAAAATCATGGTATCTTGGTCGGATTAAATTTTGTTGACACAAAGACATTAGGTCCTTGTATTTAGCTGTATTAATGGATAAAGTTTCACCATAAACTTTTCCAAGTTCTTGTGTATTATTATTGACTTGGGAAACTCGTCTGCTTGTCCTCTTGGAACTATCAATATACATGGCTAATCTCTCATTCAAATCGTATTTAGAAAATATTTTATTGTGTTGTCTGTATTCCACCACTATTTCGCGCACTTGATTCTTTCTTACTTTGTCCCCATCTTCATTTTTTACCCATTTCTGCTGATTAAGAGTAGACTTGGAATCCAGTCGCAAGCTCATCTCAGCGACAACCGGTACCATAGAGGACAGTAATATACCGACCGGTATACACTAAAATGTGCCAAGTGACTGATATCTTTGTTGACGTTTCAATATCTGTCAATGCTCCGAAGTAAAGGCGGGCAAATTCAAATGTCCGTTTCTACTGTGAAATTTTTATAAATTGAGTGTAAATGTCTTCATTTACGTGCCAGATTTTCTTCATTATTTTGAAATTTGAATTAATTTTAATACAGACTTGTAGATAGGGTTAATATAAGCTCAATTTTGTAAAAAAAAAGCATTTTCATAAAAATGTAGATGTCCGTATCTACTTTGCTGCCATCGATATAGCACCCTTTAGCCACGTAAAAATATAGCCTAGTTAAGTAGTCAAGGGTTAGCTTGGAGAAGCCCAAACTAAACAAAAAAATAAAATAAATAGGTAACCCTAAAAATATAGGTATACCTACTACAGTGGAATTTTACTCTTTTGGGAATAAAGGGAGTGTAAGTACATAAAACTCTACCACTAACGTCAAAGTTACGGTTAAGCGGTTAACCTGTCAGAGTTAATAAGCATGAAGTCTCGGGAAGGCGTATTGCTATTAATATTTACGTAGGCGCTGATGAGACAAGTTTCTGTTCGAATATTAAACCAACGGCACTGTTGGGTTGCGGAATAATCTATTCTTGCATTAAACATTGTTGAGCTACGACATGTTTTTGAAAAATAAAGTCTATTCCCTAAGCACTACAGAATAAACTTCTGGTGGCTGCTGCTGCCCTTGCATCACGATCTACACTTGCTGTACGAAGATTTGCTAGTTGCACAGAGTTGCACCACTTCGCGCAGATAAGCCATGGTATCTACGTCGAAGATGGCGCAACGACATGTTCTCATGACTCCGATGTTCGTTTGTGAAGTATGCACTCCTGTGCCGTTTTGTGGAAATAAAATAATTAACTACGAGCTACAACTACTTCCGGTCAATTAAAAAAAACGGGTTGCACTCCGGGAGTTCTGGCAGAAGTAAAAACTTGAATATTAACGTTGTGCATTTTTGATATTTTGGAATGGTTAGGGAATAATTTTGCATCGGTCTACTCTCCTTCCGTCTTACGAATTTTCGATCAGGTCACATGTCCTGACGCGAGTTTAATATTTTTTACCCATGACAAGAAAAGTGCACAACGCCGCTAAAGAAGTTTTCACTTCAAAAATCTCACCCTAGAAACTCAGGTAAAGTGAGGTTATTCCGCCTGATGATAGGGATTGACACTATTGCTCACTTCGAGCTCACCACCTTATTTTTCACGGTAGATTTTTACAGAATAGATTGGCCGCGGGGTGGGGCGATTTGGCAGCGGTCAAGGCGTGGGCACGAAACTGGGGTAAAAAAAATACAACGCTATACTGGAACGAGCGGCGAAATTAAACAAGTTTGTTCCTGTCGCTTGCGTGTCGCCACCGCCCGCCACCGCCCGCCCGTGCACCGCTCGATCGCCCTACGCCGCTTTCGCCCGTTTCATGCTCGTCACTTCAAAATGATATGCTTTTGTTTAGGTACGTCGCCGCCGCCCCGTGCCACTCCGCTGTCACCATCGCTTGGCCGCCGCTAATTTCGTGCCCACAGACTTATCCCACGTTCCCACGGACGTAATAAAATCGAGGCCTTTTTTTGTGCACTGGATTTGTGCACTCTGCTTAGCGCCGAGAGTTGAAAATCCAGTGCGTGATAAAATCCCACCGTGATATTTATACGTCCGTGTGAACGTGGGCTTAAGCTACGGACATGAAGTCAGCAGGCGCGGAGCGGCGGCGGTGGCGGCGCGAGGAGCGGAGCGTTTCAATGCATAGATTTATATGGAACTGGCCTCGAAGGCAACAGTGCGGGGAGCGGCATACGAGCGATGCGCACCAGTCTAGCGATGCCCGCGCGTCTGCATTGCCGTAGTGTTGTGCATTTTATTTTTAGATTTTTAACGACATTTTATTTTTTGCTTTGTAATAAAAATATTTATTTACTTATATTTAACCATTTATGTACACACAAAAATAAACAGACAAGATTAAAAGAACAGAAAAATACGTACAAAGGTGATGCTTATTTCTAATGAAATCTCTTCCAGCATACCTGCGATAGGACAGAGGGAAATATGTTAATAAATAACAAATAAAAAAAAAATTGTGGGAATATGTTGTCATCGCTGTTTAAACATTTCGTTCGCGAACAAAAACACTAAATTTCTAATAACACAACACTACGCCGCTCTAGCGCCGCGCGATTTGCCCGCGGCTTCGAGACCGTTGTCAATTCTGTAAAAATCTCACCGTGAAAACTTGCGTGGAGTGAGCTGTCAGTGTCATCTTATTGATGCTAGGGATTGACCAAGCATTAAATTTACAATCTTAATCGAGATTTTAATAAAAATTTATTTTATTTATTATAGGTAACGAACTTGCGCCTCAGGCTATTTGTATTAAGGACTAGTCTAGGAACAAAATAGAATAAAACAAAATTGAGTTTCTAATGGATTATCTGTTTTGCTGTTTTATTTAAAACCTCTAAATAGCAATGTTTGGACACTTAAACACTAACTGGCTTTAAAATACTTAATATAAAATGATTAATAGAATTAGCATTCCAATGTAATTAAAATCTCGATTATGATTGTAAATGTAATGCTTGGTCATCCCTAGCATTAGGTGGGATGACACTGCTCACGGAAAACTTAGGTGAAGTGAGCTCACTCCGAGCTCACTTCACCTAAGTTTTCACGGTGAGATGGTTACAGAATAGCACTGTGGGTCTGGGTTGCCACGCCGCTTCCTGCGCCGCCGCCGCCCCCACCACTCAATCGCTGACTTCGACACCGAGGCCTTACAGTTACATATAATTTAGGTATTTGCAAAGGGTCCAAGTCTTGAAATACTTTGTACTTACTTTTGGTCTAAAAACTTAGGACCTCTGACAACTAGCAGCTAAGGTTTCAACAACTAGACCAAGCGGGTTCCAAACTACTTTTAGGTACCACACAAAACTTTATTTTCCTTGTAACAATAAAACAAAAACAATGGTCCTACGCTCCGACACAACACGACACATTGACCGACTTGCTAAACTTCACTGTCATTGTAAATCTCACCTTTTGTGTGAAAACAAAAGCTTTGTGATTCTGGATAATCCTTTACCCCATTTGAGAGTCTGCTTACCTATTGTTGTGTTAGAACTATGAACAAAAGAGTTGGAGAGAAGGCGACGTAAAACATACGTCACTGGCTGTTTTGATTTTGGAGTTGGTGCAGCGTTTCGTCAATTGTTCTTGATAGTATCTGAAAATTGGTTAAATAATTGGCAGTGTATAGAGGGCCGTTAGCGGCACTCTATCCCTATCGGATAAAGTGCCGTTAGCGGCATACACGTGGCACTGCCTCGGCCCGGCTAAAGTGCCGTCAGATTTCCATTGTCATTGTCACTGTCACTGAGTCACTGTCACTTGTTATTTTGTTTTATTGTTGAGGTTAGGTCGCTGTAAAACACCACGTTTACAAAACATTACATTCTCTTGTGCCTAAACTGACCCTGGCGTTGTGTGGTCACAGTTCTAACCTAACCTAACCTATCTAAACTTTCAGCCATTTTAGTTTGCTACTTCAGTTTTCATAAATTCAGACAATGTAGTGACTTCTGATAGATACATTAATTTTGATATTTTTATTATCAAAATTATAAATTATCTAAAACAAATACGATTGAATCAGTCAATACAAAGGGCGGCGAGCTAACCTCAAAAATCAAACAAAATAACAAGTGACAGTGACAATGCAATGCTTATGGCACTAGCTACTAGAGCTACTGTCACGTATGCCGCAAACTGCGGCACTTTATCCAATACGGATAAAGTGCCGCCAGCGGCACTCTAAACATTTCCTAAATAATTTTATTTTTTTATTACTTTTGTGCCAGTTCCTGTATAAATTAAAAGGTATAGAATACGTTATGATAATTACCTATGTTTGAGGCTTGCGCTTAGCAAGTAAATACCAACGCTCAAATAATATACTGGTAATGCTTAGCCACTAGATTTGTATAAGCGAGAACCATCCCTGAATTTTGTAGAGTAATAGTGGTTGTCATTGTCATGAAGTTTATTCAAACACCTGTTCCCGCCGACTGTAAAACTTCTTTCACACGCTACAGCAGGGTAGCGGGCAAAAATGTATGATTAAACCAGCTATCTAATTACGCAACACATTTTCGCAAACGATTACGACAAAGGACAATGCTCAAAAATGTATGGACACAGTCCCCACCCTTATAGCACTTTAAAACCTATGTTGATCGACCATAGTCGGGCCATAGTCATCGTATCAGTTTATTGTATGACAGTGAAACTGAAATGTCCATCCGAATAAAGTTATATCGACATGAAAAACCAAAACCCAGAATCAGTCACAATTGTATTGCCGGTTAATGTTCTTTGAACATTAAACATAAAGAAATAATCGAAGATCTGTGTTCCAACTATGTCACAGCCTTATACACATTATCACTGCCGGAGCAGTAGCACCTCCATATCAGCATCGACTTCACATACTTTTTTTTTAAACTTACTGGGATGATTAACGCTGGTAGCATACCTCCGCCGCGAAACTGTAGCAGCGAAACCGCAGTAGTTCAATTCAATAGACTCGCGTCATGTTCCGCTACTCAAATTGGATGCGAGTAGCGGAAAATGACGCGAGTCTATTGAATTTAACTACAGCGGTTTCGCTGCTACGGTTTCGCAGCGGAGGTGTGCTACCGGGTTAAACCTTCGTTCCGAGTTTTCAAACAACTCTTTGGAATCAAAATGGTGACTAGTCCGCACATTATACAACTCCCGGGGCAGCTAGAAAAAAGTTCAATGAAGAATTCTATTGAATATCGTTTTCGTGAAGTAACAAATGACTTTTGTTTAGGATTCTAATAAAAATACCGACTTAATTACTAATTAAAACCTTTTACTTTTATTGAAACAAATGGATAGATTACTCTGTGTTTGCAGTGTCTATTACAATTTTAGGTTTCATCATGTCGAAAAAGAACATTAATCGGCAACATAATTATGACCAATTCACTATTCTTCTTACCGATATAACTTTTTTCGGATGGACATTTCAGTGTCGCTGTCGTACAATAATATGATAAGATGGTTAAGGCCCTCCGATCAACATAGGTTTTAAAGTGCTACAAGGATGGGGACGTTTTGCACATTGTTCTTTGTTTCATTTTGACAGTTCAACAACGTTCATTGCGTTATTTACGTTATTGAGAAGAATTTATTTTCGAGCGTATGAAGCAATGGATTAGCAATTTGTTTCACAACGATTCAAATTCCGATTGATCGTGTATTACGTAATTATGGTGCATGTGAACTGTGCAGGTACGTGTGAAACTTTAATACTTTCATTCTTTTTCGTGTGGTTATTGACTAACCTTTTTTTTTTTTTTTTTTTGGTTGGGATATCATCAAATAACTCCTCCGTGTCAGGCTCTTACTGACTAAAACACACCCGTGTTCCTTCTGTTGCCTGTGCAATGCCAGGGGGCGACGGTATCCCTTTCGGACTTTCCCGCAACCCCGGCTGGCAATGGTCTCATCGGACCCCTTCACTCGCTGACACTCTTTGAGGCGCGCGTGGAACACAACGCGCCGTCGACCCGGGCTTGGTCCGTACCGGACGGCGAGCTACCCATTGCTCACCGTCCACAAGCCCGCGCCTACGGTGGCCGGGAATCGGCAATCGAATTGTAATCTAAATTTAATCTAAATAATCCTATCTCACCATAGATCTTCTTCTTCTTTTCGTTTGGTTATTGACTAACCTGGTGTCGGAGTTTTTATGCTGCTCATGGGCTCTGACTTGGCTTCATATGCCGTCGAGAAATATCTCACGATGTTTTCCTTCACCGTTTTTGAAGCAAGTGATAATTAAATAATACCCACATGAATCTGAAAAGTCAGAGGTGCGTGCTTTGGGTTCGAACTCCAGCCCTATGACATGGCAGTCCGACGGTCACACCACTAGGCTATCACTGCTGTATCCACACCTACTTTAATACTGTAAAATAATCAAGAGATTTAGCTCATTATCGTCCCTAATTGGTTGGTCGTTAGTATCAGGATAACCGGCATTACAGCCGCACACCGCAGACCGCGGTCACCACCGGCACGGCCATCTATACCGCAGACACCGCTATAACTACAACAATATATCAAAATATTATCTTGATATATTGTTGTAGTGTCGATTATAATGCATGATTATTCGTGACTAAAGCGTCGTGCAGACCAGCGCGACGCGAATCTAACAAAACAATTTCTAAGAAAACTCACGGTAGAACAATTACTTACCGGTGTCGCGTCGCGTGACAAGTTGCGCTAGTCTGCATGAGCCTTAATGCTTCCAAGTGACGCGATTTGATTTCTATAATCTGTTTCTAGAACGTTTTACATAATAAGTATTTGGGTGACAGAGTTCTGCTCGGATTTTCTCAAATATGAGACCTAGCTAGATCAATTTTTCACCCCCGTAACTCCTACAGGGTGTTAAAGTAATTGCGTGCCATAGCTTAGGGATAGGTTCAATATCGATAAAGGAAGCCAGAAAAAAAAAATAAGTTCAACCTTATTTAGTACCTACTTAATACGAAGGTAAAAATTCGAATTGTAATTTACATACCGTCGTCGTAGCGTTAGTTCGATTCGCGTTCGATAGTAGGCAAGTAATTAAAGCATTTAAACAAATAAAATAATTTTGATTCTAAACGATTGATATTTTAAGTTAGTAGGTGCTACTAAAGGTGGCCTTTTTTTTTGGCATCCGTTATCAAAACTGAACCTACCCTTAAGCTATGGCACGCAATTACTTTAACACCCTGTATATTGCAAATTTCATCGAAATATTTAAAGCCGTTTTCGAGAAAGTTTACAAATCTATACATATTCGCTTTTAAAGTCAGTTTTCGTGTTTGTCTGTATGTCCGCGTTGTTTTTCTAAACCACGCAACAGATTTTGATGAGTTTTTCACCATCGTTTAGAGAATTTATGCAGGAAGGTTTATGTGTATAGGTAATATGAAAGTTACGTAAAACTAAGAAATCTCCATGCTTCGTCAAGTCGTAAAAACCATGCGAAGCAGGAGCAGGTCGCTAGTATATATATATACAAATATTGCTCATTTAATAGTATAGGATTTGCATGAGTTTTTACACAACACCGTTCGCGATAACCTACGGAATAAACTTAAAAAAAAACCGGCCAAGAGCGTGTCGGGCCACGCTCAGTGTAGGGTTCCGTAGATACCGCCAATGCCAAGGAGAGACCAACCGATCAATTCGATAATACCCGACCCAATGTAATAAGTACCTACAGCGCCATCTCTCGGGGAATTGGGTTACTAATTAATACATAGACGTGCCATAGTTTTCGGTGGTAATTTTGGATTGCGAGAACCGATTTTAATCATTCTGTTTTTGTTTGATAAAAGATACGTCCAGGATAATAAAATATGTAAACGAAGTTAAAAAAAATGCTTGCATATACGATTATACTACAAACTTAGTCCAGAAATTATTTTGTACAACTTTTTGTCTTTTTTGTACAAAAACTGTTGTTTCCATCAAGTTCAAAATGATTTTCCTAGAAAGTCCTTATAAAGTTCTACTTTTCAGATTTTTTTCATATGTTCTAAACTTATGGTTCAAAAGTTAGAGGGGGGGGGGGCACATTGTTTTTTACTTTTTAAGCGATTATTTCCGAAGTTATTGACATTATCAAAAAATGATTTTAGTAAACCCCTATTCATTTTTAAATACCTTTCCAAAAATATATCACACGTTAGGGTTGAAATTAAAAAAAAAATCGCTTCCCACTTTACATATAGGGGGGCTACCCTAATAAAACATTTTTTTCCAATTTTTATTTTACCACTTTGTCGGCGTGATTGATATACATATTGGTACCAAATTTCAGCTTTCTAGTGCTAACGGTCACAGAGATTAAGCGAGGACGGACGGCCGGACGGACGGACAGACAGACATGGCGAAACTATAAGGGTTCCTAGTTGACTACGGAACCCTAAAAACGGGTTGCACTCCGGGAGTGCCAGCAGAAGTGAAAACTTGAATATTAACGTCGTGCATTTTTAGGGTTCCGGAGTCAACTAGGAACCCTTATAGTTTCGCCATGTCTGTCTGTCTGTCCGTCCGTCCGTCCGTCCATCCGTCCGTCCGTCCGTCCGTCCTCGCTTAATCTCTGTGAACGTTAGCACTAGAAAGCTGAAATTTGGTACCAATATGTATATTAATCACGCCGACAAAGTGGTAAAATAAAAATTGGAAAAAAATGTTTTATTAGGGTAGCCCCCCTATATGTAAAGTGGGAAGCGATTTTTTTTTTAATTTCAACCCTAACGTGTGATATATTTTTGGAAAGGTATTTAAAAATAAATAGGGGTTTACTAAAATCAAAAAAAAAAAAAAAAAAAATCGATCAGGTCACGTGTCCTGACGCGAGTTTAACATTTTTTACCCATCACAAAAAAAGTGCACAACACCGCTAAAGACGTTTTCACTTAAAAAATCACAATCGAGTCAATCACATTGAGCGGTTTATCCCACAATAATTGGTAAAGGCTTGTGATTGTGGGTTATGGTGATTCACACCATCATAACCCACAATCTGTAATCAGGTTCATATTTGGGTAGGTATTGTGGGTATGAAGCTAATTCGAATTAAGTTAAGGCACTATGATTTTCTTACCTCATACTATTAACACCTCATCAGAGTCATCTAATTTAGCAATTTAAACTAACAGTACCTACAGTTCAGATAATATTGCAAAACTGCAGATCACACTATATCAACATTCTCCTCAGCAAAGTAAAATTCAAAAAAATATTAAAATGTTTACCCACACTCACAATTTAGCTTAGCAACCGTTTGACAAACAAATTAATAGCATATCTACAGGCTATGGGCAGTTGAACTGTGCAATAAACTCCGCCTGTGTTTGTGGTCTCACTGGAAATTCCCGCGCAAACTCATCTGTGAAGTGTACCATTTGAGTTACCGGGGCAACGGGCGGTGTAAGCTGTAAGAAAAATGGCAGAAACATTAAATAAATAAATGAATTCTTTATTTCACCAAAAGCCATCACAGTACAAGAACTAAAAACGAAGGGCATATAAGACTTATAACGAGGTCACAATAATTTTAATTCCCTGACTCTTAAACTAGGTGTATGTGCCTGTGTCTTAGGAGTCAGTGATTCTCCGTAACAAACAAGATAAAGCCACAGTATAATAAAACGGGACGTTACAACAATAAACAAATGGTGTAAAATAAAACAGTATATAATCTATGTAAAGAAATCACAAAATGAAAAACGTTTAACTGTGTGGTGAGGTGAATAAATGTAGGATCCGAGAGTGTGTGTGTGTGTGTGTGTGCATATGTGTCTTTTGTGTGTTAGTGAGTAAGTGTAGGATGTGTGTGAGTGCGTATGTGGTGTGTAGGTAAAGGTTGTTTACATAAAGGTGTCTTTTTTCGCGTCATGCATTTTTCGTGATGATTAATGTTGATTATTTCTATATGTCACCGTACTAGTAAGATTGTTTTTGAGATTGTGAACTGAGTGAAAGGGTTAGGTTAGGTTAGAACTGTGACCAACCGCTACTTCCAAGTTGCTCGCAGCTAGGCAGGCTATTCGTATTACGCAAGATGCTTTACGCCGCAAGCAAGTTTGATACTAGATCACAATGTGTTCCCATGGATAGATTATAAACTATTGAAAAATTATGCGATAAATTGTAAATGGTTTGTTGCAGTTCACAATTCTTCTAAAGTTTATAATCTAACGGGTTTCGATAAAAAACAAAGAGTAAGAAACATGTAAGAAAATCTAGCCGAACCACTACAAATTATACAGGATGAAAAGTAGCTTATAGCCTTCTCCAGGTCTGGCCATGTGCCAAATTTCATTCAAATCAGTTTAGCCGTTTTAGCGCGAAAGCTATAACACACAAAAAAACAAACTTCCGCATTTATAATATTAGTTAGGATGAAACATCGAATTTACCTACTGCTAACATTTTTCTAAATATCAGCAATGTTGAGTTAATGACTTATGACCCATTGTCACCACATTTAGCAAACCAGCATTTATTGAAAGCGGGAATCATCCAACTGACCGACCTGACCGAGTGTAAAGATGAATGGAAACTATTTATTTTTTTAAATTTCTATATGCGTTTAAAACTAAGACTCCGCTGTCCATCTGTCTGTCTGTCACCGTGCTGTATCTCATGAAACGTATTAGGTACCTATACAGTCGAAATTGTCATAGATTGTGTATTTATAATGCCGCTATAAAAACAAACAAAAAAAATAAAAAGTTGAAAGTGATCCCCATATAAGAAGTTTTTCGGCGTTTTATTTGCTAAATATTGTACCTACATAGGTACGGAAACCAAAGTGTGCGAGTACCTAATACTTTTTTTTTTTTTTTTACTATGGCATCTCGCAGGTATACCACTAAGGTATTTACGACCGAACAATCCTGTGGCTGCCTTAAGCACTACACTCAAAGCCTCCAGCCAGGAGCAAAACTATTCTAAATTAAAATTAGGCGAACGCTCGCTAAGGGCACCCCCTGTGGGGTACGAACCTCGGCTTAGGGCGTCGCTGAGGGGAGGACAGCAAGATGGGACAGGCTGGATCAAGGATGTATCATTATTATTATACGGGGAATTTAAAGCTACGCGCTCAGCTGCGGCGCGGGCTGGCGCTTCATCGGACAAGGGTCGGGGGGGAGTATTATTTACTCGAGAGGGTCGCAATCGCGGAGGACCTCGGCGGCGAGGTCGGTACGACGGGTGTCGGGTGTGTTTGTGCACTGTACTGGTGGCCCTATTGCTCTCCTGGAGGAGAGTGGTGGGATCATCTGAATCGGAGAGGAACCTAATACTCACAGTTAGCCGGCTTTTATTATAAAGATGCTCTGCTCGCGCCATCGTAGATCTAGTGGGAATGTTCTAATATTCTACCAACTATTCATCGTTGAAGCTTCATTAGATGTCGTTGTAAATATTGACCATTATTTTTCTACTAGTTGTTACCCGCGACTTTGTCCGCGCGGTTACGAAGATATCAAGTTTAATGATGTTTATCGAAACTTGCGAGACTGCTTAGACCTCTTTAATCCGGCCCTGTCGCAAAATCCGTTCTTAGCAAACGTCTACTAACTATTAATTACCTCCCAAAAAATTAAGGACTTTCATACAAACTTGCGAGAGCCATTAAGCCGCCTTAATCTGGACCTGTCGCAAAATTCGTTCTTAGCGGACGTCCACTAACTATAACCTTCCTTCCTGCTAACCTATATATCACCCCCTTTAGGATTTTTTTTGAGACAAAAAGTAACCTATCTCTTACCCTTGAATGCGATTTATCTCCTTGTCGAATTTGATCGAAATCCGTTCAGTGGTTTAGGCGTGAAAAGATAACATACAGACAGACATCTTTGTACTCCAACCTCAGTAGGCCCGATATAGTTTTTTGACCCTAGTAATAAGAAATAGGATCGACTGGCATCAAAAAAGCTTTTGTGAAAATTGGCCATTTTATTGCTGACTGTATTTTTTTTTTACGGATTAACAAGCTGTAGTGGCGATGGGGAGGGGCCGAGACACATAGCGCGCAGAACTGATGGCCGATGGGGCAGAAAGGTTCTGGAATGGAGGCCACGTACCGGCAAGCGCAGCGTAGGACGTCCACCCACAAGGTGGACAGACGACCTAATAAAGGTCGCAGGAAGCCGCTGAATGCAGGTCGCTTCCAACCGGCCAATTTGGAAATCATTGGGGGAGGCCTATGTTCAGCAGTGGACGTCCTATGGCTGAAATGATGATGATGATGATGTTTTTTTTTTTCAAAATCTGTGAATGCAGATCAACATGTTTCAAAAAGTTAAGGACAGTCTCCTAAGACTGTTTTCTAGTAGCGACAACAGTTAATGTATCATCGAAGAAGTTCATAATATATCTATACACCGTTAGAACTATTTTTGCTTGCAGTACTCGGCTGCTATAGAACTGGGGCGGTAACAGATGTGGTCATCGTGTTCACGGGATTTTGTTTTCAAACTGCTTAGATATGAAGTTCTTCGATAGTACGTGCCCTTATACAACATCCCTATCTCAAAAACCACCCTGGACATATTGCTATGATTGACTGCTTAGATCCATAAAGCTATAGCGTGATGATTATTTTTTAAAAGGTTAAATCCGTAACTATCTGCAATAATCTAACCTTTTGACTAGCCTTTTACAATTTGCGGTAAACTATAGAAGAATACGAACATAATGCAATATTGCTCATCCCCCATAGCATATAGCGTGATAATATTTTTTGAAAAGTCTATTGTAATGTTTGTATTATTTGACTTATAGATTACCAAATTTCAAGGTAATCAAGCCTCACAGTAAAATCCTCCGCTGTAAAAATGAATACCCCTTTTCACCCCGTTAGGTGTAAAATTAAAAAAAACCCTGATATAAGTTTTTATTTATTTACAGTTTTTAGTATAAATACTGAGTTTCGAGTTAATCAGACCGCTCGTTAAAATTCTTCCATACAAACTTTGACAACCCCCAATCCTCCTTTAGGGGGTAGTTTAGAAAAACTAAAAATGGCAAAGTTTATAATTTCCATACATAAGAATTCGTGCCACGTATCAAGTTTATTAACTCAAAAAATAAGATTTTTCATACAAATAAAATCCCCCCTTTTCTCCCCCTTAAAGGTCGAATTTCCAAAAATCCGTTCTTAGCGGACGTCTACTAACTATAAACTACCTCCCTGCCAAATTTCATCTTTATACGTCAAGCGGTTTTCGATATTTCGTGATGAATGAGTGAGTGAGTGAGTGAGTGAGTGACCTTTTGCTTTTATATAAATAAAGATAGAGTCGCTTCCCGCCACCGTTTGTCACTTAGACCGCAGTACTAGACCGACAACTCGGAGGACCCGAGTACTCTTCGTTAATTAGACTCCTGTGTAAATTTGTTCTGCCGATTCACTTAATAATTACTGTTAGTTTTTTTTTATGTATTAAGGTAAAAAAAATGTTGATCCTATCCGATCTTGAATTTGTTAGGTTTTTGTGGAAATTGTGGTTTTTACTTATTTTATGCATGTGATGGGGTGACATTTAGATAAAAGTTAGCCGAAGATTTGCGTTATGGTTATTAAGCTGAATAAACTTAAAATTCAAATTCAAGTCAAGTGAATGCGCGTCCACTGTGTTACACCATTTCAGGTATGCAAAACTATCATTAAAATTATACCATGTCAGAAATTCCAACTAATATCTTATACAATTTCATAAGTTCCAATTAATACCATAAACAATGTCATTAATTCCAATTACAATGAAACAATTGAAAAAAAAACACTGTCATTATTATTACACAAGTTAAAAAGGAAAGCGAGGAAAACACTATTTTTATTATTATTATATTTTTATTATTATTTTGCTTTATTAAAAGGATTTGACTATTTTCTGAAGACCAGCTATTTAATTACGCAACACGTTTTCGTAAACGATTACGGCAATTTTTTTTCTTTTTGACAGTACAACAACATTCATAGCGTTATTTAAGTTGTTGAGCAGATTGTTTTTTTGAACTTATGAAGCAATAGATTAGCAATTTGATTCCATCGATTCAAATTCCGATTGATCGTATATTACGTAATTAGGGTACAGGCTGTCTTGAGCAATTATAGTCAAATCCTTTTAAATAAGTATGGGAAAAGTTGTACTGCAGTAGAACAGATTATTACAGGCTACTTTTATTATTATCCACCATAACAACAAACACATAACAGAATCACAATAATGATCTCCATACAATTATTGCGCATCTAACTATTTACGCTAGATACAAAATTAAGTGATAAATGATTTCATTTATGTAAGTAGATTTGTATAAACACTTTTACACGTAAATCATATTTTTAAAACTAGATGAGGTCTCTCATGTGTGAAGCGACTAATAAATATAAAAATAAAAGGAAACTTATGAGTTGAAGTACTTGTTTGCATCGCTGTCATCCGAAAACGTGCCCAGAAGACTTACAGCATTGCTACGATGAATGGCACTGCTAATTATTTGGCCGAAGAACGAGCCAGCCCTCTGGTCACGAGAAACGTCGACCAAATTATTTATTATAGAGAAATTTCCTAATAAAGGCTCATTAAAACGTCTTTAGGAAAACTATTAGGTAAGTTATCACCTTATCGTAAATCTTCAGTTAACTATTGAAGTTTTCCTATAAGGGTATCACCCAGAATATTATGAAATTTACAGCCTTACGTTAAAAGGAAAACATGGCGTGGAAACATGAACTTAATGAGCAATTATTCAAATTCATCTATGTAAGTAAGTAGAGAAGAGGCGTTTTTCCTGCAACAGGAAAAATGATTACAGAATACTTTAATTATTACCAACCATAACACCCAAACAGAAAGCTCATTACGATTTCATTAGCAAAAGTAGTATTAGTAGTCAAGTACAGATATTACATAATTATTTTACAAAACAGTTTAAGGTAGAGTATGAAATAATTGCATTAATTTTTGCGACTGAAACGGACCATAGTACTGATATATAAAGTACCAGACCATGTACTGAAGTAAAAAGATTTTTTTTTTTTGGAACTATTAAGTTTTTATTTGCGCTTCCCATTTATGGAAGCAAACCCACCTTTTAGAAAAAAATGAAGCAAATTATCCGACACACGTTAACTTCAATTCAAGGATACAGCTTTAAAAAAATATTCGTGCACTGGACAGGTCCACTCAATCTGTGAGGTTCTTTCCTCAAAAGACCATTTCCGACACCAATCTAAGACTGTGACCTCTGAGTTTGTTTAGGCCTTTCTTCTCAGAGTAGTCAGATATGAAACGCCGACCTCATCTAGTTTTAGAAATATGATTGCCGTGTAAAAGTGTTTGTACAAACTAACTTACAGAAATATAATCATTTCATTTCGAAACAGACACGCAAAGTGTGCCCCTTTTTTGTCAAAACGAAGCATGGTAAAATTACACCAAAGGATATACATAGTTTATTCGGTATAGTTCTCGACATCCCAACATTTATGCCAAGAAAGCAAATATTACTTAACTCCTAAGAATCTAAGCTACATTATCTCCATTTAACATAACATAACAAAACTTATTATCTCCTGAATCCCAACAGTTCCAAGTATGCGCACAGAGTTCGGCGTTAAAGATTCTGGGCTGTGCGACTTGGCCTCCTACCAACTGTGTGTTCAGCGTTATATATTATGTGCTAGAACAATAGCTCAGGTATATGAAATACTTGTGTCTTTGCTATAGTTTTGTGCAGTAAATAATGGGATGTTTTGTGGTTGAAATATATTATAATGTGGTTTGTAAGATAATGCATTTTGGGGACTGTTTTATCCATTGAAGTATTTCTGTTTTCCTGTGACGGTATTCTATATAACAGGCATATCTGTTATTTTAAGAGTCTATAAATTTCAGCTCAAATTTACTCCTTATCTCGCTCACACGATAATTTTCGTGGACCGAGTGAGAGCGAGAATGAGCAGCGGGGAGAAGGCTCCAAGGCGCCAATAATTTAGATCATTTAATTTTCTTTTTACGACGAAAATAAAAAAAATAAAAAATCAGACATCTGCTTTATAGTTAGTTCAGTTATTATGCAAAGTTTCATGATCTAATTTGAAGTATTTTTTAAGAATACCAGCGGTGTATTGTTCGGTTTGTTTTTTTTTTTTTTTTTTCTATCGACCATATTTTATGGAATCGTGTTTTCGTCAACTGTTGTACTTACCATTAATCCTCAACTTTACCATATATTTACATATTTCGAAACGAATGTTGCAGAATTTTCGATATAACGAGGATCATGCTAAGCAAAGTTATGTTCGACTAGCTTTTGCCCGCCTGGAAAATTATCCCACGGGAACATACTACCAAGATAAAAGTATCCTATGCCACCATGGTTAAATGGTCTACCTGTGTGCCCAAATCCGTTCAGCCGTGATATACGAGATTACGTGAAAATGTATCAGACAGAAATACAGAGTTACTATCGTGTTTATAATATTAAGTAAAAGTATGGATGTCTAATAGGGCTGATGGTATTTATATTTTAACGCAATATTAAATAGGTGTAGAACTGCGGCTTCAATAAGGTCAAAATCAAATTTCGAAAAAAAAAAAAAAAAACGAGTTTAAGGAGTCTTATTTCAGCTGTCTTTTACCCACCTACTTATCCTTTTCAGATTACCCCACAACAAAGGACTTCTAACAATCCAAAGAACCTATCACCTTTCTTTACACTCTCTCCATAACCACAGTAATCCCTTCTTTTCGCTCAAAGTTTCAATATAATTTCGGACAAAATCCGTATCTCCGGCAAAAACCTAGCGAGATGCTTTTCTCGGATAAAATGCATGTCGTCGCCCGTTGCAATACCGGCCCGGGTGTCTCGTAAAACCGGATGAATCCGGATTTCACGGGTAGTAACCGAAGCTGGAAGATCACCGGTGTCTTTGAGCAGTCTATATTGTTTGGTAGGTTAGGTGAAAATAGTAAAGATCTAAATCTTTTGTGAAGTTGCAAGATAAGCCACCTTTTGTTGCAAGATAAGGTGTTACTTTGTAAGAAAAAGCTGCACTCTTATAAAAATTGTCTATGACTTCAGGTACGTACTTAACTTTTAACTTTTCAAAAGATTGTGGTCTTTATTAGTTGACATACGAAGATATAAATATTGTAAAGGACATATAAAACAAAACACACACATACACATACATAATACACAGATAAAACAAAATATGTAGTAAATTTTTTTTCTCTGTTGTCTATTTAGTATATGGGAGTCTTTACAAAAGTTCTGGTAGTCTCAGCCAATGTCAAAGATATGAGGAACCATAGAAAAATGAAGAAGCGCTCAAAAAAAAAAACCTAAATTATTACCGCAGTTTGTTCTTGATAACCCTCTGGTTATTACAAAAATACTAAAACTTCTGTACCTTACACCCAATGAAGTAACAACGTAGCCACGCATTCCACATTTGACAAACTCAACCCCAAACGCCCGTCACCCCCTAAAAGTTAATGAAAGCCGATATATCCGGTTATAACCAGTAAATGGTCGTGTAATGGCGGCTTCGGGAGATCATTATGTGACCTTCTGTGTACATAATGTTAACAAATTGCCTGCAGCTTGGATAAATATGCAGTTCAGTTTGTATTTAAGTAAATATGGGAGGTATAGCGGGCATGGCTTGGCCGCTGGCCAGGTTGACGTGGATTTTTTAAAGGCGCTGATTGGCTTATAAATTTTAAAAGCTCGGCTTTTTCGGGTAATCTGCGAATGAATTTATTTCAATGTTCCGTGTTAGGTCTGTGCCTTTTTATGCTCTAGTGGTCAGGAAGTTGCTACTATTTATTATCATAAATAATAATACTATCATAAACAGTGAGCGGTTGAGCTGAATGGTGCTGATCCATGCGTCATGTTCGTGAACGGGCGCCGTCAGTTGGGACTGGTCATCTCTTAGCTGCCATGGCTTATTTTAATTTATTTTAAGTTTTTGAATGATTCTTTTTTTTTTCTTCTTTTTATTACGGACGCTTTTACGAACGTGCACGTCTCATTACATTGTTCTCACATGCATAATTTCAAAATGAATGATGTAACCAATATTTTGTATCAATTTTTATTTATTTAAAAGTGTCCGTGGAGTTTCTTGCCCGTTCTTCTCCATAGGTACCTACTACGCTTTGGAATGGACAACTAGCTTCATATTTTTGACTGACCGACCCCTTGACAATTCAAAAGTGCCTGTAAATGGTTTAATTGAAATAAAGTCAAAGTCAAATAATTTATTTCAATTAGGCACAAAAAAGGCACTTTTGAACGTCAAAATTTACAAAAAATAATAAAACTGATTCTAGTCGCCCATTCCAAAACGTAGTTTTCGTATGGAGAAGAATGGGCAAGAAACTCCACCGTTACTCTTTTAAAAAAATCATTATATCTTGTATAAACTTAATCATATATGTGAAGACAATGCACCTAGAATAAATGCTTTGAGTTTGAGTTTTGAGCAGTAATCGTGAACAAAAAAGGCTCTATTAATTTAGCCGTTTTTTATTCACGAGTGAATTGAAAAATGGTTTTTTTTTTCAAGAAAAAGAAATCTGCTAATGATTTGCAGTATTTAGGTGTTTAACTTTATAGCGCTCTTCAGTAAATCTATATTATTCAAATATCATTCTAGAAGCTTGCAATCTTTTTTTTTTTGATAATTTGTTTCGCTTAACAACAAGTAATTCTAAGATTAACGACGTCTGTGACTGCGGACATAACAGTTTTCATGAACGAGCTTAATTACCATATCATGAAGCTTCTGCCTTTTATATAGTCACAAACAAGTTTTATTTCGAATCGTGAATTTAAAGCGTAAAGTAATTACAGCTATGCAGGGCGGTGTCATAAAATTTTAGGACCTATAATGTACATACTATCGCGTTACATTAAAAAACATTCATTCATTTTGAAATTAGGTATATCTATTGTTCGTGTTGATATTGCATGGCATATTTTTTTTATTGCAGTATGGGCCTGCTCTTGACCTCGATCTTGGCTGATGAAAAGCGATGGATGAGGTCTATGATGGAATGAGCGTGCCCAGAAGATGCTCACTCTTGCTTTGAAGGCGGACGGGTTGTATGTGGAAAGGAGCACTGACTTAGGCAGAGAGTTCAACACTTTGGCTGTGCGCATAATTAACGTGGAGGAGCAGCGTTGACTAGAAGGACGGGATATCTACCAAGTGCGGATGGTACCCAGCAGTAAAGTGTGCAGTAAAATATCATATCGTAAACTAGACTCAAATGATCGAATTAAAATCGGTTCATCCGTTTTGCGATTACGATGTGACATGCTGATAGACCATTGTTTCGCCTCCCTATTAACTATGCTGAGAGAAAAATAACGATGTCACATTATTTGAGATGAACGAGATATAAATTTGCAGTATCTACATAATTGTAGTAAATTATGTAACAATGCTCGGTGCGTTACAGAAAAGGTGTGACATAAGTGTGTTGGTACGAGTATACCTACCTAAACTACCTAGTCTTGCTATAAATGTTGTCACGAAGATTTTTTTTTTTAATTGCAAATAATATTTATTACTTTTACAGTGTGTTATTTTAATACATAAATATGAAACAATTTAAAATATAAAAAGCTTATTTGTGCAAAGTGGTCTCCATTGGCTGCAATACAGTCCTTTAAACGTTGAGGCCAGTTATCAATAGAAGCACGCACTCTTTCCATGGGAAAATTCTTCACTGCCAATCGTATGGATTGTTTTAGGGACTCCAAATTATCATGGCGTTTAGAGCAAGCCGTACTCTCTAAAACTGACCATAAATCATTATCCAGCGGATTAAGATCGGGACTAGACGACGGCCAGTCTTCAGCTCTGATGAAGTCCGAAACGTTCACTTCCAACCAAGACTGCGTGGCCCGAGCTTTATGACCCGGCGCCGAGTCTTGTTGGAAGCACCATACTTGGTTATTGAATATGGTGTTGTTAAGGGGCTTAGCTACCTTCTCAAGAATGGTATCTTGATACACTTGTGCCGATGTTTTGATACCTTTTTCACAAAAATAGGGCTCTGTCACTCCTTCATAGCTAACACCCCACCAAACCATCAGTGAAGTCGGATAATGCCCACGTTGCACTCTGTCGACTAATTGGGAAGCTTCCTTAGAGCTTTGAGCATGAATACGGTCATTTTGTTTGTTAAAATGTTGCTCAATTGTAAAGATTTTCTCATCCGTAAACATTTTTTTTCTGTGACCTCTCTTTGCGTACCTCTTCATTAGTTGTTTCGATTTTACCACCCTATTCTTTTTTAAATTATCAGTTAAAAAATGACCAGTGCATCTCTTATAGGCTGCAAGTCCTAAGTCATCTTTTAAAATACGCAACATGATTCTGGGTGCTATCTTCATCTCCCGAGATAAAATCTTTCGCTTTCGGACAGGATTTCTTCGAATTCTTTCCCATACTGCTTTGACCACCTTTTTCGTACGGACACTACGTGGACGGCCAGATCTTTTTTTGTCACAAACAGTGGAGGTCTCATTGTATTGTATTAATAGCCCGGTACACAAACATTTGACTAATACCAAGCGTATGGAGAGTTTTAAAAATTTCATTTGGCTACATACCAACTGTGTGTAATGCAATCACAGCGATTCGGTTCTCTTTATCACCCCACTCCATTTTAATATCGCAAAATATTGTATAATGTATTGGCGCCAAAATTAGAAAACTCAATGAACAATCGTACAAAAATGACAGTATCCAAATTCAAAAGTAATATCTTTCTTATTTTTAATTGTAACAGTATTTTTGGCCAGACTAAGTATATTTTTAGGTAGGCCTTTCATTGAGTAGAATGATAAAAATATAATTTTCCCTTCCTTTACTCCAAATCAAATCACCAGCTTCTCGTATTTTTCTCGTTGAAATAAGCCGATCTGTAAATACTCTTAGAAGAAAAATAGCGCATCAGGTGCGGTGAAGCTGTAAACAAATTATGTGGAGGGACCTTGAAGTGTAGGGGGATATTTTGAGAAACGGGAAATTATATTTACTTATTTCTGACGTATGGGCGTCGGGTTTGTGACTAAATAATAACGGCCGCACGGTTCGATCGAAGGTTAAACTACGATTGTCAAGGTCGGTCCTTGGATGGGTGACCATCCATTACATATTGAGACCACTCCGTGCCTCGGAAAGCACTTTAGTCGCGGCTGTGATTTGGGGATCTTTGTCAGTCAGAAGCCCAAAAGTCTGACCACGTTTTATTAAGGGGTATTGCCCAGTTACTGGGTTGTGGAGGTCAGATAGGCAGTCGCTCCATGTAAAATACTGGTATTCAGCTGCATCCATTTAGATTTGAAGCCGACCCTAACATAGCTGGACAAATGTTAGGCAATTGATGACTTGTGACGTATAGTGGAGATGAGGTGTGATTGTCAAGGGTTTCCTTTCGAGTTGAGCGTATATTCGTGTTGTTTCCCCGTCACTTGTCCTTTATGATTCATTAGAAAATCAGCGTCAGAAAACATTTTTCTCGCATGAATGCTGAAATTAAACTTTTTGGCGCAGCCATGCCAGCTTTTTTTATTTTGTGTTTCACGAACTGTGTCCAAATAAACGTTTTCTTTTTTTCTTTGTATTCCTGGACAAAATAAATATTGCAATGGTCTCTATAAATTAGTTTGGTGTATGTGAAATTCGTGATTGTAAATCTCACGGCTCACGACACTGAAAGTTCAGGAGGAACGCCTGAACCAAACAAAATCATGTTTAATGAAACTTATCTTTAATATTATTGAAATTCTGCCTCAGTGGTCCAGTGGACGCAAGTGCTACTGCTGAGCATGAGATCCTGGGTTTGAATCCCAGGTCAAGCAAAGTATTATTGGGTTTTTCTACCAGGCATTGGGCCCAGGTGATGGAAATAGGCTCGCCCACTCGTACAGGTTCTTTGAAGGATTAGGCAGAGATGCCTAATCCTTCAAAGAATACAGGCGTGATATTATGTTATAAAATTCTGCTGCTCAAGATTATTTAAGATATCGTTATGCTAGCTTGAAGCACATACACAACACACGTTTCACAACTTGGATCGATACTTTAGATGAATTTTTCTTTATACAACATTTTTTCATGTGTATAAAAAATAACAGGTAGGCAGATATGCTGGAAGAGATTTCATTAGAAATAAGCATCACCTTTGTACGTATTTTTCTGTTCTTTTAATCTTGTCTGTTTATTTTTGTGTGTACATAAATGGTTAAATAAATAAATAACATAATTTATAGAACACCCATATCAATCAATCAATCTGTCTAGCCTTTTCCCAACTATGTTGGGGTCGGCTTCCAGTCTAACCGGATGCAGCTGAATACGCCGTATTTTACACGGAGCGACTGCCTATCTGACCTCTACAACCCAGTAACACAATACCCCTTGGTTAGACTGGCGAAATGTGTCATCGCACAATACATATTTAATAACACCTTTGCATTTAAAGCAAATAAATAACTTTGACTTTGACTTAGACAGACTTTCGGGCTTCTCACGACCCGTAACGACTGTCAAAGATCCATGAATGACAGCCGGGACCAACGACTTAACGTGCTTTCCGAGGCACGGAGCAGTCTCGGTATGTTAAGATGGCCACCCTTCCACAGACCAACCCCGGCAAGAGTACCTTAACCTGATGGATCAAACCGTGCCGCTGTTAGTACTTCGCCACATATAACACCCATATGATGGTACAAATTGCTTACAAAAGCTTACATAACAACCATAACTGTAGTTAACAGAGCACGGCGGAAACTGAACATTACTCACAATTTACCGAAACACACAAATTACATTAAACCATGGTTTATTTATGTTAGCAGAAAGTTTGATAACCTACTTTATTCTATTGTTTAACTTTTAATTGAAATAAATATATCTTGTTATTTATTGACTTTGGGTACAATAAAACATAACATAACGCTTGTAATCTCCAAAAGGTTAGGCAGCGTGTTCCAATAGTATGTTCACCCACCTTTCTCCAGTTATTTTTTAGGTCCCATGTACCTAATAGGATGCGAGCCCTATGCCATAAGCCGGCCACAAATCCAGACTCCGGGCTGCTACTTACTGAGAAATTCCAGATGGAAAAACCCACGGAGTATATCTCCGAAAAACCCAATAACACTTTGCTCAACCTGTCATTCAAACCCAGGATCTCATGCTCAGCAGTAGCGCTTGCGACCACTAGACCAACGAGACAGTACAATAAAAATATTGCTGAAAAAACAACGCCCTAGCTGTCAAAATTAATTTGCACTAATTAAACATCTTCAGACAGAACAGTTTAATAAAATGTTAACTTAGTTTCATATTTTAAACTCGAAAGAGGTTAGACTCACCGCGCACTGCGATTAAAAATCGCGCGAAATTTTTATTCCAATTCTGTGACACATGATAATAGTATCTCAACGTATCACACACACTGGCGATAAAAAATCGCGAATTTTTGAATGCAACTTTTTGAATTGTTCATAATTTTTACCTGCATGGGTTCACAAAACACGTACCGATTTTCGTTACTGTACTTACATAACCTAAGCCACCAGTCCTACCGCCGACGAGAAAGCGACTATCTTTACTAGTTTGTCGCAGCGACACACGCCATCAAAGAGGGTACTCGCTCAGCGACGCTCGCTTGACGGGAAGAACACTCGCTAAGAGACTCACGCATGGTACATACTTACGCATACCAGCCAGTAATCGCTCATATCACCGTCGCGCACTCGCTGCTCGTTGATCGCCAACTAGTTTTTAGTTGCTGGATCTAATCGCTTCTCGTTAATCTCCAGCAGTGTGGTGCAATTATGATATAATATTTTTTTTTACGACCGATCCTTATGTATGGTCTAATGTTTTTTTTTGATACACAATTTCATGTGCAATGTTATTTGTTTCTTTGAGTTAGAAACTGAAAATGATTACCTACCTATGTCGACAGGTCTCCCAAATCACTTTCAAATGAAACAATCAATTCAATAAAAATACTTCTAAAAAGCCGTCTTCAGGAACAGGATAAAATTGTTTGTTCCGAAGAATATTGAATCGTTTACGTTTCCGCTTTCAGAATACTTATTGTTTTCGTTTCGACTCCGGAATGGTGGAAAACATATTAATTTCAGGTTATTTTTCAGTTACGAACGAAAATAAGGTATTGAGGAGTGTCAAAGTTAATTCGTTTTTGACTTTATTGGTTGAAGCTGGTGGTTCTAGGAAATAAAATATACCTCTTTCTGCCCGTTGGTTATGTCGATATTAGGTGCAATTAATCATACCTTCAAGTAACAAAGCAATTATACTTTGAAAGCAATATGGAAATAGTAACCCATCGGTTATAGGAGGAGCTCGTGGCTAAGTAATAACTGCCGCACTGGTCGATCCGTTAGGTTAAAATACGCTTGCTAGGGTTGGTCTGAGGATGGGTGACCATCTTTACATACCGAGACTCCTCCGTGCCTCGGAAAGCACGTTAAGCCGTTGGTACCGGCTGTCATTCGTGGATCTTTGACAGTCGTTACGGGTCGTCAGAAGCCCGAAAGTCTGACCAGACTTACCAAGGGGTATCGTATTACCCAGTTACTGGGTTGTGGAGGTTAGATAGGCAGTCGCTCCATGTAAAATATTGGTATTCAGCTGCATCCGGTTAGACTGGAAGCCGACCCCAATATAGTTGGGAAAAGGCTAGGCAGATTGATTGGTTATATAGATATAGATAAATAGAAGATGGGCAGAAGAGACTTTATCCATGTCTTCCTATGAATGATAAAGTTGTACTTTATTACAATGGTGTAAGAGTTACATTTCAATAATTTACTATAAGGAAACGTTAAAAAAAAAAAGAAGGTGAATGTCCTAAATGATGTAAAGGAAATGGCAGTAGCGTTCCTTTTTTTGACATATTATTATAAATAGGGTACTACATAACATAACATACTCAACCTATAATGTTCCCACCACTGGGACACAGGCCCCCTTTGTGAGAGGGAGTGGGCCGTAATCCACCACGCGGGCCCAGTGCCGGTTGGTAGATGACACATGTCTTCGAATTTTTGGTTCTAGGACATGCCGGTTTCCTCACGATGTTTTCCTTCACCGTTTTGAGAGCAGTGGTGATGAAATTATTTACAAAAAGTAAAGCAGCTGTCTGGGTTTGAACCTAAAACTTGTAAGTCAGGCCGTTACCTCTGGGACACTACTGATGACTGGTAATAATGACCCTATAACCGGTCTTTGAGAATTTGCACTGCGACCAAATGACGCGTTTTATTCGCGCTATTTACATGCCAGTATTCTAGGACGGTTTGCGTAAACAGCAACATAGCTTCGGATAAAGCGAGTAAAAAACAAAATATTTATAGTAAATAACAATAAAATAAAACTATAAAAATAGGTTTAACACTTCTTGTTGGCGCTACCAATATTCTAAATCCGTACTGGACAGAACAATGGCTAGTACCTGGACTCGCGCGTAGAACACGCGCCAATCGCACGAATCGAGAGTCTTGCATTTTACGCGTTTCAAAACGCGTGACTGCTTGTGGACGGAATGTATGAACCACTAGTACCTCACAATCGTGCGATTGTCTACGCGTGACTCGACTCGCGCGTAAATCGCTTCATCTGGACGAGGTCTTAATCAAGCTATCGCGCAATTCCATGTAAGGTATAAAGGCCTAAATTGCCTAAAACATCAAAATAATGAAATGTCGAAGAAAAAGTTTGTATGCAGTTTTGATACCGACATACTGGCCAGCACTTTGGTGTTACCACTGTCCCGAATTTGAATTAAAAAAATCAACCTGCCTAGCCTTTTCCCAACTATATTGGGGTCGGCTTCCAGTCTAACCGGATGCAGCTGAATACCAGTATTTTACATGAAGCGACTGCCTATCTGACCTCCACAACCCAGTAACTGGGTAATACGATACCTCTTGGTAAGACTGGTTGTCGGGCTTCTGACGACCCGTAACGACTGTCAAAGATCCATGAATGACAGCCGGGACCAACGGCTTTACGTGCTTTCCGAGGCACGGAGCAGTCTCGGTATGTAAATATGGTCCACAGACCAACCCCGGCAAGCGTAGCTTAACCTGATGGATCGACCCATGCGGCAGTTATTACTTAGCCACGAGCTCCTCTGTCCCGAATTTGAATCCACCACCATTTAAAAAGGTATAGACAACTTATTAAACAAAAAGTGTTTTTGTAACCAAAGAGTGTTGTATTTCAGCTTGATATATGCATGGTCTATTGAGCTGTAGGTATCACAAAAACCGAATTTACAAAATTTTCGAACTATCACCATTCTTGTGTAGAATAATAATAAAACTGTAGTGTCTGCGTATCCCTAAAAAGTTTTTGTATTTTTGTTAATATACTAACTTCATCCGTGTCAAAGTCAACTGCACACATAACATAACATAACATCACGCCTTGTTTCTCCGAAGGGTTGGGCAGAGGTATACATTAGTACACCCACATTTCGCCAGTTATGTTTAAGTCCCATGTAATAGGGGGCGAGCCTATTGCCATCAACCGGGCACAAATCCAGACTCCGGGCTGCTACTGAAAAATTCCAGAAAGAAAAACCTAATGATACTTTGTCCGACCTGGGGATCGAACCTCATGTTCAGCAGTAGTGCTTGCGACCACTAGACCAACAAGCCAGTCAACTCTACCATCACGCATAATTTATTTATTTATTTATACTTTAATTCAGACTTGGCAATATCCTTGGCTTGATAATATCCTATGGTATTCAGCAATAGTGTAGCTTTGTATCAATGAAATATCTTTTGAAATAGGATCACTACCTACTTCCACAGATTACCTCTTACAAATAAACAAACAATTTCACTCATTTGAATATTAATTTTGATAAGATTTCTACAAGATTATTATTTTGGTGATCGGTATGAAGGCAGGAAAAGACGATTGTGAAAAGAAAGACTTACAAAAAAAATAAACAGTTTTAGTTACAGTCCGCCGCGTGGAGATAATGCGTTCGTATCACCATATCTATGGTATCACCTGTTAATTGGACAATTTCTAGTAGTAATAAAAAATAAAAAATAAAACTTTATTTAAAAAAAGTGACAACGTTGTTAAAGACATTTACAACATACAGAAGAAGTGTCTTAAACATAGGTCCCCTGGCTCTCAAACTAGGTTTATACCTGTGTCTTACCATTATAAAAGTCGTTACGTATATCATTGGTTATTAAAAAAATGTAGTGAAAAAGAAACAAAAGCTCTTATTTTTTTTACAATGTACAAAAGTAATAATCATTAAATGTGCAGAAAAGTGTGTTGTGAGAGAGTGTATGTATGTGTGCGTGTGTGTATGAGGAGTGTTAAGTGTAAGTATGGAGATATGATGTTTGTGTTGAACTATTGAGTAGGAGATAATTGAAGGTAGGTAATATGGATTAAATTCGCAAAGCACGTTAGTATGAAACTGAAAGGGATCGTATTCTCTCAAACGGTCGGACTGTAGCAAAGACTTAAATTTATAAAATTATCGGTGTCAGATTGACAGACTATTACTCGGAGCATCTGTTACAGCAACCCCTTTCACCTATAAACTTTTACTAGTTTTTTCGATATAAAAAGCAGCTGTTTTCTTTTCTTGCTTTCTTTATGAACTAAATATAGTAGATACTTACTTTCATACTTACGCTTCCAACTTACGGTTCGTAGATTCTTGTAGAGCTTTTTTGTTGATCGGAATCCTTTGGTAAGATTATCCTTTTTCTTTTGATAAGTTATTTTGAATTTGAAACCTTTTATGTTCAAGGGTTAGGAAGTGTTGCGTCATTTATAAAATAGTGCGATCACCAATATTGGTTTTTATCAAAAATAGAGACCACAATGACCTCTGATTATTTTGTATCTTATAGTTTTTTTTTCTTTACTTCCCCGTATTATCCCACTGTTGGGCAAAGGCCTCTCTACTCTCCTTGCACCTCTCTCTGTCCAGAGCTGCCAAAAACTAGTTTTTAGGTTCATAATAAAATTGAGACTTATTATATTACACGTAGTTTAAAAAAAAACTTCAACCATTACAGATTTTCATTTATTTCAGTGATTACTGATTACATAATTAATAATAACATATGATACCTTATAGCTATTGATTCTAAAAAAATCATTTCCAATATCACCCTTACCTAGTTAATAACGGATAAATCCATTAAAAATTACAGTTTATTACTTCTTAATCTTAATAAATTAAACAAAGGTAATTAAGTGAAAAACTCGTAGACGTTTTAACGACTAATACGTCGGTGTTAAATGTTACTATGACAGTTGATAGCGTAATTGTCATTAATTTCAGGACCTCGGTCCATGAATATCTTTGGTTCGATAACATAGTATAACAAGGAAATAAAATTATTACAAAAAAACATAAAATAATTATAAGAGTACTTCCTTGAAAATTCCCGACCCGCTAACATAGAAACCAATGACAGAATTTGCCACTACATTTATATAAGTTTCCTTATCATCCACTAAATTTAATTTAAACAGTTTATTATAAATCTAAGGTTAAAATCTCTGAATTGCATTTTTTATTATACTGATTAACAAACAACGGTTGATTTTCTCGTTACTTAACTATAACACTACTTTACTTACTAAAGATTCTAACTTTTTAATAACTATTTTATGCCTAAAGGATAGTTAAACTTATGTGTGTAGAAAGATGAACAAAGTATACCGTGGGAAGCAGAAATGGCCAGTGTAGATGACATAACATAGACAAGTACGTATAAAGAATTGACATAGGTTCCATAGACAATGACGCAGTAGAGGAAGCTGTGATCTTTGGAGAAAACAATCCGCATGATTTTATTGTCGGTGTTAGATTTGCAATAGTGAAAGATGGTCGTGTATCTAGTGACGAATCATCTAAATAAATCAAGAATCGTTTCACAGCCAGAATGATTTTCCATACACCGTGTCTAGATATGGTAGAGGAAGTAGTTTTTAAATTTTAAAAGAGTTTTTTTTTTAAGTTTAAAGTTAGATTTAATTTTTTTTTAATCTATAATTATCTACAGTGCGTAAGTTTAAATTTTCTATTTTAATCAAAAATTAGGATTTAATTCAATCCGTTTAATTGGAATGTAAGATTAATAGCACTACTCGGACTGGGTACGACCAAAATTGTTCCGATTCGAATTGAAATTCTTGTCCAAACAATTTTGGGGAACAGTCGCAGAAATCTTAGATTACGAATTTAGAAGAATTTTATATGGAAACTACGTATCGCTTTATAAGTAAACTTTCAATGATTTAGGTAGAATTTCGTCGGTTTAATTTTGGATTATACTAAGCTAAATGAGCTAGACCTTTTTAATTGTATCTTGATAGTTTGAGTTTAAGTACTTAGTTTTAATATGTTTTAAGGTGTCGGGATGAAATCATAGATGTTAGATAGCGGGAAATAAATGATAGATTTGCTTAGTAGCGATTATATTAGAACAGGAGAGTAGAAGATAGCTAATAGCTAGAAGCAACTAGATCAATGGCACTGTGGAATGTACCGTGTTTATAAAAAATTATCCTAACCAGCTTAACAATAACTTTCAAACAAGATTATGTTGCATTACTCTTAAATTTACATTTTTTTTCATCTTCTCTACCTTTTTTAATCGTTTAACTTTATTTTTCCTACATTCCCTTTATTGCCAATAGTTTAACATTTTCTAATCCGTGATTCAGCGAATATGTATTAAGTTGTGATTTGCGATTATCCCTATAGTTTTAACATTATATTTTATTAAATACGAAGATTCGTGAGCTCAAAGAATCTTCACATTTAACTTTTATTTTATCCTTGAACTTGTGGCAAAGTCTGTCTGAAACCAGTCGAAGTGACATTGACCACTTTGCCTGGTTTAATAGAATCCATCCCAAATCCATACAAACAGATGAAAAAGGAAGTTGCTTATATTCGTATGGAACTGCATGGGTTCTTTACAAAATATATTCTAAACAATTTTCAAGGTAATACTCGTCAAGTTTTATTCAAATAAATTATATTCGGTTGTCAACGTTCAATTAAGATTAGCTTATACTTTCCACATTACAATTTCTTTGATTCATTCATTTTAACTTTTCCATTAACTTCTACCGATAGTATCATGTCCGAACATTCTATTACTAGAAATACAAAATTTAACGTATTTACAACCATTTTTAAAACTTTATTTTTAACAAAAACATTCATAAGTACATCCTTGCTTCGCGCACAGTCTAAATGTACATTCTTTACATTAGAATTATAAGGGACTAGATTCGTTTGGGAACAAAAACTACAAAAACAAAATAATAATGAAATTAAAGTAAAATTCGACGTTTGGCTCTAATTTTGATGGTTATCCTACATCTTTATATTGTCTGGCAGTAACCGCTTTACCATCTGCGTGTTCGAAGAATGTTGATCTCGTCGGTCAGAATGTACCAGACTCGGATCCATACTCTTAAACTGAATATTTTAGAATTTTGGTGATATTTTTACTTATGTATAGTATGATTACATAATGATGCACTTCCCTTTTTCAGCCCAAGGGTTATTTTTCTTGTCGGGAGCGTGTATGAGTGGGTCGTTCTTTTCATTTTCTTCCACGTACTCCCTCATCCTGTAACAAAAAGGTCGGAATATTAGAAATGAAGGAAAAACTTCGAATATTTTCTTCGACAACATTATTTTTGTCGATTCATGCGGGTTTCCTTTTGGGTATGTTAATACGGCTTTTACTTTGTTTTCTTTGGCTAGAATTGTTATTCTTTTCTTACATTATTTTATGCAAAATAAATCGATTTTTCTCTTTATAAGTTTCTTTATAACGATGCATGACTGTCGGTTTTAGGTTAGCTTTTAACTCATAATTTCTTCAGAAACCTCTTACAAAATATTTTAGAAGAGATGTATTATCAGTAACAAACTACGCAATGAAACTTGGATAAGATATTAATAGCAAAATGCCAGGGACTCGATATATCCGAGTCATGGCGATACATCATGGCTGACACGTCAAAAGCTGACCATATAGTCTTTCATGCACCGTATTAGATTTAATACAACCTTAAGGGCTTCTTATGGTGTTGTGTTTACATTTTTTTTTTATTCGTCTTAAAATATTGCAATGACATTTATCACAAAGTGACCAGACAATGTCATGTGAAGTATTTGTTATCTAATACTGCAGGTATTACTTTAAGTGCACAGCTGCATCCCGTACCATACGTTTATCAGTTGTCTTTTTATTTTACTGTTCACTTTAGCGATATCATCATTATTACACACAATACATTAATCTCTCCTCCATGACTTTTTCTTACATTCATTCATGTACTTCATTCCTCAACATTATACACCAATACCATGACATAATAAGATACTACATAACCATTCTTCTGTTCTTTTATGACAGTGTGCCTACTAGAGTCAAATGACCTGGGTTAGGACATAACATATATGTATGTTTGTCTCTTCTTCACGCTAAAACTACTGAACGGATTTGGATAAAATTTGGCACACAGATAGTTTATAATTTGGATTAACACATAGGATACTTTTTATCCCGATAATCCCACGGAATCGAAACTTATGCGGGTGAAATCGCGAGGCACAGCTAGTAAGTTATATAACAATGTCATAAGAATCATATGCCGCGCGCTCGTAAATTGCAAGTATTATTCTATGTGTACATCCAGGTTATAAACTATCTGTGTGCCAAATTTTATCCAAATCCGTTCAGTAGTTTTAGCGTGAAGAAGAGACAAACATACACACTTACAAACTTTCGCCTTTATAATATTAGTGTGATAGTTTATACGCCATCATTGTTTTCATACAGCGATAGTCCACCAAAAGGCTGCCTTGAAACTACGATTTCATATAAGAACAGTGGCCGCGATTTACCGTCACCTCACTAAAACGTTATTTATGAAGGTAAGATGGTGTGTTTTCTTAGATAGCGTTTTTTAACACCGTAAAGTCCTCACTGCCATAATTTCCATGACAGCCGTCACTGCGGCCGTTATGTGGCGGTCACCGGTCTTCTGAAAATCCGTAGCTTAACTCAGGTTTCCGCATAGCTATAACACTTAAAACTAATACCAATAAATTCTTTAAGCTATCTCAATTAAAATAAGCACCCAAATACTTTTATATCTCCCGTCTGCACCTTTACGAGCCACTCGAGTTCAATTTTAGTTCCATAATGGAGAGAACTCTCAACGAAATCAATTAATACTTAAACTTTAATTAAAGGAATAGCGTCTGCAAAGTTTTCAATTGAGAATACACTTGGAATACATTTCGAGAGGAAGAACTCGAGGAATGTGGATGGTTGTTATAAATAACGACTGTTTCACTGTTATAATGTTTTGTTAATTTGAAAGTTTTGTTTGTGAAGGTATTTTCGAGGTTTGTATGTATTTTGGGTCGATTTGATGGTGATTGGATAACAACCTGTACCCTAATTACGTAATACACGATCAATCGGAATTTGAATTGTTTTGAAACAAATTGCTAATCCATTGCTTCATAAGTTCGAAAAAAAATCTGCTCAACAACGTAAATAACGCAATGAATGTTGTTGAACTGTCAAAGTGAAACAAATATGTTGTAATCGTTTACTAAAATGTGTTGCGTAATTAGATAGCTGGTTTTATGGTGAGTATTATATCATTTTTGATAACTCAAATGGAATGATACAGTGATTTGGTGTCCTGCATGCACATAGGCTGGGATAATGTACGTAGTAGAAATCATAAATAAATTCACTTGCAGACAGACAACGCATATCCTATACCGCTGGGTCCTGAAGTAAGGTTTTCATAAGAGATTATTATGTATAACGAAGGTCAGCAATAACGAAGGATTTTTTAAGTCCCCTACTGGGGTGAAATAGTTAAAAGTTTATGTGGACGTTCGTCATTTTCGCCGATGCAAAATATCAATCGGGCACACGGCGGCTTACGCTTAGAGAAATGTAGAGTATGGTTCAAATATTCAAAAAGAACAACAGCAAAACTTCAGCTAAGTTTAATGAACTCGGTCAATAATCGGCGCTAAAATTGCGTAACAAAAATAATTCACGATAATCTCTCTGCAAGACGCCAATGAAATAAAACAATTTAGTCCAGAACAAAGAATAAGGAAAATTTAATAATCAAATAGACTACTGAATAAACACAATTATGATTTATTCATTCACTCAGCATTAAATAAATTTATGCGGCAGTAACGCCTTCATATAGACATTTTATAGACATGAAACGATTTAATTTGAGCGAGCATAAAACAGTCGTTTTTTCTGAGCGTTTATTTTAATGGAAGACAAGGTTTATCATCTGTGTTTACTCGGTAAATGCGATCGTTTAGTATTTGTAGAACTAAGCGTATCAAAATTCACTCGTCATCATTTGCCTAAGTCTTTCCCAATTATGATGAGGTCGGCTACCAGCGCCCTAATTACGTAATAACCGATAAATCATAATCTGAAAGAAAGAAAGAAATATAGGTTTATTTGTCACAGAAACACGTGCATACAAAAAACAACCATATAAACATGACAGAAATATTCGGCAGCTGCACGTCATGTCTGTGACAAGAATAATTTTTAAGGAAATTGCTAATCCATTGCTTCAATGTTCCAAAAAATTGTCTACTCAGCAACGTAAATAACGCAATGAATGTTGTTGAACTGTCAAAATGAAACAAATTGTGCTTGATCGTTTGTTTAGCAAATAAAAAAAAAAAAAAAAAAAAAAATTACCTTCAGTTGTACATAAACACTTAACACTATGCAGCGTTACAACTATGGGAAACAGTGTTTTCGATGAACTCTGGCACCACAAGTATGATTTAACTCGTGTTTAGGGTGCCAGCGTCCTCGGCTTTAATTTGAACATCTCTCAGTAGTTGTAGGACGAGCACAGTACTATTATCAAGTTATCTACTTACTACTAAATACAAACAATATGTTGTGACCTATTAAAGTACCTATAAATATAGAGAAAACTTGTGTTTATGTAAGTCTGTAAGTCATATTTTTATAATTATATTTAATTATAAAAATATGACTTTATTAGCGGTGCAATGTAATCGGATGCAGTTGAATACCAGTACTTTACATGGATGGGCTGCCTATCTGTAGATACTTGTATCTAAGCTCACTGTTGGGGTTTATCTCCTATATAATGTATCAAACTAGATGAAAAATCGTCACTGAGCAAGCAATCTATCAATCTGCCTAGCCTTTTCCCCAATTATGTTAGAGGTCAGCTTCCAGTCTTACCGCATGCAGCTGAATACTAGTATTTTACATGGATTGACTGTCTATCTTACCTGTACAATCTACAACTCGGTTACTGGGTAACACGATACTCCATAGTAAGACTGGTTATCAGACTTTTGGGCCTAATGTCAGCTTGGTCCAACGACTTAACCTGCTTTTCGAGGCTTAGAGGGGCTATAAAATAGGACTTAAACATAACTGGGAAAAGTATGGGTACGAGATTAACAAATAACTGTTCTACATAGGTTTTTAAATTTGAATACTTGATAACAATAAAAAAAATATTTTAGCAGCCAGTAAACGATCACTGCTGATCGTGAGCTTCTGAGCGATAGCTTCCAGTTGCGATTAAAGAAGCAATGAAATTGCCATGTCTGAGTAAGCGTGGTAAGCAATACTAGTTTTATCTCTGCAGATGAGAAAGAAAGAAAAGAAAAGAAAATATGTTTATTCTGCACAAACAAAACGCACATTATAATAAAAAAAATGCAAACAATACAAAAGTAGCCAAAAGCCTCATAACCAACAAAAATAAAAAAACGATTGGAATGTTGTTCATTGGTTGATGTCAAGGCCTCGGACCAAACAAAATATTGCGAAATTACTGTGGCGACATTACCCTGCCCTGTATGCCCTGCAATGGGAAAGTTACAGGCTAATTCGTTTCATGTAAGTACAGACAGACACATTCTGTTTTATTTGAGAAGAATAGTATTCTTCTATTTTTATCGGTAGATGATCGATTTTGTATAAATATTTTTGATGGCCACTCAAAAATAGCGAAGTTTGGTGGTGTGTTATTTAAACGTCTTTATTTTTTGGAAATTTAATATTTTACCAACAGGAATTTGGAATGGTTATTTTTTATATTATTTTGTATGTAATGTAAATAATCTTCATCCCAAAATCCCACACATTACTAAAAACAAGCGCACTAGAAATTAAATTAAACAAAAACAACTAACAAAATCTACTACATCAACTATTCACCTATTAATCTCCAATCAATAATACAGAAACCACTTCATAATGCGAATATCCACTTAAAATTCTTAATATCCTATAAATTTTTAATCGTTCCCGCAAATTCGATCAGCCGCCATTAGTGTGGCAGTATTAATCCTTCGATGTACAGCGTGATTCGATTTTCTATCGTGAACCCGGACGGGAAGATCCTGTACCGTTTTAATTTGTGAGAGATTATTGCTGCTACCCCTAATTTTCTATTGACGCGAGGTTTTCCTGTTCCCGTGGGCTACAATTTTTTATTTTTTTATTTGTTATAGTATTTAAAAGTATAATTTTATTTATAATGATATAAAGGAATTATGAGATTCCTTTTGCTTTGATTTCAATCATTTTACCAGGCTTAATAATAGCACTAAAAAAAGATAATGGAAGCGAAAATAGTAGATATGAAAACCAACCTGGAAAATAACATAAAAAATACAATACTTTCTCAAAACCCGATACCTTCCAACCAATATCTTACAATTTGAATATATCTACATAAAATATACAAAATGATATTTGTGAAAAACAATAATTTCGTTCGGTGGACAGATCTCGTAATATCAATGTTTGGAGAGCTATCCTTGGTATGGAGACGGGACGGTGGGATGGTGAATAATTTATCACCCAAGGGATGACACTTTACGGTGCTATCTTCCAGATATTTTCTTTTTTAGGGATGGCGGAGCACACGACGTAATGTAAGTGAAATTTCAGTGAATGGCCATTTTCAGAGCATTTTTAGTAATAACTAAAAAGGCTCCTAACATGGCTAATCAAACAGCCGAAAAACTACCGAAAACATTAAAACAGGGCCTCAAGTCTGCTATTACAATAGTGTCAGAATGGTCTATCATTGATTTCATAATTGTTGATTTTGACAAGTTTGGTAATCTACGAACATATTGGCGTCATTATGACTTTCCAATGGTCAGCCACTGACACTCCATTGAAAGAAATGGCATCTATTGGCAATCTCGTACATAATGAAAAATGAATGACTGACTTAAGCGGTAATCTGCTAAAATTTTTACAGTTCCTTTGATCAGTGTCCTACCATAAGAACGTCGTTGTGCAGTCATTTCTTTTAATTCGTTACGAGTATCGTGTTTGTGGAATACAATGATCAACCAATGAACGACCATTATGAATTTAGCAGATTACGAACTTTTAGCAAAATGACAATGGGATCGTGTTGGAATGACGAATTTATAAAAATAGCAGACTTGGGCCCCAGAACATTCTCTGTTTGATTGTTTTCGGTTTTATTCGGACCGATTTTATTCCGGTTAGCGGACTTTACAACTATAGCATACATACTCGTACACAGTGAGCAATATGAAATTCTGCCGCCTGGCCGCACCGCGATGAAGTTAATAGTTCAAACGGTCATGAAGATACTGGAATGATATAAGATTTCACATTCCCTCATGACACGTATTAAATAATAGATACAGCTTTTACGGTACGAAAGACGAGATTAATAAATTAGTTGATAACTGTTACGACGTGAAACAACATAAGCTTTAAAGGAATATATTTATCCTCAACACAAATTTATCTGCCATAATTATTATAGACAAAACTATTTCCTTATTAAAAGAAATATCTCAGCTCACTACTTCGTGGAAACTATTTTGATAACCAAATCCCCAAATAACATTTGCTGTGCTGCATTATAATAATGTCAGTTAATTCAACAGACATCCTAAACAAAGGTACTGACCATGGTAATTATTTACACAATTTATGCACCTACGAATTTACATACGTATGAATAGTGGACAGCAGATAGGAATGTGTTTTGAGTAAATACATTCCACTTAACTTGCTAGAGAGCCTTGTGTGCTACTAACCAAGTCTTTGTCAGAATACCCCTGAGTACTTCTAGTACACTTTAAGTTGTTCTGAATGTAGTTATTTCTCAAACGATAATTGAATATTTTCCCTACACATACCTCTTCTGCCTTGTGTACATACCGTTCACTATAACTTGTCCCTTGCCGTTATTTTAGCACTATTGCTTGTCAAGTTTAGTTTCAATGCAAATAGAGTTTAAAATGGCGACTGACAGAACAGTGCTACCAATGACGTTACGGGACAAGTTATAATGAACGCACTGTACGTATAGTGTTTAAAAATTTCAAACCAGTAGCATAAAGATTTTTTTTTGTTGTAAACATCAAACTTCTAAGCCAACGCAATCAAAAGATACAAACCGTTTATGCCGCAAATTTTTGACACTCGCAAGGGAATCAAAACCTACAGGGTACTTCCCGTGAACTCAGAATCTTGAAATTTGGTACGAAGCAACGTCTTATAGCACAGATAAAGGTAAAATTGCGAAAACCGGAAATTTTTAGTTACATCATAATAATAAAAATATTTTTAATAAAGTTTTGTACGGATCCCTCGGTGCGCGAGTCCGACTCGCACTTGACCGGTTTTTATTGTTACACACATGCTAGTAAGTACACAGAACCAACTTAATTTATATACCATTGTATAGATAATTTAATGGAGATTAATTCTGTACTTTTCAAAAATTGATTGAATGCAGCAGAAATGAAAAAAATACATCAAAACAGTAAAAAAAAAAACGTCAATCAAGTATGAAACCTGAAAACATTGTAGCTTTTGAAAAAAAAACCATTAATTGAGTAATATTTTTTTTATAGATTCGTTTCAGCCCTAGGAAAAATCCTATTGAAAATGGTTCTTTTAATCAAAGTAGTTTAGTTATGAGGACTAAAAAATAACAAATATAATATCTCTATCTATTTCTTCGGTTTGACTGCCTCGTTGGTCTAGTGGTCGCAAGCGCTACTGCTGAATATGAGGTCCAGGGTTCGATTCCTAGGTCGGGCAGTGTCATTGGGTTTTTCTTTCTAGAATTTCTCAGTAGCAGCCCGGAGTCTGGATTTGTGCCCGGTTGATGGCAATAGGCTCGCCCCCTATTACATGGGACTTAAAAATAACTGGCGAAATTTGGATGTACTACAGGTACACCTCTGCCCAACCTTTCGAGGAAACGAGGCGTGATGTTATGTAATGTATATGTCGTGGCCAGATTAACAGCTTAGAATTCACCATTTCCTGAAATGGCCAGCTAACATTGGCCATATCGTTAAAACGTCAACGTTTAATGATATGTCAGTCGACGTTTTGCCATATCATTAATGTAGGGTATCCATGGTGTAAGGTGTAGTAAAAATAGTCAAGTAACTGTGATCAACTTGGAAGTAACGCTTGCCGGCCGCTGCCGTGGCACCGCTCGCTTCGCTCGCTCGGCTCGCGCGCGGTTGGTCACAGTTCTAACCTAACCTAACCCATTTGGCCGTGGTTCCACATAAGCGGCGTAAACTTTGAATTTTTAGAAACTAATTTTAAGTGCTATGTTGCATTTCACGCCGCGACAGCGGCCGGCGAGCGCTACTTCCAAGTTGATCGCTTTCCATAATATCATACTTGGAAACCCAATAAAAGTCTATCAACTTTTTTGTGTGCTCACCCTACTTTGTTTGATGTGTTGTATGCCGCCGCCATGATGCACAACAAAACAAAGCGACATCATCGCCTCTACCGGTGGATAATCTAACAATTTTACGATATGATCACTAAATAATGTTTGGCCACATCATGAAGTAGTCGTGCGTTTAACTGTTCATATCGTTTAACGTTGAGTATTCAATGATCTGGCCAGCTCGTTTAAATAAATTAGTATTTTTTTTTGTGACGTAGTTCTACTTTTCGCAATGACAAATAAGACTTTTCAAACTGCTCATATCAAAGTCACCAAAAAATTACGTAAAATTATGTAAATTAAACAGTGAATCCTAAACTAATAAAACAGTCGACATTTTATTTGTCTTGAATTTTCGCTCCACATGTTACTATAGTACTTAATTAAAGCCCAATTTAGCGGCCATTGTGTACATACATGTAAATGACATGGCCCATGCCGGTAAAAGGTACGGATTTTAAATTTAAATGAAGATTTATTACGATGTAATTAATCATTAATGTTTTATCGCTTTAATCCAATTTTGTGGGTACTGATGTCCGTTTTTTACGCTTTGTGAGAAATTAAATTGTGGTAAATAATTTATTTACATGTAGACCGCCTCGGAGTCTGGATTTTTGCCCGGTTGACGGCAATAGGCTTGCCTCTTGTTAAATGGGACTTGAACATAACTGGCGAAATGTAAGTGTACACCTCTGCCTTGCTTTTCAGAGAATACAGGCTTGATGTTATGTTATGTGTTATATAGGTATACAGATTATGCAATCCACGACGACGCGCCCCACTCCGCGATTACTGTACTGTAAGCTGTACTTTAGTACGGAGCGGAGCGGAGTGGGGCGCGTCGTCGTGGATTGCACTGTCTATAACAATTAAATATTTTTCAACCAATGTATTTTGTATGCTTAGATGGTTTGGTCATGTTCAGAGGATGAATGAAAGGCGGCTAACAAAAGATATTTACAAGGCAGATGTGAGTGGAAACGCCGGGAGTTGACGCCCTAGGAGGACATATAGACCTTATTGGTGATGTACTCCAGAAATGTCAGGTGCGTAGTACTCGCGACCGGCGTGCGTGTATGACCAGATGTATGAATGTAAATGAGGCAAAAGGAGTATGTAAGGATCGTAGCAGGTGGCGTTCTGTAGTTTCTGCCTACCCCATGGGAAGAAGGCGTTTATGTATGTATGTATGTGTGTATTATTTTACTAAATTCAGGATTATAGTAAATCCTAACTTTTAATAATATTATAAATGAGAAAGTGAGTTTGTTTGTTTGTTAGGCTTTCACGCTTAAAATGCTGAACGGATTTGGATTAAATTGGGCACATGACCTGGATTAGGACATAGTATACTTTTTATTCCGATGTTCCCACGGGATCGGGACTTATGCGGGTGAAAACGCGGGGAACAGTTAGTAAAAAAAAAAAAATAGAGCAGGAGGATGCAAAATATAACTAGGCTTTAATGAGTCTTGTATGTGAACTGTTTATTTTAAGGACATTGTAAAAAAACATGATCTACATCAATGGGAAGCGAGTCAATATTTGATAACTTATCGCAGGTAGAAGGGTTAGGATAGCTTATCGATATTACTTCAGTATTTTTAGGTCATAACTTGATTAGAGGGGAAAACTGGATTAGATTAGCTCTATTGCACCTAAAATATTCCTGCTGCATAACTTTATCAGATAATCAATACTCAATAATAAAGCTTTGAGTATCTACCAACTGATAAAAAACAATAGCAGAAAATCGATATCTATTTGAATCAGGTCAATTGGAGTGCAAATTAATGTATTAGAATATGGGCACCGTGCAATGCAGCAGTCAATGTTGATCAATAAAACCCACTTATATGGGCAAACATAATAATATTGTCATTACTTAGCAAGGCAAATCAAAATGATAACAGCCGAATTGCCGCGGTCGGTTTGTGGATGGGTGACCATTAATTACATATCGAGACCCCTCCGTGTCTCGGAAAGCACGTAGAACCGTTGGTCCCGGCTGTCATTCGTAGATCTTTGAGTCTTTACGGGTTTAAATTTGACAACCTGTCTTATCAAGGGGTACCCAGTAACTGGGTTGTGGAGGTCAGATAGGCAGTAGCTCCATGTAAAATACTAGTACTCAGCTGCGTCCGGTAAGAATGGAAGCCGATTGGGGCAAGGCTAGGCAGATTGATTCAGAAAACTGCAATCACTATTTTCGGATAGATTATTGATTGATTGGAATCTGATTTGACTGGAGGCTGACCCCAACAAAGTTGGAAAAAGGCTAGGTAGATTGATTGATCTAGGGAAATGATAGGAAGATCTCACTTAGAAAATCTAGACAGTTTTGAAAAGCAGACATTAATCACAAATTTAGGCCAGTTCAATTTCCACTCGCCCCTTCCAAAAGATAGTTTTCGTATAGAGAAGAATGGGCAAGAAACTCCACCGATACTCTTTTAAAATGTTTTCACAATATCTTGTATATATTAATTATATAATTAATTAATTATAATAATACTAGGTGCGCCCCGCGGTTTCACTCGCATACTTCTCGATCGCGTAGGAATACCAAGTCAAATCAAAATATTTTATTTTACTTAAACCTACAAATGGGCACTTATGAAACGTCAGAAGCTAGGTGCACGGTTCCAATTGGTCGTTTCTTATGGAGAAGAGCCGGCAAGAAACTCCACGTTTACTCTTTTAAAAATAATTGGCTATTACAATATTTTCAAATAACGGTGTTATTAGGTATGGGAGGACAGTGTAGGCCGTTCAACAAGTTCCAGGTACTCAATAAAATAGAAAATGGTCAACAAATCTACAGTCTTAACGGGATAAAAAGTATCCTATATCCTAATCCAGGTCCAAAGGAGAAGGCGACTTCTGGGCCCAGCAGTTAACTAGTTGAAATGTATATTAAAAAAACCGTCATATTTTTCTAAGGAAAATCACAAAATATGGTACCTTGTTTCTATCTAGGAAGCGAGAAAACTTAAATTAAGTTATGGAACTAAATAATCGATTAAATAATGCCTGAAATGTTAGTAATCGATTACGAATAAATCGGTAAAATGTCAGAATATGTATGAAAATCGAGTAACGAGTATTTTTTTGTGGAATCGATTCATATCGAATCGATTTCCTTTAATTTCTCTTCTGGCAACATTCCTGCCTGATATCAGTCTGTCACCGATTGACAGATGACACTCGTTCGTTGTTTTTCGTTCTGAGTGCGCACGTATTTTCCTTGTTTTATTGTTTAATAGAGATGGGCTTAAACGTTAAAAAATAATAACACTGCTAAATGGTTATGCTAACAATAATTAACAGTTAAAATTAGCAGTTATTAGCAACTGTTAAATTTAATCACAGACAGATTGTTAACGTAATTAATTCTCATTTCATTCATACTTTTCACAGGCTTAGGACTGTCAACTTTTCCTGTTGGCGTATACACAATATACAAACAGTCAAACAAATGGAATTTTCACTCACAACACTATCTACCACAAACAAACCAGCGTAAACCTTCGTAACGAAGATTAGTCTTATTTAACACTAGTTAAATGTAACAATTCCGAATTCAGCAGTTAGCACTTAGCAGTTAATTAAATCAACTTGCTCAAACTTATCAATCTAACTGTGACTGAATCTGCAGGACCATTATTGCTTTGTTGTGAGTTGTGACTGCTATATTTAACAGCTATCCCAGAACTTATTTATCAGGTGTTGACACTAAAAAAAATTAGCAGTGTTAATTTAGCAGCTTATTAATTTTAGACCCATCCCTATTGTTTAACCCCACGACCTCGGCTTTTATTGGACTATTGACGGATCTTGCATTTCTAAATTACCTGGCTCTCTATTTTGGACAACTGTTTACGCCTATCGATCGGACGACATGGATCGCTGTGTGAATTGTTTGATTGCGACTGGTCGCAGTAACTCTATTGGCAGAAGAGTCTTGGAAGATGAGGCGATTTTAGCAGTTATTTGTCGGTGGCGTGCATCTCAGCCTGTAAGTTTTTACCTATTTTATATTTTTTTTACCTATTCAAATGATAATGGGCGTGATTGGTCGCCGGCGCGTTGTGTTCTAAGCGCCTCAACGAGCTATCAGCAAGCTGACGGGCCTCCCTTAGAGGGCCAAAGCCTGCCGGGGTCGCGGGACTAACGAGCTACCCCGGAACGCAAAGGGCTATTGAAGGACACCGTGGATTTTAGTCAGTACAAGTCTGAAAGATCCTCTCACACTGCCGTGGGTAGGAGGACTCATTTGATGATTTTACCAAGCTAAAAAAAAAGCTGGGACATAGAGATTTGTTCGAACATGCACTTGTATTAGTGACATGTTACAAAACGTGTTTACGGTTGAACAAGATTTAAATAATTAACTTATTTCAGGTAACCAGTGAGAACTATGTATGCCAAGCATGTTGGGACTTGGCTCAAGATGTAGTTCTTGGGAGACGTGCGATTGAAGCAACAACCCAAGTTGGCCATTCCAGTGTTTGTGTCCGCTGCGGTCGTTCACTGTTAGCACAGCGGTACAGCCACCTTCTTCGCAATGATTCTGCTCGTGAATCTGCGATATATAATGTGATCAGAGAGTGGATACTGCCACAAACAGTAAGTAACTTTAGTACTAATCTTAATTTACTCAAACTGTATTTGAATAATAAAAGATTTATTTGCAAAACTAAGATAATTTACAATTATTTTTATTTTTGCAAATACATTTCACATTATTATTACACTAAATATAATGATTTTCACTATATTATTATATTAATGTATGACATCAAATCTCTCTGTCCCTCTAAGGTTTCCTGATATAGAACTTAGTTCTGAGTAAAGCTCGCTTTTGCATGAAATTCTAATCTCAACATTGTTATTGTTAGTGTATCATTATTGAATATGAATAAATAAATGTACTTATATCTGATCTGATCAGTAGGTACTTACATTATAATTGTGGATTTAATTTTACTTTTTTTTATAGGTGGGTGAGGCAGATCGTATATGCCACTCTTGTTGGATATTAGCAGACAGAGCTGCTGTTAATATGAAAACCGGTCCCTCAACTTCCTCACAGAGTAACCCGCCACCAGCCCAATCGTCAGTTGGACAATTGGATGGAAATCAGGACAACAGTCTACGTGAACCTGCAAATGTTTCCATTCAACCAGAAGAAAGTCACGGTAATGATGTACATGATCCCTCAGCAGTGCAACCACATTCACCAGTTGTCCCAATTGTGGAACCAGGAAGGCAGAACCCTGAATCAACAATTTTATTGCCAGATTACATGCGGGCAATTGAATCGGAGCGACATTGCTTCATAGAAGGTTGTCAGAGAACTGAACGTTACAGAGTTCCTCTAGCAACAAGAAAAATGTTACTTAATGAACATAAATATTATGTGCCACAAAATAATCGTCTTTGTGATACACATTTAGTTATTGAGGTATGGGATTTCCTTGATAGTTTATGAAGTAATTACTTACAAAAATTTACTGCGAGACATATCCAAGATATGATGACATTAAAAGAGTCCCCTAAAGAAAGCTTATTGAACTTTGGAAATATTGATGATATGGAAGACCATGTTGTGCATACCTGGGTTGGATTGACTAAAACTCAGTTCCGTCAAATATTTGATGAGGTGCCGCAATTGTTAGAAATACGCAACAGTTCTTCAGTGCTAGCAGCCTATCTTATGAAATTAAGAACTGGGGACTCTAATGAAAGATTGGCAACATTATTTAAAATATCTAAGAAAACTCTAAGCAAGTGGCTGTGTCAAGCCCGTGAGATATTTACTGAACATTTTGTGCCCCAGCATTTAGGATTAGGACACATCACTAGGGAACTAATTAAAGAAAGAAACTTAGCCATACCTAGTGCTTTATATGAAGGAGATTCTAGGCCCATTGCTATATTTGACGGAACATACTGCTATGTAGAAAAAAGTTCTAATTATTTATATATAAAAAAAACATACAGTTTGCATAAATACCGAAACTTAACCAAACCTTTTTTAATAGTGTGCACAGATGGCCATATTATTGATGTTTTGGGCCCCTATCCAGCAACCACGTCAGACTCGGATATAATGAGACATGAATGTTTAAGTGAAAACCCACTCCGGGATTTTTTTCAACATGGTGATGTATTTATACTGGATAGAGGCTTCCGAGATTCATTACCATTATGAAATCAATGTGGATTTAGGACATACGTGCCTGCTACCATGGCGCAGGGTGAAACACAGCTGTCAACACTTGACGCAAACAAATCGAGAGCAGTCACCATTTGCCGTTGGGTAGTAGAGGTTGTAAATGGCAGGTTTAAAAGAGATTTTAAATAATTTAGGCAATGTTATTTTAATACAGCCTCAAGAAGTTTATTTAAAGATTTTAAGGTGGCTGCTGCTCTCTTAAATAGATTTCACCCTCCCATAACCGATAGAATAGACAGTGGGGATATCATTAATCAAATTAATATAAATATGAATAGACATAACATATTAGGTGATTTTATTGTGAACAATCAATATAATAGACGTGGGGCTGATTTTGAAGCAATAACTGTTCAAAATGATAATATAAATGATTTTCCCCAGTTGTCATATGATGAATTAATTCTTGTATCCTTGGGTACTTATCAATTAAAGCAGGCACGGTCCTATTTTGGTGAACATATGCGGGGAACTGATGGGTTCATCATAGAAGTGTGCAGGGAGGTAGACAGCAGCCTTCTTCGACAGCTGTCGGCTTCAAATACTTCTTGGTTACTGCGGGGTCGAATACAATCCCGCCATATAAGTCGCAAAACATATTTTGTTTACATTTTAGTTGTCAGCTGTCGAAGAGGACGAGATTCAATATGAGGGTATTATTGTAATTGCATTGTGGGTAAAAGGACTGTAGGCTGCTGTGCCCATGTAATGTGCATAATATGGTATCTCAGTTGGGCAAGATACCAAGAAAATATCGTACCCCCTGCACAATTCTTAGACGATATTCTCCTAATTATTGAAGATGAATAATACATATTTTAGTCATATATTAGTGTTTTATTTTATATCCTCCTGTCCCTTTTTTAGTTTTTAAAAGGTAGGTGCCTACTGCTTCTAAGTGCAGAATATTGCATGAAGAAACTTGTCTTCGACTGTAGCGACTGTCCAGGGCGCGAGAGAGCCAAACGTGTCAGATCTTTGACTCTTTACACACGCTCCATGCATAAAACCATAACGCAACCAAAGACATTCAAAAGTATTTCGTAAAAAACATAAAAAAACTGCAATGTTATAATATAACCTCACTGTTACTATATTTCATATAACTTGATTCCTGGATAGCCAAATTTCACCAAATTTTCAGTGAGGCCTTGTTATTATATTCTCTTACAAATAAGGCTAGTTTGATTCAGTTAACACCTGGGCCCAGGAATGTATGGAGTAGTTCCCTTCTCCTTTCATCCAAATCTGTTCAGCCGTTTTAGCGTGAAAGCGTAACAAACAAACAAACAAACAATAATAATATAATATTAAGTTAGGAAGTTAAGTTGTGTGTGGCATACCATAAGTTGAAGCTACAATAAAAGTTGCACCGTGTAAACGGTTTAGAAGGTGCAAGTCATTATGTTGCTTCAATTTTATTGTGTGTCACAGACAAGAGACTTGCATCGTGTAAATCGGGTTTAATCAATCCCACAAAAGGCCTACTAATTATCAGTTTTCCGTTAGTAACATTAACTATGCCAGTACTACGAAGCCTGAAAAGTCTACCAACGATAGTATTAGGTCAGAATTCCAATCCTCACTAATTGGATTGCGGAGGTTACACAGAGACTGTCCTGTGTTACTCTGTACGGCCGCAACTTGTTAGACTGAATGCCCAGGTTTAGGGTTACACTGGAATCATTTATCGATAGCTCAAAATATCGATAGTGCTCTACGCCTTGGAATGTTAAATGAAAATATGTTTCTTTATTCAATATAAACTTAGGCATTGACAATTATAAATTATTGTAGCTCAGTAGATACAATAAACAGTGTTTTAAAAGAAAAATTGTGATATTTGAAAAATGATATTTGTTTCTTTCTTTCTTTTAAACATAAAATAAATATTGTTGCAGTTTGTTTAAAAACGAGCTTGACTCAAGTCAAAACCGACTTTAATAACAGCTAACGTTAGACGCGATTTTATATTGTGCCTTCTAACTTTATTTTCTTAAGCTCTGGTAATTTTTCAAGTCTTTAATTGTGTATGTATTGAATATTGTAATTTAATTTATAACTGTTAACATATTGTTCTTAACACATTCACGCATTTAAACTAAAATAAAACATCGATACTTCATGACTATACATATAAGCACTAGAATTTTATTGGAAATTCCTTTTAACTAAGAACACTTCAGCACATACCTGGGCAATAAACTGCCAACTTACGCTTACCAGCTGTGCTCCGACTTATATGGCGGCAATATCGATACAATTCAAATTGATCGAGCACTCGATTCAAATAAAATCTTATCGATATCGAGTCGTTATCAGCACTATTACGTGAATTGCCTGTAACTACGTGCTTTATGGGTATGTTTTATCACGTAGGAGTTTTTTGAAGGAGGTAAGTTGCGACGATCAATACCAATGCGAGGTGCATTGACACTCTTGTGTGAATGAAAAGTTTAATGGTGCCTTTACCTAGTGGCCAATGCGGGTAATTTTGAAATCTGAATACATGTGGACATGGTTTTGCATTTGAAGTACGTAAAATTTAATAAAAATTATAAAAAAAAAAACTTAATTTCAAAATTAAAAATTATAAGCAGATTTTTTTCTTGTTATATTTGGATTTATTTGTAAAGGTTGACTGAACACCATTGTTTTACATTTTTATTAAGTACACTAGTACTTGTTGTCAGACTTACACTGTCCTCTCCATACTAAGTATTAATACTGTGACAACATTTAAATGTAATTTTTTCTGCTATTCAAAGTTTTGAAACAGTAACTGTAGAGTTTTATGTCAGTTTGTCTCCGTAGTAAACGACTAATTGGAACCGTGCACCAAGCTTCTGAGGGTCATATTAAGTAGTTTAGTAGTGTAGTGTATGTTTACGTTAAAATATTCTGAGTTGTAACCATCCTGTATATTTTTAGCCGACTTCATAAAAGGAGGAGGTTATTATGTTCATCTATATGTTTTTATTTTATGTTCATCGATATTTTCGTCAAATTGTGAACGATTTAAAAAAAACTTTTTTATTTTTTTAGAGGAAGTTTGCGCGGTGGTCTCATAGAAATTTTATTAACTTATTTGGGTAGTTTTTGAGTTAGTTTCAATAATACGTATTTAATCCACTTTGTGTATCTTGATGATGTTTAATACTTTCTGTCACTGTTGTTTGCATAGCAATTAGTGATAAACAAATTGGTGTGGTTACTATAGGTAGCTAAAAAGTGAAAAATGAAATACAAATAACTAACGATTTAACGATTTCGAAACTAATAAAAAACACTACAAAGTGAAAAATAACTTTAATTTCGGAACTCGGTCTCTTTAGATCTCAAATTTTAGTTTTTTGCCACTGGCTTCCAAAATTAAAGCCTCAAAGTATTTATGAAAAATAGTCAGACTTCAAGAGTGCATTTTTAGACATACTCCATAGGTTTAGGTAGTTAAATAAAAGTAAACAAATCATAAAAATAGTTTTTATAGATGACACTTTCTTGTTTAAAAATACGGTAAAACCAAATTATTTGAGTTAAACGCAATAGTCACTTCAACTTAACTTAATCATTTATTCTTAAACTACTCTTCGTAGATGTAACTGCTTGAGCACATTTTTTTTGTCAGATACATACATAAACTCACGCCTTCTTCCCATGGGGGTAGGCAGAAACTACAGAATGCCACCTGCTACGATCCTTACATACTCCTTTTGCCTCGTTTACGTTCATACATCTGGTCATACACGCACGCCGGTTGCGAGTACTACGCACCTGTCCTTTTTTGTCAGATTTATAATAATAATATAATATTTTGTAATCTGTCTATTGTAAAGAGCTAAAACTCTAAACGTCAACAAATTATACCGTTGCTAAATTGAAGAGTACAACTGTGACGTAGCATGACAACTGAAGTGACAGGTATTACGTTTAGTCGGTTACTTGACAGCTGTCAAGTCAAGTGTTTTTTTTGTTTACCTTTATTTAACTACCTAATCCTATGGAGTATAGTTAATTGTTTCCTCCTCAGTTCCGTGTATGTTTTGCCCAAGACCAAAACCGCCCGGTACGTTAAAAAAAATACACAGCAACATTGACACACTATTCTTCGTTCGCTGTCATAAACCTTTAAGTCTCCGCTCATAATTTAATTTAGCGAAACACGAAGCACGTTTTGTTCGGAGTAACGTTATTTTTTATTTCCAGCGTCAAGTTAATTTACTTAATTCTCCAATGAAGTCACGTATTTGTGGAGGGTGGTGGTACTGACATGCAGGGGTGGCAGAACATGCAAAAGTATTCATATAGTGTGAAAATATTTTCATTACTCGATACTTAGAATCTTTTATTCCTGAATTCTAAAGCTGAGTTGTTAGACTTTCCATATTTTTTTATAACAGGTGTTTTTCTATTTCAGAAACGTTTTATTAGACTGCATGGCAATATCAAACGATATTCAACTTGCAATTTTTCATAAGTTGATTTTAATTAGTTTACCACACTTTGGACAGAATATATTCATACGTACATAACATCCCGCCAGTAATCCCCGAAAGGGTTAGGCAGAGGTGACCTTCAGTACACCCACATTTCGCCAGTTATGTTTAAGTCCCATGTAATCGGGGGTGACCCTATTGGCATCAACCGGGCACAAATCCAGACTCCGGCCTGCTACTGAGAAATTCTAGATAGGAAAACCCAATAACACTTTACCCGACCTGGGAATCGAACCCAGGACGTCATGCTCAGCAGTAGCGGTTACGACCACTAGACCAACGAGGCAGGTACAGAATAATTGAACAGAATATGTAATTGGAAACCCCACTTACAAATAATCCGAAGAGAAGTTAAGAGTTCTATATATCAATTCAAAGAAACCTGTAACTCAGTGAAGCTATTCTCAAGTCCCTATCACTGACAGCCCTAGTGACAGGGGGAGACAGGGAGTTTTACGACCAGACTCACGAATTAGTGCATGCTACGCGCTGACTTTGATGATTGTTTTACTGTTGGCAGCCTACAGGTTTAATCACCTGAAACTATAGAGCTGATTGGTAAGGCTATTTATGGAGAAACAGATTTTAAAAACATAAGTAGGTATTTTGTTCACAAAAAATATTACGTCGAAACAGTACAAATTAATCATCTTTGTTTATTAAAGATAAAAAGGTCACCTTACTCTCAAACATCAACTTACTCTTTTAGCATCATTTAAAAAAGGTGAGATTGTCTCCATTACTGCTCAAGTTCACTTACTGACAGGGGGAGACGGGGGGTTTTACGACCATTCTCGCGAATTTGTACATGTTACTCGCTGACTTTGATGATTTTTTCACCTCAGTCAGACTATATCAAATAAATGTATTATTTACTTTTTCGACGTCGTTTTTTATTTATGTTTACGGCGTAGTTTTTCTTGTTAAGTTGTTCATTTGACAGGTGAGTTTTTTGCGAAGATGAAGTTTTAATTGAGCTGTCAGTCATGGCAGAAATTTGACAGTAAATCAATAATATTTTATCGTGGCTAGATAATAGATGGAGGTTCTGGATATTGGAATGTTAGCAGAATATTTAGGTAGGAATATTTAGCTATCTCAACAATAACTAACCACGTAATACTAATAATAATTTTTACGGCAGGGTCCCCCCTGCCGTAAAAATGTTGTGAGAAATAGTTACAAAAAACAAAAGAAATGATAAAAATATGTGTACCGTTGCGAATGTAATACAAACTTATTAAAATAGATAAAATTAATAAAGAAAAGTACGTATAAAATATAATCATTGTATGTTTAAAAATAAGAATAGGTAGCGTGTTGTATTATAATGAAACAATTATTTTTAACTCCCTGACGCGTCTGTTATAAAATAACAGTAAAATTCTAGGAATGAGCCATTGTTTTAGTCATAACTTGTAGATAAAAATAGAAAACATTTACTTTTATTTTTAAACACAAGAAAGTTATCTAGGCCTCTTCGACATTATTCCGACAGTGTTTCATACCTTACAATATTTTTAATGCTATAAGTATTTTAAATCTTCTGATAACTTTTGTATCCTGATAGTTTATTTGTTTAGCTTTCACGCTAAAACGGTTAAACAGATTTTGATAAAATTTGGCACATGGATAGACCATGAATTGGGAAAGGAAATTGGCTACTTTGAAAACTGTATCGCAGACGAAGTCGCGGTCAACAGCTTGTAATAATAATATTAGAAATGCAATATTGAGTTTGTTTGTTTGTTACGCTTTCACGCTTAAACAGCTGAACAGATTTGGATGAAATTTGGCACATGGGTAGACCATGACTTGGATAAAGACTAGGATACTTTGAATCCCGATATTCCTACGGGGTCGAGATTTATGCGGGTGAAACCGCGGGGCGCAGCTATTAATGAATATAAAGCAAAAAATACGTGTAATTTTTTTAAATTATCTGACTGTCGGACAAAAACAAATTTCTTTTTTTTTACCCAGGCATCATCACTATTTAAATTCCTCTGATTAAAGTTATTTGAAGTTTGAAAATCGGCCATTATTGCATAAGCCTAATAACTAAGCCTCTGGGAACATTCTATGCAGACATATTTTGTGTTAAGTATAAATAGTAATGTCGAAAAATTAAAAATAGGAAGATCAGATCATGAAATTAAACTTGGATAATAGAGTCATTATAAAATATATTTTCGCTAACGAGTTGACGAACGCTATTTGTTACCAAAGGGTTGTATAATTAAAAAAATTGAAAGTAAGCCTTTGGAGATCCCGAAACCTCTTAACAATAATATCTAACCAATAAAAGTAATTGTATTAATAGAGCTCCATTCCCATAACTATAACGACAGTATCGGTTAAGGTCTAACCGGAGAATACAATCGTAAGCTAACCATAAAAACGAATGGTTCAATAGGGTTGTCGATACAGATATATCACCATAGAAAATGAGAACTTGGGTCTGTTTTGCAATTAAAATATTACAAATCACGGGGTTTGATAAGTCTAATTCCTGATCCTTCATGATGCTATTCAGAAGTACTCCTCGAAGGGATAGGTAAAAGTGTATAATAATACACCCATGTTTCGATAAGTATTTATTTTATAAGTCTCAAGTAATAGGGGATGAGCTTATTAAAGAAGTTCAAACTTCGGCTGCGACTAACAAGATGTAGTTTGTGGCAGGCGCTTTATTTATGTTAATTATTTCATCACCACTGCTCTCAAAACAGGGTGAAAGAAAACATCGTGAGGAAACCAGTAGATGTCCTAGAACCAAAAATCAAAGACGTGACATATACCGACCCGCGCTGAGCCCGCGTGGTGGATTACGGCCCACTCCCTCTCACAGAGGACCAGTTTCACAGTGGGAACATTATAGATTGATTATGCAAACTTTGCGCTGCTTCTGAACTTTCCAATCAAACCGCCTAAGCTTTTCCCAACTAGGTTCGGCTTCCAGTCTAACCGGATGCAGCTGAATACCAGTATTTTACATGAAGCGTCTGCCTATCTGACCTCCACAACCTTACTGGGAAATACGATACCACTTGGTAAGACTGGTTGAGAACTTCTCAATTCTGACCGACCTTAATAGATTCTATCCAGGACCTCACGCTAACTAGATGAAAGAGGCATTCAATCAAGAGGCTTTAACGGATTTAAAGATGCTGTGCCTGTTTTTTAGATCGAATACTTTTTGTAAACCAGAAATAGACCCGCGTTTCAGTTTTTCTACAAGTCTTGGCATTTTCAATTTTATCAAGTGCATCAAATACAGTGACTGTCCTAAGAAAAGGATATAATATTGTCTTTGTCAAAGTTTAAAATAGCTATCACATGGATAGTTATATCTCCATCCAGTAACAAAGAATAGCGTTACCCTCCTCTCTTTCTATAACGTAAAGAGGGCTTACGTCAAGGGAATGGGGAGCATCCTCTTATGAGGTAATAACTAACATAATGCTATTATCAGAGCGCCACGTGTAGTTTGATAAAGACATTACTTCTTCAAGGATCATTTCATTATTATAGTGGTCTGTTGGTCATCAGATGATGTGTATGTTTTTGGTGAGATAATATTTAATAACATTACATTCTCCTTGTATTTATGAAGAGCTTGTGGCTAAGTAATAACAGCAGGTTAAGTTACGCTTGCAGGGGTTTGGCTGTGGATGGGTTTGGGACCATCTTTACATACCGAGACTCCTTCGTGCCTCGCAAAGCACGTTAAGCCCGAAGAAGATTCACGAATGACACCCGGTACCAGGTGTCATTCGTGAATCTTCTACGGCTACCAGAAACCCGGCTAGAAGAAGATCGGCTTCTTTTACGGCTAATCAGAAGCCCGAAAGTCTGATAACCAGTCTTCCCCAGGGGTACCGTATTACCCAGTTATTGGATTGTGGAAGCAGTCCCTCCATGTAAAATACTGGTATTCAGCTGCATCTGGTTAGACTGGAAGCCAACCCCAACATAGTTGGGAAAAAGCTTGGCAGATTAATTTTGATCCTTGTATTTCCTCGGGAATAGTTAGTGATGTACTTAAATAGTTCCTCTACCGTCATTTCGTTAGTTATGTTTGAGTCCCATGTAATAGGGGACCTAGTCTATGACCCGACCAAAAATTCTGAGTCCTGGGTGTTAGTGAAAAGAGTATCTATTAGGATCTTTGTTAATGAAGGCATGAGTAAACTACTATTAGTTAGACTTTTATCTTCCACTAACTCCTGTCCGCGACTTTTTCCGCTATTACCTTCCTCAAGAATTGGGTTATCCAATGCAAATTTTTTTTTTTCAAATATGACTGGTAGTTCTGGAGATTACCCCCTACATACAAACTTACAACTAGATAAATTTTACCTATTTATAATATTATAATAAATAATAATAATATAATACATACATACATAAACTCACGCCTTCTTCCCATGGGGGTAGTCAGAAACTACAGAATGCCACCTGCTACGATCCTTACATACTCCTTTTGCCTCGTTTACGTTCATACATCTGGTCATACACGCACGCCGGTTGCGAGTACTACGCACCTGTCCTTTCTGAAGAACATCACCAATAAGGTCAGTATATGTCCTCCTAGGGCGTCCCCTCCCGGCGTTTCCATTCACATCTGTCTGTCTGTTTAATAATATAATATAAAATTACATTAAATATTATATTAGTATAAGAATAAAGAAAACTATGCTCGTTAGACACATTCACATAATTAGAAATGACTTCCCGTAACTCTTAGCGAACGAGTTATACCACGTCAAAACTCTATGAAACACTACAAAATCTACCGAATTTCCTTCACAAGTCAAACGTTAGCAACCCTTCCCGTTGTTGTCGTCAAGGTCAAACGACAGCAGTAACCGAAAATTAACCTGAAGTACAGTCCATTAGTCTGGCCTTTTTATCCTCAGATACAGATGGAGTATATGAACTTAGTCCATAAAAACGGGTCCAGACAATACAATCATATACATAAAAACTAATGACCACTCCATACGGTCCAGTAGGGCTGGCAAAAGTAAATAACTGTGTATTTTTTATTTTATTTCTTGGTTAAACGAACAATATGAACAGGGTTTTTTTTTGGTATGTAATGATCTTCATGTAGGATAGTATACGTAGTTCTTATGAGTGTCACGACTTAATATACATAATAGTTGCCAAGTGGCAACTATCTAAATAATAACTGGTTTTGTTAAGAGTCATGAAATATTGAAGGCATTGGGACTAACACAAAGAAACGAGAAGGAAACTTACTCTCAGAAAATATGTTTATTTATTTATAAAAAAATTACATACAATTTTGGTTTACAGAAGTATTTAGAAAATGTAATACTGCTTATGTATAATCATTTCGCAGTAAGATGGTTATAGCCATGATATAGTTATACCCCTAGGGATAAGGTTATAGGTATAACGTAAAATAGTTAGTGAAAGCGGTTCATTACTGTCGCAGTGCCCTAATTTTGCCCCGATTTCGACGTAGCTGGTCACAGTTCTAACCTAACCTAACCTATTTGATCGGATTGCCCTAATAGTTATATTACTAGATCGTGCTCCTATCATAGTTATATTCCTATTAAGAAAATTATAAACCACTTTCATATAACTATATTACGGTATATATCTATATGCCTAGGGATATAACGATATCACGGCTATAGCCATCTTACTGCGACATATAAACAAATTATAGGTATTCAACAACTTTAACGACTAAAATAATATGACTAAACTTTTATGGATGAATCCCATAAAGTTTACGTGGTATAAGCAAATATCTGCGCTTATGTCGATCGACCGTTTAACCAAGAATACTCTGGTGTAACACATAAAAGCCTAGTTCAAGTTAAAGATAGCCATCCGCTTCACTGACTAACTATATATATCTGCCCCCACAAAGGGCTTCCACGATACTTTTATCTTTACCTACAAGTAACGAAAGTAATCCCCCTTCTGCCTTAGAAGGCACGTTTACGATCCAATGGGTTTAAGGGTTGCGTTAGACCTTTGGGCCAACCTAAAAGCTTTCAAGGCTAAAACAAAAAAAAACCGGCTGAGTGCGTGTCGGACTACGCACAATGAAGGGTTTCGTAGTTGGAATGAATCCCAAGAAAAAACTTAGCTTAGTAGTTGAGAAACATGTTCTCCCATATACGTCACGGTCAATTCTCCAACTGCAAATGTAAGTTTGTAATCGCTAAAAATATATGTGGATGTGATAAAACTATAAATTATCAATTATCGGACTTGTTCCTTTACTTGTGCTGTGAGAGCTTGCTTCCTATCAAATTTCATGATTCTAGGTCAACAGGAAGTAGTTTTGATTTATTTGCAAGTATGCAAATATGTCGCATAAATGGCCGTATATTTTTATCGCGCTAACTTAGAAGCCTGAATTTTTTACAGCTCCAAGGGAACATAGATCTGATTATATTAGATTGATATTTATTTCAACTTCATACCTCCACGCGTGCCTGAGAAAATGGGTCTCGACAGACTGACGGACGGACAACGAAGTGATCCTACAAGGATTCCGGTTTTTTCCTTTTGAGGTACGTAACCCTAAAAATCAACTGGATAGGTACGACCTTGATCCTTTTGCTAAACTTCTAGCTAATATCACAAAGCTTAACCCAAAACACATTACAATTTTAACAAAATGGTGCGTAGAAATAGATCAGAGCGGATAAAACAAACGTAGTCTTAAATGTAACAAAAAGTTAAGGCTGAAAGGGAAGATGAATAAAAAAAAATAGATAGCATTCTTATTACAATATTAATCTTAGGATGTTAGCACGCATGCAACAGAATAAAATCAAGCTAAGCACAAACCATAACAGGTATCAATGTCTAAAAGAGAACGAGTTTCACAGTTTCAAAATCACGGAAAATCATTCCGGCAAAGCTCGAATACGGGAGCTTTTCTTTTTTCAAGCCGCAAACAGCCCATCGAAGGAGGGGCTGCCAAAATCCTCCCTGTCACATTTACGGAATGAGACCACTCTGTTTTTGGGTCAACCGTTTTGAGTGATGCAATGTGTTTATGTATTTAGAATAATATAATGACCACTTAAACACGGGTTATTGATCATGGACAAGTAATATCGGGTGTTTTGGTGTCGTGTTTTTCTTTTTTGAGAGTAGGGTTTGTTTATATGTAGCCTTGTTTATTGTCGCGGCAATTTTTGGAACGTTAGGTGGCTTTTATTTGGAACGGTACTTTTGAATATTTGAATCGGTACATATTTCGAAAGGGCTATCTGTGAAATATTTGTAGTGCTAAGTTTTGTTTACAATATGGCTACCTTTGAAGAGTCTGCTCCAAGGACCAGAATGGTATTACCCAATACAGACAAAGTAATTTAGGTACTCCCATGAAGGCTCTACTAGAGTTGGTGGTAACATTTTTGGGTAAGTTTAATGGTTTGGAAATGTTCTAAGCATTAACCCTATTTAATACCACCTCTGCTAACCGACACATACAAACGCATCAAATTAAGAACATCCTTTTTGAAGTCCGTAACACATAGCCATTTCCAAAAATTAGGGCAGTTCCACCAATGGACAGCTCTATGGCAGGGTGGGTAGCCAAATTCCTCCCTTTGTCAGTAGCAGTGTGACTCAGTTTTTAGGTCAGATTCTCAGTAAAATGGCGATATGTTAATGACGTTCTTATTTCACGAGAACGTGTATAAGTGGGGTTTTTTTAAGTAAACGTTTGGTGCTCTGTTTTTAAGGAATTGTGTTTGTAGCCACGCTTTTTTCGTTTACTTAAACTTTCAAGTTTACTTCTCGTTTGTGAATATAATTCTTTATATTAAGTTCGATGTAGTATATTTTGTTGAACAATGCATTTAAGGCAAACATAATTAAGATTCTCCTAATATTATTATGTAGAAGATGCTCTATAACATTTAGAATATTTTGTATGTTATACTTAATTTCATTGTTTCGATATAATAATTATAATATGACGGTCGGTATAGGTTGTATTTATGAAAGAAAATGTTCTAAGATTTATGAAAATTCCGATGTATTCTTACACGAGACGTGAACAACTCCTCCTCCTCGTGGAATTTTCGGTTACCTGTAAACCTATACAATTACATGTATGTTGTTACGTAGGTGTATTCCCATTCTTCTTGACAAGATGGAAGCTATCGGTATTTGGGGTCAGGTTTTAGACATTATTCAAAGCTACATTAGAAGACTAAATCACTATGTGAAGATTATTAAATTCACTAGTAGGGGTTCATAGCTCATCATCGGTGTTCCCCGTGGCAATGTGCTCGGCCCAACATTTTAGCAAAAACAGTATAATGATATCTTCACAAACGAAATACTGATGAAAAGATAAAATGCTTGCAATAAATGTGAGTGAAACCTCCCTCACAAGGACAGTGGAATTTTGGGTCAGTTGTAACATGTAACTATGTCGTTATGTATATTATGTTGTATGTATTACTGTGTGGGGAGACCCAAGACCCATGTTTGGTGGAGGACGTTTATGAGTTGTATCACAATCTACATTAAGTAGGTATGTGAGTGTATGATTATGTATGTGTATATAACATCTATGTAACATACTGTGTAAATATTTTTTGTATTCAAATTCTTCTCTTTTAGATTTCATAGAATAGTTTCTAATAAGGCATAGATAGTGTTTTTTGGATTCTACTTTTTTGATTTATCTCAATTTCCTATTCGTCTAGTAAGTAGTTGCGGTCATTGAAATATGTTAAGTTGTCTTCTTCTATCTTCTTTTCGTGTGGTTGGTGACTAACGTGCTACTGTGGATATGAAATTCGAAATATTTTTTATATTTGTAATATAAAATGTTTCCTCCAAAAGCCGAAATTTTGCCGCAGAAATAAAATAACTTTTTATACAGCTGGTATAGCTAACGCATAACACTATATTCGAGAAACATACGCAAGTATATCTGTATATGACGGCTTTCTTTCATCGTACGTGTTCAAGTACTTTTTCCGAAGCATTTGTCGTTTTTATAGAAGAAGCGAGGAACATGAAAGACCACCTGATGCTGCTCGTAAAATTTTAAGAGAAACGTTTATACTGGGAAGTTTTTTTGTTATCTATGTTTATGAGTACAAAGTGCCCAATATATCGGTGAAGTAAGGAACTGAATTTGAATTGACTGATTTTGACTATTTGATCTGCGCTGTTTTGATGAGTCATGAACTCATGACTCATGTTATTGTGGTAACGTGTGTTTAACTGTGTTGCTATCCTGCTGGTTTCTTAAGTTTCATCGGTTTAAGTTTTTTTTTTGGGGTAATTGTAATATAATAAGTATGTTGACTGGGGACAAAAAAAACTATTTAGTCCGTCACTCAGATAGTAAAAAAATATTAGACACGTATTTTTAGGTTTATCATAATTATTAATAAAAAATCGTTTATCGTGGGGGCTCAATACGTCACAATTCAGTATAAAATCGACCGGAGAGTGTCGTCATGCCACATTTTAACTTAATGTTTGTAACAATCTTATGATTACGTGAAAAAAAAAATATATATATACCTTAATTATTTTTACTAACCAATTTTTAATGTAATCTATTGGCATGCCACCTTAATTGTAATTGCTTGTTTATGTTAATTTTGTATGCCATATATTGGCAAAACATAGTGCACATATTTTAGACAGTATACTATCTGTAACCATACCTATGTTTAACAAAATAAATAATTGATTGAATGTTTTTTTTTGTCATCATCCCTATTAAAGCAGTTTCTTCTTCAGTCATGACTTATTTTATGGAAATATTTTCACCTTGTGGCTAATTATTCAAAATACCAATAACAATAATTTAGATTTCTCAGCGCTCAATAACATTTTGTTCATACCTTATTGATTTTAATAAGCATTATTCTAAATATTTCCTTCAGTATTTCTTGCTGAGTTTCATGTATATTTTGTTTAGGTACCTACCTACCTACCTAATGTAAATGATCAAATATACACAAATAATTATAATGTTCTTATTATTATGGCTACCCATAATATACAGGTTGGAAAATGAATAGGTACATTAAATTCAGAAAAATTGAATACTAACCGAAAAAAAATATTTTTAAATAGCCTATGATACCAATCAATCTGCCTTAGCCTTTGCTCAACTATGTCGGGGTCGGCTTCCAGTCTAACCGGATACAGATGAATATTTTACACCAATATTTTACATGGTGCGACTGCCTATCTGACCTCTACAACCCAGTAACTGGGTAATACGATACCCCGTGGTAAGACTGGTTGTCAGAATTTCGGCCTTCTGACGACCCGTAACAACAGTTAAAGATCTACGAATGACAGCCAGCAGATATGCATCTTAACCATTTGAAAAAACGTATAAAAAATTCTAAAACATCATGCCTAATGCGTGTGAATATGAAGATGATTGACATCGTTGTCATTACCATCTACGGCCGGTAAACAGCCAATAAAGAATATTATACCCGTCAGGTGACTGATATTTGCAGTTCATCTACAGATAGTGCGATTACTATACTGCAAGCTGTACTTTAGTACGGAGCGGAGCGGAGTGGGGCGCGTCGTCGTGGATTGCACTATCTATATTGATATTTTGACAAAACAGCTGCAGAAGTCTTTTTTATTCAAATTAACCCATTAAACGATTTAAAAGCTGTATTAAAACCAAACTTTGTAAGAAAGGGTATTATAAAATTTCAAATTATTTAGAAGATAAAAAAGCTTGGGATTGAGCTGCTCGCTCTGGTAAGCCTTGTAATATAACCATAAAACTTGACATTTTAATTAGGTATTATATAAAATCATTAAAATATACCAGTTTTATATACACATTGACACTGTTGAAAATTATATACAAAATAACATGATTACTTTGTACCTAAAGTAGTATATTTTATTTATTGTGAATGTGAGGACAGTGTGTTTTTTTTTTCTCTTTTTTTTTTCTCAGTTAGTTTAATGATGGTCTGGTAGTTTGAGTAGTTTATGCGGCCTACCCAAATGTTCTTTCTTTGGTATTGCTCGTCGATTTGAGCTCCTTAAGTTCTGAGTTGAGCTCCACGAATACTGAAAAATGCTTGCACTGACTGGACAGATCCCCTCAAATCTGTGTGGTTCTTTTCTCAAAAGACATTTTAGACACTAATCTACATGGTACTCATATGGCCTGACCAAGATTACTGTGATTATAGACTGTGACCTCTGAGTTTGTTTCGGCTTTTTTTCTCAGAGTAGTCAGATAGGAAACTCTAGCATTTTTTTTTAATATGACTTAAGAGTGAATATCCTATTCACAGAATAAACAATTTCATTTCGAATAATCTGCAGCACAAAGCACTACCAATGGAACTGTGGGTAGCTAAAAAAATGAATAATTTACATAATATACATCCACCATTAACACTATTTCTAATAATTAGTTGTATTTTGTAGCCTAAAAGCCATTGTACCAAAGAAATATTAATTAAAATCCTAACACACCGTGTGACACTTGTCGACACTACCTAAGGATGTTTTCGAAAGAAGACTTTGAAATGGGCGAGATTAGCATATCAGAGAAGCACTACCAAGGCGTTGTGAAAGTAAATAAATAATACTGAAGCCAACAAAATGCAAGGCACGGAGTAAATCAAATGACCTGAAGTACGCTTTATCAGCAAACATACTCTAGCAAACAGGAAGAAGACGAAATGATTGACAAGGAACTAAACGTTTTCCTTATCCAAGCTAAAGGCACGACAAAGGAGCAAAGCGGTTCCATCATTACCATTCCTTGCATAAACCTTAAGTAAAAATGTTATTCGGCAAGAAAGAAACGATTGCACTTTACAAGCATAAATGCTAGTCAAGGAAAACAAATATAATAGAGAGAAGACAGAAAAATAATCAAGTTAAGTGTCATATCTCTCATAAGTAGAAATCATATAAGGTTCTAATAAGATTACCTCTCACAAAGGTAAGTATATATTTGTGGTTAAAGGATGGAATAATGGAATCTGTGAAGTAAATATAATTGCTAAAAATAGAAAGACGAAGATAATTAAACAAAAATAGAAAAAAGGATCCGACAGATGGTAGCAAAAGAAAGAAAGAAGAGGAAAAATATGTTAGAATTTATATATTCGCTCACAAGCTCCTTGAAATCAATGAAGAGGGTAAGAATTAAATACAAGTTATCAAGATAAAAATAGTTCAACTGGAAACTCAATTCAAGTGGAAGCTTAAAATGTATAACATTGCTGAAATTCTTTAAAAGGCTAAAATACACACTGCCGTACGAAAAGATTATCCACATGGTTGCTAATGAATGAGCAACCAGCCGAGAGGGCTTTTACTTTCACTGACCCATTCGTCCATTGCGGCTAAGTACTCTTTTCTGCTGTAGTGTTACGTCAACCAATCGATAACTTTTTATGACAACCCCAACTAGACCTACATTTCCTTCCACTACTTTTAGTGTTTCCAGAAAATGTCGCCAAAATACAAGCAATATAGAAAAAAAAAACACTAAGAAGATTGCGAAACCTTTTCACTCGCAACTTTCTGAATAACGCAGGCTATAAATCAGCCACAGATGAAATATAACCGATGGGGAGAGCGGCTTATTATGGAAGTATAAGTAATGGGAAATATTCCCATGTGATTGGAAATCTATGAGCTTTTGTATTGGTTTCGTTCAGGGGTAAATAATGGGTGTGTAAGGTCAGGGTGTGGATTGAGGTCGGTTGTTGGAAGAACGCAATCTTGCTTGCTAATGCGTCACTGTTTTTAGGCATCAAAGCAATTTGGTTAAGTTAGCAATCAAAGTTCACTATGTATTTTCCACTGAATAATATGGAAAAGACTCCAAGAGCCGAAAATACCAAAATAAACATTTTATGAATAAATACATAGAGAGAATAAAAACATGACATTTTATGAAAGAAAACCCTATAATAAGCTCAAATCATGGCAGACAGACGAAGCGCACAGACAAAATAAAATCACTGCAGGTGCATTTTTTTAAACGGCAACACTGCTTTTTCTTTTCTCTCTGCATTTATGTGTGCGTGGTACAGTACAGAACATTTTACCTATTGAGTGGTGTGAGTGGCTTTTATATTTTTCATAGTGAGCCTATGGTACGAATACCTACATTTTTATGTCGAATCTTACAAATCTTTACCAACTAGAAGCTAAACATCAAACTAAACGGCCATTCACATCCACGATATTTTATGGTAAAAATTTGGAATCACACGTCAATATTCCACTGTTCGCACGGTTTAAAAATAAATGCAGTATGAAACTGCGCGTGTGATCCCGAAATTTAAAGGAAAAAATATCTTACTGATTATTGCCTTGTAACGGGTTTTATATGTTATAGACGTTCTACTTCGATTCTCGTACGATATCGGTACGGAATAATAGAAAAGTATGAAAGAAAAAGACATATTGCGCCGCAACCAAATAAACTGGGTTATGGTAAGGAGAATGATGATCGTTACGGAAAAGCAATCAGTTAAATTTCAAATAAAAAAAAAAAAACGATACTGCATTATCGTTTCAAGAAATGATCTCAAATCGTTTCAATAAGTGTATTTCAGGAATCCATGTTTGGCAATGTGTGTAAAACATCGAGGTTAAGAAACATGTGCGTCTCTGACGTCATCGCAATCTAAAACTGACAATAATACACAGAATACGGTAAACAGGATATGTAGTTATTAAAATGTAATTGCTCAACTTAAACAGTAACTTGTGGTTAAAATAACCGCAAATTATGACGTTGTACAGTTGGTGACTTAGGTAGTAACTAGACCTTACAGCTGAACATTATTGCATGTAGGAATAAAGTTTCGTTTGGTGTGACGATCGATCTTTAACGGTTAAGACTTGGAAGGAGGTCTTTTTTTTGCATTAAGGATCGTTATATCGACTTAGTTACTGTATGATTTTAGGCAAGTTGCATAGGTTTTTTTTTATTATTTTTGAGTATGCTGAAATCTACACGATGTGAAAAAAATACGTTCACAGGTGACTTTTTTTCAAAATTACCAACTCGTGCAGTTAGCATTACTTATCTATGTTTCTGTGCAATGAATTTAAATTTTCTCAGAATTAACTGAAGAAAAATATTATTTGAATTAATGATCAACACTCGGATGGTACTGGTTCTAACATACTTTCAGTGCCATTAAAGATTTGGTTTTAAGAACATAAGCAATTTTGGCACCATATCGTATGAATTCAGCTCCTTGTCTTGTCACATTTTTATTGCAAGTTCTTCACCATTATTGTTTTTCCTACATCACAGGTACATACTATAATCCAGTACCTATAATGAGAATGCCGGTTTGTTATCACCGTGCGAAATCGTTTCGGTTGAATCCGTATTGTTTATTTTTCTAGAATCCGTGGGAGAAACTTTTAGGTGTTATTCCTGATATAATTCTATTCTTAAAACCGTGTTGATTGAGTGTGTGTGGGTTTTGATTGATGCACTGTAAATAAATCAGGTAAAAGTACTTTTTTATACACATGGAATCAATAAAATAGAGTTCCTTGTCCGTTTAAAAAAAAATGGAACAAGCTACGTTTTTCCTGAACCGCTCGATTGACTCCTTGATGATACTTACTAAACACTAAAGTATGTGTAAGTGGTCTTTAGACTTTGGTTAGGTACGTCTAATTTAACGTTGAATTTTCGAGTAATAATCGGAATAGGTGGTGGCTTTACATTTATGTATAGGTATTATGATGTTAAATCAATGCATGAATACATGATGATAGTCAAAGGTTTGAGCAGTACTTCACTCATTCAAAACTGCAAGTCTAACATGTGTACCTATTACACAAATATGCAAAATGTCAATAATCTACCAATCGATTGCAATCAAAAGCAATCGAGATAACAGAGATAACGCTATATGAAAACCAAGCGGTGGAAAGAGAACGAACATATCTGTGCCACTGCAACATGACTGTGTTATCGGCTCATAATCCTTTTTCCATAAACCTTTGCATTATAATCAGTGGACTGACACAATTTAAACACAGGCACATTCATTTATAGAACGACTCCTTATGCGCAGTCGCTAGCGCACTCAATCGTGTATTGACAGTTGTTTTGATTGGAGCTGTGTTGCCAGAGTTAAACCACCCAGAAATGTGGGAAGCCGGACAAAATCCGAAGGGAATAGGGGCCTATTTCAGTGTAAACATGGACGAGACAACATTTATAATGTAATAAAAATGGAAATAAATGATTTGTTAGATGAATTGACAAGAACATAATGTAGAGGTCGTGAAATAGGGAACAGTAAAAACTGTGTCTAAGACTTTAACGATGATAATGCAGTGCATCATTAAAATGAAATTAATGAATACGTATGGCCACCAGTACACTTGTAAGTTTTAAGTAAGCAACTTACGTGAGAAACTTAAGATACATTTGCAAATGTAAACGCTCCTGTAGCTTATCATAAATTCATTCTTACATCTTACAAACAATAATCGTAAAAAGTGCTAGAAGTCAATAAAATCTTGCTATACTAAGCACGCTGTAAGTCAAATTAAGGTAACGGCTTACGTGTGACTGAACTTAAGTATCTATTCAATCGTTTGTAGCGCCCCGTTTTCAATATATTACCCTTTTTTAATATCAGGACAATATCGCCACTATTTCCCCCAAATATTTCATTGCACAAAGAATAGGTTAGAAAATATATTGGATTTTTATCGACAACCTACTTGGAAATAAGTCTCCTTTACATCAAATAAAAAAAAATCCTCCAAAAATAAGATATTGTAAGAAGCTTTACGGTTTATCATTTTGTCGACCTCTGAACCTTAAACATCAAGAATAAGTGATGATAATCGTATTAATTAAAATCACAGTAAGAATCGTTAAAATTCTAGAATAAGAAACTAACGAGATTACAAAAAAACAGGTATCCATTATTTTCCCACTTAGGGGAATTTCGTACTAAATCTGGCAACACAATACGCGCGTGGGCAGCGGCATTTGTTTGTTCTAGTCAATCTGTTTTGTGTGTGGTAACCATCGATTCGCGCGCCGTACCTTACCGCATGCTTTCATAAAAATATTTCAAATAACGGAAGCATGAATGAAAGCAAAAAAAACTCTTTTATATCTGAGATTATTTTTGATATACGTGGCAGGTGTGATGGGATATTTCTATTCTGAATTCTATGAAATCGTGTGATTTTTAGCTAATGTTAGAATATTATCTACATATATTTCAATATCATAGTGAGACGGAGATTTTTAGTTGTATTGAATTGCAGTAAAGACAGAACTGGGGGACGACCAACACAAGATCGTAGGGAAGACATAGATGAGACTCGCATAGACCAGGGAAACATGGCACATAAGAGAGGAGGCCTACATTCATCAGTGGGTGGGAAAGGCTGTCAATGATGATGATGATGATGATGATAAAGATGAAAGACAGAACTTGACAATACTTTTTATTTGTGATTTTTAAGATAGACTTATATACAATGACTGTTGAATATATCAAACTGTTGTTTGAGTCTTCCAGCACGAGTAGCATGACCACAATAGAAACGGGTTTTGTCGATGGCAGAATAGACAAAACGACAGATTCACAATCACAGTCTGTCATGGTCATGCAGTGCGTGCAGTGGTCATGGTAACATAAAAATGGCTAACCAACGACATTGCTTTGAGCTAAGTGAAATCTGATAAAACGCCTTTAAAAGATCTACTAGGGAAAATTGATGATACTAATCTTGACGACACTGCTACCTACGAAGTTTGTTACTTTACAAATAACGGTAGTCATCATCATCATCATAACATCAAGCCTGTATTCTCTCAAGGGTTAGGCAGAGATAACGGTGGTCTAGTAATTACATCAATGGTTTTAGTACCGTATGTGAACCATACTACAGACATAATGAATGTATCTGGAATTATAAATACCAATAGATTTATGAAGTTATGACTGTTTTAACGATTGTGACAGAAGCATAGCTACGATAAAAGATATATAGAAACGTCATAGTATTGTTCTAAGAAACAGACTTGTAAGACAATTAGTAGCAACAGTAAAAAGTAATGATTATGATGCTTTAAACTCATCGTTCACACTGTTTTGTACGGAGTATACAGTACAGTTCTATAGAAAATTAATAAGCTTGGGATCTTTATGAATACAGTGAAAATGAAAGTAAGAGTGCATTGACTATTCAATCAACACATTAAACGATCACGCCTGTATTTTTCGAAGGGTTAGGCAGAGGTGTACCCCCTATAGTACACCCACATTTCGCCAGTTATGTTTAAGTCCCACGTAATACGGGGTCAGCCTATTGCCATCAACCGGACACAAATCCAGACTCCTGGCTGCTACTGAAAAATTCCAGATGGGAAAACACAACAACACTTCTTGTTTTTCAATCAAGATTTGATTTAAACAATAGTATTACTGAGTAACTAAATATGAGGTTTTATCATTTTGAATAAATCTTTTGCGATTAATGTTTGAACAGAACGCTTTTGAATTTTTGGCCCTTTTCCAGGTCAAATAGATTTTGACGAAATATTAAAAAACCAATAGAACAAAGTCAGGAATGCGTTCGGACATTATTTTCTTCTAATGATTAAGATTTTCAGAACAAGCGCAGTACAAAGTACTACAATACCTTTAAAAATATTTCTAGATAATTTTGATATGGTACAAACGACGTAATAATCAAGGTAAGTATCCATTTTCAGTGTAAGATATCCTTGCATTCTATAAACTTTCTATACAATGTCAGGTCAGCTTATACTGGAATTGTATAGCTTGATATGTCGTCAAAGGTACGTACTAGTTCAATAAAGGTAAACAATTTTATAACGCTATTTAACTCAAAACCATACAATATTATCGGTAGTTATGGATCGCGTCATAATAGGGAAATATGTGGTTATAAAATAATGTCACACATCAATAACTACTACTTCGATACGTCCTTAATATGAATGTTACTACTACATCTAATAAACTTCCTCCAATGGTAACAACAAAAATACATTATTTTGATGGGATCAAAATTGAATCCCAACGTCAGCTCGAATTTGTAGCTGTAAATATCAAATTTGACACTTATACCAAAACTATTAGTGGTGTCCAATGTTAAAGTGGTATTAATAATAGAGAAGAAGAGGTAGAAACATCACTACCAAATACAGATAGGGAAAAAAAGACACACAGACCATGCATCACCAAGTCAGAATCTTTCAAGTGCCTTATGTATGAGAACCAAGATATGAACCTTGATAGACCCCATGGAACTGCTATGCTGTCTTTAGAACCCAACATTGAAATAATATGACCTAGACGATTAAAATGGTAGGCTGAACTTATAACAAATAGAGATCATTATGGAGTCTTAACTGTGCTAGAACTGATTGAAAACAATTATTTCAATATGGTAAAAATTTAAGCTGGAACTTCTGCACAAATAATAAATGAGATAGAGTATACTAAGTATATTGAAGTAGTCACACTAATATTCAAGGACACAAGACCAATAGGGTGCAAACTAAAGGGTGCAAATAATTAAAACATCAAAGCTAGAGTGTTGATAACAAAAATATCCTAAAATGACGTCATTTCACCTGTCATGAACATTGACAGTTGTATTAGGGTCCGCCTTGTACAATCAAAAATGTACCAAATTTCATCACTGACAAGGTGCAAAATAGGACTTTTATTTTATTCTTAGTCATGGAGAATTCGTATCGATTAAGCATGGTGTTTTGTGTTACACAGAAATTAAGTTATTATTGATATCATGGAATTGACAATTCAACAGGGGAATTTCAAAGTACGCTTCTTTAAGCATATACGAAATATACAATTATTGATTAATGCTGCCGCTACAGCTGAAATTACTGGAACTTAAGCAAACGTTGAACCCAGCCCAGAACAACATGATGAAACACTTAGAACTACAGGAATTAACAAAAATAGGACGAATGTGACACATTTTAATTGACGCAAATGGATCATTGTATAGAATCATACAGTACTATGACGATATTTTAGTTATAACATAGACGAATTGACAAAATGATAACAACACAAAAATACATTAAAAAAATATGGAAGACACAGGGAATCTAATCACATCGATTAAATAAAAAACCAGCATACATAATCCCTTAATCGTTGCACGCCCTCCACGCAATTTTATACCTTTGAACCGTTGTTAAAAGCACTATTATCCCTTGCACACACATAGGGCGACTCCCGCTCCCTTGCACTACACATCATGACATCACTCACTATACTAATATTTTAAATTTTTAAATAAAGAATTACTCACGCAGCAATGCTTTTTGAAAGCGGCCAGCGTTCCATAGACGCTTGGTACTTCATGTTTTCAATCTGCTTTTTGAGTGCTTCTTTGTCCATGGCTGCAAGAATACTAGGGTCCATCGCGCAGAATCTGTGGTGTAAAACACGCACACATAGTTAGAGCATACTGTGTCTGTGTAAGAGAGGGACGACTCGAGTACAGTTGTGTAGAGAGTGGTTTTGATGGGAATTGATAATATCGTAATTTTGAATGCGGTAAATTGAGTTGTAATTGTTTGTTTTGATCACTATTATGATGGTGATGCAGTCATTATAAGTTGTTACCTCTACTTAGTAACATAATTGATTGTCAACACCAATAGCGAGCTAAACTGATAGATCCGTTATAAAAATAAAAAGACTTGCTATAATAAATTAATATAAAACAGCTATGATATTAATAACGAGTAACATATACATGTACATAAAATAACTATGGAATTAAAAGAAAATTATAGTTATACAATATTCTCAAAACACTAACGACATACTTGAAACCGTTTAGCTTATGAAATACTGAGTTAAAAGTTGATAAAATCATCTTATTTTAGATACGAATCGTAGAACCGATTTTCAACCAAATAATAATATGATAATTTTGGTTTTCTACTACTAAAATAAAATAGTCTATATACTACTTGAATAATCACACTTAACATTCATTCCCATTTTAATTTTCACCATCTAACCTAATTAAAACAACACCTAGCAATTTATTTTAATTCAACACTTTTTTATCACACTGTACTATATCGCTATCTCTTTCCCTCGTTAGGGGAAACATGTTTATGTGTGCGTAGGCGTACGCGTGTAGGTGATGCGCGCGCAGAAATTCAGTTTCTATGACAACCCCTTTAGGAACACTGAAGTTAGCTTGCGCAAAGTTAGGGATCAGACCACCATTTTATTTTCTACTTTATATTTGTAAAGCTAAGGTTGAGTTTTAGCTGTGGTATCAGTTGTAAAATTAATGAATTAAAGCGTAATGCCCGGTAGTTCTTGGCATTTTGTACACCATTATTCTTTGTTTTCGGACGGCTGTCATAGAGGGCTCTGTTCGCAACTATTAAATTCGCATCGGTAGATTTTTATTTCACATCTCTGTACCTAAGCTATAAAGATTTTATAGCTAAAGTTTCAAGTAATTAGGTAACTAATCAGACTGACATTAATGTCTACTGAAACGGGATCCTGACCTTGAAATAACGCCCCACTGGGTGGAGAGTTAATCAAATTAATCATGCTATAAATTCGGTGTGAAAATGGGACATCTTAACAAAAAAGAAAGAGTAAACAGCTGCTTATCTACCTGACTCTTTCTAATACAATGGAGGGCGACATAAATTTATTAAATTAATCACCAGAAAGCTCTAAAAGCAAGAAACCTTGAGATAATAATTAATTAAAAGTACAATGGGAGAAGATTTTTATTCAGATAAAAACAATAGGTTCTTTTGAACACAAACACTGGGAAAAACTCCAAAGTATTGAAACCGAGTTTTTTAGTTTAGCTTTTAATTATGCATCATGCTTTATACTACATAACGGAGAAGAAAAAAATAATAATTGCGGAACAATATTTACTAAACTGTAGATACTATAGATATACTCGTAATAAGTATAGTTTGCCAATCCTAACTAATATTATACAAAGTTGAGTTTTTGTTGTTTGTTACGCTTTCACGCTAAAACGGCTGAACGGATTTGGATGAAATTTCGCACATGGGTAGACCATGACCTGGATTAGGAGATAGGATACTTTTTATCCCGATATCCCCACGGAATCGAGACATGCGGGTGAAATCACGGGGCGCAGCTAGTAGCTAGTAACAAATTCAACAAACTAGCTACGGTTTTGCTTTGCATTGAATATAGTTAAAGGCAAAAAAAAACCATAAGAATGCATAGGCAATACTCACATGAAAAAAAATAAGAAAGAAGATCTACATAATACTCGTAGAAATCATTAAATTTCATCATCACATCCTCATCTGCCTTATCCCAATGATGTTCGGGTCAACTATCAGTCTAACCATATGCAGCTGAATACCAGTATTTTACATAGAGTGACTGCCTATCTGACCTCCACAACCCAGTTACTGGGTAGCACGATACCCCTTGGTAAGACTGGCACTCAGGTTTTCGGGCTTCAGACTACCCGTAACGCACCAAAGATCTACAAATGACAGTTAGTGAAACTGGTTGTCAGATTTTGGGTCTTCTGATTGCTTATTGCGATGGTCAAAACTCTACAAAATAATGGAAGCCGGGACCATCGACTGACGTACCTTCGACACGATGAAGAACAAGAGAACGACTTAACGGGCTTTCCAAGGCACTATTTCATAGTCAAATGATGAGAGGATATTGCGTGCTGATCTATAAATATTTTCACTTGGTACTAGAAGAGGACACAACCGTATTAATTGTTTAAAATAACGGTTGGTTTCTATACTCCGTTGGTTTAAAACTCATATAAAAAGTACAATTTGTAAACAAGCATATTACAAATTAGAGGATTATATCCAAGATAAAAATGCTTGGAAACATGCTGGTCCTGCTCCATAGGACAATTCAGAATCTAGACAAAATCGAACTGGTTGCCAATTTAATTGTATAATCTTATTTTATATTTTGTGATTACTTGAACTCAAACACTGACTTATTATTAGTATTGTTAAAATGTTAGGAATATCTTTTAATTTTACAATGTTTGTAAATATGTGAGCACCATGCATCTATCACATAATTAATTTATGTCATTCCTTCATTTTTCATTCTTTTTACCTATCGTGGTATAGTATCTTATTCTAGGTGCATCGTCTTCACATATAATTATATAATTAATGTATACAAGATAGGTATTGTGAAAATATTTTAAAAGAGTAACGGTGGAGTTTCTTGCCCATTCTTCTCCATACGAAAACTACCTTTTGGAATGGGCGACTAGAATCAATTTTTTTTTTTTTTTTTTTTTTGTAAATGTTGGCGTTCATAAGTGCTGTTTTTGTGCCAAATTGAAATAAACTATTTGACTTTGACTTTAGGTAGTAAAATAATGGTAAACAAAAAAAAAACACGTGATGAGAGAACTGTCAAATAAGCGACTAAACGTAATAACCTGTCACTTCAGTTGACATGCAACGTCATAGTTGTACTCTTCAATTTAGCAACGTCATAATTCCTTGACGTTTAGAGAACCTGTCTTAAGCTCTTTACAATAGACAGATTACAAAATATTTTATTATTATTATAAAACTAACAAAAAAGTTAAAGTTAAGTAAAGTCTAACAGTTTTTTCAGAATAAATGATAAAGTTTAACATTTTATTATTTTATGAGGAAACTATCGTAATAATAGAAAATAATTTTAATTTGGTGATAACGTATTTTTAAACAAGAAAGTGTTATCTATAAAAACTCTTTATACAATTTTTTTTACCTTTATTTAATTAACTAAACTAATTGAGTATAGTGGAACACTCCTTGTTGATTGCATCATCCAGTATTTCGGGTTGCTATCTCTGTACCTACCTAGGCCTTTTGAACCATCGTTCAAGGAGATGTGTATGGATTTGCAATAGAACTCGCCTTTGAAGGGTTTAACCAGCTAAAGGTAGGATATTGTGTCAATTTGTACCTACATCTCCAAGGAGCTTCCAGTTTACGGTTACAAAGTAAAGCCCCATTTACACGAAGCAAGTTTCTTACCTGTGGCATACAATTAAATTGAAGCAACAAATGACTTGCATCGTCTAAACACTATTTATACGATGCCACTTTTATTTATTGCAATTACATCGCATCGTGGAGATCAGGCTTTAGGAATAATAGTTTCGGGGACAACCGTTCATGATCGAGATGCAGAAAGGTGCGGTATACTGGTTATCAGATCTCTTTTTACCCGACTGCGGTGAAGACAAAGAGGGTTATGTGTTTGACCTGTGTATGATACGGTTTTACCGTAATTTAGAGAATTCATTCCGGAAGGTTTTTTGTGTATGAATATTTAACTGACATAATTATTAGAACAAAGAAATCTAAATATTTTGTCAAGTCGTAAAAGCCGCGCTAAGCAGGGGCGGGTCGTTAGTCTATAACAACATCAAACAATAAAAAACAACAAACTATACAATGAAAAACTTCTCTGTTGGCACTACTAACTCTAGTTTCCATAAACGGTGGCGATATCACGGAAGACGAGCGTAGGTAGATCGTTATCAAGGGACCTTTCTCTAAACTCGTATCAACACGAAAGCCGTTCGTTAACGACTTTAAACCCTCGTTTAAAAGTTTTTGTTTGTGTTTCGGTTATTTGCAAAAAGTTGGAAAACAATTTTCTGAAAAATAAATCAAAATGTGCAGCTACAAGACAAATTGGTGAAACTGAAAGTTTGCAGCCGGGCAATGATACAAACAAAGGTAAATAATATTTGTGAGATGATTGAATTTATGACGATTTTTATTTCCACAATCGATTTGCGTCTACTATTTGTAAAACCAGGCTTCCCATACTATTGTGCTTTCTGTCTTGTTTATCTGACACCTGAAAACTACAATATGGCATGAGATACAAAAATCGCTTTCTTAGTTCTACATCCCTTAGGAACATCATAAACGTTAAATCTACCGTTTCCTAGCTCATACTTACTACAGTGCAAACAGACATCCAGAAGTGTTGTGAACTTAAATAGAGATGTAATTCAATTTGTCAGTCCACCAGCTTCGCAAATATATCCATGTAATTTGTTACGTAAATAACATTCTGTTTATTTTATAACTGATATAGTTACGACATCATCTGTGCTGGAAACGGGACTATTTGTAGGTGTCGAGAAATAGGTAGGAACCTATCTGCCATGGGGATCCCTCAGGTAAAATGATTATTTTCATAACTACGCTAAGGTAGCCAGGGAAATTCATATTTTCTTACGTACGTTTTTCGCAATTTGCAGGTTTTGTCAGATTGTGTGATGATTAGTCATGATGCGCGACTGCAACAAATATGGCTTTACCGAATTATAATCATTAGAATCAGCAATACAACTCCATAAGTTATACATGTCATGATTTCATGAAATAGTCATTCAATAGGGTAATAATTATGAACTTAGAGAGTTTTTATGCCAAAAGGTGATATTCGACACAGCTATTCAATGTTCATGCCAGATAGTTTGTCACTTCGTACAGCCACATCGACTAAATAAATGACAACAAATAATTTGCCATTGGATTCACCATAATCAATGAGATAAATCAATCTGCCTAGCCTTTTCCAACTATATTGGGGTCGGCTTCCAGTCTAACCGGATGCAGCTGAATACCAGTATTTTACATGGAGCGACTGCCTATCTGACCTCCACAACCCAGTAACTGGGTAATACGATACCCCTTGGTAAGACTGGTTGTCAGACTTTCGGGCTTCTGACGACCCGTAACGACTGTCAAAGATCCACGAATGACAACCGGGACCAACGGCTTAACGTGCTTTCCGAGGCACGGAGGAGTCTCGGTATGTAAAGATGGTCACCCATCCACAGACCAACCCCGGCAAGCGTAGCTTAACCTGACGGATCGACCCGTGCGGCAGTTACTACTTAGCCACGAGCACCATAATCAATGAGATAGATATTTTTAAACGTATTCCGTTTAAAAACCAAGGTCAAAATATGCTTCCAAATGTTGAATAGGCATAATTTCGAGGACAATCAAACGTAGCCTACTTACAGCATAAACTTTAGATTATCATATTTTTATTTAGAATAAGATTGTACACAAAAAACTTTTCATTTTAAGAGACAAGAGTCTTAATGAGTCTTAGAACCTAGTAGGACAGTCAGTGGCAAAAATATCTTACTACTCCTACAGTAGTAAGATATTTTATTTGTTTTTTTTTTTTACAGTAGTAAGATATTTTTGCCACTTACTCAAAGAAAAAATGGGGTGTTGTGCCACTAGACATCGACTTTTAACCTAATCTGTTATGGGTTGTGGTACATTTAAACATTTGAATCTATACTGCGTCGCTGTTGCTGAGTAATGAGGTTCTAGGTATGATTCCCAGGTCGGGTAGTGTTATTCAGGTTTTCCATCTGGAATTTTTTAGTAGCAGCCCGGATTTGTGCCCCGTGGATGGACATAGTTTCGTCCTTATTACATGAGACTTAAACATAACTGGTGAAATGTGGGTGTACTATAGGTACACCTCTGCCTAACCCTTCGGGAAACTAACACCTTCGGGCGTGATGTTATGTTATGTTAGATATACATTAATCTACGATAGTATTTCTTTTGAATTTTGCTAATGTATTACATATTTTTGCCCTTGAATGTACAAAGGCCAATTTGATGGTATCTTAAACAACAGATGTCCTTGCCCAAAAAAGTAGAAATGAGGACAAAAACATGGTTGGTATTATTATAATTGCCTGAGGCCTCGTCTTTATATTAGAACAAGGAATAATGAATGCTTGTTTTTGGGTTTATGTAGGGATTTATTTGAAAATTTTTTTTGAGTGACTATTTTCAAGCTGATGGCAGGGCACATAACATGAAGAAAGCAACAGTAGTAGTCGTGGTGAGCCATAATGGCCAGCAGTATTTATCTATCAAGAAATAGTGGGTAATCGTGCAAGGGTTTTGAAACGATGCCGGGGTTGCGGGAAAGTCCGAAAGGGATACCGTGGCCCCTGGCAACGTACAGGTGACTGAAGGAACACGGGTGGGTTAAGGTCAGTCTGACACGCCCTCCCACTCCGCCTAGAGCGGAAGAAGTCATTTGATGACTTCCCAACCAAATCACCACTATCTGTACCTATATATACTCCATTTGAAATAACATTAGACATTTATTTTAAATAAACCTTTTTTACAGTCTGTTCAACTGATTTTGACTTCTTTTATCTAGTAGGCTTAGAATCACTTTTTTGCTTTTAATGGCATCCTTACGCCTATGATATAGAAGTCAAAATCGGTTGAACGGACTGTAAAAAAGGTTTATTTAAATGTCTAATCTTATTTCAAATGGAGTATAGATTGAATGAATTTGCGTTAGATTCTTCTACCTAACGTGTGGTATAATTTTTTACCCACGTTTTATCACTGTCTATACATACCTACTTATATACAAACATACAAATATAAAAAACATAAGTGTCTGTTTGTAATGGCAAAATAGCAGAAAGACAAAAGGTATTAGGTATGACAATTTTTTTTTACATTTTTGTATATTTTTCTGTGTCAATCTCCGAAACGGCAGGACCGATTTTAACGGGACTTTCACTGGTAGATGAATGAAGATGGATGATGTTATAAGGAGTAACTTAAGCTACTTTTATTTTATAAAAGTCAATTTTCGTGTTTGCCTGTGTGACCGCGTTATTTCTTCTAAACTACGCAATGGATTTTGATGCGGTTTTCACTATCATTTAGATAATTTATTCCGAAAGATTTATGTGTATGATAAATTAATATTAAACGTTAAATTATTAAATAAATCTTGATGCTTTGTCGCTAGTAGAGAAATAAATTTTCGAAAACAAAACCTAAATGAATAGGTACACAACACAAGATAAGATTTTGTAGTCTGTTGATGTACTTCTTGAAAGTCTCGAAGGAGCGATGAGCGACTCTGAAAGTTCTTATAGCAGAAGTTGGTTGGACAAAAAATACAACTTTTAATATAAACTGGATTCAGAATAAACTTGGGAATATTGTTTAGAAGTTTCACGTACAAAATAATTGGGTATGAAGAACATTTAGTAATGGGAATCGGAATCATTTTAACATAACAATTTTCGCTTTGAGTCTTTATGACAAAATAATATGTAGATTAATAAATATACTAATTTGACATTTTATTTCGATATTTTTATAATATTTTGCTAATTTTAATATTGTTCGTTGATTGAATGATTTGTCGAATATTTAAATTTAAATAACCACAATTTTATTTTGGGTTTTTAGGTGTTTAAAATTTAAAATAGGTTAGAATTAATAGTTAATAATTTAATTGTATGCGTGTATAACTATGGACTAGAAAATTATGGCTGAAATAAATAAATTAAAATAGACTAAGAAACAAACAAAATAAGAGAAGACAGGCAACTTGAGTGACTGTAACTGTGCGTTTGCGCTGACGAAACATTCAAACAAAACATGTTGAAATCTCTTGTTCCTGTCAAACATTGTATGGAACATTGACAGAAAATAGAGATTGCAACATGTTTTGTTGTGAATGTTTCGCCAGTGCAAACGCACATAAGGATATAACAAAAAAAAAAAATATATATATATATATTTGGTGTGGCTGTGAAGGTCATAATAACGGCTATAGGTTTCGTGATACTAATCATTATGCCGTGGATTCCCTACAAATTGGATCCCTTGAATTAAAGCTACATAAAGTTTTAGGCGCAGTATAATACCTTTGGATATCATCCAAGGCGAAAACGGGATATGCATTAATCTTCCTGCTAACACAAACTGCGATCTCCTATCCATCACCCAAGCATACGGTAACAAAACCGCTTCACGCGGTAAACTCTAATTGCGCGATGCAGGATTTGTCTGTGAAATACCTGAAATAATAAATCCTGAAATCGCAAAACTAATCTGTTCCCTACATAATTATCTTGTCGAGTTTTGCGGACATTTGTGCAGTAGCTGATTTCTTTTTCGCGATTTTAGTGTTGGTCCCTTAGTCAAAGTTGTTCATAATTATGACTGCACAGAGCCTTTTTCTGGTTTTCAGTTATTCCAACATTATACCTTGTATACAACGTTGAGACGACAATTACGATAGTGAGTTAAACTATATAAAATTATATTAAACTAATTTGGTATATCTAATGACGTTCCCAGTCTGCATACAAAAATTTAACCAAATATATCCAATAGTTTAGTCACTATAGATTGTCAAAGATTAGCAAAACCCGTAGTCAGACCATCACCGCCTCTGTGGTCTAGTGTGGTAAGTAAGTCTCAGAAGCAGAGGTCCCGGGTTCGATTTCGAGCGGAGGGAACATTTTATGCTCGGTTTGGTTGGTGGTAGGGCTTGTTCTAAGTCCACCTGACTAGGTACCACCATCTTATCTAAATCTGTCGGCAGTTATGGGTAAGATATCCAGTTCTTCTGTGGGTGAGGATTCCGGGTGAAGCTCTCTTCCACCTTCTGCGTGATCATCACTTACCATCAGTTGAGGATTGCCCGTTTAGGTAAAATAAAATCTCTACTCTTTAGTTTGTTTTAAAAAATCACTCAAACTCAAAGCATTTTATTTCAATTAAACCATTTACAGGCACTTTTCAACTGTCAAAGAGTCAGTTAGTTAGTCAGAAAGTTGAAGCTAGTTGCCCATTCCAAAACGTACATCTAAAGAGAAGAACGGGCAAGAAACTCCAAGGACACTCTTTTAAAAATAGAAAAGATAAGAGATGACCAGTCTCAACTGACGGCGCCGGTTCACGAACAAGACGCGTGGATCAGCACCATCCAGCTCAACCATTTTGTAGGGAACCAAATGATCCAACACACTCGCCACCATTAGCGAGACATTGACACTGATTTAATTTCGATGTTCGGATTTATTTAATAGTTGCAAAATACTGTTAAGAATTAGTATTTCCAGTGTTTTCCTTTATTCTAATATTATTGTTTCCACAAAGAATAAAGCACACGTCTTCCTAGACATAACATCAACACGGAGAGCCGTCATAACAATAAGACAAGACAGGCCATCTGGAGCACACAGTAAATGCTGACAAACAAACAAAATGCTGTTTAGTAAATACTACCTACTGCGACTGTTGAACACAAGTGTTCGGCTCGAGTTTCTCTGAAAATCTCTGTAAATAACGCCGTGGGAATGAGTATTGTGTGACTTGTACAGACTACTGCTGAAGGAAATGTTTATGTTTGGTCTAACTATACCTATGAAAAAGGAATGTTATATAAGGACTCCTACTTAATACAAGTTTTTAGGATTTTCAGTGTTCATCATATGAATAATTTTCCACTTATCTTTATTGTCGTCATCTCGGTAGTCACTGCCTTTCTAGCCATATCATCTTTCACACAGCCCATCCATCGTTTCTTAGGTCTTCCCTACTCTTATAGCCATCCACATTCCTACTATTCAGTGTGTTTTTCCTGTTTTTCCTACTATTCTTGTTGGATCATTAAGTTCCCTTCAAAATGGTTGAGCTAAGCGGTGCTGATCCATGCGTCATGTTCGTGAACGGGCGCCGTCAGTAGGGACTGGTCATCTCTTGTCTGCCACGGCCTATTTTAATTTGTTAACTTTCTATTACGGACGATTTTTACGTGCACGTCTTTCTACATTGTTCTCACATGTATAATTTCAACATGAATGATGTTAACAATATTTTGTAACAATATTATGATTTAAATGAGTGTCCGTGGAGTTTCATGCCCGTTCTTCTCCATAGGAACCTACGCTTTAGAATGGGCAATTAGCTTCAGATTTCTGACTGACTGACCCCTTGACAATTCAAAAGTGCCTGTAAATGGTTTAATTGAAATAAATGCTTTGAGTTTGAGTTTTGAGTGCTATCGGTGACTAATTTTGTTATATCGTGGGTGTAACCACCACGATCTATAGCAAAACCATTATTTGTTACTGTCATTATCATGTCTTATACAAGTAATTGAAATGTTAGTCTTTGCCATAGAAGCTTCCATAATAGTTATTTTTCGTCCTGGACATTAGTTATGTTCTGCATATCTATTTACAACCATTCGATACGCTTCCGTGCCGAATCGAACATCAATCAATATTGTCAAGAGTTCTCTAAAGACTGTTCACAAATCCAAAACCCGAAAATGTTGTCAGTTTAAATCAAATAGCCGCCATTCTTCCGACATCTTTTTGCTGTCGAGGGTAAGACAAATTAGTGATTGAAAATACGTCATTTTCGATTCGACAACCTGTCCAATGGTTGTGAATAGCTAAGATGGTCCGCCTTTGAATGACCTTGACCTCTTACAAATAAATTCCTGAATTACTTTCTATTCAGGCATTTATCACTAATGGCTCTATTCTTAACTCAAACAATGACTGCGACTAATATAGATAATGCAATCCACGACGACGCGCCCCACTCCGCTCCGCTCCGTACTAAAGTACAGCTTACAGTACAGTAGTCGCGGAGTGGGGCGCGTCGTCGTGGATTGCACTATCTCTAATAAACTTACCTACATGAAAATTCCTCGTGAGTTTGAATCAAGAACATCAAAAAGTAAGTTCAAAAACTAAAACCCGACAGCTGAAAATCACGTGTCTTAAATTATTGTAATATATAATAAACTCTCATAATACCTATGTCTTGATATATGTTTGAAATATTTTATTATTTTCTACTTTTTAGAGCGTGACTTTTTCAATAGTCAGATTTAGTTTTGAACTATATTTTTATTTAATTTTTTTTGGGGTTATAATGTTGTGATAAAGTATTTGCAGAGTCGCTTCATATTTTTTTTCTTTGGGTTTTAATGCATAATAGGTATTAATTTTACAGCCGCGCCGTACGTAACATAATCTCAATTTTGCTCGTGTTTAACAATTTTAGTATATTTATTTACTTAGACAATATGATTTAATATATACATATTTGTAATGTGTTCGTCAAGTTCGTTCATTTGATACCCAACATCCTTTTTTTAGTTCGTGAATTTGTCTTCCATATTGAATTTAATGTGACGTCACATAGCGTATAACCAGCGGACGAACAAGATGCTTTCAACGATACCTCATTAATAATTTGACAAATTTTGTCAAATTATAATCTGTAGTTTAGATGTTATGAGGTAACAGATGAACATACATACATACCGGTCGCAATCATAACCGTCCTATTTGCTTAGCCGTAACCTTACTACCCCTATTCCAAACAGGCGATGGCATATAACTACCGACACATGTTAAAGCCCCCCAAATACCCCAAAGCCAATAAGGAAACATGATCAAAATAAATGGATTGTCAAATAGAATTCTGTCGCGGGAACTGAGCCCCTTTCTCTAGAGAGAATACCCCATACCACGTATCTCTAGAGAATGAGATAACTTATTATTTCACATCGATTCTTTCGTGTTATATCGAATTGGGGTGGTGACATAAACTTTAAAAAAATTGGTATTCATGAGTTTTCAGTCCAGAAATTATACCGGACCAAAATCATAACCCTCCTTTTTGCTTCGCCGTAGTCGGATAAAAAGAAATGGGTACCTTATGTATAGGTAATTTTCATTTACATGTTTAAAGATTAATAAGCTTAATGCCATTTGTCAGTCTAGTTCTACATTGAACTCACGTTCAAGTGTTGCTTACCTATTTTATCAACTTTTAACTCGATATTATATATTTTTAAAACGTGATTTCAACTGGTACAGACCTCACAAAGTTGCAAGCAAAAGTCACCGAGCATTGCTCTGTATTAATAACCACCTGGGCGTCTGAGCTCTGCTCTGGTGAAAATATAGATTGCTCATTTAATATAGGAACGTTATAAGGCTTCTTGCCCGTTCTTCTCCATAAGAACCTACTACGCTTTGGAATGGGCAACTAGCTTCATCTTTCTGACTGACCGACCCCTTGACAATTCAAAAGTACCTGTAATTGGTTTATTTGGAATAAATGATTTGAGTTTGAGTTTTGAGTTTGAGTTTGAGTGAAAAAAGAGAAAACGAATTTTCCCACATAATATGAGACCTAGCTCGAAATCGTTAGAGCCGTTTTCGAGAACGTGATTACAAATGTATATATGTTTATAATACGTTACTGAGTTTACTAATCGAGACGTCAGCGCCGCCTGGCGGCGTTCGACAGAGTCTACAATATAACGCTCGGACCGGCCGGAGCTGGAGCTAAGCGGACTTCATGGATGGCGGTAGTGAAGACGTTTAGAAACTATCGCGCGTTCCGTATAGTTGTGTCGTGTACCTACAGTGAGTTAATTGCTAGTGTGATTAATTTGATTGTAAAATAAAATGTGATCTGAACTGCAAACGGTTTTTCTATTGCGCAATAACCAACACTACCCATAATACGCCCACAATAGTTAAAATATGGCTGATAATAACGAACGAGACACATACCCTCCTCCGTCTTGTATATATGTATACATATATAAATATTGCTCGTATAATACTATAGGGTTAAGGAATGAAAGATTTGCAAAATAATTACACATTTTAAAAATAGATATAAAATTAAAAACACTCGGATACTCACCTTACAATTCCTTCACAAAACCAAAGACAACTTAAAAATAAAATACCCTCTCTTAAAAATAAAGACATTTCAAAAGGTCTCACCTTTTCACTAATTGCTCCTCACAGTTCCTTTTTGCACTCGAGCTTAGTGTCCTCCCGGCTTAGTCTGACAAAGCTCACTGCTGTCTGCAACATAATGGAATGAATATTTTAAATGCTAGTAAGTACTCACGTACTGTCAAATAGGAAGGAAGGAAGGAAAATGAGCTACTGGTGTCCTATTGGTTGATTGTTTTCATTTAGTTGTAAATGTTGTAATACAGGGAAAATTGTAGTTATTATTGTTACTGGTCCGCAGGAAAGTGTTGCTAAATTATTTTTGAAATGTGTAGTCGTCTGTTATTATAAAATTTAATGGGTGATATATTTAATGTTATATACATTGGCAAATAGGCGAGTGGCATACATGGATTGTAGTTACCAACGCTTGCAATTTTCGGCGATGCGATGCCTTCCTTTGATGTACAATCAAATAAATCGCGAGCATATTCGTAAGAAGCTGGCAGTATCAGCACAGCGTTAATGTTTTCCCATTGTTTGTCTTATTTGTTTCAGTATATTCGTGTACTTATGTACATTTATTTGTGCTTATATTTATATAACTGCTTCGCACGGGTAGCACAAAGTACCTACTTATCTATGACGCCCCTACCTACCTACCCTACCTACCTACCCTACCTACCTACTTACCCTACCTACCTACCTACCCTACCTGCCTACCTTACCTACCTACCTACATACCTACCCTACCTACCTACCTATTTAGCCTACCTACGTACCCTACCTACATACCTACCCGACCGGGATAAGAATCCTATGTCCGTCTCCTGGTCCTAAGCTACCTACCCACCAATTTTCAGCCAAATCGGTTCAGCCGTTCTTGAGTTATAAATAGTGTAACTAACACGACTTTCTTTTATATATACAGATTAGGGATTTTATATATACAGATATAGATTAGGGATACATATTACATTTATAGTTTGTCATAGGTATATTATGTGTATCTTCAATTTCTCGTAATTGCACCTACCCTCCCCTACCCTTCCTTTTTACCTGTGCTTGAAGTATCAAATAAATAATAATAAATTGAAAATACATGAGGCTGCAATATTACTGGTATGTAAACCCTGCATGTTGAAACAGTCATGTTGCTTGGCGGTAGAAGAACGATGATCACCTTCACGTGAAAGCCTTACCATCTGCCTAACCTTTTCCGAACTATGTTGGGGTCGTCCTTCAGTCTAGCCAGATGCAGCAGAAAACTAGTATTTTACATGGAACACCTGCACACAGGCCTGATTCAAGAATATTACTTTATACCTAATACTCTCAAGAATGTATATTTTTTTATCCACAACGAGGAACCTCTTGGCCTTCATCTCAACTGATTCAATCAATCTGCCTAGCCTTTTCCCAACTATATTGGGGTCGGCTTCCAGTCTAATCGGATGCAGCTGAATACCAGTATTTTACATGGAGCGATTGCCTATCTGACCTCCACAACCCAGTAACTGGGTAATTATACCCCTTGGTAAGACTGGTTGTCAGATTTTTCGGGCTTCTGACGACCCGTAACGACTGTAAAAGATCCACGAATGACAGCCGGGACCAACGGCTTAACGTGCTTTCCGAGGCACGGAGGAGTCTCGGTATGCAAAGATGGTCACCCATCCACAGACCAACCCCGGCAAGCATAGCTTAACCTGATGGATCGACCCATGCGGCAGTTATTACTTAGCCACGAGTTTCATCTCAACTGATTGTAAAGAGATTATCAGGCCGAAGGTGGAAACGAGCTTCACCCGGAATCCTCAACCACAGAGAAACTGGATATATTACATATATTTAATAAAAATAAAGCGAGCGCATTTTAGTACATTACATACCACATCTAGTTGCACGCGTTCCGTGTTTGTTTACGTCTTACCTGTGTTGAATTATTAGCGATTACCCTACACTTTTAGAATATTATTGTGTTGTTTTTTTTTGCCAAAACTGTACCCGCTTTTGTGTGTGTGTAATAATGATTTCAAATTAGGTAAATATTTCTCATGTAAGTGAAATTTCTTATAGGAAATAAAGATATCTCAAACCCGAACTGCCGAAACACAAAAACGTTGTTAACACTGTTGTTATGGCGACAGACTTAGATAAGCTGGTGGTAGCTAGTCAGGCGGACTTACAACAAGCCCTAACACCAACCAAATCGAGTAGAAAATTTTACCCCCACTGGGAATCGAATCCGGGACCTCTGGGTCTGAGACAGGTGGTTTTACCACTAGACCACAGAGGCGGTTAATCATATACATCTTATCATAACATAACATAACATCACGCCTTGTTTCCCCGAAGGGTTAGGCAGAGGTGTACCTGTAGTACACATTTCGCAAGTTATGTTTAAGTCCCATGTAATAGGGGGCGAGCCTATTGCCATCAACCGGGCACAACTCCAGATTCCGGGCTACTACTGAGAAATTCATGTAAAAAATCCAATAATACTTTGCCCGACCTGGGTATCGAACCCAGGACCTCATGCTCAGCAGTAGCGCTTGCGACGACTAGACCAACGAGGCAGTCCATAGGTACATCTTATCTTACCTACATAATTTTATTGCCTACCAAGTGAAACTCTACTTTTATTAATGTTTTTACCGTCTTAACTCACCAATAGTAACTAATCCGATTACTAAGTTGGATTTTGGCAACACCACGACACCTATCAGGTTTCACATTCATACGCGGGATTACAAATCGACATATAGACCAATCCTTTTCAAACTCATACTCAAAGCATTTATTTCAATTTTACCATTTACAGGCACTTTTGAATTGTCAAGGGGTCAGTCAGAAATATGAAGCTAGTTGCTCATTCCAAAGCGTAGGTTCCTATGGAGAAGAACGGGCAAGAAACTCCATGGACACTCTTTAAAAAAAAAAAAACTTACAAATTATTGTTAACATCATTCATGTTGAAATTATACATGTGAGAACAATGAAAAGTTATTGCAACAGAAAAACTTCTAGAAAAAAAAAAAATACATACCTATATTTAGCACAGACTAAAAGGCACACAAGTCAAAAGAAATGAAACAAGAAGAAAGAATACAAAATAAAAAGTGTAAAAGTGCGTTGTTAACATCTCGAAAACACTCACATATACAATATATCTTTTCTTTTGAAGTCCATATTATTGTTTAAAATACCTATATTATGTATATATCTATTAGTCTGGGAAAACCTATCCTGTCACAACGAGTCGGACGTTGATAGTTCCGCCACATTTTTAATTTTTGCAGCTATCGTCGTTTGACATTGTTTTCCTTAATTATTGAGAATACAGATTTGTCAGAAAATGAAAAGAAGGAATTTAAACATTTCTGTCAGACTTCTGTGTGTTCGTTAAGGAACAAATGTACATTCATAAAAGGGTATGAGACATGGCTGCAATAGAACATAAAATGATCGTGAGGGAAAAGATGACGTCCTCTGTAGTGACAATAGAGCGTGCGTCAACATCCTACAGACCAGAGCTGGTGACGTGCAGTGTTGGAACATCAACATTCCTACGTGTGGAATCTTCCCTAGATGGCAAATAGATGCACACATAATAGACACTTATATGCAGGTGGGGCTTTAATGGTGCTTCAGGGCAAAGTTTGTGTAAGAAAACTATGGCAGACGAAGACGATTCTAGTATTTTATGTGTTCTTTTGTGTTTCAGCGCTCAGTTTGACGCGAAAAAAGTATGGAAGAATCCAAAGCCATCTTCCACAATGTTCTGCAGACCAATCAATTTTAAGTAAAATTGATATGTGGAAAGGGGCACCCAAAGGTGCATTCCATTAATGCTCATGTCATTAGTATCTAATTATAACTCAACCATAATCACGGTGCTTAACAAATGAGTTACTTAGTTCTTGGAATGAAGTTTTGTAAAAAAAAAGTGTTTAATCAATATCGTTTTTTAATTATTATCATCATAAAAGTCATTAGCAGGCTATAAACTAAAGATCGTATAAGTAAATCGATCGGCAACTTCATTTAACAACGTCAAAGATTTGAAAAATCACATATCAAAAATTCTAAATTAAAAAAAAATGACTTCCAATTCATGCACCTTTTGGTGCGTTCAAAGCGGCACCCAAAGGTGCATGAATTAGATAAGATATATAAATAAAATACTCTTTATTGTACACCATTAAAATTGTACGGATATAAAAAGAAAATAGAATAAAAATATAAATTTTACATAGGGTGACACAATGTGCGGTCTTATCGCTTAAAGCGATCTTTTACAGACAACCTTTGGATGGAATATAGGTAACAGGAGAGACAATACTGCAGGTCAGTGTATACCATCTACATATACAATAAATATATACATACATTAAGCATAAACTTATTCATATATATATATATATATATATTTATACTATTACCAAAAATACTACAATACTGCCACGAAATATTTGACATAATATACAGGGTGTTTGGTGCATCGTATGCCAAATTGAAATGGTCGACTGAAGGGATCATCTGCTATCCTTTCGGACCCCTAAACACCTCTCATAACCTTTGGATTTTTTAAAATCGTTTTTATTGTTTTATTTAAAAAAAAAACAAATTTCACGTTAAAATACAAATTTTAAAAAAGCTTCAAGGCGTATACTGAAATTAAATTAAATTTAGATATGTATTGTTTTATATTACTTTTAAATGCAAAATTAGTGACTTTAGTCACTTTGGTTTAATTTTTCTATTTTAAATTAGTGACTAATGTCACTAATTTTGTATTTAAAAGTAATCTAATCGATAGCAGATGACCCCTTCAGTCGACCATTTCAATTTGGCACACGATGCACCAAACACCCTGTATATTTGCGACGTTTTGCCGACTTTCATATTAAACGCTCTTACTGTACTTATTAGTTTTTTGTTCCGAATAAAAAGGAATCCGAGAAAAAGTATCGAACTTGATACGTTGGACACTTATATCGGGGGATTTGATGCTGATAAGTTAGTAGTCTAATATCATGAAACACTAACATGAAATTCCCAAAAATCCATACTTATATTTTAAACCCTGCCTAGCTGTTAATTTTTCACGCCTTAACCGCTGAATCGGTCTTTATGAAATTTGACAGATAGGTAGCCTGGAACCTAGACAGAATGACATAGGTAACTTTCATCCTGGATATGTTTAAATAAAATATATATATACGCAGATGAAGACACAGGCAACACCGTAGGTGATTAATATGTGATCTTAAATTAAAATCTTACGTATTTAATACCAAAGTCTCTGAGAAGCTTTGCAACATTTTATACAACATATCTCTAAAGTTATGTAACATATTTGTGACTAGGGATTATATTATTACAACATAGGTTTCTAAAACAAAGCCAACCACAGTGACTCTGTTTGGTCTCGGTGGAAAAGTTAGCAAATACTAATATGATTTGGTTGAAAATATACCTCAAGGTGAAAATTTAAATATGTTTATAAGCATTAAAAATAACATTGATTGACTGGTTGCCTGTCAATCCAAACAGATTTAACATTATTGACTTTGACTATGTACCTAAAAACGTTCAAAATTTGGTCAAAATCTTGTCTCAGTGACAATAAATATCTAAAATTTGTCAAAAATGTAGACAAACTAGAGGTATTTATGACTGATGTAATGAATTTATACACTAGATAAACTAAATTAACTAACAAGGTATTTAAAAAAAAATATAATAACCTAACCTACAAACTATTTATCCGCATCGCTGTCGACTGGTAATGTACCCAAGAGACTGGCCGCATTGCCATGCTGTATGGCATACTTCAGCCTCTGGCCAAGGTCAAAGTCAGCCCTTGGGTCACGGGAAGTGTCAACCAGCTGTTTGGAGATTTCATTGAACAAACCACGAGCACTCAGACCCCACGGCGCGAGGGTTTCAACCACAAACGGCACGAAAATATTATATTTACCAATAAGGTTATTATACTTTCACCGCTTGACTGATTGAGATTAAAATGCGGCTGTTCTCCAAAAAAAAAGGGAATTGTAAGTCGTGATACATAGTAGATATCTACCTAATGGGCAACATAAATTAATTGGTATAATTAAAATAGATATTTACTGCCCACACCTTCCCTTAATAACAGTAAGTAAATACTGTTTAATTTCCCAAGGGAAATACAGTCCCAAGAGTATGATAATATTCCTTTTACCTTGAATGCAAGCTGCCGACATAAATATAAATTACTAATGAGAATAACCCTCCATTGCCAACAACGTTCATGCATAGAATTAATAAATGAAAGGGAAATAGGTCTTTGAAAATGGGAAATCTGCTAGACGGTACTAGAATAGGATTTAAAAAAAAAAAAATTAAGCATCAGCATTTAGTAGCACCCTGGCTGTGTAACACCTAATCACAATTGCTTAATTTTTTTAAATAAAAACTATATAAATATACATCATACCCTTACTAATATTGTAAATGCAAAAGTGAGTTTCTTTGTTACGCTTTCACGCTAAAACAGCTGAACGAATTTGAATGGAATTTTTAACATGGGTAGACCATGACCTGGGTTAGGACATAGGATACCTTTTATCCCGATATTCTCACGGGATCGAGACTTATGCGGGTGAAACCGCGGGGTGCAGCTAGAACAACCATAAATTGAATGAAACATAAATTCTGTCAAAGCAACTGATGTTTAAAAAAATTCTATCCACGAAAAGTTAAGTTGGTCGATTGACGATATTTTACTATTACCTGTTTATTTCATATAATTACCGAGAAACCCTTAATTTCAAAAAGTTTATGCATAAAAATGATGCATTTTTATTTTACAGCTCTTATTCCACTGTGCATATTTTTCAAATTCAAATTAAGCAACATGGGCACTTATGAAACGTCAGAATCATTTCATACGTCACGTGTCATATCGAAATTATTTGCCCTGGAAACGTCCACTGTACGGACGAACACGGATTTAAAATAGACACGCAAAAATACTAGACACATTTGTGTGATTATTACTTTCAATCCATTTTTGACCAAAGAACTATTTCGACAGGCATATGTTTCCGCAGCACGCAAAAACTATTGAATGTATTTTGATGTGGATTATATTGGCTGAAAGGTTTTTTACGTAAAAGATACATAACGTAGGTATATATCTAATGGCTTTTTTAGACAGCCGTTGTAGTTTTGTATGCTGCAGGAGTTTCGTTTTTCGCTAGTCAGCAGGCAAACGCAATCAGGTCAAATCTACTGTTAAATTTTCATGATAAAATCTAAGTGGGACCATTACCAACAATAATATTTGACAATGAAAGCACTTGTGATGTTAATTTCTTCCTGAATGTCATAGGGCACCGAGCAGTCGACGAGAGAGGGTGTTGTGCCGAGATCCTTTCTATAAATCTATCCTTTTAAAATCTCAAAACGGCTATTTGACACTTCCCTAGACCCAAGGGCTGGTTTTTACCTTGAGCAGAGGCTAAGCATTGCCATACAACGTGGCAATGCGGCCAGTCTCTTGGGTACACTACCAGTCGACAGCGATGCGGATGAATTTTTCGATGCTATGTTTTAATTTTTCAATAGTTTTAGTTAAGTTAGTATATCATTTTGCTAATTTTATGTCTATACTTACATAATAAATATGCTAATAAGTAAATTAAATATAGCTTAAACTACTAAGTAAAAAAAAAAAACTATAATATATGTCCTGAGGACAGTCACTGAATCTAGTTGGAAGAATTCCAAAATATCTTTGACCTTAACTAAACCTAAACCCTAGGTGACAGTAATTTAACGGATATGACCTTTAATTAGAGTAAATTATTTCATCACCACTGCTCTCATAACTGTGAAGGAAAACATCGTGAGGAAATGTCCTAGAACCAAACATTCGAAGACATCAACCCGCACTGGACCCGCGTGGTAGATTACGGCCCACTCCCTCTCATCGAGAGGAGGCCTGTGTACAGTGGGAACATTATAAGTTGATTATGTTATATGACCTCTAGATGTGAGAACCTGTGCTTCTGTACAAATTCCGAAGGAATGACAACCCTCGTCAAACCAGTAACTGAATATGTCATGCGAGAAGTAACTAGTTGCAACCTAGAACTGCATTTTGTTCAAGGCAGACAAGTTGCTAAACAAGCTGGCAAAGAAAAAGACTGAGACGTTGTAAGTATAAGGAGTCGTTCCAGTAGTTTGGATAAACTCGTACGTCTGGTAAACCCTGGGTGACCAACTACCATAATGACGGGTTAATCGTTTGACCACTGCACGACCTACTTGTACCTAACTATTTGTTCCTAGCTTATGCTGACATGACAGAAGGGGATCATCATCATGATTGGCCTGTTAAAATGTATTCACCGGTGCTCAGGTTTCGGAGAACCTCATGCTCCTAGTAGGCTATCAATATCACCATCATCATTTCAGCCGAAAGACGTCCACCGCTAGATATAGGCCACCCCCAAGCACCGCTACTTCGACCGATTCTGTGCTTCCCGCATCCAGTGGTTTTCTGTGGTCTTCAGAAGGTCATCAATCCATGTTGTGGGAGGCCTTCCAACGCTATTTCTTTCGGTTCGCGGTCGTCAGAACCTTTCGACCCCATCGGCCACCTGTTCTGCGAGCAATGTGTTCCCATTGCCATTTAAGTTTGGCAATTCTTCGGGCTTTTTCGGTTACCTTGGTTCTCTTGCGCATCTCTTCATTTCTGATTCGATCACGTAGAAAAACTCCAAGCATAGCCCTCTCCATTGCCCTTTGGGTGACTTTCAGCCTCCTGATAAGGCCCATTGTGAGCGAACACGTTTCAGTGCCATAGGTCATCACTGGCAATACGCACTGGTCAAAGACTTTCGTCTTGAGAGACTGTGGTATGTGGGACGAGAAGATATTGCGTAGTTTCCCGAACGCTGCCCAGCCGAGTTGAATTCGACGATTGACCTCTTTCTCTAAGTTGGACCTACCTAGCTGGAGAGTTTGTCCTAGGTTAACATACTCGTCTACCCGTAGACTATCACAGTGAGAGATAATTAAGAAAATATTGCCCCATAATTTCTTCTCTCGTATCGGCACAAATTAAAGGTCAGGTCGTAATAAAAATATTGACCAGTCAGCCTGGTACCGCATGGAGAGAGACTATCCGCCCAATATGCAGAAATACGTTTAAATATCGCTACTGGTGGAAGGTAATTTATCACCACCATGCCACGGATGCAGGATGATCCAGGGATCACAATACGTGGTAGTACTCGAAAGCCGTATAGTAACCGTAATTATGTAGGGCATCCTGCATACATTGTAAACGTAATTAATGCAAATAACACAATCGAAACCACATGAAAGACAATACAGTCACCGACAATACCTGTGCTAATTATGTTAATTAGTAATTAATGTTAGCACTCGAACATATTCTGAATAGGTTTAAGTAATAAATAAATAAGTATCTGTGGAAGCTTCTAAAGTTTTTTTGTTACCATTCGTGAAACAACAAAGGAATTAATTGGGTACCTAAGTAAATATTTGATACAAATTGTGTACTTTTTTTGTGGAATAAGCGCTAGACAAGAAAATAATTTGAATATTTAAATAACTTTACGCTTACCGAAGCTACTGGTAAAGCATAAATATTTAAACAATGATTTATTACTGACATGACAACGACCACAAAAAACAAAATAATACTACAATTACTTACGTGTGAAAAACGACGGTAAAACGTATTTTCCACAAAAACTCAACAAGTTAATTAAAACAACAACACACAGTGAAATAGACTTAACACCGTCAAATATCAAACCTATATTTTTCATAGCGTGACTTACCGGGCTCGCCGCAAAACTAATTTAATTATCACTAATTCGATTACCCCAGTAAGCTTCTGTCTGCCCTCCCCTCACACATACTCACACGCACACATACACAAAAACTGGACATCCAACCTCGAAAACACGAAACTCCTCTCGTATCCTTTTCGATTTTCAAAACTCGGAAGAACAAACTACTTTCAAACCGTCGAAAATTCTACTTTTTTCTTTTTGTATTTTAAATGTTTATTTAATTAGATTTTTCGATTATCGTGTTTTTTGTTTGTTTTGTTCACTGTGTTATAATGAGTAACGTACCGTCTGTCTTGAGTGCCAGCGCCACTATACACAGGCCTCGTACGCTGCTACCGCTCTACGCTCTAATTGACCAAGAATGTATCATGCAACTTCTGATATTCTAGCTTTGTAGTGCTAAAAATAAAGAGATGTCAATTTGCATTCTATTATTGCGTGATTCGGTACGGTATTAGAAATGTTAACATTACTTTTCATGCAACCTTGCATGTAGTTGTTGAAAATATTTTTTGTTTGAAATTTCTTTCTGTTTCATATTTTTACCACAGTGAAAAATACTTTATTTTCTTACAAAGTCTGACGGCCATATAGTACTATACTTTAGTGTATTTAATTAATTAAAATTGTTATTTGCAAAACAATTCTGCATTCACATTGTCATTCGTTGCACAAACAAAGTCTGTCACCTGAGCAAACTTTAAATAGTCATTATTCACATAGCCAACAACATCTTCTTAACTTATTCTTGAACGATAAAACGCAGACGGCCACGAATTAACCAAGAAGAAAAATACAAAATGATCACATTCACCACTATCATCAAAATGCACATCGCTAATACCAAAACCTTCCCTTCAAACTCTCTATCTATCAAAATAATTAAATACTTGTAATTAAAAAAATTCTCACATACAGTCTAGTGCCGACCAGCCGCTTCGAACAAGGGCTCGCACACATAGACAGCTAATAGACACCCACACATAGACACGTGTAGGTGTATCGACGACGTGGATGCATATTGACCGTTTAGTATTATGAGTTAGGTTGGTGGAGAGCGTTCGCGTTGTCAAACGGTTTTTTTTTTGACGGATGACACAAATTCTGAACTCAAAAGTCATTTATTCAAACTAAGCTGGGAATCAGCACTTTTCGAACGTCAAAGTTACATAAGACAGTCCCCCAAAACACCCACTCTTGTTTTAGCTGGGAAGAAGAAGTGGCGCAACAAACTCCCCGGCAGCACAGCTGTCTGTTCAGTTAGAAAAAAAATGATTCTATATAATAGAATGCATAATAATTTACATTACGCAACACAAAACATTATTTAAATTATAAATTAACAGTCACTAAATGTCAGCTAGCAGACGCCAATATAATAACCAAAAATATCGAGAACTTAACTCAGGCACAATGTGATAGGTCTACAATAACTGAAGATGCCATGATTTTGTATCTGCTGCTTAGAGTTGATAGTTTGGCATAAAAGCACAGGCATGTGAAAGCAAATGATAGATAATAATCCCATGTAACCAAATTCCCTATAACCAGAAAAAAAAGAAGAAGAAAGTTTTAAGAGCCAATTACAACATTCGCACCACTATTTTATTAGAATTTAATTAATCCCGTAATAAAAAACATCCAAAATCTAATCGCAATCTCATTTCGACGAGAATCAGTGTCAAAACCTTGTCAAAAATGTAAGTAATTCAATGGATTTTTTAACAGATTGAGACACATTAGAAAGCGAACAATATTATTATTATTATAATAAATACGGAATAATCCCTCTCTTATCTTACTGAAATTACATCGAGCCATTATTGAATACAAAGCAAAAGTCACTTCCAGTCATTTTCCAAGTCTAACTCTAAAAATTAAATCCAACCCGTTCATAATCCAATGGAAACACACACCATCCTCACAGAGACATCAAGTAAATGATTCGTGTCATGCATGCATGTAGTACAGGTGCAAGCAATCATATATATACATACATTTGACTATTAACCCTTATAGCGTCAGCGTCAGCATCGGCGTGAATGTAATTATATTTCTATCTAGGCAGTGATTAGGTGACGAGCAGTTATCGGTGAGTTTGTTAACCTTTAGTAAATGGTAGATGTTTAATGTGAGCTCACGAAGTATGATTTCTGAAGGTTTAGAAAAGTACTCTTTTATGAAGAACCTGAGATGGTGACTCAGGCATGAACAAGTAGATAAAGAAAGACAGAAAATACGTTTAGTCGCGGTAAGATACGACGCAAATAAAAAACACAATAAAAAAGAACCGTACGCCTAAGACTTCATATCCACGCAAAACGGCCATCGCTCAGCATAATGCTGTGACCATACTAGGGTCACTGCATTATGCTGAGCGATGGCCGTTTCCCGTTTTGCGTTTTGTTTTTTTCTTAGCTACAAGCGCTGGGGCTCTGTCTCGTATAGACGAGACAGAGACCCAGCGCTTGTAGCTAAGTACTTTTAAAAATGTGCAATGATAGCAGTCTTAACACTTCCAGAGTGGGCAGATATCCACATACCTGGGGATTCCATGACCGTTTTAATTCATAGCCGTTTAACAGACTGCGCGAAAAAAATTCAGTGATGACATGCTTAGTACGCCTACGGTCGTTAAAATGATCTCAATATTAGTTTTCTCCCCGTAGTCAAAAGATGAAGATTTGGTTTAGTAGTACCTACTTAAAACCAATTCTCAATACAACAGATTGTAAGACAGGCCTTATACTATTGTCGTGCCTTTGTGTTATATGTTTCATAGTTTATAATCTTATTTTATTACGACTAGTACAGTCGCTAATCTGTCCAGCTGAGAATCTGTCCAGTTACTCCGGAGCGATCAGAGCAGTGGTGGCCCAGCGGTAACGGCCCGGCTTACGAGTTTGTAGGTCGTGGGTTCAAACACAGACAGGCGCTTGACTCTGTGTCAATAACTTCATCACCACTGCTCTCAAACCGGTGAAGGAAAACATCGTGAGGAAACCGGCATGTCCTAGAACTTGAAAGACATGTGACATCTACCAACCCGAATAGGGCCCGCATGGTGGATTACAGCCCACTCCCTCCCGAAGAGAGGAGGGCTGTGTGTGTCCCAGCAGCGGGGACATTATAGACCCTTCTTCTTTTCGTGCGGTTAGTAAACTAACCTGGTGACAGAGTTTTAAAGCCGCCCACGGGCCTCTGACTTGGCTTCACATGCCGTCGAGAAATATCTCTCAGGCATTCCGGTTTCCTCACGATGTTTTCCTTCACCGTTTTTTGATCAAGTGATAATTATATAATACGCACATGAATCCGAAAAGTCAGAGGTGCGTGCCTTGGGTTCGAACTCGAGACCTACGACTTGTCAGTCTGACGGTCACACCACTAGGCTATCACTGCTTATAGGCTGATTGTGATTTATCATTAGACATGAGAAAAGAGATGATGTCCATAATATCTTTGACATTCCCTACGTCGGCATCGCCTTTATCCGTAATCAGATGTAACTGTGTTCATTCGAGGACTATACGATAGTGTTTCTAAAGAAGTGTTGTCACATTATTTGTCGAATTTAAACATAACATTACGAAATGAAATTAAATTGTTTATTCTGTAAATAGGATATTGGAATCACTTTTACAAATAACCTTAAAAAAAAAATATTGTTAGATGAGTTCAGCGTTTCCTATCGGACTCAGAAGAAAGAAAGGCCGAAACAAACTCAGAGGTCACAGTCTCTTTTAAAGTCCAGATATAATCTTGGTCAGGCCATATGAGGACCATGTAGATTAGTCTGAAATGGTCTTTTGAGAAAAGAACCACACAGATTTGAGTGGACCTGTTCTGTCACCGTGAACTCAACTCGATGAACAATACCAAAGAAAGGATATTTGGGTAGGCCACATAAACTACTCAAACTGTCAAACCATCCTTAAAACTAATATAAAAAGAAAAAGAAAAAAAAAATCCACATAAACCTCACATAAAAAAAAAAAACTTACACCTGTATCCCCCAAAGGGTTAGGCAGAGATGTACCTATAGTACACCCACATTTCGCCAGTTATATTTGAGTCCCATGTAATAGGGAGCGAGCCTATTGCCATCAACCGGGTACAAATCCAGACTCCGGGCTGCTACTGAGCAATTCCAGATTTATAAACATAATAAAACTTTGCTTGACCCGGGAATCGAATCCAGGACCTTGTGCTTAGCAGTAGCGCTTGCAACCAACGACGCAGTCAAATTCTAATAAATCGAATTTAAACGTTTAAGATTAACTTATGACATCACATTTCATTCTTCATTCCTCTGCTCCTCATTGAGCCTTCCATTTATTCAGAAGATTGAATCTGTCAAGATTCCAAGCCATAGTGACTAGTGCAATAAGGCCACTTACCCCGGTGACCTCTCGGTAATTATGCTCAATTGCTGCTCTTTGCCCCAGCATTATGTTACATCGTTACATCAATGTATGTAAAGATTTTTATATCAAAGTTATTTATTTATTTATACATAGAATGTAATGGGTGTTGTTGCCATAACAGCTTGATTGGCGAAACATTAAATTCTACATTACGAGTCTTAAGTTCGATTACAGTGCAATAAATATTTGTATTGTATTATATTTTGTATTCGGGTGCATGAAATAGCCTCCGTGAGAGAAGATACATTAATGTGTGTTCTGACTGAGTAATATTTTAACCACGAAATTGTCTATTCTCATCACTGGATTACACGCGCAAAAAGAAACACACGATTAAAGTATTCTTCTTCTCTCGTCTCGATATGAACTGTCATATCGAGACGAGAGAAGAAGAATACTTTGTATTAAGTGAGCTTATTTTTTTATATTTAGCAACTGATCTGAAAAATATCCTGTGGTGCGGTGGAAAAGCTAACGAGATCTAAAATTAAAGTGTTTTTTTCTATTTAAAGGTAATCCAACTAACAAGCAATAAATATAAAAGGTACCTACTCGTTACGTTTAACTCAAAACTCGACGCATTTATTTCAATTAAACCATTTACAAGCACTTTTGAACTGTCAAGGGGTCAGTCAGTCAGAAATATGAAGCTAGTTGCCCATTCCAAAGCGTAGGTTCCTATGGAGAAGAACGGGCAAGAAACTCCACGGAAACTCTTTTAAATCATAATATTGTTACAAAATATTGGTTAAATCATTCATGTTGAAATTATACATATGAGAACAATTTAGAAATAAGTGCACGTAAAAAGCGTCCGTAATAAAAATATAAAAAAAATTAAATAAGCCGTGGCAGATAAGATAACATTTATATAAGGACAGTTAAAACTATAAAAAATAATTGCCTTGGGTTAGACTCGCGAAAACTCGAAAATGGCTCAACCCATTACAATCAAAATTTGTCAAGTTTTTGTATGCGCGCCGGAGAAGGTTCCTAACGAAAAAAAAAAGTTATTCCAACGCATTAGCTAATGGGTCATATTTTTACAGATTTTTGTGTTGTATTATTGTATTTGTAATAATTAATGTTGCCGTTCTCCGTCTAAGTTACATTCCTACAATGTAATCAAGAGGTGTAAAAGCTAACATAACAGTAAACACTAGTTTCCTAGTTATACCATTCCGATCTGCGGTTAAGCAACACCTTTAGGTCGGGTTCCGGAAGAGTGGCGCGCGTGTAACACCGTTGTTACATAAATAACACGCTTGTAAGCAGTAATTGGGTAAGCAGAATTAGAAGTAGTGTTAGTCTTTACCATAGGAGAATAGTGGGTTAATTAATTTATATCGCAACTGTGTTAATAGGAGGGTAGAGTCCCGTATTCTCTGCTACTATATTTTACAAGATCTTCGGGACTGATAGCGCTAAAACTGGGAACTTGAAGAATCCATTAAGTATTTTCAGGAAACTTGCACCTCTAATAAGTTAGACCACCGGTTGTAGTCGGTTACAGTATGATAACACTCCGATCGAGAGATTTATGACATATTAGCGACCCGCTCCTGCTTCGCACGGTTTTTACTACAAAACATCGAGATTTCTTAGGTAAACGTGTACACCAAAATTCATCAAAATCTATGCAGCCGTTTAGCAATGAAAGCGAAACAAACAAACATAAAAAATCAAATCATTTCTCTTTATAATAGGTATTTTATTTACGAGTAGCTAATGCCCGCGGCGTCGGTCGCCCGCATGGATATCGGAAAATTTCCCACGGGTACGTCCTACCGGGATAAAAAGAATCCTCCGTCCTAACCTAGGTCATGGTCTCCATGTGTGCCAAGAAAGTGTGTGTTCATCGAAATCTGTTCAGCCGTTATGACGTGAAAACGTAACAAATAAACAAATAAACTCATTTTCGCATTTAATAATATATTAGTTAGGATAGTTTAGATTATTCATTTCAGAAGTGCTCTTTCTTTTGTTGTCTTTTGTGTCCTGCTCCACAACCACAATTCATTGATTAACATTTTGAAAATATTGTTGGAGCTGCAGAAGATTTTAAGACCATCTTTGTATTGTATAAACTGAATCTCCTTTGTGTTATATAATTGCATATATATTGCTCTTTAGCACATAGTACTCACACCTGTGCGGTGTGAGTACTATGTGCTAAAGAGCTACATTACCGGATAATATGTATTTCATTGACTTGAATGTGCCCTGGCGGCTATGAGTATGTCATGCTCACTCAGATGTCTCGCTGATGGTGGCGCGTGTGTTGGATAATTTAGCAACCTTTAAAATGGTTGAGCTGAATGGTGCTGATCCATGCGTCATGTTCGTGAACGGACGCCGCCGCCGTCAGTTGGGACTGGTCATCTCTTAGCTGCCATGGCTTATTTTAATTTATTTTAAGTTTTTGAATGGTTCCTTATTTTTTTCTTTTCATTACGAACGTGCACGTCTCTCTAAATTGTTCTCACATGCATAATTTCAAAATGAATGATGTAACCAACATTTTGTATCATTTTTTTTTATTTAAAAGAGTGTCCGTGGAGTTTCTTGCCCGTTCTTCTCCATAGGTACCTACTACGCTTTGGATGCTTCATATGTCTGACTCAGTGAATTCTTGACAGTTCAAAAGTAAATGGTTTAATTGAAATAAATGCTTTGAGTTTGAGTTTTTTAAGGGCAACATGACCTACTTATAGCATAGGGGAAAAATAATACAACAATCGAATACCTACCGCCCTGCCGATTCTAATAACAGTCTTCACAGTTGTCCATCATTCTTATTCGCACACTATTGTCCTTCGCAAACCACAGAGTAAATGAAACACTACCAGTAGTATCGAACCATATAAACTTGCTCCACAGTGTCGTATTACGTACGCTTATGGCAACTGTATGGCGTATTGTACCACTTCTAGTTCTGGACTTCTGAGTTATAGGGCTGGCACGCAGATTATGAATAAATAGAAGAAAAATACATTTATTTTTGTTTTTGAAGTGAGCTCATTCCATGACAACACTATTAATAGCTCACTTCATCGCAAGTAGGTACAGACGCACTTGCACTGTTCACGGTCCAAAAGAAATGTATCCGTGTTAGTAAATATACAACAAATAGATAGCTGGAAACCTCATTTCATAAATCTGAATATTTTAACTCTGCCTTGTTTATATATACTTGAAATATGCAAGTTCGCTCACAAACACAAAGACTTTTACACTAAACGAGAAAACATACAAACAAGATACACACTCCGATACAAAACACGACTCAACATACCAACATCCCGCTTAAAATTACACTCAACAAGCCCTATAGTTATGTCAATCAAAACTTACAATATGTTACCCGAATATATAAGAGAAGAAAAAAAAACTCCATCTAAGACATAACATAACATCACGCCTTGTTTCTCCGAAGGGTTGGGCAGAGGTGTACCTGTAGTACACCCACATTTCGCCAGTTATGTTTTTAAGTCTCATGTAAATAGGGGGCGAGCCTATTGCCATCAACCGGGCACAATTCCAGACTCCGAGCTACTACTGAGAAATTCCTGTTGGAAAAACCCAATAATACTTTGCCCGACTTGGGAATCGAACCCAGGACCTCATGCTCAGCAGTGGCGCTTGCAACCACTAGACCAACGAGGCAGTCCAAAAACTCCATCTATTCACGATAAATTAAAAAGAAGTTATTAATAAGCAAATGTTTATTGTCAACGAATATTTAAATAATAAATCCTTAAAACACATAAGTATCTAATACTCTTAAGCTAAATGTATTTTTTTTACTATTATAAAAAAAAAAATTGTAAAAGTGTGTTGAGAATAAGTTAGATTATAAGTTATGTAAATGATTAGACCTATTCTCCACATATCTTTCTTTTGCTGTGCCCGACAGGTTCCATGATTGTTTCTTTTGGCAAATATTTACCACCTAAGCCTACATTGTGGAATGCAATAAAGAATTGAGTATTGAGTAAGTTTTTCAGTGAGATTTTTACAGAATATATCAGCTGGTGTTTCCTTCCCTTTAGATTTGTAGAGCGAATAGGTTGAGAAGAGGGATAGCATTTAGAGGATCAGCAGTATCCTCCTGTCAGGTAGTTAGCAAACTCCCTCAGCGAAGCTCGATACCTACCTAATTTGACCCTTAGAGGGGGACGGGATGCCGGCCGTGAGCGTTGACGAATGAACGGCTTGCACGCCCCCCCCCTGACTGATGACTTCAAATTTTCAGAAATAGGTAATCAAGGGAAAACAGTAAGATGATCACTGATCTCTAAATACATATGTCCTATCTGTGAATAATGCAGTGGACTGCAACATTACTACTTAAAGTTTTGTTAACCTTATGTATTATATTATAATAGGGGTTAAAATATGAAATTGCCGTTTTATTGTAATAGGTACTTCGAATTGATATAGAACCTTCATGGTTTCAGATTTTTGAGTGAAACTTTTTTCACATGGTACCTTTTTTTTTTTTTTTTTTGGGTGGGAAATCATCAAATGACGTGTCCCGCTCTGGGTGGAGCGGGAGGGCGTGTCAGACTCTTACTGACTAAAACCCACACGTGTTCCTTCTGTTGCCTGTGCAATGCCAGGGGGCCACGGTATCCCTTTCGGACTTTCCCGCAACCCCGGCAGGCAATGGTCTCATCGGACTCCTTCATTCGCTGACATCTCTTTGAGGCACGCGTGGAACACAACGCGCCGTCGACCCGGGCTTGGTCCTTACAGGACGGCGAGCTATCCATTGCTCACCGTCCGCAAGCCCGCGCCTACGGTGGCCGGGAATCGGCAATCGATTCCCGACGCCCAGGGCGTCTCCTTCTGCGGCGGCTAGGGGCGTGAGGGCGCGAAATTTGCCTCTCCCTCACGCGCTCCGCCTCCTCCTTCGCGAGCATTACTGCTTCGCAGAAGGAGGTGACGGCCTCCCATGCCCTCTCGCTCCGTACCATGGCCTGGACCAGGGCCGGACGCGAGAGATCCCCGCCACCGATCGCCTCCACGAGGACACGGCGGTGCTCTGCCCAAGCCGGGCATACCTCCACCGTATGCTCCACCGTGTCCTCCGGGCGATCCACGCAATGATGACACCCGGGCGTTTCCTCCCGCCTTATCCGAAACAGGTACCTCCCGAAACAGCCGTGTCCGGTGAGGACCTGCGTCAGGCGGAAGGTGAGGACGCCGTGGCGCCTCTCCAGCCACTCCTCAAAGAGGGGACTTATCGCCGCAATAGTGGCGTGCCCAGCACTGGGTTGCGACAATCGCACTCTCCATGACGCCATGAGATCCCGTCGGAGCTCTGTCCGCTGTGCCGCGATTTCTCGCGGCATCGGAGTCAAGCCCCGGCGTTTGGCCTCCCCGCGCCACTCCCAAATATGCGCGAGGACTTCACATGGTACCTAACAAGTTCTTTTAAAAAAACTTTGCAACATTCGATTATCGACGGAAAGATGGATACTTCGAAAATTCGAGTTATTTTTGAATACGAGTTCCGACGCGGAATAACGCGGCAGAAACAGCTCGCATTATCAATGTTGTGTTTGGAGAGGGGACTGCTAATGAACGCACCGTGCGATTTTGGTTTAAACGCTTTCGTAATGGAATCTTTGATTTGAAGAACGAACCACGTGGAAGATCGGGTGGTCTTGTGTGGGCACACAGGTGAATAACAATGAATTGAAAGAGATGGTGGAAGCCGATCCGAGCTAAACTACCCAGGAATTAGCGGCATGGTTAAACGTTACCTTATCAACAATATTGACTCATTTGCGTCAAATCAATAAAATAAAAAAAAAATTTGGGAAATGGGTGCCTCATGATTTGCCGTTACTGATCTGCAGAAAGAAACGCGTGTTGAGACTTGTGTTGCCTAGTTGAATCGACACAGAAATGAAGGAATATTGGACCGAATTGTGACATGTGATGAAAAGTGGATTCTTTACGATAACCGTAAGCGAAAAACGCAATGGCTGACCCCAGGTCAAACGCCGCAACAGTGTCCTAAAGCAAAGCTTAAAAATAAAAAGGTAATGGTAACTGTTTGATGGTTTCAGCATAGTGTTATTCACTATAGCTTTCTCCGATCTGGTCAAGCAATAACGGCAGATGTCTACTGTGCCGAACTCCGAACAATGATAGCAAAACTAGCAGTGAAACAGCCCCGACTCATGAATCGATCTTCACCATTATTGCTCCATGATAACGCGAGACCTCATACAGCGCGAGAAACCATTTTAACTCTACAGGAACTGCAATTAGAAACCATTCGTCACCCTCCGTATTCGCCAGACCTTGCTCCAACGGACTACCATTTTTTTCGTGATTTGGTTAATTTTCTACGTGATAAAAAGTTTTCTTCTCAGGAGGCAGTACAAAATGCTTTCACGCAGTTTGTCGAATCTAGATCACGAGAGTTCTATCGCAAAGGCATAAATGAACTTCCTATTAGATGGCAGCAATGTATAGATAATAATGATAATTAATTTGATTAAATAAATATGTTAAATAATAATAATAATAATAAAGTTTATTAAAAAAATAATGTAGTACAGTAAAAACATTTTTCGTAATTCTATGTAATAGTTCACAAGTGTTACATGCCTGAACTAGGACATCCTGTGTTTCAGGCGAGAAAAGGTAAAACATTATATCTAAATAATCACAGTAATCACATCATATACAAAAGGTAAATTAGTCAACTAATAGGTATGTAAAAGAGGTGTAAACAGTATAAAAATCTTACCTGCTAAAATCTTAGTATATTAATTTAAGCTAACTAATCATAATAAAAAGTGCAATTAATATTTATTTAAGTACAACTAATAACTTCTCTGTATCTTCATAGGACAAATTTTGTAATGTTTCCTTCAGAGTTTTCTTGCAATTTACAAAATTTTGGGAATAAATTTTTGCTTTTGCATTAAGTCTGTTATAGAGTAGTGGTCCCAGAAAAACAAAAAATTTGGCTGTAAGAGCATGTTTTGTGCTTTTTGTGGGACAAACTATATCTTTCCGTCTCTTTTTAATAAGTTCAGTGCTGAAGCGGAGGGCTGCGTGTTGTTTTAGTACAATGCTCATTATGAATAACTGCCTGACTGTTAGTACTTCACAATTTTTATAGAGCTGGTTAGTGGGAAAAAGGAAAGGGCGGCACGTAGACACCTTGAGAATCGCTCTTTGAGCTCTTTCGACTTGTATTAATAAAGTTTTACCTGCTCCACCCCATGAGGTAATGCAGTATGTCAAAATTGACTGACATAGAGCAAAGTAAACTTGCTTAATTATTTTTGGATCCGCAATATGTCGCAGCTGCTTAAATACAAATATGAGCTTACGAACTCTATTATTTAAGACTTCTATATGTTGTTTGAAAGTAAGGGTCTCGTCTAATATAACACCTAGGTATTTTATTTGGTTAGTCTTATTAATATTAGGACACTTTAACGGGCATTCTGCGGGGACTGTGCAACAATGAGCATATAGCGTCGAGGAGTAATCGGAAGTTGGTTTGCGCATGGAAAACTTTATATAGTTTGTTTTATCCGTATTTAGGGTTAATGTGTTATGTTGAAGCCATTTATTTACAATATTGAAGCCGTTTTGCGCAAGCTTGTGAACTTCATGTTCCGATTCAGCCGCAAAAAGAAGAGCAGTGTCATCAGCGTAAGATATTACTGTACCGTGCTGTAGTTTAAGATTACAAAGGTCGTTTATGTATATCAAAAACATAGTGGGTCCTAATACACTTCCTTGGGGAACACCAAAAGACGTGTTTTTTTGGTCTGCGCTGAGGACATTGCCAATCTTAACGCATCGAGTACGGTCTTCTAGGTAACTTTTGAAAAGTTTGAGCTGGATACCTCTTATACCTACTGTCTCAAGCTTGCGCAATAGAGTAGGGATACATACTGTGTCAAAAGCTTTGGCAAGGTCCAGGAAAATACCTACTGTATGGTTACCCTTGTCAAGTTTTTGTGCTAGAAAATCAGTTAGATGATGTACGGCATCGGCAGTTGAAATTTTAGGTCTAAAACCAAACTGTCGATCCGATAAAATTGATTTGTCCTCTAGGTATTTGAACAACCTTTTATTTATAATTTTTTCCAATATTTTGGACATACAAGGCAATAGAGAAATAGGTCTATAATTTGTTACTTGTTCTTTACTGCCTGATTTATGAACAGGGATGATAACTGCTTTTTTGAGACACTCAGGGAAAATGCCCAAGGATAACACATACGAAAAATGTAAGTCAGTGGAGGTACTAAAATATTTCTGAAATGTTTAATAATTTTATTTGATATTTCATCCCAACCAACTGCGCATTCATCTCTCAATGACATGATTATATTTTCTACTTCTGTCTCATCAGTATCTAGTAAGGCAAAAGATGATAGAGTGGAGTTACCCGTGGTAGAAAAGTTCACTAAATAAGGAGATTGATCCCGGTTATTTTTTTCCGCCAGACACTTACCAACATTAACAAAGAAATTATTTGCTATGTTAGCAGACGTCAGCTGTGACGAGTGCGCTCGTAATAAACTTGAAGATGACTCATTTTGTTTTGAGGAAAAAGTTACATGTTTAATATATTTCCAGATCTTTTTACTATTTGTTCCAGCCTTATCCAGTGCAGTTTTATCGTAGTTGATTTTAACCTTTTTGAGAAGACTATTACAAAAATTACGATATCTTTTGTATGACAGTTGTAGGACTGTATTCTCTGGATGAGATTTACATTTCATGTGCAGTTTATCTCGGTGTTTCATACAGCGAATAAGACCTGGTGTGATCCAGGGTTTTATATTGCAATTTTTGTTGCTCAACTGCGATACGACCGTATTTTTCTGAATTGCATGACGTACATTTTCTATAACATACATCATACAATACTGTGGGTCAGCAGAATTATAGACTGGATCGAAGTTGATGACGCGTAAATCTTCATTAAGTTTATTTATATTCAATTTCGAAACTACACGAGTGTTATGTTTAGGTAAATTACAATTTAGTGTTAGTAGGACAGCATTATGATCTGTTATTGTAGAGTTAATAACAAGTGCAAGTGAAGGGAAATTGGTTTTAAGTATGATATGGTCCAAGCAAGAGCCACTATGATGTGTAGGAAAACAATGTGCTGGGAGCAAGCCATGATATGCGCATAAGTTGAGGTAGTCCTGAGCAGATGCGTCAGTACTTCCTGGAAGAATATTAATATTAATATCTCCAATTACTACCGTGTTTTTAAAAGGTGATAGGTTTTGCAAGACATCATTCAGAGTGTCAGTAAAATTTTTAGTATTTTTGAAAGAGGGGGGCCGATATAAAGCTACTATCGCAAAATCTGATCCAATTTTCACTACCAAACTGTTACAGTCTTGCATATTTGGTTCCTCAACAGAGACTTTCAGGTGATCTCTTACATAAACTATCACCCCATCATTTTGATTGTAATTCCTATCACTTTTGTACATCTTATACCCTGTGATCAGTGGTATATTATATTTCTTGGTAAGCCAGCATTCCGTTAAAACAATAATGTCACAGTTAATGTTTAGCCGTTGTTGAAAAACGCTGAAGCTGTCAAAATTCTTAAAAATACTGCGAATGTTTTGTGTTAGTATGGTTAATGGTGTTTTGTAGCCGGAAAGATATTGTTTGCAGCTTTCAACTTCACAAAGTCTAGACTCAGATACAGAAAAATTATCTAAATCATTAATTAAATTGTTTATCATAATAACAAAAAAAAAAGAAAGAAATAAAACTTTACTATATAAACTAAGAAGATCTAAAATAAATAACTTATTGACGGCGCTCTTAGGCACCTTCATAATCTATTGAGTTTATGTACCTTTTTTCGGCCAACATTTTCGCCGGGCAGTCAGCTGCACCTGTGATGTGTTTGTCTGGCTTTTTGAAATGCAAGCAAGTAGCGCATTTTGGTTCATCTGACCTCTTTGGACATTCTTTGATTGAATGGCCTTGCTCACCACAGTGACCACAGGTGTAGGACGTCTGTCGACATGATTTGGCAGCGTGGCCATATTGCTGACACTTATAGCATCGTGTGACCAAAGTAAAATCTCTTACAGGGCATGATGACCAATTTATAAACACTCGTTCTTTTGATATTAGGGCTTTTCGTATGACTGGCGATACTTCTACAACATAGTTGCAATAGTCAGAGTCTCTCTTACCCGACTTATGACTTAACTTGATTGAGGTCAAAAACGTCTCAAGGCTGCAGTCCTGAAGCTTCTCGGCGAGATTTTGGTGGTACAAACATGTGAAAACCTCGTTTTCTGACATGGACGTCGGAACTCCTATTACTACAACCCTAGGCTTCCTTTTGTAAGGCTCGTCGACTGTTAGACCCGATTTTTTCAGCTGCTCCAATTGTCTCACCTTTTCGATGTCGTCTTTCGTCTCAGTGCTGATGATAACACCCCCGTTTTTGGTCTTGCGCAGGCCTCTTACATGCAGCTTCATCTGTCCGGGGCAAATGATTTTTTGGACGAGGGATTTCGTTTCGTCGCTGGATTTTAATTTATCTACTGGATAAATGGCCACAGAACTTACGTTTGTCTGCTGGATGTAATTGTTGGCTCCTTTTTTGACCATGTCAGCAAATGACGCGCCCAGGGCAGTTTTCGTTTTTTCTTCGACACTCAACTTGAGTTCCTTTAATTGCTGTGAGAGGTCGAGTTGGGTTTCAAGAGCTTTGGCAATATTGTGGGATTCCAATCCTTTCGCTTTCATGTACTGGTACTGTACCGCCATTTGCGATGTGCTATGGCCAATCTTCCGGCATAGGGCATTGATGCGCATTTTGTGGTCCATATTCAGCTTGCCTTCCGCTGCGATAGTGCACACCTCCTGCAAGTTCTGGTCGATGGTCGTCATCCAGCTCTGAATTTCCGGTGTCGTCATAGCTTCAAGAGCTTCATTCGTTTGCTGCGGCGCTTGAGGGGGACGAGCGGGGCCGGTTACACCGCCAGGTGTAGGCGGCGGGGAACGGGCACACCTACTTCTAGGGCTGAAGGGACTATCCGCCATCGTAAAGTAGATTATTTACCTATGTATTAATCACTGATCATTTTTATAGGAAAACACATCAAATCTAATGTATGAGTCACTTTATTAACAGCAAATTTAATAAAAACTAGGTCACGATTTCGCAAGTAATTATTTGTTTATACTAATATTGTTCGATACGTCTGTTCACTACGACCGTTTCAATCAATAATCAAATCAAAAATAAAAAAACGAATTGTAACTTTTCAAAGTACAAATCGGCAATTTTTTACTTTAACCTCTTTATATAATACAGTACACAGTACAATATATTATGTATTATAATTATATTATATTTTATTAAAACTTTAAGTAGTAGGTAGTAGGATAATAATCAACTACAATATATTATGTTGAATTGTACCTTAAAAAAAAAATATATGACTGCAAAAATGAAATATGTCGCGTCAAATATGAAAGAAGCACACATTTCACTAGCACCGATCTTTACTAATAGTAATATTTGTGAGTTTTTATTTATGAGGTTGGGTAGGGCGCAACATGGACGTTCGACATGACTTTCGTTTTGTCCATGTTCATCCGGAGCCCTACTTGTTGGGAGACTCTATTGAGGCCTTCGAGCATTGTGCCAAGGTGTTCCAGCGATTCTGCCATGACCACAATATCGTCGGCAAACCGAAGGTGAGTGATGTACTCGCCGTTAATGTTGATGCCAGATCCTTCCCATTCCAGCAGCATGAAAGCGTCTTCCAATGCAGCGGTGAACAGTTTCGGAGAGATAACATCTCCCTGTCTTACGCCTCGCTGCAGAGGAATCGCTCTCGTGGTCTGCTCCTGTACTCGGACCGACATAGTGGCGTTTTTGTACAAACACTTCAGCACCTCGATGTACCGATGGTCAATATGGCACCGCTGGAGAGACTGTAGCACTGCCCAGGTCTCGATCGAATCAAAGGCCTTCTCATAGTCCACGAACGCCAAGCATAGTGGCAAGTTATACTCCTCGGTCTTCTGTATAACTTGCCGCAGCGTATGGATGTGGTCTATGGTACTAAAGCCTTTTCGGAAACCGGCTTGTTCGGGAGGCTGGAAGTCATCGAACCTACGCGCGAGACGATTCGTGATGACCCTCGAGAACAGCTTGTAGACATGGCTCAGAAGCGAGATGGATCTGTAATTCTTTAAGTTGGTATTATCTCATTTCTTAAAGAAGAGTACCACCCCACTTCTGTTTCAGCTGGCATTTGAGGGTCGGAGCGTAGACTTCATCAAACGGGACCTTTCCAGCTTGACGTTGATATTCAATGTGCCTCTGACCATTCTGTGATCACTGCCGGTTTTAACCCTGTTGATCACAGGGACATCATCGAAGAAGTTACAATATTGCCGAGTGTCTAAGGATATATTTTTTTAATAAAACAATAAATTTCACACAGATGAACTTGCGGGCAGAAGTTAGCATTTTTATGAACATTTGTCTGTGTGCCAGCCCTACTTCAAACAATTGGTGTGACAATGATTGTTGTAGCGTCGCACAGACAAGGGTCCGACACAATGCGTTCTCACATCGGACTATTGATTTAACACAGTTTTGAACCCCTGTACTATACCATACATACATTATGTATGTATAAGGTAAATGCAAATATACGGAAGATGCGGGAACATTGAGTGGAAAACTAGGGAAAGTTAGCTTTATGGGAAGACGTTTGGCAAGATAATAAACTTTGTCTATGTCCTTCCCCAGGGTTCAAGTATCCCAATACCAAATTTCATCAAAATCGGTTTACCCGTGAAAACGTAATAAACAAACTAACTTATAATATTACTAGCTGCGTTCCGCGGTTTCACCCGCTTATGTGTCGATCTAGTGGGAATATCGGGATAAAAAGTAACCTTTACCCTTGTGCCAAACTTTATCCAAATCTGTTTATAATTTATAGTTAGAAAGTTAGGATTATAGTTAGGATTAATAGAAACAACCACTAACACACAACAAAATAATAATTAAATTATGATCAAGCAGTAATTACCAGCCATGAACAGAGCAACATTTATTTCCTGAACCAAATTACAAAACACCCCACGACCCCATCCTATCTCAGCGCATTCCAGTGTGGTGCACATACACCCCACCCCATTTCAGCGCATCTCGCTATAAATTCTAATAAATTGCAACAATATTATATTCTAATCTGTGCCGACGCTGTGAGTTGTGGAATCAATTAAGGTTGTACCTCGCTGGGGTGAGTGTTCATTATAACGAGACATTCTGCATACACTGGGGCGTTCTACAGTGTGGTACTCGATGTTAGGGTAATTCTTCTCCCGTTTTGATATCTGCCTAGTTTAAACTATAGTGTAGCTCTAGTCTGGATGCAACTAACAAAAATACCTGTACTTCTCAGATAGTAATTATTTGACCTCCACAACCCGGTTACTGTGTAACACGATACCCAACTAGGATGGTTGTCAGACTTTCGGGCTTCTGACTACCCGCAACAACTGTAATAGATTAAGAATGACATCCAGGTCCGACAGCTAACGGAAGGGCCTTGGTACGAAAGGAATCGTCACCCATCCACAGACTGACCGCGTTGATATGAGCTACATAATGGAGGTAAAGTAAAAAAAATGCCTAAACTGCCACTTGTGAAAGGTCTTTTAAATTTTCTTTCTTTTGATCACGCGATAGTGTGAGACTCTTTTCTCTCCATGTATTAAAGTAGGGTAGGTAAATTATTTGTCGTCCCATACATATTTTCCCCAAATTGTTATTTTCATGTTTTTGTTCTTTGCTTGCATCATTTGTACCGCAAATAAACGTATTTTCTTTCTTGCTTTCATTGAATACATTCGCGAATACGATGTTGGTCCAAAGAAGAAAGTTGTTCAGTTTGATGTCCTATAATTTGGACCACACCTTTCTAATACACCCTGTTTGCTAAGTTTTAAGGGCATTCTTATAAGGCCGTAATTTTTATGGTGTTGTTGTATGTCTGTAATTTTGCTGGTGTACAATAAAGATTATTTATTATTCTATCTATCTTATTTTATTATACACCGAACTTAGAATAGGGTTGCTTCATTCTCGACTTTTTCACAAATTTCTAAACCAAGTATTTTTCTAGTTTAGTTACAAGTCCTTCAAGTCTATTCACAAACACCCACTGTAGAGAGTACACTTCGGTCGGGTTCGTTTTACACATTCTGTTTTTAATCAAGTGCGAGCCCGTCTGGGGTGTGAGCTGTTACCAAATCAATTTAGTGTCATGTATGGGACTTTTATTTGAAATCTATATCTTCTTGTTTAGTAAGGTCTGAGGTTAGTTACTCGTATTATGTGTCTACTATTTGCGCTGTAGAAGATATTTAAGGGGTTATCCTGGAAGAATGTGCAACAGATTTTGTTGCAGTTGTTCTCCACTCTGATACCAATCTACTGCGTTCTCCAATATGATATCCAAAGACTTTTTTGTTAGGGAAAACAAATAATTGTACCTACATAAATATAACAGTAACATGAAAAACTGTACAATCCACTACGTTTCCACGGATGGCTAATGAGGTACAGTGAAGAATCACACAAATATGGTGATTATTTTGCATACTAATATATAAAATATTTTTTTTCTAACTGGACAGACAGCTGTACCTACTGCTGGGGAGTTTGTTGCACCACTTCTTCTTCCCAGCTAAAACAATAGGAAGTGGTGAAGGGACTGTCTTATGTAACTTTGACGTTCGAAAAGTGCTGATTCTCAGCCTAGTTTGAATAAATGACTTTTGAATTACGTGAAAATATATAATAGGTAATACCAATCTCTCCCCTATTAGGTTTTGCAAGGAGCTTCTCAATGAATAAATGGAAAGAAATTACCTACTTTGTCATTTTTTTATAAATGTTTAATGAAAGTAATGATTATTTTGATTATAAGTGCCTCAAATACTGCGATTAGCATTCCGACTGCTATCTATAGTGACTTTGGCGAAATTTCAAAATGTGTTTTTCCGCTAGAGGTGACTTAACAGTAGAGTCCGAGACACACATGACATCATGACATGATGATATGTCAGTAAGAGTGCCAATCATTTTAGCTTATAGATTGATTCGTACGAATTTACTTGCCCGAAATCGGCGAATCGACACGTTTAAATAATATTATTTTTTCTTGAGGGGATTCACACAAAGTTAATTTTTTGTGGGCAAATCGACAACTTCAGAAATACTTATTAGGCAATTAGCACGTTTTAAATTTTATGCAGTAAAGATAAGGGATTGGTACCTACACTAACTTTCGAATTCAATTCCCACAAATAAATTAAGACCGTGCGAATCACATCAAGCAAAAAAAAAATTGAAGCGTCGCACAGTGAGGTATTTTACCTTGAAACCCGCTCATTAATCGATATGGTAAAAATTCGTAGAAGTGATTAAGCTAGGGTTCCCGGCAATTAGATACTATAATGCATGAAATGAAATCAATATTACCTGCGGGACGCCCAACGCCGTGTCACACTATCAGTTGTAACTTGGCCTTCGTTTACTACGCACGTTTTTGTTTTCAACACCTGATTTTTGTTCAACTGTTCGTTGCATTATTTTGCAAGTTTGAAGTGTTTTTGGTTGAAGGATCATTATGGATATTGAAGTACAAGGTATGTTGATTATGTACATCTTATTTAAATTTTAAATATGTCGTAGTTATTACCCTTTTTTCCCTGCAAAGCATAACGCATAAACATAATTTAATTTTCCCACTATTTTCCCCATAATAGTGTTTTCAAATATGTTGTACTTATTTGTACTCAAAATGTATAGCCTCATATTAAACCTGAAGACCTCTTCTACTATTGTAATAATAAAAACCTCGCCCGAGTACACACATTTTTTTTTAAACAATTTATTACTTTTTCGTGATTTACATTGTAAGTAATGTACGTCATAATGGAACTTAATTCTTACCATAATAAAAGTATTCGTGTACTAGTTTCACTAAATTTATTTACGGGCTCCAACATGCCAAACTTGGGTCCTGCTCTAAGGCATGTTTTTAACTATATATCTTGCTCTAATCAACTACCGCTCTCGCAAAACTTAGTTATTTTGAAATTGCGGCTACATTAGGACATTAACTATTTCTTTTTTATTAGTATTTGCGTGTGTTAATTCTGCAAAACTGAAGGCAAGCACTAGGGAGCCCCATAACTATTGCGACTAGTTTCGTCTGACATATTACTTTCATTGTTATCTTGGTTCTGATTTTTCCTTTTATTTTCTTTCAGAATTTGGTGTGCCAGTCATTACATTGACTCGCAAAAAAATGCATGAGATCATGAGAGAAAGTCCCGAAAGGCTATTCGACCAAAAATTCACGTACTCGGAAGAGAAAATTGGGCAACTCACAAGATGTTCCGGAATGTTGAAGAAACTTTTGCTGAAGTGAAACTCCAAGACCTACTAGATCACACAAGCTCAAGATTGTGTAAATACTTAGAGGAAGTAATAGACACATTAACGGTACAAGAAAGGGAAAATTTAGTGCTTACTTGCAAGTGGGGATGTGATGGCTCACAGCAAGCTCACTACAAACAAAAATTGGATAATAAAGAATACAGTGATGGTCACATCTTTCAAAGCTCACTTGTACCTTTGAGGCTAACAAGCGGTGATAAAATTGTGTGGCAGAATCCCTTGCCCTCATCGCCGAGGTTTTGCCGGCCTATTAGAATCAGATTTGTTAAGGAAAATAAAGACATCACAAACGATGAAATAAAATACATGGAAGAACAAGAAAAATCGCTGCACAAAACTGAAATTGTAGACAAACAAGTAAAAATTATGTTTAACTTATTGCCAACCATGATAGACGGAAAAGTGTGCAATGCCACAAGTACTGCTTCAACCATGCGGTGCTATATTTGTGGCAAAACTTCAAAGGAATTTAATAACTTAACTGAAAACAAGATAGAAAAACCAGAAACTTTCAAGTTTGGATTATCCATCCTTCATGCAAGGATAAGGTTCTTTGAATTCATACTGCATTTATCCTATAAAATAAAGGCAGAAGTTTTTAAACCACGAGTGACACTAGAAGCAGATAAGAAGGCCTTGGAAGTGGCAAAACGAGACATGCAGAAGGCTTTTAAAGATCAACTGGGATTGCTCGTGGATGTGCCAAAATGTGGTTTTGGTAACACAAATGACGGCAACACATCTCGCCGCTTTTTTGAATGTCCCATAACAGCAGCAAATCTGACAGGTGCTGACCCAGAATTGATCAAGAGATTTAAAATAATTTTGGAAGTTCTCTCTTCAGGTTTTGAAATAGATACTGAGAAATTTTCAGTATACACGAGGAATGCTGCAAAACTTTATGTTGATTTGTATAAATGGCAGCCAATGTCGCCTACAGTGCATAAGATACTGATTCATGCAGCAAGTGTGATTGACCATTGTTTGTTGCCGATCGGGCAATTATCAGAAGAAGCTGCTGAAGCACGAAACAAGCACTTTAGAGAATACAGACAACATTTTTCTCGGAAAACTTCTAGGGAGAGCTGTAATCAGGATGTCCTAAATAGGCTGCTTCTAACTTCTGATCCATACATAACGAGCATGCGCCCAAAATCTACAAAAAAGAAGCAGCTCTTCTCAAAAGATGCAGTGGAATTTTTCAAGCCAGCTCAATTTGCGGACTCGAATGAAAATGATGAAGAAGGTGAAAATTAGTCATCAGAGCATTTAATTAATTATAATTATATTAAAATATACTATTAAATAAATATTTTTATAAGTTTTTCCTATAGTTTGATTTTGAAAATCGAGTATTTATTCATAAAATATGTTCATTAATTCCTACAGCTGTACAAAGGTACTTCACGTCAATAACCGCTCCCACACCTGAAAAAACTGTACTTCACTTCTACACCTTAGAAATACGACTTCCAATTAAATAAAACAATCTTTTTCATGAAAAAAGTGCTCTCACAACATCTACTTCACCCCTTCTCCTGAAAAAAAAAACCTTCAAGCTCATTTTTCAGTCCAAATTACATAAATTTGCATTATCTTTAAAAAAACGCAACTTAATAGTTTTGCGCAGGTTTCAAGGTGAAATACCACACTGTGCGTCGTTTCGCCCGATTCGGACAAGTAAATTCGTGCCAATATTTGTTGCCAACAAAAACAAATGTTTGCAACATAGGGCCTGGCCTTCGTAAATCCCATTTTCAACACACTTCACAGACATCGTAACATTAGGTACCTATTTTGCAAGCAAAAGTACAAAAAACCACGTCGTCTTCCATCAACGTGGCGGGCAAAGTTTGATGCGTTTCGAGGGAAACTCAATTTCCAACGGACACGCGATGAATTTGAACAAAGGATCTGCCTAACTTGCTTAGCGAGTAAGATGGCGCGAACACCAAGTTATATTAGAAGTCGGAGAGTGAAAAAACTTATGCCTATGTTTTAGTTCGAAGTTTATGAATAAGGATTACTACGATCTTAAAATAATTTGTGTTATTTCTTATAACACAAGTAAAATCCAAAATTACTTATTGGAGGTAAAGTAAAAAAAAACTGCCACTTGTGAAAGGTCTTTTAAATTTTCTTTCTTTTGATCACGCGATAGTGTGAGACTCTTTTCTCTCCATGTATTAAAGTAGAGTAGGTAAATTATTTGTCGTCCCATACATATTTTCCCCAAATTGTTATTTTCATGTTTTTTTCTTTGCTTGCGTCATTTGTATCGCAAATAAACGTATTTACTTTCTTAATTTCATACATTCGCGAATACAATGTTGGTCCAATGGAGAAAGTTGTTCAGTTTGGGGTCCTATAATTTGGACCACACCTTTCTAATACACCCTGTTTGCTAAGTTTTAAGGGCATTCTTATAAGGCCGTAATTTTTATGGTGTCGTTGTATGTCTGTAATTTTGCTGGTGTACAATAAAGAGTATTCTATCTATCTTATTTTATTATACACCGAACTTAGAATAGGGTTGCTTCATTCTCGACTTTTTCACAAAGTTCTAAACCAAGTATTTTTCTAGTTTAGTTACAAGTCCTTCAAGTCTATTCACAAATAACACCACCCACTGTAGAGAGTACAATTCGGTCGGGTTCGTTTTACACATTCTGTTTTTAATCAAGTGCGAGCCCGTCTGGGGTGTGTGTTGTTACCAAATTAATTTAGTGTCATGTATGGGACTTTTATTTGAAATCTATATCTTCTTGTTTAGTAAGGTCTGAGGTTAGTTACTCGTATTATGTGTCTACTATTTGCGCTGTAGAAGATATTTAAGGGGTTATCCTGGAAGAATGTGCAACAGATTTTGTTGCAGTTGTTCTCCACTCTGATACCAATCTACTGCGTTCTCCAATATGATATCCAAAGACTTTTTTATTAGGGAAAACAAATAATTGTACCTACATAAATATAACAGTAAAATATTAAAAACTGTACAATCGACTAGGTTTCCACGGATGGCTAAAAATTAGGTACAGTGAAGAATCGCACAAATATGGTGATTATTTTGCATGTTAATATATAAAACATTTTTTTTTCTAACTGGACAGACAGCTGTGCTGTGTGCTGCTGGGGAGTTTGTTGCACAACTTCTTTTTCCCAGCTAAAGCACTAGGAAGTGGTGAAGGGACTGTCTTATGTAACTTTGCCGTTCGAAAAGTGCTGATCCTCAGCCTAGTTTGAATAAATGACTTTTGAATTTTGAATTACGTGAAAATATATAATAGGTAATACCAATCTCTCCCCTATTAGGTTTTGCAAGAAGCTTCTCAATGAATAAATGGAAAGAAATTACCTACTTTGTCATTTTTTTATAAATGTTTAATGAAAGTAATGATTATTTTGATTATAAGTCCCTCAAATCCTGCGATTACCATTCTGACTGCTATCTATAGTGACTTTGGCGAAATTTCAAAATGTGTTTTTCCGCTAGAGGTGACTTAACAGTAGAGTCCGAGACACACATGACATCATGACATGATGATATGTCAGTAAGAGTGCCAATCATTTTAGCTTATAGATTGATTCGTACGAATTTACTTGCCCGAAATCGGCGAATCGACACGTTTAAATAATATTATTTTTTCTTGAGGGTATTCACACAAAGTTAATTTTTTGTGGGCAAATCGACAACTTCAGAAATACTTATTAGGCAATTAGCACGTTTTAAATTTTATGCAGTAAAGATAAGGGATTGGTACCTACACTAACTTTCGGATTCAATTTCCACAAATAAATTAAGACCGTGCGAAACACATCAAGCAAGCAAAAAAAAATTGAAGCGTCTTTTCGCCCGATTCGGACAAGTAAATTCGTGCCAATATTTGTTGCCAACTTAAAAAAATGTTTACAAAATAGGGCCTGGCCTTCGTAAATCCCATTTTCAACACACTTCACAGACATCGTAACATTAGGTACCAATTTTGCAAGCAAAAGTACAAAAAACCACGTCGTCTTCCATCAACGTGGCGGGCAAAGTTTGATGCGTTTCGAGGGAAACTCAATTTCCAACGGACACGCGATGAATTTGAACAAAGGATCTGCCTAACTTGCTTAGCGAGTAACATGGCGCGAACACCAAGTTATATTAGAAAAAAATTATGCCTGTTTTAGTTCGAAGTTTAAGAATAAAGATGATCTTAAAATAATTAGTGTTATTTCTTATAACACAAGTAAAATCCAAAATTATTTATTGAGGTAATAAATAATTAATATTGGGTTTTTATGTAATATACCCTACTGAGTAAGATAATATTTAAATATAATATTATACATTGTAACAGCGAATCAATTTTCGCGCCTCCTTTGAGAGATAAACTCAAACTCAAACTCAAAGCATTTATTTCAATTAAACCATTTACAGGCACTTTTGAACTGTCAAGGGGTTGGTCAGTCAAAAATATGAAGCTAGTTGCCCATTCCAAAGCGTAGTAGGTACCTATGGAGAAGAACGGGCAAGAAACCCCACGGACACTCTTTTAAATAAAAAAAAAAAATGATACAAAATATTGGTTACATCATTCATTTTGATATTATGCATGTGAGAACAATGTAATAAGACGTGCACGTTCGTAAAAGCGTCCGTAATAAAAAGAAGAAAAAAAGAATCATTCAAAAACTTAAAATAAATTAAAATAAGCCATGGCAGCTAAGAGATGACGATTCACGAACATGACGAATGGATCAGCACCATTCAGCTCAACCATTTTGAAGGGAGCTAAATGATCCAACACACACGCCACCATCAACGAGACATTTGAGTGAGCATGACATACTCACAGCCGCCAGGGCACATTCAAGTCAATGAAATACTACATATTACCCGGTAAATGGTAGCTCTTTGGTACATAGTACTCACACCTGTGCTATGCAATTATATAATACAATATTTATTGATATTCGGACAGCTCATGAAGTCATGACCTAAAGAGGTGCCTTGCCTTCGCGGGTTAAAGCTAATATATATTTAAATATATATATATATATATATATATATATATATATATATATATATATATATATATATATATATATATTTATATATCTATCTATCTACCTTTATAATATTATAAATAAAGTGTGTTTGTTTGTTTGTTACGCTTTCACGCTGAAATGGCTAAACGAATTTGGATGAAATTTGGCACATGAGTAGACCATGACCTGGATTAGGACATAGGATACTTTTTATACCGTAGACCTACGTATTTCATATGAATTTCGACTTGATATTTCCACGCGGTCCTAAGAAAAAGCGCCTTGATAGACTGACAGACAGACAGCGAAGTGATCATATTAGGGTTCCGTTTTTTCGTATATAGGTACGAAACCCTAAAAAAATAATCAATTCAACAATTTTGAAACTATCAAGTAAGTACCTATATCCTAACATCGAAAAAAAAATTAATTTTGAAATTACTGTCAATACTGTAAATAAATAAAGAAAGAAAGAAAATACATTTATTTAGCACAGACTAAAAGGCACACAACACAACATATTGTACTGTGTAAATATACATACACTACCTACCTACTAGTGTATTGCCAGTGATTTCATGTGTTATATTTTTCATGTGTTATCGTATTGTCTCCACATTGTTTAAAGCAAGAAGGAAAGAAAGTGTAACATTTATTTGGCAACAGATCGTGAAACACAAAATACAAATAATCATCTTTAATCATCATCACTCACTTTTTAGCTATCTCCTATGATAATGGCGCAATCTCGAAGACACAGTGTACCACTTGATGAAGGCCCCTCATACCATATTGTAGGTCTTAAATAATAGGCTCCCCACAAGTTCAGCATACTCAGACATGTCTGAATCTGTAAAACTCGTCCGTAACTTAGTAGTATTTAAGTGTAACAATTAATCTGATGAGTCAGCAAGCTGTTAAGAATTTCCTTTAAGATGTGCAGAACTCGTAGTGTTCTGTAATAATGAGTGGCACCCGATGGTGCCTGTTGCGGGTCAAGTTGGAGGAGGTAGCGACAGCTAGATTTGGCATTTACGTCAGTAAGTTGGGTTTAAGTACTTACTTATATAAGAATACTGTTCACTCTCAGAATTTTGTGAAATAATGAATTGCTCTTGTATCTGACGATAGAAATGCAACTTTTAAAAGGACAGTCTGCAGTTGTTATTAATTCTAGCTATTCCCAGGGTCTGCGTGCTATGGCCACTTAAACTTAAGATACGACGTCATGAATTCAGAGACTAATTTTGTCATGTAAGTAAGTAATAAATTGCTCTTGTATCTGACGATAGAAATGCAACTTTTAAAGCAAAGGACAGTCTGGAGTTGTTAATAATTCTGGCTATTCAAAGGGTCTGCGTGCTATGGCCACTTAAACTTAAGATACGACACCATGAATTCAGAGGCTAGTTTTGTCATGTAAGTGCTTCAAAAAGCCCATTACCAATTTGTAAAATTCACTCTTCTAATGAACACTGAAATTACTGGTCAAAGACTTACATTATTTGTTTTAAAACATGCAATAATGAAAGATGTTGTTCCCGTTCTCTTGGCAAAATACCTTAGAAGCCCTTTACGATTACATCGGATACAAATTCCCCTTTAAAATGAAGGCAGATACGTATATCTGTCTTCATTTCTCTCTCAATTAAACACATGCATAAAATATCATCACGCCTGTATTCCCCGAAGGGTTATGCAGAGGTGAACGTATAGTACACTCAAATAAATTTCGCCAGAATAAATGATACTAAATCGCTAATCTCTCATAACTTACATCCCTTACCGCCATTAGCGGCCGCCCATCAAACTCCACTTAGCATCTGTCTCAACGAGTACGTACTGTTTTGTAAACTATTCACAAGTACTTAAAGGTGCAATGTTTTGTACATAATGTATGTATGGTAGTTAACTTTGTTGTTGCTTTTTGTGGGTATTTTTAATTTTGTTAGGTTATGCTTTTGTTAATGTTCAGTGAAAAGAGGAGTTGTGTATTTGTGTCTGTTAAAGCTGTCAATGAGGAGCTCGTCGCTAAGTAATAACAGCCGCACGGGGCGATCCATCAGGTTAAGTTACGCTTAACAGTGTTGGTCCGTGGATGGGTGAACATCTTTACACACCGAAACTCCTCCATGCCTCAGAAAGCACGTTAAGCCGTTGGTCCCGGCTGTCATTTGTAGACCTTTGACAGTTGTTACGGGTCGTCAGAAGCCCGAAGTCTAACAGAAAGTCTTACCAAGGGGTATCGTGTTACCCAGTTACTGGGTTGTGGAGGTCAGGTAGGCAGTCGCTCCATGTAAAATACTGGTATTCAGCTGCATCCCGTTAGGCTGGAAGCCGACCCCAATATAGTTGGGAAAAGGCTGGGCAGATTTATTTTTATAGCTTTTGGTGACAAGAGCAGTTTAGGATTTGCAATTTTGTCTTTTGATAGACGTAGTTAAGGGCACTATCAATTTAGATGTATCGCTTTTCTTCTGTCTCATGTGGTTGGTAAACAGGACAGTCGCGCAAGAACTCTTTTCTAAGAAACTCTACTTCCGTCAATCTATTTAGACCGGTTGACGTCATCACGTCAACACCGGCTGTCGCTGAAAACCAGAGTTGGGGCACCCTCTCGCATAGGGTCCACGCATATTTTCTCCCAAATGGTTATTTTCGTGTATTTTTTCTTTGCTTCATGTGTACCGCAAATATAGATATTTTCTTTCTTTTTTTCTATTTAGCTGCTATATCTAAAGAAAACAAGCAATATTGGTTACGCAGTACGCGTGTTACTTTTGATCTCTCAATTAAGTTAAATGTGCTTGTGCTATTTAAAAACCCTCAGTGGAAAAAAGTCAATATATCATGCAATATTTGACTAGATATCCGGCTCAATGCGAAAACTCCAACACCTAGTTCCCAAAAGATAATACTGACATTTCAATTTCCCAACCAAAACCTTTCTAGGCACCATTTTCTTTGACACTCAATCATAACTCACACACAAAATAATCCCCAACACATTCCCACCCGAATAACCGTAACATTCGTATAAATCTGGCTCATCTGCTATGATAATAACCGGCTGTCCGGCAAACGAACAGACGAACATCACACAGAATCCAATAACCCTAGTGATCCGCGTAGATTTTGTGAGAACCAAGATTATGATGGAGTATGTATGGCAGATGGGACGGAGCTTTCATGTGGTCCATTATGCTTGAATGTTGCTTAGCCTGCTTTAAATGTGTACCTATGTATATGTGGACATATATTTCAGATATTCATTGGCACAGTATACTGCGTTCGTGATTGGACAAACGTGTAGGTAAACAAATACGTGTTTTTGGATAATTAACTTAAAAATTCACACATAAAGTTCTAAGTCATAAGGTTTTTGTGGTTCAATATTTAATTTGAGATGACTTGAGCATAGAGCTTTTTAGGGTTCCGTAGCCAAATGGCAAAAAACGGAACCCTTATGGATTCCTCATGTCTGTCTGTGTGTCTGTCCGTCCGTATGTCACAGCCACTTTTTTTCCAAAACTATAAGAACTATACTGTTGAAACTTGGTAAGTAGATGTATTTTGTGAACCGCATTAAGATTTTCACACAAAAATAGAAAAAAACAATAAATTTTGGGGGTTCCTCATACTTAGAACTGAAACTCAACAATTATTTATTTTTCATCAAACCCATACGTGTGGGTTATTTATGGATAGGTCTTCAAAAATGATATTGAGGTTTCTAATATCATTTTTTTCTAAACTAAATAGTTTGCGTGACAGACGCTTCCAAAGTGGTAAAATGTGTCCCCCCGCCTGTAACTTCTAAAAGAAGGGTATGATAAAACTAAAAAAAATATATGATGTACATTACCAGGTAAACTTTCATCGAAAATTGGTTTGAACGAGATCTAGTGAGTAGTTTTTTTTTAATACGTCATAAATCGTAAACTATTATTAAAACGTCGATCAAAGTCACAACGAACTACAAGAACTTTTATATTATGTTACTTGCTGCTACAAAACCTTCATGGGCGAGTCCGACTCGCACTTGGCCGGTTTTTTTTTCTTGGTAAACTTCAACACCATTTTACCCCAACAAATTATTAAATCAATAATATCTACCACTCAATGTGAACATCCTTCCAACCTTTGAGGATATCTTTATGGCTAGTTGTATTTTAAATCGACTATTCAGAAACTATAAAATACTAATGTGCTTGACATACACAGCTTGCAAAAAAAAATACCAACAAGTCGATAAACTCCAGTTCTATATTCACAGTGTCACATCTATCATTCATGTGTCTATTCTCTGAACGAGATAGAGAACCAATATCTGGTATTGCAGGCGGCTTTCATATAGTGTGCCACGACCGTGTGGATCACTGGAATTTATTAGTTTGCTGCGACTGGAGATGAAATCCATGGACGGCTGACCAACTGTGTAAATGAATCAACATATTGATTGATTTTTTTTCTCTGGAAATTTCAATGACGTACCTGCTGTTTGGCTTGCAAAATTAAACAAAGCGAGCCTTTATTGTTGACACTTGATTTGAATACATAAAAATATTAAAGAAGAAGAAGAAAAAATTTTCAATAAATATTAATTAAAATAAATTAATATTTTATGACATATAACAAAATTCAAAATTCAAAAGTCATTTATTCAAACTAGGCTGAGAATCAGCACTTTTCGAACGTCAAACAACAATTTTTTAAAGCCAAAGATAAGAATTCTCTGACTCCTGCTCTAGTAGTAATCTGTGTTGCAGGAGCCAGTGTCCTCCCGTAATAAAAATACACGTTTTTTTGTTTTATGATGATACAAAAAAAGAGACTTTAAACTTTTAAAGAGATGAACAAGAAATACCAAAAAAAAAATAAGGTAAAAAAAGAAACAAAGAAAAATTAAGGTATTGATATTTTTTTTCCACAAATTGTAAACCAGAAATAATTTACCATTGACATGCATGTAAAAATAAATTATAATTAATTAATAATACATTAAATCGACATAATTTGCTCGAACGTGACGTTTGTATAGATTCAGAATTATTATAAAATAATAATAATATATTTGTACACCAATTTCATTGGGAGGATATAGAGCTCGACTAAAATATATGCATAAGACCTTTATTGTAATACCTGTGTTCACGAATTTAAGATTGATTGATTGATAAAACAGAAAAATGATTTATTATATATTGTAACCAAAACTAATGTCAGTTCCAAAAGTATGTAATGAAAGTGTAAAGAAGTCCTGTTTAGGTTAAATCCTTACGCAATCACTCATTTAGGAAATTAGTAACACATTCATCTGTATTCAGAAGATTTCAACTTTATAACTTTCTATTTTTATTGTTGATGATGTACAAGAAGAAGAAAGTATAGTTGAAAAATCATTGGCGAAAATTTAGGATAGAAAATTAACCTCGATTGTCAAATGAAATTCTAATTTTGGGTTCAAATAATCAAATCAAACCACTCAATTTTTAAGTGGCACTACAATTTGACATCCACACGTACGTTTTCTGATCCGTTTATTTACATTTTTATCAAATACTTTTGAACAGAAATATTTATTTGTTTGTCATGACCAATTTACTGACTCATTTGGGAAATTCATTTGCAAGGGATACCAGTATTATTTGAGGTATAATCATGATTCTAGTATTTAGCAGTCAGAGGCTAAAATATAAGATCAGAGTGGCTTAGTGGCTAGTGGCTTAATTAAGCATGACGTGCCCGCGACAAACTTTGCGAAAACTTGGTCTGCAAGATGTCATATGCTTGATTATAAGTTTCGAGTTTATTTGATTTAGAACATCTTTTCTCATAAAATATTATTATGTTATGTATCTTACCACCATTTTCTTCCAACAATAAATCCTTGCCAGTCTTCTCCAATTTTCTCAACAATCGCTTTCTACCACTTAGCAGCTTTAAGTAGAGACTGACATGACATTTTTCTTTTCTTTTTAACATTAAACGCATTGACGGCTCCCACAAAATTGTCACCTAAGTGATTTTTAATGGAACCAATAATTTCCCTAATGGTTCCTTCAGCAGTTCTCTACTTGATAGTAAAATATTTGAATTGTATGGTCTGAATGTATTTGCAACAAATTGTGTATTACATTTTCTTTACGACTTCACCAAAAAGGGCATTCAAATTGAAATTTATGAGCTATTTGAACATACTCGTACTTATGTAGTAAACGGCCGTAAAATTGATGGCACATCGAGATTTAGAAAAGTTAAACGGCTATGGTGAGAAATCGTGGCCCAGTACTCGTCGGCCCCAACTTACGAGTTGTAGGATCGTAGGTTCGAAACTAGGCGCCTCGCTTTACTTTGTGTAAATAAATAGGTCTTTACCAATGTAATTGGAGATTCTATAACCAGCATTTTCAGATTTAAATATCTGTGGATTGGCGCGCAATTCGAAATTCAAATGAATTTTATTCGAAAGACGTGTTAATTTCATTTCAAATTCAGAAATTTTCAGATAGTTTTTTTGTTTTTGTGACATTGTGGTAGTTTTTGGCGCCATGGATAAACTGAAAATTCGTAAATTTTTTGAATATGATTTCCTACGTGGAAATACCGCTGCGCAAACAACACGAAACATTAACGACGTGTACGGGCCTAACACTGCTTGCATAAACACGGTCCATTATTGGTTCAATCGTTAAAATCTGGAAATTTTGAGTTGAAGAACGAGCCTCGCGGTCGCCCTCGCCTCGCCTCGCGGTCGCGGATCCAACTCAATCTACGGCTGAACTTGCTGCGGGCCTTGGAGTAAGTGTCAAAACAACATTAAAGCACTTGCGTCAAATCGGAAATATAAAAAAGCTAGATAAGTGGGTGCCACACGAACTAAGCGAACAACAGCGAGATTTACGCGTCGAAACATGCATGCACTACTGAATCACATAGAAACGAGGGAATTCTTAATCGAATTGTTACTTTTCATCAAAAGTGGATCCTGTACGACAACCCTAAACGTTCGTCTCAGTGGGTGGACCCGGGTACAGCACCTAAAAAGTGCGCGATGGTGACTGTCTGGTGGACCAGTGCCGGAATTGTACATCACAGCTTTACCGAATGGCACAACAGTGACGGCAGATGTCTATTGCCAAGAATTGCAAACAATGATGGAGAAGCTCGTAATTCAACAACCAAGACTAGTCAATCGCTGTTCCCCATTGCTTCTCCACGACAACGCGTGAGCTCACAGTTCACGACAGACCATTGCAAAGCTACAAGAGTTACAGCTGGAAGCTCTCCGTCACCCACCGTACTCACCGGACCTTGCCCCAACTGATTTCTACTTTTTTCAAAATTTAGAAAAAAAATAAGTGGGAAAAAATTCAACACCCGAGAGGCAGTACAAAACGCTTTCGCTGACTTCATCGCCTCCCGTCCGGCAGACTCGTACATTAAAGGGACAAAAAAACTGCCATAATGGCAAAATTGTATAGATCATTTGGGCCAGTACCTACTTTGATTAGCTGAAATAAAAAAAATACCAAATTTTTTATATTTTTAAATTATCATACAAATCTCCAATTTCATTGGTAAATACCTTATATTTTCATCATCTCTCCTCTCAAAACGGTGAAGGAAAACACCGTGAGGAAACCGGCATGTCCTACAACCAACAATTTTAAGATATGTGACATCTACCTACCTGCACTGCCCACTCCCCCTCTCGAAAAGAGTAACTCTGTATCTAAGGACCTGGGAACAGTATAGGCTGATTATACTACGTCTTTGTTGAGCGTTGTCCACGAGCAGATCCAGCCCTAAAAAAAGGTTGTGATCACGACGACGTTGGATTAGAATTCGCTCACGATCGATAAAATAAATTGCTATAAGTCAATATACCATTTTTGCCCGAGGTTATTGCTGACATAATCTACTCATTACAATTTTTTTTAATGAGTTGTATTGCAATATGTGGTTAGCTAGCGACCTCGACAATTATTTATTTTACCTCGATGGTCCTAGTTTATCAATTGTAACTTCTAGTTACAGCTATATGTAAGCGGCCACGCCCTTTATGCCTGGAGGCTTTTTCTTTTTTTTAAGATATTGTTTACTTTTAGTTATTTTTATTTCTGCTTGAGTATAGTTCTCGATGCTTTTGGTTGGTATATTGGCGTGTGCTAGCTGTCATATGGCTAATAATTATAGCTATTTAATTTAAAATTTAAATTATTTTTTGCATATTGTAAATTGTCAGCTGTGCTGCTGGGGAGTTTGTTGCGCCACTTCTTCTTCCCAGCAAAAGCACTAGGAAGTGGTGAAGGGTGGGCGTTTTGGGGGACTGTCTTATGTAATTTTGACGTTTTAAAAGTGCTGATTCTCAGCCTAGTTTGAATAAATGACTTTTGAATTTTGAATTTTGAATATAATATGTTCCTACAGAATGTGTGTGAACATCAGCCTATCGACCTCAATTAGGGTTGTGGGCATGCCCACCGTGCCCACAACGGTGGATCCGCGCTTGGCGTTCTCTGTCACATACCTTTGTGACTATCTCTTTCTATAGCTCAGGGTGCCATATTTTCACCAGTGACTCAGTAAAAGCTAGTTTCTTAAAAGAGCGGTGGCCGTCACATAGCGGCCGCAGTGAGCTGTCACTGCGTCCGTTATGTCATGCAAATGATGGCAGCAATGATTGACTTTACAGTGTCAGAAAATGCTAGCATGATCATCAATAGGTGTTAGTACAGTACAAAGATCAGCCATATTTTGCCGTTCGGCATGCAAATATTTACATCAAGTTATTATTATTGTATTTTACATTTACATCAAATTATTATCATATATTATTTACATTAAATTATTATCATATTATACACATCAAATTATTATCTGTCATTAGATCAATTATTATTAAATTATATACCATTCAATGAATAATTATTAAATTAGAACTCCATATAACGATTACTAGAAAAGTCAACGAATCTTTTTCTCAGATGTGAACTCAGTCACACTGTACGTTTAATTTATCAAAAATTTACGTAGTCTATTCTTAAACAGCAAACCACCAACCAACCACCAACTAACTTCCATAAGTAACGTTCAATTATGTCAATCGCCAGTAAATTGCAGACGCTATGTGGTGGCCGCCGCTGTTATAGTAAACCGTAGCTAAAATGTATCTTGGCTTAGAGTACTTATTATTCCTTGCACGTGTCACCAAATACGTTTAGGTAATATGTCGTGGATTACTCAATTTTTGGGAAAGCTGTTGCAAGCCTCAGAAAATGGTAGTTATTTTATATTGGATAGCTGTGTGATTAGCGGAATAATTGTGTTACACACTGACAAAGGCCATGCCTTACATTTTGACTATTCCACAACATTCATTGCGTGATTTACGTACGTTGTCGAGGAGGATTTTGTCAAATATTGTGGGGTCAATCTCCTTCAAAATCCGCCGTATTGTGATCGAGCTGCTGTGAATGACGAAAAAAAAGAAAAAAAAGAAAAAAAAAAAAAAACACCGGAACGCTGCGGTCGCTCTAGCGGTTGAAAAACCTTCTCCCATCACACATAAAGGCAATGCTTGTACAGTCCCTAATCTTTCCCATAATAGACTATGGTGATGTGTGTTACTATGACCTGAATGCAGATCTCCTCAATAAACTTGACCGCCTTCTAAATAACTGCATTCGATTCGTGTTCAGTCTCCGTAAGTATGATAATGTGTCTGCGCATCGATTGCTTTTAAAATGGTTACCCATACGTCAGCGCAGAGAGTTGAGGGCTCTGTTAATGTTGTATTCTATACTCGACAAACCCACTTCTCCGTCTTACCTGACTTCCCATGTTCAATACCTTTGCTCTGCCCATAGCAAAAATCTTCGTTCTACCAACAATCGTCTTCTACGATGTCCTTCTCACCGCTCTGGTTTTATTCACTCTTCTTTCTTTGTCCAGGCGGTACTTCTTTGGAATGCGCTTCCTCTGAATATCAGGATGGCAACCAGTCGGTTATCTTTCAAGTTGATGGCACGTAAACATATTCGTGAAAAGTTGGCAGAATCTTTGCAGCGCTGATTTGCTGGATTTGTTTTCTCCTCTACCTATCGTTATTTCACCTGACAAAGTTGATTCGGTTTATATGTATGTATCTATGTATGTTTTATGTATTAGTAGGTATTCATTATCAAGTTATCTATCACTTATGTTGCACCTGCCATGTTTTGTCTCTGCACCACCCTAAGGTTGACTGGTAGAAAATGCCTCAGGCATTAAGTCCGCCTTTGTACAGTATTTTTTTTACTTGTGCATAAAGTTTTAATAAATAAATAAATGACAACTACTCAACTACTCAACAGAGTAGTGATGAGCTGATCATTTTGGATTTAAGTCAGATAGGTAATGAAAGATATTTGCATGACCACTATTTTACCGCATAATATGATGTACGATTATTGATGACTATAAACTGTTCTGATCATGACTTACTCGAACTTGTGGTAGATCCAGAACAGTCTTGTACCTATTCCCATGTTTACATTGACTAAATCAATTACGTCATGTTCTGTTAAAGTGCCATCAAGTTTTACTTAGCGCTCCAATATTTCAGCCCTTAACTGAAAACTGTTCAGTCGTGTTACGTCACTTCTTGTCTGAGCGCGCTGAAAATCTCAGACGGCGTTAGCTTTATTAGATTGCTTTGAGATATTAGTTGATATTCTGGGTAGAAAACCAAGAATTTAGAGTTTGCTTAAATTGGGAAAAGAGGGGGAAATACAAGGACCTTAACTACGAAAAAATTAAAGAAAATATACAGTCATGGAAAGTGCTAGTGAAATCTGCGGAACTTGAAACGTATGAAAGCCTTCGATCAAGAATTCATGAAGCTCTAACCATTTACTTTTTGCAAATAAAGCAAAATAACAAGAACAACTGTTAGTGGACTAATTTGTTATCAATACTACCTACAAATAATGTATCTTCTAACTCGTTTTCTTGGAAAATTATATTTTGGCAATGAACTCCCAAATAAAATCCTGTTGTCCTTTTTATTTCCTGTCCTGCTCAACAGCCACTTGGGCTCACTAGTTAAAATGTTTATATTAGGTCCCCACCTATGAAATTGGCGTTTTGTATGGAGAATTTCAAAGAAGTTGCATTTTTCATACAACATTTTCTTCATTTATTTAACAACCATGAACACTTTAAAACGTTTTAAAACTTTTATGCACTAATGTTTTAAAACTAAAATGACTTATGCCACTTAGATTAAGCGACAAAAATAAGTTTTGACTAAGTCTTAAAACAAATAGTAGTCATTTCTGCTAACAAAAAGAGCAGTCATTTATAAGGTATTTTTTATGTTTAGAAAACTATAAGTAATAAGGTTTTTTTACCATTGGTAATTGTCTATGATGGTCATTATTCGATATAATATCAAGCAATTGATGAATATTTTAAATCATAGAAGTGACGAGGTTCTCTATTTGTGAGAAAAAACCCCAATTTCAAAGGTGGGGACCCAATATTTGGAAGAGTTACCTACTTCCCTTTTTTATTTTGTCCGACTTTACGATGTTTTTTTATTTTTATTATTTAACCTAGTTTGAATTAGTTGTTGAATACTCCAAATAGATAATAATGATTGAATTGATGAATGATTTTCTTTGTTTTTGGTAGTAAAATTCTTTTAATCAAACAAATACATTACAAACTATGTAATCCAATATTCAAAGTTCAATATTACCTAGTGACTGTGACCTATCGACATTGAAGATATTGACTACTACCTTCTCCGTGATCCAATATCTCGAATCGTTCAGATTGTTGCGCCACGTTCGTGTCGATATACGAAAATCTCAGACAATGCTTCCGATATTGACATTGCTTTAAAATACTTTAGAATTGAGCGTTCCTTCTGGAGTTTATTTCACGTTATTGTTTTAACATTCAAGTGTCGGTATACTCTCTGTGTAAAAAGTATCCAGAAAGTTATGCTGATAGTTTTCTTCGATTACCGCGGCGTAGTGCACTACGAATTTCTTCCAGAGGGACAAATGGTGAATAAAGAGTGTTATTTAGGCGTCATGAGGCGTTTGCGAGAGAACATCCAGATTTGTGGAACGACAATTCATGGATTTTGCCCGATGATAATGCACCATCGCAGAAAGCCATAATTGTGCACGAGTTTTTAGACAAAAACTCGACGAAAGTCATCGACCAAGCGCCGTACTCACCTGATAAGGCTCCGTCAGACGTTTTCCTGTTCACGAAGCTAAAATTACCACTTCAAGGAAGACGTTTCGAGTCGATTGAAGCTATAAAAGAAAATTCGCTGAAGGAGTTGAAGACCATACCTCAATCAGCTTACCAAAAATGTATGGTGGACTGGATCAAGCACTGGCAAGCATTGCAAGCGGCCTACTTTGAAAGTGATAAAATAAATTTGGACGAATAAATTACTTTTTTGGGTTTTATTGAACAATTCCCGATACTTTTTACACAGAATGTATTTTTCGTTGGGGAGACCCTGGGCACAAAATTCAGGTTCCAAGCTTGCCGCCGACTAGCTACAAAATATTATGAACTAAGTATCTGGTGATTCTTGAACACCTATGTTCTATAAATTCATAAGATTCCTGTCGTGTCATGACCGGTGAGTACGACAGACTAGACGGTACTAGCAACCTTCTGCCTGCTTGAAACAAAAATCTAAGATTACAATTCCTTCTGCTAAGTGTGGTTGTCAAAATTACTCTTTGACCGTTCCTTTGAATGCCCATGGTTTGGCATCAGCAATCAGTTTTTCAGTTAGGAGGTGAAAGAAAACCTTCAGATTTTCTCAGACTTTTTATTAGAAACACAATAGCATCAAACGAAAATAACTTATGACCAAACATAAAGCTGTGGTCTGCGACAAAAGCGGGGGCGGGACGATGAAATGAATAATGTTTATCCTGCTATAAGCGTGGCGTCCAATGCTCGTACGAAGAAAAAACATACTGCTGTATGCTCTTTTAGCTAGTCATTAGTTGACATCCTACACAACACTTCATGCTATTTCTGGGTAGCTAAACGTACTTATAAAATGATCGAGTCTCAGAAAAAAAACGGCCATTCATAGCGTTGACGTTGGCACTATACTAGTTTGACAGTCTTTCTTAAGCACTATATTAACGCCCGCCCGGATACTGAGCACTGACCTTGTTTCTCTACCAACCCGCTCCCACTAAATCGCAGCACGCATTCTACCTTAAAAACAAAATTAAACATTTTCAATCATCTTCTCTTACTATAATCTTCTTATTCTTCTTTACTACTTCTTCTTAGCGTCCATTTTCTTCTTGGTCGCAGATAAGTTTCTGAGGATAGTCTCTTGAGCAATAGCTTCATCTTTCTGTTCATTAACTTCTAGCAATTCTGGCGGCATAGTAGCATCTGAAATCAAAAATCTTTTGTAAAAAAAAACCAATTTCCAAAAAAAAACTACAATGTGAAAAATAATATTAATTTCGGAAGTCAGTGTCTTTGCTTTTGTATTTTCGTTTTTACACTGACTTCCGAAATTAAAGTAATTTTGTCACTTTATACCTGGTGTTTTTTTTTTCTAAACCGTTTTTATTTTTTACTCTTCAGTTATGATACCTACCCAAAAAAAATTAGAATACCACTACCTGCTATGTAAATAACAGTGTCAGGAAATTATTATAACATCATCCACATATAGACAAAGTGGGAAAAATACGTATTATTGAAAACTTCCTAAGCAACGTTAAGAAATATAGGGACCACACAAAGTATACAGTCTCGAACAAATAAATAATATTCCAAATTGGCTAAGCCGTCTTTGAGTAATTGGGGAACAAGACTACGTATCTGTTGCCCGCGATCGTATGCGTATTTTGTATTTCATCATGTTTTATAAATACATCCAGGAAGGAGAAGAGCCTTGCAGCAAGACTACACGGGCCGACCCCTGCCACAATTTTCTGTTATATATACAAAAATTATTTGTTATAGGGATCTCATTATATACTAAGCCTATGACATCTCTGTCTGTCTGTCACAGGGCTGTAACTTTTTAACCATAGGTGGACAGTTGAAACTTTCAAAGAATAGTTACCGTGTTACTGTAGCCTCTGTCGTTGCATATAATAGTTAAGTAAACTACAATAATTTTGGTGGTTCAAACTTAGTGCGTGAATCCGACTCACAATTGGCCGATCATTTGCATGTTTCTGGATTTTAAGACTGTTACTGTTTTTATTTCAGATTCTATCTGGGTTATTATCATCATTGTCAAATAAGAGCCTTAATAAGACTAGCTGCGCCCTGAAGTTTCACCCGCATAAGTCTCCATCCCGTGGGAATATCGGGACACAAAGTATATTTTGTCCTAATTCAGGTCATGGTGTACCCATGTGCCAAATTGCATCCAAAACCATTCAGCCGTTTTAGCGTCAAAGCTTAACAAACAAACAAACAAAAAAAAACTCACTTTCGCATTTATAATATTAGTTAGGATGAATGTTAACAACAGTATGCCGTTCAGCAAAACAGGTTGCGTGTGCGAAAGAGACTCGTAATACCTTCAGGCGCACATTGCAAGTCTACCAGATGGTCATGTCAAAGAAGAAGACAAAAAAAAGAGGAGGAGAATCTTTTGACTTACGGCTACTCACTAGTACTCAGAAAAAAATCTTCAATATTATAATACACATCTGTAAATTCCTTCGGGAAGGGGTAGACAGATATAATAATGTATCAATCAATGTGAAAATTTGGCATTTTTAGAAGATTTGCTGTTTTCAGAATTTGCCATTTCGTGGCCAGCTCGTGGCTAAGTAATAACTGCCGCACGGGTTAACCCATCAGGTTAAGCTACGCTTGCTGGGATTGGTCTGTGGATGGGTTACCATCTTTACATACCGAGACTCCTCCGTGCCTCGGAAAGCACGTTAAGCTGTTGGTCCCGGCTGTCATTCGTGGATCTTTGACAGTCGTTACGAGTCTTCAGAAGTCTAACAACCAGTCTTACCAAGGGGTATCGCATTACCCAGTTACTGGGTTGTGGAGGTCAGATAGGCAGTTGTTCCATGTAAAATATTAGTATTCAGCTGCATCCGGGAAGTTAACCCCTGATATGAGAATCAGCCATTTGTAGACTCATGTACCATTTTAAGAATTGGCCATTTTGCGTTAAAACTTTTATTTTCAGTCCCTATAAAACCTGAAATCTCTACTTACCCACAAATAGTTTCTCCAGCAACTTGCACCGGGTCTTTTGTCTGTATATGACGTGCTCCTCGTTGAAGAGCTGCAGTTCACGCATGCGCTCCAACGCGGCTTCTATGCGGGCATGCCTGTCCTTCTTAGCTGCCTCTGCCATGTCCGGGGAGACGAGGACACTAGGAAAAGAATGAATATCAATCTGTTGGCCACGGAGAAAGAGACAAATCGATGTATGCTTTAAAATCCAGGTATGTTATTCCGGTTTCTGTGGTCAAAGAATTTGTAAAGCTATGTACGGTGTGCCAGAACAAGAAGAAATTTCCCCAAAAGGGAATTGTTGTCCGCCCAATTGTGTCTAGTGATTTCAACAACCGCGGTCAAGTGAACCTTATGGACTTGCAGACCAAGGCTGAGGTGATCAATAAGGAAATAGAATAATTGAAACAGAAGAAATACTTATTGATGAAACGCGAATATTTTGCTTTGTCTGTGGAAAGGAATCCACTGGAATACATCGTTGTGGCGTTTGTAACAACCCAGTTCATCAAATTTGCGGTAAGATTATATTATCAGAAGAAAATTAAGGGTATGGATCAAAGATTCTGTGCGATTTATGTCAAAAAGAACAAAACATACTTATTGAAAGGGAACATACCGTTGAAAATTTTAAAATGTCAGCAAAAAAAATGAAAGCAGCTTCTTCGGAAAAATTTGGAGAAATCGATATTGGTGCTACAATTTTAGTTGATGTGCTGAAAATAGATAGAGGGCCACTGGATGTAAGTAACATTATAGGAAAGGTAATTAATTGATAAGAAGAACGATTTATTCAAAATTGGTACTTCAGCTGGGGTTCTAAGACTAGCTGCCTCGAAACTCTATTCAAATATCAACTACTGCCATTAACGAACCTGTAACGACAAATGAACTGAGTTTGCGCGGCTTATCAAAATCGGATTAATATAGGTACGTGAAATTGAAACATTTCATAATTGGATTGAAGGAGGAGAATATTGATTGGATCATGGATGTAAAATTTTAATAAATAAATAATTGTTTTCTTTCTACTAAGTTGCAAATGATGATGAATTGTTTTTCTTACTACTAAGTTGCAAATGATGATGGATTGTTTCATTTATTTCATTTAAATTGATTTATTTGTCATAAAACAAAGCAAACCCGTGATTTTGACAAGAACTTAATCATAAACCCAAACTAGTTCAGGTTTTTGATAAAAAAAATCTGGATTGTTACAGGTTTATGATGAAATTGAGTTTAAAATGTGTCATTTTCCGATTTTTTATCAAAAACCAAATTTTATGAAAAACCTGTGACATATGCACTATGCAAGTAGGTACACCCTTTTTTTTTTTTTTTTTTTTGTGTGGGAAATCATCATATGACGTCTCCCGCTCTGGGTGGAGCGGGAGGGCGTGTCAGACTCTTACTGACTAAAACCCACCCGTGTTCCTTCTGTTGCCTGTGCAATGCCAGGGGGCCACGGTATCCCTTTCGGACTTTCCCGCAACCCCGGCAGGCAATGGTCTCATCGGACCCCTTCACTCGCTGACACTCTTTGAGGCGCGCGTGGAACACAACGCGCCGTCGACCCGGGCCTGGTCCTTACCGGACGGCGAGCTACCCATTGCTCACCGTCCGCAAGCCCGCGCCTACGGTGGCCGGGAATCAGCGATTGATTCCCGACGCCCAGGGCGTCTCCTCCTGCGGCGGCCAGGGGCGTGAGGGCGCGAAATTTGCCTCTCCCTCACGCGTTCCGCCTCCTCCTTTGCGAGCATTACTGCTTCGCAGAAGGAGGTGACGGCCTCCCATGCCCTCTCGCTCCGTACCATGGCCTGGACCAGGGCCGGACGCGAGAGATCCCCGCCACCGATCGCCTCCACGAGGACACGGTGGTGCTCTGCCCAAGCCGGGCATACCTCCACCGTATGCTCCACCGTGTCCTCCGGGCGATCCACGCAGTGATGACACCCGGGCGTTTCCTCCCGCCTTATCCGAAACAGGTACCTCCCGAAACAGCCGTGTCCGGTGAGGACCTGCGTCAGGCGGAAGGTGAGGACGCCGTGGCGCCTCTCCAGCCACTCCTCAAAGAGGGGACTTATCGCCGCAATAGTGGCGTGCCCAGCACTGGGTTGCGACAATCGCACTCTCCATGACGCCATGAGATCCCGTCGGAGCTCTGTCCGCTGTGCCGCGATTTCTCGCGGCATCGGAGTCAAGCCCCGGCGTTTCGCCTCCTCGCGCCACTCCCAAATATGCGCGAGGACTTTTGCCTCCAGATCCCATGGCGGCAATCCAGCAAGGAGGCTCGCCGCCTCACCGGAGACCGTGCGGTATCCCCAGACCAGCCGGGTGGCCATGACCCTCTGGGACGCGTTCAACCGGCGGGCAGGCCGCCGCCTCAACGAACGCGCCCACACCGGTGCCCCGTACAATGCAAGTACACCCAAGGATTATAAACGACATGCTTTCATTATTCTTATTTTTAATTGTCTTAACTATTTCTCTCGTGAAAAAAAATATTACGTTATGAAGCTGGACGACATGGAAAATTTTAAAATGCCGCTAATATTTCACGACACTAAACGGACGTGACGAAATCCTACTACTGCTGAACATGTCAAAGTCAAAGTCAAATAGGCACAAAAAAGGCACTTTTGAACGTCAAAATTTACATAAAAATAATAATAATTGATTCTAGTCGCCCCTTTCAAAAGGTAGTTTTCGTATGGAGAAGAATGGGCAAGAAACTCCACCGTTACTCTTTTAAAATGTTTTCACGATATCTGGTGGAGGTTCTGGGTTCGATTCCCAGGTCGGGCAGTGTCATTGGGTTTTTCTTTCTGGAATTCCTCAGTAGCAGCCCGGAGTCTGGATTTGTGCCCGGTTGATGGCAATAGGCTCGCCCCCTATTACATGGGACTTCAACATAACTACTATAGGTACACCTCTGCCCAACCCTTCGGGGAAACAAGGCGTGATGTTATGTTATATTAGACTGAAGTGGAATGTCCACTATGGTGCTAATTTGATTATTATTATTTTAAGAATTTCATTGTAATACAATAAGATTTGTCTATAAAATTAATGTTTTAATTATTTTTTTAGTTAAAGTTTGCGACAGGTATGACGCTAAGTTTGCCTGTTATGCTTCTTATTTTTAAGCAGTTATATTAACAATAATTGACTCCATTATTCATTTTCAAAGCCTAAGAACTAAAAAAAACTGCATTCAATAGAGAATAAGAATGTTTGTAAATGTTTGTGACAGTACTTTTTCCTTAGAGTAATTTTTTCTCGAAACCTAAGTCAGTAAAGCCTAAAAATAATAATTACGATACTTCCCTCATTTTTAAGATAAATAGACGTGCATTAAATCTTGACGTCGTAAATAACGCCCTACTGCAGGTCCAAAATTGGTACACTGCTAATAATACCGTATGAAATGGGGAAAAATCTAAATGCATAAGACTTAAAATTAGTGATTGTGTTATAGTATTGAATAAGGAGAAACTAGAATTCGTAGATAAAACTGTTTTCCTGGTGATTACGCTCGACTCAAGGCTGAACTGGGGTTCTCATTTAACCTCTCTTGCAGGACGGCTAAGTTCAGCAGCATTTATGCTGTAAGAAAAATCAGCCAGAGACTAGTCTATTTCAGTTACTTTATTATTATTGTATTTTACTATGGGGACGGGCTGCAGATATCGACTCTATTTTTATTCTGCAGAAAAGACCCATCAAAGCAATATAATGGCCTCTGCAGGCGCGGGTCTCTTAGGGAACTGTTTAAAAATATTAACACCATGACCGTACCTTGTCAATATATCTATGAAAACATCATGTACGTATGTAAAAATCTTAATATTTTCAGTAAAAGAGGTGAAAGACACAATTTTAGTACTAGAAATAGGGACCAATTAGTTCTACTTAATTTCAGACTGGCTAAAGTAGACTCATCCCTCATGTGGTACTGTTTAAAATGTTAAAATAAAATACCTCCCCACATACTCAAACTAAATGAAACGAAATATAAATCTTTTATTAAAACGCGCACTACTATCCAGCCAAGCATATTATAAGTTGGGGGATTACATCGTTGACAAAAATGCTTGGCTTAACGCTGTTCCAGCTCCACAAGGGCGCATAAACTAGTTGATTAGCATCGAAAATATTGTTGGAGCTGCTGAAGATTGCAAAAACTATCTTTACATTGTATAAATTCTACCTCTTAGTATTATAAAACTGTATAGCACATGTGTGAGCACTGTGACCATTACCTGCTATAAAACTACCATTTACTGGGTATGTCGTTCATTGGCATGAATGAGCCCTGGCGGCTGAGAGTATGTCATGCTTACTGTAATGTCTCCCTGACCGTGGCGCGTGTGTTAGATCATGAAGTTCCCTTCAAAATGGTTGAGCTAAATGGTGCTGATCCATGCGTCGTGTTCATGAACGGGCGCCGCCGTCAGTAGGGTCTGATCATCTCTTATCTGCCATGGCATTTTTAAATTAATTTTAATTTTTCACTGTTTTTATCTTTCTATTACGGACGCTTTTAACGTGCACATCTTTTTACATTATTCTCACATGTATAATTTCAACATGAATGATGTTACCAATATTTTGATTTAAAAGAGTGTCCGTAGAATTTCTTGCCCGTTCTTCTCCACAGGAACTTACTACGCTTTGGAATGTGTAACTAGCTTCATCTTCCTGATTGACCTTGACAATTCAAAAGTGCCTGTAATTGGGTTATTTGAAAAAAAAATGGTTTTAGTTTGAGCCGAAAAAGGGTATTTTGCATATAATTTAACTATCTATACATCATTCAGCAAAAAATATGCTCATTTATCAATAAATCAAACTTATATTGCATAAATGTTCATGATGTTTATGACTAAAATAAGCTCGCACTACTGTGCTTCACTTACACATATAGATTTAACAACTTTTTATTATTAGTCACTGTCATTTTCAATGTTTTCCTATTAATTTTACATATAATTACATTGTGTGCCTTATAGTCTGTCTATTAATTAAAATTGGAACACTGTGCCTTTGTTATTAAAGGGTTGCAGAAAAGAGCCAGGTATTGGCCGAACAGTCTTTGTCCGTTTCTAGAGAGTGGTCACTTTTGTGAGGCTAACGCTCAGTCCCTTCTCTAAGTCTATGATTTGACCACTGGACAAGTGTTTTGACGACACGTGCTAACTGTCACTGTCTTCAATAGGTATTTATGTTGCTAATCTTTGAGAGGTCAAACTCTCAAAGATTTGCATAATATATGGTATAGCAAACTCCATGGATTGGTTGTTCACCTTAGTATACTGCAGGCGGGCCTCATTTATGGTCTTTTTTTATGAAAATGTATATTGTGTTTGGACTTTTTTTTTAAACAACTTGCACTATATTATATGTATTATTTAAGTACCTATACGTTTATTATTGTTTATTTATGATTAAATTGTATCTGTATTAGAACGTATGGCAATCGTCAGGTGGTTGTTTTTACCTAGTGTTGTGTTTTAAGTAGTGTTCGACCGAAGTTTTGGTTTCGGTTTCGGCCAGTTTCGGCCTAAAAATCATGTTTCGACCAAAGATTCGGTTTTAGCCGGACCTTTCGGCCGCGCCGAAATTTACATCGTACTTTTGGGTGGCGTTCGGTTAACGTCGGGTGCGCTCGGCACGGCTGGCAATATGGCGTCGCTCGCCTGACTCCGCCGGTCGCTGAATCCTATTGCTCAGTGAAGTGACGTTTGTGTTTGTTTACCGAATAATGGTAAGTAATTAAGTACCTATGTAATGTAATTCGTAATGCTTATTTTCATAAATTATAATCAGATTGACGGATATATTGGTTATTTTATAATAAGTAAATTTGAATTAGTCTTTCAAGGCTGGCTGGTTGTGATTATAAAACTTAAAACTCAAAAAAAATCATATCATATTTTGTTAATAAACTTGTTTTATTTTATACCATCTACAACTAACATGTCGCTGCCATTAATGTTACAGTATTGCAGTTAATGTTACATTTTCACTTTTTTGGGTTGTTTAATTTAGACCCAGTGTCACTATGACAATGTTGAAATTTTAATTCGATAAAAATAAACGTAGAACCCTGTAATATTAGGCCAGCGAGATGTTTAATTATTCATATTTTATTTATTATTATTTCGTAATTTAAATTGAATTGCATGTTTTATAATAATAATCTGTATCATCGTCATTTTGTTATATTTGTGTATGTTTCATGTTGGATTATTTCGAACGCAATGTAGATTGTTACTGAATAAATTGAATTGAATTGAATCATGTATTTGGAAAGACCGACTCAGTGACATTTTATTCAACGTTTTAATCACGTTTATAAAAGGTTCGGCTTTAGTGCCGGTTCCGGCCGAAACTATAATCAGAACTGAACCGTCGGTTTTGATTTCGGTTTCGGCAAAAACACATGTTTCGGTCGGACACTAGTTATATGGTGTTTTTATTTTTTTATTTATGCCATTAAATGTTTGTTATTTCCTTCTTTCTTTCTTTATGTGGCTGTAATGTGCGCTTGCCTTTAAGTGGCGTGACAGTAATTTTACTTTATCATTAAAACTGGATGTTTGCCCAGTTTTATGTAACGCTATACACTGTACTCACCTTTCTTCTACATTCCTCTCTTTCATACAGAAAGGCAAGAAGTAGAGAGGTATGAATTTGTCGCGGAGTTGCTCTGGCATCAGCAGGTAAAGAGCCTCTTCTTCGGTCTCCACCGTCATTTCAATCACTTTGAAAAAAACATGAAGAAAATGTTATGGAAAAATGTAACTTGTTGAAGCATATTATTTTTGCATCTCATTTTAGCTTTATTCGATCCCACCAAAAAAAATTAATGTAAAGAAGGTTACAAGGCTCTGAATCCATTATTATTGACTGACAACTTTACAATCTATATTTATTTACTAGCTGACCCGACAGACGACGCCGACGTCCTGTACAATTTTCCGTTCACGTCACCGGGATGTCACCAAGAAAGGAGATTATTCAAACCAAACGTGACATCCCGGTGACGGCGATCGTGTGTCCACTGCTACAAAGTTTTACCGGTTCATCGACCCGTCACGATCTCGGTCCGATTTCTGGCCGTCGCGCTGAACTGCTCAAAACTTCGGTGGCCGGGATGACGGCGCTCGGGTGACAGATGTGCGGTGAACACGCGGCCATAGTAAATATATAGGTACATATGTATCGCTGCCGTCATTTCGTTCTCATCAACTGGCTATCATGACTGGGACATATTCTACTAAGTTAAACGTCAAATACATGTGTAGATACCGTAATACATGTGTAGATAAAGGTAACTTAGAGGCACAAATGCTAGATTCTATGTTTTTTATACTGAGATAACTTACTATCAATTTCAGACACAGGAGTAGGTCCCGGAACTGCAATAATAAAAAAAAAGTAGGTACGAAACAAAACGAAAGGGTTCAAAATTAAAATAAACTGTTTTTCTTACAGAAATTAATGATTCATGTATCTCACCTTGGGTAGGTTCAGCTTCAGTATTCTCAAACATTAATGCCTCCTATAAAACAGTATTATGTATTATAAAATAATCTTTTCCTTTATTAGGTATATTATAAATAGCTTTCGCCCACGGCGTCGAAAATTATACCACGGGAACATACTACCGAAATAAAAAGTATCCTACATGTTAATCGAGGATATGAACTATCTGTGTGCTAAATTTTATCCAAATCCGTTCAGCCGTTTATGCGTGATTGTGTAACAAACATCCAAACATACAAACTTTGACATTTATAATATTATTATAAACCAAATAATAATAATATATATATACAGGGTTATTTGGTGGACCTCTCCAACATACCCTTAATGGATTGCCGACATATAGCCATAACCCTGTTATACACTCGAGAGCAATGAATCCGGGTCACTTAAAGAATGTTAAAAATCTCGGAAACTAAAAATGATAGGTTAATGCAATAAATTGTATTTAATAGACAATGTAATACTCCTTAAATGAAAGTAAAAAAAATATGAGTCACCATACATTTTATTAACACAAAATTACATAAAGAAAAAAACTGCTGATCTCTCCTTAAAACAAAAATAGGAAACATGAAATTTTTGAACTTTATTACGATTTTCTTGAATTTTAATACTTCGTATTGCCTCCTCGTGCTTCCATTACTGCGTTTACGCGGTTTGGCATGCTGTACACCAAGTTCCTTATACGATTTTGGGGAATATTCTCCCATTCCTCTGTGAGAGCAATTTTGAGCTCACGAAGCGTGATTGGGGGAGGGTTTCGTTGTTTTACGCATCTGCCTAGCTCGTCCCAAGCATGCTCGATCGGGTTGATATCCGGGCTGCGCGCTGGCCACTCCATACGAGTAATGTTCATCTCTTGAAGGTAGTCATTCGCAATCCTACCTGTATGAGGTCGGGCATTGTCATGCATAAATATAGCATCCTCACCTAAATTGACCATAAATGGACCAACGTGATCATTGAGGATTTCTTCCACATATCTTTCGCTAGTTAAAGAGCCGTTTTCTATGATCACCAGCTCTGTGCGACTTTCAGAAGAAATTCCGGCCCACACAAGTACAGACCCACCACCGTAGGCTACTTTTTCTTCGATGCATGCTTGCTTGAATCTTTCCCCTGGTCTTCGATACACTCTGTGTCTTCCATCGTGCTTGTAGAGCATAAATTTTGATTCGTCGGAGAACATAACTTTTGACCAATCTTCAATACTCCAATTTACGTGGCTCTGGGCATATCTTAGTCTTGAAATACGATGCCCACGCTCCAGTTTAGGGCCGTTTGCAGGTCTAAGGGGTTTTAAGTTAGATTCAGCAAGCCGACGTCTTACTGTCCATGCACTTGGGTTACTTCCTCCGAGGCGTCGAAACTGATTTGTGAGTTCAGTTCCTTTAAGAAAGCGATTTCGAAGCATGGTGTTCACCAAGTATCGGTCTTCTCGTGCTGTGGTACACCTGGATCTGCCCGTTCCTGGTCTGCGTAGGTTAGAACCAGTTTCTTCGTAACGTCGGAGAACTCTTTGTACTGTTGACAGCGACACACCGACAGTCCTGGCTGTATCGCGCTGACTCCGGCCGGTTTCCAGCATTGTAAGTATTCTAGTGCATTCTTCAGGCGTAAGCGACATAATTTCAGCTTGAATAATGAATATAGAGCACTATCAACATGGTTTATGTACCCACATAAATGACAGATTACAAACAAAAGCAAAATCAAATGCTGTAATTTCGTAGTTCCATCTTCGAAAGTGGCCCTTTTTCAAATTTGATTTTTTTATGATATAACTTTACAATAACTAAGAAGTTTTAATACCTTAATTTAAGGAGTATTACATTGTCTATTAAATACAATTTATTGCATTAACCTAGCATTTTTAGTTTCCGAGATTTTTAGGATTCTTTAAGTGACCCGGATTCATTGCTCTCGAGTGTATATAAATATATATATATTATATTTAAAGTAGGATCACGGCCCACTCCCTCTCATATAGAGGAGGCCTATGTCCCAGCATTGGGAACGATATAGGCGGATGATACTATGGTTATGCTATAATTTTTTTAGCCACTGAGTAAGTTCTAAACTACAGGTCATAGAGAAGAACGCTGAAAGGAGCCATGAGCTCAGTTTTTAAGTTAAAATGAACCCTGCATCTTTGTCGTTGTAGACTTTTATTGAGCCAATCAATCTGCCTAGCCTTCCAGTATAACCGGATGCAGCTGAATACCAGTATTTTACACGGAGCGACTGCCTATCTGACCTCCACAACCCAGTAACAGGGTAATACGGTCGACTGATCATCAGACTTTCGGGCTTCTGACTACCCATAACGACTGTCAAAGATCCCAGAATGACAGCCGGGACCAACGGTCAAAGTCAAAGTCAAATAATTTATTTCAATTAGGCACAAAAAAGGCACTTTTGAACGTCAAACTTTACAAAAAATAATAATAACTGATTCTAGTCGCCCATTCCAAAAGGTAGTTTTCGTATGGAGAAGAATGGGCAAGAAACTCCACCGTTACTCTTTTAAAAAAATCAATATATCTTGTATACACTAATTATATGTGAAGACAATGCACCTAGAATAAGATTACTATACCACGATAGGTAAAAAGAATGAAAAAATGACATAAATTAATTATGTGATAGATGCATGGTGCTCACATACTTACAAACATTGTAAAATTATACTATATTTCTAACATTATAATAAGTAATACTAATAATAATAAGTCAGTGTGTGAGTTCAAGTAATCACAAAAAATAACATAAATGTTTAAAAATAAATAAAAATAATAATTATACAATTCAATTAGCAACCAGTTCGATTTTGGCTAGATTCTGAATTGTCCTATTAATGGAGCAGGACCAGCATATTTCCAAGCATTGCTTCGGAAAGCACGGCTTAACGTGCTTTCCGAAGCACGGAGGAATCTCGATATGTAAAGATGGTCACCTGCACGGACTAACCCCGGCAAGCGTAGCGTAACCTGAAAGATAGACCCGTGCGGCTGTTATTACTTAGCCACGAGCTCCTCTCTGACTAAGAAGTCACAAACCAGAATTTTATTGAGCCACATCTTTTTAATTTATTGTCAAGTAGAGCTGCTTCGCATGGTTTTAAAGACTTGACAAATCATCGAGATTTTTTACTTATAATTAATGTTTAGGGGCATGAGGAACAGGGTGTAAAGTTCACTCATCCACCATAGAGAAGGGAGGATCCTCCAACCAAACGGGTGTGGTGTCTGGCGGGCCGACTGCCCGACTGTTGATTTCGGATAGTCTTATCTATGTTGTTCGCGCGGTAAACTCTAATTGCGCGATGCAGGATTTGTGTGACGTCATGTCTTTGATGCGTAGTTAGTATGTGGCGGTGTAACCGCTACAAATGTATTACAAAAAAACCTTCCGGAATAAATTACTTATAACCTCAAACCCTTAAACCTCGATTACTGACAAATGCTTGCACTGACAGGACAGGTCCACTCAAATCTGTGTGGTTCTTTTCTCAAATGACCATTTCAGACTAATCTACATGGTCCTCATATGGCCTGTCCAAGATTATGTCTGGACTTTAAAAGAGACTGTGACCTCTGAGTTTGTTTCTGCCTTTCTTCTCAAAGTAGTCAGATAGGAAACGCCGAAATGATCTAGTTAATATTTAATTATTTTTTTAAGATGCCGTGTAAAAGTTATTCCAATATCCTATTTACAGAATTAACAATTTCATTTCATTTCCTCATCAAAATCCGTTGCAAAGCTTAGAAGAACAACGCGGTCTCATAGACAGACACGTAAGGGAACTTTGTCGTCTAAATTATCTTAAACTAAATTATTATAAAGAGCAAAAATTTCATTTTTTGGATGCTTGTATGTTTGTTTAATTTATTTGTTAATCTTTCACGCTAAAATGGCTGAGTTTGGCACATGGGTAGACCATGACCTGGGTTAGGTTAGGTTAGATACTTCTTACCCCGATATTCCCACGGGATAGAGACTTAAACCGCGGGCACAGGTAGTGTATGGATAGGAATAGAAGATCTTATAAAATAAACTCACATCAATGGTTGTGCCCGTGCTTCCTGTAGGCGTTGTATCAGTGTCTGTAGCCGGGAATGGCCCCTGCGGCGGTGGAGGTACGACCAGAAATTCAGCGCGAAACTCTTTCCTTAAAAAGAACAGACATTTAGACATATAGATAAAACTAGCTGTTACAGGTGGCTTTGTCTGCGATCCATTATGAAAAGTAGCTTATGTCCTTTTCCAGGTCACGGTCTACCTATTTGCCAAGTTTCATCCAAATCCGTTCAGCCGGTTTAGCGTGAAAGTGTAACAAACAAACTGAGTTTTGCATTTATAATATTAGTTAGGATAATAGCCCAATTTCGAGATCCAGAATGTGGAATCTCCAGAGGTCTTTCCGCGGATCTACGACATGGACAGCTTGAAGAAATATATCCTCTTCGAAAAGGGTACGCAACGTGGCTGCGTTGCCTCTAGTATTGAAGATGTCATTGAAGGCGGTAACCACTTACATGTGGGCAGCTCGCTAGCTTGCCAAGCTAAGACATAAGAATAAAAATAAACATACTTTGGAGGGGGCAGCCCTTTTAATAATATGCGCCATGTCCAGGAGTACCGCTTTCTGAATTAAACCTCTGATCCGTCTGCGAACGAAAGCTTCGCTTTTATACCTTTTGTGTTTTCCTTAAATGTTTTACTGACCTGAGTTGCACTCCCCTCTGATTTCTCCCTGGTTCCAAGGCAGCCCACGACTTCCTTGCTGCAGCAAATATCAGGTCCCTCTCATCATCTCGCCTGGGTACTGCTCCACCTCCAACGGCTAAAGCACACTCCAGTTCTACGCAGGCATCACCAGGCAATGGCTGTTGCACGGGTAACAGTGTCACCTTCTCTACTTTTGCCGAGTTTGGTTTACCCGGCTAAACAAAAAAAATCTGAATCAGTTTATTAGGCTGAAAGGGGCCGAAAAGGACTGAAAGGAGCTGAAAGAGGTTGTGAAATAAGAATAAATATAAATAGAAAATAGGTTTAGTACCTAGATGAATCCAGTTTGAATAAAAAAATGCTGTTCCGTACATTATGTTCGTGTGGGTATTGATCTTTTGTATGGAATTGCTGTTTTTTTTTTTTCTAACCGACGAAAAATTTTAACGCTGATCATTTAAATCATTTACTGAATCAATGGTTAAAGTTTGAGCCACGATGCCATCGTATTAATATATAATAATAGTACCTGCTTATGCGAGCTCTGCTCGGGTGAAAATAGATATACATATCATCCAGGTATAGCAGTGTTTTAGCACATTTCTGAGGCTGTGAAAATAGATAAAACTAATTTTCCCAGATATGAGACCTAGCTAATTCGATTTTTTGCCCCCGTAAACTATATTGCAACTTTCATCTAAATCATTAGAGCCGTTTTCGAGAACGTGATTACAAATACAGGATGGCCCAAAAGTCGTGGATCAAACGCAACTAGCGGTTAGTGGGGGTCATCAGCTGCAAAAAGTTGTTCTATGGGAGGTCCTTAAGGTCAACCCCTGCAGAGTTATAATTTTTTTGTATTTTTATGAGAAAATTGTTTTTTTTTAACTAATTCTTATTAAAATTCGAAAAAATCTACGTTCTGTATCTTTTTTATAATTTTCACTAGATTGGTACTGATGAGGCCTTGCGTTAGACATGCTATTTATGGTTGTTTATTGGGTGTGTTGAAAATAATATTAAATTTTACTTTTTTTTTTTCACAAATCATAACTTTTTATTTACTTCGGACCCCACTGTGAAAAAGAAAATACTCTACCGAAAAGTGACCCTGTATTACAAGTTTTGGCGCATTTAATAGGGATTCTAAAAAGGTATTACAAATGGCTATGCGTGGCTTTGATATCTTTCAAGGACGATTATTCGTAGCAAGGCCAAAGTTAACCCAACCATAAAACTCGGTTAGGCTTATTAAAAAATAAACTGGAACTAATACAATTAATGTCACAAGACTCTCTGCCTCTCTTTTACACTAACCATTTAATCTTTTGTCAATAAAAGGCCGGTTCGCCCGTCAGTTCAGTTTTTTTTTTTTTTTTTTTTTTACTATGGCTTCTCGCATGTATACCACTAAGGTATTTACTGCTCAACCGGACTATCCTGTGGCTGCCTTAAGCTACTACACTCAAAGCCTCCAGCCAGGAGCAAAACTATTCTAAATTAAAATTAGGCGAACGCTCGCTAAGGGCACCCCCTGTGGGGTTCGAACCTCGGCTTAGGGCGTCGCTGAGGGGAGGACAGCAAGATTGGACAGGCTGGATCAAGGATATATCATTATTATTATGAGGGGAATTTAAAGCTACGCGCTCAGCTGCGGCGCGGGCTGGCGCTTCATCGGACAAGGGTCGGGGGGGAGTATTATTTACTTGGGAGGGTCGCGATCGCGGAGGACCACGGCGGCGTCTTTATGCGCGTACATAATTCGTAGATGGAGAGAGTCTTACCCGGTCAAATATAACTCTGCAGGGGTTGACCTTAAGGACCTCCCGTGGACCAATTTTTGCAGCTGATGACCCATCTAACCCCTAGTTGCGTTTGATCCATGACTTTTGGGCCACCCTGTATACACACATATATATGCCGCAGTAAGATGGTTATAGCCGTGATATTATAGTTATATCCCTAGGGATATAGCTATATACCGTAATATAGTTATACACTAACACTACGCCACTAAGGTGGAGGACATCGTGGAGTACGTGCGCCAAAAGACGAGGTACATGCCGAGGGTGCATTTACTAGAATCGTACCGGGACGTCATCTTCAAGGCGTTCGTCGTGCGAGTACCGAACTGTTATCTGCCCCTCGTCATGGAAGAAGACTTTTGGCCGCAGGACGTGGTGTTCCGTCACTTCCGCGGACAAGTTCCACAGGACAGCACAAAGTCAAGCTAGTGCAAAGTGAAGTGCTACTAACATAGTCTAATGTTTATTTATTAACACAAACTTTTGTTATTAAAATATGTATGTTTAGGTTAAGGCATTTTTCTATGGGCCTGTGTCGCCTGAAATAAATGGAATATTATTATTATTTCCTTTATTTAATATATATACTCGTACTTATAATTTACATTTTCAAATATTTTTATAAAACAGAAAAAAAAACATTTAAATATATAAAAAATAGTAGCCCACCGGTACCGGGAACAGGGTCCAAGCTACCGGCGGTCAGGGCTCCAGAGAGAGGAACCTCCTAACAATGCGAGCCGTGTCCAGGAGTACCGCTTTCTGAATCAAGCCCTTAATCCAGCTGCCCAACGAGAGCCTCCTTAGGTGTTGGTCGAGGCTCTTGGCAATTAAGCCATTATTATTATTATTATATGAAATCGGTTCATAACTGTCTTACTAGGGATGTAACCATGCTACGAGTGATATAACTATATCTCGGTTATAACCATCTTACTGCGATATATACAAATATTTCTCATTTAATAGTATAGGATAGAATGATTCGGGATCAATGGGCCAGAAACGTCATTCAGTGTCAGAACATTACCCTAATTAAGAACTTACTCATTAGTGCTTTGACACTGTTCGACGTAATTAATTTTAATTCAGATAAGTCGTTAATTGGCACAATATAATGGCAAAAATATTATGACTATTACCATGAAAATACCACGGTCCATTATCGAAAAGATCTGTTGGGCTGAATCGTTTCGTGGATTTTGGAACATTGTTATTACCTTTTCTTTCTCTTTGACAGGTCCTTTCTTTGCTGTTGTTTGATGACGTGGTAGTTGCAGAGTTTCTATCGAGTTACGAACTTCGCCTACTCTTTTCCATTGGTCTAAAGTTAATGGCCAGCCCATTGGACATGTGACCCTGAAAAATAAACGTTTTTATATATTACAAGCAACCCGACCGTTTTTCGTACGGGTGAAAACAACTGATGAGGCGATATGTCAAAACATCGAGATTTCTGTGCTATAACGAAGTTAAATATTAACGTATTAACTGTATGATAGTGAAAACCGCATTAAAATCCATTGTTGAGTGTACAACGCGAAGAACGACTATGATATATACACGTTATCGGATAAAATTGCATAGACCACGTCCATCTACATGAATACATTTTCATTTAAAAATGACACAAAGACTCTTTGTGAAGTCAAAGAAGCAATATGATTATTTATTAAACAAGAAACTTACTCAATTGAATACATCCTTGGTTCAATTGCAGCAAGCCTCAGCTAAAATGAGAAGAAAAAACTTACAATTTTAAATATTGATGTACGTAATAAATATTATTATGTTCTATTCTACTGAAATAATTAAATCATCTTGTGGCGTAAGGTAATTTTAGAAGTCAAATATTTTGCAAACATATTAAATCTAACGTGCTAACTGACAGGTCTAAGGGAAGAAGACGTAATAATGGTAAACTCCCGAGAATATTCTCCTAGCGAGAACTTTGCTGTTAAGTTCTCGAGAATATTCTTTTGGAAGATAATTTTCAAAAAATAAAAAATATTGTCGTCTCTATTTTGTCGATCTATTTTTATGGTGATAAAGCCTAGCCTTTTCCCAACTATGTTGGGGTCGGCTTCCAGTCTAACCAGATGCACCAGCTGAATACCAGTATTTTACATGGAGCGACTGCCTATTTGACCTCCAAAACCCAGTAACTGGGTAATACGATACCCCTTGGTAAGACTGTGGGACTTGTGAGACTTTTGGGCGTCTGACGACCCGTAACGACTGTCGAAGATCCACGAATGACGGCCAGAGCCAAAGGTTTAACGTGCTTTACGAGGCACTGGGGAGTCTCGGAATTTAATAATGGTCACCCATTCACAGACCAACCCCAGCAAGCATAGCTTAACCTGATGGAGCGACCCGTGCGGCTGTTATTATTTAGCCACGAGCTCCTCATAAGTTCTTTTAAAATTACGTAAGGTAGTAATTTTAAATTAGGATTTCTTCATTAAAACAAACTTTTGATTTACAAATAAACAGCTCTATAGATAGTGCAATGAACGACGAAACACCCCACTCCGCTCCGCTCATAACACAACAGCAACAATAAATAACATAAATCTCCATTTTAACTGCTACCAGGAAAACACAAATAAATAGTGAGTGTAAAGAAAAATAAAACAAAAAAATATACCTTTGAATTAGATCGGGTCTTGGAATTTGGGGTAGGTTTCTGCATCTTCGGAGATTTTATCAGCGAACGGGCGCTTGCAAGGACTACGTCTCTTGAACTCTGTTAAAACATAGCTCCCTTTATAATAGTAACAAAATATACCGTCACTCCTGCATTCCCTAAAGGGGGTAGGACCTAGGTGGAAGTTCTAGTGCACCCTCATTTCGCTAAACAAGAAGTTGGCGGAAATCCGCTAGATATAAGCTGCGCAAGACTGGTTATGACAATTCATAACGAAAAGCAACAAATTATGGAATATTAATTATTTATCGTATGTTTCTAGATCATCTGTTTCTATACAAAATAATGAACACCCATATGGATTGCCCGCGGTTGCTGAGTCAAATAAATTTCAATGTGCCTTACAAACTTGCTCGTGGGTCTAGATATCAGTTGCTCCGCGCTAAGGGCTTTAAAACCAATCTGGGTCATTTTTCCACCATTAACAGAATGCAGATTCAATTTTGTCGCCTGTCACGCTCACCCAGCGTAGATATTGATATGTCTTACTCTTTACATAAAGTCAGGGCTGTATTGCTTAGGGCATTATCTTAAAAGTTAAAATTGAATATTGTAGTTTCTATTGTATTTTTAATGTTCACTTAAATCTGTCTAAATTAGTAAAACATGTTTTGTTTTGTAACTTTTTTTGTTTTTTTTTTATAACTTTTGTAACTGCATTTTTTCCTACTGTTAAATACATGCCGTGGCAGCCTTTAATTAAGGCTACACTATAAAATGTAAAAATAATATGAGTATTGTATTGTACTTGCTTCAACAACGGTGAAGGAAAACATCGTGAGGAAACCGGCATGCCTGAGAGATATTTCTCGACGGCATGTGAAGCCAAGTCAGGGGGGCCCTTAGGCGGCTTTAAAACTCTGACACCAGGTTAGTCATTAATCACACGAAAAAGAAGAAGAATATGAGTATTTTAACATGTATAGTCATATTTCATAGTACTTACTAGTGTCATTTGCGACTTCTTGAATCTAGAAGTTGGCTCCAGGCGTATGTAAGGCCAGTAAATTTCCCCTTTGCCAGAGCATGTTGCTAACTCTTCAATACCACCCGATGGACCGGGTAAAGTTGAGCGAAGGGTTGCTACCATTTCTAACTGTGAATGATGAATGAGTTTGATTGTTCAGAATGAAGAAACAATTGTTTAATGTCGCACTTAATATTGTTCAAGTTGATGCTAATCTAGAGGCCGGTAAATTCAAAGGTCAAACTAAGATCCAGATGGATATCGTTGTCAGCTTCTATCTTTTCACATTAATTTTTCTTGCATTCTACAAAATATGTTTAAGAATTGGTTGACCCAAGTTTACTAAAATAAATTTATGTTACATATACATTCACAGCAACGTTATTTAGACCAGCCAAACTCACTGTACTTCTTCTCTTCAAAAAAGTTATCTTTAAAATTTATATTGTTCAGAAAGTAATAATACAATAGTTCTAAAGATATTTCTGACGAATACAAATTAAACATACATCACACGAAGAAGCAGCAGCCCTGAAGCTGACTGCCTGATGCTGCGTCACCGATATCTGAATCCCTCCCAAAATATTCCTTCTATTTGGCAAGAAGATTTCGTCTATATGCAATTTACTGGAATGGGGCAATGACAACTCCTTGCAGACCTCTTCGTTGTCACAGAGGTGGAAGGCACCATTGAGGCTAGACATAATCGTCAGCTGCCAGTGAGCATCGTAACTGATACCTGAGGCCTGAGCGAGAGACCCATGGCCTAAAACTGTGTAGCTGTTGATAAAATGTGTTACATTGTTAACATATACTAAAATTATTAGAGTTGTTATCGAAATATTGATTTGATTCTGATTCAAAATTCATCATAATACAAATGATTGTATAGAATTAAAAATCAAAATACACAAAAACTTACCCAAGACTGTTAGGCACAATATCAAAAGTGATATGAGTATTATAAACTTGTGGCAACTGCTTTCCAGTATCATTGTTATAAACTTCCACTGTGCTATGCGAAACACTACTTTGGACATCAAAATGGACTTTGACAGGTGCATGACAGTAGAAGACGCCTTGGAAATATGGGACCCACTTGCATTTAGCAGTTACTGCTGTCGTTCCAATATGCTGATGTAGATTATACACTCCGCTTAAACCCGAGGCTACTGAGTAAGCGTATTTCGTACCAGGCCACATCAAAAAGAATTCGTTCATTAGCATTGACAATGCTTCTAGGGAACCGAATGCACGGTCCATTACCTAGATAAACGTAAATTTAATCAATATATTTTGTCCACAATAACTGCGTAACTGTTTGAATTAATAATGTTTAGAGATAAGCTACATGTATGAATTTATATACTTACATATTTCGTAACCTCAGGAGTAAAAATTATATTAGCCGCAAGGACCTTCCTAGCCCAAGTTCCTCTCCAATGGGCCTGAAGAATAATAGCTGCTTCGTGTTTCTTGATCATTTTCTCCCTTTCTTGCTTCAAGATTGCACAATGTAGCTCATCAGTGGCCATCTCGCAAATTTGCGACACTACTGGCGGCTTGGGTGGCTGGAGTAATTTATTCATGACTAAAGGGTCTACCAAAGGTTTTTCTTCAACCGCCTGTAATTTTCTGCTCATGAGATTGATAGTTATCTTAAATAGTATGTTTTCAAAAGTTGTTTTACAGAATTCTATGATTAATAAAACACTTGGAAATACCTACGAATTTTAAGTAGAAGTAAATTTTAATGGAATAAATACATATTACATGTTCTCCTGGTTCGCTTGAAAAGTCTTGATCTATGATAACCTCCGGTAGTTGCTCTTCCATTAATTCTATTTCTTCAATCTCTGGCATTAAGCAATCGCAAACCTCTAAATTGACAATTTCTCTCAATGATCTTGGTGGGGTAGGTTTGTCAGGAAATCCAAAATCAGGATCGCAGAAATATTTTCTCAAGACATAGGAAACAGCCTTCCATTCCGTTTGACTCAAGGTCTTCGATAGAAGTGACTGGAGGGCTTGTCTGAACATCCAGTGTAGAAGATGTCTGTCATAGCCTACGACCTCGTTATCCCAAGGCAAATCAGGTCGATATGACCTGTTGAAAGGGAAAGAAGACTTCAATGTGATTGCTCTTGCGTCTAAGATTTCGTTATGTTTGTGCCGGCGCTATAATTTATTTGCATCAAAGAGCATTTATAGTTGCGAAAATCGAAATGTGTATACCGTGCTTTGAAAAGTTTGTTATAGCGTTGCATCTGGTTATTTAGATGCTATTATAACCTAAAATTTACTGCAAACTATCTACTGCATTATACTGCAGTCGCGGTTTCCGTTTATAACAAAATCCATTTAGGAGTCAGAATGGTAATTACTTTAAAGAGAACCTAAAAAGCGACAAACAGCTGATACATTTTAATAGCAGTTCGATACCTGAAAAACTCCCTATCAGCTAATATCGTAGTTTGGCTGCTGGCCCGGCTAATTTTAGTCCAATTTGAGAAAGCCATTCCAAGGTTTAGTAGGAACCTTGATGACCAGGGGCATTCACGAACAGCGGCACTCAGTATCACGTCCCTTGTGCCCAGCAGTAGTGAAGATTCGCTGACCAGCATCATGTGCCAGTTAATTCTATAATGAGTCCAGATCCTGCACAATTATTGAACATATTATATTTTGTAGAGTACAGACGGCTACATATCAAACTATACATTTCCAGTTAATGCTGATCTACAATGCGAGGTCAGCTTATACTGGAAATATATCGCTTGATGTGTAGCCGTGTGCACATAAACTAATAAATCTACTAAGATCAACCAGACTTTGACTAACGTGTTCAGCAAAGTGGTCTTTTAATTTTCTAAAAATATTTATATTTATCCAGCTGTGCCCCGTGGTAATATCGAGATAAAAGTTATATCCTAACCCAGGTCATGGTCTACCCATGTGCAAAATTTAATTGAAATCTATTTAGCCGTTTCGGTGTAAAATTGTAACAAACAAATAAATAAACAAACTCACTTTTGCATTTACATCCACGTCTTTATCAACGGATACCTACGCAGTATGAAAAAAAAAACGTCTTACCTAAAAAAGTGTCTCCCCGGCTGGAATTCTACTTCAAGTGCGTCATATCCTCTTGTCGTCAAAAACGCCTTTTGAATTGGAATAGCTGTATCATTGAACCATTCAAATCTCTCCAGCACTAAATGACCTGGTTCAATATACTCGTCTATTGGAGAACCACTATTGAAGAGAATTCTTGGGTGCAAAGTGGTGAAGGATATCCTCAGTGTATTTGTTTCTGGCCCACCAAGTTGCAAGTATAAGGGACCGTACTTCGGAGCTGCCACATCTGCCAGTTGCGGCACCTTCGTATTTACTGACTTAGTGATCCTTGTTGGTGGACTACTGGCTGCTGATGTGAAATTGTACATAGATGGGTGATATACCACTTGGATGCAGTCCACAAGGTCAAAGAACTGAAAGATGAAATACTTTGGAAAAACAGCAAAAATAACGATAGTTTTTCGATATTATAAATAAAAGTTCATACATACGAGTATCTGTTCTCGTTAGCAAAGGGAAATGACAAAGAACCTACAAGTGCCTACAGATTTGGTCGGTTATTAACGATCGTTATTGATGCTGTGTTTCGACGATCAATAAGATCTGTCAGTATCTTAGATTTGTTCGAATCATTCGACAAAAAGAAAGAATAAAGAGATAAAGTACATTTATTTACAAACGATACGCAGTGGTGAAAAATACGACGTCGATCGTCTTTTATTAACATATCTACTCTAATTTGTCTGATCACACGTGTCGATCGTAAAATAATAATAGTAGAAAAGATGTTGTAAGTAAATCAAAGAAAGTTTCTTGAAACTTATAATCGAGCACATGACTAAGTTTGCGCTAAGTTTTGTCGCAGCAGGTGATGCTCAAATTAATAAGGACTGGTGTCCGACTGGTGGTGACGAAGTGCATGCATGGAGTGAGTGGTGCCCCAGTGGTAACAGCCGTGACTTACAAGTTATAGGTCGTAGGTTCGATCCCAGACAGGCGCTTTCACGATCACCACTGCTCTCAAAACGGTGAAAGAAAATATCGTGAGGAAACCGGCATGTCAGAGAACAAAAAATTCGAAGACATGTGACATCTACCAACCCGCACTGGGCCCACGTGGTGAATTCGGGCTAACTCTCTCACCGAGACGAGGCCTGTCCCGTAGTGGGAAAATTATAGACTGATTATGGTATGCGTCAAAAATCGAACAAATCTGAGGTAACTAAAGTTAAACAGGCCTACACGAGATGAAAATAAAATATAATTAATATGGCATTTAAGAAACGAATCTCTCTATCTAGTCTGTATTGTCCTACTGTCACACTGCAGGACAAAGACTTCCTTACCTCTCCCCTTTCTGCCAAATTCTGTCCTCTACTTTTGGTAAGAGTCAAGCTCGCCCCTTCATCTTTACCTTGGTATGTCAAGATATTGTCTATCGTTCAAATGCGTGAAGTAAAAACATAACGAATACCGTCGCATATCGTATCCATTCCCGGAGTTCTGCCTTCACTTGCATCGAAGTAACTAATGATTGTTGCAATTGCGATTTCACCACGTCCTTTTTCTTTTTCTTTGGTATATTGTCATCAGCTTTATCGGTCTGATATGGCTAAAAAACAAATTGGTGATTTACGAAATACTTATTTCTAGAGTAGTCCTCGTCAGTTGTAGCGTCACGTATGGATATTAGAGTTAACTCCACTCCAGAAGTGGCTTAAGGCGTTACTCACACCGTGACATGAGGCGCGGGAAAAAAGCCATATGCCCCGCGCTGGGTAGTGTGAACGACACATTATAGGTAAGTCTGTCATAGCTTGGATTACAGACCGCATGTTTGTGTATATGAATGAATATCGCCGCATTTATTTTCATTCTAAGATGTTCTAATTTTTTTTTCATCTTGCAGTTCGGCTCCTTGCGGCTCCGGCGTCATGTACTGGAAGCCTAAGTATTGAGGCCTACTAAGGATTTTCTAACCCAGTGAGTTATTTTTACCACGGAATTGAGACATAAGCTATTTTCATGATAGACTTGCGATACATCGTTATGTTCGGTACGGCTCGTGTGGGGTACTACTATTACTACATAATATATATAATTATATATATATCTATATATACCTCTGCCAATCCCTTCGGGGACTGTAGGCGTGATGTTTTGTGTGGTACGAGAGAAGAAAAACTTGAAGAACACACAAATAAGCTATTTGGTATACAGGCAGCTAGCTTTGCAACTACTTTTAACTGACTTCCAAAATGGAGGAGGTTCTTTGTTTTTTTATATTTTATTTTTTTTATAATTGTGGACGGATATTGTTTTTTTTTTTCATTTGGTAGACGAAGCATTGCGCGTTGCTCCCATATAAATTTGACTAAGTTTTCTTGGGTAGTTTTTGAGTTAGCTTTCATTATTACGTATTTTTCCCACATAGTCTATATGGATGATGTTATGATAAGTTCCTGTCACTGCTATTTCAGATAGTGGTATTCGAATTTGTAAAAATACAAAAAATCTGTGGCATAAATCGAAAATTCGAAACCAAAGATACCGACTTCCGAAATTAAAGCTATTTTTCACATTGTAGTGTTTTTTTTTGTCAGCTGTTTTTTTTTTTTTTTTTGAATTTTTGAATTTTTTTGCACACTCTTAGGCGCCATCTACACGGACGATAGAATTGCAGCTATAGTCACGCTGTGCCTTCAAATTATCACTGCGATTATATCGCCGTTTGGAGATTAATTCAAAGATTTTCTATTGAATTTGATGGCACGGCGAGACTATCGCTTCGATGCTCTCGCCCGTGGAGATGGTGCCTGAAGAATGATATAACCTTAAAAAGGGATATTGACAGTGGACACATGTTTTTTTGCTTATATACCAAATAGCTTGGTCGACTGTACAAAAGCTACGATACCACTCTAGCTACGGAGTTACAAGTTTTGCACTTATGTCTATGCTAAATTAACAAGTCAAATACTTATTTTGAACAAAGAACAGTTATCTAACTGCGTCGTCGGTCTAGTAGTCGCAAGTACTACTGCTGAGTATGAGGGTATAGTGGTATCTATCGGTTTTTCCATCTGGAATTTCTCAGTAGAAGCCCGGAGTGTGAGTCCGGCCGGCTGATGGCAACAGGCTCACCCCCTATTATATGGGACTCAAGCAAAACTGGCGAAATCTTGGTGTATTATAGACTTTAGACCTCCTAACTAACTCTCAGAGGAATACAGGCGTGTTATTATGTTAATTTATCTAATACGGATTAAGACCCTGAAAAATGATATACATACATACATACATAAACTCACGCCTTCTTCCCATGGGGGTAGGCAGAAACTACAGAATGCCACCTGCTACGATCCTTACATACTCCTTTTGCCTCGTTTACGTTCATACATCTGGTCATACACGCACGCCGGTTGCGAGTACTACGCACCTGTCCTTTCTGAAGAACATCACCAATAAGGTCAGTATATGTCCTCCTAGGGCGTCCCCTCCCGGCGTTTCCATTCACATCTGCCTTGTAAATACATTTTGTTAGTCGCCTTTCATTCATCCTCTCAACATGACCAAACCATCTCAGCATACCCTTTTCAATTTTTGTCACTACATCTTCTTTTAACTCACACCGTTGTCTTATCACATCATTTCTCAGCCTATCATTCATAGTTAGACCACACATGCTTCGCAAGGAACGCATTTCCACAGCATTTATCCTACTTGAAAAATGATATATTTCATAAAAATACTCCTGTACTAACCTGTTGTGTACTTCTAACATGTTCTTCTATAAATCCCATTGTAATCTGTAATGAAACAAAGTTTAGAGTTAGAAAACAATCTCCATCTTCTCAGAATTCGACTACGTCTTTGGGGCCATCAAGTAATAATAGCCGCACGGGTCAATCGATCAGGTTAAGCTACCCTAGCTGCGGTCGGTCCGTGGATGGGTGACCATCTTTACATACCGAGACCCCTCCGTGCTTCGGAAAGCACGTTAAGCCGTTGGTCCCGGCTGTCATTCGTGGGTCTTTGACAGTCGTAGCGGGTCGTCAGAAACCCAATAGACTGAGAACCAGTTTGACACAGCTCAGATAGGCCAGTCGCTCCGTCTAAAATCTCCGTATTCAGCTGCATCCGGTGTGTCTGGAAGCTGACCTCAACATACTTGGGAAAAGGCTACGTAGATGATGTTTGGCGCCATCACTAGCGTCCATCAGCTCTGTAACGTGCAGCTGACAGGACGCGCAGGACACGACATTAAGTATCCCATAGTTTTTGGAACACATTTACTCTCCAAGACGGAGTCATCTATGAGTCTCAATAGAGACGTCTACATCAAATCGTAGAAAAATCTATCTTTATTTTTACACGGTTTATTTCATATTCTTTTTTTGCAAATTTCATTGTTATGAAATATTCTTTTAGACATCAAATAATCATCTTCCTTTCATTCATTCAAGATACAAACATTTTGTCGGTCAAAATGTTTGTATGTATCTTGAATGAATGAAAAGGAGGTATTTACGTTCGATCGAGTGATGATCCGACTCAAGTTTTGTTTTTGTAATTTGCACATATTCTCGCTGATTATAATTTTTGAAGTGAAAACTTCTTTAGACGCGTTGAACACTTTTTGGGTGAACAAAAATCATGGAACTCGCGTCATCAAATTTGGTTATATTTTGATCCTTTCGCACAAGGGTTAAAATGAGGTATCCCTAGACAAATATCAAAACCATATTGCTATTGGTCCATAGACCACTTTTGCTCAGTCTCCTTTAAGATGTCGTCTCATTAAGATAGTGCAATCCACGACGACGCGCCCCACTCCGAGATTACTGTAGGTACTGTAAGCTGTACTTTAGTACGGAGCGGAGCGAAGTGGGGAAACATTAAGAGAGTTTGGCTGGGAGGTGTTAATGCATCCGCCGTTTAGTCCTGACCTTGCACCTTCAGATTTTCACCTGTTTCGGTCTCTTCAGAATTCCTTAGGCAGTGTCAGGTTAACATCACGAGAGGACTGCCAAAACCACTTGTCGCGGTATTTTGATCAAAAGTCCCAAAATTTCTATAGCAATGGGATCATGTCCCTACCTACAAGATGGCAAAAAGTTATGGAACAAGATGGTACCTACATACTTTAGTTAAATGTAAATAAACTATATTAAAAAAATGTTTTGAATTTTCTTAAAAAATGCGAAGCAACTTTTTCCCCAACCTATTAGTATTGAAATGTCTGCTCACTTAGGCATTCAATTGGATACCCATCAAAACTAATATTATAAAGAGAAAAAATAGCTTTCTTGTATGTTTGTTTCTAATGGATATACTCAAAAATACTTAACCAACTTCCACGCGAACAAAGCCGCAGGCAGAAGCAAGTATTGTATAAAATAATTGAAGTTTTTTTTTTTCATGTTTTAAAATGGAGCCATACTGCTGTCATATTGATGTTATAGCATATGTCACTCGGGATGATGTAAGGATTCTAACGATACCCCATACATCCAAATCTGTTCAGGTGGAACAAAGAAACTCACATACATACATACATGAACCCTGAAAACATTGCACTCCTTTTTAGGTAAAGTATATACGGAAGGATAAGCGGCAGATCGAGGGCAGTAGTATGATGCTTACCGATTCCGTGCTCTGCACATCCAGCAAATGAGGAGCGTAGGAACTCTTCAACAGGCCATTCACTTTGAGAAATTTGTCCCGGGGACAGTCGTAGGCTGCATAAAGGCCGTGATCTCTAGCCCAGTCTACCCAGCGATAGTACTTCCATAAAGCCACCTCTGTAAAAGGTAAATACAGCCTGTAGTCGTGTTTGTGACTACCGGGCTCTTTCCATACAAATATTACAAGTGCAGAAGTAACTCGGTCCATTAGTATGTCTGTCTATTACCTTTTCACGCCTTTAGAGCTAAAATCCCTGCAACGATATTAAAAAAACCAAAATATAATTTTGGAACAGCTTCATGTTTGATATCAATATTGGGCTGTATTCATATTTCCGAAGATAGGCGAAGATCGCCGAGGCACAAAACTTAAATCGTATTACTGTATTAATTAATGATAACTTTCAACAGATTTACCCGGTTCTGGTAAAGGCTTCTTCAGGGGTACGTCTCTAGCCATCATGATGAGTAGAATCATTTCATGTCCTGGAGTTATTCCCGGCAGGTGGTATGGTGGATAGTCCTTTGTTTCTCTAATGACTGCGTACGTCAGAGTGGTATAATGCTGAAAACGAACATATTACTACCAGCGGGACTGTTTAATGGAACCTGTGATAGTTTATAAATAAAAATAAAAAATGCGTATCAATTCGATAAATTATAATTACAACGCTACGTAACTATTGCGGCCGTACAGCTAAGTAGTACGGCATCTATTTCCTCACATTGAGCAGTCAAATTAAAACATTGAAACTTCACAGGTCATCATACAGTGCCGCCATTGTAAACTTGAACAAGAAAATCGTCTATAGTAAAATTTTAAGTTTTGGCACAACAAACTCAATGTCATAAAATAGAAAGTTCAAATTCCATTGGAACCGTAACGTAATTTATTACTTACTTTAACAACAGCTGCTAATTCTTTAGCTGTTGGTTTTTTAGTGCTTTTCGTTTTGATTGTACTGGCGTCCTCTTCATCATCCCAAGTAAAGACCGGCACTTCATTGGTGATACGGCTCCACATTTCTTCGGAACCTGTTGAAAGGTTTTAATGAGATTCTAGACATCTTCTTGCCAGTCAGAGTCAAAACATTTATCTATGTGTATTATAAAGAGGAAAGCTTTGATTGTTTGTTTGTATTGAATAGGCTCCTAAACTACTGGACCGATTTGAAAAATTCTTTTACCATTAGAAAGCTTGGTTTTCAGGGAGTAACATAGGTTACTTTTTATCCCGGGAAAAACAACGGTTCCCGCGGGACGGACAACGGGAGCGAAGCCGCGGGCAAAGTGCTAGTTGGTTATAAGTCAAAAGTGAAATATGTTAGGGCTAAAAAGGTGGTCACTAGTTTACCAAGATTAATAAAGAAGTATGGAAGAAAAAGACGTGTTGCACAGAGCACTAATAAATTGAGATAAGGACAGTTAGATATAAAAAAAAAAAAAAAAAAAAAACTAATAACTAGAGCAACGTTGACTTCAGCTAATAATAAATCCTAACTTTACAAATAAATTATAAATGCGAAAATGAGTTTGTTTTTTTGTTACGCTTTCACCAAGCATAAAATTTGTTTACGCATAAAACAAATTACGCATAAAATTTGGCACATGGGTAGACCATGACCTGGGTTAGGACATAGGATACTTTTTATCCAGATATTCCCACGGGATATCACCAGCTAGTGTAGAAATTATATAAAAAATGTGTAAGTAAGAGTCCATTGACCCTTTGAAACTATAATTTGAAGTGTCTGTTTGTAATTTCAAAATAACATCTATCTACTAAATGCATTTAAATATGAAAAATATATATACGGTAGCTTATAAAATATTTTTTTTTTAATTTGGTCTGTTTGTTCCGACTAATCTCCGAAATGGCTGGACCAATTTTGACGGGAATTTCCCTGGCAGATAGGTGATGTTATTTTAGAAAAATAATTAGAAACCACCGCGGGCAGCAGCTAGTTATTATTATAATATATATATATTTAAATATAATATTTAAATATAAAACGATGGTAGTTTTCGTCCATATTTAAAAACAATATTCAATAAAGGTTTCCTTTTGTTGTAGGAGGACAGTCAAGGAGCATGTTACAGTACATTACTCTCGCGGCCTGCAACAAGGGCATTGATGGACAATCGTGAAAATGTGAGCCGAGGCGAAACCGAGGCACTGATACCATCCACCAAAACCTGGTTGTGGCCAAGGCTTGTATAGTACTTTTCTCAAATAATGCGGGGAAATTCAAACTTGGTAAATGAATAATAGTTACATTACAGAATCAATGACGAACAACGATATTTTTTCAGCGCCATTAAGTTCATTTATTTCTTCTTTACTTTAAACACCTCTATAAATATGCAAAACAAATCGAAATAAAAAAAAATATGAAAGCTTTGATCATTTACCTCCTTATTACCATGTATTGAAGTAAAAAGTTCGTTCCATTTTTAAATAAAGGTACCATTCCGTACCCGACTGCAGGCGGCAACTGCAGGCGACTTGTCGCGGCGTCATGGCGCGGCGACACGTCGCGGCGTCATGTCACGTCATGTCGCGTCAGTCATGATTCCAAACCCGACCGCAGGCGGCAGCATCCCGTATTCGTACCTACGTGTTATCACTCGAGCGTTGGCGACACTACTGGTCTGCGGTCGGGCTATTACTAGGGTCGCCTGTCACGACGCGGCGACGTGTCGCTAGTTACGTATGGTATTTCATAAAAATTCATAGAAACCAGTCGTACCGCGGCGACACTTCGCCTGCAGTTGCCTCCGCCACCGGTCGGGTACGGAATGGTACCTTAACACGACATATATGAGATTTCATAGTAATTTATTTGGCCCCTAAACACGGCAGATAAGGATGTTCATACAAACATTGCCGGCCCGGCGCTCGCTTGTATTCAGCCAGTACAGCAATTTCGATTTATCTCAAGAAGCTTGTCAAAATAATGCTCGAATTTCCAAGTATGTTTAAGAAAAGTACTAAGAATAATTTTTACTTGAACATTTTTGTTTTTCCGAATACATCATTGCCAACATTTTGAATGAAAATTACAGTACAAAAAGGTGACATGTGCCCGCTATATGGGAAAGGAATTTGTTTGATATCCGCTCTTTGAACGTACCTACCTATTGTAGTTTCATTGCAAGCAATGGACTTTTCACAGAGCAATTCCTTAGTTTTTGTTGAGTATTGAATCCTTCTGTTTACTTACTTTCATGTGTAGGATAACGTATGTTTATACTTCCAGTTAAGGCATGGAAGATATCAAACTCGAGCATCGGTTCATCCTCCACGTCGTCGATGTCTTCATCAGAATTCATGTCAGGGGCTGCCAGCTTGAGGAGCGCCTGTTTAATTTTGATTAGCAATTAGTTGCTCGCGTGCTGTGAATGTTTATAGTTATTGTTGTAGGCGCTACTTGTTTTAGGACAGTTTTGACTTTGAGGTTGTTTAAATATTTGTTGAGTACTTGTGTAGTGAGGAGGGAATGGAAAAGGAGGTTTGACTCAGATAGTGTTTAGATTAACTTCAATGGGATTGTTGACTGACAAAATCTCGGGTAGGTACCCCGGACGTGACAATTCAGAAAGATTATTTTAGGCACCTAACTAAATGCAAGGTTGCCTGGAAGAGATCGCGGAAAGCGATAAGGCCGCCCATTGTATATTTTCTAGTGTTTTTTTTGTCATGTTTTTTGTGGTGTACAATAAAGTATATTATATAAATAAATTTCTAGATCACGTGCAACAGGTTAAATTGCAATCAGAATAATATTATTCACATTCACAAATAACAATAATAAAATGACAACACGGCCTACTTTCGGCCACCACAACCGACCTAACCAGCAAAAATTATCCAATATTTCAGACCAAACAAGCTCCTCAATTTTACATAATTTGTTGTGCCACTAGGAAAATAACCCAATTTACAAGCATCAAGTAATTTAGCTGTGCTGTCGCCATCTGAACACTTTCTCATTAGGAATTCTACGGAACCACAGAGCTCGATTACTTTGCCCCAACGGCTGTGGTAAACGGGTATAAATCTCCAATTTATTTCGCAATAAACGAGCGGTTACTGCACTGGGTCCCGTTGGGAGATGAGCGAGGAATGAGTAAAATGTTTGCACTGTTATATAATTATGTAGTTGTTGTTAACTTTCCACACGGCTGAGGGTTTAGTTACAACTGCAGCTGACTGATTGCCAAGCAAATTGACCACCAACTTAAATAGGGATGTGCTCAGGTAGATTTAAAAAAAAAACTGGGCTCTTATTTTTTCTTTTTTTACGTAATCAAATGATTACGGCAATACATTGAGTAGGCAATACGTTAAAATGTGGCATGACGTCACTCCCCGGTAGATTTTATACTGACTTGGCTTGTGACATAGCGAGACCATTTTTATTATAATGTTAAAACAATAAATACGTGTCTAATATTTTTTATTATCTGACTGACGGACTATGTAGTCTTTTTGTTCTCCAGTCAACATTCCTATTGTTCGAATATTCAAACCCTAATTGTCATTCTTTGACAGTTCTATAAAATGGCTGTAGATTGACGTAGGGTGTGAATTTGCTTAACAATAAAGAAAGAAAAAAAATAAAGAAAACTTGTTTATTCTGCACAAACAAAACGCACATTTAAAAACCGGCCAAGTGCGTGTCGAGCAATGAAGGGTTCCGTGAATTTATCGCGAGAAAAAACTTAACTTTGTAGCTGAAAATCCAACTTACATTTGCGGTTGCAACATTTTCTCCATATAGAATGTATGGGAGAACATGTTTTTGCTACCGCAAATGTAAGTTGGTCGCTTATTACACTTTAACTTGTAAGGCCTACTTAGCTGTGATAGTTTTCCTTTTAATTTCGTTATATTACTGCCGTGAATTTTTTCACATATCCAAAACCCACAATTTAGCTGGCAGGGGGCGGGGGGGACTCACTAGACTCCAACAAAAAATTGCACTAAAGCTTAATATTTCGCTAACCGATCCCTGAATCCTAAAATGGTTATCACAAACCAATATTTTTGCACGACCTTTCCAATGATACCCAAATACATGGGATAGATGAAAAAAAAATACATCCCCACTTCACGTCAAGGGGTGGTACGCTAAAAAACTTTTTTTAAAGATTTTATTTTACCACTTTATCAACGTAATTGATATGTATACCCATACTAAATTACAGCTTTATAGTACAAAGAGTCTCTGAGCTAAGCCGCGGACAGGTGGGCAGATAGACAGACGGACATGGTGAAACTATAAGGGTTCCTTGTTTACTATGGAACCCTAAAAAACACAAAATACGCACAATCATACAAATTAAGCCAAAAGCCTCGTATTTAACCAATAAAAGTTTGACAATGTTGTTCATTGGTTGATGTCAAGGCCAGGGACCAAAGACAATATTGCGTAACTTTCGCTGACTGTATCTACAGCAGGTCATGCAGATACATGACATTTATAGCAAATGATTGAAGCAGATACGAGAAGCGGCTGCTAAACCAAAGTTTTTTTAAATTATAACCAAGGAAAAATAGTTTAAAAATACACAAATCTATGAAGACAGTTTCACAAAACCATGTTGCAAAGCAAAAAATTACACCTCTCAGCTCTCGATACAACAAAATGTTTATAAAATTATTATGTTATTAAAGTAACGATAACTCTATTGCTGGTTCTCTTTGTGTTAGAAAGGTTGTAATTTCGTTTGTTGATTCAATAAAATAACTGAAATATTTGCATATCTTTCACAACGTTTTCTTGTAGAGCTCAGCAAAGAATAAGCCACTATTTACGCATAAGTATTATTATTATTGTTTAAGCGTAATAATAAAGGAGTAAGATCAAGGGCTCGTTGGTCTGTTACTGCAGAGCTGTACTGTTGTGGCGCTACTGCAGAGCACGAGGTCCTAGGTTCGATTTCCAGCTCGGGCAAAGTGTTATTGGGTATTTAACCGACTTAAAAAAGGAGATAATTATCAATTCGATACGTGTATGTTTTTAATATTATTGAGACTGCAATATAATCACATAATATGATAGTTTATTAGGACTTCCAAACAAATATACAAAATTTCATAGGTGTATTAGAAGAAAGAAAGAAAATGCGTTTATTTGCGGCCCATGTTTGTCAACGCATTTCTCCAAAACTACACACATCAAGAGTCTACGGATCAAGGACTTACCTAAACATAACTGGCGAAATGTGGGTGTAATATAGGTGCACCTCTGCCTAAACCTTCGAGGATTAGAGGCGTGATGTTATGTTATGTTTATCAAGAATAAGGGCAGCAGTATCTCATCTCTTTTATAATAAACAGCCAACTGCTGAAGTCAAAAATCGTGATTATATCCGTGAATATAGAAGTGATTTGCTATAACATAAATATTAGGTCGAGAGCTATTCATTAGAATGTTAAGCCCGACTGCCCGATGCCATCTGTCTGATTGCACCCCATCTTTAGGATATTATTATCGCTGCTTAATAATTTTACAATATGGTTACAAACCATAAAGTGTCCAGCAATACAAAACCAAGTTGAAAAAAAAGGAACAAGTAAAAAAAAAACACCTACGAATCGGAAGTCGCCGAATCCTTAGCATATTTTGAGCAGATGACAAGGAAATCGAATAAACAGCAAAAATTAATCTGCCTAGCCTTTTCCCAACTGTATTGGGGTCGGCCTCCAATCTAGCCGGATGCAGCTGAATACCAGTATTTTATGTGAAGCACGTGCAACTAGCTTCAACTTTCTGACTAACTGACTCTTTGACAATTCAAAAGTGCCTGTAAAGGGTTTAATTGAAATAAATGCTTTGAGTTTGAGTTTGAGTTTGAACACACATTCCACAAGACCTTCACAACCCACTACCTAACTGGGCTGCACGATACCACTTGGTAAGACTAGTTGTCAGACTTTCCGCCACGGGCCCCTAAATATTATAAACAGCAAATATGTGCAAACAAAATATTGCCATTTCGAAGTAATATGGTCTCGACATCAATATTACATCGCAACGTATTACCATCGTGTGAATTCTAAGAAATTTTCTATATGAACATGTCGTTCACGAATGTTATAATTAAATGAACTGATTGGCATTAATTTCTGGTTTTATTTCCGGGTATCGCTACAAAGTTGCTATGAGGCTGAGGCTATTTTTATGTAACTTCAATAACTAGCACAGTTTAAGGTTTCTTTTTATATTCTAGGTTACCAAATGGAATGACGATGGAAAGTTACTCGTATGACTGTTTCTATAGACGCCTGCAAAACTAAGGGGCTTGAAACCTATTATAACTAAGGTCATGAATGGATGTTCAGTGGTCAGAACAAGAGCATGGTACGCCGTTAGTCACGACTTTAATATCATTACCATCATTTCCGTCCACAGCTCAAATTCACCCACTATTATACTGGGAATAAGCAATTTATTGCTTGTGTCAATCTCGAAGCTCCCGTATCAGAACAAAAAATGTGAACAAGCTCGCTCAAAAATCCCCATTCCTAAATCCAGTTGTTGAACGCCAATTTGGGCTGATATTACCAACGACAGATCCCTATCTTTTGTCGGTGGATTAAATTTGACGTCTGACAGTTTTTATGTGACAAAACTGTCAAAATGTATGCATCTGATAAAAATATGTATATCGGCATAGCCTGCAGAGTAAACAAGCTGAAGTGGCAGTGGGCTGGCCATGTTTGCCAAATGACCGATGGCCGGTGGAGCAGACGAGTACTGGAGTGGAGACCGTATCGAAGGCGGAGGAGAGGGTGTTTTGATTGTAAGGTAATAATTATCTTATCAGGAGTTTGTAAAATCAGCCCAAAGACACAGACTAATTCTTTTATTACCCTTAAAAATAAAAATCTGTTTACCTTAGTCAACAGTAAAGGCCACAAGTAAATAACGCTGGCAGTCACAGCTGGAGGTATCCTGGTCGAACCAGGCTTTGCAGGGGGGTGAGTCAGGAGGGGTGAGAATGGTAGCAGGGGTGCACCAGAGGCATCTATAGGGACCTGGTCAGTCACCCACACACAGCGCCAGGCACCCAGGTAGAACAGACGAACCAGGTAGCATCCTGCGGATATTAAGAGGTATTACTTAGAGTACCGGCCTCGTTGGTCTAGTGGTCGCAAGCACTACTGCCAAGCATGGGTTCCTGGGTATGATCCCCAGAAAGTGATATTGGTTTTTATATCAGGAATTTCTCAGTAGCAGCCCGGAGCCTAGATTTGTGCCCGGTTAATGTCAATAGGCTCTCCCCTATTACATGGGACTTAAACATAACTGGAGAAATTTTGGGGTACTATTAGGTACCTACACCTCTGACTAAACCTTCGGGGAAAACAGGCGTGATGTTATGTTACTTAAAGTAACAACAAGAAGAAAAAATGTTGAAGTGCAGGAAATTCTTTGATGAATCAATGAATTGTTGAGTCATGGTGAATCAAGCTCCTTTAATTTTAAGTATTACAACAAATTAGTCATCTGTTATAACCAGGTAAAATGTCATGTTCCAAATATCATCATTGCTTCATCGTCTTGCACTAATCCCAGTTTATTTGGGTTGATATCGACGTAGCATATTCTTTTCTTCCATACCTAAAACTGTTTATCAAAATCGAAAGTCATTTATTCAAATAAGGCTTAGAATCAGCACTTTTCGAACGTCAAAATTACATAAGACAGCCCCCCAAAACGCCCGCTCTTCACCACTGCCTAGTGCTCCAGTTCCCCAGCTCCCCAGCATATGATTTTTGTTTGTTTTTAGTGAATAAGTGGTTGAAGTGCCATATAAAATATAATATAATTGAAAAAATTATTATCAGCTCTATCAGCTTCCAACTTTCCTTCCCAACCATTTCAGCTCCAAATTAGACAAAGCTTTTGAATAATCTGAGTAACTAAACGCTAATTATCGGAAAATAAAGCTTCAAAAAGTGGTAAAAAGCGAAATGCAATTAAAAAAATACGAAATCCGGTTTGAACTTTTTTAGGGTTCCGTAGTAAACAAGGAACCCTTATAATTTAGCAGTAAACAAGGAACCTTTATAGTTTCGCCATGTCCGTCTAAAAAAATATTGGGAGTTTGTGAAAACCATTTTGGGATTCAGGAATCGGTTAGCGAAATATTAAGCTTTTCATCAATTTCATTCCAACTACGGAACCCTTCATTATGCGTGGTCCGACACACACTTGGCCGGTTTTTTTTTCAATTTGCCAGCTCAGAGGCAAATATTCTACGAGTAGATGTTTTTCTTCCGATGACTAGCGAGTGTTTCAAACGACATTTAAAGTACAGTGCGATATAATCGTTTCCTACTTTCAAACAATACCATAAACAGCGAATAGGAAACACTTTTCAACGAATCCCTTTTTCATTGCTAACCATGATGATTTATCTACAAATGGACCCGTTTATCTACATAAATAAACTCGCAAAAACTCAAAAATGGCTCGACTGATTATGATGAAACTTTAACTTAAGTTGTTGTGTGGGCGCCGAAAGAGTTCAAAACAAAAAATAATGTCAACTAAAAAGGAAAAATCCGGAGTCTCACGTAATCTATTCGATTTATATTTATACAGGGCTTGACGAGCAATACGTGTGACTCCGGAATTTTAATTAGTCAAAAGTCAAAGTCAAAACGTTTATTGCGCACTAAGTGTTGAACATGTTTGTGTTTTCTTATGTTACTACTTAAGACTTAGCAGCCTTTTACAGGCATTGCAATTATCATTCGCCTGCCCTTATCATCCTAAATTAGCATGCATTAAACATTATTATAACTTAATTATTTTCTTTTATATTAGTGCAATTAAATTGAGAAATTATAGTTATGTCAAAATTAAATAATAATGAATGTAATACAATTATTCAGCAATATTAATGTCATTCTTTTCAGGTAGTACATAATAAATTATAATTATAATGAAGTACATAAATAGGATAGACTTAATTTTAATCTTATTGTTTGTATAGGACAGATCGCAGTTTGTCTGTGATGTCTTGTTTATACCTTTTTAGTTGGCTTTTTTGTCGTAGTTGGGATTTAGTTTTTCTGACTTTTATTTTGATTAAAATTATTTTAGGGTTATAATATATATAATTTATACTTTTGAAATGTGCTCGTCAAGCCCTTTCATTAATTGATACCCAACATGGCATAATATAAAAAAAAATATTTTTAGTTCATGCATGACTCTAGGGCGCTATATTAAATTTAATGTAATGTCACATAGCCTATAGGCGCTTTGTATACTCAGCGGACGATCAAGACGCCTCATTTATCATATACCTAACCTCATTGACATGAACATATGACCTCATTTATTGTATAATACGAAGACAAATGAGGTCTTCGTTACCTAAATAACGGATGAACATTTAGACGTACATACATACATATCGGTCGAAATCATAACCCTCCTTTTGGCTTCGCCGTAGTCGGGTAAAAAGAGGCATTGCACCGCATGCCGTATTACCTTGTTCTATATAATAAATAATACATACAAGATAGTAGATTTTATTAGAAGAATAACTGTATAGTTTATTTTTGCACCAAATAACGACATATAACGGAGAATCTATTCGAGTCAATAACGTTTTATACGTTTGTATATATTCAATAACGTTATTTTTATGTAATTTATTGTTTTTTTTTTGTTCTAATAACGTTACAAATTTTGTAACGTTATAAGATAACATTTAGTGTAATGAAACTAAATTCATGTTGTTTTCAAGTTCCTGCTTGAAAGGCCTCGACATGGAACTATGTGAATAGAGCTGTAAATCTTACCATTTTTTGACAACATAGGCTTATGTTGCGGCCCACCTCCTGCCTTGAGGCCAGGGGAGTATATATGGTACTTTGCCCGCCAACCCTCTGGTCCAATGACAAACGTAAACGATTCCCATTGATGTTCCACCTGCAAGTATGACACACATTCTTAATAAAAAAATCTTATTGACCTTTTTTGTGGAAAAAATCAAATCTAACTTACCCTCATCTATATCTTATCTTTAAATATAATAAAAAATAGCTTTCTAGCTTTTAGTCAGTTTCTCCTTTTTTACTTTTCCAGTGGGTTTTCCAATTTGAATACTGTCATGAGTACTCATGAGTTCATGCAAGCCTTTAGTACTTTTGGTTAAGAGTTATGGCATTTTTACTGAGATATCATCCATCATAAATACAAAATGTATAAAACTTGATTTTCGATCTTTTTTTTTTCGTGAATTTTTACGTTTTAATAGATAATCGGGGTGGAGACATCTAAGAAATCAAAAATCCATAAAAATGGGTTATAAATGGTTTTATGTATTGATAGTAACTAAATTAAAACTGTACATTGAATATTTTTGAAACAGTAATTGCTGAAAGGTTCACAAGTGGTGGGAACTAGACGCCGAAAATATAGTTTTTAGAATTTTTGCCCGTTGTCTGGATGTATGTTTTGGATTGGCGCAAAAACGGCTCAACGGATTTAGATGAAATTTGGCACACAGATAGTTTAAAGCGTGGATTAACACATAGGGTACTTTTAGTCCCAGTAATTCGTTTCCGTGGGATTTTTTCCGATATCCACGTGGGCGAAGCCGCGAGTAAAAGCAAGTGTCTGCTAAACAAGTTACAAGACACTGTGATTAAAAAATCTACGTCTTGTAAAACAAGTTGAAGTGAAAACTTCTTAAGCGGTGTTGTGCACTTTTTTTGTGATGGGTAAAAAAAATTAAACTCGCGTCAGGGCACGTGACCTGATCGAAAATTCGTAAGACGGAGGGAGAGTAGACCGCCGCGCCAGCGCGGCGTAAGAGAGGAAGTATCCCCCTCTCTTTCTACCGTGCGGCGAAAATGTATGCCTGCGCCTGCTGTTTCGTTTAGGCGGCGCAGGGCGCTCCCGGCACTCCCGGCACTCCCGGCACTCCCGCAGTGCAACCCGTTGTTTTTTTTTAGACGTCCATATTTATGATAGGCGGCGTTGATCCGTTGTTTTGTTTTCCATTCAACAAATCGCCTGCTTGTATGCCATTTGAACCTCCCAAGCCTTTTCCTAACTATTTTGGGGTCGGCTACCAGTCTAACCAGATGCAGCTGAATACTCTATATAGCTAAAATTTAATTTGAACTCTTTATTAGTGGCTTTTGTGGACATGATAATTATTCAGATTTGTTACAGCTGTAATAGCAATCACGTCATTTCGTTTAAAATACGTTTTTATTTTTATTAATTTATTTAAGTATCTTAATAAAGATTATTTTCTATTTTGTGAATGTGAGAACGCTGTGGTCTAAGTGGACTGTACATTTGTTGGCCACAATTATTTTGTTAAGTACCTGGTACTTGTTGAAAGACCTGCACTGCCCTCCCATACCTAATAACACTGAGTTATTTGAAAATATTGTGAAAGCCAATTAATTTTAAAAGAGTAACCGTGGAGTTTCTTGCCGGTTCTTCTCCATAGGAAACGACCAATTGGAACCGTGCACCTAGCTTCTGACGTTTCATAAGTGCCCTTGTAGGTTTATGTGAAATTAAATATTTTGAATTTGAATGCTTACGAATGAAGAACAATTTATAGATAAAAATATTCTATGTCCCATGCTATGTCCTAATCCAGGTCATGATATATCTGTGTGCCAAGTCCGTTCAGCTGTTAACTCGTGATTGATTAACAAACCACCAAACATACAGACTTACGCATCTATACTAATAATAAAAGAAACAGTTTTTTTGAACGCGCTGATCTCTAGAACAACCATCTTTTTGCATTTGATAGCCCAATTCATGAGCCTACTCCTCATGTTTATAGGCTATTTAACATCACCCTACGACTCTTAGAAACCGAGCAAAAAGAAAATAAGTCTAAAATAGACCACGTTCGCACGGACGCCGGACGTAATAAAATCGCAGCGATTTTTTTTCGCGTATTGTGTTTTCGATGCTCTCCTAGTGCCGAGAGATATTTTTTTTGTCAAAATTCCTATATTTCAAGATTTAAATTTCTTTAATAGATTACATTTTCAACTTTAGCACTAAAGTGTAAGGTTCAAAGTTGATTGGGAAAATTTGACAGTTTTGGGTACGTTGTATACAATACGACTTCTTCAAGAAAATGTACTTACGGGTATTTCAACTCTCTCCAGTACAAAACATGCAGATAGAACTTTCCTACAGAATGAAGATCTGAACAGGACTTGAGCGTGACACAGCTGTATGTCTGCTGTCGCCATCTTGCCTGATTCGGTTTCCTGTTATTGGATTATTACTTTTAGTGTCTTCAATTTAAGGAACTGTTTACAGTGTCTACACCATGTTTCTTCCGTAACCGATGCTATATGGCTTCATCCGTGGTTGTAATAAAAGTGACTTCTTATTATTCCGTTCAATTAATAGTAAGTATATGCTTAATATTATAAGTAGGTAACATTTTAAATAATTTGAATAAAAAATAAAATTCTGAATTATTATTCTGAGTCTGTGTTGTCCCACCGCTGGACAAAAGTCTCTGCACTTTTCCCGGTCTTCTGCAATTTTGGGGCAGTCCTATAAGCAGAAGTCCAGCTCATCACGCCATCTCTTTCTGGACCTGCCGCTTGAAAGTGATCAAGTGATAGATAAAAATAACACAAAATAAACAACGAAAAAAAAACGATCCATAAAGAAAGTGTTGGTGGTCCTTGTACCAAAGTCAAAAAAATCTGCCTACCCTTTTCCCAACTTTGTTGGGGTCGGCTTCCAGTCTAACCTGCCTATCTGTCCTCCACAACCCAGTGACTGAGTAACACGATACCCTGTTAAGACTGGTTTTCGAAACAAAGTTAATGGGTTCCAGTTTATTACGGTTGCAAATTAACGTATTTTCTTTCTTTTCTTTTTCTTTCTAATCTTTTGATAACGTAAAAAAAGAAAAAATATGTGTACGTTATTTTTTTATAATATACCTACAAGACGAACAATTTTTTTTTTGTCGTTTTCCCTATTGGAGCGGCCTATGTCCAGCAGTGATCTGCTGTAGGCTAACGGTAGTAATGATGAAGAATTTAGTAACCTTACCTCATAAACAGTTATTTCAGCACCCCATCTATCCATTGCCAGATCCTCAGCCTTGATCCAACCGTGGAGATACTGACGCGCAGACCTTGGCAGCGGTTGGGTTTGATCGTCAACCCACTGACTAACCGCTGGGGCGGTGACCTTCGGCGATTGAGAACTGGTGCCTGAACGCTGCCCTGACTCCTTTGTGGCCGCCTTCAAGCCCAAGGTAAATAAAAATGTTCTGAAGCCCGCTGTATTCTTCATTTGCAAAGATAGAAAGGTATAACCTTAGACTAAACTACGACAAAAACGCCAACTAAAAAGGTATAAGAAACAAGATATCACAAACGGACAAATTAAAAACATAAATCTCTGTTTGCTGTCGCGCAGTCGGGTAGAAATAACATTGGTTTTCATGTAGATGATCCAACACACGCGCCACCATCCATACGTCATGTTCGTGAACGGGCGCCGTCAGTTGGGACTGGTCATCTCTTAGCTGCCATGGCTTTTTTAAATTTATTTTAAGTTTTTGAATGATTTTTTATTTTTTTTATTACGGACGCTTTTACGGACTTGCACGTCTTTCTACCTTGTTCTCACAAGCATAATTTCAAAATGAATGATGTAACCAATATTTTGTATAAAATTTTTGATTTAAAAGAGTATCCATGGAGTTTCTTGCCCGTTCTTCTCCATAGGTACCTACTACGCTTTGGAATGGGCAACTAGCTTCATAGTTTTGACTGACCGACCCCTTGACGATTTAAAAGTGCCTGTAAATGGTTTAATTGAAATAAATGCTTTGAGTTAGAGTTTGTAGCCGGAGTCACACGTCTTTAATTATGTAACTAAGCATACATTGTACAGATTACGTGTGATTCCAACGCTACCTCATTTGTCAAAATACGACGAGTAGTTTAGGAATTATGAGGGAACAGATGGAAATACATAAATAGCCCGGTAAAAGCATAACTCTCCTATAACTTTGTCGCAGTCGCGTTAAAATGGTAACGGTTTTTCTTTTTATCATATTATATTATTCTTATTTTATAAATATCATATGCCTAGCCTTTTCACAACTATGTTGAGGTTGTAGGTACATATTTTATATAAATTATTTTGACTTAATTTTACTCGAATTTGGCCTGTATTACATTATTTTCAATTTAACCCCTTTAGGAGACGTATTTTCAGAAATCCTTCCTTAGTTGGCTTAGTTAAAAATACTGTGGGAAATTTCGTGCTTGTAAACCCAGCGGATTAAGGTACCATTCCGTACCCGACCGCAGGAGGCAACTGCAGGCGACGCGTCACCGCGACACGACTGGTTTCTATGAAATACCTTCCGTAGCTAGCGACACGTCGTTGGCAGCTACGGGCGAGTGACAGGCGACACGTGCAGCGACCGCAGACCAGTAGTAGCGAAAACACGTTTTTCTATCTTCTATCTACCAACTGGAATACGGGCTGCTGCCGCCTGCGGTCGGGTTCGGACTCATGACTGCAGCGAGTCAGCGACATTAGGCTACATTTCGTGACGTGTCGCTGCGACACTTCGCCTGCAGTTGCTGCCTACGGTCGGTTATGGAATGGTACCTTTACATTGCGTACGTTGTCTGATGTATGTCAATTAATAAATGAATTTAAGATTTTAAGTAGTTAAGGGTTGATACACAGATTTAAATCTACGGATATGTAAAATCTATAACCGTACCAGACCCCATCCATCTGGATGTAACTCATTGTCTCGAAACTCTCTGAAGGGACACTCCAAAGGATCCCGAATGGTAAAATCCGGAGATTTTGTACTCTCTAGATGTTTTCGAGGCATTTTGGTTAAAGCAGTCTTTCCAAATAGTATTAAATTATCACGTTATTATTTTTTTGAAGTGTCAATCTGACACCATAATACGTTTTTTTATTTCTAAATGTCATTAAGAGATTTTCAGCTAAGTAATTATTTGATATTTGCATAAAGGAGGTGTGTATGCTACTAATGGTCCGGAGTCCGGATATTTTCATAGAACATACGAAGATTACAACCGATTTGCCACTTAGACCTCTAACATAACTAGCAAAAAATCCGGATAATATAAGATAAGAATATTTATTTGAATTGTAAAGCGTAACAAACAAACAAACTCACTTTCGCATTTATACTGTTAGGATAATTCTAGCTGCGCCCCGCGTTTTCACCCGCATAAGTCTCGATCCCGTAAAAATATCGGGATGAAAAGTATTCTATGGCTCAATACAGTTCATGGTCCACCCATGTGCTAAATTTCATCCAAATCCGTTCAGCCATTTTAGCGTGAAAGCTTAACAAACTCACATCCGCAGTTATAATACCAAGTTAGGTTAGTTAGGATGGGTACCTATTTATACGTAGGTACATTAATGCATTACGGAACATACATTGTAAACAATCAAATGAATTCTTGTCAGTTTATTGATATGTTTGAGGACGACTGTAATACCTTACCAATCCCTTGTGGAAATACGCGTGTGATATTATGGTAAGTAACAGTAATTAATTCCCTTGACAAAAGTTGCGCTCGGATACCTAAGTAGTTAGTGTTGATTATGACTAGGTATATATTTAAATTTTAGTCTAGGTACTTGTATAGATAGTGCAATCCACGACGACGCGCCCCACTCCGCGATTACTGTACTGTAAGCTATACTTTAGTACGGAGCGAAGCGGAGCAGGGCGCGTCGTCGTGGATTGCACTATCTATAGTCGAGCACGGTTTCACAAGCATAAGCCTAATAGCATAATCAGCCCATGATGTCCCTACCTCTGGGACACAGGCCTCGATGAGAGGGAGTGTGCCATAATCCGCCACGCGGGCCCAGTGCGGGTTGGTGAATGTCAAAAGTGTCTTCAAATTTTTATAAAAATACCACAGAATACATAACATAACATCATGCCTGTATTCCCTGAAGGGTTATGCAGCACATTTCGTTTATGTTTAAGTTCCATGTAATAGGCTCACCTATTGCCTTCAACCGGGCACAAATCCAGACTCCGGGCTGCTACTGAGAAATTTGAGATGGAAAAACCCAATAAAACTTTGTCCGACCCGGGAATCGAACCCAGGACCTCATGCTCAGCAGTAGCGCTTGCGACCACTAGACCAACGAAGCAGTCTCAGATTTAAAAAAAACATAAAAAAGTGCTCTAATAATTAAAATAACCTCAAACTCAAAACTCAAAGCATTTATTCCAATTAAACCATTTACAGGCACTTTTGAACTGTCAAGGGGTCGGTCAGTCAAAAATATATGAAGCTAGTTGCCCATTCCAAAGCGTAGTAGGTACCTATGGAGAAGAACGGGCAAGAAACTCCACGGACACTCTTTTATATAAAAAGAAAAAAAAGAAAGAAAATACGTTTATTTGCGGTAAAATATGACGCAAGCAAAGAAAAACAATTTTTTTTAAACAAATTATTGGTTATATCATTCATTTTGAAATGATGCATGTGAGAACAATTTAGAAAGACGTGCACGTTCGTAAAAGCGTCCGTAATAAAATAAAAAAAAGAGTCATTCAAAAACTTAAAATAAAATAAGCCATGGTAGATAAGAGATGACCAGTCCCAAATGACGGCGCCCTTTCACGAACATGACGCATGGATCAGCACCATTCAGCTCAACCATTTTGAAGGGAGCTAAATGATCCAACACACACGCCACTATCAGCGAGACATTTGAGTGAGCATGACATCTTACTCACAGCCGCCAGGGCACATTCAAGTCAACAAAATACTACATATTACCCGGTAAAAGGTAGCTCTTTAGTATATAGTACTCACACCTGTGCTATGCAATTATATAATACAAAAGAAATTGAGTTTATACAATACAAAGATGGTCTTACAATCTTCAGCAGCTCCAACAGTATTTTCAAAATGTTAATCAATTAGTTGTGGTTGTGGAGCAGGACCAGCAATGAGCCAAGCATTTTTATCAGTGATGTAATCCCCCAACTTATAATATGCCTGCCTACATAGTGTGCGTTTTATACAAGATTTGAATTTCGTCTCATTCAGTTGAAGTATGTGGGGATGAATTTTATTGTAACATTTTAAACAGTACCACATGAAAGATGAGTCTACCTTAGCCAGTCTGAAACCTGGTTGTACTAATAGGTCCCTATTAAGTAATAGAACTAATAGTCCCTATAAAGAAATAGAGCTAACAAAAAAGTTCATTAAATCTAGCTCTGAACCCAGGTTATTATTACGTTTTTTACATAATATGTATTATAAAAGTTGTACAACCACATACCTACAAAGTGTGACCAGCTATTAAAAAATGCCAAAGTCATTGCGTGTACATAAAAAATCGTACTATGAAATTAATTTTTATAATAAAGAATAACATTTTATGAAATAAGTTTTAGAAAATAAGTTGTTATTATTAAGTTTGCTTCACTATTGCATTGGGTTGTACCTGTAATAATAGTTATACGTGATGATATAAATAAATAAATAAAATGAAAAAATAATTTTCGATATCTTCGAGTGAATAATATCAATAACTAATTATTATTTTTATTGAAAAAACGGATAATATCTTGTTTTGACCGGCTTTTAGGCTTATTAGTAACCCATGGAAAGCGGGGCATACATTGGCTTAACTTGCTCTCCGACGCATGAAGTGCTCATATAAACGATCGGCAATATAAACGAGTGCAAAAAGTTGCAGTCGACGCGTCGGCGGCTGTTGTCGACGACTGCCGCCGAGAAGCCCACAGCTGCAGTTGCAACATACACGAGCGGTGGCGTGTCGACGGCTGCCGCCAACGTGTCGACAGTTGCAGTTGTCTCTGCCATTAGCGAGTGCCACTCGTATATGTATATAAACACTTAAGAGGGAACAGGGCCCGCAATTCTCCATACAAACGTATTCCCCGTTTTTCTTCCTGATTATTGCCTCTAGAGCTGTCATTTTTTAAAAATAAAATCAGGGTCTCTATAGGCATGTCCCTGTCATTTCCTTTTTTTCAGCAATTAATAAGTAAGGAAACTATGACCCTCCAAAAATTACAAAAATGCCCCATTTTTACCGCCGTGATTAGAGGACTACCAGACTAATTCAGAAAAGTTTTTAGCATAAAAGAAAATAATAGGAACCTAGACATACTCTTTCTTAAAATTTTAATGTAAAAAATTATTAAATCAGCTTAGTTTTCGTGGAGAGAATAGGAGAATGTCAAACGTCGTTTTCGTCAAAATTTTTGTGATATAATCGGTCTGAGCTGCTGGCTGCAGTTGTCCCTATCGCACTTTACCGGGCTTAACTCGGTTTTTCGGGAGCAGCGCGACGGCAATAGTTTCTTCAAATACCTATTATTAACGAAGTAACAGTAGCCATCTCAAAGCTATCATTCCGTACTGTTTTACATAGTCACGAGCCCCTCATAATATCTTATCCTGGTATTAGATGAGACCAGGCACCCCAGCCCAGGCCGTGGTTACAAACCCAGACAGGCATGCAATTTACTTTGCACAATTTATATCATCACCATTGCTTGCAATACGACGATAGAAAACATCGAGAGGAAACTGGCACGTCATAGAACCAAACACTAGAAGAAAATTGTGATTAACCGACGTGGTGGATTGCGAGTCTCACAGAGAACAGGCATTCCAGCAGTGGATAAATTATAGGCTGATTATGCTATGCTCATGCTAAAACCAGAGACGAAAATGATAAATTATTCCTAGAACAGAATCAAAACCTACTGCTTATGCGCTCGAAGACATAATTAGTATGTAAATACAATAAGACGACTGTAATACAGATTTGATCTGACATTCTTGCGCTCGGACATGCAAGCAAGGTCGCGCCACAAAAAGTCTAGTCACGGACAAACTTACAAAGAATTTGAATGTATGTGTTGCATTGTCAACTGCTTTTTACTCATAGATGTTAAGTTCCTTATGATTGCTATTAATCTTCAGCAGAGTGACTCCTCACATCTTGACTAATACTGATCGCAGTTTGTTGACGAAGATTAATGCCCCAGAAACGATCACAGTTAAATACTAATGCAATCGCCTGGTTTCCGCGTCGGGAGAAATAGAGGTGTGTATAGAACAACCATATTATTTCACCAGTTAAGTATGTTTAAGGCCCATGTAAAGGGTGGGTTCCTATACAAGGTGGCAGGCACATCGAAGCAAAAAAGTTTTACAGTTTGTTTTTATTTTAAGTTTTTTGTTTTATTTAGTAGCATAAAAAAATCTGCTACACCATACATTTTTACCGCGTAGGTATTGCATTTTTCTATGAAACAGGATATTTTTTTTAATAACCGACGAAAAATGTCAACAGGGGAAAACTCGAAAGGGGGGTTCAGAATCATTCATATACGGAATCCATGGTAACAGTTTTCGCGTTGATGTCACCTTGTTTTTTCTTGCCCTTGCTGTTACGTAGAAATTCCTGACAGGAAAGCTAAATATGTTATTGTTGTCCCTAACAATGAATGTTTTTCTAACATTATACTGGGTCTGGGTGGTCCAAGAGTGACGTCATAAAAAAAAAGATTCCTCGTGTCCGAAAATACACCATGTATGTTCTTCGATTCTTGATAATTTTCGAGTTACGTTATTTTCTTTTTAACATCAAAAAAAAATATGGTAAACAATAAAAAAAAAAATATATACTTATATATTATTTTATAATATTTTTATACGGCACATTCTTTTATTGCAATTTTCTTTGTAATTGAATTTTCTCTCAGACATAAAATAATCATTTTCCTATTATTAATTCAAGATACAAAAATTTGATCGAAAAGGAGGAATTTACGTTCAAGTGATACAGAGTCTGAAAGAATAGATTATAAGTATACCTACCCTCACGACTAAGTGTAACTTTTTTCGGATCTAAATGCTTTTGGGTAGAATTGGCAACCTAACTGGAATCGTTACTGGTGCAATGTCGGTGTAGGTGCTATAGGTACACCTCTGCCTAACCCTTCGGGAAATACAGGCTTGATGTTTATATGTGTTTATCATGTCCGTGCATCCGACCATTCCAGTAACAGCAATTGCATAAATATACCCCCCCTGAGCCATGTAGACATTGTTAAGGGCATAAACAAACTTAAACCTAACAGTTATATTGGCCCCGACAACATACTTAAAGACTTAAGAAATATTTTCATTGATCCTCTTTGCCACATTATCAATTGAGCCCTGCAGACTGGTACATATCCCTCTGAGTAAAAAGTTTCTAGAGTTACGCCCATCCCTAAAACTCTAAACAAAAGTTCCGTTGAAGAATACCGCCCTATCGCAATCCTATCTTCCCCGGCGAAAGTTTTCGAAAACATCCTCCATAGTGCTATCTATGAGCAAATAAAAAAGTATCTTTGTAATGAGCAGCACGGTTTCAGAAGCAAAAGGTCAGTTGACACAAATCTCTTGACACTGGTGAATTATATCTCGTCTAGTTTGGACTGCGGGCGTCAGGTAGATGTACTTTACTTCGACTTCCGGAAGGCGTTTGATAAGGTTAACAATGACGTGCTGCTAATGAAGCTTAGCAAAATAGGGTTCTCATCATCTCTCCTTCGCTTCTTTGCAGACTACCTACGTGATCGACAGCAGTTTGTTAGGCTTGGTATGTACGTGTCGGGTACCTATCACACGCGTTCCGGCGTGAGTCAAGGCTCAATTTTGGGGCCTTTATTTTTTCTTATCATGGTCGACTATTTTCCTCAAGTTCTGTTTCATGCGAGATGCCTCTTGTATGCTGACGACTTGAAACTGTACCTGGAAATAAACTCCGAGCGTGACACTGCAGCAAAACATTGATGCGATATTCAATTGGAGTGTAGACAACAAGATGGAGTTTATTTCGTCCAAATGCTTCGCTATGACATTCGGTCGAATGCGGCACCCAGTTAATTTTGAATATAATTTAAATAATAATACCATCACAAAGTCTACAGCCATGAAAGACTTAGGAGTCACATTCGACCGAAAGCTCACCTTCCACGACCATATTATGACCATGGTAGCGAAACAATCCTACCAAAGGTTAGGTTTTGTTCTGCGTAATTGCCGCGATTTTCGCACCGTTCATGCCTTGAAAAAAATAATTCATGCGCTTGTACGTAGCAAGCTGGAAACCAGTTCTGGCGTGTGGAATCCACATGAAAGGACTTAAGCACTTTTATTAGAAAAAGTTCAAAAAGTGTTCCTTAGGTATAAGCAGAAACACGGCTACTATCCTACAAAATTCTTACTGCGTTGCCTCGGATACGACTGGCTAGAGGTAAGGTGAGCCGTGGCGCAATTGAAGCTCCTGATCTCCTTGATGTGTTGGCGCGCTTCTTTGTCCCAGACAATTACTGCCGGGGCAGAAAGCACAGGCTGTTTGCCGTGCCTCCATGTCGTACTGTTGCACGTGCTAAGTCGCCGATTCCTCGCACTCTGGCCGCGCTTAATGATCTCTTGGATTCTAACCCAACAGGCTGTTCTGTGTTCTGTTTGCGGATGGATGGACGAAGATTTTATTGGTATGTCAGAAGTACTGAGAGAGGAATTTATGACAGTGTTGTTAACCTTATTTTATTTTACTTATGTTTTCATGTTTTTATTTTGTAAGTATATTTAAATGTGGGTTCTAATTGTCTCTTTTGTATTTATAATTTTTGTTACTGTAATTGGTTGTAACCGTTGTAGCTAAATAAATAAATATATAAATAAATAAAATAAATGTTGTTTTTGCAAAATCAATCAAAATTAAATACCTAACTATTTTTAATTAAAAACCATGCAATGTTATTTGACCACTTATACCAATGCTGTATCGTAGGCGGATATGGGTCGGCATTTAATGCAGGAAATGAACCAATACGCTAAGAGTACCGGTTCGCCGTGAAAGCCTTCGTCGTGGCGTGGGTAATACCGCCCGCGATCAAATGGTTGACTAGTCTGTTTTATGTGGGAAAATATTGAGATGGTTGCTTGCTCTGCTTAGCAGGGTTTGCAGAGCTGCCGAAAATACCAGCCCATGAGAAAGTTTTTTTTTAACTCTGTTTTGTATGTCTCATGTATTATATTATTATTTATCCAATCATGTTCAAACTTAATTATTCAATATACCTACCTAATAATAAAAAGGTCCTTCCTTAAAACAGTTTCTTAAATTCTTCGATTCGCCATTTTATAAAAATGCGAAATAATTCAGATCAACTGAAGAATTAATAGTATTAGTCTTTATAATAACTAGTTCTTTATTTAATCTTTATTATCATCTAGTCACCATGAGTCCACAGTGGATGTTCATAAAAGTAGGCACTGCTGGAAATGATCCTCTCATGATGAATAATCATCTAAATCATTACAGATGGAACACGAATTATCACACGTTCACTATCCCCAGTACCAGGGTACGATCTCACCAAGAAGGCTCAAAAGTAAGTGGACTGAATTTTGCTGTGCAGGGTCGCTTTTTTATTTATGTTCTTTTCAGATTTGTTTTTTTTTATTAAAATTTATTTATTTGTCGGACTTAATGCCATAGGCATTTTCTACCAGTCAACCTTTGGGTGATGCAGAGACAAACAGTGGTAGGTGCAATAGCAAGAATTGAGGAATGAATCGGTTCACTGTTTGCGTGTTGTCTCTAATCACAGTATTAGCTGAGATCCAAGTAGACACACTCACTTATACATACCACCTTTACTTCTGCTTACCACTGAGCCACACTCATAAAAATCTACATAGTAAACAAGTTTGCTAAAGAGCAAGATTCAGGAAGGAAATACACCTGTTTTAAAGGTCACTTGTTACCTACATGAATCACTAGTGAACGTACTTTCACTCAGATTTCGATGAAATAACACTAAAATTATGATTGGCGCTCATTTCTTTTGGTGAATCACACGATATTTTGAGAGAGAAAAGAGAGTTTTTCAATGACTGTTCTGCGACCCATTTCTGTGACTCAGAAACTCAGATTTGAATGGATTATAGTTTTGAGAATTATTTTTCTTGCTCATTTAGATCAAAACGGATATTCACTGAATTAATTAAAAACACGTGTTTTACACGTTTTAAATATCTTGAATTGAATTAAAGATAGACGTCCTACCAAACCTGGTTTATAAAGAATATTAATTGCTTGTAGTGAAGCACAATTTCATTTTTGCATGGAAAAATAATAAATTATTTAGCATAGACACATTTTTGTTCTTCGTTAAGTCTCCAATGACCTTCCCAATAATAATTAGACTGAGAACATTTTTTGTTGTTTTTTCTTTTAGATTTTAATACTGTAGGTACGGGTTAGTACTTAGTAGACTCCAGCACGTCAACCTTCTACAATCTGTCAAATTTCTTTAATAAATTTTCAACTTTATCACTAAAGTATAAGGATCAAAGTTGATTAGGAAAGGAGATGGAAAACGGTGGGCCCAAATGTAATAAGTTAAGATATGATCTAAAAAAATAGTCATATTTTTTATCTTAGAATATGAAAAATCACCTCAAATCTCAATCTAGAAGCGGAGAAATATGGAAAGATAGTTTTCGTGAGATTACCGATTGAGTAATCGATTACACAGTTACGAAAATAAAACCTTTGCACTAAATAATTAACTATACCTAAGTAATTAAATGCACTATATAAACTTATGTGCAATATAGTGCATATAATTACAGTCATATTAATAAATAAAATATCAATTAATTACTGATAAACAATATTAATGATTATCGATTTCATATCGATTAACTAGACCGTTGCCAACTGCTCTAATGATCTTGTTTGCTCACTCGTTTCGTGTTTTCCGATGCGTTCTGAGTGCTTTCCCGATTGTTCTTCATTTATCACAACCTTTGCTTTGTATTTTACGGATTCCGACCCTGCCTACCTCGTACTACGCTTGCTTTCACACTGGACACCGAAGATCGCTCACACGTTTGACTTGGAATTGTTATTTTGGATTTTACTGCCGGCTTGTGGATATTGTTGAAACTATGGATCGCTGTGTGAATTGTGGGATAACAACTGATCACTGCAATACACTGGGTCGACGACCCTTACACGATGAAACAATTCTGTCAGTGATTCGGCAATGGCTCTCGTACAGGAAGGGAGGCTATAGTAATGCATTACTGTAATTGAATTGTAGGGAGACGAACTGTAGGCTGCTGCGCTCACATAATGTGCATTATATGATTATCTTAGCTGGGCTAGGTACCAAGATCAAATAGCACCTGCACAATTCCTAGACGACATTTTAATTATAGTTGAAGACGAATAAAACACTATATTACTTAAATGATTTTTTATTTTATTTTAGACATCCTTTCCGTAACTCCATACCTGTTACCTACATAGGTAGGTAGGACTGAAGTCATTGACGTTCATTCATATGATTTATCAAACATTTCCTACCAAATATAATTACTATTAGTGCAAAAGCACATATTTTGCACTTCCGGAATCAGCTGTTAGTTAAAGATTGTAACATAACCTCACTTTTACATAATCTCTTTTATCTCTGTTCTCAGATTGACAAAATCCGCTGAATTTTCAGTGAAAGGTTGATAATATATAAGCTATTAATTGACACCACTTTCATCTTTTTACACCCAGGCCCAAGATTGTATGTAATCGTTTCAGTCTCCTCTAACAGTTTCGGGTAGGTTGATGTGCTGGCGTCTGTACAACACATGGAAACTTAAGATCAGCCACGTATTCCCCTAAACGGTAGGCAGAGGTGTTCCTTAGGATACTTACATTTCGCCAGCTCTGTATACCAATGACTCCATTTGAAATAAGATATTTACTTGACTAAACCTTTTTTACAGTCCGTTCAACCGATTTTGACTTCTATTGCAATGGAGGCATGACATATGGCTGCTGCAGTAAACAGTTGGTATTGTAACCACTTTTTTTTTATTTTAATGCCATCCTCATGCCTACGCTAAAGAAGTCAAAATCGGCTGAACGGACTGTAAAAAAGGTTTGTTTATATGTCCAATCTTATTTCAAATGGAGTAAGGTGCTTATCAGAATAAATCCTGGCTTCCATGCAATAACGGGGCAAGACCAATAAATAAAATTAAAATAAAAAATGCTGAAAAAATACATTGTCAACTGACCACCCCAGGTTTTTGGCGTTGTTCAAAAATAGATCCCTCAAAGATAGATTGATAGATGTATTTCCAATTTGTGGGCAACGGGTTTTTGCTGTACACATCCCTGGTACCGGTCAGTCGACGACATAACGGATGACGTATTGACAGGATATAGAGACGTCATGACAATGCGATATATTTTAGACCATGGCTGATTTGTTAATATAGGATTTAAGAATTTAAAAAAACAATATAACTAACAAGCTGTGCCCCACCGTTTCACCCGCTGATAGATTTTTCTTTCTGACGTTTTTTTTGTTTTTTTCGGCTCTCAAGGGTTTTTGCGTGATGTTAAATAGCACAACCACCACAACCCACACCCACCACCCACCACACCATACCTTCTTCAAGCCACAATTTAAGTCCAACTGGCAGCAACCTTAAAACAAAAAAAAACAAACTCTTCAACTTTATTATATTATTATAGATATTATAGGTTTTGCATTTTAATATTCTTAGAGTTTGCGAACAACCTGTGGGTTTCGTGAGTTTTAATACTAGAAGTTGAATGACCATAGATAACCATCGGCTTTGTATTGATTGAGACTGGTGGTGAAGGATGGTTTTACAATTTGATTACAAAACTACACTATAAAGTTTTTGTCGTAGTTTTTACAAAAACCTTCAGAACAGATTCTTGACTTAGAGAACTTATTTTTAACCTAAATCGGACTCAACTTAAATATGAAGTTTAGGAATTTTAACTTTGAGGACTATGCTTGGAGTTTCCCTACGTGATCGAATCAGAACTGAAGAGATCCGTAGAAGAACCAAGGTAACCGACATAGCCCGAAGAATTACCAAAATTAAGCGGCAGTGGGCAGGGCACATAATGGTTCGCAGAACATATGGCTGATGGGGCTAAAAGATTTCGGAGTGGCGATCGTGTACCTACCGGAAGACGCAGTGATTAAAGGCCTCCCATATATATATAGATAGTGCTTGGGGGAGGCCTATGTCCTGCAGTGGTCGTCTTTGGGCTGAAATGATGATTATAAACTTCAAATTTATTACTTACCTGTGTGTTTCATAATATAGATTTTCTCCAACTCAACTCACATTGGCTTAGATCATCAAATAACTAGTATGCGTTTTTAGTTATTGGCAAAACAATAACAATAAAACAGAAGCAAAACTACATTACATTGCTCTATAAACCTTCAATTACCTCTAATATAATCAATCAGCCTTCATCGAAATGTTTTTACCTATATGTCGTTAACTGCTCAAGGTGAACCAGCAGTCGAGTTGTAAATGTCGACTACATTCATCGTTATGATTTAAATCACTTGATATACTGGTCTTCGGGGCATCTGGTGGTTGATAAAGGTGAATGATGGAGTATGTTTGGTTATAGGAAGGTATTTCTATTTTGATGGTACAGTTATCATCATCAGAAAACGCTCACAGCTAAGCTTGGACTTTCCAAAAACTGTTGCAGTCTTTGGCGAGAGAGAATAATATGTTTTTATATATTACGTTGAATCAGACGAAAAAATAGTTTTCTGCTCTCAGATGAACCACACACCATCTAGTACAGTAGTACTCTTGCAACGACACAATAATTACAGCGCTAATCGCCTACAGTTACTCGTATATTCACCTAGAAATTGCCTCTCTTTCTATCGCGTATCTCTTGTAGATACAAGAGATGTAATTTCAATCAGAAGAAGAAGCAGTCAGAAGAGAGGCAATTTCAATCAGAAGAAGAAGCAGTCAGAAGATTCTGACTACGTTCCGTCCACTGAATTCGACAAGTCGAACCCGCAGCGTGTACTTGTAGCTTCATACCTAAAATGCGGAGTGAACCATCTTTATTCATCTTTGTTATAGTTTTTTTAAGTGTTTTGTTTATTTTTCCTCACACACTTTTTCCTCAAATGAGCTTATTAATATATTCCTCTAAATTAACTTGATTTTAATGCGCCAGCGGCTATTAGCGATGTTTTTTATTTTTATAAATATGTCCTGCTTATCAACATTTATTATTATGAAATTATATACAACTTACTATTATTTTCGATTATAAAAGCAACGAATCTCTAATTAATGAAAGAAACATCGCAAAATGATCTTGTTTGTGACACAGTTTCATCGTTTAACATAATAATATTACGTATTTTGAGTTCATTGAAGTTCACATTTAAATCGTATTATGTAAACGTTTAAGAAACAGGTGTGCCCGTTTTTGGTTCAACGATGTTTACACCTGTGGCAACTCGCACATGAATTTTTAGGGTTCCCTTTCTGTTTATGACGTGTGAAATTTCTCACTTTATTACACACACAAGTTATTGTAAAAAAAAAAAATTGCTTACTGATTGACTGTTTCATAATGATCGTTTCAAAGTTAGGTACTCAAAGAAGGTTTGATTAAAATAAATGCTGGTAATCTAAACATAACTTAACATCACGTTTGGATGTAGCAGAGATCTATATGATGGCAAAATGTGGGTATACACATTTCACCAGTTATGTTTAAATCCCATGTAATAGGGGGCGAGCCTGTTGCCAGCAACCGGGCACAAATCCAGACTCCTGAGAAATTTCTGATGGAAAACGCTTAACAGTAGATCTAAAATAAGGAGCAAACCAACTTTATTAAAATATTTTTTTTTACACAGGAATCGAACTAGTGACCTAGATACATAAATAAATACAATATTATTCACAATTGATTGCAGACAACACTGTGTGTTAGTAAGTATAGTTGGAAATAATATATTTAGTAGGTACGAGTGTAGATGTATTTTTAATAAGTGCTGATGCAATATTCTCATTCGTTGCCAATTTACGATACAAGGTGAGAACATACATTTTTGAACCATCAAAAAAATATGGAAAAAAACTGATCATGGTCCCAAATCGAACTAAACGGGCACAAAGTGAGTAGAAAATATTTATATGAGCCGTAAACTTAAAAGCGTGCATGCCAACATTAATAATAATATTTTAATACTTACATACATTTTTTTAACTTTATTTTGCTCACAAGCACCTGAATAATAAATGTAATTATAAATATGAATTTAACTCAAATAATTAACAATAATAATTAGTGATAATGAAATGCCAAAATGTGTAATAAACCAATATGTAAAATTATAAGCTTAAAATTATTCTATGTATTGATGGTTTCATAAAGGCTTTTTAATTTTTATATTTTTAAACTTTAAGTTTATGCCACCATATTTAAATGATAATCCTATTCATGTTCCACGAGAGCTTTCGGCCACTGTCCAGAAATATTACTTTTTTAAATAGACCAATAGTAAACAGAAGTAGACCAGTACCTTAATTAAGTAATACACGATCAATCGCAATTTGAATCGTTTTGAAACAAATTGCTAATACATTGCTTCACAAGTTCGAAAAATTAAATCTACTCAACAACGTAAATAACGTAATGAATGTTGTTATAGTGTCAAAATGAAACCAATTTGTCGTAATCGTTTACGAAAATGTGTTGCGTAATTAGATAGCTGCTCAGTTTTTAATTTTGGACAGGTAGTTAAAATCACCTGGACTTGATACACGCTGAATTTTATCGAAGCTATTTGATGAGCAAAAATAACCCCTTAGCTCGATTTTTTTTTCATGTTCTTAATTGTGGAACGTTTAGGTGTATAATAAATTAATATTTTACTTAGAACTGGCACAGAAATCTCGATGTTTTCACATATTGCCATTGCAGCCACAAGGGGCGGGTCACTAATTCATACAATAATATTGTAACATTTTCTACTATTGTCGCGATCGCCAAACTATCTACCAAAATGGGTGATGCCCGTTTATTGAAGTTATAGCACAGAAAAATGTTCAAAAGAAGAGTATTACAAACTTTTGCCACTAAGATGGGCCTTGTAGCAAGAACCCTTTCGCACGGCTTAATTGTTATTTTTGTTGTTGTTTGTTTGTTAGAGAAGTATGCAATAGTAGTTATTTTTCCACTGCAATCGGCATTTTGTTTTTGTCACGACTGTTTGTTTGTTGTTACTTGCCAGTGTCGTAACCACAGAACATTTATACTCTACGAGGTCGTAACACAGATTACGCAATGTAAATTGACATCAAGCCATAGATGAAATTGTCAAACTTCTACTGCTTGAATACGAGGCTTTTGGCTTCTTTGTATGTATGTGTGTATTTTATGTCATTTTGTTGAATTTGCGTTTTGTTTGTGCAGAATAAACAATTTTTCTTTCTTTCAAGAACCCACCAAACTTTTTCATAATCCTCATCTCATTTAAATATTATCGCCAGCATTTTAATATGTGATACACTTAGCAACGCTTCCTGCATGCGTTGCACTGATATAATTGTCACAATCTACTCAGTAATTCCACAATAAGGTCAGTTGCAAAATGTACTGAGTGAAAGTAGTTTTACACCACCAGGTTTCAAGACCCGTCCCTCTATACACTTTCCTAGAAACGTCAGGTCTTTGGACTGGTTGATTAATGACCAGTCTATAAGATCTCTTGACTTGGTTCATCTTCAAAGACACATAAAACAAGCTAGAGATCTGTCGACTGGTTTTGAGTACAACATAGTTGGGCAAATACTCGATTCTGGTTTAACGATTGTGTCTCGATGAATGATACGTTAATCATTATAATCGTATGATCGGTAATTTGACAGAATTTTTAGTGTTTCGTCACTACAGAGATTATTTTGTTTATAATGATACGTCTGGAGTGCATTTTGAAATGTAATTTGGAAATTGTCTTAGATCTGGATAGGCTCCTTGAAAAAGAGATCGGTCAGTAATAACAGAATTTTGAAAGCTGATTTAGTAACGAGTGATGATATAGTTTAACTACAAAATACTGATATTCATCAGCATCCAATTAGCCTGAAAAGCGACCCCAACTTAGCTGGGAAAGGGCAGATGATTAAATAATTATAGTTACCAGGGTGTAAGTTAAGAATCAAGATATACCATCATAAATGCAATGTCTACTTACTTAAATTTTCTTGGTCAGTCAAGGTGTGGATGATATCAATATTAGGGTTATTAGTCAGATAAAATTAGCTTTTTGGCCCATGAAACTCGTATTGGACCGTATTTGTTTTTGTGAAGATTAAAGTGTCAAGAATTTATTCCCATAAAAATAATAGGTGAGGGAGGCAAGGTGCCAAAATAATGGTAAAAACCAGTTTTTCGCTTCTAGAGCAAAAACTGCCGCCGCCGCGGGCGCAAAAAGTACCTGAACTTCAATAACTATTTAAACAGCTTTAAGATTAAATTTGTAGTTCAACTCCTACTTAATGCACGGAAACCAAAATTTTTACATTTTTAGAAAATGAATATAGAAAAAAAATAGAAAGAAAATAAATTTATTTAACTCAGGTCAAGGCACACAACATTCACAAAAAACAAAAAAAAAAAATATATATTAAAATTACTTAGTATAGTACTGTGTGCCTTACGGCTGCGCCAAATAGGGCCAGTTCAGCATAAATGCCAGACAACTAGCGTCTGACGCTAGTTTTCAACTGGACCTTATGTTACGAGGACGTCTTACGGATGTAAATCAGTTTTATAGTGTGTAAGTGTTTTATATTTAAATAAAAATAGATAATGTGGAAAAAAAATAAAAAAATATAATATTAAACTCGATAAAAGATACAATTATAGGTAATTATATAGTGCTGTGTAAGGAAAGAAATAAAAATGGTATAGTTGCACAAGAAACAATTATCGGTCGTCAATAAATAATAGAGAACTATATCATGGATTCATAGCAATGAAATATTTAAATTAATCATGTCTAGCTTCCGTTGCGCTCCATGAGGTACTGCCGGAGGCTTCTTCTAAATGTATTGATCGTATTAATAGATCTTTTAGGTGGTGGCAGGTTATTCCACACTTTCGAAGCCTCATAACGGAAGCTACCTCTAAAAGCGGCTGTATTATGAGACTGAGTCGAGAGTTGCTGCGAGCATTGCCTTCTCTCACATTCTCGTCTACTCGCTACCCAACTCAACTTGTCGTACAGGCAGTCCGGTTTTTGGCATTTAACTACACCGAATAGAAGGCAAGCCAAGTGTAGTTTGCGTCTGGACTTCATTTTTAGAGTTAAATGCTTGTTTAGGAAAGGTGTAAGGTGTTTTGTTTGAGATGTAAATACCCTACGAGTCGATTTAAAAAAAGGTCCCTTTTTGCAAAAGTCGACGGTTTGCAAAAAGCTTGCAACAATTTGATCTGAAAATTTAACTGTAGTTAGAACTTAAAAGGCCACAAAACTGACATCATATCAAAATTTCAGCTCTCTATCACTTCCGGAAGCGAGTTATTAAATTTACAAGATTTGCAAAAAAAACGTGGTTTTTTGCAAATTGGGGACGATCATCTGGACCGATTTTGCTTTACTGGGACTCCCTTCTCTTTGTTTTTTTATTATTTTTATTTATCTTTATTTCAGGTATACTTAAACCATAAATACATTATGGGTACATATTGCAACTTTTTTTGTTTGAGCTGTAGTTTTTGCTCTAGAAGCGAAAAACTGGTTTTTACCAATTTTACCATTTTTTTGGCACAGGCAGGGTGAAAATGATCTTAAAAGTTGAAAATTTGTAGTTCAACTCCTCTTTATTGCACAGGAACCAAAATTATTAAATTTTTCGAAAATTTTAATACCATTTTCACCATTTTTTTGGCACCTTGCCTCCCTATATTCACCTATAATTTTTATGGGAATCAATTCCTGACACTTGAATCTTCACAAAAAAAAACCGGTCAATAGGAATTTCATGGACTTTTTAAGATTTTTTCGCTAATTCTATCTGACTATATAATAGATGTGAATCGAAGGCAAAAGACAGCTCGGTAACGACTGGCTACGGAAGGTGGAGAACCGGGTAAGTGGCGCACCGCGGGAGAGGCCTAAGTCCAGAAGCAGAATGCGAAAGGCAGAGTTGATTTGAATGGATCTGGAATGTGGTTGTGGTAATATAATAATAGTATTGACGAAACTGAATTTAGATCAATTGCTATCAGGAGCTCTATTTGCGCCTGAAGCTAGTTGGCCAGTCTCAACGGCTTCACACAAGTATATACTAAAAACATACATAAAATCTGTCTCACGCAAATTATAAGTATAACACAATTTTAGCCCTATGCAGAAGTGCAAATATTAATTATTTGCACTAATTGCGCATAAGGTAGATAATATCTATAAATATATTATATTTACTATCTTTATATATCGTGTCTTTTGAACTGATGTAGGCTGTTCCATACAATTCTATCCCAACCAAATGGCGACGATGAGAAGGGTTTGTTCAAATTCATGGCCCATGTCTTGTGAAAGTAGAATTGTTTAGAATACGATGGGACTGATATACGCTATGCCTAAAAGCCCCTATAAACACATAAAGAAAAAAGAAAAAAAAAACTTGTCTCATTCGATAACGTTACCGTTAGATCATATTTGGCAATATTTGTGGAACCTGTTCTTGTTCGGTTATGATATATTAGTGCACTAATGCAATTGGCAACATTGCAATTAACTGTCAGAGGTTTTTTGTTAGGCATATAATTAGATTTTGTCACACTATGAATAAACACTATATAAAATTCTGTAATGACCCATAAGAAAAATTCTATTGTTGCTGAGTGATTCATTATATTATATGCCGAATATTTTTTTTATCTCTGATAATTAAGAAATTTTGATATTTCCTCAATAAGTTTCTCGGAATTTTGTGTATATGAGATTTAGATATTTACCATAGATTTAGTATAACGCATCATAAAAAGTTATCTTACATCTAAAAACTTGCTAAATTTCGGTTGTCGAAAAGTAGATCCAAAACGTTCTATAAGCCTACTATAAAGTTATAAAAGCCAGAACCCAATTTTATCAGTACTATAAGAAAAATATGGCCGACTCTACAGCAGCCCGAGGCGCACGCACAGAACGCTGCGTATCGGGCGCGCGCCCAGATAGATTTGCGTCAGTGTTTTTATTTTCTATTATGGAGACCCTCTCCCTGACCAATTCTTTCAAAACTATAGGAATTGAAGCATAAGTATGATAAATTGTAATTGTGTAAGAATGAGAGCGTGTATGAGAACGTTTACGAAACAAAACTTACTTTGAACACATTCTAGCTGTCAAACCTTTTCCCCCTCCAACCAATTTTATTGGAACTAGTCTCCGGTCTTGATTAAATTTTTTTTATTACAAATAACTAGGTAGGTATTCAAAAGTTTTCGTCGCTTCAATAACAAATTCATTGGCTTTGAAAGACGCGCCGCGTCAAATTGCATTTACTAATAAAATTACGTGTTTACAGTACGTTATAATGTCTATGGTCACAATTATTCTGTATCAAGATTCGATATCATAATGAAGTCATCCCACAAATTGAATGTTGGTCAATTTGTGTGATGATTTCATTAAAATGGCAACATTTGGATTTATAAATTAACCTAAACGACATAATTATTAGCTATAGAACGTTTAAGGGACTTTTATGAATACAAAATTTTATCGAAGGTTTTATAGGCTTATCGAACAATTTATCTACTGAACATCTTAAACCTTTGATCAGCTTTTTATGAATAATACCGTAAATCTATGCTAATAATAGTAGTATGTAGTTTGGAGTAAAGTTTAACAAAATAAAGCGTTATCACGATTATTCACAGCTCTTTTCTTGGCACTGCCAAATTGACTTACCATATTTTCAAAAAGTTACCGTTAGACTGGTATGATAAGCTAAAAGCTTACATAATAATAACATAACATCACGCCTATATTCCTCGAAGGGTAAGGCAGAGGTGTACTTATAGTACACCCACATTTCGCCAGTTATGTTTTAAGTCCTATATGAGGCGAGTCTACTGCCATCAACCGGGCACAAATCCTGTCTTCGGGCTGTTACTGAGAAATTCGTAGAGGAAACATAATATTACATAATAATCCATCTACTAAACTGCATTTTCAATCACCAAACACTAGCCTGACCCTAATATGTTCCGGCAGTGCTCAAGAGTTTATTTTGTGGTCTGACCCACTTTCGTAAGTTCGGTTATTGATTCCAATTAGTAATGGTAGATTACCATTAGGTATGCAGCGAATAGCAGAACCGTATATGTATGTAGAATTATATGCTGATTAGAGCATGAAAGAGGGCTATGAATTAGGTGGTGTTTGCAATATTTTTAGAAACTATAACATAATGAACGGCTAGACTAATTTTAAAGTCTCTTTTTCGTGACGGTATTGAGTGCGTTCAAATCCCACCGTATCAATTATTATGAATGAACAATATGAATTGGAGGAGGTCGTGGTTCCGGGGTCGCGGGAAAGTCTGAAAGGGATACCGTGGCCCCTGGCAACGTACAAGCACCTGAAAGAACACGGGTGGGTTTTAGTCAGTAATACTCTGACACGCCCTGATAATATCCCACACAAAAAAAATGAAAAAAAGGAGGTCGAGGCTAAGTAAAAACAGCCGCACGGGACAATCCATCAGGTTAAGTTACGCTTGCTGCAGTTGACCCATAGATGGGGGTAACCATCATTATTACATAATCAGACCCTTCCGTGCCTCGGAAAGTACGTAAAGCCGATGGTCCAGGCTGCCATTTGTGGATCTTTGACAGTCGTTACGGGTCGTCAGAAGCTCGAAAGTCTGACAAACAAACTTACCTAAGGGTATCGTATTACCCAGTTACTGGGTTGTGGAGGTCAGATAGGCAGTCGCTCCATGTAAAATACTGGTATTCAGCTGCATCTGGTTAGACAGGAAGCCAACCCCAACATAGTTAGGAGAAGGCTATGCAGATTGATTGAACAATATGAGATCACGTAAACGAACGGAGATCGCGTTTGTTGCGAAACTGAAGAGGGTATTACACCCATTTTTGAAAAGTGTCTCCTTTTACAAAACCGTCCTCCAGGTATTATTTCAATAAAAAAAACGTGGTTTCGAAAATAATAAAAAGCCTTTATAGATTAAAGGTACGCTGATAGTTGACAGTTAACACTTTTTCTAAATTTACATAGCCGTATGACGTAATAACACGGCGACTACTATCTAATGGTGTTATGAAACAGATTAAAAAAGCAGAAGCCTTTGAATTGAATTTTAAAATTTAGTATGCTATTTTATGAACTAAAACTAATGTTTTCCGACTGCTTTTTGGTTAAGCTATCTCAATAATATATTTTTAGATTTTTTCTCTTATTGAGTAAAACACCCTATTGGTTCTCAACAAACGCGATCTCCGTTCGATGCGAAACACACAGGATGAGTCGTGTTAGATATCCTGTTGTTTAATCATTCTCGGTCTTATATCGATCCAGCTTAGTAAATGTTCTATGTTATGGGGTTTGGTTTCCGCACTCAGTCCGTCAGGTGGACCATTGTGCGTGGGCCATAGTGGCCGTTTAGGGGGTTATTCCAACCAGCCCACCTCCCTCCAGAAGGCAATTAGGTCTCCTGGTTTGTCTAGAACATCTGTGTATGATTTGGGTGACCCGAGGGTGTCTGTTCTGATCTGTGTAACGCCCGTGCATTCAAAGAGCACGTGCGCAACGGTCTCCTCAGCCTCCATGCACGCCCTGCACAGAGAACTGTCCGTTATGCCTATTGTGTGGAAGTGTTTGTTTAGCGAGCAGTGTCCCGTGATGGTCCTTGTCACCAGGCGCAGGCCGTTCCTGTCCAGACGTAAAAGACGCCTGGTCAGCCTACTATCCAACGTTGGCATAGCTTCCTTTGACTGCCGGCAGCCCGGTGTCGAGGACCACCATTGCCCTGCTTGTGTGTGGGTGATTTCCTGTAACCACCTGCGTATTTGGTTGAAGGGGATAGGTACGATAGGCTCGGGTCCACAGACTGCCGTGCTGGATCCTCGTCTAGCAAGTTCGTCAGCTGCGTCATTATCTAGCGACCCGCTGTGTCCTTTTATCCATTGCAGTATCACCGTGTTGTGGCTAGAGACCGTTATTTGTTCTAATGCCTTGTGACATTCTAGTGTTAGCTTTGAGGTAATAATTTTTTTCCGTAATGATTGGAGAACTGAGGCGCTGTCGGAGAGTATACGTATACGTAATCCTCCTGGCTTCTAGGGCGTGGACCGCATGTATGATGCCTACACACTCCGCCTGATAGACGGTGTTGAACCTTCCCAGCGGTCTGGATATATTTATGTTGAGTTCATGTGAGAAGACTCCGACTCCGGTCTTCGAACCGTCGGTGTATACTCTCATTTCTTTGGGGCCTGAGTAGTCACACTGTTCTTCTGTAAGTGTTATGTTATAGTGCCTTTGAAAATGGATAGTATTCGGGGCTTTGTCGCAGGGTGATGCCATCATTGGGTTTCGTTTGATCGCATCCTCCTTTATGCGTGTGTGCTTAATTCTAGAATCATTACTTAGGGTTCCCGATAACTGGAGCCTGAAAGCGGCCAGGGCCGCTTCCTCCCGTACGGTTAGGTGTAGAGGCGGCAGCCCTAGCATTGCCTGTAGGGCAGCGGTCGATGTAGTTCTCATACAGCTAGTGATTGCGACACAAGCAAACCGCTGCAGTTTCTCGAGATCTCTCTGGGTTGTGCTCAGGTCTGTCCTGGGCCACCAGACCAGTGAGCCGTATGTGATGATTGGTCGGATGACTGTGGTGTATAGCCAGTAGGTAACTTTGGGGCTGATCCCCCAATTCCTGCCAAGCAGTCACTTGCACTGCCACAGGGATATGCTGGCTATTGTAATAGTATAGTTCGTGTGTTTTGCCCAGTTCAATTGTTTGTCCAAATAGATGCCCAGGTATTTGGTTTCAGTTGAGAGGCTTAGGGTTGTTCCAAAGAATCGTGGTAATTGTAGTGTCCTCAGTTTTCTCTTTTTTGTGAAGAGAATCAGTTCGGTTTTTGTTGGGTTCACTGAGAGTTGGTGCTTGTTGCACCATTCCTCTACTATTTTCAGGGCTTGACGCATAAGATTGCATAGGGTGTTTTCGTGGGTCCCGTTGATTATTATGGCTATGTCATCGGCGTAGCTTACGGTGAAATAACCTTTGTCATTGAGTATTTTGATGAGGCTGTCTACTACTAGGTTCCATAAAAGTGGCGAGAGGACGCCCCCTTGCGGGCAGCCTTTCGCAACGATGGCTCTCATAGTGTCATTTACTGTGACTTTTACAGCCCTTCGCTTGAGCATGTTGGTGATCCAGCCACTCAGGGTCGGGTCTACGTTGTGTCTGTCGAGCGCCATATTTATACTGTTGAACATTGTTTTGTCAAAGGCGCCCTCGATGTCGATGAAGGCAGCCAGTGCTGAGCTTTTGTGATCCACTGCACATTCGATCTTAGAAACCACGTGCGCTGTGCAGCGCTGATTCTGTCGACTTGCCTGTGGAGTACGCATGTTGTTGTTTATGAAGTGATTTTACCCGGAGAGGGCCGTCTTGGATGTGCCTGTCACAGAGTCGCTCTAGGGTTTTCAGTAGGAAGGATGTGAGGCTTATGGGTCTATAAGCCTTGGGTTGTGTATAGTCAGTCTTGCCAGGTTTGGGTATGAAAATGACTTTCACCTCGCGCCATGCAAGAGGTGTGTGTCTGAGTGCTATATAGGTTCGGTAAATCTCTACCAGCCATGGTGTCAGACAGTCTACCCCCCACTGTAGTAGGGCGGGGAAGATGCCATCCAGCCCTGCTGACTTGTACGGCTGAAAGGTGTTAATAGCCCACTTTACTCGATCCTCTGTTACTATGTTGCGGGATCTTGACCAGTCCTGATCCGTTGGGGTCCATTCTGGTGCAGCCTCCCACGTCCTGTCCTCTAGGACTCTACAGCCTGGGAAGTTAGTTTCGAGAAAAACCTTACTGGTTTCATAGTCAGTTACTGTGTATGAGTTGTCGGGTTTCTTAAGCGCGCCTAGAGTTCGGTCCTGATCCGTTGATAGGATCTTCCTTACCCTTGCGGCTTCATTATTACTCTCGATGGATTCGTAGAATTTACGCCATGCTGTCCTCCTAGCGGTTCTGATCTGCTTTTTGTATATACATATATTGGGTCTTTTTGTATATCTCCCAGTCGTCCGGGAGTCTGGTGTTTTTGGCTCTGTTGAATTGCTTACGCAGCGCATCTCTGAGTTAACTAAGTTCAACATTCCACCAGGGGTTCCTCTCGTTCCTGTTTCGTGGCGCCCTTAGTTTGCAGCATGCGTGGTATGCTTCGGTTAGGTATTCTGATAGTTTTGTCACAGTGTATTCTAGTTGTGCCTGGTCTTTTATGGTTACTTGTGTTCGGTGTCTAGTTAATAGGGAGGCCAAGAGGCGTCTGTATCCAGGAACATTAGTGCGCCTCGGATTTCGCCTCGGCTCGGGTTCCCTACAGTTAGTCATTAGTGTAAAGCGGATCCTTCTGTGATCTGAGCAAGAAGGCTCGTCCGACACGTGCCAGTTTGTGATAAGGTTTGTCGCGTTTTCTGTAGCGAGTGTTAGATCTTTAATCGTTTGTCCTCGGACCGTGACCCAAGTGGGTTCCGAGCCGCGGTTAATGATGTTAAGATTAGTGGAGAATAAATAGGTGGATAGTACCACTCCTCTGGAGTTCGGTGCGTCGCTGCCCCAGAGCGGGTGGTGGGCGTTCGAGTCGGTGCAGATGATCAGGTCTAGATTGGCGCACTCGCAGTGCTGTACCAGGTCGGCCATCTGTTTTTGTGGACAGTCTGCGTCTTCGCCAGGCATGTATACCGAGGCCAGTACAACATCTGGGGCGCTACCTTCGGTCTGGAGCCTGACAGCTGTCAGGTCTCTGGAACAGAATTGGGTAAGTGGTGTGGTAGGGATTTCTTTGGGTATGTAGATGCAGGTTCTAGGTTTGTCCGAACTGTGAGTATTGAGGATTATCTTACCCCCGATGTTACCGAGGCCACATATTTTGTTATTCCTGATCCACGGCTCTTGAATCAGTGCGAAGGTTCGGGGCTTCGCCTCCAGTGCCCTGCGTAAACTAGCCGTGGCAGTTTGGCTATGTTGGAGGTTGGTTTGGATGATGTATAGGGGTGATGACGGTGGTGGAGTGGAGTTAGTCGGAGATTGACTCATCGGACACACTCTGTACTGGTCGTCGTGTCCATCGCCCGGCGACGAGGCAAGGAGTTGCTCGTTCCAGCCAGGTGATGCGGGCGGCAACGTATCGGCGTCGGCAGCCATTGCCGCTCGGGCCATGACCTCCTCGAGCTGCGCAATGTCCGTGTCACTTGTCGCAAGGTCGTGGGCCAGAAGCGTTCGTATATCAACCCTAGCAGGTACGATATCCGTCGCTCCCGTCCCAGGACCTTTTCAACTTCCTCCGGTGGCAGCCCTAGGGTCAGGTAAGTCCCACAGCGGCCGTAACTGCAGGGTAAATGCCCTGTACAGCGACAACCTCGATATGTCGTACCAAGTGTTCTGACGGGTCAGAACACTCTGGAGCTTGGCCACGTCACCTCTGTAACGAGGGACGAAAAGCGAGGCTCGGACACGGGTGGGCACGTCGGTCTGTTTCATCACGGTAAGGGTCTGGTCAATGCCTGGGAGTTTTATTTTGGGCACATTCTGGGTCAGCCAGGTCAAGGCGTTGTCGTCTTCACACCACATCTGCACTGTGCCTTTCGCTACCCGTGGGTAACCGCGGAAGGCCGGGAGTGGTGTCGACAAGTCTGTGTCCATCAATAAGTTCTCTAGGTCCGTTTTAATTTAGCGCTTTACCAGCGGGCGTACTACGTCAACAGCGACCGGGAGAGTGGTAGAGCTGCCCGGTTTGGTATCCTTCCCCGTGTCGGTCTGTCTGTGTTCGTCTTGGTCACTGTCTGGGTAAGTGGTGCTGCTCCGCACAATGCTCTGCTGCCAGAGGTTCGTGGGAGGCATACACTCTGTCGTGGGTGCTGGCGTGTGTGATGCAGCCGGGGTTGTGTTCAATGGCGCGTTAGTCGCAGCCGAGGTTGGGTTAGTGGGTGCGTTAATCGCAGCCTGTGTTGTGGGCGCTAAAACAGCAGCCGGCCGCGCTGAAAAGCGCGGCATTAAGGTGTCCATTACGCAGTTTGATGCCCCCCCCATAATACGATGGAGGCTAACCGCTGGAGCGGTGTGGGATTCCCCGGCTTGGCCGGGACCCACTTGGGTAGTTTTCATTCTGTTGTCATTCTGCATGTTCATCGTGACGGGGGTGGGCTTTTTTGGAATCGAGGTTACCCTTCCTCTGGGACCGACGGGAGTCAAGGGATGGGAGGGAAGGCGTTTGGTGGATTGAGGGTGTGGGTTCCTAGGGGGTCACCCTAGGCCTGGGAGTTGGCCTAGGGATTTTAGAATTGAAGGGATATGTATGGGTAGAGAGGGATGGTTTACTTAGATGGTGGGTTCACGGGAAGGGGTAAATGGGTTTCCCTAAGCTTGAGATTTGGCTTACGGGAACTTCTCTTGTCCGGGATCTCCTAGGGGAGATGCCAGACCCCCCCGAGTCCCGCTTAGTAAATATTACGACGATTATCGCCGCGAGTGAATAGGTTACTTCTAGACAAGCATTCGTTGAGAGCATCATCGCTAATAGTCAGATAGAATTAGCTTTTTGGCCCATGAAATTCCTATTGGACCGGTTTTTTTTTGTGAAGATTCAAGTGTCAGGAATTGATTCCAATAAAATTTATAGGAGAATAGAGGGAGGCAAGGTGCCAAAAAAAATGGTAAAAACCAGTTTTTCGCTTCTAGAGCAAAAACTACAGCAAGGATAAAAAAGGTAAGTAAATGTAACAAATGTGCGCTATAAAAAAAACAAAGAGAATGATTCCCGATAAAGCAAAATTGGTCCAGAGGATCGTCCGCAATTTGCAAAAAAACACGTTATTTTTTGCAAATCTTTTAAATTTAATATCTCGCGTTTCGGAAGTTATAGAGAGCTGAAATATTGATATGATGTCAGTTTTGTGGCCTTCTAACTACAGTTAAATTTACAGACTAGAACGTTGCATGCTTTTTAAATTGATTATCCTAAGGGTCTACCATATGATAAACAATTTGATTATCCTAAGGGTCTACTATATGATAAGTAATCAATTTGATTATCCTAAGGGTCTGATTAGTTTAAAAAATTATCTTAAGTTTAGTCATGCGAGGCGATGACAAATTGATTATCATATGGTAGAAATTTGATTATCCTAAGGGTCTTCTACCATAATTATGATAATCAATTTGCCATCGCCTGGCATGACTAAACTTATGATATTTTTTTAATTCAATGATGTATGTCACTTTATCCTAACTAATAATATAAATGCGAAAGTGAGTTTGTTAATTTATTATGATATCATGCTAAAACGGCTGAACACATTTGGATGAAAATTGGGATATGGGTAGACCATGACCTGGATTAGAGCATAGAATACTTTTTATCGCAATATTTTCACGGGATCGAGACTTATGCGGGTGAAACCGCGGTGTGCTGCTAGTTTCTGATATTTTCCCATGACACAAGACTGAAGACAGATAGGAAGATACAGGTACATTCAAAGGTTACTCTCATTACCTTTTAAGTGGTTAGATCGTGAGTAGAACATAATACGCTGTAAACACTGAGAAAACAACACTAATCAGCGTAACTCGAACTTTCGTTTCAACCTCATTATGTCCTCCATTTGCAATCTTTAGCTATATACTCGTAACTATACGTGCAGGTAGAATGCCAAGTAATTACTTATACCTGTTAAAAAATAGTGAAGGAAATCGTGAGGGAAATTCGTGGTATGGAAAACAGCACAGTTATTGATTAAGCGTGTTGATTTGAAGAGTCGTGTCAGGACGTTACTGGCTGGAAGTTATCCATTTTCTTATCATGTTCTTTTCAATCAGGAATTCGTTAGCTGGATTTTGAGGATTTTAAAATAGGTATTCGATCTATGAAGAATCTGTGCACGAAAGATCGGTCCATCAAAAACATAAATGTGATAATGGAAGCCAGTTTCAATATTAAGAATATGCGTGGTTGTCGACTTCGCCGATAAAGATAAACCTGAAATTTATTTAAAAGAACGTACAAAATCCAATTATAATTTCTTGTTTTTCTGTTACAAGAATGTTTGCTATTTAAAAGTATAACTTATTGAACAGTCGAATTATTTACACAAAACATTTAGGAAAAATTGAAGCTCAAGGTTTGACTTGGCTAGTTTTTACATACAAGTGGTCTTATATTTGGCTAATCAACTTATCTTAGACTAACTATTGACCTAGACTCTTGAAGGAGCCAAGACATATTTGCATATATATACGACATAAATATTATGGGATCCATCGAAGTAAGTATTATTTTATATCACTAACATAGTAGTTTTAGGGTTCCGTACCTCAAAAGGAAAAAAAATTAAACCCTCCATGACAACCCTTCGCGGATCACTTCGGTCAGTCTGTCAAGACGTTTTTCCTCAGGAACGCGCGGAGGTGTCAATTTGCAATGAATATGAAATACGTAGATCTATAGTTCCTTGGATATCTAAAAAAATCAAGCTTCTAAATTAACGCAATAAATAAATACCGCCATGTGTGTGACATATTTTGATACTCGCAAATAAATCAAACCTACAGGGTACTTCCCGTTGACCTAGAATCATGAAATTTAGCAGGAAGCAAGGTCTCAGCCACGGATATCGAGAGATATGCCTTGGAGGCGTGGCACGTGGTGCCTCAATATTGCTAAATTGGTCTTATGTTCGAACGGCGGCTGTACGCTTCATTCAGTCGCTTTGCAATTGCGTACAGTGTACTATTAATGCATAAAAAACCAAAATGCCGAGTTGTGCAGTAATAATTTGTAAAAATAGGTCTAGTACCATCAACCTGAAGACAAATGGCGTGTTCTACCACCGGTAAGTAAACAGTTAAGTCACTGTTTAATATTGGATATCTTTGGTCTCAGCACAAGTAAATGAAAAAGTCCGATAATCGTTCATTTGTAGTTTTCTCACATTTTTTTTTCTCCACTGCAATCTTCATTTGCAGTTGGAGAATTGACCGTGACATATCGATGTATGCGAGAACAGGTTTTTCAACTAGAAAAAAGAAAGAAAATACGTTTATTTGCGGTATATATGACGCAAGCAAAGGAACAAACACTAAAAAAACAATTTGGGGGAACTACAAAGTTAAGTTTGTTTTTGGGATAAATTCATCCCAAGTACGGAACCCTTCTTTGAGCGTGGTCCTACACGCATTAATCCGTTTTTTTTTTAAATAATTGATGCATTGTATCTAACATGGTTTTGTCATTGTTTAATCTGTTTTTGTTGACTGCCTCGTTGGTCTAGTAATCGCAAGCTACTGCTGAGCATGAGGTCCTGGGGTCGAACCCCATGTCGGGAAAAGTATTATTGGGTTTTTCCAATAGAAATTTCTCAGTAGTAGCCCAGAATCTGGAATTGTGCCCGGTTGATGGTAATAGCCTCGCCCCCTATTACATGTGACGCCTAACCCTCCAGGGAAACAAGGTGTGATTTTATGTGTGTTAAATCTAAGTGCGTATCAAGAAAGCTGGTTCATCTAAGAACAAAAACTAGTACAATGGCGACGCAATTTGGAATAATTGTGGGTACCTTTAGCGTGTTGTATTGAATGTGCAGTCATGGTCATCATCTTCCTGCCCTAATCCCATGTTACTTGGGGTCGGCGCAACACGTTTTCTTCTTCCATTCTCCCCTGTCAACCGTCACGCTATCATTTATACCTTTTTCCTTCATAGCACTCCCTACACAATCCATCCATCGTTTCTTTGGTCTTCCTCTCCCTCTCCATCCCTCAACATTTATATTCATCAATCTTTTAGTCGCATGCGATTCTTCCCTCCTCATCACATGCCCATACCAAGACAGTCGATTCCCTTTCAACTTTTCTGTAAGTGGCGCAACTTTCAGACTTCCTCTAATATACTCATTCCTTATTTTATCCATTCTCGTCACACCACACATCTACCTCAACATTCTCATCTCCGCTACATGCAATCTTTTTTCGTCCATCTTCGTCAAGCCCAGCATTCCGATCCATACAATACGAATGTCCAGTCAAAGTAAATAATAATAATAAAAAAAACTTCTAACTCACATTCTCGGCACGCTTGTTTTTAAAGATCTAACTAAGAATATCTGAACTATCGAGAATGTTAATTAGAAGTATAGATTTACCGATTGTCATCCAAACTGGATAGCAATTCGTTTATGTATCATTATTTAGCCTGGGGCCCGATGGGCCTTCACATCGGCAGAAATGACAAAATTTCATCCCTTATATAGAGGGTTTTGAGAATGAATTAAAACTTTTAATGAATTAAGTATTACTTTCAGGCCCAGTGCTGTACGGAGTCTGTCAGGGAGTGAATTTAAGATTTTTAGTAAGTAGAAATATTATGTACATACATGTAGGATTTAAAAATAGTAAAATGTAAAAAAAAAATAAGTAATAAGTATGTGTTTCTGAACGGAGTGATTGTAATAGATTTATGGACGAAGGATTGAGTGAAAGGAGTGAGTGAGAGAGTGAAGGGGGAACGAGACAGGAAGGGGAAATAGTGAAGATGGTGGGACTGATTTGTTGTACGAAGGAAAAATAATTCTAAGGTGAAAGTTGAAATAAAGAAGAAGCGTTTTGATCAGAAAACAGGATTTCATTTTGAACCCTCTCCTCTGAGCCTACAAAGAGTTCGATAATTATTATATTCTAGGGCTTGTGTGTGTAATGTTACTCACCTTCGAAATAAAAAATCTAATCTTGGAAAGAAAAGAAAGAAATAAAATAAATTTATTTGACCCAGGTTAAGGCACACAGCAACATTGACACAATAAAAAAACAGAAAAAACTTACTAACAGTATTGTGTGCCTCACAGCTGCGCCAAATAGTCCCAGTTCAGCATAAATACCCGACAATGAGTGCCTGACGATGGTTTTCAATTGCACCTTATTTCACCCTTTTTTTTTTTTTTTTTTTTTTTGGGTGGGAAATCATCAAATGACTCCTCCCGCTCTGGGTGGAGCGGGAGGGCGTGTCAGACTCTTACTGACTAAAACCCACCCGTGTTCCTTCTCTTGCCTGTGCAATGCCAGGGGGCCACGGTATCCCTTTCGGACTTTCCCGCAACCCCGGCAGGCAATGGTCTCATAGGACCCCTTCACTTGCTGACACTCTTTGAGGCGCGCGTGGAACACAACGCGCCGTCGACCCGGGCTTGGTCCTTACCGGACGGCGAGCTACCCATTGCTCACCGTCCGCAAGCCCGCGCCTACGGTGGCCGGGAATCCGCGATCGATTCCCGACGCCCGGGGCGTCTCCTCCTGCGGCGGCTAGGGGCGTGAGGGCGCGAAATTTGCCTTTCCCTCACGCGCTCCGCCTCCTCCTTCGCGAGCATTACTGCTTCGCAGAAGGAGGTGACGGCCTCCCATGCCCTCTCGCTCCGTACCATGGCCTGGACCAGGGCCGGACGCGAGAGATCCCCGCCACCGATCGCCTCCACGAGGACACGGCGGTGCTCTGCCCAAGCCGGGCATACCTCCACCGTATGCTCCACCGTGTCCTCCGGGCGATCCACGCAGTGATGACACCCGGGCGTTTCCTCCCGCCTTATCCGAAACAGGTACCTCCCGAAACAGCCGTGTCCGGTGAGGACCTGCGTCAGGCGGAAGGTGAGGACGCCGTGGCGCCTCTCCAGCCACTCCTCAAAGAGGGGACTTATCGCCGCAATAGTGGCGTGCCCAGCACTGGGTTGCGACAATCGCACTCTCCATGACGCCATGAGATCCCGTCGGAGCTCTGTCCGCTGTGCCGCGATTTCTCGCAGCATCGGAGTCAAGCCCCGGCGTTTCGCCTCCCCGCGCCACTCCCAAATATGCGCGAGGACTTTTGCCTCCAGATCCCATGGCGGCAATCCGGCAAGGAGGCTCGCCGCCTCACCGGAGACCGTGCGGTATCCCCGGACCAGCCGGGTGGCCATGACCCTCTGGGACGCGTTCAACCGGCGGGCAGGCCGCGCGCATGATGGCCGCCGCCTCAACGAATGCGCCCACACCGGTGCCCCGTACAGGGCCATGGACCGCACGATCCCCGCGTATAGCCTCCGGCAGGAGGCGTTTGGACCCCCTAGATTGGGCAGGAGCCGCTTCAAGGCAGCCCCGGCCCGGTCCAGTCTGGGAGCCAAACGTCGGAAATGCTCCACGAAGTTCCACCGACTGTCGAGGACGAGTCCCAAGTACTTCATCGTCGACTCGACGCCGATGTGAACCCCTCCTACCGTTATTTGGGAACCCGACGGTGGCGCATTCCGAGGACCATGAAAACACATGGCCTCGGACTTGTGCAAGGCCACCTCGAGTCCCAACTGCCGGATTCTGGCTACGATTGTCGCAACCCCGTGTGTCGCTAGTTCGACCGCCGCCTGGTGCGACCTCCCCTGCGCCAGGACCAACGTGTCGTCAGCGTAACAAACGACGCTGACGCCATTGGGGAGGTCGGCGCGCAGCACCCAGTCGTATCCGATGTCCCACAGATGCGGCCCCAGGACCGATCCCTGTGGGACACCGCACGACATCTCTCGCCGGTTCCACTCTCCCTGGTGACCGGGGTAGATGATGGCCCTGTCCGTCAAATAGGCCTCGACCACACGACAGAGGTAGGTCGGCATCCGGTGATACCGGAGTGCCTCCCTGATGCAACTCCAGGGCAGGGTATTGAAGGCGTTGGCGATGTCTAGAGACACCGCCAAGACGACCCCACCCCGAGCCACCGCATCCCCCGTCGTGAGGGCTCGCACGCGCATGATGGCGTCCACCGTGGAGCGCCCCCTGCGGAAACCAAACTGGCTCTCCGCCAAATCCGGCCCCACCCGCACCAGCCGCCCGACGAGGCGGTCTGCAATGACTCTTTCAAAGAGCTTGCCCACCTCGTCACCTTATTTCACCCTATGTTACAAGAACGTTTTATATTGTGTGTGTGTGGGTGCGTGCGCAAATACGTAAACGCCCTTTTATTTGATTATGTCACACAGTACAGTTTGCAAAACTTTTTTGTGACCCCCATATTTAAAATTCATTTATGTACGTTACACGTCCGCGTTTGGGTCACAGAAATTAATGTGTGTACCAAATTTCAACTAAGTTATGGTCCAGTTGATTCGGTGCAAATTGGCTGTGACAGACAGACAAACACAGGAGTGATCGTATGATTAAGGGTTCAATTTTTTCATTCGGACGTATGGAACCCAAAAATAGATAAATATGTCTAGGACATAATAATAAAATCGCAAGGTTGAAAAAGAAGGGTCGACGGCACGTTGTGATCCGAGCGCGCCTCAAAGAGAAGTCAGCACATATGAAGGGAAAGTTCGAAAAGGATACCATACCGTAGCCCCAGGCAACGTACAGACAACTGAAGGAACATGGGTGGGTTTTAGCCAGGAAGAGTCTGACACGCCCTCCCGCTCCGCCCAGAGCGGAAGAAGTTATTTGATAATTTCCCACCCAAAAAAAAAAAAGGTTGAAAAAGAACACGTTTTTTCTCGTAAAAACTTCAACGACATCCATATAGACAAAGGCCGTAAGCAATTTTCTGCCTAAACCACATACACTTACAAAGTAATTACTAGTCCACAAGAACTATGTCCGGTAACCACATTTGGTTCGTCAGTCGAAAAAGTATAGTCGGAAATAACACTTTCACTCACGATGATCGATTGTTGTACGTTGCAAAACACATTATACATTTTGGTTGACTGCCAAAGCATTAATGCCCTTATTTCCATGAATTTTACAAGAAAGTTTTGTTTAATTCAAGGAGAATTGAATTCGTTTAGTGTTTAGGTGTTGCGGTGTGCTGGCAGTCTGACAAAATCTAGGTGTTGGCAGTCTATCACTACTTTCTTCGTGATCTTGGAACGACTACAGAATAGTAAACCGAGTTCCTATAAATTACTGACGGTTTTGGTTACTGCAAAAACTCTTGCATTACCACTATACTTTATTATTCTCACTTTATTATACTCATTACATTACACATTAAATTAACTCCTATTACAACTAGAGCCTTTCATAAGTAGATGTTTCCTTCTCACTCTGGACAGGCCATTTATTTGAATAAAAAGCCAAAATTACATAACGAAATAGATTGACATGAAATTACATAAAATTAAAGGGTGACTTTTTTGTCGGTGACAGCCCCATGGTTCATGCGGGCGAGCGACTGTCCCTCCCGCCAGGCGGTCTCGCCGCCCGCTCACTTTTAAGAACTAGTCTATCATTTATGACACTAACGTAGTGTAATTTTTTCTTAGTTCGAGTTGTCAGTAGTGCATAGAAATAACTACTAATCGATATCATTATTTTATTTTTTGATTAACTATTTTGGGGAGAATAACCTATAAAAGATATAATATTATCGCATTACCTGAATCAACTTAAAGAGTCGACCAAGGTAAACAGTTATCGTAGGTAATACTACAACGGTAAACTTATTAAGCTGTCGTAAACTGTACTTTAGCATTATATCTTTAAGCTTTATACTTTATTCTGCAGGCCTTTATACTTATTTCATAGGATAGATAAACTATGCTTAGGTACTAACTTATTGACAACTTACCGTTTTAAGTTGGTGGCGCGACGCGACAGCGCAAAACGACAGCGCCACACGACACTATGAAAACTTCATGGAATCTGCTCTACAAGAATCGCGTCGCACCCGTCGTCATCGCGTCGTCGCGTCCCGTCTGTCTGCGAAATGTAAACGATTTACGATTCCCAAAAATGTCAAGCCTAATAACGATGAAATGATGTTTTGGTGACACCTATTTTTTTTTTTTTTTGTTTTCTTTGAAGAAGGTATTTCTCATAACTCCACATCCAAGGACGGTATATCAATCACGACCATCTGCCTAGCATTTTCCCGACTATATAAATAAATAAATAATAAGTTTATTAGTACATAAAAACAACAACACAGTACATAGCGTATGAAAACAGTGGGTTGTACTACCAAGTTCAAATTATTGAATGCTTTCCGGGCTCCTAAGCTTGGTACGCAGACCTGTATCTTAGGAGTCGGAGATTTTGCGGCTTCAATTTATATAATACAACCGTGACTTTTCTGTTTGACTAGTCACAGTTTCCTGTCTAACCGGCTGCAGCTGAGTATTAGTATTTTTTCTGACCTCCACTACCCAGTTACTGGGTAATGATACCTCTTGGTAAGACTGGTTGTCAGACTTTTGGGCTTATGACTCCCCGTAACGACTATCAAAGATTTACAAATGACAGCCGAGACCAACGGCTTAACGTGCTTTCCGAGGCACAGAGGGGTCTCGATATTTAATGGATGGTCACCCATCCATGAACCGACCGCGGCAAGCGTAGCTTAACCTTCGATTGACCCGTGCGGGTCAAATGATGACAGCATCATTTATCCACGAGCAACATATAACCAATGGTGAGAAAACATATGTAGACCAAGATTTTTACAAATTAGTTAGCGCTGAAACAACTTCTAACCCCTCATAGTTCACCAGATACTTTGTCGGCATGATATAGGAAGGAAGCTCATGTTTTACACTGGAAACAGTAAATACATCGGCTTAAGGTTGATAATATATTATATGCCAGTGACCTTGAGTTAGCTTGCGTGTTCTGTACTGAGCTCACGCAACGCGTCGTACGTCCAGCCAGTAATAGGACTCGTCCATCAAGGAGCGCTGTTCCCAATTTGACGCATTTTTAATTTATTGTAATAAAAATAATACATATTTGTAAAAAGTAACAAAACCAAATCATTTTCCTTTGTATTGCAAAGCAGTACAGATATATATACTCTTTTGATAAGAAATTAAGGAGTAAAATTGTATCATCTCAGTGATTTGGAGGTGATTTGGCATTTTTTTTCTTAATAAGCGATACCGATAGAAAAATTGTGGCTAAACCAAATTACGTAGGTACCATATCATGTAGATTACTAACAATTTTTCTCAGAAGTAATTTCTCTGTAATTGCCGACGAAAAGTTGCTTCATCTGAATGCTTTTTTCAAGCTTTTTTCGAGAGAGCAGCCTTAAGCCCCATTTACACGATGCAAATTTCTTCCCTGTACCTACAATATACTTGAAGCAACAAATGACTTGCATCGTTTAAACACTGAGTAGGGTTTACGATACAACAAACGTCAAAATGAAGCTCGGTCGAATCCGAACCGACCGAACGAAATAAAATGCAGTTCGTAGCAGGAAACGTCCGAAGATTCGGCCCGATAGTTCAGATTTATCACTTCGGAGTAGACCCCATGTTTAGACGGCCCAACTTTTATAGTTGCTTAAACTTATGGCAATTAAATCGCACCATGTAATCAGAGTTTAAGGTTTCCCGTAGAAAGGCGCGTCGTGACTTCGCATCGCGCCACCTGCACCGGTAGAACAATTTCCGTGAAGTTTTCATAAAAAATGATTCACCAGAGCAGCGTCGCGCCTGTCTGCGAGAGCCTTTACTGCTCAATATTTGTATACTAGAAAAACCCGACCTGGGAAAGAATACCAGGACCTACCGCTTAGCAACTGCTCTCGCAACCACTTCACTAATGCAACCGCGCGGCAGACCCTTCGGGCATGTCTTAGTAAAATGTTTAGTTATGTACGCCGATTTAAATTACAATTGTTAATAAGTAAATGACAGAACTAATGGAGTGCTGCGGTCGTGTCTTGAATGTGATATTTTTTGTCCCTTTCGCACTCACGGCGTGTACACAAGGGGTGAAAGGAACAGAACCGATTTTTACTTTGACAAAAACGTGTGGAATTCAGTGTCAGTGATCTTGATACTTTGTGAGGACGCTAAGAACACGCACGTACCTATAAGTATTGAATTTAATACATAACTTTGGAGTTGCAGAGACTCGAGAACTTAAGCTCACTTTGGAAACTATATAGATATCTCACTGAATTTTATAAAAGCCTGAATTTTGTGGCACTAGCTTAGGTGCCATTAAAGATTACAGACACACCCACAGAAATAATTATTTAAAAAAAAACACTTAATAATACTAAAAGATACCTAACTTTCTTATACATTCTGTAGTTTCTACTTTATGCCATTTATTCAACTTCCATTTCCAAAAAGTCTGTTAGTTATTCCTCTTAGTAACTTAAGTTCAAAGAAATATTATCAGCCGTTTCGACATTCTGACCTTCAAATGACTACCTTGTAGCGTTGTCTATTGCCTATATCATTAACATAATTTTACTATTTGTAACATTATCATATTTGATAATAATATTGTCTTTGTGGTGACCCGGGAGTTAAAAAAAAACATAGCGCAGTTAACCGCTGGTGTATCTACGTACTTAAATTATATAAACGCGTGAAAACAAGTTTCAACAAAATATAAAAAATAAAAACCTGCTTCTTATTTTAAGTAACTAGTTCTTTATTTGAACTTTTAAAAGAGTCGGGTTTTTTCACTGAATTCTATCTAATCAAAACGAGGAAATAATCGCATACTATACAAATAGACATTCTCCACAATATAAAACGAAATAATAATAAAAATATGCATTGAAAAAGCACTCTCATTTTTATACCAATCAAAATTCAAGACAAAGCTTCAAGACAGTTAGGGCCGCATATCGGCGCGAACGCACCTTTGAATAACCAAGAACCACGAAACGCAAGACTTTCCGTTGCACGGTCAGTCCACGACTGTCTCTCAAACCGGACAGACGACAGGACAGACATGTCTTTATATCAAACGATTTATATATAAATTTGTCTATACGAATCTAGTTTATATAGCAAAGTGAACGAACAAAAAAAAAATTTGTGATATTTTTTATTTCACGTGTTTTTGTGACCGACTGCACTGAGTGCGTACTGTGTTGTGCGGATATTTTGTTTTCTAATTTATTTCTAGTATTGTGATTTTCGTGGGAACCCGGAAAAATGGTGAGTAAAATATTTTTTTAATGAAAAAAAAAATACATTATGTATTTATGTAATATTTATATTATTTTGACGAAAATAGAAAGTTCTTAGAAAGTTTTGTGTTGCTAAGCTACTAATATATTGATAATTCACGCTATCTAGATATGCATCATTTTATTCCTAAGTTTTTATAGCTGTTAAACGACTGATTTGCATAAATCGCGAATAATCCTTAAAATAAGTTGCTCTATTGCAAAATTAACGAGAATTTCCATCGTTTTTGGTAGTAAAAAAAAACACCGATTACCATTTTGTGCTTCGCCTTCAACATCCATTTTATTTTAAATCACCTTAAACTTTACATAAATAAATGACAAGGTCCAAGAACTTTTGGACCTGTTTTAGTAAATCACTTTTTTGCATAAAAACAAGGAATGTCACAATCTGCGTCTCATTTATTACAACAATCTTTATTACTCTTTATTTTTTTCATTCAATTTCGTTATTTGTTTGAAATTAGGGTTCAAAATCAATTAACATACTTTAGGTAAGCTCGTTTTTCTAATAATAATGAAAAACCAATGGTCAATAATATTTTAAAATTTAAATTTAAACCTCTCCAAAATCTAGAGGTATTCCAATTTTGAAACCGCACTGCATTCCTAATCCAAACTCACCCACCTCATTCTGCTCCAAATTCAAATCTAGCGCCTTATTCTGCTCTGAATTCGAATTCGAAATCCTTTGCGGTACGCTATTCGAAATCGGTAAGCGTTGTACCGCTGACAATGAACAAAAAGACTCAGTTTCTCTCAGTGAAAGTGAACAGTGGTCTTGTAGAAATCGGCGCATTCGCACAGCGGCGCTCGTGTGTATAACGTTGATTTAGTTTTTTTCGTACGTGCTATTATAATGCCAGTGTTATGAAGATAGAAAGCACCTGTTTGAGAAGGAAAAACAATGAGAAAGTTTGGTGCGCAGCTTTTCGTTTTTTAGAATTTAGCTGTGACTACTAAAACACCCAGAACGACAATGCCTTAAGAAAAAAAAAAATTCTACCTCAAACTCAATTACTTATGGTATTTACTTACTTTGAGCATTAGTTAATGTTCATTTCAAATCGATTACAAAGCTCCAATTGAAATCTAAGACCAATTTTAAATTCAATTGAAATCCTATGCGACCTACAATTCGCTAACTAGAATTTACTGTATCTGGACACATTTCTATTTAATTTACTGTTACATTGCCCTCACATATTGGCTCATGGATTACATCCATTACTCCTACACCACTCACTTCGAACGACCAATTGCATACAATCCCAGCAATGAACGAAGTGTCTAAGACGTTGGTCTATATGTGGACGTAGCGAAGATCGATGGTAACATTAATCTTTCTGCGGCGAGTTGTTCGGAATAGAGGGAATTGGGTCATAACGGTACTTGGGACTTATACCTGATATATGTCAGCTGAGCTATTACATATTAAGTAAATACAGGATGTTGTTAGGTGAGTTGTAACGAGTTAGAATTAAAACTACTAATAGGCGTATAATGTTGAAACTTGATAACAATATTAATGTTTTTTTCGTATCTGGGCCACTCAAAAGAAAAATAGACTACACCATTTTAATACCATAGCATCATTTCTGTTTTCCCCAAGGGACTTCTGTGGCAGAGGTGTACATAGTACACTCACATTTCGCCAGTTATGTTTATGTCCCATGTCAAGTGCTGTCCCACAAACAATGGGGCATTTAATATCGCGTCCTGCGTCTCCTGTTGCCTGCACGATGCAGGAGCTGATGAACGGCACTGAAAATGCCTAACTCGTAGCCAAAATCTGGGCTGACTGACAAATGTCAAATGTCAAAAACAGACTAGGTAAATGGAGGTGTAGAAGTAAAAATGCTTAAGCATAAATTCAGAATAACCCACTTAGATCAAGACTGCCTGCCATAATTAAATTAATACGTGATCAGTATTTTTATTATTATTTTAATTATTTATTGTTATCAATCTATTATTTTTTATTTTGTTGTTTTATTATTTTTTTAAATTTAGATTGCAATTTTTGTTATTATTATTGATAAATATGAATTACCAAAAGTTATTGAATAAAATGTCCTTTTTGGCTTTGTCTGCATTATATAAAACCATAATTGGTGCATGTTGTGTTAGGCTGGAATTAATTGTTGCACTTATAAACATACTATTAAGGGATTTATTTAAATGTATTGTATTAATAGTTGTTGCGTAACCTAATTAAATAAATAAATAATTTAGAAGAAGAGTATTTATTTTCTACCTTGTAGCAGTTTTTCGACAAACCCTTGCAGCTGATAGGCACATAAAAAAGTGGGCGAGTTCGAACTAGGGATGAGTATAAACGAAGCCACCCTGTCCATGTCGAGCGTTCGTTCATTCAACACTGTAAACAAACAAACTAGTACACTACTTTAATGATCCTCAATTATAATTATAAAACCATTAATAATTTCCTACAATTGGTAACGAATTTGCATTCATCTAAATAATTGATACACGCATCGCTGTTCAAATTACTGATAATTATCTAAAATTAATTATTTTGTACGAAACAGACAACTTTTGTAGTTTTCATAGAATTAACGGTCATTTTTAGAATAGTAGGCAATACAATACATTGCGGCGGTTAATAGAACATTTTGTGTACATTAGATTTACACACACGCAGGTTCGATTCCCGCAAGTAGTTGTTCCGGGTCTGGCTATTTGTGTATGTGAGTTTAAATGTTTGTAAACGCACCCACGATACAGGAGAAATTCCTAGTGTGGGGCAACATTTTTATAAAAAAAAAAAAAAAAAAATTACTACTATTAGGCTTAATAAATTAAACTTGAACGTATAAGGTCAATTTGTAAACGCTTCAATAATGAAGAATAAGTACAAACGAGTGTTAATTTGAACCAAAAACGATCAGTAAGTACTTGGAATCGTGTTTAAATAAATTGATACTTCGAGTCTTACACCTTAGTTTTATACCTAAATAAATACAATCAGTCATCTTTGTGTGAGTATGCCCGTCATACTTACCTACCAAAGATATAAATATTTCTAGATTGACAGTAGAACTGTGAGCTCGTCGAAAAACTACAAAACTACTACACTAGAAAAGCGCAATGACAACACAATGAAGTAGCGTGAGTGTAAGACGTAGCTATCACGCACACTGGAGCATAAAAAACTTGTCCTGTTTGTTTTAGTTTCTTTGCAGCGCAACACTATCCGGACATAAATAATAATCAAAGCTCCCTACTCATTTCAGTTTTAGGATGAGTAGAATTTCAAGCGGTGCTTGTTTGTGGTATACAGACGCTAAACTACGTCAGTCAATAACTTCTAGATTTTAAGGATCGCACACAATAACACTATTGACATTTTCCCATTCAGCTGGGAGAAGTCGAGACTAAAGGTTAGATTCAATGCTTAAAACTGATTGTTGTGGAAAAGCAAACAAGTTCATGAATAAGACTGCCTCGTTGGTCTAGTGATCGCAAGCGTTACTACTGAACATGAGGTCCTGGGTTCGATTCCCAGGTCGGGCAAATTGTCACTGGGTTTTTCTTTCTGGAATTTCTCAGTAGCAGCCCGGAGTCTGGATTTGTGCCCGGTTGATGGCAATAGGCTCGCCCCCTATTACATGGGACTTCAACATAACTGGCGAAATGTGGGTGTACTACAGGTACACCCCTGCCCTACCCTTCGGGGAAACAAGGCGTGATGTTATGTTATCGTGAATAAAATCGTAATTACACCACTCTTTAAAATCCGAAGTATCTGTTCGGTCTTATTATTCATAACAAGCTTCTGTCAGCACCATCGCCCGTGTGATATCTTTATAAATCCTATGTTACTCAGTGTTAATATAGCATTATACTGGTGATAGAATTTTTAAAATTCAGGTTCAGTAGGAGTTTATTAAACAAAAATACAAATCCTTATAAAACATTCGTGTATGTAATTGATATCTAAGGCAGAAAATTAATTGGGAATTAACGCATATCTGCACGCGTCCGTCGATACGTGTTTTCTACGGGTTAATAGACAAAATGACAGAACGTGATTCTTTAACTGTCACTTTGTCTATTCTTCCGTCGACAAAACCCGTTTCTATTGTGGTCATGCTACCCGTGTAGTGCTATTCTGTAAAACACTCATCGTAAAAACTTAGGAGACGTGAGCTGTCATTCCAGCTGATGCATAGGGACTGATTTTTTACAGAATAGTACTGCCAGATGTCATTCGTTTTCATTCAAGGGACGTTTCAAATTTGCTTTTTGAAAAATTGAGAAAATTCTGCTTCAAGAGAGCAGACCCATAATCGGATCAATCTGACAAAAAATGATGTGTTCATCCTTCCTATAAAGTATGAATATCATTTTTTTTTATGATCGTTAGCCCCATATAAATATGTTTTTCAATGTTGATGAGTTTACCGACGCACCTAAAGCAACCATCAGATTACCCGTTTGAGGAAACGAGTATGAAGATAGAAACAAAGGTCACAAAATATTCCGTGTGTTTCATTCTTGTCGATGGTAATCTAAATAGACTCGGCCCAAAATTTGACCACGCGTTTGGTGCCATCACTAGCGTCCATCAGTTCATGTAACGTGCAGCTGACAGGACACGCAGAACACGACATTAAGTATCCCATCGTTTGTGGAACAGCACCACATTTACACTCCAAGGCGGAGTCGTCTATGAATCTCCACCTGACCAGATTATCCTTACTTCGGCTAACCTGGGTCGAGTCTGTTTAAATGCCCAAGGCAACAAATGTCCAGGTGGGAGATCTTTTTCTTGTTCGCCAAAGTGGGACGACACACTTTAAAAAACTGCTTCGACTTTTCAACCGTGTGGCATTTTTAAAAGCATTGCACTCAGCTCGCGCCCGACATAATTTGGTTTGCAAACTGATTACAATTTTTAATGAAGGCATTAAGAATATTTTTGCGTAACATATGCATATTCAGTTAAATAACTAGTTCAAGAACGAACTTTCTTTGTTTCTACATTTTTCTGTAGGTTGTGTCTGTCTGAATATTTGATTTGAACTTTTGTGACCTGCTCGAACTTCGTCACCTTTGTAAGTGTGTAACACCGGTTACCGGTTTTAAAATTTAAATTTAGATATTTTGATTACTAGCCAGTTTTAGGATTAGCATCAGAATATTTTATTAAATTTTTGATGAAAATGTTAAAAAAACATTGCGGTAATTCCACCAAATTTTTTCCAACCCTTGTGGTGTAAAAAATCTATGAGAATCTCTATCATGGTTAGTTAAGTCAATATATTTGTCCGACCTGGGTATGTTCTGAATATACATAACATCACGCCTGAAATCCCCAAAGGGTTAGGCAGAGGCTTAAGAGTATGCTGAATATCTGACAATATTTTATAAGAGTATGCTGAATATCTGACAATATTTTATTGAAACGTAAACAAATTGGAGCCAGACATTTTGCAACCAGCTTCGTGCTTGACCGTACCTCTCTTTTGCCCAACTCCCAACTTTGATAGCATCAATCAACGGCCGTAATCTATCAGAGATTAGCAGCAAAAATGTCACATCGCACATCTAAGATTACAGTGACATTTTACATTTAAAATTGTGCCGTGTCGTGGTCTACGCAACGCTATTACAGTTATGGCATAGAATGGTGCAACGCGATCAGGTTGGCAGCTTAGAAAGGTAGTTTATTGTAAAGCTCAGCTAAATTGTATTGGAGCTAAATGTTTTTGGTTTAGTTAGTTTTGTAACGTTATTGATATTGGGCTGGAAACGTGCAGTTTGAAGGAGGTAGTGAAAACATCTTTGCTTGAAATTACTTGCAAAATAAAAGGAAGCGCGAAGAGCTTTTAAGCAAGATTTGGTGAACTAAGGCCGGCTTGCACCATAAATCATCGAGATAATCATCATGTTATGACATCGTTTTGTATCTGTCAGTCGTGATTCGAGGTGCACGGGTTGATTAGGGATAAAAAAAAACGTGTTTATAATTTTATTTTAGCGACAATGTGGAGATTATAAACAATCCTAACTAATATTTTAATGCGAAAGTGACTTTGTTTGTAACAAACAAACTCTTTTCTGCCTTTGCTTTCCCACTAAAACAGCTGAATGCATTTAGATGAAATTTGGCACATTGGTAGACCATTACCTGGAGAAGGATATAAGCCACTATTAATTCTGGATCGCCGATGAAGTCACGGGCAACAGCTAGTACGACAGTAAATGAAAACAGTGGCAACACTAATGCATAAGAGTTTGATTACTATGAATTAAATCATACCATCGAAATTACACAATTGTTTTTTTTTTTCACTCAATTTAAATAGGTAGTAGTGGTGAGCCTACTATAGGTTTTGCCAATCTTTGATTAGCGATAGTGACTAAGCTATTGGATATATTTAATAGAATTTTCGTATGCAGACTAGGAACGACATTAGATATACTTACCCAGTTTAATTTATTGCCGTCTCCACAATTACAGGACAAAGCAAAAAAAAAAATATATCACCAAATATAATTACTTCTGTAGTTTTTGCAAACACATGTTTGATTACCAACCCAAGAGCTTAACTGGTTATCACGAAATATGATTAATTCTGTATTTTATTGGATGTCCAGTTGCAATCCCATATTCTGATTCCGAACATTTGCTCTTTAGAACAATTTCCAATTATGGTAAACCAATTGCTTCTACTACCAACTGATGAATCGATTAACCAAAGCTCTGTGGCAACCACCTGCCCTTTGTCTTCCTATAGGTCCATAAGGTTATTTCGTTACCTATTCTTTCCCCCACTTCCGAGCCCCATCCCTTTCACCCAGTCCTTACGGCATAGTTTCGACACGATTACGCAACGAGATCGTTACGACTGTTGGCAAACAGTAACGTCCAACTGCATTGTGCTACTGATTCGAGTATGTGTGTATTGAAATAGTGTGTTACATATCGTTTAATCGAATGATGTGAAGTATCGATTGTGTTTGTAGAAACTTTTGTTCTGATTGTGATAGATGGATGTATATGACTTGAGGTGTGGATCTAAATGAGGTGTGGTATATATTATTATGTCGTCTTTTGGAGGGTTTGGAAATTTGTATAGAGTGCAAAATATTTTGAATACGTTTGCTTTTAAGGTTATTTTTAGCGTATATATTTCGTTGTTTTATTTTTGGAAATTGAAGTTTCTTCATAATGTCATTTTACAAAAAATCTCAAATCGTTTATTGCAATCCATAATTTACAGTTACAGGTGGTTAATAAATTAATAATAATAGAAACATTATCATTATGGATCCTGTCGGGCATAGCACATGTTTAAATAAGTGGAGAGAGGAAGAGCGCTTTATTAATTTTCCTTGTTATTAAGTTACAATTATTTTATATCCTATGTACTTATATTTCCATTCATTCACTTATTCTCTTAATATTTTATATGCAGGTATTCATTTAATTATATTTAGCACATGAACATCATGTTTTACTACCACATGAACTGCATGACAAATAGGTGCCTGATGCAAATGTAGGTTCTGTAAAAATACGATAACTACCCACTGTTTTCTTTTGTACTTTTTTGCAAAAATAATTTCAGTGCGAGCTGCAAGTTACGGTGCGCAGTTTTGAAATTGAGATTCTCTGCCAGTTTTACCGCAGTCACAGAAAAGTTACAAAAAATGTAATTAATTCCGGATTTTTTTAGCTTTAAAAAAGGTTACACCACCAGTGTTTGCAAAAAGCATACAATTTTGTAAAAAAAATATATGTAATAATTGATTCTAGTCGCCCATTCCAAAAGGTCGTTTTCGTATGGAGAAGAATGGGCAAGAAACTCCACCGTTACTCTTTTAAAATATTTTCACAATATCTTGTATACATGAATTATATCTTAATTAAATGTGAAGACGATGCACCTACACCACGATACTACCACACACGATACTACTTACTATACCACGATAGGTAAAAAGAATGAAAAATGAAGGAATGACATAAATTAATTATGTAATAGATGCATGGTGCTCACATATTTACAAACATTGTAATATTATACGATATTCTTAACATTTTAACAAGTACTACTAATAATAAGTCAGTGTGTGAGTTTAAGTAATCACAGAATATAAAATGAATGTTATAAAAAATAATATTATACAATTAAATTGGCAACCAGTTAGATTTTGTCTAGATTCTAAATTGTCCTATGGAGCAGGACCAGCATGTTTCCAAGCATTTTTATCTTGGATATAATCCTCTAATTGGTAATATGCTTGTTTACAAAGTGTACTTTTTATATGAGTTTTAAATTTTCTTTCATTTAATTCTAATATATCACAAGGTATTCTGTTGTAACATTTAACACAGTACCCCATAAAAGATGTATTTACTTTAGATAGTCTGAAAAATGGTTGATCTATTTTATCTTTATTTCTAGTATTAAAATTATGTCTATCACTTATTTTATTAAAAAGATGTAGATTTTTCCTCACATACATAATATTTTCATATATCTTTTTAAATAGTTCCCTGAGAGATTCAGGGTAGGTATAGTTTATATGTATGTTTTATGCCCTGGCTGGAGGCCTTCCTTATTATGACATTCACAGGATAGCCTGGCCTGCGAGTTGCTACACAGAAAAAAAAATTGTAGGTAGAGACATACTCGTTTCTTCACGACAAAGTTTTGGAAGATGATAATTTATTTTCCCTCTTTTCTTTCTTTAAGAAGTCTGCCTTTTTGGAGTCGGTTAGACTTTAAAAAGGAGGAAGTTCTCAATTCGACTACATGCCTTTTTTTTGTATGTTTATTACGCGATTACTCCGCCAATTACGAAACTATGATTTTGATGATTCTTTTTTGTTTGATAGGTGGTCCCATATAAATTTTATTAACTTTGCTTGGGTATTTTTTGAGTTGGCTATATGGATGATATGATAAGTTCCTGTCACTGTGATTTACATAGCATGTATTGGTATTCGAATTTGTGTAGGGTTGGTACCACAACAAAAAAGTGGAAAATAAAAAAAAATACAAAAAAGAAAATGCCTTATGAGGATGAAATACCAGGGTTTTTCCTACGTTGCCTTGGTATCAAGGTATACATAGCAGTTGCGAAAAGCACCCCCACTACCGATCACTAGATACTATTTAACCTGTCATAAATAAGCACTACGCTTCGTCGGCCTGCCTGGCGAAGCATGAACCGCAGTGAAAACGAGCCTGTCTGATTATCATGTGCCTTATACTCGCAATTTTCTAGCTCTTGTAGTAACAGGATAGGCTAATGAACATGACATCGCCATAAAAAAAACGTAGGTACTATGCCAAGAGAAGATATTGTGCATTTTCTGAAATTTCGAGGGTTTCCGAATCTCGAACTTCACCTTTGACATTTATTAATAAGAAACCTCGCCTTTGATCGTAAATTGAAGCGGTTGTTAGGAGATCCTTGAATGATAATGATTTATTGGATAAAATAAACATCAAATTGTTTGAATAACCATTATAATAATTATTTCAGCATCTCTAGGACCTTATCATTATAAGAAGGAAAATTAATGTTTTATTTTTCTTTATCTAATTTATTTTTATTGTAATTAGTAATATGTATACAATACACTAGGTTTCGCCAGCGACTTCGCCCGCGTGGTATCTTTATAAATTATAGCCTATGTTACTCAGTGATAATAGGTAGATATAGCATTCTACTGGTGAAATAATTTTTACAATCGGTCCAGTAGTTTTTGAGTTAATTCATTACAAACAAACAAACATCCAAAATATCAAATCTTTTCTCTTTAATATTAGTATAAACCACCATTTTATAATTTACACAGTATTCCTGTATTGTGACTGCACAGCCAGAACGGCGCGTATTCCCATTTATTAAACTTATAAACCTACATTCTAATTACTCCATAATCATCATTAGTATTTGCATAAAATATTTAAATAATATAAAACTTAAAATAGAAATAATAAGAGCTATTTTACCGAAATTCACGTTAGCTAATTTATTTATTTATTCACAAAATCCAAGCTCTTTAACAAATTCACTTAGGATAAATAAACTAGTCTCACAGCCAATTACGGATTTACAATTTAAGCTAAAGTGCATTCATGTTATAACTAACGTGTGTAAACTTTCATTTCAATTTGAACTTTGTCACAGTTTAACTCAGACCAAATAAAAACCCAAGAAATAACACTGCGAACAGTGAAACATGTCAAAACTACACCTCCGCTCTGTGCATACACGCTCACACGCACACATTTACAGAAATTTACAATGAAACTACACCTCACTAAGTGCACACATGTTCCGGCCTCACGACACTGTTGACAGAGCTCTTAGTTTTTTATTTGGTCTGAGCAGTTTAACCGTAACGATTCGTAACCATTACCTACTTCTATACGTTCTTATTACTAATAGTATATGCAGAAAAAGAGCAAACCATTTGATCAAAAGAACGTTTTAAAAACATAGCCCCACTTATTCGAATCCCCATCAAACACGTTTCCATTCCCCGGGGATTATCCCGGAATCGCGGACTATGGCGGAGTTTGAATTGTTACCAATGAATTTCAAGTTGAATCCCCCATAAGTGGAATTTTGGGGGATCCATGATCCTCTTAGGATTTGGGGGATCAGTTCAGCTGGAGTTGGCTTTTCTTTTGTTTTTTGAAAAGCTATCGACTGTGTATTAAAAATAATTTAGGATAATTATTTTCGTTTCTCGATTGGTTCCATGGCGATCATGGAATGCAATAAAAACAAACGTTTTTTTTAAGTAACGGAACTAATAGATTTTCCGCAAATCTATTAGTTCCGTTACTTTAAAAAAACCTAATATTACGACTGCAATTTTCATCAGGGATGACCATCGAGGACAAGCCCTACGTGTCATTATATTGCACTAATCACCCAGAAAGAGTTGAACTTTGTCTCTGGTGATCCAGTTGGTATTGCAGGTATCAATAAGGCAGTAGTAAGACAAAAGTGCAGTGGCGGTAACGGCGGGGGACTTACGAGTTGAAGGTCGTGGGCAGGCGTTAAACTTTGTGTAAATAATTTCATCACCACTGCTCTCAAAACGGTGAAGGAAAACATTGTAAGGAAACCGGCATGTCCTAGAACCAAAAATTCGAAGACATTATGTGACATCTACCAATCCGCACATGGCCCGCGTGATAGATTATAGCCCACTCCCACTCAAAGAGAAGAGGCCTGTGTCCTAGCAGTGGGAAGATTATAGTCTGAATATGATATTTTGATGATGACAAAATAATATAAGTATAGGTAAGGTATATTCTGGTAGCAGCTGAAAACACGCATAAACGACTTTCAATCATTATGTTTCTCTTGTAGTGGATTAAGAGGGTGCACTAAACTATTGATAATGTAATGCAATAATCAATATCGTAAGACTGAATATTTAGTTTAATATGTACCTATAAAAAAGTAGGTATTTGGAAACTTTCCAACTGCTTTTTTTACACCAAAAACGGTAACAACTTCACATTCAGTGTTATAATTGCAATTCATTATTAATATTCCAGTTTGCTAGTCAGCCACATTTCATTTTTCCATACAGTAATATTGCCAAATTAAACATAACGGCGAAATATTTGTCATACATTTGCAACGTTGTCCACTTTCAGAATAAAAAGTTTCCCTCTTAAGTACGATCTGGCTTCGCACATCCTGTTTTACGGTGTGGAAAATTGTAATACTTCCTCTGTTTTAAAAAACATTGATTCGTCCATTGGAGCGCATTATCTGATTAACGAAACGCCACCCTCAATTTTAAGCTTTGATTTTTATTGTTAAATGCAAATGGGACGCATGATAACACAGGGTTTTAACAGAAGTATCATTACTGTACAAAATGTCTATCTAGACTTGGCGAGGTTTAAGTTAATTTACAAAATAGTCAGGCAAGATTGATTTTCCTTCCAAAAAGATTCTAATGACGGTTTTGGTCTATTCAACAATTACAGTTACATAACTATAAACGGAAAACAATGATAAAACTTAGTATTTGGTTGACACTGCTGAAGCAACCAATGGCAGGGCATCAAAACTCAAAACAACCACAGACAATAAAATCAATCAAGATCTCACAAAGCCATAACAAAAGTATAAAATTCCCAGTGTAGTAAAATAATCTAGGAAACAGCAGTACATCTACGATGTACGGTCTACCTGTCAGTTTGATGAAGGTACTTATGTAATCCTAGACAGTCCGCATGTTATTGATACGGAACAAGGAAAGGCGTTATTACTGTGTGCAAGCGCCGATAGACTTGCAACTTGTACTAGTTGTGCAGTATTGAAGTGTTGGGATTATGTGATGAGAGAAGGTATGTACCTCCAGGTATTGACTATCAGTGTTCTTCTTTTGTTATTTTGGTTAGAACTAAACTATGTTTTACACTACACACTTACCACTCCTTCCGTTGGTGGTTTGGCTCAACTTTCTCTGGAAAAGACGGTACAACTATATTTCAAATTTCTTTTCACTTTTCAAATTTTGGTGCGGGGCTCATCTTGGTCAGATTATTCATAAAATGTGTAAGAGTCTTAGTTCAAAATATGTCTACAAAAGAGTTGCCAGGACCGTTTTATTTTTGCAAAATAGGTGATCACAAAGTTATGCTTCTGTACTATGTCTGTGTAACAATAGTTTGTTTGGTCATTGTTCGTTTGTACAATAAATTAATCATTGTCTCGTTTATTCCCGGCTTCAAAAATTACGAAGATAAAAGCAGGTTTAACAACAATATGTGCTTGCTTTAGTTCATTTTTATTTTCTTCCTTCAATTTATTCAACCCTGTACCTGTTGGGTGATACTGGCCACTGCTTCGCAAATACCTCCTTCTAGTCCTTCCAGGCATGCTTTTCCAGTGCCTCCTTGAACATCATTTTGCTTGATTACTTACCGAGATTTTTTTCTTTCCTGATTTTTCCGTTTTTTGTAACTAACCAGCTACAATTTATTACTAAGTAGTATAATCTTCATCTATATCATAATATTACCCTTTCATCTATAAAATGGGTTAAAAGTCATCATCTGCCTTTTCCCAACTAAGTTGGGGTCGGCTCCCAGTCTAACCGGATGCAAATGATTACCAGTAATCTACATGGAGTGAATGCCTATGCTATCTGACCTCCACAACCCAGTTAATGGGTAATACAATACTCTTTGGTAAATTGGTTGTCAGACTTTCGGGCTTCTGACCGTCAAAGATCTATGAATGACAGCCGGGACCAATTTCCAAAGCACAGAGGACTCTTTGTATGTAATGGATGGTCACTATTCACGGACCAACCTCAGCAAACGAAGCTTATAGGCGAATGTAAAAGGTGAATGCGAAAATATTATTGAGGAAAATTACTTCCTGAACACTGAACAGTTTGAGGAGGAGCTCGTGGCTAAGTAGTAACTGCCGCACGGGTCGATCCGTCAGGTTAAGCTACGCTTGCCGGGGTTGGTCTGTGGATGGGTGACCATCTTTACATACCGAGACTCCTCCGTGCCTCGGAAAGCACGTTAAGCCGTTGGTCCCGGTTGTCATTCGTGGATCTTTGACAGTCGTTACGGGTCGTCAGAAGCGCGAAAGTCTGACAACCAGTCTTACCAAGGGGTATCGTATTACCCAGTTACTGGGTTGTGGAGGTCAGATAGGCAGTCGCTCCATGTAAAATACTGGTATTCAGCTGCATCCGGTCAGACTGGAAGCCGACCCCAATATAGTTGGGAAAAGGCTATGCAGATTGAACACTGAACAGTTTGAATTAAGTTTTACTATTAAATTTGATGGATTAGCAAGATTCATCACATCTTTAAGACATAAGTAAACGGGCATTATTACTTTACTAGCTGCGCCCCGCGGTTTCACCCGCATAAGTCTCGACCCACTGAGAATATCGAGATTAAAATTATCCTATGTCCTAACCCAGGTCATGGTCTACCCATGTGCCAAATTTCATTCAAATCCATTTATCCGTTTTAGCGCGAAATCGTAACAAACAAAAATACTCACTTTCGCATTTATAACATTAAGTTAGGATTAATTATAAAACAAAATACCATTAATCGAATTGTTGTTCTCGACCACGACCCAAAGTTTTAAATTCTTATTCCAAAAAAAAATCTATGATTACCTCATGCAACATCAGACAAATCAATTATTATTAAGTAATCTAACGTAACCATAACCGTGCTAGACTAAGGTAAACGGCCCAGTAACCGTGAAGTTTTGAACTTCACTGACTTTGCAGGTCTGTTATGCTAAAACTAGAAGACCTACAAAAAAAATTATTACATCACTAGAGAGATAATTTAAACTAGTTTTAGTGTAATATTCTTTTTTTTTATTAGTATAAATTTTCTTTAATAATAATACAAAAAAAATATATAAAGGCCTAATTGTACCAGTACCCGGTAGATTTGTACTAGTAAACGTTAAATTGTCCCTGAATCCGGTAATTTTAACCGCGAATTTGAACTCTATTGCTTTACGTTAAAGTTCACAGAAATTCTATTTTTGCATTTAGGTAAATTATTTTGAATATGCATTTCCCTCCAGACATTGAATAATCCTTCTAAGTATTTATCCCCTTTCCAAGTTGTATTTCCGGTGCCGTAAAAAGCTTCGAGGTTTTCAGGACTTATTTGTGATTCAAAGAATCTGAAATGGCTGGTATCTGATTGTATTTATCTGGTTAGCATTATCTGGTTTGGCTAGTTTTTTGGGTTGACTTGTTACACACTTGGAATAATCGACGCCATTTGCATCAAAAGGTGACAAGCCGCATTTGCGAAATCCATTTTTGATTGAGTTGGAGTCCAATTGTATAAGAGATTTATGTAGCAGCGGGCAGAAACTTTCTTTGCGTAGTTTTTCGAAGTGGTTATCATTTCGCCAGTCATAAACTGATCTCTTCCATACGAGGTCGATTCTTCCATACGAGATAGATTCATAAGAGGTCGAAAAACAGCCACATCCATCGGTTGAATTGGATGAGTCGCATTAGAATATAGTGCAACCAGTTGGATGTTTTTTTCCCGACAGAAATTGCTTAGTGGCAGCGTCGTGTGCGAGCAACGTAAATATAAGAAAAAAAAATATTGGGAATTCTAAATTAGTTTTTACAATCCAGGGATAGAAGACATTTGTCATGTACTCATAAAATGACTCTCCTGTCATCCAACCCTTTGGCGTAAATCCTAATCCCCAGTCCTTCGGTGCAGTTTTTAAAATTTTGCGTGGTATTGATTTTAGCTTGAACAACACCATCGGAGGTGCCAATTCACCTGCTGCGTTAGCCGTAACCAAGACGGTCACGCACTCTTTTCCCCCGCTGGGAATAACGTTGTAAACGTTTTTTGGGCCTCGTTATGCCAGAACTCTATTATCAGACGGTGACAAAAAGAAAGCGCTTTCATCGCAATTAAACATCCTACGTGGATCTCGAGTTGCTTCTCCGAGATGTGTCTTTAAAAAAACCATGCTCTTATATCGCTTTCTTTGACTAAAGCACGGGTTTGCGTCAAATTTTGGGCCACTCGCTGTCCTACTGCAGGGTGTCGCTTTATAAAAGCTTCAAACCAGTGACGACCTGGTCTGTCATTTCGAAATGGGTTATCTCGCTTTATCTTTTTCACCAATAAACTCACGCTATCCAATAACTGCGCCTTATTTACGGGAAACCCACAATTTGCCATAAAAATAATCCACCTTCTTAAATGTTCTTCTTCTTCTTCTTTCGTTAAAACTATAGCCGGTCCCCTGGAGCATTCGACAGAATAACGGCCGCGTAATTTGTCATCCAACGTCGACCGTGGGTACCGAACTGCCTGGCAGCAGCTGAAATTGAAGCTCCTTTTTTGACTGCCTTCATGGCCTTTAACATGGCCTTCTGCCCATCAGTCATGGCTATTTGAAAAAAAAACACGGTTCTTGCAAATTTCTGAATTCGTATCAATAGGAAAATATAAATACTTATATAATATCTTAACGACCGAACAGTAAAACATGGTGGTAATTAAATTATGTACTTAAAAACAAACCAAAACCCAAAGGTTAAAAATTGTGAAAAAGAAACGTAAAAAAATAAGAAATAGTAGATTTCTACTAAATGCAAGCAAGCGAGCAAAATTGGTCGGGTATCCACAAATCGAGTCATGTAAGTTTGCCGGTCTGAAGTTTGCTTCAAATTACTGCGTGGTTATCAATATCCATACTAAAACAGCAGCGCGCCACACGATGCGCATCGAATAACCTGGTTTCAGAACAGCAGAGCAGTAACGCGAAATGTGCAAAAATTAGGAAATCATAAAAAATAACTAAAGAGGCGATCGAATCCAGGTATCATAATCCACCTACAACACAAACAAGCAACATAGAAACTACATTCTATTGATTTGAAGGAAAAGAGGACTTATCACAGAGTGTACTACGTGAGCTCGACAAATGGATGTGCGATTAACGCTTTTGCGACAAAACTGTACTGCGACTCACCATAGTTCGAATGCACGCTTGTGCGACACACTGAAGATCGACATCACTCTAGTACGACATGAAGACACATTTGTATTCATTATCATATGTATATATCGCAGTTATCTGGTTGAATCTGCTATTTGATTGAATGACTAGCGCGTTCATTAAATGCCGGCATCCAATTAAATAGCTGAAGGACAACTAGCCAAGTCATTAAGCAACGTTTAACCAGATGACTGAACGTCGTGTAGTCATTTAGTTAAACTGGGTGAAATAGGTTAGGTTAGGTTAGAACTACGACCCCACCCGCGCGCGAACTAAGCGAGCGTAGCGAGCGGTGCCGCGGCAGGGGCCGGCGAGCGCTATTTCCAAGTTGCTCACAGGGATTTTTTCACCACTTGAATCACTTGGCTGAGTCTTGGTCAGTCATCTTCAAAGGGCTGACTTTCAATACCCCAAGTTGTTAAACGTTGAATGATTTTATTAAAATTAACTATCGGCCTAGGCATTCATTTGGATGCCGGCGTTTAGTGAACTATCTAGGCGTCCAATAAGCTGGCTAATTTAACCAGATGGCTGCGACATATATATGATGACAGTTAATAATTTTTAAAGCATATTGAATCGTTTTTGTTTAATATGGTTTTTTTTTGTCATATTATAAATAATTTTGATTATATTGCACTGTAGTTTGTTTTATTTATTCACAAGCTCCCTCGGCGAACCTCGTACTGCTTCAGAATCAATAACAAGTACAATTGTAACTGCTACTGCAACTGAAACTGCAACCGCTACTACAACTACTACAACTGCAACAACTACTACAACTATACATTTCGGCGATTCATTTTTATTTAAGTAGATGAAGTTAATGCTTTCTTATTTTTCATTTAATATCTACAGACGGCAGTATCACATAATCGTTTGTCGCACTAGGGTAGTGTCAAACTACTGTAATACTGCACCAACGTACTGTCGAATTACAGTACTGTCGCACTACCGTAGTGTCGAACTACTGTCGCGCAATCGTTTGTCACACTAGCGTGATGTCGATCTTCAGTGTGTCGCACAAGCGTACATTCGAACTATGGTGAGTCGCAGTACAGTTTTGTCGCATAAGCGTTAATCGCACATCCATTTGTCGAGCTCACGTAGTACACTCCTTATCACAAGGCAATAAAGACAATGTCGGTTTAAATGCAACTGTTATTGCAAGTCCCAATACCCGGCAGAAATGTATACTACAGTTTTAAAGGAAAATGAGACCTATTTCAAGGCAATAAGTACACAATAACGGGTTTCGGTACAACGTAATACACGTTGTACCGAAACCCGTTGATCATGTACCAATATCCGGTAAAAAAAATAGGATTTTAACGGGTACTAGGTCAAGTAGGGGTTTGTTAGTACCAATAGATGTAATCGACAAAAATATTTATTTTTCAATTAGATTCACCTCAATATATAGGTTATATCGTAACATAATATACTCAAATATTTTAGAAAATTAACACTCTTGCCTTAACGTTATCCATCGCACTATGGCTGGCTGATCAATGCGACGTGGTGGTTTCGTAGTTCACTAACAGAACTTAGAACATACATAATATTTTCTCAGAGCAAACTTTTATAATCGCATGGTTTTGACGCCGTTAAACTTTTTGGACAATGTTGCCTCTACAATTGTACAAAATATTACCGAGAAGGTATTGCCATTCGCAAAATTTAATTTATTATTGGTATAAAAGTGCAATAATAAAAAAACTGACTTGTTAACGGGTACTGGTACACTAACGGAAATACGTACATTTACCTTAGACCGTGTCAGGAACAAGGCGATTAGTTAATAATAACTATTTTGTTTATAACTACTTTTTGGTGATAATTGTTACGACCCTCAAAGATGATTGGTTCCACCTTCTGTGTGTTCACTCTTAGGTAAATGTATACAATATATGTATGTATGTATTTAACAGCCCCCTTACACGTATGGCAAGGCAATATAATGAAAGGTCCAACTTAACGGATTACCCTATTGATATTTTCTGGGCGTTTTGGGGGACTGTCTTATGTAATTTTGACGTTCGAAAAGTGCTGATCCTCAGCCTAGTTTGAATAAATGACTTTTGAATTTTCTCCGTGTCTTTCGCGGGGTTTGTTTTTGCAGTGTTGTAGATTTATGTCTACTAGACACACTTTATTTTGTTCTACATACCCACGAATACTGAAACGTCACTCAAAATTTAAGGGCGCTTAACATTTAAGCAGCTCCTAAGCTTTAGATTTCGTATTGTCAAACGTCACTTTTGAGTATCTGTTAAATATAAGTGCTACTTAAATTTTGAGTGACGTTTCAGTATTCGGGGGTTAGTCTCCAAATTTCATAATTATGTGAATGTCATGCACCTGTGTTTGTCACCTGTCATTTGCATGGTTACTGAAATGCTAATTTTAGATGTTATTTAATTTGAATTGTAAGTGACTGTGTGGTGTGCTTAAGATAAATAAATACGAGTATAATAAATTAAAGTCACAACGGACTTTGATGCGGTTATCACCATCCGATAGACAATTTGTCTCGGGACGTTTATACGTATGATACATTTATATTAAACTAACATAATAATTTATTTTATTTATTTATTTGATATAGGCACACCAACAACTTATTTACAAATAAGACATTTACAGACATTTGCGATGGGATTCTGTGTAAATAAGTTACTTATTATATAGGCAGGCACATCATTCACAAAAGAAAAGGACGAATCTGAATTACAATTGAAATAATTATCGAAAATAAAGAACACAAGGAAAACTTAAATTAAAAATATAAACATAACTTAATTACATTGATATTGTTTAAATTGAAATTAAATTAAGTACTAATAACTAAGAAAGAAATTACATTTAAAAATAAAATAAAAAATTAAACATTACTATTACAGTCGACAATTGAACATTAATTACATTATTAAGGGATATTATGATTATTCTGAATTAAATTGATAAAAAAAAATTATATTCAAAATAAAAATATTATTGAATTAAAATAGTAGAAGTGGACCGAATCACAGGTCGATTTTAATGCCGGTGTGGGCGCGTTCGTTGAGGCGGCGGCCTGCCCGCCGGTTGAACGCGTCCCAGAGGGTCATGGCCACCCGGCTGGTCCGGGGATACCGCACGGTCTCCGGTGAGGCGGCGAGCCTCCTTGCCGGATTGCCGCCATGGGATCTGGAGGCAAAAGTCCTCGCGCATATTTGGGAGTGGCGCGGGGAGGCGAAACGCCGGGGCTTGACTCCGATGCCGCGAGAAATCGCGGCACAGCGGACAGAGCTCCGACGGGATCTCATGGCGTCATGGAGAGTGCGATTGTCGCAACCCAGTGCTGGGCACGCCACTATTGCGGCGATAAGTCCCCTCTTTGAGGAGTGGCTGGAGAGGCGCCACGGCGTCCTCACCTTCCGCCTGACGCAGGTCCTCACCGGACACGGCTGTTTCGGGAGGTACTTGTTTCGGATAAGGCGGGAGGAAACGCCCGGGTGTCATCTCTGCGTGGATCGCCCGGAGGACACGGTGGAGCATACGGTGGAGGTATGCCCGGCTTGGGCAGAGCACCGCCGTGTCCTCGTGGAGGCGATCGGTGGCGGGGATCTCTCGCGTCCGGCCCTGGTCCAGGCCATGGTACGGAGCGAGAGAGCATGGGAGGCCGTCACCTCCTTCTGCGAAGCAGTAATGCTCGCGAAGGAGGAGGCGGAGCGCGTGAGGGAGAGGCAAATTTCGCGCCCTCACGCCCCTAGCCGCCGCAGGAGGAGACGCCCCGGGCGTCGGGAATCGATCGCGGATTCCCGGCCACCGTAGGCGCGGGCTTGCGGATGGTGAGCAATGGGTAGCTCGCCGTCCGGTAAGGACCAAGCCCGGGTCGACGGCGCGTTGTGTTCCACGCGCGCCTCAAAGAGTGCCAGCGAGTGAAGGGGTCCAATGAGACCATTGCCTGCCGGGGTTGCGGGAAAGTCCGAAAGGGATACCGTGGCCCCCTGGCATTGCACAGGCAAGAGAAGGAACACGGGTGGGTTTTAGTCAGTAAGAGTCTGACACGCCCTCCCGCTCCACCCAGAGCGGGAGGAGTCATTTAATGATTTCCCACCCAAAAAAAAAAAAAAAAAAAAAAAGGTCGATTTTAATGATTTTAAATTTTGACAGACTGTCAGCGAATATGTCAATGCTACTGTCAATGGAAAAAGCTTTGTTGTAGGAGGTCAATAATAAAGAATTCTCGATATTTTGTCGAGTCGTAAAAACCGTCGCGAATCAGAGGTGGGTCGTTCGTATCTACAATAAAACAATCTCATTAAGTTTAGTTGTTGTCAATAATAAACCGTGAATTTATTTGGGTCTAGAAATAAATTGGATTATGTTATTGGACTAAAAGGGACTGATTTTAAATGCATCTTAGATGAATGAAGAAGGTATAATTTAGGTAGAAGATCATATTTATCATCATGTCAGTCTATAATTAGGCCAAAAAAAAAACCAACCAAAAAAAAACCCAATAAAAAAAAATAAAAAAAAAAAAAAACAAAACATCAGAAATAATTTATGCCTGCAAGAGATAAATTGTGCAGACGCCAGCACATCAATCTACTACAAACGGTCAAATTTATTTAATAGATTTTAATCTTTACCACTAATGCATAAGGTTCAAAGTTGATTTGGAAAATTTGACAGTTTCGGATAGGTTGACGTGCTGGCGTCTGTACATAGTGTTTCAGAAAAAAAAATTGGAACTCAAACCCTTCATCATCAGCCTAGCTTTTTTCCAACTATGTTGGGGTCAGCTTCCAGTCTATCCGGATGCGGCTGAATACCAGTAGATTACAATATGCTTCTGCCTATCTGACCACCACAACCCAGTGACTGGGTAACTCGATACCCCTTGGTAAGACTGGTTGTCAGACTTGAGCGTCTGACTACCCGTAAATACTAACAATGATGTAATTAAATAATAGCCGGGACTAACGGTTTAACGTGTTTTCCGAGGCACGGAGGGGTCTCAATATGTAATGGATGGTCACCCATCCACGCCAAGCGTAGCTTAACCAATTCGCATAATAACTCCCACTCACTCTTATCATATACCTGGTACCTACCTACTATATTTCGTCAAAACTCGTTTGCTCCCAAATGTCGACTTAAGCATTAAATTTCAACTTTATCGCCATCAAAATAAAGTAAGAATTCCATTGTTGATAACTTTAGTAGTTTTTCGACAGATATATTATATTATGACCATGTATGGCAAATGTCACGGTAACCAAGTTGGTTACAAAATGTTCGTGTGTTTGATTTCTATCATAATTCTTGTGATACGTAATTGGAATGTCTCTATACAGTTGGAGATGAAACTGGCATGTCCATGTTCCTAGGGGTATTTGAAAGTGTATTAATGTTCTATTGATGATAGTTTGAACGCAATGCAGCTTGCGGAATAAGATATAGCACTATGATATGTATTTCATCAGAAGTATTTTCACAGCTAACATAGATTAAATAAGCCACGTAGGAGCATAAATGTTCGTTACTCATAGATAGCCGTTAAAAAATGAAATGGTTACCGTAGCCGAAATCAGCATGGGAATATACATTATACTATATAGTAACTAGGCGAGCTCTGCTCTGGTGTAAATAGAGAATGCTCATTTAATAGTATAGGAAAGTTCATACTAATTTCTGACATGATGGTAAGTACTTACTAATTCCATGCTGCCATAAGGGTAGATATATTTCTTGCAAGTGATTATTCTAAGGTAGCCATCTTGTTCTAAACTTTAGGCGATCGAGCTCTGCTCGGTGAAAATACGGAGAAAAGTATTTTTCTCAAATATGAGACCTAGCTAGATCGATTGATTGTCCCAGTAAACTCCTATATTACAACTTTTATCGAAATCGTTTGAGCCGTTTTTAAGAACGTGATTACAAATATATATATAATATATATATGTATACAAATAATGTTCGTTTAATAGTATATGATATATTTCACACGAATATCGAGCTTTGACGCATATGACACAACAAAAGCTGGAGCAGCCCTAAAAGGTTTTCTGATTATGCAAGCTATCGAATTACCTACGTAAAAAAATTGGAAGATTCTTTTTTTTAAATACTCTCATTGATGAAGCTTAAGGCCAAAGAAAATGTTCTATATTCTGAGAAAGACAGTAGACTTAATTTTGAAGCTATAAATGAAGCCACAGATAAGTCAAAAACCAGGGTTTGCAACACTGGCGAGTTGTTGTTCTTATACTTATAAAAATATTAAAGGAGCAGACTTGTGATGCTAACTAATGACGTCATCAAAGCAGCTTGACCTTTTTAACTAAGATGTTTGCCTGTTAAATAACCTCTGTATCGTTAATTTATTCAAATTGGTCGTAGGACTACCTATAATTGCAGAATGTCGGAGCGTCCATCGTAAAATGTACGATCAGACCGAAATTTACATTTTAAACTTTTATTTATTTATTTTATTTATTTATTTATAACAGCTTAAACTACCATTACAGGGGTTACCCTAATGCGACAGTTAAGAACTTAAACTAATAACCTAAGCTATATACTTACAATAATCAAATTATACAAAAATAAAACTAACACCATTAATAAATTTAATATAGTACAAAAAATTAAGTATTATTTTGCTTGTAGCATAATATAAATAGTAATACCCTTGCGAATTCACTCACACAACATGTAAACACATCAATCTGAATTTGAAGGTCATTGATGGTACGGAACAGCTAGATAAAGGGATGTTATTTTTTTTACAGACAGAAACGTTTTTGACTAAATCATTTTGTTTAATGACTTACAGTGTTCTTGATATGGGTAATAAAACTAGTAAAATGCTTTTAAAATATTATTTGGAGGATTAATACAATTTTATTTTTTTCATATAAAACTAATGAAGATTTAAAATTCAACGCCTACAAGAGAGCATTAGTAATTAATATGATTGTGTGAACACACATACCCTTTTCAAACTTGTTCTCTTGTATTCACAAGATAACAAGTATTCCATCCAAAAATAATCTTTTACAACATTTGTTACCCAAAAAAACATAAATCGAATTTTATTTAGCAAAAGAGAGAATTTAATTTCAAACGGATATGTTTGTTTCTTCTTTACTAATTATAAAATTTTGTTTTTAGAAACATTTCTCTTGGAATAATAAATCATTTTGTTTTATAGCATTGTCATCATAATACAAATAAACAGTTAAGAATACAATAATGCTGCACCACTGGATAAGTAACGTTTTGCGGTTAACTACGAATAAAGCACCTGTCCCACCGCCTTCACTCGACTGGGAAGCGATAGGAGAAGCTTAGGAGTATATTTACAGGCGTAAAGATAACAGAATCATCTTATCTTAGTATCACAACACATATTTTCTCGCTACAAGAAACATACATTTGATTGTCTTGCTTACACGGGGCCTCCGTGTAAGAAAATACGAGTATATACATTAATTCATAATAGATCTCTGACTGTTGACATCGGCGAGTACTCGTTTGTAGCAGCTATCAAAGAGAGTACTCGCTCAACGACGCTCGCTTGACGGGCAGAACACTTGCTGAGAGTGCTGAAAGACTCACGCTTGGTACACACGGCTACATATCAAGCTATATACTTCCAGTATATGCTGATCTTGCATTGTATAGGATTTTCCGTGCAATTAGCAAATGTATAACTTATTAGGTAGTCGTGTGTACTTCATGCATACCGTCGCCGCCGCGCACTCGCTGCTCGTTCCTTGCGTTTTTAGTTGCTAACTCTACTCACTTTTCATTCATCGCCGCCGGTGGTACAGGTGCCAAAGCCATTACATAACGAATAACTGTTTACAATAAATAATATCGTGATTCAATTTTGATAATTGCGTTACCAATTTGGTTATGCCTCTCTCAATTTCCTCTAATTGTATTGTTTTAATTGTGTAATATTCAAGTGATTATTGTTTTTTATTCGTGAGCTTCGTTTATAAGACTACCGGGTATTTTATGAGAGTTTTTTGTTTGATAGTCAATTTAGAAACTGGTTGGCAATGGACCAGATATTTGTTATTGTGCAACAAAAAACGTCATTTAAACCTGTTTATTTTAAATTAGTAGTTCTTGATATATATCTGTCAGTCATATTTTAATGCTTTTTTGTTTACATATAAAATTATCTCATACTTAGATAATATTCTACAACCTATTTGAGGATAAAGGCTGCCTACAGTCGTGACGCGACGGCGCGACGCGATTCTGTTAGAACAGTCTTCATGGAGTTTGTGGGAGTGTGCTTAACATAACCATGGTCTGGTTTTTTAAAGCAAAAGATAATTATAAAAATGAGCTTATGTTTTAGCTGGCTAATGGGCGGATATTTTAATTAATGTAGATACATTAAACGCTGATAGACAGAAAAGCAAGCTAATAAAGAAAGAGGAAACTGGTAATTAATTAGAACAGCTACGCATTAAGCTTATTCTAATAATAAAATAAGCTTAATGGATGTTCAATCTTATTCGTGCCAAATTAAGTAAACTTGTTTGGCTACAATTTGACGTCAATTATAGATATTGTGATGAATTCTTTGGTGATGTCTTTGATGACCAATCGTGGATTTATGGTTGCCACAAAATTCAAATTGAGCCAAAAATATTACCAGAAATATTGTGTAATGAAATGATACTGTAGAGTAGGTAAAGGAGAAACAGTATATACCTCCCTACTGGTTTAGGTAATTAAATAAAGGATAAAAAAGTTTTTATAGATGACAATTTGATTTTTTTAAACACTATAACCATATTTTCGATTTTTACGATAGGTTTCGATTTTATTGATGTATGTTATAACTTTATCATTTATTCTTAAACTACTCTTCGTAGATGTAACTGCTAGAGCACAAATTTTTAGTTAGATTTATAATAATATTATAATATTTTGTCATCTGTCTTTGTAAAGAGCCCAAAAAGACAGGTTCTCTAAACGTCAACGAATTATAACGTTGATAAATTGAATAGTAAACCTGTGACGTAGCATGACAACTGAAGTGACAGGCATTACGTTTAGTCGGTTACTTGACAGCTCTCTCGTCAAGTTTTTTTTTTTGTTTACCTTTATTGAACTACCTAAACCAACGGAGTATAGTAACCAAAATATGACCGTTTCAATCTGACAAAGTCGATTTTTAGTACCTCCATCTACAAAGCTCTATAAAAAGTTTTTATTTTTCACTTTTTAGTTGTGGTACCTACACAAACCCCCCACAAAAATTTTAATACCACTACCTGCTATGTAAATTACTGTGACAGGAATTATTAGAACATCATCCACGTATACTAGGTGGGAAAAATACGTATTATTGAAGCTAACTAAAAAACCCCTCATCAGATCTTGATCAAATTTATATGGGAACACTTCTGAAGTATGCCCTACTAAACACAAAAATAATCATCAAAATAAATTCATAATTGGCGGAGTAATTCCATAACAAACACACAAAAAAAAAATAGAATTGAGAACCTCCTCCTTTTTGAAGTCGGTTGAAAATGATCTTGAATAAATAACAGTACGGTATCTGAATAGAGATAATAATAAGCGAGATCTTCAGATCACGCAGAGATATCGAAACCGTCTGAAGTGGGGCTCAATGATGTCTTGCAAAAATATTGTATACAAATTGGTACGATACTGTTTACGAGCTTCAAATTCTTGAAAATTGTTTTTGTACTTTGTCTAGAATTTCTGGTAACAATCTGGGAAAGAGATCTGAAAATATGTAAATAAAATTAAAATAACAGGAATCTTGGAGGTTCAGTAGACCGATATCAAAACTGTTTGAGTGCGTCTCAGTGATGTCTTGTGCTTACAAGTAAAGCGTATTGATTGGACTCTTGTCACCCTTATTCAAAATGTTAGTGGCTGAGTTCTTGGTACGTATCTTTATGTTCTTTATAAAAATAACATGACATACATACATAAACTCACGTCTTTTTCCAATGGGGTAGACAGAAACAACAGTCCATTACAGATTTTCAGGATGGCCGTATGACGAAATCGCTCCTCCAAAAGTTTTCTTCTATGAAACCGAAGCTGGGGAGGAGTATATGTATGAGCGTAAAGACAACAGAATCATCTTATCTTACTATCACGACAATTATTTTTTACGCCACAAATGCTCGCGTAACTCATTACGTATTTATTACATGACAATAAGTGCGGATACCGTGGTAAAAGACACAGACACGCATTGATAGCCTGGCTTCCTTATACGCCTGTGCAACGTAGACAGCCGTTTTTTCGCCAAGAACTGGGACGAACACGGCGTAATTTTGCAAGTGCGGTTTTTTGAAAGAGTAGTTTTAAAGTGTGTCGTGTGTTGGGTGCTTTATAAAGAAAGTAATCGGTGAATTATGTTGATTGGATATCTATGTAAATCTTGAGCTGTGATTGGTTGATTGATTGTTGTTATTAGGAAACGATAATTAGGTTTTTTTTTGACAGAAGAGTAGTTTGAAAGACTTTTTGTAGCTGATGATTAGAGAATTGATATGGTTATGACTACTAATATTATTAACTACCTTTCACTAGCGTGATATCTTTATAAATTATAGTCTATGTTACTCAGTGATAATGTAGCATTCTACTGGTGAAAAAAATATTAATATCGGTCAAGTAGTTTTTGAGTTTATTCAATACAAACAAAAATACAAATCTTTTATCTATATAACATTAGTGTATATCAAGCATTTAGGCAAGTATTTCCAGTTTCTCCTAATTAGGTGCAGTTGCAAGGTGTCAGTTCAAAAGATCAGAAAAGATCAGTATCCATAAGTAGTGAAAGGATACCAGCAGAGTATCAAACGTTGAGCAAGCCTTTAGAAATAGATAAATCAACGTCTGCAATGAAATGCGAGATTTTACTTTAAACTTCATTTCAACTTTAAGTTCACAATGTTGTCATTACTGACAACGGTTAATGGTGAAATAATAATAGCATTTTATGAATTATTCTGTAAGTAATTATAACACTTTGAGGGACACTAAAAGCCCATCATAGGCGTAGTAACAATAAAGGCTCCTACAGATAGGTACGACGACTGTGCGACTCGAATCTGGTAAAACAATTTCCACGAAGATTTCATACAAATTGTTCTACTATTGTCGCGTCGCACCTGTCTGCGGCAGCCTTAAAACTTTTATTGGGTCTGATTCAGTGTCCGTCAACCGATTAAGTAATATAAAAACGTAGAAGGAAACTAAGGAACACACAGATTAGGGTCTTAAATCGCTAACAAACGGCGTACTAGTTTGTTGATCAATATAGTTTCATTGTGTGCAATCACCTAATTATAATAGACGTTTTTTCTATCACAACTTATCATTTTTGTTGGCAACTAAACCTTAGATATCGATAAATAAACTAAAACAAATAATATAAACTAAACAATCAACAACAACCTTTTCCTTTCAAAACAGCAACAAACTCCGTAAAACTTAGTAGGTACCGATAGCAAAAACAATAAACAACAAAAAGCGGTACGGTCCGCAATATTAACCTCGTTGAACTCGTGAAAGTATCGCTTGAACTTGGCGAAAGTTTAGCCAACATTAGCTGCGCCTGCGCCTAGCCTGCGTACGCGCTAATGCCTCCTTTCTGCATAACTTTAACAGCCAGTACTAGTTTTTATTTTGTAGGTTCCTGGATTTTAAATAAGGAACTCTTGGTGTCGGTAACTCAAGCTCAAACCTTTTTTTTTAATTTGGAATTTAACTGTATCACTTTGCCATACTTTATCGGCGGTCCTCTATAAATCCGAAAATTTCAGCTCTAGGTTCAAGGGTTTGGGCGAGGCGTTGACGAGTCAGTCAGTGAGTGAGTCAGGACTTTTTCGTTTTCCCGACAGCGGCAAACACAAAAAGAAGAGTTTAAAAAAATATAAATTAGGATGTTTCAAAAGTAATTGGCTCCCCCACCGACCCTTGCTCGCAGAAGCGCCAGCCCGCGTTATGCTGAGAAATGTAGATTTAAATTCCCCGATTAATAATAATGAATCATCTTTGATCCAGCCTGTCCCAACTTGCTGTCCCTGCCCCCCAGCGACGCCCTAAGCCGAGGTCCGTACCCCACAAGGCGTGCCCTTAGCGAGCGTTCGCCTAGTTTTAATTAGAATAGTTTTGCCCCTGGCTGGAGGCTTTGAGTTTAGTAGCTTAAGGCAGCCGCAGGATTGTCCGGTTAAGTAGTCATCACCTCAGAGGTGAGCTACGAGATGCCCTAGTCAAAAAAAAAAAAAAGTAATTGGCTCCTTTTTTGAATGTTGTTATAGTTGACACTGCTTGTGCACTGCATCCGACGTAAATACGAGAGATGACGATCCGTAGTAGCCATAATGCGGTTTTCGGACCGTCATTTCTCGGATCGAATGCAGTGCACCATCGCACTAAGTTGTTGATATGTTTATAAAAAGAAGCTGATTAATAAACTACAAGAACTTCTTTTCATAAAAACAAAGGTGGCCGAAAATTCTAAAACAAAATACATTCCTATTTTTTTATACTAAGGTTGGTTATAGATATTATATTATCGTTCTACATACAAAATGTGAACGTAAGCCGACATAATATTGCTTAATATAATATCATTGCATTTATTTCATCTATAATTCTTTATTGAATAGATTTGGTATCAAGACTATCAAACGGCCCTGACTTATCTTACAAATACGCTGTTTTATATCTTTATGAATGTACTTCGTTATACATTGAGAAATGTTTTGTCAATGTGTCTCAGTAATTGTCATAGTGTATAGTATGATAATTGTAACCACAAACCGCATGATCCGAAGTCATTAATCAATTTTATCTAAAATTAAGTCTCAGCTGATTAAAGCGTGGTGCAGACTCGTGATGTAACGGCGCGACGACGCGACTTTAAAACAAAACAATTTCTAAGAAAACTTCATGGTAGAGCAATTACCTGTGTCGCGTCACACCGTCGCGTCGCGCCAGTCTGCAGGAGACTTAATAGTTTCTTATAGTCACAGTTTCATAATTGTTTACAATAACTTAGGATCTCAATGTGGTAAACTCGTACGCCAATAATATCTTTCAATATCATTAGATATCAAAGTAGAAACTAGTACTGCATCGTTGGTCTAGTGGTCACAAGCGCTACTGCTGAGCATGAGGTCCTGGGTTCGATTCCCGGGTCGAGCAAAGTTTTATTGGGGTTTTTCATCAGGAATTTCTCCGTCACAGCCCGGAGTCTGGCGCCCGGTTGATGGCAATAGGCTCGTCCCCATTAACATGGGTCTTAATCATAACTGGCGAAATGTGGGTGTACTAATAGGTAGAACTCTGCCTAACTCTTCGAGGATTACAGGGTCAATAAAACTATACGTAGATATTACTAATGAACACGGAGCAAGATGTTTTTTTTTTCTACCTTCTTCTTGTAGATAAAACTACACCTCTCGAGGATCACTATATTTTAGGCTAAAGCTTCATAATACCATAATAAATAATTATCAATAAATCAATCTTACCAATAATAAGCACCTAAACTTAATAGTTTCCTTCAACGTCGAAAACAATGAGGCAACAAGATTTATTCAATCGCCAGTATAATACCAAACTTCTTACTGCAAGCGAAACCGGCCGAACACAACCATTTTAATAAGACCTGTTTTGATAATTATTTTCTATGTCCAGTCAACCGTTAAGTTATGATTCTGGAATGTTCTAGAAGTAAAATAAAGTTCTAGAATTTGACGGCACGGTTGGCGCGCAGTTGACTGCTGCACTACGTTTCGATTTCGATTCCCGCACGAAACAAATATTTGTATGACTTACAAGTAGTTGTTCCGGGTCTGGCTGTTTATGTATGTGCGTTTAAATGTTTGTACATGCTACAGGAGAAATTCCTATAGTGAGGCAAAGTAAAAAAAATAAAAAAATGTGTCGGTCAGCTTTAATGGATACTGAAAACTGTTTTCAGGAAAAGGGACTGTCATAGATAGATAGGTCATGGATTTAATACTCTGTGAGCTTTCAGTGTAGGTTAAAATTTAAAATGAATAGAAACTTAGAGAGAGAAGAGGAAGAGAGAGAGAGAGGGAAGAGGTTAGAAGACCATTGATAGTTTGATTTTGAAAAAAATATGGTAGGTGTAACTGCATTTTTTGAATTGTGAATTGAAACCGCTGGTTTATTCGGACCTGTTTGAAACGCTACCTGTGCCTCCGCCAAATGCAGCGTGAAGTATTTATTTAATTGTTAATCAGTATTTTGCAAGAACAATAATACAGTGTGTGATCGGATATCTAGCCACTTTTCCAGAGCTGCTGCGGACCCGGCAAGACTTTTAAGCGTTGGATCTACCATTTCATTGCAATGTGCCCCTAAGAAGCTGCTATTTTAATGCTAAACGTAGATACGAATAACGACTAGATTTTTTACTTTTGTTACCCGTACGAGTAACAACATTTTTTTAATCTAATCCATTATGAAACGTAACCATGATTTTTATTATGTTGAATTGCTCTAAATTCACTACTAGCCAAGCTCAACTTACGCTGGTTGTAGCCACAATTTTAAGTTCAACTATGCCACAGAGTAAACACAACTCTTGAAGATGCCTTGGTATACTGGTGGTTGTTGGGTAACTCGGTGTTGAAAGCTTGTGCACGCGTGGACAAGGCCGCCTGGTCTTAGTAAGGACGCTGTATGCTAGTCTGTCACTTTGTGTTACGATTTTTAATGTTGTCAGCTTGTGTTTGTTAACGTTTTACGTGTATAAGATAAGATTAGATGAATTTGAATGTGTTCAAGTTAAGAATGATATTTTCGTCGAATATTTTTAAATATTTACCTGCTTCGAGTCTCGCCGTAGTCGACTAAAAAGAGATACAACAGTGTCAAAAATGTGTCGATGTCTTGATGAAGTCTGCTTTCTTTAAGACTGTTGTATTCCCAGGAAATAATAAGCCACATAATCGTTTGTTTCTTCAATAGTAATAAAGGGCTAGAAGCGGCAATGTCCTCTTGTCCGCTAAAAACTTTGTGATTATCAATCTATCTGGAAATCACCGTATTATATGACAGATTTAATTGACCACATTGTCAACCTAAAAAATTGCCACTGCTGAAACTCAGACTCCCTCTTTGTGAGAGGGAATGAACTGTAATCCACTATGCGGGCCCACTGCGGGTGGTTAGATGTCACATGTCTTTAAAATTTTTGTACTTGAACATGCCGCCTGGTTTCCTCACGATATTTTCCTTTACCGATTCAATTGACCATTTGAAAGAATATGCTCTGTTGCATTCTAGGTTTGGGTATAAGGTAATTGGATATTGGGTAGAAGGTAATAAATAGAAACATTTAATAATATACCATGTTCACGTATTTCCCTTCTCTTCTCCCGTCGCCATCGCGATTCTCGTCCGGCCAGTATTAAAGTGCTGGGCCAAAGTTCATACATAAAGGTCACTGCTTAAGTAAATGCAATGCAATATATTATTTACATATCAACTTCTAGGCAGTGAGAGTGAAGTATGTTATATAACGTTATTGGATTTAGATTATGTATGTAGCTTGCTATATCCGGGCCTATGTAGTTTCTAGGCTAATATGGGTCGGGCTAGAATATTGTAGGAATCAATTCGGTCACTCCAATTTTTATTTATATTGACAAATCTTAAAAACAATGTATATAACGATTTAAAAAAGAGCTCATTGGGCAACAAAAAATTCATCCACATCGCTGTCATGTGAAAAGTGCCCAAAAGGCTGGCAGCATTGCCACTATGGATGGCAATGCTGATTCTTTGGCCTAATAATAGGTCACAGAATTGGTTAGAAATAAAAAAGAAAACTTATTTTATACACCTAATTAAACACATCTTATATTTTATATAATAATATTGAATTGCTTGAATTGCGACTTAGCCCTCTTCCTCTCTCCTAATTATGCTGTGCTCGACAGGGTCCATATTGATATTTTACTTTGTTATACCATCTATGTAATACATATGGAATGCAATAAAGATTTGAGTATTGAGTTATATTATTTTTTAAATTCACTGGGTTTTATGAGGTAGATATATTAGAAAAGGTGGTTTATCATTGAAAATCCCATTTTCATGACCGATTTCATGTTTAATGTAATTTAATGATTCAAGCGTAACTTCCTGATCGCTGGTGATCGCTGGTCTACTTACAAAACGCATTATTTCTAGGAAATATAATTGTAACCAAAAAGATTTCATCATGGTAGTACTTAGATAGAAAAATCCTGTTTCTACGTGATTGTAACACTCTTGAACCTTTTTAAAAAGCTGTGTTTAATTGGGACGGTCAACCGGACGTCAATTGTAATATGTGAGCAACGAAAACCACCCTTACTGCTGCTAAATATAGGTGCTTCCAAACTCAAATTGTCATCATACGACTAGTTGACTGTACCAGCAGACAGGATAACAAACTATCAATCTAGTGCTAAGAATTTATTAGGACTCAAGCCGACGTCCGACAAAACCAATTGTTTGTGTGTGGCGCAACTGTAATTTGTAGGCAAGACGACAGTTTTGACGTGTTGCGCTTGCACAAGCTCTATGGAAACCTTGTAACATGTCCGTTTTCAAACATGGAGTTAGCAGAGTCCGTCTTTATCTATGATTAATTTATCGGTACCGAGAAACCTGGTGTTGATTGTGTGTCCAGCAAGTTCTGTTTTTAGAAACAAGGAAATGTCGTGAGGAAAGTTTTGAGTAGTAGTTTAGATAAGAGTAGGAAGACTTAGAAATGATGAATGAATATTTTGTGAAAAATAGGGGGTGAATACTGAGATTATGACTAACTAGCAGCACACCGCGGTTTCACCCGCATAAGTCTCGATTCCGTGAAAATATCGGAATAAAAAGTATTTTGTGGGTTAATCCAGATTATAAACTATCTGTGTTCTAAATTTCATGGAAATCCGTTCAGTAGTTTTTGCGTGAAAGACTAACAAAAATCCATCCTTCCATATCAAACTTTCGCGTTTAAATATTAGTAGGATAGAGTTGTATGGAAGAAGACATGTTGCCGCATTCAGTTACATTATAATAGGTGTGGGCAGTGTGATAAGTATAATATCATCCTGCTCTTAAAAACAATTATGTTAAAATAAATATCAATAAACAGTTCCATGACTGAAACTATACACACCTTTTTTTTTTTTTTTTTGGGTGGGAAATCATCAAATGACGTCTCCCGCTCTGGGTGGAGCGGGAGGGCGTGTCAGACTCTTACTGACTAAAACCCACCCGTGTTCCTTCTGTTGCCTGTGCAATGCCAGGGGGCCACGGTATCCCTTTCGGACTTTCCCGCAACCCCGGCAGGCAATGGTCTCATCGGACCCCTTCATTCGCTGACATCTCTTTGAGGCGCGCGTGGAACACAACGCGCCGTCGACACGGGCTTGGTCCTTACCGGACGTTGAGCTACCCATTGCTCACCGTCCGCAAGCCCGCGCCTACGGTGGCCGGGAATCAGCAATTGATTCCCGACGCCCAGGGCGTCTCCTCCTGCGGCGGCTAGGGGCGTGAGGGCGCGAAATTTGCCTTTCCCTCACGCGCTCCGCCTCCTCCTTCGCGAGCATTACTGCTTCGCAGAAGGAGGTGACGGCCTCCCATGCCCTCTCGCTCCGTACCATGGCCTGGACCAGGGCCGGACGCGAGAGATCCCCGCCACCGATCGCCTCCACGAGGACACGGCGGTGCTCTGCCCAAGCCGGGCATACCTCCACCGTATGCTCCACCGTGTCCTCCGGGCGATCCACGCAGTGATGACACCCGGGCGTTTCCTCCCGCCTTATCCGAAACATGTACCTCCCGAAACAGCCGTGTCCGGTGAGGACCTGCGTCAGGCGGAAGGTGAGGACGCCGTGGCGCCTCTCCAGCCACTCCTCAAAGAGGGGACTTATCGCCGCAATAGTGGCGTGCCCAGCACTGGGTTGCGACAATCGCACTCTCCATGACGCCATGAGATCCCGTCGGAGCTCTGTCCGCTGTGCCGCGATTTCTCGCGGCATCGGAGTCAAGCCCCGGCGTTTCGCCTCCTCGCGCCACTCCCAAATATGCGCGAGGAAAACTATACACACCTAATAATATTATAAATGCGAAAGTCAGTTTTGTATTTGTTTGTTTGTTACACTTTATAGCTAAAATGGCTGAACGGATTTGAATTAAATTAGGCACATGGGTAGACCATGAACTGGAAAAGGACATCGGATACCTTTTATCCCGATATTCCCACGGGATCGAGACTAGTGCGAGTGAAACCGCGGGGCGCAGCCAGTGTAATATAAAACTTGGAATTTGTATTTTTTTAATGATTTATGGAAACGTTAAAAAATATTTCCAAACTAAACAACTAAGGTGTCAGAAGTCGTGGGAAGGCTAAGCTTTCAATTATTTGGAAATATCTTTCAACAAAATAAATATCTTATAACAATTCAATAATAGGTAAATGTATTTCTTAAAATACATTGACCAAATAGAGGCGATAGATTGTAAAACACAACAATTTATAACCGCCATATTTCTATTTCAAAAATAAACATTTGTTTTTTTATTACCTACTACTTATGGAACCGCCATTTTAAATCAAATAGTTTTAACCTATGAACTTTTATAATAAAACGTAAAGGAATAGTTACATGTTTTATTCTTTAGTGTTTCAAAAGCACTGACTCTTTAAACCTCTCTTTTTATTTTCTTATTTATTGGACAACGAATTCGAGGAATATTACTTAGATTGAACTAGTCGATAAACCTTTGATTTAGTGTTCCAAAAAAGGGAGCAAAAATACTAGCTATCTCATTCTTTACCTAATTTGAGTAAACAACGAATTCGAATAATGTATAACCATTATACCGTCTCATGTGGTACCTAATAATATCCTAATCCTAATAATAACCTATATAATATCGCAACAAATTTTCGTAAATGATTAAGACTACTGTTTCATTCTGACAGTTCAACATTATTCATTGCGTAGTTTACGTTGCTGAGTAGATTTTTTTTCAAACTTATGAATCAATGGATTAGCAACCTCTTACAAACTGATTCAGATTGTGATTGATCGCGTATTATGTAATATGGGGTGCTGCTATTTAATCATATTTTTTTCACAAATTTTATCATATTGCTACCCGTTTACTACGCACGCTACTCACGATTTTAACGACTTGACAAAACATCAAGAGTTCTTTATTAAAGTTTAATTTTAATGGTTTTATACTAGTGTTATTATACACAAATAAACCTTTGGGGAGAATTTTTCTAAAATGTTAGTGAAAACCGCATCAAAATACCTTGCGTAGTTTAGAAGAACAGCACGGTCACACAAAAAACAACTTTAATTTATATTATGTATAGAATAGGAACGCATTGAAAACCGTTTGTCTGTGAAGAAACAAAATTATAACATAACATCATGCCTTGTTTTCCCGAAGGGTTGGGCAGAGGTGTACCTGTAGTACACCCAATTTTCGCCAGTTATGTTTAAATCCTATATAACAGGGGGCCAGCCTATTGCCATCAACTGGGCACAAATCTAGACTCCGGGCTGCTACTGAAAAATTCCAGAAGGAAAAACCAAATTACACTTTGCCCGACCCAGGAATCGAACCCAGAACCTCTTTCTCAGCAGTAGCGCTTAAGACCACTAGACCAATAAGGCACTCAAAACAAATAATCTAATACTTTTCACCTTCATACAGCGATTTACCTTCAACACGATTCATCGACCTCACTGCAGCTTGCCCCATATCCGCTGACAATCCAAATTATTACAAGTTTAACTATTTCTCACATACATTAACTTTTAACGGACTTCCCTAGGATAAGCACTGCAACCGAAATTGGTAATGTATGTGTGTAAACGTATCTATCATTTCCGTAATTATACTATCAGTCTGGTAATCCGCTGCTCAACATACCTTCCCTGAGGCTGGTATAACAGGTAGATTCACAAGTTAACATATAACTTCGTCAGACCTTGTTACGCAGGCTGTTACCCTTTTGCTCGGAGTCGCTAGGACATGTTACATGCAACCGGTAGGGTTTGAACTTAAGACCTCTCGACTTTGCATAAATATACCAAGCATAAAAATATCCTAGATAAATACCACCCGTGTCTCCACTATTCCATTGCCTATCTAGGATGCATATTCGGTACGGCTCGCAAATCTTTCCATATCCTAACGACACGTCTTCCCTACCATTACCGCGCCACACGGTCTACTCCTTGATATGCACTTGCCTCTGTAGCCCCATGAAGCATGAGGCTTCAGGGGCTAGCGCAAATCTTTGGCTTCATTCGATTTCTCGAGTCTGGTTAAACCACGCTGTGGTCGGTGCATTTCATTAATTCATTTATACAAAATAGTTAGACTTACAGAGCTTTTACAGTTGAGACAGGTAATTTCTTAGTTACCTTATCTTCGTTGAGAAAGTTCTTGCCAACCAAAATTTATAATGCAACCAGTATCGCACACTACCAAACATTTGCATACTCTACATAATATCACCTTCAGGAGCTTTAAAAGTACATCATATTCGTTACTGATAGAGCCATTACGCTCTACTATTGGCTACAATTTTATTATCAGGAGGGCCCATGTCTTGAATAATATTGAGGGTAAGCGACCTTCGGTTAGGTTTGGAAATGTACTGATGAAGACATAGTGTGGTCAAAATACGTGAATGAACCGACTACTTATTGTGACACACTAAGGAAAATTCAAATCGTAATGTGCCAACAACGTTCTCCTGTCCTAATCGCGATTTATTTGGAGTCAGCGCAACACGTATTTTTCTTCCATACTTACGTAACATAACATAATGATTGAATACTATCGTGAATTTATGCAATCCTAGTACTTTTTGTTAGGTAATTGTGCACAACATCTAATTATTGGAAAACTATAATATGTATATCGTGAATTAATGCGAGCCTAGTACTTTTTGTTAGATTATAACTAATTTAGAAAAATGAAAAATTAGAAACTTTATAATTTAATTAGGTTTGTATCAAGATTCAAGTTTAGTAACTCAAGGAATAAGATTTTTCATACAAACAAAATCCCCCCTTGTCACCCTCTTAAGAGTGTATTTACTGCGTCGTAGGCCTTGTGGTCGCAAGCTGCTGTACATGAGGTCTTCGATTTCACGGGCAAAGTGTTATTTGTTTTTTTCCATCAGTAATTTCTCAAGAGCAGCCCGGAGTTTGGATTTGTGCCCGGTTGATGGCAATAAGTCTATGCATTTATTTGACACGAAAGTTCTGTTGGATCAATACAGCACACCTGAATTCCTTGGAGTGGTTTCTGTAGAGATTTAAAGAACAACCACATCTTAAAAGTCGAGTCCGGAAGAAAGCACACACCGGACTCCGGACTGTCACTGAGAAATTCATAATCGATTACCGCTGAAACACTTAGCCCGACTTGGGGCTTGAACCCAGGACCTAAGCCTTCCTGTTGCACTGGCTACCTCTAGATAAAAGAGGCAGTCAAAGCAATGATGTTTCACAAAATCTGACCCATAAACCATTCATACCGCAGACAATATCACGGTCATCAACAAGTTGACAACTAAAAGAATCGTGACTAAACTAATAATTGTAGCAAATAGTTACCAAACATTTAACAATTCGCTTGGCAAGGGTCAAGAGAGTTTTTCTTTTTACCCACTTCACTGGTTAAAATAGATTTAATCGTGATTATACATGCCTAGACTAGTAAGTCATTGGCAATTTTAAAGACAACAATGCTTGTAACTGAAGCACCCATTCTCTTGGTTGGTAAAATAATTAGATTACAGTATTACAGAGGTATTTTATTATAATCAGTTGTTTGCTAGTATAAAAAAAGTGTATTTTTTTGAGCTTTTTACAAAAGGCACTCCTGTGTATGTTTAAACATGTACTATAAACTGAATTTCGGTTTTGTGTAGTATTTTACGTAAGGGTCAGTTCACACCGAGACGTGACGCGGAGTGACGGTGCGCTCACTTTTTGAGATAGTGATACAAAATATAACTTTATTTACTACTCAAAAAGGTACACATTTAATTTATCTAGTTCGAAAATGCCTCGTGGCATAGCGTGACGCATCACGAATCAGCGAGGCGTGGTACTGCCAGCGACTTCACGATGTGCCTCGCGACGACGCGCTGCAACACGCGGCGCCGCGCGACGCCGCGAGGCATTTTGCGAATGTTATTGTTGTTTACCGTGTGCTTGGAATAAAAACTCTTTTCTAATGTTTTGTTTCTTTATCTTTCCAGGTATGTCCAGTTTTTCACTGTCAGTTAAGTTATTATTAAGGATCGGGTAAGTGGATAGTTACATGCTGTTCAGGGCAAAATTTATAAGAAATAATTGTTTTTCAGTGATTAAACTATTGACATTTTCAGTAGAATTCAATTAATTCTGTTTTTTTTTTGCGTCATTGAACATAATTTAACTGTAGTTGATTGACTCTTAATACCAACGACAAGGCGAGTATGTGTGTGAAAGCAGGACAAATAAACATACCTAGTTACTTTCACGTTTCTAATATTAGCGAGGATAAATAAGGATATTATCAGTAGAGTAGTCCACCTATCATTACTCCTTATTTACTGCTTAGTACTACATTTCCTGACCCAGCCTTCCGCTAAGCCTTTCTAAATAAGGCTCAAAGAATCGATACAGGTAGTAAAATGTTACATTTGCATCATACAGTGTTTACTTCTTGTAAATAAAGTGCGACGCTTCTTCATAAGTTTGTATCAAAAGCTTTATTGGTAGTAATGCAACCTCTTTAGTGATGTGCATAGGATATGTCTAATTAATCATTAATATTCACGTTATCATTACCTGTGTGAAGAATTTTTTCTACATCGGTATTGTGATTGAATAAGCTTCCAGTGGTGTTCATGTTAATTTCGAATTTTCGGAAGCTTTTTGGCGCATTGTGAAGCTTTGACATCTATCTTAATCTGCTGATCTTTTGTTTCACTTATCAACCAAGCATTCAGCTCAGCCTATTGCAGTCCACTGCTTGACATAGGTAGGCTTCTCCCAGACTGCGCCTCAACAACTAGCCTTCCGGATCCCGTCTGTCCTTGCCATGGTCGGTCCATCTACGTTCCCACGCCACACGAAGACCACATATGCGGTCTCCACACCAGGACTCGGCTGCTCCACCGGCCATCGGTCCTTCAGCTTGCTTACTCTCCAAGCTTTGTCGGTAACTCCGGTTCTTTTCCGAATAAGTCCATTTATGATTTTATCCTTCATAGAAACTCCGGATCATTTAAGTAACCTCTAAATCAATCCATCCTGTCTCAATTCTTTCATATTAATTGTACAATAAAAAAACCGGCCAAGTGCGTGTCGGACCACGCACAATGAAGGGTTCCGTAGTTGGAATGAATGAATCGTAAGAACAAACTTAACTTTATAATTGAAAAACATGTCCTCCCATACGGAATATATGTGAGAACATGTTTTTGTAACCGCAAATTTAAGTTGGTCGATTACTTATTACTCGTAAACTTGTCAAGTCCACTTAAGTGTGATAGTTTTCCTTTAAACTTCGTTATATATAGGTAGTACTCCCGTGACATTTGAATTCTAACTATAACCGTTTAGTTGGTAGAGGGGTGGGGGACACTTGACTCTAACGAAAATTAGTACTTTAAAGCTTGATCAGTCACGAACGGTTTACTTAATCAAAAAACGGTATTCGCAAACCCCTAATATTTTTGAAAGACCTATACAACGATATCCCACACTATGGGAAGGACGAAAAAAAAAATATCGTCCCCACTTTACATGTATTTTATTTTACTACTTTTTTGGCGTCATTAACGTGTATACTCATACTAAATTACAACTTTCTAGTACCAATAGCTTTTGAGCTAAACCGCGGACAGACAGACAGACAGACAGACAGACGGACATGGTGAAACTATAAGGGTTCCTTGTTGACTACGGAACCCTAAAAAATATAAAGGCGAGTGCACATTGCGCCATACGACGGACATTGCACATTGATAGCAACCTATACATTGATCAATAGGTTTCCATACACAAACAGAACACACGCTACTTAAAATAACTCAACACTTTTAACTCGAGTGACTAGAGTTCAAATTCGTTTAAATTAACATTTTCAGACAGCTTATAAGTTGTGATTGTTTTTATTTTGCTACCGTATTAGTTTTTATTGCGTGGGTGATAAGTGTTATATTAGTGATTATGACTTCAAATGTTAATTGGTTTACGACACAATGGTGGACGATTATCTAATAGGTTTCAATGTTAGTAAAATGACGTAATAGTATGTAATGTCATAATTGAGGTATCACTGTAACTGTGGCGAAAGGGGCTGAACAGTATTATTTTTTTATAGTATGAAGACATGGTAGGTATGGTTACTCGTGCAAAGCAATGAGTTTGATTTTTAGGATCGACCCCATTACTTAAGGTTTAAATATAACTGGCCAAATGTGGGTGTACCTAATATAGGTCACCTCTGCCTAACCCTTCGGAGAAACACGCGTTATGATGTTATTCAATTCGATTTTTGTACTGCCTTAATTCAACCTTATTTTGCCAAACAATAACTGCTTTTTAGGGTTCCGTAGCCAAATGGCAAAAAACGGAACCCTTATGGATTCGTCATGTCTGTCTGTCCGTCCGTATGTCACAGCCACTTTTTTCCGAAACTATAAGAACTATACTGTTGAAACTTGGTAAGTAGATGTATTCTGTGAACTGCATTAAGATTTTCACACAAAAATAGAAAAAAAACAATACATTTTGGGGGTCTCTATACTTAGAACTGAAACTCAAAAAAAAAGTCATCAAATCCATACGTGTGGGGTATTTATGGATAGGTCTTCAAAAATGATATTGAGCTTTCTAATATAATTTTTTTCTAAACTGAATAGTTTGCGCGAGAGACACTTCCAAAGTGTTAAAACGAAAATTGGTTTGAACGAGATCGCTAGTAAGTAGTTTTTTTTTTAATACGTCATAAATCGTAAATTTTATATTATGTTAATCGCTGCTACGGAATCCTTCATGGGCGAGTCCGACTCACACTTGGGCGCTTTTTTTGAGGCTAAATTTACCAACTATCTAACCACAATTTAAAGACAAATTTTTAATTGTAACCCTGGCTACATTTTATTACTTTTTCCTTATTGCCAATCCTTAAATTTCTCTCGTCCTGCTTACTCAAGCAGTAAAAACTTAACTCATAAAGCACATTCACTTATTCTGAAAGTGTTACATCCGTAAATTGCAGTCATACACACAATTATTTAAATTTTTCGTAACGTCTCCACTTACACTGGACCCGCTACATTTTCTTCGACAACCACCATAATTTGACCTCTTGAATTTTAAATACAAAAATAAGAAATTTATGAATATGCAAACTTATTAAGATGAAATGTAGGTTAAATTTACCAAAACAAAGATATCAAATGGTGACCTGGTTCAGTAGAATGCTTTCTCTTGTGTGCACAAAGAGGATTTGGTTTCACCTTTCTCAAAAGTTATTGTGCTACTTAAGAAGAGGAGGCGTTTTTTGGAGATTTATGTTAAAATTTTGAGTAAATAAAACTGCAAATACCTACACCAAGGTTTTTTGTTATATTCTGCATTTGCATTGGTCCTTAGCTAAAAAAAAAAAAAGACTGGTAAAGTGTTTTAATGGGGTCGTCTTTTCCAGAAAACAAAACCATCTTCTACAATTTATTTTCTTTGTCTTTCAATCCATAAAACTAATCACACTGACATGCAGACCCTGAAGTCAAAAACACAGCTTCTAAAAGCAATTAAGTACACTTTCTTAGAGCTAGAAAGAAGCCCATGACCCTCATGAAAATCTTGACAAACCATCTCACATTAAAAGGACTGCCTCCTTGGTACATCCGAAGCCTCGACATGCCCCTCTGACGTGATCCGGCGCTATTAATTATGTTGTAACATCAAGGAGCCAATTACCCCAGAATTACCGATAATCAAGCCAACTTCATCCGACTTTTTGATTAAACAGCTGACTTAATTACCTTTAGGCGTTAAGGAGATAAGGACAGAAGATAAACTCCGGGTCTATCTTGATTTCGGGATGAAGCGTAAGGGGTATTTCTTTTGTCCTGATTTTCCCTGGGCCCTTTTTATTAAAAGGTGTGGTCTGGGTCAAGCATTGATTCTTTAAGGCTTGTGCAGACTAGCGTGATGCGACGGCGCGACGCGACTCGAACAATACAATTTCTTAGAAAACTTCACGGTATAACAATAACCGGTGTCGCGTCGCGCTAGTCTGAAGGAAGCTTTAATCGTTCTGTATTCATAAAATGGTCATCATAATAACTCAGTAACATTGCTGATGTTTGAGTATTGAAGTGAAAATAAATAATTAAAATTATATTTATTCATTTATTAAATGTTTACACTTATATACAGACAAGAAGAAAGAAACAGGAAAATACGTACAAAGGTGATGCTTATTTCTAAAGAAATCTCTTTCAGCATACCTGCGATTGAAAAGTAGTTAAAGAGATGTAGATAACATTTGTGTAAGAGTAGAAGAGAAAATAATAACTTAACTATTCACTAATTTAAACATAAACATATAACATGAGAATTTGAAATATCATAAATCATAATTACAATATGATAATTGCAGTACCGGTGTAATTGAAGCCAGGAGTGCTCTAATTTCCCAATAATTTTGAAATTTTGCAGGGTTGATACACAACAATCTTTATACTAGTAGGAAGTCAAAAAAAATCACATAAACTTACAAGGGCACTTATGAAACGTCAGAAGCTAGGTGCACGGTTCCAATTGGTCGTTTCCTATGGAGAAGAGCCGGCAAGAAACTCCACGGTTACTCTTTTAAAAATAATTGGCTTTTACTATATTTTCAAATAACAGTGTTATTAGGTATGGGAGGACAGTGTAGGTCTTTCAACAAGTACAAGGTCCTTAAAAAAATAATTATGGTTAGCAAATATACAGTCCACTAAGCCTACAGCGTTCTCACATTCACAAAATAGATTGTGACTACAGCAACTTATTCATATTTTGTTGGACATACTAAAGTATCTTTACTGAGGGGCTCGTGGATAAATTATAAAGCTGCACGGGTCAATCGAAGGTTAAGCTACGCTTGCCGCGATCGGTTCAAGGATGGGTAACCACCCATTACATATCAAGACCCCTCCGTGCCTCGAAAAGTAGGTTAAGCTGTGGTTCCGGCTGTTATTCGGTTACAGGTCGTCAGAAGCCCAAAAGTCTGACAACCAGTCTGACCAAGGGGTATCATTGTACCCAGTGTTTCGGTTATGGAGGTCAGATAGGCAGTCGCTCTATGTATAAAACGAGTATTCAGCTGCATCCGGTTAGACTGGAAGCTGACTCCAACTTGGGAAAAGGCCAGATAGATTGACTACTAAGTACACTGACCCCAACACAACTAGTTACTTACATAACCTCTGTTAATACTCTAATTGAAACAAAGTATGTCATTTTTATATTGACAGTACCGACCCTACTTATGTAACTGTATGACATGCTAAAGTATGCCGCGTACCCATTACATCACGGTGTTAAGCAAGGTACTCGAACGATGGCGTTCTTTGCTGTTTGCAAACAATTCAGGTTTGCTGTCGAAGTTGCTGTTGGCTTTGTGTTGGTGCCGTAATCAGTATGCTTATGGAAAATTCTAACGTTTTGTTGACCTTTGTTAGCTAATACCGAAGTATGCATACCTACAGATATTTGCTTCAAAATCTTATGAAAAGGTTTGTATAGTTAAAACCTTGCTGCATTGAACTTTAGCTACTACAATGTAATATTTAACAGTTAATTTTGTAAACAACTCAGTACCTATATTTTTATCTGCAATATTTTTAAAAAAATAACACGATGTCACCATCTACATCACACCACAAAGTAGAATATATTAAGGTATCTTATTCCAATTCCAATGATGTGAACAACAATGGCCGCTCAACATTTAAAACACTTACTTTTGTACATACCTTTGAGTTGTGATCTTAAAACATTGTTAAAAAATATATTGCTTAGCAAAAGGTCGATGCTTCGTCCATCTAAACCATAGAGTTTGTAATGTGTTGTTAAAAACTCATTTATTATTTTCCTATACTTCGAGAATACTCAGGAAAGATGCACAAAAGCCCATAACAACATCATCTTAATGAAAACGCAAGTTTTCTACAGTCAAAACTTCTGTTTCAACTTTATCATCTGCCTAATTAACAGCCCATCAAATATCGGGTATCCTAAAGAATATAGTTTTCTAAGTATTTGATTAACCGAAGCTGCGTCTCTTGTTGCCTTTGAAATGTATAAACTTGGTTTTGATTTTAGCTTTTACGGCTTTTGTAAGTCTTCAATTGTTATGTTTAGATAAGGTGAGGAAAATTATTATAAATTTAATTGTTTTTTTTTTTTACTATAAGAAAAGGCAACTGTGAATGAAGTACTCTCACCAAAAAAGTATTATTTCAGACCAATAAATTCTGTATCTTAAAATTTTGATATATTTTGGTGGATAAATCAGCCATATCAAAATAAACAGTCACTATTAATCACGCCTAAGATTGCTAAAGACGCATCACGAAACTAGTGACTTTTGGCTTGGTCAAGGGTATTTTTACACCCGTCATTTTTTCATGGAATAAATACCAGATTACTTAACCATAAACTCAGCTAGGAAGGTAGGAGGAAGTACTAAAATAAACAAGATTCTAAGTTATCGGATATCAATTTTAGACGTTAAACAAACTTGATTCAAGGATGTATAAGTAGCTTTGTCACACTAATATTCTATAGAAACATAATATTTATTCACTACATCTATTTATAGAAATATGCTGGCACACTGACACAGTGGGGATTTGAATAAAAAGAAAGTGGCGTGGATTTCAAGGACATTCCATTCGTAAGAGTTATTTGAGTTTTTTTTATATTAAAGCCAGCTGGTGAACTGACTACGGTGAAGATAGAGAGAAAGATGATAGAATAATAATACCTACTCTTAAAAATGGTAACAGTCTAGTATGGTGATTAAATTTGAATACTTTTTTTCAAAATATTTAGATTTAGAGTCATTGTGCCTGAGTGACTAATATCATAATTTTGCGGAAGATTTACGTTTCGTTGAAGCCAGTTAATGGTTATAAAGTCAGTGTTTTGGATGAGTAGTAATTTCACACTGATTTGGGAATAAAAGAAGATTTACATTGAAAAAGATTTAAGCAGATAATCAACGTTTTCTTAATATTTGTCAGAATTACTTTATTGCTAAAGTAGGTTGCAACGTTTGTGATAATGTTGATGAGGCTATTGGTCAAATTATAAAGTTTACCAATACTACTTATAAGGTTCCTTCATAAGAGTCAATGATGTCAATTATCATGCCTATCTACCAGTCAGAATATGAAACTGAATATATCTGTCTGTTGGATGAATGGACGTATGCAAATAAAACTGTAGCGGTTACACCGCCACATACGAACTACCCATCAAAACATGACGTCACACAAATCCTGCATCACGCAATTAGAGTTTACCGTGCGAACGACATATATAAGACTATCCGACATCAACAGTCGGGCAGTCGGCCCGCCAGACACAACACCCGTCTGGTTGGAGGATCCTCCCTTTTCTATGGTAGATGAGTGAACTTTACACCCTGTTCCTCATGCCCCTAAAAAACTAACAACAGATATTAAATACATCCTTGCTTAGCCCCTAACGGACAACACAGTTAGTGACACTGACAAAGCTAATGAATTAGAAGGAAAAGCATACCCCGACATTGGCGATACTTGTTTGATTTCCCACAACGACTTGAAATAATCAATTGTTATAGAAAGTTGAAGAAAACTAGTCCAAGCCATTTCACAAAGGCATCAGAATAAATTTTACTATCAATGAGTTTCTCTACTGAGAGAAATTGGAATTGTTAGCAATTATTTTTATAGGATAAGACTTGCCTAATTGGAGAGGCATAGAATGTTTTTGTTTCAAGAAATGTACTCTCTGACTCAAGACTCTAGAAGTCTAGACTGTCCCGTTGGTCTAGTGGTCGCAAACGTTACCGCTGAACATTAGGTCCTGGGTTCGATTCCCGGGTCGAGCAAAGTGTTATTCGGTTTTTTTCTTAGGAATTTCTCAGTAGCAGCTCGGAGTCTGGATTTGTGCCCGGTTGATGGAAATTGAAAGGTGGGCGTTTTGGGGGACTGTCTTATGTAATTTTGACGTCCGAAAAGTGCTGATTCTCAGCCTACTTTGAATAAATGACTTTTGAATTTTGAATTAGAATTTTGTATTTTGAAATTTGAATTGGCCCTCGCCCTTTATTTAAACATAACTGTCAAAATGTGGGTGTGTATATTATAGGTGCAGCTCTGCCTAACCCTTCGAGGAATACAGGCGTGATGTTATGTTAAATTTACTTACTTATTTGAAAAAATAAATGGAACTACTTCTACAGCTGGCTTGTTTGGTACTAATTGTTTTAGGTACCTGTTCAAGTTATAGTTCTTAATTCAAGAACGAATACATGAAAAAATACTTTGATAGTAAACGAAAAACACAAAACATCAAAAGGATTTCAGTCATGGTTAATATAAACAGAAATTTTCTTAGAAAAATATTTTTAGCAGTATCTAAGAGGATCTAGTGGCCATAAAACGATTAAAACACCAATTCACAAAGACATGCTAAAAAAATTGCATAAAATTAATAATATTAAATTGATCCGGCATCCTGTTTACAAAAGCACATTAATTTTAATAAATAGCTAGTGATACAACAAAACTAATGTCTATAATTAACTTGGAACTTAAAACGGCCACGGAAGATTTCATTTCAAGCTGCGCAATCTTGTCTGTGAGTCATCAAGGATACCTACTAGGTCCTAAAAGATTCATACTAAATATATTCATTTTATTTGCATGCTTTGTTTAATCAAACTTGAAGAAAGACTAGATCTTTTTTTCCCTAGCCTACTCTGTTCGACTCGTGGGCAAAGATCTCCCCACTCCTTCCATTTTCGCGAGCCCGAGCGTTCTCCTCGAGATCTTTGTCTTGAGAAATCCTTTTCAAGGCAGGCATCAATTAACTTGTCTTACTGATTTAGCATTCTGTAAAAGAATCTTTATTATCTTGTTTAAATAACAGCAATAATAACACATATATCTCAAAGATAGAAAAGGTTCTGGCATCCTTAAAGTTTTTAAAGAAAACCTTTATTAATTTCCTTATATAGCTACCTCAGTAATGTTAAAAGCCGTAACGAGAAAAAAACAAAAAAAAAAACAAAATTCAAAAGCAAGTCACTCTGTGTCAGAACATAATTTAAAAATTTCCACAACAAGGCTCCATTCAATTTCTTTCCGGTGAGTTAAGAAGGAGTGAACATAAAAAGTCCAACTTAAACATTATGAGGGACAGTTAATCTTGTTCTCTGCTCACGACACGTTTGCTGGACGATTTGATAATAATATCTTTGAGGATCCTGAAAATAATGACGGTGATAATGAAAATACAGTTGGTGCAAATGGTATTGAGTATTACGATATCATGCAATTTGAAATGGATAAGATCGGAATTGATTTTGGTCTTGTTGAAAAAGTAGCATTCGTAATGAATTCCTTCTAAATGTTTGCGTTAATGGTTTATGATTAAGTACACCATAAAGCAAGAATTAGCAATCGATGACAAGAAAGACGGTATATTCCTTTACAATTTTGTAAATTATTGAAACAATTTTTTTGCTCTGAATTCTAAATCTACGAGTACAAGAAACTTTTCAAATCAACCATGCTTCAGTAACACTCATCTGACCAACTTCCTCGCTTAACCTAACGACTACCTTCCGATGCATAAAATCGTCAAATCAAAACCGTCTTGAAGGCTCAAAGGCTCCAAACGAGACCTTACAGGCCTTCGAGACCTTCGAGAGTTTATTGACCTCGACCCCTTTTGGGCTCACATCGATTCCTTTGACATTAGTTCGAGATTATTTTTTTTGTTCTGTGGCGCGGAACGGATAACATAGGATAATAGGGGATCGGTTTGAAGGAATAGTAGTAAGTAAATGAAAGTAAATAAAATATGACTTAATACTTACTTTGTTAGATGTTTCCTTGTTTATTGAAGATCTAAGAGATGATGGTCACAAGAGAGTTATGTGAACCAACTGATCTTCATGGAGCAAATATAGGTAAACTTATAAAAGTTCTGTTCAAAATATTTGTTTGTTTTCGTCGCAATTTTAGAGCTTAGTGCAGCAAACAGTTTTATTGTTTCCTTGGAATCAAATGCAGGAGTTTTGATGTCGCAGTTAAGATATTCCACTGATTTGAAGAACTGTTGGAAATTTAGGTAATGCTACTTTATGGAGTAACCCCTATCGTTAGCCATAGAATGCGGTGGGTATACCATTTGAAACGATTACCTCATTTGAATCATTTACTTTGGTGATGCTACAGCAGCAAACTCCAAACCTTATCCTAACTTTAATATAATACGGATACTTTTTATCTCGATATTTCCATGGGAACGAGACTTTTGCGGGTGAAACCGCGGGGCGCAGCTAATTCAGACATAAACATGAAAACATACCTTTACTATTTCCGTAACAGAGTTCTCAAGAAATAAATCAAAAGCTGTCCTTACCAATCCAAATCAACGAGCCATGAAGATACTCATATCACTTCCGATCTTATAGCCTGGACAATATCCTTCACTATTGTTTCCGCCGGAAACATCTACCACTTTAGATTTACTATCAATTTGGACTGTATCATACAGCTTTTAAGCATCAAATTCCATTAGCAAGAATGCAATACTAATTTGGTTATTACTTTGAATGTATTAGGACGGTGCTGTTTGAATTTCAGTCGTAATTGTCTGAATATAAAGTTTAGTTATACGTGGGATAAAAATAACATGAATTTAGATTACCAAATTAATTTTGCCGTCATATCAGGCGGAATCTAGAATGACTTGAAGGTAAAGTCGTTTTTGTGATTGTACATGTTAATTTGGTAATTTTTGGCCTTTGGTAATGGGATTCTTATGTTTTGAAGCTTCAATGTTCTGTCGGAATGATGTTAAAATTCTAATTAATTAATGTAAGTATAAAAACTGTTATGGCGCGAGTCAGTAGCCTGAGTAATTGAGTTCATTATTGATTTTAATTATTGTTTTATTAAAATCTATAATTCATGTTTTTAATTATTGACTTTTTTCGACGCCTAGGGTTTACACAGGGTAGGCTGCGCTGGCCGTTAACTAAGTAGTTACGTAGGTAGTAATTAAACAGCATAATAATTAGGATAGCTTAATACATATATTTTAGGAAGTAGTAGAACACTCGGATAGGTCATGGGTAAGGTCACTAACAGAGTCTAGAGCTCTCGCACCTATAGGTTAGGAAAGGTACCGTCCTTGGCAGCACGTAGGGGCCTGTTCAGTACAAGATCAGCATTAGGCCAGACGGCCTTCGTAAGACTGCTGGTAGTGAGCGTCGGTAGCACGTGGAGGCCGCAGAGAGGTGAGGTCGTGACCTCGGTAGCGTGCAGATAGCTACGCATCAGCAGTAGGTAGCATGCAGGAATAAGCAAGGGCCTCAGCCCGTACGGAGAGCCCTGGAAGGCGCGTTAGAAAGCGCATGGTAGATGCAGTGCGAGTAGCAGCAGGCCGCATGCGATGTGTCCGCTTCTTCTCCTTTTCAGCTACCAAGGTACGGTATGCGGATTACGGGCAGAGAGAGAGTGCAAAGACCGCGTGGCATCATGATAGATGTAAATGAGGTTAAGTATGTGACACGCGAGCATAAAACACAAGATATAACAGATGGCAAACTAAATAGCTTATAGCACACAGTAAATAGTATAATATAATGCAGAACTCATCCTAGATTCCCTAGATTAAAAGAGTAACCGTGGAGTTTCTTGCCGGCTCTTCTCCATAGGAAACGACCAATTGGAACCGTGCACCTAGCTTCTGACGTTTCATAAGTGCCCTTGTAGGTTTATGTGCTTTTTTTTTTTTTTTTTAATTTTGATATGGGGCACATACTTTTTAATAAGAGGATTGTCCGCTAGTATATCTGGTTGCTGATCAGATGACAGAGTATCGCTCACAAAGCTACAATTTGTAGCAATTAGGCTGTTATTGCATTAAATATAATTGCTGCTATTATTAACAATAGTTCCTTCCCTTGTAGGTGTAGCTTAGTAAGAGATGGTAGTAGACAAATTCTCGCTATGATTTCACTAACATGTTACCTGTTATCAATACCAGTGACACCTGATATTATCGCAGGGAGACCATATTCATTAAGGCGCTACCCCGAGCTAGGTGGCGCCCTCATTGAGTAAAAAATCCTAGCATAGCATAGATAAAAAAAAAAAAAGGATTCTTGGAGTTTGTTACAAAGAGGATAAAGTATTTTTACGTTGTTAAAACAGGACTCAAAGTGTTTCGTATCCAAAGTAGATAGCAAAAGTGTTAAAAACGGGCACTTTTGATACTTTTGCTATCTATTTTGGATACGAAACACTTTGAGTCCTGTTTTAACAACGTAAAAATACTTTATCCTCTTTGTAACAAACTCCAAGAATCCATTTTTTTTTTAAATTCTATGCTATGCTACGATTTTTTATTCAATGAGGGCGCCACCTAGCTCGGGGGCGCCTTAACTTACATATTATTATTCACTCAAAAATCTCATTCTCTATTTTAACTCTAGTTTATTCAATATAAATGCACTATGTGGCAAAACATCATATAAAGTATTTTTCGGAAATAATGTGCCTTCGCTGCTCTATCATCTATCAGACCGTCTCTATCATCACGTACACCTATATCATCCAACTGCTGGACTTACGCTTCTCTATTATTTTTAGTATTCTTTTTAGTTATTACTTCCTCCCAAATCAACCTATTAACTAGTGACAAAATTAACGATATTATTAGATAGTGTGACGTCATTTGGATATATTGCAAAATGCCGCGCGATCAAGGTTACCGGGAGTGAGTCAGAAGTGACCATAGATACTTAATATTATTCGTTCTACTGACCAATTACGGATATCTATCTATTTTAAATTATAGGTACCTCAGATAATGTCAAAGTGGTCACTTGTTAGGATATTGTGATAATGTGGGTGGAAAAGTCCAACTTAATTTGTGCAAATGTGTTCAGGAATCTTCTTCTATGGCGTTCTTATATTACTATTATGTCAGTTTTTATTTTAAAACATCGATAAATATTATACAAGGTGTCTAAAATATGGAAGTTTTTGTTTAATATTTAGACATCTTGGATTATATATATTTTATACTTTGCCCCACACTAGGAATTTCTCCTGTATTGTGGGTGCCTTTACAAACATTTAAACTCACATACACAAACAGCCAAACCCGGAACAACTACTTGTAGGTCATACAAATATTTGTTCCATGCGGGAATCGAACCCGCAACACGCAGCGCAGCAGTCAATCGCTTAACCACTGCACCAACCGTGTCGTGTCGTTAATTATTATATAGGTAACTCTTCTGTCATGGTAACGAAGCGAAATGCTTAAGAGTAATTAAAAAAATGATGTATGGATTCATCAAAATTCAAAATTCAAAAGTCATTTATTCAAACTAGGCTGAGAATCAGCACTTTTCGAACGTCAAAATTACATAAGACAGTCCCTCAAAACGCCCACCCTTCACCACTTCCTAGTGCTTTTGCTGGGAAGAAGAAGTGGCGCAACAAACTCCCCAGCAGCACAGCTGTCTGTTCAGTTAGAAAAAAAATAAAAAATGATTCTATACAACAGTATGCAAGACAATTTACAATATGCAAAAAATAATTTAAATTATAAATTAAATAGCTATAATTAATAGCCATATGACAGCTAGCACACGCCAATATACCAACCAAAAGCATCGAGAACTATACTCAAGCAGAAATAAAAATAACTAAAAGTAAACAATATCTAAAAAAAAAGAAAAAGCCTCCAGGCATCACATCCTTCTCAAAATATTATAAAAGTGCAACAAACCAACATAAAAAAAAATGATCACGACCGTTCGTTTTTGTAAATGCACTGCATACATTATCTGATCAACATGATCCTCCAGCTCTTCAAATATATTTGAATGATTTTTTCTTCTATACAATATCTGATAATGATGAACACGATAACAATAATGCCTTATATTTCACTGCTAAAACACAATGTATACACACACTAATGATAAATTTTCTCTCTTTACAGGTAAGCAGACATACCTCCTCTATATAGATAAGTACTTACACAGTCCAATCGTTAGTCATAGGGCCTAGGTCCACTGGCAGCACGGCACGGTAGGGAATCCTTGAGCATGCTAGGGCATAATGACGGCAACGATGTCACGGTATCCTCAGGCATGCCGCGACGTCCTTAGGCACGCCACGCACTTAGCGTACCGACGCGACATCGCGCTCGCGTGTTTTTTTCTCAACAGTCGTAACTCTTCATCAGAACAGAATTTCAAAGGCTGCCGAAGCATCCCGAGGGATGCCGAGGCATTCCGAACGCTGCGGCATGCCTAAGGATACCGCAGCTTTGTTTTTATACCTACAATGATTGTGATTGAAATTTCAATTTTATTGTCATGCTATTAGGTTATATTCCAATTCGTCGCATAAAAGTCCCTTGCCGTGACGCACCGCCAGTGGGCGCAGGCCCATTGACGCTCCATGAATTCAGGCCGTGATGGAGACATAGATTCGGCTAATGTCAGCCATGTTATCCAGCATTTTATCTCTTGATTAACTCATACTGTGTTGATTTAGTTAGCAATTAAATTAATTTTAACCGAAATTATCGGTATTTCTTAGAGAGGAATTAAGTGTTTGAGGTTAAAGTTTATCTCTGAGCATTTTGTATCCAACATTATGTGTTTTCTCGTAAGTATCAATAATGGTAAATGTTAACCTGGTCTGAGTTAAGTTTAACATAATTATTTAGATGATAAACTTTTTCATTTAAGTCACAGTTTTGAAAGTAAGTAAGAACCTACGATTAGTAGAAATACGTCATGAAGATTGATATCTATCTATATATGATTTATATAGAATACTCTTTATTGTACACCATAAAAATTACAGACGTACATTTAGAAATAGCCATAATCATAGCCTTTTTTAACCGACTTTTAATAATGTACAGTTGCAATAGATCAGAATAATGATTGATCATGATGATTACTAAATACCTATCGTAAAGGATATAATTTGAGAGAATGTAAGACTTACAAGATTCGGATGCAATTCTCAATTATCAAAATATTATGGAAAAGAACTGACAGAAATTAATAATTCTTGCTAAAAACCCATTAATCCAAAATGAAACAGCTGTTGATTGATATAACCTTGTCAGTTTCTCGTAGAGCATGAATTAAAATTAATCAGTTGCAAACTTAGAAATAAATATATTGTCATAAATATTAAAATGCGGAAGTTGGTTATGAGTAATAATTAACTATATAGGCGGAGGCTTTCAAACTAGTTGGGATTGGAACTACTTAGATTTTGAACAACGGAAAACCGTTGGCACGTCTCGCGTCTGTTCAAATTCTAATACATATAATGGGTTTGCTAATATCTTTCTTTTTATATATTTTTCTTCGTAAAATAAATAAAAAATATGTCTCATATTTATGCCTCTTGTGGTTTTGTGGCTATCGATATAAACGTAGGTCTACACAACTTGAATTTAGCTAAAACTTAAGGTTCTATTGGCAAGGAAATATATTATTATCCCTCTAGGATCTGTTCTAGTAGGTACTTAGTATGGCAATAAGTTGATTTACCTACGTGATTTACGATTTTACAATGGGACCATATACATGATCCAAGAAAAAGACAAATCTGATAACCAGATAAATAACAGGAGCCAAAGCAAAGGCCTGCCTAGTCAAAAAAGATGATATTTATCAGTCCATAGTAAATACACGTATAATAACATGTTAGCCAACTTTAAAGCTACCGAATCCCTACCGTGCTTCTCCAAACACAATACCAACAAACCCACTTCATCACAAAAACATTAATCAAAAAAGAAAGTACCAACATTTCTTCACCCACAAACAATACAGCTAAACAGTTACGATCAAAACAAGATCAAAACAGACTGTCAAACTGGGGCCATAAGCTGTTTGTGCAACGGAACTTCTGGTTTGACAACTGCTGCTCCACTACTGACATTTGCTACACTGTGGCTGCATTACATGTTGCGTAAACTTGTGACAGATGTGGCGCTATTTCGACCGTTAGCTTAGCGGGTTAAGTTTTGAAATTGTATTAATTTGAGTTGTGCTGCTGCTAGCAAAAGCTTGTTTGGGTGCATTTTGTTGTGTGCAAAGATTAACCAACTTAATATACACAGAAAAACTGCCACGAAAACTAAATAGAAACGGCTTTATTTGTTGCAGTAAGTAAGATAAAAAATCCTAGCAGTCTGCTGACTGCAGAGCAAAAACAAGTTTTTGCTCTAGGACGTGTGACCGGAATATTGTTTTTATGTTATTACATTCTCAATTCGTTATTGATAAAACAATTAGTAGGCTTAAAATTAATTAAACAATTATGGACCCTGTCGGGCAAAGCATAGTAGTAGGAGGATATACCTATACTAATCCACCAAACATGCTTGACAGATATTTAAAAATCGATATCTCAACGTTGCACTAAATAGGTTTCCAGTTATTCATCTTGTGCTGGAATACGGGTGTTGATTTGATTGTGGGTTGACATCTAACATTGTCACCGAGCTTGATGTACAAGTTGACATTCTATACTAAACTCGAACCGCCCAACAACTTGAATACACGTTTTGAATAATCTCTAGCGCCTCAAGTGGGATGGACGGTACTGGCGATTGCTTGACAAACTTAAGTAATTTTATCATAATTATTATAATGCATGTATTTGATTTTATTTTTTATTATCTTTAACATAACATAACATGACATGGCCTGGCCGTGGATGGTTATACCAAGATCCCTCCGTACCTCGGAAAGCATGTTGAGCAGTTTGGTCCCGACTGTCATCTTTGACAGGCGTTACGGGTTGTCAGAATCCCGAAAGTCTGACAACCAGTCTTTCCAAGGGGTATCGTGTTACCCAGTAGCTGGGTTGTGATGGTCAGATAGCCAGTCGCTCCATGTAAAATTCTGGTATTCAATTGCATGCGGTTAGACTAGAATCCGACCCCAACACAGTTGGGAAAAGGCTAGGCAGATTGGTTGAATTAGGCACAGGTGACTTAAAAGAAAGCTCACATTCACACTCAAGTGCCATATAATAACATTCCATGGTACTTGATCATAAGTGGCGGAATGTGGTTATACTTTTTTAAAGCAAAATATGACCATTTTCAGTTTCAAAGCTGCGTTCTCACTAAACAGAAACACTATGAATCTATTAATAACTCCACAAAGACAACTAAACATTACACAATAACATCAAACAGTCTATTTGTACCACTTTTACTTTTAGTAACACCAGTCCGAGTCCGAGTAACAGGTTGGATAACAGCACCAACGAACTAAATAGCTTTGAATCTGGCCCCAGATTACCTTGGGAAAACGAAAACACTGTGGGAAATACTACTTTGTAGAAACAATGTGGCTTCTGAAATTTCTTCCGCAAATGGTTATGCGTTGAAGACGGTTGCAAGTTTCGTTTCGTTTTTCCAAAATAGCAGTCATTTTGTGTTCTGCTAAGTTTCCTTTAAGCTGCTTCGAGATTTTGGTTTCAGTACTGAAAGTTAGTGGTTTTGCTATAAATGTAAAATTGTTATGCAGTTGTATTTGTATATTGTCCCAGTGTCTTTGTATTTTCATACACAACCTCTTCATTTACATTTTCATTTTTATTTGCATTTTTTTTTTTCCATTTAGATACTATTTATTTCAATTAAACCATTTACAGGCACTTTTGAATTGTCAAGGAGTCGGTCAGTTAGTCAAAAAGTTGAAGCTAGTTACCCATTCCAAAACGTAGATCTCTATTGAGAAGAACGGGCAAGAAACTCCAAGAACACTCTTTTAAATATAGAAATTACAAAATCCTGGGTACATTACTCTAGTTGCTTCTATATGTGAGAACAATTAAAAAAAAAACAAAAACGATTAAAAATATAATAATAAGTCAATCAATCTGCCTAGCCTTTTCCCAACTATATTGGGGTCGGCTTCTAGTCTAACCGGAGGCAGCTGAATACCAGTATTTTACATGGAGCGACTGCCTATCTGACCTCCACAACCCAGTAACTGGGTAATACGATACCCCTTGGTAATACTGGTTGTCAGATTTAAGAGGACCCGTAACGACTGTCAAAGATCCACAAATGACAGCCGGGACCAACGGCTTAACGTGCTTTCCGAAGCACGGAGGAGTCTCGTTAGGTAAAGATGGTCACCCATCCACAAACCAACCCCGGCAAGCATAGCTTAACCTGATGGATCGACCCGTGCGGCAGTTATTACTTAGCCACGAGCTCCTCCTTCCTCACGAAAAATATAAAAATAAGTCTAGTTAGAAAAATAAAAGAAGCCTTTTAATTTTTCTAACTTTGATAATTTATAGAACACATAACATCATGTTTGTTTTCTCCGAAGGGTTAGGCAGTACTGTACCTAGTGCCTCTCTGCACCCACATTTTGTAACCTTTGATATCGATTTCCTTAAAACCGTATCAAATACAATATCGGTAGCAAGAAAGCGCATAACCAATCAGTAGGTTTTCGCAACCGATAATTGGCGGTGCGAATATATTGCCAAATGTAGACACTGGTTGCTGCCGGAACATTAATGCAATCGAGACTGTTCTGTTACGTGAAACTCCTTTTCATGAACGTCTGTTATGTATATTACATATATAAAATACTTTCGTGAGTTCCGTGACATACTATATTCTAGACACCATTTTAGGCTTCTTTCCCGAACTATAAAATTAGGAAGAGCTCATTTGAACTCATAGCGTGGAATAATGTTAGCAAATTTGCAAGTTAGTAACGGGGCTTAATACCCAGACGTACATGCATCTTAGAAACGGATTTTGTCAACGGAAGAATAGACAAAATGACAAATTGTGATTGTGAATCTGTCATTTTGTCATGCTAGATACACAAGAACTTATCAAAAATTAATCTCTATGATAGCGGGGTAAGGAAAATTATATCGTACAACTGATTAGCTCAGTTTATAGCGATCATGGGCAGAAGTTAGTTCTGTAATTATAGGTATTTGACTTTCGAAAGGTCAATCAGACAGTAAAAAAAGTGCAGTGGATGAAAAAGTTATATGTTAGTAAGTCATCTTGTGCAATACGGATGCGATAATGCGAGATGTGTCTAATGGATTGTAGATGATATTTCTTTCGGCAGGAATATTGATATGACATAGCTATTGCACACAGTATTTGCACCTTCCGTTACCAACCTAACTAATAATTATGACAAATGATAAACCGGTAAAAACCATGCTTCATGAATCTCTGGAACTTTATTCATTTATATTAGTTGGGAATATTCTTTTGCGGTTGAAAGAGAAAAACAATCTCCCTCCATTCATCAATCTAAAATATATTGTTTCCAAAACTTGTATTATAAATGAGAATAAAAAATATAACACCCCAATAGACTGTCCACCAAACAAATCGCCTGTCATTACAGCAATTGAATAAAACAAAGCTTTTCAGGAAGAAATATACGCAACATACATCAGAGTGACTGTTGGAAATTGTCTCCAGAAAACCCCCTACTGAATGGTACATATTGATGTTCAGGACGTGGCCAGAAAGTTGAGAAATTCCAGAATTTTTAGTAGAAAGGGTATATTTTCGGAGACCGTAACTCAATTCCCTTGGTTACGCTAGCACAGCAATAAAAAGGCAAAAAAATTGCTCCAAGTCTGCCCGATCTGATGTGAATAACTTTTCTTGAGTCTTGAATATTCAGTCTTGTAAGGAAAGACTAAGAATTTTACGATGCTTGTTTTTACGTCAGAAATAATCCTAGTTTTACATACCTTCGTGTGCCAACGAGCTTACACTTGGGTTTAAATATTTTATTGTTCCACCTATCATCCGTTGAGAAACCAACAAATAGAGAATACCGAATGTTATTTACTTAGGAAAAAGCCATTTGTACATAATAATAAATTTTCTTTAATTAAACGAAAACACTGTGGGAAATACTACTTTGTAGAAACAATGTGGCTTCTGAAATTTCTTCCACAAATGGTTATGCGTTGAAGACGGTTGCAAGTTTCGTTTCGTTTTTCCAAAATAGCAGTCATTTTGTGTTCTGCTAAGTTTCCTTTAAGCTGCTTCGAGATTTTGGTTTCAGTACTGAAAGTTAGTGGTTTTGCTATAAATGTAAAATTGTTATGCAGTTGTATTTGTATATTGTCCCAGTGTCTTTGTATTTTCATACACAACCTCTTCATTTACATTTTCATTTTTATTTTCATTTTTTTTTTTTTTCCATTTAGATACTATTTATTTCAATTAAACCATTTACAGGCACTTTTGAATTGTCAAGGAGTCGGTCAGTTAGTCAAAAAGTTGAAGCTAGTTACCCATTCCAAAACGTAGATCTCTATTGAGAAGAACGGGCAAGAAACTCCAAGAACACTCTTTTAAATATAGAAATTACAAAATCCTGGGTACATTACTCTAGTTGCTTCTATATGTGAGAACAATTAAAAAAAAAACAAAAACGATTAAAAATATAATAATAAGTCAATCAATCTGCCTAGCCTTTTCCCAACTATATTGGGGTCGGCTTCTAGTCTAACCGGATGCAGCTGAATACCAGTATTTTACATGGAGCGACTGCCTATCTGACCTCCACAACCCAGTAACTTGGTAATACGATACCCCTTGGTAAGACTGGTTGTCAGATTTAAGACGACCCGTAACGACTGTCAAAGATCCACAAATGACAGCCGGGACCAACGGCTTAAAGTGCTTTCCGAGGAACGGAGGAGTCTCGTTATGTAAAGATGGTCACCCATCCACAGACCAACCCCGGCAAGCATGGCTTAACCTGATGGATCGACCCGTGCGGCAGTTATTACTTAGCCACGAGCTCCTCCTTCCTCACGAAAAATATAATAATAAGTCTAGTTAGAAAAATAAAAGAAGCCTTTTAATTTTTCTAACTTTGATAATTTATAGAACACATAAATAACATCATGCTTGTTTTCTCCGAAGGGTTAGGCAGTACTGTACCTAGTGCCTCTCTGCACCCACATTTTGTAACCTTTGATATCGGTTTCCTTAAAACCGTATCAAACACAATATCGGTAGCAAGAAAGCGCATAACCAATCAGTAGGTTGCCGCAACCGATAATTGGCGGTGCGAATATATTGCCAAATGTAGACACTGGTTGCTGCCGGAACATTAATGCAATCGAGACTGTTCTGTTACGTGAAACTCCTTTTCATGAACGTATGTTATGTATATTACATATATAAAATACTTTCGTGAGTTCCGTGACAGACTATATTCTAGACACAATTTTAGGCTTCTTTCCCGAACTTTAAAATTAGGAAGAGTTCATTTGAACTCATAGCGTGGAATAATGTTAGCAAATTTGCAAGCTAGTAACGGGGATTAATACCCAGACGTACATGCATCTTAGAAACGGATTTTGTCAACGGAAGAATAGACAAAATTACAGATTGTGATTGTGAATCTGTCATTTTGTCATGCTAGATACACAAGAACTTATCAAAAATTCATCTCTATAATATTTATAGAGGAAAATTTTATTGTACAACTGATTATCTCAGTTTATAGCGATCGTGGGCAGAAGTTAGTTCAGTAATTATATTTGACTTTCGAAAGGTCAATCAGACAGGATCAGACAGGTAATAAAAAGTGCAGTGAATGCTAAAGCTAATTATGTTAGTAAGTCATATTGTGCAATACGCATGCGATAATGCAAGATGTGCCTATTAGTGGAGTGTAGATGATATTTCTTTCGGCAGGAATATTGATATGACATAGCTATTGCACACAGTATTTGCACCTTCCGTTACCAAATAACTAATAATTGTGACAAATGATAAACCGGTAAAAACCATGCTTCATGAATCTCTGGAACTTTATTCATTTATATTAGTTGTGAATATTCTTTTGCGGGTGAAAGAGAAAAACAATCTCCCTCCATCCATCAATCTAAAAGATATTGTTTCCAAAACTTGTATTATAAATGAGAATAAAAAATATAACATTCCAATAAACTGTCCACCAAACAAATCGCCTGTCATAACAGCAACTGAATAAAACAAAGCTTTTCAGGAAGAAATCTAAGCAAAATACATCAGAGTGACTGTTGGAAATTGTCTCCAGAAAACCCCCTACTGAATGGTACATATTAATGTTCAGGACGTGGCCAGAAAGTTGAGAAATTCCAGAATATTTAGTAGAAAGGGTATATTTTCGGAGACCGTAACTCAATTCCCTTGGTTACGCTAGCACAGCAATAAAAAGGCAAAAAAATTGCCCCAAGGCTGCCCGATCTGATGTGAATAACTTTTCTTGAGTCTTGAATATTCAGTCTTGTAAGGAAAGACTAAGAATTTTACGATGCTTGTTCTTACGTCTGATATAGTCCTAGTTTAACATACCTTCATGTGCCTACGAGCTTACACTTGAGTTTAAATATTTTATTGGTCCACCTATCATCTGTTGAGTAAGCAACAAATAGAGAATACCGAATTCTATTTACTTAGGAAAAAGCCATTTGTACATAATTAAATTTTCTTTAATTTCCTAGTACATTACTAAGTTAAAAGAAAGCAAATAACATCTGTCAGTCCCTTATCATCTCTAAACCATTTAAAACAAATTACGCAACCTAAGGCCCTCAAGCACAGTGCGCAAAAAATTGCACACATGAGGACAAAAAGGGCACATTACCGAAATTCGGAAACTTTTCCAAGTAATGAAATTGCGGTACAAACGGTTCGGAAGTAAAAAAGGAGGGATGCCAGTGAGCCCCAGTGTCTTATTTCCGAATCGTAAACAAAGTATAATGGTCGGGTGTTCGCGGTATGGTGATCAATTTAGGCATCTTCTGGGGAAAAAAAATTAAAAATAAGGATGTTTTTCGTAAATAAATTCGTTAGTAGTCTTTATGTTTTGTTTTACGATTTACTTCCTTTAAAAGGTTATGCTGAGTATCTTTGATTTTAATAATCAACGCAACATGTAAAAACCGTATCAAAGCTTGCAATAGGGGTTATTCTTACCGTACTCAAAAGTGAAATTAAATTAGCAGTTACAAAAACGTACGAAATTAGTAAAAACAAAATGTGACAGTAGCTATTAACACAATTACAGTAAAAAAATGCTAAAAGTAAGACAACGGAACAAATGGAAACGATTGCGCCTCTTTCATACATTCGATTAAGTTAATAACTACACTTGACGGCACTTATGTTGGTCCAAGTTACAAGAGTAAGCGATTGGGTTATTTTACTTAAACCTAACTTTTAGCATTTTTTCTGTCGTAAAGCTCAGTTATTCAGAAGGTTAATACTCGTACTTAAAAAAAAGTTCACATTCAAGTCGCAATCTGTCAAACTTGTCAAAAATTTCGCTAAATAGATTGTATTTTTGACAAATTGCGAATGAGATGCGTATGCAAACGTCCTTAAAAAATATGGGGATCGCCCCTCTGTTCTATGCTTATACTAAACTACTTATTGATTCCACTAAATAAAATAAAAGTTCTATTAAAAGCTGAAAGTAAACCAAAATCGTGACATAGTTACATCGATAAAAAACTGATCACAGTGCACAATTTATTAGGTATACCTCTGCTCTAAAAATCTAATAATCGTGAACACTTTGCAGGTAAAAATAAAAAGACCGATATTACTGTTAGCACGTAACAAAATTCCCATAAAAAACCACAACACAAATGGATTTTTAATACAAAATAACTGAGCATAAAAAAAACTGTTGTAAAAAATGTTTTTGTCCACATCCGCTCACGATTTAGACCACAGTGCGCCGTCCCCTGCGTGTCGGAATCTACCACGCTCTACTTACCCCAATTGTAACACTTGTCAATTTCTAAGTAAATATTTCAAATACCTACCTTTTGTAGATGTTTATTAGCAAAATGGAGAATTTCACATTTAATTGGAACCTCGTATTTTAATTTTCTCCGTCCGTTTTTATGTTTTATGGCTACAAAAGAGAAATGCCTGATGCTTATCTTGTGGCAATTTGTTGGAGTGTTAATTAAAATGATTTAAATCGTGCTGATGGGAGAAAAACATAAAGAAACACGTCGCGAAATCGGTGAAGTTTACTGGATGGAAGTGAATTAGTGTGGTAATCATAGACTTGGTTATTATCTACATTTTTATGGCATGCTGATGTGCATTTCATTCAAATGTTCAAGTGTTTTATTGGGTCCTATGAAATTGGCGTTTTTTTCTCACAAATATAGAACATATTTGTGAGAAAAAAATGCCAATTTCATAAGTCGACCCAATACTAACCTATTGCTTTGCACTGTTTTAAATTAATTGTGCTATTTATGTCTTGTAACGATTGTTGTTTTACATCAGAAGTCACGATTTTCCGCTGCAATCCTTGTTATTTTTAGAGTTCCGTATCCAAAGGGTGCCAACGAACGGGTTATTACTAAAAGCGAAGCCTTTGTAATAGGGTCCGTTCGTCCGTCGGCGTGGGTCTGTCACAGGACTGTATCTTATGAACCATCTTTCTTTCATTTTCGTGTGGTTATTGACTAACCCGGTGTCAGTTTTAAAGACGCACATGGGCCTCTGACTTGGTTTTACATGCCGTCGAGAAATTTCTCTCAGGCAGGTTTCCTCACGATGTTGACCTTCCCCGTAATACACTTGAAATTTTCATAGAGTTTGTACTACCATGCTCGATATAACAAAAAATAATAAAAGTTAAAAATTAAAGCGGGTCCCCATACAAGAACGGTATTTTATTTACTAAAATATTTTAAAACAAAAATGTAGTGTTAAATATAGTTCCGTACTATATTACGTATATAACACTACATTTTTGTTTTCACCCTTCGTGTGCGAGTCCGACTCGCACTTAGCCGCTTTTTAACAAAGTCACAATAAACCTGCAATGTTCAAATAATATAACAAACAAATAATGGAATAGGTAACTGTAGACCTTTTAGTTTCGCACACATACTTACCGTTGGTCCTTTTTTGCAGAAAGTCCCATATAAAACCACCTGTGAGAATTGACAAAGCGGCGTTTCTCAAGATAGATATTATACAATGTTGTTTCGCCTTCAATTCTTCACAAAACACTAATGAAATCATCTTTTGTCTCCATTTCAATTAGAAGCAGTGAAGTCTAGGCTTCCTAAAATAGTGCAGTCATTAGGCCACCTACTGAATGTTTCATAGACAGTATATTTTAAATTAGCAACACCGCAGTGTTCCGCAATGCCTTTTGGCCAAATGTGGTATTAGTGATGTGGGCGTGTCGATAAAGAGACATAAATAATATCGATAAAATTCTGTTTTTGGGATTAATATTAATGTTGTGAGTAGTATCATTTTGTTTGTTCCAAAAGACTGTATCAAGTCAAAATAACCTAAGACTTTATACCATCGTTAATGTTAGAGCGTTAACTTAGTGTCTAATCCTATCAACACTGGGTCATCATATTAATATTTATGTAATATTAGTTATTACTAAAGCCAGCGTATTTCAAATCCCTAGGAGTATAGCGTGATAAGTTTATGAAAACTTATGCCCTAAATTAGCCAAGAACGCTAATTACACCATAATTAATAAAGCACCATTAGTAGCTATTATAAGTGTTAAGTAATAATTACAATAAGTGCTTTAACAATTATTATTATGAGTATCACACTGCATAGTTAAGAAATCTAATTCATTATTTCTTTATTTTATTTGCCATTAACCTTCACCACAACTTTTAGCTGTCATTGAATTATATAAAAAAAAACTAAATGCATTTTATTATTTTTCTGCGTTGTGAGTATATTTTCTCAAATGTTCAGACTAACTACGAAATAATATAAAATCACTATCACCTAGAGATATTTATGAGGGAATTAAAAATAATCTAGATCATTAAAAAATATTACAATGGCCTATTAGATATTATAAATTCGACCTGAAATAGTTAGTCTAAAATCTAGTTCACAACAGGTGATTATTTTGACTTGCAAAAGTTTTACAAATTCTACAGCGTTTTTTGTACATTATCTCCAAAACAAGTTATGCATTCATTTTGTACTACACAGAACTTCGAAACAAGAACATTTAATACTTCGAGGGAGACTTAACGCCCATATTACGCCATAACAATAAAACTTCAATTGTGACCTTCATCCGTTTTCAATTGTGTCCGATCAATTTATCGACAGTCAAAAATCAAAAATCAATGCTTACCATGGGGTAAGCACTACCCCAGCAGTAGCCCAGCAGTACTACCCCTCGACAATTTCAAGCTGCAGAGTCCAGCAAAAAGTCTCATTGGATATTTATCTGTTGCGACATTCGACCTAATGTTGTTGCACTGCAAAAGCACTGCACTGATGGAATTTCGACGACCACAGTTTTTCGCGCACTGTTTAATTCCCACTCGAAATTATTCCAAACGTTGGAAAAATTCTTTCCGTTTTCCGGCGAAAGTTTACGGAATTAAATGTGTTTTTGATTGCCGTTCCGGATTTGGAAATGAAAAATGAGGGATATTTTAACGGGTTGTAAGAACATAAAGTTAAGTCTAAAGATGGTAAAAGTTGATGATGAAGCTAGATCGGTTTGTTTTCTTTTAGAACTTAGAAAGTACGCAAATTTTTCATCCTGTCATTAATCAAATTAAGTTGAAAATCGGCCATCAGTACTTTTAAAATGTCAAAAGTCACGATATTAAAATCATGACGTAAAATTCAACATAGTGAAGTCATCGTACAGTAAAATAAAACTACACTAAATTAATAACTCTAACTGGAATTCTAGAGCGTATTGCTAAACGTGCTATCTTTAAGAGCGATAGTGCAGACATTACAACACCGAGTTATATCGCTTGCAAGTCTAACACTTTCCAGCGGAACGGTACGAGTGTATATGTACGAATGTATCTATTTAAGTGCGATTTGTAAATGGATGTAAGTGCTGTTGCATTGAACAGGCAAGTGGTGTAAGCTGTCACTAACAATGTGAGTTACAGTTCCACTGCAGGGCAAATATCTTTTTTCAAACAAGCAAGTCTGGCGCTGAAAAACAGCGCTGGGGCTCTGTTTCGCATGGTCCCAGCATTATGCTGAGCGATGGCCGTTTTGCGTGGATGTGACGCATAATTTCCCACAAATTGTTATTTTCGTATTTGTTTCTTTGCTTGCGTCATGTGTACCGCAAATAAACCTATTTTCTTTCTTTTTGTTTGCCAAGCTTAGTTATTGATAGTGGATACAGAAGATTAAGTCTTGGCTTCGTAGTCCATACAACTTCTGAGGAAACATGAGCACCTGACAAGTGGCAATCGCTTTTGAAGCGTTTCGTATTTCTACAACGACACTTACAACGGGATTGAAATTAGCTTTTTGGTTTGGAGGTTTATATCAGTTCCATGATTTTTGTTTTTTGCTATCATAAAAATCGTTATCACTTCTTCTTCTTCTTTTCGTGTGGTTAGTGACTAACCTGGTATCTGAGTTTTTAAAGCTGCCCGTGGGCCTCTGACTTGGCTTCACATGCCGTCGAGAAAAATCACTTAGGCATTTCCTCACGATGCCGCGATGTTTTCTGTGACCGTTTTTGAAGCAAAGTACGAAAAGTCATAGGTCATGAGTTCGGCCCTTGGGCCGCATTTGATACCTATGACTTGGCAGTCTGATGGTCACACCACTAGGCTATCACTTCACACTACTGCCACTGTTGATCGTTATCACTGATAGTCATCGTTATCATTTTCAGTGAAAAAATATATTTATGTAGGTGTACGAATATGATTTATCTGCAAAACTAATGATGATTATGATTTATCCCTAATAGAATACATTAAAAAAAAATTAAAACAAAGAAACGAATAGAGAGATTTTGTTTAACTTTATCGAAAATTAAAACAACACCACCCATCACTAAACATCACAACACGGTGAGCTAACGACAACAGCGGCGATACAAACTAGTTTTGTAATTACAAACAGGTTTGATACCAACCGTGTCATAATGTCGATGGTAATTAGAAACATCTCGGAAGAAAGATGTCAACGTGTCTGTTACCATCTTGTTAACAGGCTAATTCTGCAATTTGTATTCTTTAATGTCGTGATGATGTAAATTTCTTAGGCAAAGTTAACGTATCAAGATGTCGTGTTGCAGTCTTTCTTTTTATATTAATCTTACAAATTGAATAAAGAGTCTCGAGTACCCGCCTTGTTGGTCTAGTGGTCTCATATGCCACTGCTGAGCTTGAGGTCCTGTGTTCGATTCCCGGGTCGGGCATTGTTATTGGCTATCTGGAATTTCTAAGTAGCAGCTTGGAGTCTGGATTTGTGCCTGGATGATGGCAATAAGCTTGCCCCTGTTACATGGGACCTAAACATAACTGGTGAAATGTGGGTGTACACCTCTGCCTAACTCTTTGGGGAATTAGGCGTGATGTTATGTTATAATAAACAGAAATATTTTTTGTTCAGTAATCTGCCGCGATGGTCTAGTTGTTGAAAGCGCGACCGTTGAGAGTAAAGTGTTATTGGGTTTTTTCGTCAAGAATTTCTTAGTACCAGCTCGGAGTCGGGTTGCCCCCTGATTCTTTTGACTTAAATATAATATTTTGGTTACGTAAACACCACTGTACCTTCTACTTAACCCTGCGGGAAATACAGGCGTAATGGTGTGTTGTATTAGATAAAGATACTCGTAAATTTCTTCGTTAAAACATGTGTAATATGAACGTATAGAAGGAAACATAATTTTACCGGACCAACATGTTTTGTCTCACTCAGCGTACATTTTTTTTTGTAATAATGTTATTATTTAAATTGACAATTATAAATGAACTATTCATTTTAGTTTCATATATAAAATTAGTCAGTGCAAAATATAGCCAATAATTTAATACACAATCAGAGTCAGTACAAAAGTAGTCAATATTATTACAGACCAAATATGTCAATTTATAATAAAATTAAAAATTAACAATGAAATTCAAATTTCTCAGCTTTTTAAGTGTTTTCTTACATAAATTATAATTCAATTGCTTAATGTCATTCGGAATTGTATTGTATATTAATGGGGGGGGGCCATGCATACAACACTTTTTCTTAGAAGTGCTGTTTTGGCCGAGTGTGACTGCATCCAAAGTCTATACTTCTCACGTCCATTTTCGAAATTTTTTGATAAAATAGAATTTGATTGCCTCTTTGACCTATTCATGAAATATCACAATATGAATACTTTGATTGAAAGCACTGTAATCTCAGTAATTTTTCCTTCACAACAAACATTAGCGCATAATGATTAATTACATTCACATAAACGTACATACAAACGAACATATGGAAAGCAAGGCCAATGGCCATAATGTGGTAATTATTATTACCTCTAGATATAAATGGGGTAATGATTTAGACCTTAGCTTTTCCGAGACATATGAATCTATGTAGTATAGTTATAGTGGAGAAGGTCGGGGCAATGTCATTTAAATGAAAAATAATTCGAATAGTCACGCATCGTAATAAATAATACTGTCTAAGTATACCTTTGGTTAAGTGGTTGCAAGCGCTACTGTTTAGCATGAAATACTGGGTTCGATTTCCGGGTCGGGAAAAGTGTTATTGGCTTTTTTCATCTAGAATTTCCCAGAGCCCGGAATCTAAATCTAAACCTCTGTGTTCTAAAAAAACAAAAAGCTTAACGAACTTCTGTTTTTAGGTCGGATGCAATACTGTGATATGTAGGATTGGTTATGCTTCGCTAATCACCTTGAATTAAGTATCCATACCTACTCAAAACAATAATGATCACAAAATAGTACATAACAACTCGCCTATATTCCGCGAAGGGTTAGGCAGAGGTGTACCTATAGTACACCCACATTTCGCCAGTTATATTTAAGTCCCATAAAATGGGGGGCGAGCCTATTGCCATCAACCGGGCACAAATCCAGATTCCGGGCTACAGAGAATTTCCAGATGCAAAAACCTATTAACACTGCCCGACCCATTAATTGAATTCAGGACTTCGTGCTCAGCAGTAGCGCTTGCGGCCACTAGACCAATGAGTAATTATTTATAATTCTTATTCCAGCATTTCAGGTCATCGTAGAAGTCAATGAGAGTAAAACTATAAACTTTTTAATAAAATTAAATCTTTTTAGACAAAATATAACTAAATAAATTTGCTGAAGACATTTAAAAACCTTGTATTATTGACCTCAGTTTCCAGATTTAAGGTCAATTTAAACTTTTAGGTATTGTTTTAATGCTTAGAAAAGAATTTGATCTTATAACAACACAAAAATACTGAAACTTGATGAGCTTCTTTTGGAAACATATAGGTAGATATATCCACAAAAATTATAGAGTGACTTATCTTTCCTGGCTTTTCCAGGCTAAAAGGAAAGTTTTCCTACAAGTATAAAAAATCTAGAATTTACTAAAACAACAAGTCAACCCAACAACCAATATATAAATGGCAGTATTGCATGCCACAATATTATAATACTTGTTATAATTTTTATGAAAAGGCTGATCTAAGATACAGCTTGTGACCTTACTGGCCGATCAAATACAGAGTAATGAACGACAGAGGTTGCAAGATTTACTATTTAAAACTATCAGTAGTTTTAAATGATGAGATGTTTTAATAATTTTATACAGTTTACCTCAGGGTAAACTGTATAAAATTTGTAATATAGACTTTGTAGACGTGTTGTTTAAATATGTGATCAGTAAAGGACACGTACGTTGACGTGAATCAAATACTGGACTAACCTAGTAAAAACTAATTGTGCGATTCCAGAAAAAATAATTGTTTTTTTTTTAACATCTTGATTAATAAGGGGAGGAGGAGGGAGAAAACGCATGAGCTTACACGAGTGATGAATATAAATGTTGAGAGGGAGAGGAAGGCCAAAGAAAAGATGGATAGATTGTGTGAGAAATGATATGAAAGAAAAGGGAGTGAATAATAGCGTATCAGTTGACAAGGAAGAAGGGAATGGGAACCCACATGTAGCGTCGAACGATAGTTACATGGGACAAGAACAGGCAGTTGATGTTGACCTACGTTCTAAAGTACACTATAAGTTTACTTTCTAGTGCACCACCAAAAAAATTAGTCATAACAGTTAATTCTACATATTTTGACAGCTATCTTAGTTTATTAAGCTTCATCACCATAGCAGGCATTATTATACAATAGCTTCTAACAATCAAAAGTTCAGCATTACATAATGGGCTCATAAAATGACACAATAGGAGATAGGTATTAAACTGGTAATCTGGCAGAATAACTGGAAACGCCCACGAGATGAGAGGCGCAGATTTATTGGCTATTGTGCGCACTTCCTGGGGAAAGTGATTTGTTTGGAGTTCATGGTTATTAGTCATTCTGATTTTGTTGATGTTGTGATTTTATTTTAAAGGTAAAAACGCGTCAAAATAAAATGTATTAAAAGTTTCTTATGTTTCGAGTGAATTGTGTGATGAATCGATACAAATTCATTACCTACTTCAAAAAAATAAGATGCTGTCTTGATTTATTCTTTGGAGATTGAGTCAATAAAAGGTTAATTAAGGCTTTAGAGGTTGTGAAAAATTCTTAAACATATTCACATTGTGACTTCTCTTGAAATGACGCACACAAGTAACCGCTTCTGTATAAATATTACGAGATCTAACCTACAAGTTGCAATTTGCTTCCGCATACCTTATTTTCAGATTATTTCAACCTGTCATATACTTGTAATATTTCAAAGACAAAATATTTTTCTTGCTGCTGAAGTCACTGCCTTGGAATACCTGGAATTAATTACCCATGTTAATGAATACCAATTCGTATCTATTAGAACGAATTTAATTTATCTATATTTATCAGTAACATGTTCTTATGTACCGATGTCAGCAGCAAAACAGCAGACACAACGTCAGAATACCAACGAAAAATAAAACAAAAAATAATAATTCGCCGCCTCTGTTGCTATTCGCTAACTACTCTGTACAAAGTTTTTGCTGGCAGTGCCTTTTCCTTTTGTTCGACCTTGCGTGCGTGCCGCCACAATAGTAATACGCTGATACACTGTGCGAACTACTTGCTAATTGTTACTTGTTTTCTTAATTTAGTGGCCAGTTACTGTGTGGCTGGTATTTCCTCTGGCTTGGGTAAAGTTAATGAGACGATCGTGGCTCGTTTTTTGATTGTCTTAGTTTATTAGCCCGTGACTGTGTTTGATCCCTCGTTGAAGGTGAAGCTGAAAGACTTTTATTACATACGTATACACAATCTCTCGCCTTCTTCCCATAGGGGTAGGTTCTACCTACCCCTACAGAATGCCACCTGCTGCGATCTTTACATGCTCCTCAGATATCAGTGTTTGATAATCAAGCAAGACCTATAACATAACATCACGCCTGTATTTCCCAAAGGGTTAAGCAGAGGTGTTCCTTTGTGTTATAGGGAGCGAGCCTATTGCCATTAACCGGGCATAAATTCAGACTCCAGGCTGCTACTGAGAAGTTCCAGATGGAATAACCCAATCAATATAATTACAATTTGCTTGACCTGGGATTCGAACCCAGGACCTCATGCTCAGCAGTAGCGCTTGCAACCTTAGACCAATGAGGCAGTTAATCAGTCAAGAAAAAGTCTTCGAAATAAATTGTGGATCATCTAATCTAAACTGAGTCTGTTGTATAAAATACATCTATTATCAGTAAAACAAGAGAGTATGTACTTGAATTGTATACGTAAATATCTGGGTGTCTGACATAATTCCTTAATTTTAGCCTTACATCACTCAATCACAAAAACGTTTGACCTATTCGCTGTTTGATCGCATCACCGGAATAATTCTATTATATTGCGTCATAGAAATAAAGGCAAATATATTTCTTTTCAATTTTAGCATTATTATTATTATTACAAAATGTTCATGTGACATCAACTGCAAATTACGCATCAAAGACCTGACGTCACACAAAATCCTGACGTCACACAAATCCTGCATCGCGCAATTAAAGTTTACCGCGCCAACAGAATATATATAACTTCCCCGACATCAATCGTTGGGCACCCGCCTGGTCGGAGGATCCTCCCTTGTCTATAGGGGATGAGTGAACTTTACATCCTATTCGTCATGCCTCTAAAGACTCATTGGTTTAGAGATCGCAAGCGCTACCGCTTAGCATGAGGTCCTGGGTTCTATTCTCGGGTCGGGCAGTGTCTTTGGATTTTTCCATCTGAAATTTTTCACTAGCAGCCCGCATCTGGTTTTGTACCCAATTAATGGTAATAGGTTCGCCCCCTATTTCATGGGACTTAAACATAACTGGCGAAATGTGGAAGTACCTACTAAAGGTACTACTCTGCCTGTTATGTTATGTTATTATGACAGAATTTTACCTAGGTAAACACTTATAACTTACTTACGTGTAAAGGACTTACATCTGCACTCACACATCCTCATTAATTTTAATGATCAATTTACAAGCAATTACTTGTGGATGCCTAAAATTAATGGAAGGTGGTGAACTTTATATTTTGCTCGCGGCTTCGCCCGCGTGGATGTCGGAAATAACCCCACGGGAACGGACTAGCGGGATAAAAAGTATCCTATGTCCTATACCTAGGTCATGGTCTACCAATTTGCCAAATTTCATTCAAATCCGGTCAGCCGTTTTAGCGTAAAAGCGTAACGAGACAAAGTAACTTTCGCATTTTATAATACACACATACAAAATTAAATTAAATATTCGTATTTGATAGATGTATCAAGCCATTGACCACCATAAATTAATAAACAGCTAGGTCTCCCTTTCTCCCTTAATCCATCCAAAGGTTGTCTTTAACAGATCGCTAGGTATTCTATCTTACTATTTATTTACTTACAAAAAAGCAATACTACCCTTAATGCCGTATCAGAGTTTACCTGACTCTTATATCCATAATATTATTCTATGTCTACCAAGAACGGCCTGTATTTTTCCAATTCCCCTCACTAGAAGCGCTTGAAACTACTTGTGGTCTATTTATATTTACCATCGGGTTCTCAAAGGCCCCATAAAAGCTCTTCCATAAAACGATTATCTGTATCCGAACCGGGTAAATAGAGGAGCAAGTACCACAAAAGTACCGTTTGGGCCCGTTTGCCTAAATATTACGGTAAAATCGTAACATTTTTTGTAGTGGCAGAAATAGTGTTCAGCTGGAAAATGTAGGGTTACGTTGGTAATAATGCATTGGTAAAGCCTATGGTGGTAAAAAAGCATGTTTTCGAATTCGGGTGTCAGGGTTTTTGGGACTTTTATTTAACGTTTTATTCGGGAAAGGGGAGAAGTAAGTTCATTGAACCATTGCTGCGTTACTGATAATTAATTATTGTTTTATGTAAAGCAAATATTATAGTATTATAAGCTATTAGAGCTTGTCAAAACCGACACAGTAAATTTTTCTCCAGTGTTTTTTCTTTGGAGGTTACATTCAAATTACATACATAAACTTAGGCATTTTCCCATGGGGCACAAACTACAAAACACCACCTGCTACAATCCTTGCATACTCCTTTTGCTTCGTTTACATTCATACAAGTGGTCATGCCCACACGCCGGTTGCAACCTAAGCATCTGAACTTTCTGAAAAACATCCCTAATAATGTGTCATTCAAATTATATAATCAGAAATTAAAAGTAATGTTTTGTGCTTTTAAAAACCTAAATAAATAAAGATTTTTTACATCGGACTCCTCACTATTAATCTCTTTAGGTAGGTAAATGTATTGGAATTTAAATAAATCGATCAGTCTTTGCTCTATCGCTACTTGATTGCAAGTTATATCGCTTAAATCGTCGAAAACGCCATCTGTCAACTGGACTAAGTGAACTGCTGCGACATTGATACATCGCTTGCTAAGTATTTACTAAATTGAATTACACTCCATTAGGCACCCTTTCTGCTTACCTCGTTATGTCATTGGCTTGACTATGAAGCTATAAGGATAGATTTAAATTTTATAATGGTTGACTTTAGGTAAGTGTGTGGCAGCCGCCGACATGTCAACGGCAGAAGCAACTGCAGCCGCCGACGAGTGTCGACAGCTGCAGTTGCCTGTGCCATTGGCGCGTGCCGCTCATGTGTATAAGCCCTAAGTGTCTTCTATACAGGGTGTTAAAGTAATTGCGTGCCATAGCTTAGGGGTAGGTTCAGTATCGATAAAGGAAGCCAGAAAAAAAATTAAAAAAACATGATTACCGCATCGCCGTACGAAGGGAAAATTCGAATTGTAACTTACATACCATTGTCGTAGTGTTAGTTCGATTCGCGTTCGATAGTAGGTAAGTAATTAAAGCATTTAAACAAATAAAATAATTTTAATTCTAAACGATTGCTATTTTAAGTCTATTTTAAGTTTGTATTTTTTTTTATGGCTTCCATTAACGATACTGAACCTACCCCTAAGCTATGGCACGCAATTACTTTAACACCCTGTATAATATAGTATGAATCCTAGAACAAACAATATTCCCATTCATAGTTCTTCTACATAATGTATCACAAACACGATACTGTTGACTTAGCAGTCATCTTGACCTTATTGCTCCAACTAAGGTAATACAAGAGCACACATGTACCTCTAGAAGCGAGTCAAAAACATGTTTTTTGTTAGATGCAGATGATCAGTATTCATCCGAGATTCTACTATGTTCTTGTGTGTGGTTTGCTGACTAAATTAAAAAAGATGTTTATTTATTGACATCAGTGACATCGTCATTCGTTTGCTACTGAAAGCCGCCACGAGTGGGGGGATACATAAATGTGCTTCCAGTGCATTCTGGGCACTCAGACCCGCTACTATATTACTGACTTGCATGAGCGATTCTTAAGAGGGAACAGGGCCAATATTGCGGTTGTATTACCTCAAGTCTACCCCTGCAGAGTGCGATGGACAGCTACAGCTCAGATCGATTATATCACAAAAAAAAGACGAGATCGACGTTTCGTATTCCTCTTTTTTCTCCTCGAAAACTGGACAGATTCAATTATTTTTTACATTAAAATTTTAAGAAAGAGTATGTCTAGGTTCCTATCATTTTCTTTTGTGTTTAAAACTTTTCGAGTTCGTCTAGTAGTTCTGGAAAAAATGGAGCATTTTTGTAATTTTTGGAGGGTCATATTTTCTTTACCAATAAGTTGCTGAAAAAAAGGAAATAACAGGGACGTGTCTACAGCAGAAATTAATTTTATGAAAAAAAAAAAAATGATTGCTCTAGAGGCATTATTCAGGAAGAAAAAAGAAGAATACATTTGTATGAAGAATCGCAGGGCCTGTTCCCTCTTAATCTTATGGAATTCGTGTCAATACGATAGAAAATGAATGACGATTGTTACTGCAATAAAATAATGCAACTAAACTTTAGTTACGTCTATTTGTCAAAACATGAAAATATGTTAATGTATTTTCTGATACTATAGCCGTCCAATATGTACAATTATTGATCTGAGATGTATTTATGATTGTGTTCAATGACGAATCTATTGTTATGCTCATTCCAAGCATTATAATCATAGCAATTTGATTGGATCTTTGATCGTAATTGAAAGCTATCGCTCAGAAGCTCACAATCAGCAGTGAACGTTTACGGGCTGCTAAAGTGACAATGTATTTAGCTTTAAAAACCTATGTAGAAAAGTTATGTGTTAGCTTCGTACCCATAGTTTTTCCAGTTATGTTTTAGTTCCATGTTATAGGGGGCTTGAATGATAACAGCCGCTCGGGTCAATCGAACGGAATCGAACGCTACGCTTACCGCGGTCAGTTCTTGGATGAGTGGACCATCCATTACATCGAGACCCATGCGTGCCTCGGAAAGCACGTTAAGCCGTTGGTCCCGGCTGTCATTCATAGATCTTTGACAGTCGTTACGGGTAGTCGGAAGCACAAAAGTCTGATAACCAGTCTTACCAAAGAGTATCGTGTTACCCAGTAACTGGGCTGTGGAGGTCAAATAGGCAGTCGCTTCATGTAAAATACTGGTATTCAGCTGCCCCGGTTAGACTAGAAGCCGACCCCAACATAGCTGGGAAATGGCGAGACAGATATTGATATAGGGGGGCAGTTTATGGATAATATTGCTATCGACCGGGCACAAATCCGGGCTGCTATTTAGAAATCCAAATGGAAAAACCCAATAACAATATTTTACTGTAAAAATATTTAAGTACAAAATCAATTTTTCTTCTCTCAATTTGAACCAAAAAAATGGAATGACAGCCAATGATGCAGACTACCCGTAAAATCCATCCGAAAACCAACATAAAGCAATTCTATCCATTTTTCATTGTTACTGTGATATCGGAACGTACTGCATGACGTTTTTAATAAATTACAACGCGCCGGCGCCGGGGCACGATTTGTGCTAATATTTGTTCTGTCGCGTACCGTTCGCAGATAAATTCGTAATTAATTTCGTGTTGAAGTTATTTGATGACCTGGGTACACGAGATAAGTAGTTTTTGTGTGTTGTGTACATGTAATTTGGTAGCTTCAGCTTATTTGGGTTTGATAAAATGAAGAGGGAGCTTACAAAATCTCATTCTTACGATAAAAGTAGCCAACCATAGCTACACACGATATTGCTGCCCACTGCCCACCAAATGGGTTCTGAAACCTAAACGATGCCTGTTTACTTATAGTTTAAATTAGATAATTATATTGAAACATTTGTCTGCTTAGCAACATAAATAACACAATAATGTTGAACTGTCAAAATGAAAGTCATTGCCATTGTGTGTTACGAAAATACTCAGGTATTAGGCCACAGTGATATTGATGCGAATTAAATAGGGATGATGACTAAAAAATTGTTTTTTGTCCGTCATGTACTCGTAGATTATGAAAAAATAACGTACACATATTTTTTCTTTTTTTACGTTATCAAAAGATTACGGCGATACATTGAATTAAAATGTGGCCTGACGTCACGAGTATGTAGATTTTATACATACTTGTGACGTAGGGATCCCCACTCCCCAACTTTAACGCGTTTTTTCTAAGTATTTTTTTATTAATATAATAAAGCAAAAAATACGTGTCTAATATTTTTTATTATCTGACTGACGGACTAATTAGTTTTTTTTTTTTTTTTGGCCCAGGCATCATCCCTATTGCATTATGGTTACCAATTTAAACACGATGTAAACACAATGCGATCGAGCCGTGCAGCTGTTATCACTTGGCCTCGAACCCCTACGCAATTACGAGGTCTAATATACCTTCATCGAAAGATGTCGACATTTTTCTACGTTGGAATTTGGATAGGTAAACATTGAGTTTACTGAACTCAATTATAAGGTTACAATACGCAACAAAAAGGTTGCCAAAGTTATTATATCAAGTACTTATTTTTAATTACAAGAATCCGTCATAGCCTTGTGAAGAGCATCGAACCCAAACATTATGCAATGTGCTCTCGAACATGCGTTTACAAAATGATGTCGAAATAATTTGTATGGAAATTTACAAGTTTAGAACACATGTTTTTACATGTTAAGAATGCCAAATAATATTTAAATATATTTAAGGAAAATCTATGGAAAAGCCAATAGTCATATTTTTATGACATCACAGTATAGCCTTCAGTCCAATGTCAGTGCAGCTAAAAGTATTAGTAGAAAAAAATAGAATAACTTATTTTCTAACATCAAACATGTTTTATAAAACCATTTTATTTTAAAGTTATTTCAAGAAATGTCGCAATAATAAGACGTTTTACCTACAATAAGAATGAAAAGTTTATCTACATTTCTAGACAAATTAACAAAAAAACTGATGCAAAAACGTTTAATCACAAATTATTCTCCCGGCGGCGGCGACGGATTCATTCGTCATAATTTTTCTGTAATCAGTACCGCCCTTATTGTTCGGGCGATAGTGATTTTAAATTAAAAGAGCCGTGGGCGTTGTCCTTATTTTTTGTACTATTTTCAGCTACGTGAAATAAACGCCTATATATTTATAAATCGTTTAAAATACGAATGACCATCTACGTAAATTCAGGAAAATTAATTGTGAAGATTTTTAAGTAAATTTACTACTTACTGAAATTATCCGTAGGTACATTCAATTCTCAACTGTTATTCTTGAACAGTTGCTTGTATGAAATGGCTATATCAATGCAAATTGACGTAGGATGTCAATCTCCTTAACAATACATTTCCCTGACAGTACCCTACTATTTGTTCCTGTAGAACCAACCATGTGAGTTCTGTCGAGCTGTTTTTCTCGTACCAGCTTTAGTTATTCGTGATAGAAAGAGAAGCCAGGCAGCAGTTGGTGTAGTTAATTGAACTTATATCGATAAACTAATATAGATAACCTTATTATCGTAATTTTGAGGCATCTTGAGCGTCCTCGTACAGGACTTACTGCTTTTATTTTCATTTTACTTTGTTTTTTTTTTAATGTTTATGTTTACTATGAGTGTGATAAGTTTAAATACTTTCTTTTCTTTTGTCCTTTAATGCGTCATGTTATACTTTTGAATGTTCATGTTCTGACGACATTTTTACTCGAGTAAAGTTGATTAATTTCAACAATATTTTCGACCTGTCAAAATCAACAGTATAGTCAAGCATATAGCGTTCCACTGTTAGAGAGGAAGTGGGCTAAGATCCACCACGCAGCCCAGTGTTGATTGGTGGATGTCACAAATGTCTTTCATACAGTCACCAAAACTACCAACAAAAGTCTGTCCAGCCTTTTCCCAACTAAGTCGAAGTTGGCTTCCAGTCTAAGAGGTTGATTACCAGTATTTTACATGGTGCGACAAAACCTACACACAATCTAGCAAAATGGGACATTACAGATCCTACCGATACCTAATGCGAATGCGGTACTCCGGAACAAACCATATACTATTATGTTGGAGTGGTACAACGTCTCCATAGACCTCCATACACCTGAATTTCTGAGGACTTAAAACACGCCACTGCTTCCGCGATTGGTGTGGCCACTAATAGACCCAAATCGTTTAACGAAATAATAACATTTATTTACCATCGAATTAATGAATAAGATATGGTGCGACTGCCTATCCGACCCATAACCCGGTTACTGGGTTGTGTTACCAAAACTACCAATAATAAAAATAAATTACGCGTTTTCAATCAAGATTGATATCTTCATTCATCATGTTTCTGTCACATCTTGTCCCACCAGTTAACCGTCACGCTCTCATTTTTACTTCTTTCTCTTTTATATCATTCTTTACACAATTCATACATCTTTTCTTTGGTCTTCCACTCTCTCTCCATCCATCTACATTTATATTCATACCCATTCAATATTTTCCTCCCATAATATTCACCCAATAAACTCATCCAATAAATTGAACAGAAGTACATCCCACGTCTATTGTAAATCGAAATTGGCTCTGAAACAAATAGTGTTTTCATGTATTAAAAGAGTATCTTTCCTGTTGAACGAAGTAAATACATTTGTATTGGAAACAGCAATTATTATATTAGTTTGAGGGAATTGAGTTTCTAAGAAATGTTATAAATAATGATATTAGTTTACTAGAACAATATTTTTCTGTAATTAATATTGCAGATATTTCTCTTCGTAAATATTTCTTGGTAGTAAACTAATAAAACATAATATCTGGTTGTTACTGTGCAGACTATAAGTACCTACTTATTCTACCTTTTTACAAATTGTGTATTCTATTTATTCTGGACTAGGGTCTGCCCTGGACGTCGCCCGCATTGTAGTCAATTATAAAACATCACTTAAAGCACTCGGAAAGAGTGTAGCTTTCTGCCTGAGAAAGAATTTTCGAAATCAGATCAGTACTTCCAGAGATTACCTCCTACATCCAAACTCACAAACTTTGTTTGTTTATAATATTAGTGGAGATTAATCACCATACTTGCCTCCTGCGTAAACGGCGATTTCAGACCATTTTTCGTCCTGGTTCTTCACGGCATTTTTTTCATAGTAATTCAGTGGTATCTACGATTAACTAAGCACGTGCCCATCTACTACACACTTGACACTGTTCTAACTCAATGCTAACATTTGCCACTGTAACTCAACCTTAGATTTTCTCTGAAGTCAACTGAATGTATCAAACAGAAGTTGGTTTACCAACTCCACTTCAGTCAACTTAATAAAAACCAGTAAGTACTTTACGTATTTCAAGTACCTACTTAGGTATGCTTCAAGATGCACAACCACATCTGTAACACCCAAAACAAATCTAAACAGAAAAAAAAAACAGATAAAAAACCAACATACATAAAAAAACTTCGGGGAAGCGACTCCATTTAAAAACCGTAATTAGGGTGCAGAGAGACTGAACCCAAAGTCCCCGGTAAACTTAGCCGGCTCATTATTTGCCGAATCTATTAGAAATGCTTCTTATCCTCTTCGGAGTTCCCTTAAACATGGATAATTGAATAAAGGGAAGAATTTGAGACTCAATTGGGCATTGAGAAGTTGTGTTTTGAATATATATTCAAAAAAAAAAGTTTGTGTTTATGCTCTTATTACTTGAATGCAATATTTGTTTAGATAAATTTTGTTGAATTTTGGAGTCAAGACTGTAAAGCTGTAAAGTTTGGGAATCTTTGCACTTGAGTGCATAGTACAAAAAACTTCAAAAATTCAACCGAGTATTTCTGACTGAAACTCTACAAAATCGGATACCTAATTTACTATTAAATATTGGTAGTATCCGCGTTTAAATATGACACATCGCACCTCAATCCATATGGACATAAAAATATAACGATATTTTTCTGAAAGTATATTCATAATTTCGGAGAAACCCAACAGTAACAAAACGTTTTAAGAATAAACTGAATACTGTTTAAAAAAACATATATTTACTTGTAAGCTACAGCAGCTTTAGTTCTACACAGTAAATCTACAAAATTCGCTAAAATTTAATCCCATCAGTCGAAGAGAATAATAGACGGGTAGCAGTAGTACTAATTGAACACAAGCAGTTGAAACTTGTATTGATTCTGTCGTCCTTTGATACAGCCAAAGGAAATAACCGGATCACACAAAGCATCGGAGTTACCTATTTAACGGTGGAAATATTGATTTTGGCTAAAGATTTAGATAATGAACACTCGCAACATAACACAGTTTCCCAGAAGGGTTAGGCAGAGGTGTAGCTATAGTACGCCCACATTTCGCCAGTTATGTTTAAGTCCCATGTAATAGGGGGCGAGCCTATCACCGTCAAACGGGCGCACATCCAGACTGGGGGCTGTTGCTGAGAAATTCTAGATGAAAAACCCAATAACACTGGCCGACCTGGGAATCGAACCTAGGATCTCATGGTCAGCAAGAGCGCTTGCAACCACTACACCAACGAGGCATTCAGTTACATATTGAAGATATTAATATTATTAGTAATGAAGATACATTTATTACTTTATAAATATCTTCATAATATTTATGTAAACTGGTTGTATTTACTTACTGCAAAGTATAGCTTCTTCTTCTTCTTATATTTAGGTAAAGGGGCTCGTGGCGCTTGCCAAGGTCGGTCTGTGGACCATCCATTACAGATCGAGATTCCACCGTGCCTCGGAGACGTTAAGCCGTTGGTCCCTGCAGTCATTCGTAGATCTGTCGTTACGGGTAGATAGAAGCCCAAAAGTCTGACAACCAGTCTTACTAAGGGCTATCGTGTTACCAGTTATTGGGCTGTGGAGGTCAGCTGTATCTGGTTAGACCGGAAGCCGACCCTTATACATACACATACATACATAAACTCACGCCTTGTTCCCATGGGGGTAGGCAGAAACTACAGAATTCCTCCTGCTACGATCCTTATATACTCCTTTTGCCTCGTTTACGTTCATACATCTGGTCATACACGCACGCCGGTTGCAAGTACTACGCACCTGTCCTTTCTGAAGAACATCACCAATAAGGTCAGTATATGTCCTCCTAAGGCGTCCCCTCCCGGCGTTTCCATTCACATCTGCCTTGTAATAGTTATTTATCCAACATGTGAGGAAAGTTCGTTTTTCCTATGAGTTTTGATTTTGAGTCTTGAGCGAACGAAGGATTGAAAAATAGAATCACGAGCGCAGCGAGTGATTATAAATTTCAATCCTGAGTAAGCGAAAGACTCAACAAAACGAATAGCAAATGAACTTGCTCACAAGTTGCATACAAAACTTTTCACCACTCCCAGCAAGAAAGTATTCAGTCATCATAGGTAAATAAATTAAATAGACACAAAGCAAACCAAAACAATTCTTTATATTTTAATATATCTTTAAAACTTAACATAAAAAAATCAGGCAAGATTAGTTTCTGAACGGGATCATTACTTTCCTCACTGTTCAAACAGTGAGGAAAAACCAACTTTCCTCACTGTTCAAGCAGTGAGGAAAAACCATCTTTCCTCACTGTTTTCGTAGAGGAAAGACACTTCTTTCGTGCGGGAGTGGTGAAAATACATTTACCCTTATATAGTTGGGAAAAGGCTTTGAGATAGATTGATTGACATTCTAAAGCAATCTTGAATTAATTGACAGACATATAAGGATTTTCCTGTGTCCCCACTGCTGGGACCCAGCCCTTCTGTCTTCGTGAGGGAGTGGGCTATAATCTACCACGCGGGCCCAGTGCGGGTTGTTAGATGTCACAAGTCTTCGAAGATGAAATTATTCACACAAAGAAAGCGCCTGCCTGGATTCGAACTCACGACTGACAACTCGTAAGTCGGAGACCTGGGCCATCACTGCTATCAATAATAGCACCTTTACGTTGATAAACTTATGAGTATTTTTAATACACGTACCTTAGTGAAAATTCTCAACTTCTTACAACGAAAAACACTCCTGATCAATATAAAATGTAACATACTTACATATTTCATATATCAACTATTACAAGTCTGTACTACGTAGACACAGCTTGTATAATCTCAATACGGGGGTCGCGTCTCGCTGCTGCATTATTCATGGCTGTGACGTGGTGACGGCCAACTGAAGCTGTAATCTTGAAGTGGAGAGTAGGTTCCTGTTGGAGTGATTAGCGGGTATGATGAAAATAATAAGCAGTACAATGTAGGAAGTGGTGATAAGTCTTATTACGTTTTCAAAGTATCGAGTTTTTTAGTCTAATGAAATTCATCGAGCTTTAATTTAATAATTATAATCTCATATACACAGAATACCAAGATTCAAAATTTTCATGAATACTTTTGTTTTTGACTGAACTGCCTAGTTAATGGGAAGGAGCTTACTCTAATCTTACTTTGATTCGTTAATCCCCGCTAACTAGAGATTAGTTCTCTTATAACTATCTTTTGCAATTTTTTTGATTATCATCAGCATCTTTTGGTGCCCAGTTTTAATTTTCCGATTTCTCCATCAGATTCTACCCTATCGAAAACGACAAAGAAAAAGTAAAATAATCGCTTTCAGTATGACCAGTCCCAAAGGTCCTGTGGCACGAACCACTTACGAAAGTATTAAAGCGGGGAGTGTGACACGATATGGTAAAAATATTATATATTTTTGTCACAGCGTTGCCGACATATGTCACGTGAAATATATTACAAAATTCAGGAAAACATTGACCTTCAGTATTAGATATTTATGAAATTGTATTTCTCTAGAGAATTTTTCGAGGTTTTATATATTTTTGTGGAAAACATGTTGGGTTTTTAAATTGATTAACAGCGCTTTGCCTATAATAGAAAGAGATTGGTATTATACACTTCAGTTTGTACCTAATGCTTCGGCCGCCTCTGCTTCTATCGTGACGAATAGGCCTACACCGTCATCTCATACCTATTAACACTGTAATTTGAAAACATTTTAAAAACCATTTACTTTTAAAAGAGTAACCGTGGAGTTTCTTGCTGGCTCTTCTCCATAGGAAACGACCAAATAGAACCGTGCACCTAGCTTCTGACGTTTCATAAGTGCCCTTGTAGGTTTATGTGAAATAAAATATTTTGAATTTAGATTTTCTTTTTTTTGAAGCTTCGCGCAGTGATACGGTACACGCAGATGAGACCAACCATTATCAGTTATCATCGCGATAGTTCGGGCTGCGTGTAAACGGGGCGAAGCTGCTAATGTGACCAACGAATTAGCGCGATAACTTTTTAGCGATCAAAACATACGAAGCTTCGGCACGCATTGCTTTGTCAAGACGCAGATGCAGCCACAGCACTAGGTACATATTATAAATCAAAGTCACTTTTCGAGTCTGCTTATGTGACCGCGTTGTGCTTCTAACTACGCAACAAAGTTTGATGTAGTTTTCAGCATCATTTGAGAATTTATTCTGCTTAAGATTTATGTGCTTGATAGGTCACAATTAAACTTAAATTTGTAAGAAATATATCTCGATATTTCATAGTATTTCGTAAAGTCGTTAAAACCATGTGAAGCAGGGTCGGGTTGCTAGTGTTTAATAATATACCCTCTTTACCTTTTCTACTGGATTAAGCCCTCCAATGAGTTAGGGCAAACAATTAAACTAGCTCTATTTTATAATCTCCTGGTTCCTAACCCATCAATTCTCAGGGTCCGTTGCTCATCAAAGATTGCAAAACCATTAATTTCAACTAATCTATTATTCAAAGGTTCATCGTAAACTATATTCAATTTTGAATATTGGTATTAATATTCATTGGATACTAAAATATTCACAATCAATTATGTTTTGTTACAGTGGCCACCAGGCTTGCTCCCGTGGGCAGTCGCAGTTCTTTTGATAGTCGCTGTCATCGCACCGTCATCAGATTCCACCAGTAAGTATATACTCGTATATAATTTTGAATACTCATCATCATCATTTCAGCCAAAAGACATCTACTGCTGGACATAGGCCTCCCCCAAGCCCTACCACTTCGACCGGTTCTGTAAACATCCTGCTGATTTCTGCGGCCTTCTCTAAGTCATCGGTTTACCTTGTGGGTGGCCTTCCAACGCTACATCTTCCGGTACGCGGTCGCCAGTTCAGAACTGTTCGGCCCCATTTGTTCTGCGAGCATCGTGCCCTGGCCAATGCAATATGGCATTGCCACTTAATATTGCAAAACATCCTGCCTTAACCCCAGTATAATTGAGTTTAGCGCAATATATATATATTTTCCAGCGTATAATATTTTTCACCCATCCATGTTCAGTCGTCATCACAGTATTTATCTCCTATCAGCATTATCATTTTTTACGCGATGAAATCCATCGTTTCTTCCGTCTTCTTTTAGTGTTTTATCATTCACGTTAAAAAATTACAAAATACTATGAACGAAAACAATGTGACCATAAGAAGAAGCACAAGAAAAGATAGGCCTATGTATGGGTGAAGTCGGGTTGTGGATTATAATGATAATGACCTTAATAAGACTAGGAATGACTCCCACTTGCGCAGGTACTAACTGCGCTGAGAATATAGCATATTTAATGCAAATTATTTATGCACCTATCTTTGACATCTAGGCAATGTCACAAGTATGGCGATAGGCCATACTCGCAAGGCTCGATCATTACTTTAGGTACTGACCTAAAGTAATGATCGAGGTCCTTAACCTCCACCAAGCAAAAATAATGTATGTTTAAGTACAGCAAAACTTTTGCAATATCTAAAACAAAACTGAGTTCTCCTCGCCGAAATCATTTCGCAAGCGGATCGAACGCAGAATTTCAATTCGATTTGAATTTGAGTTCTATTCATCCCAGAAGATTCTATCGCTGAACACGTTCTGATACGAATATCAATGACAGTCGACGTTTGCAGTTAAAACCGAAAGCCCAAAACCAAGACCCTACTTTAAAATAGCACATAGCAGCCGCGTTTTGTTGCATCAATGGTTTAAAAAACAAACAACATGACACATGTCACTGTATTACCCAAGGTGTTTTTTTTTTTTTGTAAAGAACCTTCGATTTTTGTCAATGTATTGTCCAATAAGTCCGCCCTATTTTCTGGGCTGCTACTGAGAAAGCCTGGATGTAAAAAATCCTAATGATTTGCCCACCTTGCGACCACTACACCAACGAGGGAAATACAAGTAAAATGACAAATAATGACAAATATAGTCTGCGCAAGAGTTCCCAAGCTCATCAATAAATTTTCTAGACCAAAACTCTTAGACACGAAGCCTTAAACGGACGTTGAAATTTCTAGAATATTTGAACATTTAAATTAGGATCTTAAACCCAAAACTATTCAAGAATGCTCTTTGCATGACCTCCCTCCCATCTAGTGTTTAGCATACTAGGCCAAATCGTATGCAAAATAGTACCAAAACTGTTCACAGATATGGCCAAATATATGTAAATGTTTATTTATCTGACTGTGGTCACCTGTTGGTAGTCTATGTTGAAGTGTTTAGTGGGACGTTAATGTCAAAGGCTAGAGATCTTGCGGTTTTACATCGATTACTTATACATAATTATTGAATTATGGGACGATATACGTATCTTAATATTACGTATTAGGTATAAAATTAAATTTGTGATACTTTGGTATAGCTTGTCCACTCTGAAATTACGCACCACACTACCGAATTACCGCATTCCCGTGTGCGTAAAATTCGGTAGTGAGGCGCTTCATTTCAGAGTGAACAAACTTTACTCAATTTAGATTACCTATGAGCACTAGTAAAAGCGCATCTCCCTAACTTTAACGGTTTAGATGCAAACTTATCTTTGCTAATAATTAAAAAAGCACACTTGGTCTGCTATATAAATTTTCTTTAGTCAGTCGAATTTTTAATGCAGTTATAAATGTAATGCAAAATTTCAGGATACCCAAATTATTACCTTACTAGCTGCGCCCCACGGTTTCACCCGCCTAATCCAGTGGGAATATCGGGATAAAAGGTCTGCCCATGTGATAAATTTCATCCAAATCCGTTCAGACGTTTTAGCGTGAAAGCGTAACAAACAGACTCACTTTCGCAATTATAATATTAGTTAGAATGAAAATGGTCATTTCATTCAATAGTATTGTGTTTCAACTTCAATATTGCTCTATCAGTTTTGACAACAATTCCCAGTAAATTTAAACTGCACTTAGGTTGAAACTTACCAAGGGGTATCGTGTTACCCAGTAACTGGGTTGTGGAGGTCAGATAGGCAGTCGCTCCATGTAAAATACTGGTATTGGCTAATTAGAAAAGTAACACACTGTGCTACCTCTACTCCTAATTTAATTCAGCATAAAATACGGTTCGTCTCATGTTGACGGAGTACCTAGTAGTACCTTTGTCTCAAGCGAGTTACGGGTTAGTACTTCACGTAGTGTCAATTTGCCAACCTCTCGTTTACCCCTTACGGAACGACTACCTGGGTAGAATGACAAACAGTCCACTCATTAGGAAGGCGAGGGACGAGTTGTACCTAATAATAATTTGCAAATGCTCATTAAGAGCCTCTATTTTTCAGTAAGTGTTGCATTCCATGTTTAAAGTTTTCCATAGCTCATTTCAATGATTTCCCTTTACATCTAGGTAAATCCACATTGTTTGAATCAAATCCAGACTATATGTCCTGGTGAACTTCGTACCACGTCAGACAAAATTTAGATTTTTTCGTTTACTCAGCTGTTTCTTTGGAGTTTTCCTAATGTTTTTATTTCAGTATTGAGGGGAGTAAAACAAACAATAAACTATTCTTCTTCTTTTCGTGTGGTTAGTGACTAACCTGGGGTCAGAGTTTTAAAGCCGCCCATGGGCCTCAGACTTGGCTTCACATGCCGTCAAGAAATATCTCTCGGGCATGCCGGTTTCCTCACGATGGTTTCCTTCACCGTTTTTGAAGCAAGTGATAATTATACAATACGCACATGAATCCGAAAAGTCAGAGGTGCGTGCCTTGGGTTCGAGCTCGAGACTTGGCAATCCAATGGTCACACCACTAGGCTATCACTGCAAAAAATTATTCATATCAGTCGAGCCATTTTCGACTTTTTGCAAGACTAACGCATGCAAATTGATTTTTATATAATATAGAAGACAGATAGTTGTAGTTGTTGGTCAGATAGGCAGTCGGTATATGTAAAATACTGGTATTCAGCTACATCTGGTTAGACTGAAAGCAGACCCCAATATAGTTGGGAAAAAACTAGACAGATGGAGAGATAGACAGTTCTAGATCCAATAACAAAATAACAATTAGTCTGCAACGCCTCCTTCCAGTTTAATGGTATATATTTAGATTATTTTATCAATACCTGTCTAGACTATTAATTAATTCTGCAGATGGAACGTATTACATCTTGGGACCTTTGATATCTGGTTCAATCTTATTAAACTAAAATTAATATAGGTACTTTCTGAAAATTAAAGAAAAAATAATGTAAAAGAAAGTTACTACTATCTAGAATTCTGGCCTTTTGTTTAGATGTAACATCTAACGGATTCTGACGAAGTCATTGTGGGGTTTATTTATAAACGTTGTTTAAAGTTAAGTGACATTCAAACGTTTAAAATGTGTGGTTAAACAGTCGCTAATCATTGCAATGTTTATAAAATAAACTCTTACATCTTTGTCAAATTTGATTGGTGGCTAACATTTTGGTCAATCAATACCAAAATGAGGCATTTACAATCAGATTCATTGATTGCGCTACCAGCAATTGATCATAAAATACATATTATAAACATAGATAAATATTTTTAATTGAACGCCCGCATTCAATGGAATTTGTTCTACATACAGAATAGATATAAAATAAACTCAAAAAAATGTAGCCTACACACATGAATATGTCCTGGAAAGAGACCTCAAATAAAAATTCAAAATACGCAGTAATATTTTACCGAAATAGACAAAAAAAGAAGCAAAAATATGTTGTGCAAAGGCTTCCAAACATTCCGGCCGGCAATTTCTTTTTTCAAAATAACTTTGATAGACAGTCTGCCATCCACATTTTTACTGGATTGTAAGGCCAAACTGACATTATGTCAAATAGAAAACGGGGTTACAGAAACCACAGACTCGATTGGAGAATGGAGAAAAATCGAATTGATTGGCCTAAAAATTTGCACGCGTTTTTTTGTTTTCTTGTTTATCACTGCACAAAACAAATACAAGTAGATTAGTTTACACACAAAAAATACACGTAAATGATATATACATTGTTCCTTGACCCTTAAACAAGATGTCCAAACCAAGGTCAGAATAATGTTATAAACATGAGTTCCCTGACTCCTAAAGTACGCTACTTTAGTAGAAAAAACCTTTGGTAATAGACACCTGTGTTCTCGTAAACAATACTGCAGGTAAGGGTACAATCGCACGATATCACACTTCCTAGCTTTTAGCCTAACAACGATCTTACTGCTTGGACACAGGCCCCATATCTGTGTGAAGGAGTGGGCCATAATCAACAACGCGGGCTCAGTGCGGGTTAGTGGATCTCACATAGTTCTAGTATTAGGACATACCGGTTTCCTGACGATGTTTTGGTTCACCGTTTTGAGAGCAGTCATGGTGAAATAAATGACACAAAGTAAACTGTCAAAGGGGAGGATGAGGTTGGCGCAGGAGGGTGGAGACTGTCTCAAGTAAAGAGTGTCATATTCTCAGCAGTGCCTGAAGTTGAGCTATAGATGACAATGGTGATGAAAGTGATGGAACGAGCGTGGCCAGAAGATGTCTGTTCACTCTTGCTTTGAAGGTGGATGGGTTTGTCGAAGGAAACACAGACGCAGCAGAGAGTTCCAAGCTTTTTTCATTGTTTTTCTCTATACTTCTTTGTTTCTGTTTAACCGTACAATCTTCTATTAAAAAATCCCGCAATAGATTTTGCCAGATACACAACAATAGCCTAGACACGCTACTAGATACGCACATGTCCTGCGAGCTATTTGTCAGCTGCCCAAAGTTATGGTCATGCATGCGGCTGTACCCTGACATGTCCTGACTGGACACGGCTAGAGATATATTGCTGATAATCCGGCAATTTATTTACCTAAGAACACGCGTTTTTTATCGTCAGTCGTTTTTAGGGTGGACCTGACTGATGTACCAATTACTATTTTCTGTTACAAAAGAGCAAATATTTCTTCGGAATGAGTGCAGTTCATTGTCGATATTTCTAACAGGATTATAAGCATTGGATTGGATTGGAGCATTATTGGGTTTTTTCATCAGGAATTTCGCAGAAGCAGCCCGGAGTCTGGATTTGTCCCCAGTTGATGGCAAGGCTAGAACCCCTATTACATGGGACTTCGACATAACTGGCAAAATGTGGGTGTGCTATTGGTATCATCATCTCTGCCAATCCCATCGTGGATTACTGGCGTACTGTTATGTTATGTGTCTTCTTAGAATATTTCTTAACTTACCATATCTTACCTACTACTGAAACACAATTCATAAATATCTATTATTACGTTGCTCCTGGGAGTCACACGTGCAGATATAAATTACCTAATATATATCTGTCTATTTTTGTGATGCATCATAACCTTAAGCAGCAAAGATTTACACCTTGACTTGTAACTCCTAAAAATATTCAAGAAAGTTTTCAGTTTGCAGTTTTCCGGGGAACTACAACCGTCATGTCTATTTTTACGCCAATGTCAATATTGCTTATTGCATTTTTTGGTTCTGTAAAAATGACAGTTTTAAATTCCTGAAAGGCTTGCAATAACCTTTCAATTCAAGAAAATCTTTTAGGCTGATATCAATCATAATCATCACCATCTTCTTGCCCCCGCAAGAGGATGGTGATGGATTATGAATGGATGGGGATCCATTGGGATATCAAACATAATTAAGATTGGCACTGCATATCTTACTTACCCTTCTAATACACCTTTATCAGCTGTCATGTCACTATTATCCACTCTCTGACTTGATAAGTTCCTATACTGTTTGCGGTGTAGCATGGTGCGGGTGACAGGTGACAGAAAGGGTAAATTTATTTAATTTACTACAGTTATTATTGAGTCCGTATTATGTACACAATCTGTGTGTAGGTACGGATCATACGTGAAATACAGAATCAGTAAAAACATATTTTTACCCTTTCTGTCACCTGTCACCCGCACCATGCTACACCACAAACAGTATAGGTGTTTCATCTGTCACACAATCCATGAATAGTTTATTTGGTTTTCCTAGCCAATATCCACATTCATCCCCATAAATAGCATAAGGAACATAAATACATTTTAAAATCAGTAGCTTATCCCTGCATTTCTCTCTTTAGATTTATGTATTTCATGAAAGAGCAGACGTATTTACCGTCTGATTTGTCTAAAATGTGTGCGTGATAGCTTTGGAAACGCGGACGCGCAATGAATTCATTCTGTGCTGTTTTTTATGCAAATCCTTTCGTGTTTACTGCGGAGTAGACAGCTGGGCTTATTAATTGGATCGCGGTGACGTATCTGTTTTGAGATTAGGTGGGGAGTTTATTGAAATTACATAAACAAGAAAGTTATTTTTTTATTTGATATTGAGTAATTTATGCTCAGCGTCATAGAGTCACACACTTGGACGTTCATCTTATTTTTAGACTTCATACTATTAGACTGAAATAACTGCATTGGTAAGGTTTCTAACCTTACCTCGTCCATAAATGTATATATATTAAAATCCAGAAAATTCAATTTATATTTGTGTTATAGTGTTGATATTCCTCTGTATTTCTCTCATTGCACTGTAGGTACCTACTAATATCTAGGCTGTCAAATAATTTTAAATATAATGGTTATTGATGAAGGGTTGTTTGATTTTAAATCTTATAATGTTAATGGTTAAGTTCAGAATCGGATGTGATTTGACGGTTTGTAGTAGCTTGACCTGCTGATGTGTATAATATGTAAGGTGGTTCATTGTTTTGTGAAAGAGCGCCTCTTGCCATCAAACGTAAAAGTTTGGCGAGTTTAGAATTAAATAACACCTCTGTATTATAATTACAATAACACCTCTGTATTATAATTACAATAACACCTCTGTATTATAATTACAATAAATAGATGTATTTAAAAAAAACTGCTACTGAATTAAAATTCTATCTAGATAGTCAGAAATGCAGTTTTATAATTCCAGTAATTGCAATAATAAGGTTGTCCATTGAAAAACACGAAGTGATTTTTTATAAATTCACGCTAACAAGCGAAGAAAAACTCTGGACTTACAGTTCTAAAAAGTTATTCTTTTTGTTGTCAGACTAGCTTTTGCCAGCGGCTTTGGTCGCGTGCATGTCGGAAATAATTCCACGGGAACGTACTACCAGGATAAAAAGTATACTATGTCGTAACCCAGGTTTTGGTCTACCCATGTGCCAAATTTCATCCAAATCTGTTCAACAAGTCACACACATTTATAATATTGTTTAGGATTCTTTCTCGTGCTGTTTTAGATGACAAAACGAGATAACCGTTTAACACTCTACTCTGGGTCAAATCTCAAAATCCACTTTTTAAATCATGATATTTTATGAATGTAGTTTAAAAGTTCTTAAATTGAAATTGTAAATCACAAATTATTTCGCAAATCACGGAGTCTTATAAATCTCAGATCGATTGCAGATTCTAAAATGCACGATGCTGCCAACTTACCCAACCTTAATAGGTCTTACACCATTTACGCTAGAAGGTATAACGAAAAAGCTTTTGGATAAAATATAGGATCCCTCCAACTATTCATCCGCATCCAACATTTTTAAGAAAACAAAAACTATAATGCTACATCCAAATTGAAATAAATGTCGCTTTTCACTCATCCACCCATCCTATCTCTACGGATACCTACATCATACAAAATAAACTTCTCATCTGTCCCTGGACAAAGCTAGCGTTTCCAAAACAAACACCCTGGCAAAGCTCATACATTAAAACTGTTTCTTTTGTGGGGAAAAATATATTTATTTACCACACAACTTTCAACCTTAACCATAAAGTTGAAGGTGGAAATTCCAGTGTCAAAGTGCCTGCCATCAGTTACAGGGTGTCCCATAAGGGCGTTTGCAATTCAAAGTGTAGAGCAAGTTTATTACTCGGAACATATTGGAAGAATGGCTTTGTAAAAATGTTTGTAAAACACGGTTTGTTTCGAAACTCTATTTGTTTTAAAAACACTTACTTGTCGTTTAAATGCATTGTACATGAGAGAGTTATACCACTACATTTATAGGCGAAAAAAAAAAACGAGTGACTGTGAAATGAAATGAAAATAGTGAAACATGATTAAAATCAGTCGCATTTCCATGAACGATTCCTCGATAGTGAACAGTTCGTTTTTTATTCAAAGTTCACAATTAGTTTTATCTAAATCCATCCATTCAGTAAATAAAATACACAAAAATGTGGCTTCTGTGCACATTTTCAATTAAGAATATAACTGCTGCTAAATTTGAAAAGTAAACCCCACAAAAATCAAACAATTCCCTTAGCACCTTCCTTCTCATCCAAAAACATAAAACAAGCATGAAGATTAGAGCTCTAAACTTAACGCACCCTGTAACTAACGCTCAATACATCACTAAGCCAACTTAACGCAACGCGGCTACCTTTGAAGTTAAATCGAACGGAAAAAAAATGGTGAAAGCAAGTCTTTGATGTTAAGATTGAGGCCTTTTAGTTTAACTATAGTTCTTTAGGAGGCATGAGGAACAGGGTGTAAAGTTCACTCATCCACCATAGAAAAGGGAGGATCTTCCGACCAGACGGGTGTTGTGTCTGGCGGGCCGACTGCCCGACTGTTGATGTTGGTTAGTCTTAATATTGTTCGCGCGGTAAACTCTAATTGCGCGATGCAGGATTTGTGTGACGGCATGTCTTTGATGCGTAGTTCGTATGTGGCGGTGTAACCGCTACAGTTCTTAGAAAGGGTTTAGAAAAATAAATATTTAGATAACTTAACTGTAACTTTAACATACATCCTAATAAATGCAAAGATAAAAGAGCGACTTTAGGAAGCAAAGTTCTTGTAGCAAATAATAAATATATTCTTGGAGCAGCCGTTCTATTCTGTAAGTCTAACCATGAAAAGGTGAAGGGAGCTTCTATTCTGTTTTTAATTATGGTAAGCAAAACCGATGTCGAGCATTCAGCCAATATCTAAAGTGAGTTGGAAAACCAAGTGTGTACTGAGATTAAAAAAAATAGAATGATAAAGATCTTCGATGATAGTTGAGCTTAATGTAGATCTTGTGGGGTTAGTACTAGACTGAAAGATAAAATTACATAAACAAAAAGACAAATTCCATAAATTAATTGTTAGAACATTTAAATAAATATACCACATCCACACAGACAATATTTGGGGGTAAACAAATCATAATTTTATATTATTGTGACGGATGAAAATCATCAGCGCCACAAGCAGATCTGGAGAGGAATATGTTAAAAGGGAGGTGAAATTAATAGGAAGTGGGAGTGAAGTGTGCTCGAATTGAGCATTCATTCAACCGATTGAAATTTGGGACTGGTCAGGAAGGATGATTTGCAAACAGTATTAATAAATCTATTTTACCATCATAGGTAATAAAAATTATTTATTCATACAAGTAATTTCAGAGTCATGAATGATTCATGAAGACTGTGAAATAACATTTATTTGATGGTTATGACTCTATAGAGGATATTTTTGAACCGACGAAAAGCAGGGGGCGTTTCTCAAGTCGACGGGTATATTCTTTTTGATTGTTTAGAGACCTAATAGTAGTTATTATTGGACAAACAAGTAACTCACTTCCGGACCTTACTTCACAGAGTATGAAAAAAAAAGGTACTGAATAATGAACCCAATGATTACTGTGGTTCAATTAAAACTTTAATTATTTCTTCTAGATATATTGCAAGACGATAAAATATTAGACTGGTATTGTTCCTCTTTTGATTAGTCTTTTGCAATGAGAGCCAGTTGATATTTTTCTGTGTCACGCTTTGCACATAAAGGGGTCAGTACAGCTCTAAATAATGCTGAAATTAGGTCTAAGGTCTAGGTCTAATAAAGTTGAGAAAACTTTATACGCCTTTAAGACCTTGTGTTGCTTAACTAAGGGGGTAATGGGCTCCCCATCTCTTTTTCTATGTATGTTGCAAGGTACAGCTTAGGAATTTAATTGTAACTATTGCTAACGAAATCTTCTTTGATAATGGCATAGTTTAGCGTTTCATCATCATCATTATTTCAGTGGAAAGACGTCCTGACTGCTGGATATAAGACAAGGGGTAGCCAAGCATACTTCTCGTGTTTATGAATGCAAAATCCTTATTTCCAATATCATGTAACATCTTTTAAACCAGAATCTAAAACCATATATTTCCCTTTCACAGCTGTTCGACGAAGGCTCCGCAAGCCGAGCAAAGTTTCCACTTCAGTCACATCCAGCGTATCCAGATCTTCAGACCAGGTTATAGCAGCCAGCGTCAACAGACCCAAGATTCGAGGACGACCCAACATTGCCAGCAGGAAATCTTCTGCAGTCCTTGATAATTCTGTCGGTACAGATCTTCATAAAGACAAAGATGGATACAAGGTAACCCATATTATATTTTTTATTTATATTTTTTTTTATTATTTCTACGTCTGGTGATGATTTTTAGCAAGGCAAAAAAAGTATATTTATTTGAGAATATAATTATGTAAAATAATCCCTAACTTGTAGGAAATAACACTAGTACCTGTGATTGGGAAACCACAGCTCATACAAATAATTTGATAATTTTAAAATTGAGTAATTCTTAAATATTGGTATTTTAATAAATATTATTGCGACATGCTTACTAAACTGTGCTCGTCACTATAAAACAGTTAGATAGAAAAATATTCATAGATTATATTAATTATGCTTTCTTATTATCACCTGGCCTTTTAAAATCCAATTAAAAACGATCGAGAAAGTCAAGTTTTCTCTGAGTCCATTAAAATCAAATAACAGTAACTAGAAATATAACTATCGATTTCGAAAGGTTTCACGTCGTTCTAATATTATGGCAGGAAAAGACAGCGTACCGAGAATTGAGCCATGCAGGAACCCAGATACCAACTGACCATTGAACTTAAAATACGTACTGTATAATTTTTTTTAGTTCTTAATCCTTTGAAATAGAAGCGTTAGTATAAGTTTCCAACATGTAAATGTAATATTGTTTAAGAATGGTACAACACGGATATGAGTGAATTTTTCGAACGTAAAAGTGAAGTTGTTAGCCTTCAAAATAAGTATTGCCTACTTGAAGATTTTTATTCAATATTAGTGAACTTTATTCCATTAAGAGGTCATAAGTAGTCATAACGCACAGTTTATTCCCGTTTCAGATGTTTAATGTTTCGCGAATGTCTTCAAAATAGGTTTTGAATTTTGAAAACATCTGAAGTCTTCTGAAAGAAGCCCTATTTTGATTGAGTAGAGTTCAAAATTGAATGGAAAAGTCGGGAAACTTTTCATGTTAAATGAGCTGGTATTTTTAAGCAGTAGACAGGAGCGGGTTATAAAACTGAGTGCCTGAACGCAAACTTTACTAAAGAATATGAATCTAGAAATATACGTTTAATTTTGTTTGCGAAAGGAGCACTAAATCCTTGAAGATAATTGTGTGCTTTAAAAATGCAGTTAGATGTGAATTTTCTGGGAATCGCTTAACATAATAAGATGTATGCAAACCGTTTATGTTATTTAGAATTCTAAGCAATTCTAATTATCTAAACGAGTCATAAAATTTGCAATAAATCAGGTAACCTTTTGAGAGCCATATCATTATGAATATTATATCGTAGGATATATAGATACTGATTGACAATCATACATTGATGGTACATCTAAAAGTCTTAATACCTGTCATAGGTAACTTACGATTTCAAAATAAAATCTTGTAAGAGTTTATAAAGAGGTAAATATGAGTCATTATGGCTGATCTTTAAACCTTACAACTACGTCATGACATTGAAAAAGGTTGTTAACATTTGATGTATCGAAAGTCTTTGCTTCTACTTCTTATTGCAATACATTTACGTTTTGAAAATCTATACTAATACTATAAATGCGAAAGTTACTCTGTCTGTCCGTCTATTACATGTTCACGCCTAAACCACTGAACTGACCGTTACATAATTTTACAAGCGTAGACAGGCTACTTTTGAAGTGAAACTTTTTAAACGGTGATTCGACAATTGGACGAGAATAATATAAAAAGTGCAACATATTGCATACTTTTTTAACCTATATTTACAAATAAAGTTTATTGATTGATTGAAAGATATAACTCTGTCTGTCTTTCGCACTAAATATCTCTTATTCTATTTTTTTTAAAGAAGTTTTACTTCTGTCACGAGTACGGCGCTGCACGTGCAATTTAATTTGAATTGAAAAAAATATACACGCAGACTAAGTCACTGAAAACAATTATTTCTAGATAACTATATCCATGTTCTTTATCATAATCTCACTACAATGTTTGTCCTAATTAACATTCTTCTCTTCCACTAGATTGTCTGCTACTACACCAACTGGTCCCAATACCGTACGAAGATCGGCAAGTTTACCCCTGAAGACATTTCGCCCGATCTCTGCACCCACATCATCTTCGCTTTCGGCTGGCTGAAGAAGGGCAAGCTCAGTTCCTTCGAGTCTAATGATGAAACCAAGGATGGGAAGACTGGATTGTACGATAGAATCAACGCGTTGAAGAAGGCTAATCCTAAGTTGAAGACTCTTTTGGCTATTGGTATGTATTTCAAATGTTTTTTTTTTAAAGATTAACAAAGATTTTAAATTAAATCAATGTAGAGAAGAAAAAGCAGAGGATAAGCACTTCCTGGCCGTCGAAATTAGGAAAAAACAGTCAAAAAAGTGCCTATTACTCACTACCTTCATATGTGCTCAGGAAAAAAAAACGCCTTTTACTCTTGGCGAATCTTATGACAACTAAGTAGTCAAATTTTAGCCGTCTTCCTACTTTACTGTGCCGGACAGGGTCCACAAATAATTTAAATTGAACATTTTGACTTGATTTTTCTAATAGTGTGGCTGTAATTATTTAGCCACGAGCTCCACACATTCACACAGACATTATGGATGCAATAAATATATTGATAATTGAGTCATATGATTCACTGTTGTTTTTATAATCAGTCAATCAATTACCATAGCAAATATTTCATGAAGCAGATTACCTACTTAAGTAATAGGCAAGTTTTGTAATTATGGTACTTATATCAAGTTTCTTTCATAAATTTACTGCAATAGTTTATGACTCTGTTTACTCATCATAATAATAGATGGATTAAGTTAAATTATCATTAATTTTAATAGACTAGTAACTTATAAATTAATTATGCATGCCTCTATACTATGCAAAACATGACATTATTTGCATAAAGTTTTCCTAAGCAAGTCGTTATGTTTATTGCGGAAATAGACAATAAAATAAATCAATTATGTAATATTACAGGCCACACTTCTTAATTACAATATTGTTTCGACCTATTGACCCACACACAATAGTTTAATTATGTAAGTTCAATAAGTTCACAATACCTTCATCAAACTCAGCATAAAACAAAAATTGAAGCCAAAATAAAAACCTATTTACATTATTTTTCCAAAAAAAAGCTATTTGCGTCGTCTAGTGGTCTCTGGTCTAGTGCTGAATCCCATGCTCAGCAGTAACGCTTGCGTCCTGGGTCCGATTCCCGGGTCGGGTAAAGTGTTTATTGGGTTTTACCATTTGGAATTTCTCAGTAACAGCCCGGAGTATGAGTTTGTGTCCGGTTGATGGCAATAGGCTCGCCCGCTATTACTTATGACTTAAAAATAACTGGCGGTAATGTGGGTGCACCTACTACAGGTACACCTCTGCCCCTCCTTTCGGGGAATTCTAGCGTGATGTTATAAAAAAATATATATATTTGCACGACTCATTTGCTTTTATATGAAAGTCATCAGCCACAAAGGAAAATCACATCAAAAATGAATAAAGCTTTCGTATTTTACCAAGAACGCTTTGACTATCCATTCGAATAAATAGGCGATTCAGAACACACGAGATATCGCATTCGATAGACAGAGTTTTAAAATCGATAATATTTGTGATGTCCAATTATCATTATTATCATATTATAAAATATCGATACATTTTATTCAGATTTAAATTTTCATTTATGTGACAGCTTGATTAATCATTTTAAAGGTGATCCAATTAACTGAGGAATAACTTTAATTTAATTAGTTTCATCTCATCTTAGATTAGAGGATTTTGCAATGATGCTTGTCAATAATAAATTCAAATTATTTAGAGCCACTTAATATTTTCATTACAGATCATGTAATAGCAACTTTTTGTTACCAAGGAAATCAAGATAAATTTAGAAATTTATCTACATTTATTTTAAACACGTTCGTTTATGACGTCGCAAAAAAAACAATACCACATCTCACTTTCATACACACTCGATAGCTTACATAATGATTGGTTCAATCAACTAGCTGAAGCAATTAATATTATAAATATTATGACTCAGGTTTTTATGGTAGCACAACTTTCTAATAGCAAAATGTTTATGGTTTGTACGTGTTATAATGGCAAGTAGAAAAGTGTAAGCATAATGGCGTTTATGTGTCGAAGAGACTGAGGTGTGAGATATGATTTCTACATAAAAGTAAATTGTGGTTTCAATTAAGTAATTTAAGCATAGCTTGTCTTGAGTGGAGACCGCGAAACCCGTAAGGTAGAACCCCCTTAGTTGAGCGACGATCTTTGCAGGGTGGCTAGGAGCTAGGTAAGAGTTGCTGAAAATCGAGTTGAATGACGTGAAATTCGAGAAGCCTATGTCCAACAGTGAACTACTATTCTCTGATGATGATGATGAATCATAGCTTGAACAAAAAATAGAGCCAATAACAGTTTTTTATCATTATAATTACACTAAAACTAAGTGAAGAAATTCTCTTCTATTTTTTTTTTGTAAACTAACACAAAAACAATCGATATCGACTAACCTGTCCCCTCACTAGCCATGTGCGAACACACCGCGGCGCCTTTCCCACGGCACAAAGCGCATTCGCGCGACATTTTCACCTTTTTCACGGGAATGCCTACAAAAACCGCGCCTATTTTCATGAGAGCTACGTGTTGTGTGGTGCAATGCATTATGAGTGCTTAAAGAAATCGACACACCACTTTTTTGCCATTTCACTTCACTATTCAGTTGCGAAAATTTGCTCGTGTTAAATAGTAATTAGTGCGGATTGATTTATTAGTGATTGTGTGAGATAATTCTGAATGAGATAATAGGTCTTGAACGTTGGCTTGTAAGTCTCTATATGAAAAAATAATTGACATTTTTTATCTGGAATACATTTGAACAAACACTAGGAGCCATTTTTAGCCATGACAAATAGAGATAAAAGTAAAACGAATATGAAAGTAAAACGTATGCTGCACAGAGCCCAAATTAATTGGGATAAATGCAAGAGAATTATGATGACGAGAGAGCATTACTTTTAAGGGTTACGTACCCGTACCTACGGTGCCAAACGGGACCCTATTACTAAGCCTCCGTTGTCCGTCCGTCTGTCTGTCAGCGCCTGTATCTCATGAACGTAGGTAATAGGTAGACAGTTGAAATTTTTACAGATTGTGTATAACAACAAATACATACAAAAACGTGTATTTTTTTACGAAACTATAAAAAAAAATGTAGTGTTAAGTATAGTAAGGTGGTACACGGCTACATATCAACCTATAAATTTCCAGTATGGCCCAATTTTGTAAATATTTATGTAAATCAATTATTTCAATAAACAAATTATTATTAAATTATATTATAGTATAAGCTGACCTCTCATTGTACGGAAATCTTCTACAGTAAAAGTCATAGTCAAATAATTTTATTTCAAATATGTATAAGGCACATTTTTTAACGCCAAATTTGCCACTTTGTCCTGACACATATGATCGGTTACTACTGTTAGAATGTATTGTTCTGTTAGGTTAGGTTATTTCCGCAGAAGGAGACGCCCTGGGCGTCGGGAATCTATTGCCGATTCCCGGCCACCGTAGGCGCGGGCTTGCGGACGGTGAGCAATGGGTAGCTCGCCGTCCGGTAAGGACCAAGCCCGGGTCGACGGCGCGTTGTGTTCCACGCGCGCCTCAAAGAGTGTCAGCGAGTGAAGGGGTCCGATGAGACCATTGCCTGCCGGGGTTGCGGGAAAGTCCGAAAGGGATACCGTGGCCCCCTGGCATTGCACAGGCAAGAGAAGTAACACGGGTGGGTTTTAGTCAGTAAGAGTCTGACACGCCCTCCCGCTCCACCCAAAGCGGGAGACGTCATTTAATGATTTCCCACCCAAAAAAAAAAAAAAAAAAAGGGTAGGTTATTTCATCATTTTATGTCCCCTAGAGGGCGATAAAATGATTTGACATCATTTTATAAATACAGGCTGAATTTTTAGTGACCGTCCAAATTTTGATATATTAATCTTTGGCGAAAATCATTGAATACGTGTTTTTTCTTTTAGTATCACTCCATACAAAAATATTGAGATATCACATCACAAAGTTATTATATACCACGCAGAACGGATAATTCTTTCGAGAAAATGATTTAATATGAAAATTTTATGTATCGATTTATTTTAAAAAATGGAGTTTGTAAATCATACCTAATGCCTAGAAAAAATTTGGACGGGGACTAAAAATTCAGCCTGTATAGGCACTTTTTAACGTCAAAATTTAGAAAAAAAAATGGAATTGATTCTAGTCACCCTACAATGCGAGATCAGCTTATACTGGAAATTTAAAGCTTAATATGTAGCCATGTGTACGTAACCGTTCGTATGCGAGTCTGAGTCCTACTTATTTCATCTTAGTGTTCGTTTTCAGACACAAAGGAGCTATAATGATGTGAATATTCTGTTTTATCTATATAGTTTGGCCTATTTATTATAACTTTATTTTACAACGTTTACAACATACACTTTTGCTATTGTCTTACTTTATAAATGACTCCCCAAGCAAACATTTTATATAAGAAATAGCGGAAACAAGTTTTTTATGCTCAAAGAAGTTCTGTACCTATAAATTTTACTGAATAATGACTAGGTACTAAGTAAAATTTATTAGTAAAAAAGTAAGTTCAAGAATAAAATAAGAAAATAATTATTATCATCTGAAATTGTTAAGTACAAACTATTCAATATGTATCGTATAATAAATAAACAACTTACACGTAATACACATACTCATAGTGATGTTCAGAGGATAGCCGTGAACACAAGCCACTTTGTTCTAAAGCATAATTATGATCGGTTACTACTGTTAGAATGTACTGTAGATGGCGCTTTATTCAATTTAATGTGACGTCTTATAGCCTATCAAGACTCTTCCAACAATACCTCATTTCAAATTATCATAATTTAGAAGTTATGAGGGAACAGATGAACATACATACATTCATACCGGCCAAAATCATAACCCTCCTTTTTGCTTCGTCGAGTAAAAAAAATAAAGTTTTTTTTGTTGTTAATTTATTAACAAAAGTCTCTTCTTACTCAGTAAAGGAATTGATATCTTTTCCTTACTACGTCACAGGTAAATACAATGAACTGAGAAAATAAATTCAGAGAAGGAAGTAAATTCGGCCTAGCCTTTTCCCAACTATATTGGGGACGGCTTCCAGTCTGGATGCAGCTGTATACCAGTATTTTACATGGAGCGACGGCCTATCTGACCTCCACAACCCAGTTACTGGGTAACACGATACCCCTTGGTAAGACTGGTTGTCAAACTTTCGGACTACCAACTTAAATAGTCCGTATATTTAAACCAAAATTCTGCTTCTCAAAGAATTGTTACAGTAGTACAGTTGTATGAAATGGCTTTAACACGGCAAATTGGCATAACATGTCATATAATACACAATGAATTACCCCGAGACTATATTATACATTTATCTGCCACCTAAACTGTCGTATTAAGCGTGGCGCACCGTGAAGATTTCTTAGAAATTGTTTTGTCGCGTCGCGCCTTCTGAACGAGGCATTACTTAGTATCAACATTTACACCTGCAACCAAATAAATAGTTTGATTCTAAAACAACCTTCCTTCTCCAGGTGGTTGGTCCTTCGGAACCCAGAAGTTCAAGGAGATGTCAGCAACCCGCTACGCGCGCCAGACTTTCATCTACTCGGCGATCCCGTACCTTCGTGACAGGAACTTCGACGGCCTGGATATAGACTGGGAGTACCCTAAGGGTGGAGATGACAAGAAGAACTACGTACTGCTGTTGAAAGGTAAGAGCTTAAGTTTTGAAGATTTAATTGGGATCGGTTTGTCCAAAACACAGATATTGATGTGACAAGCTAAACTTAATTTAGGGTATTCCATCTTTTTGTCACTAATAAAGAAAAAAGTGACGGACTTGAAAAAAAAGGATGTTTAATGCATAAAATAATTTGACGTGTCTAACTTAGTTTATATCACTGTCCTATTCTCGAACTATCTATCAGTAAAATTTCAATTATCACATTTTAGTTTAGTTAGTAGAACGTAGTTAGTAGTAGTTTAGTAGAACAAGGAAATCTGTCGGGACAGATTTATCAAAATGTTTTTGCCATTTTATAGGCACGAATGTACCTTGTAATCTTGGAGGAGCCTACGGAATGGTGGACGAATCACTTTTTTACATTGGTACTTACAATAAACATAACTTACGACAATAAATTACCAGGCAAACACCATCTTTGTAATTAACGAATAGCACAAACGGTGTTACCGTAGCTCTTCTACGTGATACTCTTCATAGTTAATAAATTCATCATACTTATAGATAGTGCAATCCACGACGACGCGCCCCACTCCGCTCCGCTCTGTACTAAAGTACAGCTTACAGTACAGTAACCGCGGAGTGGGGCGCATTGCCGTGGATTGCACTATCTGTACCACCTTTCAAAACAAACCCAAAAACATTAACACTTTTTTCGCGTGACCAAAATCGGAGCTAACGGGTCGGCAATAGCTCCGATTCCTCTTACCTCCGACTAATCTTATTTACCAAATCTTTACCAAAAGCGCCAATGTAAAAAATGTCAATGTCATTCGGGCACCCAAAATTCCTTTTACCCGTGTATGTAGTAAGAATATGTTATCATCACAAGGCAATATTCAACAAATTCGAAAAGAACGAAACCAGAAAACAATACTCGATAGTTCACAACATTTTATCCCACATTTCAGTGTAACTGAAAGCTGTAGTTTTCCGGTATTTTACGGCTATACCGGCGGGATTCATTTTAAATGTAATCTGACCGGGATTGTAATATCTGTGTCCACGCTGTGAATCTTCTAAATATTGGCAAATATCGGACTGTGGTCGGCGCACTCAGGTGCCCGTTGTTACCGAAGACTGAAGAAGGTTTAGACAAGGAAGACAAGTTTTTATTTCATGTTTCATACGAATTTAAGCTCATAGTACGTTGATCTAGTGTAAGAGCTCAGAAAAACAAAATGATAGAAAATTAAAATATTTATTTAAAAATATACATAGAGATTATGCTAAGTCTTTGCAGTCCGAATGGAGGAGACCATCGATGCAATATGGCGATATATACAAGGCACGCCGCCCGCACGTTGCATCTTCGCTGTTGACACGTTGGTCTCATGGTCGAAAGCACAACTGCTGAGCGCCCCGGTGGGATTCCGGGTCGAGCAAATTATTATTGGGTTTTTCCATATTAACACAGCCCGGAGCTTAGAAGTTGGCTGTGTGATACCCCCGTGCCTCGGAAAGCACGTTAAGCCGTTGCGCGTTGGTTCTGCGACTGATCTCTCTCCGGTCGTGTCGGATTGCCTTCCATTTGGACTATGAGAGTGAGGGAAGAGATAGTGCAGCTGTGTCTGTACTCATACTTGTGCACCATAACATCTCCCGGCTGAAGGCTGGTCTCCGCTGAGATTGGTCGCCATGGCTGAAATTCGGTCTGGCGGACTATTTGTTGTAAATTATATCACAGTTCTCGAGCGCACTGTATTTTTACATAAACTTCCCTGAAAATGTAACTGAGCAGTATAGTAGGGCACTATGAAGAACTTGAGTGAGTTACCGAAACAGGAAAACCTGAAAATATATTTTACAGCAAATTAAATGAAAATCTCAATTTTAGGTAGTATATTATCTTGTTTGGAGAGACGCCATAATAAATTGTATAAGACATTGCTAGTATTTGTCCTTTTATCGTGGATGTGACGCATATCTTTCCTCCACCTTGTTATTTTTGCGTTTATTTCTTTGCGTCATGTTTTTTCCGCAAATAAACGTATTTTCTTTATTTCTGTATATGTAAATGAATTAATAAAATAAAATAAAAAAATATCCTAACCTAACTAAACGGCATGGCCACATTATATAGCTAACCTCTGGCCAAGTTAAAAGTCAGCCCTTGGGTCACGGGAATTATATAAAGTTACATCTCCATATAATTCAGTTTACAGCAAAGTTTCCGAAGGTGATAGAACGCGATGTCAATTAAGTTAAATATTGAATGAAGGTCCATCCCATTGCGTCCCCTGTGAAATACAAATGAGATGACTACGCCAAGCCGGAGAGGATTGACTTGTTTGAATAAAATATTCACACTATAATCAATATTATTTCATTGAATACCGTGCGTGAGGGGAGACTAAATTACTGTTTCTACAACAATTTCTTACATATTGAGGCCTCTCCGTGACACTGAGGGCACGTTTATACAAAATCCGATGTTTCATGATAGTTGAGTAAATCATCCCTGCATATTTAAACAAAGTCCCCTCGCCGTGTCTGTCTGTCTGGACGTGATACTCTCAAAAACTAACGAACGGGTTTGCATACCGTTTTCACCAATCGACGGAGTGATTCATGAGGAAGGTTATTAAACATCACGCTGTGACCCTAGGAGCCGAGCAGAAAGACAAAAAGACACCGCGGGCCTTCGATGCGACGTGGTGGTAGGGGGCCGAGGGTCTTTTTTTTATAAAATATGGCTGTTCATTTAGTATATTGTGTATATTATTTATCGCCTTCCAACGAAGTATTAAAAGGATTTAATCCTTCAATAAACATAATCACTTCAACAAATCTGATTACAAAATTGAACACAAAAAGCCGCGTCTATTTTCAGTCGCAGGGCTGTGCGCTATCAAAATCCAATTTATCGATATATCGATAGACCGTGTCGCTACCGCCGCTAGGCTGCACCTGTCGCCGGCAACGGCAGTGTAGTGCCATAAAAACAGTTTATCGATAAAGTTTTCGGTTTTTATAACTACTATTTATAGCTATCCAGCGCGAAGCATAATTGAGTTTTATTAAAATGGAGCAGAAGTTTTGGGGATATTTTTAATTTTCACCATTTTTATAAAAAGTTGCTTCGTATTCGTCTGTGTCATAATAGGTATTCCAAACATTTAAAAGTTTTAATAAATTGTGAGCATGTTGATTTCTGTAAGGCATTTGTCATGTAAACAATAAAAACGAATAAAATTAAAAGAACTTATATTTCTACAATCTAAAATATCCTTATATTAAAAACTACCTAATTATACCAAAATGGTATTAGAATTCTAGAACTTTATTACTATGTCAATCAATTTAACAAATATGGTCAGAATTATAATAAATTATCGACAAATTGATATGGATAAATAAAATATTGTCATAGATTTTATTCTTGTGATTTGTTCAAGGCAACACGATGCGAAGTATTGACTTATGAATGACAAAAATCAACCTTCGACAGAGGACGCAGTAAAATATGCTAATGTACTAATATCAAATGCAGAAACGGTGTTAATTTTAGCTGATAATGAGATAGCCGATAGCCCTGTAGGTTTTGTGTGACCCCCCACTGAGATTACATTAAACAAAGGTCAAAGAAGTATTGATTTAACACTTTAATTGACACAATAAGCCACTCTAGGTAGATGAGTGAGACAATCAGCCTGCCAAGCCTTTTCCCAACTGTGTTGGGATCAGCTTCGAGTCTAACAGAATGCTGCTGATTACCAGTATTTTACATGAAGCAACTGCGTATTAGACTGCCACAAACTAGTTACTGGGTAACACGTTACTACTTGGAGTTAGTACGTGATATAATCGCAATCGAACAATACTTAAAGGACCCAATGCTTGAAAAGAACGTCGTTTCGCTACCAACTTTGCTGAATGTTTTAACACAGCTTAATTCTAGTAAAGCTGTCGCGGTAATAAGAGAAGCTTTTGACCGTTAAGTAAACAAATGAGCAGATGATAAATCTTAAAACCAATCAAACCACTTTCTCTTGTATACTAGATCCATAAGTCTGCATGTTCTAGAAACATACATTTTAATGACACTTTTTTAATACAGAAATCTACATAATATGAATATTCTAGACTATTAAAACACCTTGATAGCACAAGTGAAAAAGTTAAAAATAAATTCGTCCAATTCACGAGACACCATGTTATTATTTTATTCCTTACTAATGGCATCGAGAACTTCCTTTGACTTACACACCTTTACTCAAAAGCCAATTTACAAAGTACAAAGAAATCTAAACAAACGTTGAAAGACCTCAAAACTATCGACTACTAAACCCATCATCGATAAAATCCTTCTGACATATTTCCCATCCCTAAAATCCTTTGTAACATCAAAACTCGCGGCACGTTTCGTCAGTGCTTCGTCACGACAACACTTAGTCGTGTCCCAGTCATAACTAATAGCTTAGAACTAAATTATCAGCCTTTCGAAATGCTAAAGATGGACAAAAGATTGTGGGCTTTAGTTTCAAGCACAAATTAGGGTAAATTGTTGAGAGATCACGAAGATTTTTATTTCAAGAGGGTATTGTTACTGTTTAAACGCAGTAGGTATCATGAACTTGGTTATTAGCTCGGTACTTATTACGTAGAAGCACGGATCATTTGGGATCTACGTAGAAATATTGCACCGCTCATAGGGGGTGCCAGAAGGATTAAGCTTTCGTGAATCTGAATGGCAAATTAAAGCTTTCTTCTATTCAGAGAGTAAATTGATCTAAAACTGTAATTCCAAAAAATATAAGCAGTTCTGTGTGTGATCATCGGATCTCTATGTAATTTAGAAATACTAAATTTTGACCTATTACTACTACCAGTCTGTCAGTCTGTGTCACTACCCTTAACATAAATTCAAACCTCTCCTGTCTGACTATTAGACTTAATCCCTTGGCAGCCTAATCCTACAACGACCAAAGCTATCCAAACACACTCGAATATCGTCATTAACTCCTAGCTAATCACAGACCCTTGTAAGTGCCACCTCATTACCTCCAAGACAAAGCTAAACACCAAGTTACATAGATTGTTGTATAAAGCCGTAACTTAGTAAGTCTCAAGTTAAGTACTAGTTTAATTACGAGGTGCGGAAGAACTCACTTAGGCCTAAGTCATTAGAAGGATTGTAACTTAGGAAGAAACGAAATGTAGTGGGGCGCGTCATTTCAGAGCGGACATGCTTTACACCCTTATTCGCCAGTTATGTTTAAGTCCCATGTAATGGAGGGCGAGCCCATTGCCAGGGTAAAAAACCGGGCATAAAATCCAGACTCCGATGCCACGCTGCTGCTGAGAAATTCCAGATGGAAAAACTCAAAAACACTTTGCCGGTCACTGTTTAAGAAATTGTCTCCAAATCAATGATATAATCACAAACTAAAAATACGCATTTACTCGGAAGGGAAAAACGAACAAACGCAGTCAGTGTTTTGCGCGCTTTTAAAACTTGTTTATTTTATTTGTCAAACCGTTTCTTTTAATCATTTATTATTACTTAAAAAAAGCGCTAAAAGAAAAAATGAAAACATAGTTATATTTAAATATTTTATATTATTTGCAAACAGTCGCTTAGGTAACTTTATGCTATTAAAATAAAATTAAATAAATGGTGAAAATTATTATGGTTGCCAAAACATAATAATTTAATATCGACAGCATAAGTTTATTGTTATTTATTAATAGTCATATATATTTCCTTTTCCTATTCGTGAGATAATTTGCAAAAGAAATAAAGAATTGTGTAACCACTGAATCACAACTATGTATATTAATAAAATATTTGTTGGTGTTTGTTTGTTTAAAACTAGCATAATCAAAAAATATTTGGCCTGTTATAAAACTGAGGCACTTGAAAATTCCCTTAAAAAAAACTTCAATTTACCAATTTACTTTTTTTGTGGTTTATTTAGTCCTGGATCCATCCATGGACATTGATGATTACTGAATCCACCAAACAAATTAAATACACTTCGCTACAGTAAATGGTTAGCCATGATTCAACCATATACCATGGCTCATTAAGAAGAATCATTAGGGGTCTTAATTACACCCCCAATGACAAATAGTTGGGGTAAGTTTCATTTGCTATATGTTTTGGCTCGCCCAACTAAATGAGGCCGTTAATTAAATTAAATTAATTTTGTGAAGATGAATAGTTTAATTTGCTGTTTTCTTCCTGAAATAATATCTAGATATTTTCAAAGGTGAAATTAACGAAGACATCCTCAGAACTTTTATCAAAACAAAAATCTGCAGCAAGGCCGCGTTCAGATTCTATAGTCGGTCGACGACTGTGAACGTAAAGTTCAAAATGTATGAACGAAAAACTTCAACGGCCGACTGATTATCCTTTGTTTTTCGTACATTTCACAAGACGGCGGCACCATGGCCTAAATATTCTGTTAATCAAGGTGGTGATAACGATATCAAGTTCATTTAAGCTATGATGGTATAACTAGAATGTCTAATGATGTCTTAAAAGCTCTACTTACAGAAATAAACATTTAATTTCATACACATTTTATAATATTTATAAGTAAATCGCTGTCGTTTTTGTTGCAGTGGCAATTAGTGATGATGCACCTACATTTTATTTATTGGTACCGAGGACAAAACCGATACATTTTGATTTAATTTTGTGACCAACAAATATTCTTGAAAAAAGTATCAACGTAATAATTCCTCTGTAGGTCAAATAGTTTCGTATACTTGCGATTATTATATAAAACAAAAGGTTTTTGACATAATAATACTGACCTAAATTAACACATTATTTATTTTGACATTGGGTTATGATTGTCACTGTGGAGCTAAAAATTATGTGTGTTAGGACATTATTTTGCAATACTGTACCTAAGTATTAAAGAAATTTTTCAAGTAAACGGTTTTTTTTACGTGTAATCTTTATCTAACTAAATTATATTTTAAGCTTAGATTGTCATTCAATTAACGAAACAGTTCTCAAAAAGTTTTTTTTTTACTTTTTCTCACACAAACCTACTTAATCCCAATTTAAAATAAATACGACTAACTAAGCCATCCCTTATAATGTTTATAATCCATAGCAATGTGAAATTCGTAATACAAAAATTTCTTTGTTGACGTAACCAGGCGGCAGCCATTTTATAAATTCATATGGGAATATAAAAAATGGGCAGTCGACCGCGCAACTTTTATCGCACACAAAGTCACGGGGCATCCTCTAGTTTATAACTCTGTTTGCATAATTATACCATAACTCTTTGGCCTTTCCAAAACCATATAATTACGTTATCATCATGCCTTTATTTTTCTTTATTTAATTATATTTTTGTTTACCTATTAATTTGATCTTCGCTAATGCGCAATTTAAAATGTTGCGATACAAAAAATAAAATTGCATTTTAAAGAAGTTTTAGAAAAGAGAAACATACGTTTTTTTTTTGTTAGGTCAAATAACAAGGAGAACGGGTCATTTAAGCAATAAAACCATAAAAAATAGAGGTTGATACTATCTATTTGATGATTAATAAGATGTGGCCAGAAAACATGAGATCACGATCATGAGACAACTCTAATTAGCCGTTAAGAAAAACACCGAACCGCAGAGAAACGGTCTCGAACCTAGATATACTAAAACATTGCTAGCCAATTTGATTTACTCCAAGCTGTCACTTTTTTACAGCTTTATTTTATACAAATAATATAAAATAATGTCGAGTTTCGGATCTTTCTGTGTGACCGCTTAGTTTTTCTAAACTACACAACAGATTTAAATGCAAATTTCACCATAATTTTGAGAATTTATTTCAGAAGATCTAAGTGTATTAATTAATTTATAATTTCATATTTATTAAAGAAATCTAAATGTTTTGTCATGTCGTTAAAACCATACAAAGTAACAAATAAACCGAACAGTTGGATGAATAAATTTTTTTACTCGATGATTCACACCAATAAACTTCAATCAAACGATTAAATTAAAAGTCAATCATGTAATAAAAGTCTCTAGTAGCCCAAATTCGTTTCCTAAACTATCCAACAATCCTATTTTAGTGTTTACTTATTTATTTCCCGTTTTTGGCCATCATAAATCCACTGAGATAGCTACAGTAATATGTTTTTACTATAAAAAGGATTCTGACTCATGAAGTTGCATCCTCACCTCGACATTTGGTTAAGGTCAATCAATAGCGTTGTTTTCTATGTAAATGATATCACTGTTCCTTATTTTTTTTTGGACGTAGAATGTTTATTTTTTTTTTCTTAAAAGTTCAAAAGTTAAGGTTATTTAAGTGTTGAATGTGTTTTCTCTATTATTCTCTATTTTTTACTTGAGCAAAAGGTTTTATTTTCTACATAACATTCAGTCCTAGGTATGTTTTGTGGATATATTATAAAAACAATAATTATGGTTATTCAGGTGCTGGGTTGTCGAAGATCTAGCTCTGAAAGTCAGTCTTCTGTTTTATTTGTATCGGCATGAAATATTTAAGAAATCATGGCGCAGCAAGCAAGGTGATAGCAGAGCTCACTACCTGGGGCAAGTCAATGTTCTGGCTTCGATCCTTTTCGGCGTAAGATACAGTCAACTCTGTACTAAACCTTTGTCATTTTGTCTCAATTTTTAGGTACGTAAATATTCATTCTTCAGTACAATTAAGGAATGTTAAGCCTTGTAGACAAGCCAATAATGGCGTGTGATCAAACGTAGCTTGTCGACACACTGAACAATTGCGCAGACTTCAATCAGGAGCATGCTCAAACATTGACGGAGTGTGGCGGGTGTGGGGCGAGTGATAGAGGGTACAAAATGCAGAAATAATGGAGTGGCTACTTATATTTTCAACTAGCTGTGTCCACGGCTTCGCTAACGAGATTGTGTACCTAATTTATTAACATTATTAATAAAATAATAAATAAATAATTATAATTCACATTAATGAGAACGTGAAGATACATTTACAATGTCATAATCATTAAGTTATTTGAGATATTTTTTAGTTTATGGACTCGCGGTAGCCATGAATAATATTCAGCAAACATTCCTGGAAAGTTTTCAAACTTACGTGTATTTTATTTTTCCGGTACGTAACGAAAAACACTTTCTCATCCTTCTACGTCCTTTACGTCTTCATTCTTCTTACCTTTTAGTTATTGTGTCATTGTGGATCAGCAAAGCTCTCACAGCTTCTACTGTACGAGCTGAATAGCAAGCAGCCTGGAATGACAAATGCCAGAGACATCACAATGATTTCGAGTTAACACTGCTAAGTAAAACAAATAGCGTTTTTATTTTTATTTTATAGAATTTATTCTCAAAATCATTCCTTCCTTCAGTTTAAAAACTTCTCGCTCTCAAGCACGCTCTACCCTTAGCTTTTACATTGATTACTATGTGGAATTACTGACAAGTGAACACGGAGAGATTGGGAACCCGATGTCAGGTTCATTCCACGCAATTTTAACTTCTTTAGACGTGTTCGCTGTGGAAAATTTTCCGAGCGAACATTTTAGCTTTTAAGGTTTCAAGCGAAGAAGTAATTTCTTTAAGGTAGCTTTTAGGTGGTTGTTTTTGGGCTAAGTGATGTCTTTCGTCAGCGTAGTGGTAACTTCTGGGACTTACGAGTTGTAGGTTAAAGTAATCATCTTTTTGCAACATTTCACGGATTTTGATGAAATATACCACACAATACCTGGGTCAGAATTTTTTATCCGGGTAGTACATTCCCGTGAGATACTTTCAACCTACACGTGGGCGAAGCCACAGGCAAAAGCTACCATAATAGGTACCATTTATATTTTTTTTTTAATGATCGTAACACTTTACGACCATTCTGTCTTTAAATAATAACTTAAAGTTAATTAACAGTTAGCCAACATAATAATTACGGATTAAGTAAGAGGCTCTACAAGAAATACAGAGGAAATTCCGCATGGAAATGGTGGTATAAGAAATTGGGTTACGTCTGTACCTATGTATGTGAATAATATTTAAATATGGCTAAGTGTGATGTAATACTGGTATACATTTTATAATAAAGGTGGTAATTATCGGAGGAATAGTCGAACTCGTAATTGCTTTATCACATTACATAATATCGCCTGTAATCCCGAAGGATTCGGCAGAGGTTTTATTTTCTGCTCGGTGTGGTTATTAGGGCTTGTTCTAAGTCCGCCTGGCTAGCTACCACCATCTCATCTAAGTCTGTCGCCATAACAACAATTATTGTTAACAGCGTTGTCGTGTTTCGGCAGCTCTCTGCCAGCTTCGGCCTGACCATCACTTACCAAGGTATGGTAAGGTATGGTAAGGTACGGTATGAAGGGCAAGACATTCCACGAGGTTAAAAAAACTGCAGACCCACATTTCGCCATTTATATTGTATTGCCTATTGCCATCAACCGTGCACAATCACAGATTCCAGGCTGCTACTGTCAAATTCCGGTTGAAAATCCCAATAACATTTTACCAGACCTGGGAATCGAACCCAGAATATCATGCTCAGCAGTAGCACTTGCGACCACTTGACCATTATCACCCTAGGATGATAGAGAAATTACGAGGCTTGGAAAAAGTTGAATATCACTTGCACGTCACAAAACGATGAGGTCTATTTGAATATGGGACAATTAGATAGTTTTAACCAGTTCGAACTTTCAATCTGCCAGCCATTTCCCCAACTATGTTGCAGCAGGCTTCCAGTTTAGCTGGATGCAGCTAAATACCAGTATTTTACATACGACTGCCTATCTGACCTTCACAACCCAGTAACTGGACAACACGATAACCTCTTGGTAAGACTGGTTGTCAGACTTTCGGACTTCTGACTACCCGTAACGACTGTTAAAGATCTAACACGATACCCCTTGGTAAGTTTTAACCCTAGTTTAAATTTACCGATGATTGTTGTCAAAAGTGATAGAACAATATTGAGGTTGACAATACAATACTATTTAATGAAATTACCATTTTCATCCTAAATAATATTATAAATATGAAAGTGAGTTTGTTTGTTTATTACGTTTTCACGCTAAAACGACTGAACGGATTTGGATGAAATTTGGTACATCGGTAGACCTTAACCTGGGTTAGAACGTGAAATACTTTTTATCCCGATATTCCCACGTGATCGAGACTTATGTGGGTGAAACCGCGTGGCGCAGCTAGTTATATAATAATTCCCTAAAAAACCATTAGCAAATGCTATTGGTTTGCCTATAATGCGATTTAATCAAGCTTTAAATTTAAACATTATTTTTATCTCATCTTGATTAATTTCTTTTTTACTATCATTATCGCCCTGATATCGTTAACTGCCCTCAACTACTTAAAGCTGAGCGTTTAATTTAGCATCCAGATTAAAATCTTCTTTTGTATAGCTTTTTAAACTTTATTACAGTTTTAATGGAAGTCGAAACCTGAAGTAGAAATAAAATAATTTAATTGATTTCTCATCTAAGAAAATGAAAAGATTAAACACAAACTATTTACGTCGTGATTTCCCAGCCTCTCATGGTTGTGGGCTCAAATCTCTGACATCAGCTAAGGAAAACCAGTCTGGAATTGCCAACCCGTCTTTAGCAAGCTTGGTGATCAATACTCGTGCCTTCTCTGCAGTGGTAGAATAATAAGCTGGTATTATTAAATATCAAAATACGACCATGAAATCTATATAAAATATAATCTATAATGTATTATTATGATTTCCTTTATTTCACTATTTACTTATGTAATATTTATTTATATTAGAATAAAAAATATAAATACATTTCAAAATATAAAAAATAGTAGCCCACCGGTATCGGGAACAAGGTCCAAGCTCCTCCAAGGTCAGGGCTCTTGAGAGCGGAACCTCCTAACAATACGCGCCATGTCCAGAAGTACCGCTTTCTGGATCAAGCCCTTGATCCAGAAAGCGGTACTTTGAAAGTGTTGGTCGAGGCTCTTGGTTATTATGCCATTGGCCGTCACGACTATCGGTAATTATTATTACTTTCGGGAGTGTTCATTTTCTCAGCTGTATAATATTATTAAAATAAAATTTTGTTGCATTGTACAAAAATAATGATTGATTGAGTACAATCGCGTGCAGGCTACTAAACAAAAACTTGACCAATAAAAACTCGTATAGCGTGGCGCAGTTCTCTTGTGCAACCGTCCTATTAGCCATAAGTGCGTTTAATTTTCGTAATCACGCTATTTTACTTGCAGAGTTAAAAAATATATGACCAATTACAAAATCGTAATCATTTTTCGCTTTTATTGCATGGACATAAAGCTCTTCATGACCAGCTAAAGCCGATCCGGCGACGATAAGTGTGTTCACTTCCTCAGTGAACTTTCTCAGGTTACTTTCAAGGTTGCTGTAGAATAGTTCGGATATTTTTCCAGCTATAGAGAATCATTGATTGAGGGTATAACTACTAGGAGAAGCTGTTACGCGTAGCTACTACTAAGCATGGGTCTCCTTATGAACATTGCCACAACCGGTCTTAGAACATTGCCACGCTAAGGTGGCTACTGACTGCTACCCTGGCAGTTTCCCCATTCCACTGACGGAAACAGTTTTCCATCCCTTTCTTACTTACTGCAATACACAAGGAGAATGAAATGTGTGATTTCTTACCTAAAATCACATTTCATACTTTATTGATTATTTATTTATTTAAAATTCTTGCACACAGATAAAAGCTCGTGCAGACTGGCTCACTTTGTCATGCGACGCAACACCCCTATTTGTTCTACCGTGAAGTTTTCTTAAAAATTGTTTGATTAGAGTCGCGTCGCGCCAGTTTGCGGGAGCGTTAAGGTACAAAGGTCTCGTCAGTTAACCAGGGGTGATAAAGAGATAAGATGGCAGTTGCTTTCTTTGAGATGATTATAAAAAAAATATAAAAAAAAAATATAAATAATAATACTAGGTACTACTGTGTATTTTTCGACGAAACCGTTTCTGTCCTCTTGAATTTAATCAGTCATGAAGATACTATTATCAAAATCTCATACTACTTTACGTCCTTATACAGCAACACGCGAACGAAAACGCAAGTTTAACAAATTTGAACTTAGGGCTTTTGACCTTAGAGTTTTATATTAATTAAACATCACGATATTGTCGGTTATATCGGACATGCAACAACAACTTGTATGGCCTCTAGTTCCGGTTATAGATATGAACATGTACCTCGGAAAATGTGGTTTTAAGACTTCCTATTTTTTAATTCCATTTCCTCCCACCTGCATTTTTACACTCTCGTGTGTTCGTATCGCTATTGTAATATCATCTTGAATTTAATAAACTATCTGTAGGTTATTCACACACAAGGTGGACAGACGACCTAATAAAGGTCGCAGGAAGCCGCTGGACGCAGGTCGCTTCCAACCGGCCAATTTGGAAATTATTGGGGGAGGCCTAGGTTCAGCAGTGGATGAGGTTATTCAAATACAATGACGAGAAATATAAAAAAGCCACTAACTTATCATGAAATATTTCCGAAACCATGCAAGATAGGTTCTTGAAGTAATAAGCAACATTAAAGTGTATTTAATAACGCATAAAAAACACCTATAAAACTGTTTTTAAGTTTTTTTCTACTTCATGTAGCTAACTTGTGTGGTTTAGGAGATATTTAGATTTTTTTGGCCCTTTGCAAGTGGCTTTCTTATTTATATTGCTCGTCAGTGTATTTGTATCGAAATACTCGAAGTGTGTTGATATTCGTATAAGAATCGAATCTACAAACCTTAGCACAGAAGTCTCAGCCACTATGCAAATGTAGTCGACGAGTAACTAACTTAACTCTACAAAGTCGCTTTCAAATAAATCTTTCCACTCTTTTATTCGAATACTCGCTTCCACCAGTGGCTTTGCCCGCGTGATATCTTTATAAAATATGGCTTATGTTACTCAGTGATAATTTAGCATTCTACTGTGAAAAAATAAAAAAGGGTCCAGTCGTTTTTGAGTTTATTCGTTACAAACAAAAATACAAATCCTTTCTCTTTATAATTATTAGTGTAGATTGCAGCAGCAGTGATAGCCTAGTGTTGTGACCCTCAGACTGCCAAGTCATTGATCTCAAGTTCGAACCCAAGGCCTCTGACTTTTCGGATATAAGTGCGTATTGTATAATTATCACTTGCGTCAAAAACGGTGAAGGAAAACATCGTGAGGAAACCGCATGCCTGAGAGATATTGCTCAACAACATGCGAAGCCAAGTCCCATGGGCAGCTGTAAATCTCTGCCACCAGGTTGTCACTAACCACACGAAAAAAGGTATCGTATTACCTAGTAACTGGGTTGTGGACGACAGATAGGCAGTCGCTCCATGTAAAATACTGGTATTCAGCTGCATTCGGTTAAACAGGAAGCCAACACCAAGATAGTTGGGAATATGCTGATGATCCCCTTCCAGATTTGTTAAAATAGCCTGAAAAACATTTACCTAAATTTGTTTTGCGCACCCTTTTTTTTTTTTGTTTGTTGTTGTGAAATCATCAAAGGACTCCTCCCGCTCTGGGTGGAGCAGGAGGGCGTGTCAGACTATTACTGACTAAAACCCACCCGTGTTCCTTCTCTTGCCTGTGCAATGCCAGGGGGCCACGGTATCCCTTTCGGACTTTCCCGCAACCCCGGCAGGCAATGGTCTCATCGGACCCCTTCATTCGCTGACATCTCTTTGAGGCGCGCGTGGAACACAACGCGCCGTCGACCCGGGCTTGGTCCTTACCGGACGGCGAGCTAACCATTGCTCACCGTCCGCAAGCCCGCGCCTACGGTGGCCGGGAATCAGCAATTGATTCCCGACGCCCAGGGCGTCTCCTCCTGCGGCGGCTAGGGGCGTGAGGGCGCGAAATTTGCCTCTCCCTCACGCGCTCCGCCTCCTCCTTCGCGAGCATTACTGCTTCGCAGAAGGTGGTGACGGCCTCCCATGCCCTCTCGCTCCGTACCATGGCCTGGACCAGGGCCGGACGCGAGAGATCCCCGCCACCGATCGCCTCCACGAGGTTCTGCACACCCTGGGCTCGCTACCAACCTTGCTACTCCGCCGTGGTGTTGCAAGACAGTAGACTATGCACCACGGCATGGCACATAAACTATACCTGTGCTAAACAAAAACAAATCCTGTGTTATACTTTTTCCCCTCATGCTAACTGTATAAAGTTCACGACATGACCACTGGGGGCCACGTAATGTGGGCCACGGTCGGCTCTGTGTGAATTACAGATGTAAAGAAAAAACTTAACTAATTGCGACACCGCCACTTATCATGTTTCTGCAGACCGTACTGGTATGGCGTTTATATAATTTTCTCTTTTTTTTGTTGACTGTTTATGTAAGTTTGTAAGATGTGTTATGGTTATGTTTATATGGTTGTTTTGGGAGGTCGGTAGAGTTTAAGCTGTTGTAAGTTTGATGAGTGTAAGTTAGTTGCTGTAATGTAAGTTAAATGCCTTGGTCCTATCATAAGATTTTAGTGAAGGTTTTGTGATGAGCTTTGGATTCCTAGGTATATGTATACTAATGTATAGTACTGTCTACTAGTCGGTTTTGTTGTAAAGCCTACTAGAACAAGGATTAGTACCGAGTTATAGTACCGTACCGTCTACTATATGTGTACACCTATGCCCAACCCTCCGGGAAATACAGGCGTAATGTTATGTTACTATATCCGTTGGTATAACAGATTAAGCAATTTTCAAGTGGGTAATGTTTAGAAGCTGATATTGTTATTCTACACTTTTGTCACCATAAGATGAGAATTTTATTTTTTCTTTATTAATAAGAGCTAGTTCCTAATAATTTGCTACAATATAGCTTATTAGGCTTATAAGCAATTTAATTGTAACTAAAAATACTTGATAGATTTGTTATAACAAAAAACACTTGCACTTTGCACTTTTTCACAATTCCGTAGCACTTTCATAAGGTCTGATAATTAATAAAAAAAGAAGAAAGAAAGAAAATATGTTTAAAAACACTGTTCATGTGTTACTTGTATAGCACAGTATTGTTACTATTATTAATTCACCATACACAACACTAACTCAAATGGTTTAGTTATCTTTAGCCTACAAAATAGACAAAAATCTTCAGCAACTACAAAGACAAAGACCTTATATAATAAAACAGTAAAGATGTAGGAAAAGGTTCCTTTTCCGGGCGAATAAATAAATAGAAATTATTCGCAATCCCGAATAAATATAAGACTTTATTTATTGTGTAACATAAATTGTGTTAAGTGATATTGGTGTCCTGATATATTGTTTGGCGACTTACGAAATTGTTAGGAGATGTTTTTAAATAAATGTTGGTCTTTTTGTACGGGACTGTTAAGGCCTTATTCTTATAACTCATTTAGTACAGTTATAAGAATAGTAGGAAGGACACCCTAAGAAATAAGTGGCCAATTCTGATTATGTTACAATCATAATATTATTGAATTCAAATTTGAGGTATGATGAACAGGGTGTAAAGTTCGTTCCTCTATTGAAAAGGAAGGATTTACGACGGGTGTTGAGTCTGGCGGGCAATTGCCTAAACAATTGATGTCGGGGAAGTTATATATGCTGTTCGTGCGGTAAACTCTAATTGCGCGATGCAGGATTTGTGTGACGTCAGAAATTTTGTATGCTTTGATGCGTAGATCGTATTTGGCGATATAAATGCTACCACATCATCATTCTCGTATTACCAATGATATTATATTCGGGCTTTACAAACAAAAGCTTCCACAGTTTCCTTGGCTCCTCTCCGTCGTCGTCGATAAAAATCTAATAAAATTTCCAAAATTCCAAGTTATGATTCATACATGATCTAGTTAAATTTTACTACCAAACTTTTGCATGCACAGTGTTCCAAGCATACAAATTGACTGCCAAAATAACATGAAATATGTATTTGTAAGACTAACCCAGTGTTAATGTTACATTTACTGTGGCACATAGCCAGTTTGCTTTAAGATATTTAAATGAGCTTAAATACAGTTATACGTTGGCATGTTCTAGGATTCCGAATTCGTCCTAATGTCTGAACCAATATTTGCTTTGCCTTAATTTATTCTATCAGATCGCTATTTTATTAGTTTTTAATTTATTTTTACTTAACGAACCGACAGTAGTGGTAAGGTGGACTGAATGCCACAAGAAATTCTCTACCAGGCAAACAGTTTAAATTCAGTATTGCATATATCCAAAAATAAGTCCATTATTTCGTCGATCGAAAACAACAATTTTAGAAGATTTATTGCTTGGCAACATCACGTTAAAGAATCCTTCAACTAACGCTAGACACTTTTACGCAAACTACAAAGTTACTTAATTATTAAGTCTAATCACCCCTTAAACAGACTAGATCTTCAATAAACGCATTTATAACTAATTTAGATTCAGCTAATTTACATATTTTTTTCTTGTCATGCCTACATGCAATCAGTAAATTATAACTAGCTAATTAATTTGTGTACCCATGATTATTGTGTGTTATGTTTAAGTTATAAAAATATCCCTTATAACTTTATAAGCTAAGAAAAGTGAATCTCTAGCGTCATAAAGTGTGTAATTATAATGAGATAACGTTTTATTTTTATTCATTGTACCGATATTAAATAAAGATATTTAAAAATGAAAATGACTTTGACAACATCAAACAAAATACTCCATCTGACGCTAGGACCTTTTACGCAAACTTCAATGTTACTTTTAGTCTAGTCACCCCTTATATCTTTGAATACGTGCTCAACACTCAAAGGACCACGACTCCTGCTCAACCCTCATACACTAAGATAAACCGTGTCTAAATCAGACAGAGCAGAATCGAGGTTAACAAGTTCATCGGACGTTCACTGAGAACCCTTTCACAATCATGGCCGACAAAGCCTTCGTACGATATCAAAACTATTCTGTATTCCTTTAATGTTAAATGTCTAGACTAGGCTTGTGATTCATTTTGCAGTAGATAATAGACTTATTTACATGACATTTTGATGTCTCTTTAATAAGCTTGTCGACGTTTCGTTAAACAGTTCATATTGTAGATCTTTAGGGACATGAAGAACAGGGTGTAAAGTTCACTCATCTACCATAGAAAAGGGAGAATCCTCCGACCAGACGGGTGTTGTGTCTGGCGGGCCGACTGACCGACTGTTTTTTTTTTTTTTTTTTTTACAATGGCATCTCGCAGGTATACCACTAAGGTATTTACTGCTCAACCGAACAATCCTGTGGCTGCCTTAAGCACTACACTCAAAGCCTCCAGCCAGGAGCAAAACTATTCTAAATTAAAATTAGGCGAACGCTCGCTAAGGGCACCCCCTGTGGGGTACGAACCTCGGCTTAGGGCGTCGCTGAGGGGAGGATAGCAAGATGAGACAGGCTGGATCAAGGATGTATCATTATTATTATACGGGGAATTTAAAGCTACGCGCTCAGCTGCGGCGCGGGCTGGCGCTTCATCGGACAAGGGTCGGGGGGGAGTATTATTTACTCGTGAGGGTCGCGATCGCGGAGGACCTCGGCGGCGAGGTCGGTACGACGGGTGTCGGGTGTATTTGTGCACTTTACTGGTGGCCCTATTGCTCTCCTGGAGGAGAGTGGTGGGATCATCTGGATCGGAGAGGACATGCCTAGGACGGCGAAATCGACTAATACGGGAGGGGGTATAATTGGCCGCTTCAACAACCAGAGGGTTGCGGTGATTGGCGGCGGAATCAAAGTGACGCTTGGACATGCGTTTTAAGAACTGATGGATTGTGGGGATTTTAAGGTCGAGGTGGAGGTTAATATTTCTGACATACCCGGGAGCGCCCGTGGCTCTTCTGAGGAATCTGTTTTGGATCACCTGCATCCTATGGATATTTCTGGGGGATGTGTGTGCAAAGACAGCACCCGCATAGGTCATGATGGGGTGCCCGACTGTTGATGTCGGATAGTCTTATATATGTCGATTACGCGGTAAACTCTAATTGCGCGATGCAGGATTTGTGTGACGTCATGTCTTTTGTGCGTAGTTCGTATGTGGCGGTGTAATCGCTACAGATCTATCAAGTAAATAATTACCTCCACGTGTTTCTTAAGACGACTCGAATTAATATGCAAAGGCAGCATTTGTACCTACAAACACACAATATGGGATAACCATCATTTGCCAAATGGGGACCACATAGGACCCCCAAATAACTAGCACTATTGCAATAACTACGCAAAGCTAATCACATAATGAAGAATTAAAAACTGAATGGATATGTATGTGCTTATGCAACACAAAATCAAATAATAAAACGAGAACATCTTAAGCTATCGATCGTACGGTTAAAAAAATCTTATTCAAGGCATAGAATTTATAGACGAAACTTAAATAAAGCATAATACAGTTTCGACTTCTGTCTAACACGTAACCCTGAACTGAAGTACAAGATGAATCATTCACGATTATTTCATTGAAAACATTCCACAACCAAAAACAATTGAATCTCGTACTTCCAATAAAACAATAAGCAATCGAGGTTTTAATATAGACAAGTACACTGTATAATCAACTGCATGTAGTAGTAACACTTGAACAGCGAAAACTACCCTTAATGCCACGCTCTTAAAGACAAACTGTTACCTTATATGTACGGTTGACTGTACCACATCACTCATTGTCCTTGCTACATTTAGAGAGGAATCCTTTCGAAAATTCCTTCAATACCTGGCCATATTAACGCCAGGCTATCTTAATAGTATCAGCTGTCTGCCTAGTTAGTTTTTGTATAGTAACCTTTAAGTAAAATTTTGCATTAATGTTCAAATTCCTTGGGAAGATAATCGAATGTCAGTCATAGTTGGGTGTCAAAGTTAGCTGTATTTGTAATGGTTTATAGCATGGTTAAGAACACGCACTCGATCTTTGTTGCAACTTCGTTTGATTGATGGTCTTCTTAAAATATTACTGCTACATCTAAAGTTCATTGTTTTTATTAACCATTCCTTAGTCTATAGTCATGTGTAAAATTAAAAGTTTCCGTACGACCAAAACAGTTTTTCTCATTTTTGGGACATAATAAAAGTATTCAACCATCGCCAGTCGCTAATAGCTCAGCTTTAATTGTATGTACACAGTTTAAGTTTTCTTCTCATGTATCGTTCTTATGCATTGAGAAGATTAAAACGGTCAGCAAAGTCGTAGCTAGGCTGACTGACAGTCCAAGGTCTTACCTACATTGTCTTACATACAGACTTACATTTAAGTACTGCCCCTAATTGGAGTTAAACAAACGTAAGTAAAATAAAATGCTAAATTTTATATCGCTTGTTACAGAACTACGTGAAGCCTTTGAAGCTGAAGCCCAAGAAGTAAAGAAACCTCGTCTGCTCCTCACTGCTGCTGTCCCCGTCGGTCCTGACAACATCAAGAGTGGATATGATGTACCTGCTGTTGCTAGGTTGGTACCTTTGTCTTCCATCGAAGAATCTGCCATCATCTGGTCATTCTTCCTTCCTTTTTAGGGTTCCGTACCTCAAAAGGAACCGTTGTCACTAATTCGTTGTCTGTCCGTTTGTCTGTCAAGATCATTTTTCTCAGGATCGCTTAGAGTAATCAAGTTGAAATTAATATCAAATATACGGTCCCTTGCAGCTCTAAAAAAAACAATCTTAGTCAATGCAATAAAACAATATGGCTATTTTCATACTAGCAAATAAATTAAAACGTATAGGTTACTTCCCGTTGACCATCATGAAAATGAATCATGAAATTTGGCAAAAAGCAAGGTCTTACAGCACAAGTAAAGGAAAAAGCCCGTGCGTTCATCTGTAGTTTTGAAACTACAAATGAACGATTTTCGGACTTTTTGCGAAGCGTCAAGTTCATTGCCAAACAACAACAACAATTTATGTCCTCTCGTTTGTAGTTAATGTTAAGGTCTCCAAACATTGAGCGGCCGCTGTGTTTGGACGACTGCCGCGCGCGAACGCTTCTGTCTACCTGCCGCTCCCAAACATTTCAAGAAACATTCGTCGTTTTGTCTGGACGTATTTCTGCAAACGTATTAAAGCCTCAGTTGGCAGATTGATATTGCCAACTGAGGCCCCTGGCAATGCACAGGCAACTGAAGGAACACGGGTGGGTTTTAGTCAGAAAGAGTCTGACACGCCCTCCCGCTCTACTCAGAGCGGGAGAAGTAATTTGATGATATCCAATCCAAAAAAAAAATATTGCCGTATCTCAGATGTGCCGAGCAGTTAATCTGCCGCGCGAACATTCGTCAGCTTAGTCCTAACTAGAGCGTGGCAGAAATATGTCCTACGAACGCCGCGTGTTGCTGCTCTTGCCGCTAAATTTTTGGACACACCTTTACTATAATTATCAATCCTTTCACCAAGGGACAAAACAGTTTTTTTTTTGTTGCCACTGTACAAATGATGATATCCTTCGTTCTAATGTATTGTCATTTGCTAATAATATATTGAACCAAACATAATGTGCTCTATAACATATAGGACCAAAAAACTTCAACAAAATTGCTGCTATTAATTCAGAAGAGTTAGTCCATTCACTGCAAGGACCCTAGAATTTAATTTCGTAAAACATCCATTTTCTACAGCTATAATTTACCAAAAAGTTTTTTACCCTGAACCCGAGATATTAACTTCCTGAGTCCATTTGTATTTAAATACTGACCCAAATACTTTTTTATTTCAAAATTGTCTCTTATAATTAATACATTTTTAACATTGTTCGATGTTCAACTCCCTCCATGGGTTTTCCCACATTTAAATACATTGTATGGGTTACAAATTTACCAAAAACATTGATTGAGAATAGGCTATTCAAACTTACATTTTAACTCTCCGGAATAAGGACCAAAAAGTTTGGTCCTAATATTCGAACTGAAAATAACATTTTGTCAAAATAGGCACGTATATTTTGATGTGTTCTTATCGGTCTTTTGACATGTCTATGAGAGGCATTTAAATTTTGGCTTTTACGAAGAGACGCTGTCACTTGTGAAGCTCTTTGTGTTCAATTTTGATTTGTTGATGCATTGTTTTGACATGAACGTCAGTTTTGGTTGCGTCAAATATGTGTATATTTCTTTGGAAATTAAGGGTATATAGGATTTTCCTATTCACCGTCTTATATAAAATCATTCAAGTCAAGAGGATTGATAGTGACATCCTCCCTTACTGCTACATCCTGCAGTATCAATATTAATAGTTTTAATTTTATCGTGTCTTTCCTGTGTAGGTAATATTATTATTAACTTATATAATTTTTTTTTTCTTTAACCTAGCTACCTGGACTTTATCAATGTTATGGCCTACGATTTCCACGGGAAATGGGAGAAACAGGCCGGCCACAACGCTCCCCTGTACTCGCCTTCTTCTGACTCCGAATGGAGAAAACAGCTGTCTGTAGACCATGCTGCTCATCTGTGGGTTAAACTTGGAGCTCCTAAGGAAAAACTTATCATTGGTGAGTTATGTGTTTTTCTTGAAACAAAATAGGACTACTCAAAAATTGATTAGTGATTATAAAACTATTAAAATTACAAAAAAAAATACTAATAGCTGCGAAAAACCCTGGTCCTTTACAATACGCACAAATATGACACCAAAAATCGATATCCAATAAACTGATTATTACCTCAATAAAATTCATTGATGTAATATTTATACTTTTTGTTAAAATCCTGCTTAAACGATATAGGTACCCTTAAACTAAATCTCTCAAAGCTTCTCACACCTCATGAAATCTCCAAGAATTCTTAAGAAACATTTTGATAACGTACATAAATTTCAGGTATGCCAACATACGGACGCACATTCACCCTCTCAGATACTAATAACTACAAAGTGAATTCTCCAGCCGGTGCGGGAGGGAAAGCCGGCGAGTACACAAAGGAAGGAGGCTTTCTCGCCTATTACGAGGTAATTATAATTAAAAAATATTACTCCGAGCACAGTGTAACTACTAACAGTGTTTCAACTGAAGCGTTTTCTCAGAGCAGTCGTGCGGAGTAAGTAAGCGGAGCTTATGTCCCTAACTGCCATGCTGCACATACTTGTACTTTTAATTGTATTCAGTAATTTGACAGATCGAAGCAAAATAAATCGGTCATTATTCATTTTTTTAAGTTATATAAGTTGTAAAATTCAACTTAACAACTTACATAACTTAAACAATAAGTAATAACTAATGATTTATTTTGCTTCGAATTGTCAACCTACAGTAAAATTACTGAATACAATTAAAATATCAAAGGTATAATGTATAGTCGACCTTGTAATTGCTGTTCACAAGAACTAATTGTAAATGGAAATTTCATTATGGTTAAAACTATGTAAATGTCACATTGGTTCTACAATCCGGCCGATGAGATAATGCTTTCCTGGCATCTGTCAGCTGAGTAAAAAAGAATACGTGATTTCCGAATTTAAACTTTATTAGTTCCTATTCTCGACCAACTGACAGGTGTCAGAAACCAGCGTTTGATGACATGCAAGTTAGTGACATTCAACCAGTAAGTACAATATTCATTCAATGGTAAATCAAAAATAGGTCGACTGTACTAAGTTTTTGTCAAAATATTTGACATTTCTCAGATATTGTCACAAGTATTAGCATGAACCATTGTAATTAGTTACACTGTGTCCCAAGTATGAGGTGATTCATGCCTGTTTAGATGGTATTTATGACGCTGTATTTTCGGAGTTACAAAGTGGGAATATTTATTTGGTAGATGAGGTCGATTAATAAGATGTTGTACTCAGAGTTTGTACAGAGAGTCACGTTAATTATTGTTTCATTTGTTAGTAACATTGAGTAAGGGATGTATGAACATAATTTTAACGGGATAGGATTGATAATCATCATGGTTTACTGTTTTAAAGTTGATGAAAATACATGCAATATGAATGGAATGAAAATGCTAGGGTAAAAACGAAAGATCGATGTATGAACCTATTAACATTAACTTGAATGAAAAATTTCTCAGATATGCGACTTCCTCCGAAATGGTGGAACTTACATATGGGATGATGAAATGAAAGTGCCTTACGCCATCAATGGAGACCAGTGGGTCGGATTTGACGACGAGAAGTCTATCAGAAACAAAATGAGGTAAGATTCTATATTTATTTAATAACAAATATTGGTCCTACAAGTTAGGCGTTTGTTCTGGTTTCTGCGTAAAAAATAGACTCACACTCTTATATGGCTATAAAAAAGATTTATTTTATGAATTAAAACTGTTCCACAGAGAGCTCGGCAAATGGAATTTTATGATGTTGTCAGTGCCACATTAATATTTAAAGCCACTTTCATCATGATACTTTTGACCCGTTTCCGAATTATTTGAAGCCTGTGTGAATAAATTATTTTCTGATATTACCAGGGTTTATTTCTAACTTTGCGATAAGTTTCTCATATTATTATAACCGTCTTTTTTTGGCCTGCCTCTTCTTCTGTTACATTCAGTAAATTATCTTTTTAACCGACGAAAAAAAGGAGGAGGTTCTCATGTTATCGCATACATTTTTTTATGTATGAGCACGCATAACTTTTTACAGAATAGCCCAATTTTGACGATTCGTGTTTGATAACATTCTCTCATTTTTTATATTTAATTCGTATACTTTAACAAAGTAAACGAATTAAAAAACGATGAAGAACGGTTATAACGTAACTTTGATTCGCAGATGGATCAAGGATAATGGTTTCGGCGGCGCTATGGTGTGGACAGTTGACATGGATGACTTCAGCGGAACCGCGTGTGGCAGTGACGTCAAATACCCTCTGATTGGAGCTATGAGGTAATCATAGTTTATTTGAAGTTTAGTTGACTATAATGTGGGATTCTAAGATATGTTTAATGTCCCTCCACAAAAATTTTAAGAAAACCTATTCGAAAAAGTTCGTTTCAAAATGTCAGCTTTTAGTAAAGTTGTAGTTGAAGAGGCTAGTAACTCACTTGTAAAACATAATAAATCCTACAATCCCATTATTTTATCAGCAACAACTATTAAACATAATTCATCTATTTCAGAGAGGAACTCCGTGGTATTTCTCGTGGTAAGGACGCTAAAGACATCGACTGGTCTGTTGTTGCCTCCAACGCTCTTGTTGAAATTACCGAAAAACCTGAACCCATCAAGATCAGTCTCTCTGAAGTCATGAAGAGGGTCAAGAAGCCAACCAAGAACTTCATCGTCAAGAATAATAATGTTAATGGTGCTTCGGATAAGAATAGTAAGTTCTTTGGTCTTTCTTTTATTTATATTCTTGTGTTCCATAGATATCAAAGTTTTCCAACTTGCGAATATTGAAAGTTTTTCAGCCCTACATAGGATGTTATTGAATAAAATCAGTTACACATTTCGTCGAGATCAGCAGATTTTGTTTCAGGGTTAGTCTCATTGTAAGTTTTGTCTATACCAAATGATAAGCTACTACCACTGATGCTTTTCAGATAGGACAATTACACCTTGTATTTTAAATCACAGCCAGTTCAAATATTTCGTACTTACAGTAAAACATTGTAGAACTACTAAGGCCTACTTATACCGGAACTGTCTATAACCTATTATCAACTATGGCATCAACTATGTAATATATCGTCAACGAAACATCCAAATTTTATTTAATAACATCTTGAAACACTTTCACATGTTGATAATTGGCGCCGTTTACCACGATGGCTATCTATAATTTTAGTTTAAACTATTTAACTTTCTAAAATTCTTAAATGATGTTTTATCTAACGCTGAAATTTTTGATTGGCGTTATATAATTTTTGATTGTGTCGACAGTAGATTTTAACAGGCGGTATGCTTATTAGGAGAATATTAAATTACATGTTCGATCATTCTTGAAACGTGATTTATCCACTAAATTGTATTTAATCAAACCTCCAATTAACAACACTTATTTTGTAATCTCTTTCGCTCAGTATATGCTCAAAATTTTCAAAGAATATCCAATCCAGAATTTCCCATCTTTGCTTCAAAGGCGTTCTTTTATTTAACTCCCGAAGACAACCAAAATCAGAATAAGTAAGCTTATATCAAGCATTATCTTCAAAAACTTCAAAGCGTATAAAGTTACGATTTCGTTCAGCAAAACTCTTTTAGGCGTGTCAAGCGCAAAGCTCCGATGTAAACACGTTTGAGAAATTCCAGTAGCATCGGGAAAAATAAACAATTTCTGAAAGCAAATGGAAGATATTTTGAGTCTTTAACGCTTCACTTGGCACCTGTATCGACAGTTTGCAGTTTGGAGTTCCCCAAGTAATATTTTAAGGATTTTATTAGAAGGTATACATTTAAGTATCGGTTTCGTGATACCCAACCCAGATTGTGGGTGTTAGCAGGAAAAAACTTGTTACAAGAAACTTACTTATGAACAATTCTGATGTTCAAAGCCATGAGTTTGTTAGCAGTTCCGTAGGGCATAAAATAGATACTTTATGTAGAGAAAAGAACCGAAGTAATACCGATACAAACGACTTCAGAAGTCCATTCAATAACACCCCAAAAATTAAGGTCGAAAACTTCGACCCTATAAACTTCAGTCAGTAAACATTCTTAGTCGAAATCTCGTAACAGATGGAACAAAAACAGAAAGTGTATTTGACACTAAAAGCTCGACATCCCACAAGGGTCACTCTTAGGCCCTCTGTTGTTGCCAAGAATGGCTTAGGAAAGTCGACAATTCGTGACATAGTTGCTAAAAGTTTGAAACATCGAGTGCTTTTACGTTCAAGTGGTATCAACGACCAGAATCTTAAGATCTCTGAAAATGAGTTCGCAGACACTTTGGTGCTACATTTTGGGGTACTTGGGCGGGTAGGTGAAGGTCTGTTTGAATTGGTAAGGTGGCCCAAATGGGGTTTGTGATTTAATGCCGTCAAGTTTATGACATTGCCAACCGACATCTTAACAAGTAGATAGGAGTTTTACGGCCTCTCAAGTGGGGAGATGGTAATAAATAACATATTTTCAATGTAAAGCATTATGTTATACTTCCCTAAGTATTTTTGTGGAAGGAAACTTTTTATTTAGGACACGAAACGTTGGTTTGCTACGGTTTCAGAGGTTTTTATTTTTTGTTGAAGAGAATATTAATGTTACCTTTTAGTTTGTGAATATGAATGTTGTAGTGAAAAGCTAGAGGAACGGATTTATTGATATTTCCTAATTCATGTTTTTTTTTATGTGCCTAGTTATTTCAAAAGAATAATAAGTACAAGAAAATAAAGGAAAACCAAGCCATTTTCAATGAGAAAAGAGAAATTGACATCCAAATGAACAAACAATTTTTCTGTTGAATATTATAAAAATCTAAATCTACTTTCCATAATTGATTAAAGTTTGATTGCTGCCTATGCACGACAGACGGATTTTTTATTGCTCAAAAAAATTCTGACGAATTTCATACTAAATTGCAAAATAACAGTGGATTTCGAACTAATGATTTAATTTATAAAGTGAGGGGTTTGAAAACGATATTTTAATGCAGTAAAAGAAAATAATTTTCTTTTGAAAGGTGCATGTTATATATATTAATAGATATTTAATTTTGAATCTAATAATTTCTGCTGGACTGGCATTATACGAGTATATGTAGTAACTAATTATAAGACCATTATAAACCACTTAACTTTAGCAATCGCATTATTTCTTTTTGTAAACTCTGTTTGTAATTTTAAACGCATTTATTAGAGCGAAGGTTGTTATGATAATCAGCATTTTGTAGAGTCACTTGGTGAAAGTCAGACATAGAACGGTAATGATCTTATCAAAACGGTACCGTTTGTAAAGATCATTATCATTCCACACATACATAATTATTTTACTCAGAATATTGTAAATTAATAATAATAAATTATAAATAATTAATAAATATTATTTATTAACCTAACCTAACAAACAACAAATAAAACAACTGATGAAAAAAAAAGAGTTAATTTAACCTATTCCATTTCATCAACAGAACGTGAACCACAAATCCTCTGCTATCTGACCTCTTGGTCTTCGAAGAGGCCGTCAGCTGGTCGTTTCCTCCCCGAGAGCGTTGACCCCAACCTCTGCACCCACATCATCTATGCCTTCGCTACCCTCAAGGACCACAAACTGTCTGAAGGAGACGAGAAAGACGCTGAAATGTATGACAAAGTTGTGGCTTTGAGAGAGAAGAACCCAAATTTGAAGGTAAACTTTCAACTGTTTTATATTGATTCCATTAGTAGGTTTCCAATATAGGTGTACCTAATGATTTTCTCTTACATTTGTTAAACCTTATAGACGTGTTCATCAAATTCGATCATGTACCTATTGTTTCATGTGCTATAAGCATCACTAGTGTAACATGATCGCCTTTTCGCTAGATTAAATTATGATCAGTTACTTTTGTGGCGTTTTAAGCACTACGTTTAAAATAATTCAAAATTACTGATTTGTTTATTACTTTATTCGGACAACGCGTTGCATCTTCTGTCTAGATTTTATCTAGCTTCTTCCAGTTTTGTAATAACCACATTATTCATTTCTACCACCAGATCCTCCTTGCTATCGGTGGCTGGGCTTTCGGCTCCACGCCCTTCAAAGAGCTGACGTCAAACGTCTTCCGTATGAACCAGTTCGTGTACGAAGCCATCGAATTCCTCAGGGACTACCAGTTCAACGGATTGGATGTCGATTGGGAGTACCCTAGGTAAGAAAATACTAAATTATCAAAAAACTTGTTACAGTATTATAAACCATGTTAGGAGTTGTGTTTACCACACCAACTTCATTGTTACTTAATTTTACCTCAAAACATAAACACATATGTTGCATTAGCAGAAATAATTATATAACCTCATTAGGCAAAGCTTTTTCAAACCCGTAGTTAATTCTATTCAAGGTTTAAAAATTACCATAGGTTTCGTAAAAAATTTAGAAGTAATATAAGGAAATTAAGAACAGATTAAGAAATTGTTCACTTACTCAAGGTCGTTTGGCCAATCGGCTAATGTTTGTAAATATGTGTGTGTACCAATGTTTGTGAACTATGATGGCATAATATCGCAATCTTAAAGCCCACTTATCATTAGAAGCTACCTACGTTGAGTTAACTTGAATAACCAATTTATCAATTGATAAACAAGAAACAACCGTAACAAACAAGAAAATAAAAATCACCTGAACCTCACTAAGAGTACTTTTACAGGAACCATTTCAATCAATTATTTTCCTACCCACAATTTTATGTAACGAGAGCTAATTAATGATTTATGAAGATATACAATATCTACTCAAAACTGTTTTCAATCTTGAAATTACAGAGTTATACTTATACACAGCCTTTTTAGATTAAGTAATTTTTGAAACCGTGTTAGATAAAGCGAGCGTATCAATATTAATCTTAATTTTCAGAGGAGCTGACGATCGTGCAGCTTTCGTTTCCCTACTGAAGGAGCTCCGCTTAGCATTCGAAGGTGAAGCCAAGACATCAGGTCAGCCAAGACTTCTGCTATCGGCCGCTGTACCGGCCTCTTTTGAAGCAATCGCAGCTGGATACGATGTGCCTGAGATTTCTAAATACTTGGTAAGTTGATTTCGTAGCTTCGTTTACTCACTGAATTAGTTCCACGGTCCCGATTAAAAATAACACAGAGGAAACACGTTTAACATAGCGCCTACGACAACTAATTAGCAAGACCACCATTTGTGCGTTGTTTCAATCATGATTAAAATGCGATTAGATATAAAGCCACACTCGCCTCAATACTTTAAAAATTGATTCAAGGTGAAGTGTAACTCGCACGAATTCTGACAGTTACTATGCAATTTAAACTTTTTTTTTAAGTATTTGAAGGCACAGGATCAGATATATTGTAAAATAAAAGAGGTTCTTTAAATAATAAGAATTTAGATTTTCTTATAAATTATTTAATCAATTAATTTTACACGAAACTACACTTAATCAGTTTCAAGACACAAATAGCCATGACACCCAGTAATAGCTTAGTTTACACAAAATAGTAACAATGTACAGAGAGGCAGAGTAACAATAATTGAAAGCAATACAACCTGTGCACCGGGCAACGCCTGAAGGTAGAATGCCATTTCGCCGCCGTGCGGACTCTTTTATACGGTAGTATTGTAGGTGGGGCAAAGACGTAGCGCGCTACGACGTAGCGATCACTAACTCCGCCCAGCAGCGAGGAGGTGGGAGAATGTCGTAGCGCGCTACAGCGCCATAGTGCTACAGCGTAGCCCGATGCACGTGTTGTTTACAATGTGACGCCGACACGGCCATACTGACGTGCGGACGTCCTCGCACGCTTAGCCCACAATGCCACATCTAGAACATGAAAAACTGATTAAGTACCGTTTGGTCATCCTGCTATTGTTTCTGGTCCGGTCTACTTATACCCTTCAGATATTTAACCACTTGGTCCAGTCAGCTATGACTCTACAAGGCTTGGTCCGGTCAACTTCCAACCCTCCAGATATTTGACCACTTGGTCCAGTCAGTTATGACTCTACAAGGCTTGGTCCGGTCAACTTCTGACCCTACAAGATCAGTCCCCTGGTCCGGCAATAGTTTTGCCCTTCAGGTGTATCCCTTCAGTTAAACTGGACCGGATCTAGCTAGGCCGAACAAGTATCGTTCCTTTAGCTTAATTAACAAATAGCTCAATACTTTGGTTGATGTACAAGTGCTTCTGTTACAATGTTAATTGATTCAGGACCAATAGATTCTACTGAAACAGCACGTAAACCAGGGTTTCTACAATTAGCATTATTATGAGAACTGGTAGATATAGTGTCATTTTTAGCAGACATGGTATCACTATTGACAGAGGTATCACTATTGGCAGACATGGTATTATTATTGGCAGAGATAGTATCACTATTGGTAGACTGAATATCATCAAAGTTAATATGTTGCCTAGTCTCGTGAACAAGAACCTCTGTTGTTATTATCCGCCGACACGTCATCCTCATCAAAATTTTCTGCGATTTCCAAAAACAATGACTGACCACGGGGTACTTCTCGCAAGTTTTCGTGAGAGTATTTGTAGACTCTATTGTTTCCATTAATGTGTTTTAATTCGAACCCATGATTTTCCAAAATAGCGGTTATTTTAAAGGGGCCTTTGTATTTACGGTCTAGTTTCGTTTGGTGTCTTTCTTCGCATTTAATAAAGACAGAGTCACCTACTGAAAAAGTTTTAACTATAGCTTTACCCTAGTTAAATCGACCTGTGTCATATTGAGCCAGCTTTTTATACTAGCAGAAGCATCGGATCGAATGGTTTCGAGGTTTAACCTATCTTCATTAGGATTATTAGTAGATACTCTTGATATCCTTAATGAACTGCCCTTAATACCAAACATTAATTCCAAGGGCGTGAACCCTGTTACTCTACAACGAGTACTATTGAGAGTTAATTGGATGTCGCCTACATGATCTTGCCATGAGCTGTCCGAATATAACTATAGTACGCTGGGCCTGACCATTTGCCATACTGGAACCAGTGGCTATAATATGATATGATTATCTTTACAAAAATTCTTAAATTCAGCATTGTCGTATGACCTACCACGGTAGGGAACTATTCTTTTAGGAGCGCCAGACAAGTTCACTGCATTTTTAAGTGATTTAATAGCATCAGATGCATTTGGGTTAAGGTATGCTCTAACAAGACGAATTTTGTAAAACCATCAATAATCACGGAACAATACTCCTTACGCTCGCTTTTTCGGCTGAGTTTGCCAGTTAAATCCAAATGAATTGTATCCCATGGAATGGGCAATTTAGGGATTGGATATAGATGGTCCTGCTGGGCACCCGACGGACCTTTGGAAACCTTACAAACGAATCTACTTTTTTTTTTTTTTTTTAAGTTTGAACATTTTTTGGAACCAATAAGGATCGTATAATTTATCGAGCGTTTTTTTCATAACCATGGTGTTTTATTTCGCTGTGTCCATGATTAATCATTGATCAGGTTAAAGAGTGTGGCAATATTGGTAACCATTTAGTAGTTTTATTACGTTAGATTTTACGATAAAGTATGCCCTGTCTAATATCGTATGTGTGTGATATTTCAGGCGGCAAGTAATTTGAACGGAATTTGGAAATAATGTCTGATATTTCAGAATCACGTTGTTCTATAGATAACCAACACCTCTCTAGTTCAGCCAAATTTACAATTTTAGCTGGTTTATGAGTAAAAGATGTGTCAGCATGATTACGTGAAAGAAAGACTGCATGTGCTATATTTTTTCCCTCTTTATAAATTATATCAAAGTCATACGACTGCAAAATTGCCCACCACCTGTGTACTCTAGGTATAATGTTTTTTTTGGAATGAGAGGCCTTTAAGGCGTTACAGTCCGTAAAAACCGTAAATTTACGCCTATACAGGTAATGTCAAAAATGTTCCACAGATTTAACTAAGGCTAATGTTTCCAATTCATACGAATGATAACGACTTTCAGCACTTGTGGTTTTCTGACTAAAATAAGCGACAACATGAGGTAGACTATTTTTTTTTTTTTTTTTAGTATAGCCCCATATCCTTCACTTTTTGCAGCAGTGTGGAGTTTGATGGGTAAAGGGTCAGTTTTTTTTTTTTTTTTTTTTAACTGTGTTAGAAATGACATATTTTACTATTTTCTGATGTACGTCATTATGTTCACAGGTCCAATTAATAGTAACCTTTTTGACCGCGGTTAGAGAATACAAAGGTTTCATCAATTTTGAGAAATTTGGAATTAATTGTCAAAAATATGTGGCCAGGCCTGTAAATTGATGAACCTGAGTAGCAGTGCTTGGAGGAGCGATATTTTTTAGGGCTTCAACCTTATGAGGACTTGGTCCAACCTCTCTAGAGGATATTACGATACCCAGATATAAATTTTTTGTCTTCATAAATGAACATTTTTTAAAGTTAATCTATTTAAACGAACCAACCCTTCTTGAACGGTCTCTGATTCAGGAGGCTTAAGTGCCGTATTTATAGCCCCTTGAAAAACCTGTGGAGCGTTTCGTAAAACAAACGGCATGGTTAGGTACACAAATTTACCCGAAGGTGTAACAAAAGCAGTTTTCTATACTCCTTATGGACGCAAATTAGTGAAATCCAGTGGCCATATTCAAATTAGAGAAGAAACAGGCCCCATGTAATTTATCGATTTGATCACTAATTAGTGGTAAAGGATAGCTGTCTGGTCGAGTATTGCTATTAAGTTCCCGGTAATCAACACACATTCGATCGCTACCGTCCCTTTTTTAATTAATAATATGGGACTCGCGAAAGACGAAGAATTTTTTCGAATTTTGTAAACATCTAGTAATTCTTAAACCTTGTGATTAACGATTCCTAAATAGCCTGTAAGGTCGCCTATGTACAGTTTTATTTGGATTTATGAGATCGATTTTAGCTCTTTGGTATTAATACGCGTAATGGGAAGATTTTGTATAAAATATGAGGAATATTTATTTCAATCAAGTTCCTTTTCTTTACCGGTAAGATCTGTGTCAATCGAATTAATGTCAAGAAGCATTTCCAATTTAGAGCTAAGATTTGAAATATTTTTTTGAATGACGCGACCTAATAATACGTTTTCATTGAGAAATTCGTCAGGCAAGACATGATATGATACGTAACATCGAGAAGACAGTTTTGTACCATGATTGGGAATTTTATTTGGAGTGAGCAATTAACGTTATTAGAACCGATCGAATTGCAATTTCTCCGAAATGGTGTTGACGGACGGGGCATTTTCGTGTACGATTCAGACGTACCTGGTTCTTCAATTCTTCTCTTTAATGAGAAGCTGCGCAGTATGCGGAAGAGTTGATTCTTATCGGAATTGAGTTTAGGCCAAATTTTGCCATCGCACTGTGACAGGATAGATATGCCAAAACCGGTTAGTACATTTTCCGGTAAATTCGCATTCCTTCCTCGACTTTATTATCAATTTGAATTTTGATAATTAAATCAAAATGATCCTTCATTGTCATGGATTTGGAAAATTTAAAGACCAGCATTTCCTTAACAACAACCCATGAAATATTATCTGGCTTGATTTTAACGCACACCAGTTGATCATGTCGGTTTTAGGTGCATCAGGATCGAAAGGAACCAGCATTTGACTGCGTACTGGGTGTCATGTAGCTAGGTGTCATACTAACTGCATTTATTTTTTTTAAATAATTGATTCCATACTAGCCGAAAAAAAATTACATTTGTTCCTGTATTTAATTACTGGCAGTCACAGATAAAGGTGGGAGTGGGTCTGATCCCACTTCTGATGAAGGCACAGGATCAGATATATTGTAAAATAAAAGAGGTTCTTTAAATAATAAGAATTTAGATTTTCTTATAAATTATTTAATCAATTAATTTTACACGAAACTACACTTAATCAGTTTCAAGACACAAATAGCCATGACACCCAGTAATAGCTTAGTTTACACAAAATAGTAACAATGTACAGAGAGGCAGAGTAACAATAATTGAAAGCAATACAACCTGTGCACCGGGCAACGCCTGAAGGTAGAATGCTATTTCGCCGCCGTGCGGACTCTTTTATACGGTAGTATTGTAGGTGGGGCAAAGACGTAGCGCACTACGACGTAGCGATCACTAACTCCGCCCAGCAGCGAGGAGGTGGGAGAATGACGTAGCGCGCTACAGCGCCATAGTGCTACAGCGTAGCCCGATGCACGTGTTGTTTACAATGTGACGCCGACATATTTATAATATTTAATACAGCAGACCTACCCTACATAAATCTAATTTCATTGTGTTCTTTCACAGGATTTCATCAACGTAATGACATACGATTTCCACGGCCAATGGGAGCGCCAGGTTGGACACAACAGCCCTCTCTTCCCTCTTGAGAGTACCACTAGCTACCAGAAGAAACTTACTGTGGTAAGTATACATTATTCTGGCCTAGGAAAATATTCCATCCAGAAATTAATAAACCTTCCGATGTAAAAAAGGATAAAAATTAGACACTGTTGTAATAAAAGTTAATATTTATATAGGATTGTATCAACCTTCCAAGAAAAATATTTTCTCCTACAATGTACCCGCTTAATTAATTTTGTTGGTCCTCTTATTGTACCGAAGGACCAAAAATAAACTTCATCGCTTCAATTAAAATATTATGCTTATCTTTCAGGATTACTCTGCCCGGGAATGGGTCCGCCAGGGTGCTCCTAAAGAGAAGCTTATGATTGGTATGCCGACATACGGCAGATCTTTCACTTTGATCAACGATACGCAGTTTGATATTGGAGCTCCAGCGTCTGGGGGTGGTAAGTTTCTTGGTTTAATACTCATATTAACACTGGTGTTATAGTTGGTAGCTCGTCAAGTCTAGTGTCAAAGTTGAAACAGTAAAATATAATCTAAAAAAACAGTAGAATTTATATCATTAAAGTGCTGTGCAATTGAAGATTCCAGCACTAGACTCTATACTGTACGCCTGATGAAGATGGTGTAAAGGGCAAACCTACCAAATATAATACATCTGCAATTGTTCATGACAAAAATCTAAAATGCTGGGTTTATTGGTATAAATTCATTTAGTGTATATATGTTGACTATTTTGCACTACTGCTGAGCATGAGGTCCTGGATTCGATTCCCAAGTCAGGCAAAGTATTATTGGGTTTTTCCAACAGGAATTTCTCAGTTGTATCCCGGAGTCTGAAATTGTGCCCGGTTGATGGCAATAGGCTCGCCCCCTATTACATGGGACTTAAAAAAACATAACTGGCGAAATGTGCCCTCTGCCCAACCCTTCGGGGTAAACAAGGCGTGTTGTATTAAAATTATGTTCTAAAATTGTTGAACGAAAAATGATTTTTTTTTGCCTCCTTTCTTTAAGATCCATCCATTTCCAAAATGTTTGCTTGTGTAATAAATATCAGCAACTGTAAATAATTTTCTCTTTTCACCTCAGGTACCGCTGGACGGTTCACTAACGAGGCTGGTTTCATGTCGTACTATGAAATCTGTGAGTTCCTCCGTGAAGACAACACTACTCTGGTCTGGGACAACGAGCAGATGGTGCCCTTCGCATACAGAGACGACCAGTGGGTCGGATTCGATGATGAGAGATCGCTGAAGACTAAGGTGAGAAGTGCAGAGCTATCCTTGATTAAATTTGAATTTTCATACTTCGGAATAAGGATACCTTTTAGAGTGAATGGACTTGACTTAGATATAATATTTTGCTATCGTTTAATTGGATATTCAAAAGAAAATAACACTAATTTAAAATCAATTATTTTACGAATATCACCATCATGATAAAAATAAAAGACCTAGGTTGCAAAAAAAAAATGGCGTCGTCCTCTTTTTAAGACTTCTGTAAAACGCAACTAATCAATTATATTCTCCTCCAATATTTCAGATGGCCTGGTTGAAGGAAGAAGGTTTCGGGGGTATTATGGTCTGGTCTGTGGACATGGATGACTTCAGAGGATCCTGCGGTACTGGAAAGTACCCTCTGATCACTGCTATGAAACAAGAACTTGGAGACTACAAGGTCAAATTGGAATACGATGGACCTTATGAATCAATATATAACCCCAATGGACAATACACTACTAAAAATCGTGAGTTTAATGTATCTATTTTTAAGTTATGAACAAGAAGTCCCTGTAGACAGAGACTGTTATATTTTGGACCACACAAATACAAATAATAATGATTGATGAATAAGGATTTGCTAATTAGACGCTTCTTTCAAGTAAAACTTTCTAATGAGCTATAAATTCATTCTATTGATTGAAATTCTAACAAAACAATTATATTTTACAGCCAACGAAGTGATTTGCGAAGAACAAGACGGGCACATATCGTATCACCCTGACAAAGCTGACTGCACTATGTACTACATGTGTGAAGGAGAAAGAAAACATCACATGCCTTGCCCACAAAACCTGGTCTTCAACTACAATGAAAATGTATGTGATTGGCCAGAAAATGTAGAAGGATGTACCCATCACACTCAAGCACCCGCCGCTCGACGATGATCAGCTTATCATCAAATAGATATAAACAACTGTAAACTATTAAATTCACGTTTGCTTATAAAAATAACATTTTTTAAATCATTTGTTGACGTATTTAGGTAATATTCGGTGTTTTTAGGTCCTGTTGTAGCTATGTAAATCGCAATAATTTTAAATACATAGTGTTCAAAATTAGGTTTATCTAGATGATTTATTGATTTCTCAGAGAACTCTTCGTGAACTTTTGCAAACTTCAAAGGGTGTGTAAGATTGCTTTTTTATTTTTATATTGAAATTGGAGTTTATTTAAGAACCCATACGCGCCATTTTAGAAAGTGCCACTGTGACGGCCGACGAAAATATAATAAGAGATATGGTTGAGAAAATATACAATCATTACAGGAAAATAAATTCGTTTTGATCGCCAATCACAGTAGTGCACTGGAAAAATCATAAAATTTTAACCAAAAGTGGATTTCATTTTTAACAAATTACAATTATAGGTTTGGAATTCTATGGAGGATTCAAATGGAAGAGAAAATAAAGAATCTTCATAGAATGATTCTCTAACTTCATGAAAAACATGGAAGACCACCAATATTTTAGTTACGTATTACATTATTTATTGGCGTTAGTTGGCTTCATGGATAGTGGATGAAAGGAATTGTGTGATAAAACAAATGTAAATTTCTTTAACATTATTATTGAAACTTCTTAGCTCTATCTATTGTTAAATTATATTTCTTAGACGTAAGTAATTTACTCTCCCAAAGGTACATAATTACGAATTATTTCGAAGAAGACGATACCATCTTTCAGATTGGCCATTCTGATATAGATAGATACTAAATAATGCATAAAATAAAAATGAAAAGATGCTTTTTGACAGTAAAAAATATTTTATTAGTGACAAGTTTAAACAAGAAAATTAAAGACAAAAAGAAAAGCCCACCATTAAAATTAAATCTAAAGAAAGATCACTGCCTAGTCTTCATTATCGAAAATTTTAATATACTTACAAAATTTGAGAAAATAATGTATCTTTGGGACCGTATCATCATAATAATGATTTTAAGTAGCAAACCGAAGCTTTTGTACTTTTATTAATACGGAATACTCAACAACAGCTGTTACACTGCCTGACACTGCCACCCATAGTAATGGGCCACAATACTGATGGATTTAATCAGTGACAAAATTGGGATACGGATTCGGGAGTACGTGAGTTAATTATAATTATTATTATAGTTAGTTAAGTGATTAAGCTTGTAAATATTGTATTTAGATACAAAAGAGATGTAAGAGTATTATTAAACATTTTTTAAAGATGTGTCTGTATCATTTATGATTTTGCCCATTTTTCGATCGTACCGTACCTACACCTTTTCAATATGTTGATAAGCCTTGCGTCCGATCTCTGGATTTATTACGCAAAACAAAAAAACTTCCCGAGAAAACCTAGGATATTCACCTTTACCATAAGCTTTCTTAACTACATATCTTTCATGAGAGATTTATGCTTACCTTCACCGCCCAAGACTTATTTTAAAATACTGTAATATTTTACAATTCTACCGAACATTTTCTAGCTTTAAATGCCTCGTTGATCTAGTTTTCGCACTCTGAGCATGAGGTCCTGGGTTCGATTCCCGGATCGGGCAAAGTGTTATTGGGTTTTTCCATCTGGAATTTCTCAGTAGCTGTCCAGTCTGGATTTGTGCCCGGTTGATGGCATAAGGCTCGCCCCTATTACATGGGACTTAAACATAACTGGCGAAATGTGGTTGTACTATATAGGTACACCTCTGCCTAACCCTTCGGGGAATACAGGCGTAATGTTATGTTATGTTATTTTCTAGCTTCATACCTAATTAGCCCAAAAAATATTAATACGTAGTCAAAAGACTGTTTATAAACAGAATTCCAACAACGTACTCAGTTTCAATTTCACAAGGGAGCACAATAATCCAATAATACCTACATTGAAGTGCAGAGCTGGTTAAAATTCAGACCGTGTGCGAAGCCAGTATAGTGTTCGGTATCCAATGCAGATGTGAGCTGTTAACAGTCTGTACATATCTGATGCTGGACTTTAAAAAGAAAAGTAGGATATCTTTTATATTTATGTAATATGGATTTAAAAAAGGGACGAAATTTAAGAATAAAAAATAACCTCAAATTTTCTTTTTTTTTTTAGATATTGTTTACTTTTAGTTATTTTTATTTCTGCTTGAGTATAGTTCTCGATGCTTTTGGTTGGTATATTGGCGTGTGCTAGCTGTCATATGGCTATTAATTATAGCTATTTAATTTAAATTATTTTTTGCATATTGTAAATTGTCTTGCATACTGTTGTATAGAATCATTTTTTATTTTTTTTCTAACTGAACAGACAGCTGTGCTGCTGGGGAGTTTGTTGCGCCACTTCTTCTTCCCAGCAAAAGCACTAGGAAGTGGTGAAGGGTGGGCGTTTTGGGGGACTGTCTTATGTAATTTTGACGTTCGAAAAGTGCTGATTCTCAGCCTAGTTTGAATAAATGACTTTTGAATTTAAGTAACTTTTTGTAGGAAAATAATGGGGCAATAGACAAAATGAGTTGGCTTTTTATTGAACCACATATTTTGCTTATTTTTTTTTATAAAAAGTTTTTGAAAAGATCAAAGCACACTATAGCGTATAATGAAACATGCTACCTTTAACATTTCGACGAAACTTTATTTCAAACCTCAATTTATTTTATAAAATAATTGAGGTTATTTTTTATTCATAAAAATTACATTTAAAAGCTTCCACTGCACAGTAAATACTCAATATTTTTGAAATCACAGCTCTCTTCGGTGCACTCAATAACAGCAAAAATATTTCCATTTAAAACTGTACTGTTTTCCACATAATTAATACGGATAATTAAAAAACAGTATGAATCAGATATTCATTTCGATTCAACATAAAATTCAGTGTTCACGTCAACTGATTCAAGTGCATCTGATTCCCAAATCAATGTGATTGGGGGATCCGGCTGAATTTTAATATGACTTTTTGCAACGGTATTTAAATTTCAATTTCAATATTTAGTTCTTGGAAAGCGTTTGGTAACAATTTGTAGTTGATATATTATAATAATAATGTACTTGATACTCATAAAGAAATTGTGAAATCACCCAAATACAAAGAATCTTGTATAAAGAGAGATAAATCAGGCAAAAGGCTTAGAAAGAATGTCTGAATCTGAATTTTATCAAATACCCATTGACCAGTCACAGCCTTGAAATATCGGAAACTTAATTGCGGCACGCGCCAACGGCAGGAGCTGCTGCAGCCGTCCACACTCGTCGGCGCGGCGGCTGTAATTGCTTCTGCCGACACTTCGGTGGCTGCCATTGACGAGTGTCGACGGCTGCAGTTGCTTCTGTAGACGCCTGCCGCTCGTGTCTATGAGCAGCACTTATGTAACAAATCCTATAGGTAAGTTAAATTAAAAACCGTGAAAGTTCAAAACAACATTTAAATCAATAAAATTATTTCTTTTTTACTAGAGATCTCAATTCTACTAGCATCATAATATTATAAGCCAACGAAGGCCTCGTATTTAAATATCGTGACACTCGAAAGATTGCTATCGAAACCATCCGGATAGGTACTCTGAATCATCAGATAACTTTAGCAAAAGTGGCTACCGATAGAGAAGTGCTTTGGAGAAACTTTTATTGGAAACTTCGCACCATTCGCAAAGAGAATGAACTTTCAAAATAGATTTAGTAGTTTACGTTACACGGACTGGAGTTTTATTTGTTAGAATTGGACCAGAACCATAGACTAATACAGATGGGATACTCCACAAATCATTTAAATAAACAGAGACTCTTGCTCCGACACAATAAAGTGCAATTCAGGTCGCATAGCGCTAATCACCTACAGTTATATTTACCTAGAAGTTGCCTCTTTTTCTATCGCGTGACTATTAGATCTTCGACTACGTTACACTCACTGAATTGGCCCAGCAAGACGGGCCCACCTCGTACTTGTAGCTTCATATCTAAACTGCGGAGTGTTCCATCTGTATTACTCTGTGCTAGAAAATGAAGTTTCACTTTGACCTATGAAAAAACCATAGACTGGTTGTCGAAGCAACCATCTTCATCATCATCACCTCAGCTGAAAGACGTCTACTGGTGGTCATAGGTGACCCCTAGTATCACCACAATAGGGTGTTTACTCTATATGAGAAAAAATCTAAAAATATATTATTGAGATAGCTTAGGCAAAATGCAGTCGGAAAACTAGCAATGCAATAGCAAACTAAATTTTAAAATCCAATTCAAAGATTTCAGCTCTGTTTCATAACACCATTAGATAGTAGTCGCCATGTTATTACGTCATACTGCTATGTAAACTCAGAAAGTGTTAACTGTCAACTATTATCGTAACTTTAATCTAAATAGGCTTTTTATTATTTTCGTAGCCAACGTATTTTTTATTGAAATAATGTTAATAATGTTTTGTAAAAGGAGACAACACAAATTTATAACTTAAAAAATATCACTCCATTTGTTTACACAGCCAACTGACGTCATGACCACAGAGCAGTATGGCGTCCTTTATACGTTTCCCACTTCTTGCGGATTCCCGTGTCCTTCACTAGGTCGTCGTTCCACCTTGTGATAAGTACGTGAACGCCACTCTCAAGCTTTTCAATCTTACGGCCGTCCGTTTACCGTTTCAGAGATCTTGGGTCCAATCTTTGAGCCATGTTACAGCTTAGATACCTCATATTACTGTGTAAAGGTTCATGCACACACGTCAGTCACGTCAACGTCAAGTCATCGCTCAGCCACGTCAATTTCAGGGACGTGTGTGAACAGATTGTCAGTCAGTCAGTCATAGCAACACCTGTTTCGTTCGTTGCAATACAAGTTGTGACTTGCCGGTGACGCGACGTCGACTGAGACGCGCCAGTAGTGACGTGACTGACGTGTGTGCATCAACCTTAACTGTTTTCGTGCGTAAACCAAACTTCCAATATTATTCGTTGAACGGGATTCTAATGCAGATACGCATGTTGAACTAATGAGTGAAATCGTTCGTAAGTCTTCCATTAAAACTGTTCTTAGAGAAACAAAACGTTTTTTACTTCCTGCTTACCTTTATTGTCCTGAAGTTATCAACTAAGTGTTGGAATTTTCTAGTTTTTTAATCAATTCTACTCAGTCTCTTTTAAAATGCAGAATAAACCACCGTTCCAAAAAAAAAAACAGGCTCCATAAATATAAGATCGCATAACTCGACAAAATGTAGGAAACTGATAATAGTAAAACTGGTCCATAATGATGAGTAAAATGGGTTAATTTAGGTTTTCAGTTATTTCAATTATGCCTTGACTATACGAGTTAATGATCTACTAGTATATTATCTACTAGCGTCCGCCAGCGTCTTCACCCGCGTGATATCTTTATATATTATAGCCTATGTTACTCAGTGTTAACATAATATCAGTGTATATATTGTTGGGACAGGAGCATGGCACCATCGATAGACATTATGCGGGTGGATATTAGGGTGATCGAGCAAAGAAATAAACTCAATGCACAATAATCACTTTTAATAATAATAAATTCATTGGGTTTAAAAGTCATAATGGGTGTACCACAGGGCTCGATATTGGGCCCATTCCTCTTTTTAGTATACATAAATGATTTACCTCATTTACTGAAAAACCGACCACAAATGGTGTTATTTGCTGATGACACATCACTTATTTTTAAGGTAAACAGACACGCACAGGGGCTTGACGACGTAAATAACGCTATGCTAAAGGTCCATAATTGGTTTACTGTAAATAATTTAGTATTAAATGAGAATAAAACTAAATGCATAAGATTTGCGCTACCGAATGTTAGAAGTAGTGAATGTCACGTTGTACTGAATAAGGAGACACTAGAATTCGTCGAAAAAACGGTTTTCCTTGGAATTAACGTTTGACTCAAAACTACAGTGGGGTCCTCACTTAACATCAATTGCAGGGCGGCTAAGTTCAGCCGCTTACGCTGTTTGGAAAATCCGCCAACTAACAGACGTGGATACCGCGAGACTGGTCTATTTTAGTTACTTTCATAGCAGATATTGACTCTAATATTTATTCTGCAAAAGAGGGCTGTTAGAGCCATCTACAACCTCCGCAGACGCGAATCTCTTAAGGAACTGTTTAAGAAAATTAATATCATGACGGTACCTTGTCAGTATATATATGAAAACATTATTTATGTTCGAAAAAATCTACATCTCTATAGTAAGATAAGTGACAGGCATAATTTAAACACAAGAAATAGGAACAAATTAGATCAACCACGTTTCAGATTGTCTAAAGTACACACTTCTTATATGGGGTACTGTGTAAAATGTTATAATAAAATACCACTCGATATTCTTCAACTAAATGAGAAGAAATTTAAAACTTGCATTAAACGCACACTATGTAGACAAGCATACTATAAGTTGGATGATTATATAGTAGATAAAAATGCTTGGCTAAATGCTGGTCCTGCTCCACAGCCACTTGGGCTCACTAGTTAAAAATGAAAAAATTGGTAGAGTTGCTTCCCCTTTTTTATTTTTTCTGACTATGATCTTATTGTTTATTTTGTTTTTTTTTATTAAACTAAGTTTTAATTATTGAATATAAGATAATATTGATTTTCTTTCTTTTGGTGGTAAAATTCTTGCAAACTATAGTTTTGTATAACTAAGACGCATTTTTATTTTAAATTTTTGTAAATGTGAGTACCATGGAGTCGTTTACTATGTTATTATGTTGATTTTGACTTGAAAGAGCAGGGTAGTTGAGAGTATGTCATGCTCACTTAAATGTCTCGCTGATGGTGGCGAGTGTGTTGGATCATTCGGTTCCCTACAAAATGTTTGAGCTGGATTGTGCTGATCCACGCGTCATGTTCGTGAACGGGCGCCGTCAGTTGAGACTGGTCATCTCTTATCTGCCAGGGCTTATTTTTAATCGTTTTTGATTTATATATATTTTTTTTTACATTGTTCTCACATATAGAATCAACAAGAGAAATGTACCCAGGATTTTGTAATTTCTATATTTAAAAGAGTGTCCTTGGAGTTTCTTGCCCGTTCTTCTCCATAGAGATCTACATTTTTGAATGGGCAACTAGATTCAACTTTCTGACTAACTGACTCTTTAACAATTCAAAAGTGCCTGTAAAGGGTTTAATTGAAATAAATGCTTTGAGTTTGAGTTTGAGTTTTGAGAATAATAACAAACACAATAGTCACAATAATAATGTAAAGCCAAACGAAACGTAGGACAGTTCCTAGACTGAAGGTTCTTTTCTCTGTAACGGTCGGAAGGCAAGTACCCTCGCCCTGGTGTCTCTCCATTAGCTAGGCTCCGTCGTAGCACAAAGTTATCCGAGTGTTAGTGCTGCCACCACTCGGATCACGTGCCGCGCTTCGTTTAGCGTCCGTAATAATGACCGTCTCCGATATATTTATACTTAAGAACGATTTTTTTTAATCGGTCTTGTAGTTTTGGAGTTTATTCATCACAAATAAAAATACCTACAAATATTTTCTCTTTATAAAGTTAGTGTACATAAATTATCAATAAATCGAGACGATAGAAGTAATTAACAAAATTAATAATGTCGTTGCTGTCCAAAGCCGTTAAAACTACTAGCTCATGGAGCTACCCGCTTTTTCCCGATATTGTTTCGTAGATAGACTCCGAGATTGCTTCGGCTTATCGACTTGCTTTGAACTTATTCATGAGAACGATGGAGGCACACTGATATAGCCTAAAAGAATAAAAGACAATATTTATTTTTATTTCCTTTGAAAGACTTCCAAAGAAAAAGTGAAACAAACCAGATTAAGAAATTGTAAATAAGACTGGCAGCCAGTAACAAGTCTTCACATATAATTAACAGAATAATAAAATAAATCTGTGAACATCTGGAAGGAACATGTTGAAAGAGTATGTAAGCTTGATAAGTTTGTAATGCTGTTCGCAAGTCAAGACTAGTGTCCAGTAAAAAAACAGTCCTAAATACATATCATGGGTATGTTTCATCAGTATTGTGTTACAGCCTAGTGATACGGGGTTAATCAGTGGATGTGGAAGGCCATTCATAGTGCAAAAAAAAAAATGTCAGAGCCATGGGTCGAGCGGAATATTTTGGCCATTGCAGGCCATTATTTTAAGGAATAAAAAATTCACCCACTCCCATGTCTGTAATTTTTTTTAAGTTTGTCTATTTTTAAAAAAGTACCCTCATTTATTTCTATTAAATGAACAAGTCTCCGAAAGACTGAACAAAAAAAAATGCCGGGATATTATTGTATCTTTTTTTTTTTACGATGGTGACAGAGACAAAGTCGACGGTGGAGTGAGCTTACCCAGAAGAAGCCTGTTCACTCTTACTTTGAATATATTAGGGTTGTATTCGTATGCGTTCGGAAACACAGACGCAGGCAGAGAGTTCCTCTCCTTTGCTGTGCGCATTATAAAAGACGTTTGAAAACGCTTAGTGCGAGTTGGTGGAATATCATCTGCTCAGAGATTGCAATTATACTGTAGAAATGCCAGTTGTATGACAATTAAAACTTATAATAAATTACCACCTGCCCTGAGAATGTTACCAATTAATAAGTTTAAATGTAAAATGTTTGATTGGCTCCTATACATGTGGGATAAAAATATTGTAATTCTCTTAAAGTATGAATGCAGCTATAATTGTAAAAACGGAACGCAGCGGATGAAAGAAAGGGAAGTATGTGTGTGAGTGAAAAAGAGGGTAATGGCGAATAACGGGACGACGAACGAACCACGGTGTAACGCAGACCTTTTTTTTGTGCTTAAATAAAATATTAAAAAGTATTCATAATCGTTTATTTTGCCATACAATCCCACAAAATTGGGGGCTCGTCCGGGATTGGCAAAATAGCGATACGGGTTCGAGTTTTAAAAGTGGACTAACAACGGAGACCGCGCGACCGGCACGTGGCGTGGGGACCGGCGGCGAACGCTATTCAAAAAAATCAACGGCGGCCGAACATATACGACGGTATCGGCATACGGTGAACTGATCAACGCTGACGAAGATAGATGACTACGAAAATGACGAAAGACGAATCACGTACGGGCCTAAGCTCAATGTTGTACCTAACTTCGGATCTAATACCTAAGTTCACCGGTCAAGATAAAACGTATCCAGTGACGCGATGGATTCAAGATGTGGAAGAAAATGGAGAAATATGTGGTTGGACACCGTTACAACAGCTGTTGATGGCACGGAAATCCCTATCAGGCACCGCACAGCTTTGGATGCAAGCTGAACGCCCTCACAGAACATGGGAAGAACTTAAGGCGGCCCTGAGTAAAGAGTTCTCTGACACCGTCGACATCAAAGCAATACACGAGCTTATGAGCCAACGAAAGAAAGGACGTGACGAGAGTTGCATCGACTATATGATGATCATGAAGGAATTAGGGAAAAGAGGAAAGATTCCCGATTACGTGGCCATTAAATACATTGTTGATGGCATAGTCGACCGCGAGACCAATAAAATCATGCTATACGGTGTAACTACGTATCCTGATCTCAAAGATAAGTTTAAAATCTACGAGACTGTTAAGGAAAAGATGAAACTGGAATATTCTAAAAGTACCTACAGGAACGAAAAACGCGGCACCGTACGTCACGGAAAAACGTTGAAAAGGTGCTATAACTGTGGTGACGGCGATCATGTGTCGGAAGACTGTCCGCAGAAGGCACAAGGTCCGAAGTGCTTTAACTGCAATGAATATGGCCATATTTCACCGAAGTGCCCGCATAAAAAAAACATGGCGGTAGACGGTCGTAAGGAAGACTCGAGTTCATCAAGATGGCGTAGTACCGGCATTTCCGGCGATAGAAAAGGTCACAACGGCGCATCGACAAGTGGGAACGGGAGCGGCGAACGTGTGAGCAAGCAAGCGATGTTCGGTCAATCATCGTTCAACAACGCGGATGATATGTCAAACTTACAGAATGACAGTGACAAGATGACAGATGACGATGATAGCAAACGTCAAATTGTGTATGACATTTACGATGTAAATAAACAATCGCAACTGGAAAAACCTATGAAGATCGTAGAATTATGTGGAAAAACGACAAGTGCGCTTATTGATTCGGGCAGTGACGTGAACTTGGTATCTTACGAGTTTTGTGCTAATGTCAGTAAAGTGATGAACAATAACATAACACTAGCTGGACTCGGTTTCGCTAAAGTGGAGTCATTAGGTTGTATAACAACAAATGTTGTGATCGACAGTACGAAATACGACGATGTGTTATTCTACGTGGTACCTAAAGACTGTATGCCTTTTGATGTAATCATAGGTCACGAATTTCTTAAGAATGTTATAACGGTTATGAATGGTAGTGCTGTGTGGATGAAACCTGTGGAATGGGTGAAAGAAATAAATTGTTTTACTTGCAGTGTCGAGGTTGGTCATGTAAGTAATGCTTACCTTAAAGAAGAGGTTGTTCAGATGGTTGACAGCTATCAACCATGCCAAATCAAAGAAGCTCCTATCCAGCTGAAAATCATTGTGAAAGATGATGTCCCGGTGGCGCAACGTCCACGACGCATATCACTAAAAGAGCAGGTGGTAGTTGAAGAACAAGTTGCAGAGTGGCTTGAGCAAGGAATTGTACGCGTAAGTTATTCTGAATATGCTAGTCCGTTAGTTCTTGTTCGCAAAAAAGACGGTGCTATAAGGGTGTGTGTAGACTACAGACAGTTAAATAGTAAAATTATAAAAGATGAGTTTCCATTACCGATTATTGAGGATTACATTGACAAGTTGGCTGAGGCAAAAGTATTTAGTGTACTGGACTTAAAAAATGGATTCTTTCATTTGAGTGTTAGCAGTGAGTCCGTAAAGTATACTGCATTTGTTACACACCATGGTCAGTTTGAGTTTTTGAAAGCTCCATTTGGCTTGTCTGTTTGCCCAAACTACTTCATGAGATTTGTGACCATAATTTTCAGAGAATTAATATCTAAAGGGATTGTTCTAATATTTGTCGATGATATTCTTATTCCAGCAAAAGATGAACAGGAAGCTGTTAATAGATTAAGAGAAGTTTTAAGAGTGGCATCTGAATATGGTTTGCAAATAAATTGGAAGAAAGCACAGTTGATATGTCGAAGCATAACTTATTTAGGTCATACGATTGAGAATGGACAAGTAAGGCCTGCCAGTGAAAAGATTGATGCTGTTACAAAGTTTCCAGAACCCAAAACAGTTAAGCAGTTGCAAAGTTTTATTGGGCTGGCATCATATTTTAGGAAGTATATCCAGAATTTTGCATCCATAGCGCGGCCACTTACAGATTTACTTAAGAAAGATGTCAATTTTGAATTCAACGATGAGCTACGGTGTGCATTCAATTGTCTGAAGGAACGTTTGACTACTAAACCAGTTTTACGAATATTTAATCCAAGATTGGAGACAGAAATGCATACAGACGCATCACGTCTGGCTTATGCTGCTATACTCATGCAGCGATCTGATGATGATGGTGGACTACATCCGGTATACTTCATGAGCCGTAAAACAAATGATGCAGAAAAAAAGTACACTAGTTATGAACTGGAAAGTCTGGCTATTATAGAAGGGGTAAAAAAATTTAGACACTACTTGTATGGTATAAGATTCAAAATTGTAACTGATTGCCAAGCATTCCAGATGACACTTAAGAAGAAAGATTTGAGTACGAGGGTTGCAAGATGGGCATTGCTTCTACAGGAGTTTGACTTTGTGGTTGAACATCGGCCAGGAACAAGGATGAAGCATACTGATGCATTGAGCCGAAACCCATATGTAGCTGTAGTAACTCTGCATGATGAGATCAAACGAGCGCAACAGTTGGATGATGGTCTAAAAGCTATAGTAGAGATTTTACAGGAGAAAACTTATGGTGATTATTATATGGATAATGGATTGCTGTACAAAGGAATGGAAAAGCATTTAGTGATCCCAAAGTCTATGGAAAATGAAGTAATTAAACGGGCTCATGCAAATGGACATTTTTCAAAAAGAAAGATGATTGAATTAATAAGTAAAGACTATTTCATCAAGAACCTTGATAAGAAAGTTGAAGAGTTTATTACAAGTTGCATTCCATGTTTATTAGCTACGCGTAAAGAGGGAAAACAAGAAGGATTTCTAACTCCGATTGAAAAGGAAGAGTCACCGCTGCATACACTTCATTTGGATCACATCGGTCCAATGACTGAGACGAAGAAGCAGTATAACCATATTCTCACGATTGTAGACGCATTTACGAAGTTTACTTGGATATTCCCCACTAAAAGTACCACAAGTAAAGAAACAATTGAAAAGTTGCAGATTCACCAACAACATTTTGGCAATCCAACCAGGTTTATTACTGATCGAGGAACGGCTTATACAAGTAATGAGTTTCAGGAGTATTGTAAAAACGAAAACATACAACACATCAAAACTACGACGGGAGTACCTAGAGGAAATGGGCAAGTGGAAAGGGTTCATCGTACTATAATCTCCGTACTTACAAAGATGTGTATAGAAAATCCTGCGCTGTGGTACAAGCATGTGAGTAGATTACAACGTTCTCTGAATAGTACTTTTCAGAGGAGCATAAATACTACACCCTATCAACTATTGATTGGGACTAAGATGAGAATGAAGGAAGACATCGAGATTTATGACTTGCTTTTAGAAGAAGAAAGAGAAAGCTATTCAGAAGAGAGAGAAAAACTCAGAGAGAAAGCTAAAGAACAAATTCTACAAGTTCAAGAAGAAAACATAAGGAATTTCAATAAGAAGAGAAAAGAAAGTATGAAGTACAATGAGGGGGACTTAGTGGCAATAAAGCGCACGCAGTTTGGCACGGGAATGAAGCTGAAAGCCAAATATCTGGGGCCCTATCTAATTGTAAAAGTAAAGAGGAACAACAGATATGATGTAAAAAAGCTCGACCCTAATACTGAAGGTCCTGGGGTGACCTCCAGTTCAGCAGATTACATGAAGGTGTGGCCAGGTGTAAACTCTAAAACCTGAGAGGTGAGAGTTGTTTGTTTACTTAACTTTGTCTTGTTTCAGGTTTGTGTGTGAAAGGTTGTGTGCAATGTTTGTTAACACCATGTATTGTTATCATATTTTTTAGTTTAGTTTAATGTAATTAAGAGACCTGTATCTGCACTATACCTACTGCAATGTTAAACGTCGTGTGTAAACATGTCTATAGAGGAATATTGATGATGTTATGTTGTTACTTGTAAGTTGTAATGCTGTACTAGTAGTTAAGTTAAATTTAAGTTGTTGAAAGCTAGTGATGAATGTTTGTGTGGATGTCTGAGGACAGACATGGATCAGGATGGCCGACTGTGGGATAAAAATATTGTAATTCTCTTAAAGTATGAATGCAGCTATAATTGTAAAAACGGAACGCAGCGGATGAAAGAAAGGGAAGTATGTGTGTGAGTGAAAAAGAGGGTAATGGCGAATAACGGGACGACGAACGAACCACGGTGTAACGCAGACCTTTTTTTTGTGCTTAAATAAAATATTAAAAAGTATTCATAATCGTTTATTTTGCCATACAATCCCACATACATGTACTTTTATTCCGTCAATGAATTTTTAAATCATACTCATTGTTGTTTCTTGTGTGTAACCTACCTTCTTCTGCTAAAACGATGTATGTATGTTAAGTCGAAGTTTTTATTGTAATATTAGTTTTAAGATACATTTTTTTTTTTTATGTTACTGACAGATAACTTTGTCCTAAACCTATTTATGTTTTCTCTTTAAGTGAATTGTAATTCTTTTGAGAAAATAAATATCTTTAATCGTAATATCTTAATAATGACATTTGTACTTTGATATTATTATGAATTCTTGGACATTGTAATTTTTATTTTGACATTATGATTTATATTTTTCATTTAACTATTAATATTTTGACATTATAAATAATGCATTTCTGATGAATCTATCAGTCTACTAATATTATATTTCATAATTTTATATAATATTCACAATATATTGTATACCTACATGAATTATATAATTATATCTATGTGAAGACGATGCACCTAGAATAAGATTTACTATACCACGATAGGTAAAAAGAAAGAAAAATGAAGGAATGACAGATAAATTAATTAATATGCATGGTGCTCATATATTTACAAACATTGTAAAATTATACGATGACTAGTTCTGATTTGCGTGTGCCTAGCAGCAACGGTAGTGTGTGTGAAACAGTGTTTAATGTAAGATCTCAATGTACCATATAATGAGAAATAAATAAAATTAAAAACCATTCAAATTTAAATTCAACACAGTACCTACTGCCAACAAAAACAATAAACCGCCAAAGCCAAAATTATACATATTAATACTTAATATAATACAATATAGGTGGTAAAACTAGGCTTCTTAGGCTAGCATAATTTGAGCAATATGAAGCATGAAGTGAAAAAGTTAAGGTTTCACTTTCGGGCCACAGACACATTTGTCAAAGTCATGATGTTCTCACACCCTATTAAAATTTCTGCTTGCACGCGCAAGGAATGAGTTCTGCCTGTAGTTAGTCGGAGCAAATGGCACACGAAGCGAGGAATTGAACCGCTTCAATCTTCCAGGGATGATGAAGTAAAATATGGATAGAAATTGCCGTTTTATTGTAATAGGTACCTACTTCGAATTGACATAGAAGCTTCATGGGTTGAGTACTTTGAGTGAAACTTTTTTCACATGGTACATAATATGGTAAAAATGTGCAACATTCGATTATCGACTTTCAGTTGTTTTTTTTTATTCAGCTTAGACAAGAAAGATGGATACTTCGAAAATTCGAGTTATTTTTGAATACGAGTTCTGACGCGGAACTAACGCGGCAGAAACAGCTCGCAATATCAATGTTGTGTTTGGAGAGGGGACTGCTAATGAACGCACCGTGCGATTTTGGTTTAAACGCTTTCCTGATGGAAACTTTGATTTTAAGAACGAACCACGTGGAAGACCGCCCACACAGGTGAATAAATATGAATTGAAAGAGATGGTGGAAGCCGATCTGGTCAAGCAATAACGGCAGATGTCTACTGTGCCGAACTCCGAACAATGATAGCAAAACTAGCAATGAAACAACCCCGACTCATGAATCAATTTTCATTTTCATTTTCACCATTATTGCTCCATGATAACGCCAGACCTCTTATAGGACGAGAAACCGTTTTAACTCTACAGGAACTGCAATTAGAAACCATTCGTCACCCTCGTATTCGCTACCATTTTTTCGTGATTTGAACAATTTTCTACATGATAAAAAGTTTTCTTCTCAGTAGGCAGTACAAAATGCTTTCACACAGTTTGTCAAATCTAGATCACGAGAGCTCTATCGCAAAGGCATAAATGACCTTCCTATTAGATGGCAGCAATGTAAGTTAGTGGTGGTGGTGGTTAGATAATTTTAATTAAAAGATGTGTGTTAAACCAAAAGATTATTATCAGTGATAGCCTAGTGGTGTGACCGTCGTACTGCCAAGTCATAGGTCTCAAGTTCGAAACCAAGGCACGCACCTCTGACTTTTCGGATTCATGTGCGTATTGTATGATATTATCACTTGCTTCTAAAAGGTGAAGGAAAACATCGTGAGGAAACCGGGGGGAGGAAACAGGCATGCACCTGAGAGATATTTCTCGACGGCATTTGAAGCCAAGTCAGAGATGGCCTCTGACTTGGCTTCAAATGCCGTCTGAGCGACGCCGGGTGGCTTTAAAAATCTGATACCAGGTTAGTCACTAACCAAACGAAAAGAAGAAGAAGATCTATGGTGTGATAGGATTATTTATATCTATTAAATCAAAATCCGTATTTGGCATCCTAACTAATATTATAAATGGGAAAGTGAGTTTGTTTGTTTGTGACGCTTTCACGCTAAAACAGCTGAACAGATTTGGATACCATTTTGCACATGACGCTGACCTGGATTAGGACATAGGATACTTTTTATCCCGTTATTCTCACGGGATCGAGACGAGATGCGGGTGAAACCGCGAACGGCTTCTTCTTCTTTTCGTGTGGTTAGTAAACTAACCTGGTGTCAGAGTTTTAAAGCCGCCCACGGGCCTCTGACTTGGCTTCACATGCCGTCGAGAAATATCTCTCAGGCATGCCGGTTTCCTCACGATGTTTTTCCTTCGCCGTTTATTGAGCAAGTGATAATTATATAATACGCACATGAATCCGAAAAGTCAGAGGTGCGTGCCGCTAATATAATATAAATCTTCTATGATAGCAAGATTTCTGTAAAAGTTTATTGAGACGGTAGTGGATTTCTTGGTCTCAGAATGGATAATATTTACAATTGTATTTTGAGACTGTAATTCTTTTACAAAAAAAAGTAATATTTATCTGAATATTTTACCTTTTCTATAACACCTTGTATAACTTCGAGTGACCTAATTATCTACAAACTACATAACCTTAAATACCACTATAACAATATGCCAATAACATCTCTTAATAGCAGATTGAATAAATACCAATATACCATAGCCTTCCCATTGAAATCCCCAATACATATAGACCGTTGAATTTACACCCATAATGAAGAAAACCGTACGATAGCCTATTTTCAAATCCCATATAAAATATACTTATGTACTGCCAAGGAAATTTATAGTTAAGTAAATTGAACACCCTACGTCAATTTGTCATGTTATAGCCATTTCATATATGTGTCAAGGAATGACTGATGTTGTAATTTGAATATTTAGACAATTTAAATTGATACTCAATTTGTTTAACAATTAAATTCCCTGACTTTACATCCATAATCTTGTATGTAATCTAGGAGCACGGCAAATCTTCAACTCAACCTCCCATGCATTTTCAATGAACTCAACTGTCACTGAAAATTGAACCATAGAACATCAAAGTCAAGGTAGATTTTAGATTGTGTCAAGGTTGATGTGTTTTGAATATAAAGGATGCTACACAAGAATTCTATTATCAGAAATAATACGATTGTAAACAGATAATTATATGGATACCATTAAATGGAAATTTGGGTATTGTATATAAAGTGCGGAATTGTTTAATTTTTATAGGTTATGTTTATGATTGTAATTTAATAGGACGATAAAATTTAAGATTTGAGGAAGTAGTTGTCCGGCTCGAAGGACCATAAAGATGTACGGAGGTTACGTTACACCTTGTTGGTTAATATGAATATGTTATGAGTACCGCGCCGCGACCCAGGTTAGGGAATTTGCTTAAGTAAAACGATGTTTATTTTTACACGGATTTATTGGTACTAAAGTAATTAATTGACAAATGGAACGCGATGCACCACATCGCGAGTGTAAGCGTCAGCATTATAACTAAACAATACAAAATGTACGGGTTTGCTCGTACGATAGTATCGGTCGACAAATTTGTTTTCAGTTGAAAGCTGCCTGTTATTTTCTTTTAGACGACTACTGAGATTAATCATTTAACCTTTAAGGTACACGAGAGTATTTTGTTGAGCTTTTCGATGTAATGTACCTAATGGTCTTACGAATGGTAATACAGGCAAAACCTCAATTTAAAAAGCATTTCTATGTAATGTAACGTTCCTGCGAATGCTCAACGCTGCGTTCGACGAATGCATACGACGAGTGAGCATTTACCTGTAACATTTATTTCTACCTTGTGTTCATTGTGCCCCTGCCCCTGCCCTCGTCCCGCAGACCTCACTCCGCGTCGCCCGCACTCGTGCCTTTGTTCGATAAAATGTTACACCAATACGCTCGTTAATTTTTAAAATCAGGTTGTAACAAAACATCGAGCGTCGTGTTCGAAATGCGGTTCGATAAAATTTAAAAATGGCGCATGCTCGATGTTCTGTTACAAGTAAATAATCTAGTAGTCTATACTCACGGCGCAGTCAGAAATAGAAGACAGCCAATTTCTGCCCAGTGTCATACTTAGTCTTTTGGTCATGGCCGTGTTGTGTTGAGCACGATTTGATTATTTGGGGTCACCTTTTGACCACAGCTCTTGGTTCTGTTTGGATAGTCACAGGACATCCATATTATCTATACAAATACATATTACACATTCTGTCTGTTTGTTACCTTTTTACGCCTAAACTACTGAACGAGTTTGGATGAAAGGAGATGGCTAAATGGAAGTAGGTATAGACGACTGCCCCAGCAATTTATAAACATTGAACCTTGCAATATGCAATGCTGAATAGCTGAATATTAGTATTTCATATGAAAAAAGTTTCAAGAACTTTTCATATCTTTACAATCCTGAAAATATATTCGTGTAACTCCTACGTCAATAGGTATAAAAACTGCAAACAAATGACATATTGCTATTAACTTTTACCTAGGCGTTTGGATATTTCTGCAATGACTTACGATATTTTTGGCTAGCGACACATCCCGATTTCGCACAGTGATACTTGAGTATATATCTACAAAGAGGTAATTACGGGCTTTCTAAAATCGGCGCAAAAACCACTCTCGCCTGCGTGAATATATAATAATGTATCCTACCTAGCAGAATTGTTTATCTATCTCAAATACAAAAATCTATAGTTTTTTGGGTCAGTCTGTTAATATTAATCCCTATGTTCAAATAGGTTCATCATTTTAACCACTTATTTATATATTGTCTGTGAAAACTGTCTTTATTTCAACTCATTATCCTACACGAATGTATGCCTAAACCTTCCGGAAGAACCAATCTACCTACTAGTGACAACCCCTTCAAAATCTGTTTGTTGATACATCCGTAGGCAGACAGACAAACGCGCCAGGGAGACTTAGTTTAGTAAGTAGGTATGGGGTGATTGATAAATCCTGCCTAAACTACATTATCTAGTTAAGGCCCTGAGTACCTAACCAAGGACATGAAGATATTGAAATAAAACAACAAAAATACGATTTATTTTTCGACACAAAATAGGTGTAGTAAGATTAAACGATGAAGCACAGTCCGAAGCTTTCAGTTATTTTTATTTGATTTTTATTAGAATAAAGAGGAATTGAGGAAAGTCGATTGTCACTTTAAAAACAACCCCATTTTCCGAATCAAGACCCTGTGAAAACATAATAACAAGCAACTAAACAAGACACCGAATTGAACGCCTTAGTTTCAGAAAAACCTGTTATCAAAAATCGATTTAAGTACCTACCTACAGTTTCATTTGACATTCTGGAAAAAACGATAAGTCCCCTCCCTAGCTTGCAGTAGTGTTATTTCCCCTTGACCTTGTCATGTAAATCAAAAAGCAATTAATATACTTTTTTATGGTTAACGTTCACGAAATTTCTAGGATATTATTAAACACTAAATAATTCAAGAATGATTTTTTAAATAACACGAGTTAATGTGAGATTCCTTTACATGCTTGGGGCAGTCATTTAGCCATCTCCTTTGGCAAATGGATAGATCATGACCTGGGTTAGGACATTTTTATCCTGGTGGTAAGTTTCCGTGAGATAATTTCCGACCTCCACGGGGGTGAAGCCGAAACCGAAATGGTAGTAAGGATAAAATAAAAACTGGCTACGAATTATAACAACTTCGTTGACATAGCTAGGTACTTAAGATAATTATAAAAGGCCTTTTTCATTCTTACATCTTGCGAAATGGACCCTTTACAAAATATAGCAATTAGCACAGAATAAATAAGTAGCAGTATTATATCTCGGCAGCGATGCCTTGAAATATTTATCTATGGCTCGGTAGATAAACGTTCCACATCCGTGCGTAACTACGTACACTGAGATTTCAGCCGATTTGACCGATTTCGATTTTTTTTCAAATTTTTCGTGATTTCATTTCGGCCATTTTCTATAAATAAACTGTACTTATAAAGGTACTGTGCCTTTATACTGTTTTATTTCTTTCTTTCTTTTTTCTCGGTGTTCCAGTTTGAAAGTTAAACACTTTCTAAGAAGTAAAATTGTCAACCCATAACATTAAAAAAGTAACCTTTTTCATTAATTCCTTCCGTTGCCATCGCGAAGCTTCTTTAGTCAGGAAGCGATAGCCACTAAGATGAAGCGGAAAAACCAAGCCAACATTCCATAAATAATGACTAGCCGGATAGCTCTGAATCCATCAGTATTAAGTAAACTTGTTTCAGTTTAGTGAGGGGATTGCAGACAAGAGACTTTTTGCTGTCCAGATAGTAGGGGCCTGCGCCCACTGGCGACATAGCACGGCAAGAGATTTTTATGTGACGAATAGGAATATCACTTAATAGTATGACAATTCAATGATAATCTTTGTAGGTAAACAAAAGCTGCGATGTGTTTAGGCATGGCGTGTTGGCAGCGTTCGGAATGCCGGGGCATCCCTCAGGATGCTTTGGAAGAAGCGGTATGACTGTTATAGACGCCTAAGCCTTGATTTATTTTCACAAAAATAACTTAAATTGTTAATCGTCTATTTAATTGTGTTTAATGTTGCCGTATTTATGCGATTATCTGTTATACTTATAGCATGCAACATAGACTATATAGAGGCATGTACGAATATCTAATACACACACACACACACACACACTACACACACTTTTTATTTTGTATTCTTTCCTTTTATCTTATTTTTTTTTTTTCTCTTTCTACTTGTGTGCCTTTGCTTGTTGTGCCAAATAAATGTATTTTCTTTCTTTTCTTTCTTTAATATGGAAAGATGTATTTTGGTTTCTGAACTGTTTTCTTTTTATATTATGTATGTGCTCGCTTTTTCGTTCCGTCTCTATACGTGAGGACTTATTACAGATCACTGTTTACTACTCTATTACCATCTTGTGTTAATGCAGCTGTTAGTCCTCTATGTTTATTAAATAAATAAAAAGAGACGGAGCGCTATTTCGCGTCGTCGGTACGCTTCGTCGTGTCTAAGGATACCCCGGCTTCGTTGCCGTAAGTATGCAGTCACATGTAGTGATGCCGAAGGGTGCATGCCGGCTGCCATGCCGCCAGTGGTTCGGGCCCTAATTGGCCAACAACAGATACTTTTTATAAAAAATCTGTGTGAAAGATTTGGAACATTATTTTAAGGACAAAATGTTTTCAAAACTCAAAACTCAAAGCATTTATTTCAATTAAACCATTTACAGGCACTTTTGAATTGTCAAGGGGTCGGTCAGTCAAAAATATGAAGCTAGTTGCCCATTCCAAAGCGTAGTAGGTACCTATGGAGAAGAACGGGCAAGAAACTCCACGGACACTCTTTTAAATAAAAAAAATAATACAAAATATTGGTTACATCATTCATTTTGAAATTATGCATGTGAGAACAATGTAGAAAGACGTGCACGTTCGTAAAAGCGTCCGTAATAAAAAGAAAAAAATAAAGAATCATTCTAAAACTTAAAATAAATTAAAATAAGCCATGGCAGCTAAGAGATGACCAGTCCCAACTGACGGCGCCCGTTCACGAACATGACGCATGGATCATCACCATTCAGCTCAACCATTTTGAAGGGAGCTAAATGATCCAACACACGCGCCACCATCAGCGAGACATTTTCCAGTGCGCGAGCGCAGTGAGCGAGTTCCAAATGTTTGACTCAGATTTTCTTGGTGGCACTACTTTTTATATATTTAGAGGTCATCATCTGCCTAGCTTTTTCCCAACTACGTTGGGGTCAGCTTCCAGTCTAACCGGATGCAGCTGAATACCAGTATTTTATATGGAGCGACTGCCTATCTGACCTCCACAACCCAGTAATTGGGTGATACGATACCCCTTGGTAAGACTGGTTGTCAGACTTTCGGGCTTCTGACGACCCGTAACGACTGTCAAAGATCCACGAATGACAGCCGGGACCAACGGCTTAACGTGCTTTCCGAGGCACGGAGGAGTCTCGGTACGTAAAGATGGTCACCCATCCACAGACCAACCCCGGCAAGCGTAGCTTAACCTGACGGATCGACCCGTGCGGCAGTTATTACTTAGCCACGAGCTCCTCATATATTTAGAGGTGTAGTCTAAATAAATTGCTTATAAAAAATCAATAAGTATAGGCTAGGTAAGTGGTTTCAGTAAAACTTTGGATTTATTATTGGTAAGCCTTTATCTTTTGTAAGGCTGTTTACATTGTTGGTATTGCTAAATAGGAATTATTACACAGGTTTACACAGTCCCCAACCACGGCTGGATGCAAAATCATTAGATAGGAAAACCCATAATACTGATATTATCAGACGGACAGACGGAGTTGTTACAAGCCCAAAAAATACACTGTCTATCCTCAGTCACTTTTATATTACTCACACAATACAATTAGGCGATAGGGGTAGACTATTTTTGCCTCGAAAAAATTGGCTGCCGACAAAATTGTTGTCTAGCAATCTTGTCGCTCGTCTGCTCCCGACCTAAGCCCGGACGATAAACATAGTTCTTCATTGCACGCGCTGCCAGCAATTTGTTAAGCTTGACTTCTTCTTCGCTCAATAAATGAAGTGGAGCATATTCTTCGGTATTTTGGTTGAAGAATTTCACTAAACTTGGAACTTTTCTTATGTTTCAGAAACATTTTTTTTTTCTAGCATGGTCGAAAAAAAATCTAAATTGAGTTGTATATTTTTCTTTACGTTCTCACGTTAAGTTTTTAACTTTATAGTGACTTTACATAACGTTATGTTGTGTTATTAAAAAACACCAGACATGGAAAAACTATCCACCATTTAAAACACAGTATTTTTCCGTGCAGAAATCGAACCTGCAACGCATACTGCAGGAACCAATCGCTCAATCACTGTGACAACCATGCCATGAAATTAAAAATGAATTTACTATTTGGCCAAATGCTGGAGAGTGGCCAACTTTTCTTTATTTTCTACAACAGCTAACATACGATCCACTGGTAAAAGTGTTTCTACAATATTCTACATAAATACTTGACTAAGACCCACACTTTCAAATTCATGGCTAAGACATACATAAATAACATTACGCCTGTATTCCCCGAAGGGTTAGGCAGAGGTGTACCTATATTACACCTACATCTTGCCAGTTATGTTTAAGTCCCATGTAATAGGGTACGAGCCTATTTCCATCAACCGGGCACAAATCCAGACTCCAGACTGCTACTGAAAAATTCCAGATGTAAACACAAAATAACACTGCCCGACCAGGGAATCGAACCCAGTCCCTCATGCTCAGCAGTAGCGCTTGCGACCACTAGACTTACGAGGCAGTTATTTAAGTAATCTAACAGTCGAGCCAAAACCCTATAATATATAAATATCTCAGCACAAACTTGGTCACATACCTTATAAGTAAAACAACTCGTGAAGGTTTAAATTAGTCCTTATTAGTTGCTACTAGTTTTGTTGTGGTACAAGGGATAAACTTTTCATAGCTGACGAATAGAATAGAATATAATTTTATTTATTTCTCAGTATATGGTACATTGAGATCTTATATTAAACACTGTTTCACGCATACTACCATTGCTGGTGTAGAAATATTAGGTATATAATAAGCTAGGCACATGCAAATCAGAACTAGGTAGGGGAGACCGAGGGGTTTTGACACAGAGGTGATTTAAAACAGCACTGATTTCGCGGGATTTAAAACCGTTAGCGAGCTGGCACCGACAAAAATCAGCCGCTCCCCACCACCCGCCGAGCCCCGCAGGTCGCGTCCGTGCCTCTGACCCGCGGTTGTGTCGTTGTAGCTGCCACGTCGCAAAAATCGTGAAAAGTAAGTTTGAAACGTTTTTTTATGATACCTGTATTTTGATAATTCTTTTGTATTTTAGCTTGGGTTTTGTATGTTTCGAAAGCTCATTAACTAACGATTGAAACGATGGCGCTGGTAATACTAATTTCTTTGTGTTTAGCTTCTGGATTTTTGTTTGTATAAAGATTGGGAGGATTTTTCTCACTGAGGGGATTTGAAACAGACTGTTTCAACTCACCTCGCTTAAGTTTTGTATGGGTGATTGCTAATACGGTGTGGTCTATGTTTTTTTTTTTTTTGCAAATTTTGTTTCAGTGTGCCTACTGATTATAAAAAAGGAAGACTGATAGAGGTATGGGGGGTCGCGAAATTTACGATCTCGCCGTAGAGAAGTTACATTGCGTCAGAAAAGTCTGCATCGTACGGTTTCGAGCTACAACCTCCACCACACTTCACTCTACAGGGTATATTTAAAAAAAGACGGCTTATGAAGCTAATGAAACTCCGCGACACTGCAAAACAGCGACTCCTCCGTCAGTTGGATATTCCGAAAAGACTGTCTTTTCATCTTCAGCGGAGAACATACTTCGTGACTATCTCTTAAGCTGCGCTGCTGCTAACAAATTCTGTACAAAATATTGTAAAAATATGTTAGAATGTTTTATTTGAATAAATACCTTCAAATTGTATCGTCGTTTTTACTTTACAACCCTTAATTCTACTCAAATATCAATTGTTTCAACTCACCTCGACCCCTGTTTCAACATACCTCGGTATGAGGGGAGTTGAAACAAAATGACTTGTTACATTCGAATTCATTTTTCACCACAAAATTCATACTTACACGTTCTTTGTGACAGGTATTTGAAAGTGTAAGAAATAAACTATCGATTGGCACTAAACTCATACGATTAGTGTTTGTAGAATTTTGTGTATGAATTAAAATGTCAAAATTGTTTCAACTACCCTCGGTCTCCCCTACATTATAAGAATATTGTAAAAAAATATGAAATCTTGTATTAAGTTTATGAATTTATACTATTAATAGACTGATAGATTCATCAAAAATGCATTATTTATAATGTCAAAATATTAATAGTTAAATCAAAAATATAAATCATAATGTCGAAAATATAAGTCTTAATATCAAAGTTTTTTTTTTTGGTTTTTCTTAAATTTTGAGGAGGCTTTTGTCCACAGTGGCATGTCAGCCTCATCATAACTTAAACTATTCTAAACTACATCTACAAATACACTATATATTATTAATGTCTAAACAAATCAATAAGTAGGTTTGCTATCCCAGGTGAAGGTTGCGCTATCCAGTGCTGGGCACGCCACTATTGCGGCGATAAGTCCCCTCTTTGAGGAGTGGCTGGAGAGGCGCCACGGCGTCTTCACCTTCCGCCTGACGCAGGTCCTCACCGGACACGGCTGTTTCGGGAGGTACCTGTTTCGGATAAGGCGGGAGGAAACGCCCGGGTGTCATCACTACGTGGATCGCCCGGAGGACACGGTGGAGCATACGGTGGAGGTATGCCCGGCTTGGGCAGAGCACCGTCGTGTCTTCGTGGAGGCGATCAGTGGCAGGGATCTCTCGCGTCCGTCCCTGGTCCAGGCCATGGTACGGAGCGAGAGGGCATGGGAGGCCTTCACCTCCTTCTGCGAAGCAGTAATGCTCGCGAAGGAGGAGGCGGAGCGCGTAAGGGAGAGGCAAATTTCGCGCCCTCACGCCCCTAGCCGCCGCAGGAGGAGACGCCCTGGGCGTCGGGAATTGATTGCCGATTCCTGGCCACCGTAGGCGCGGGCTTGCGGACGGTGAGCAATGGGTAGCTCGCCGTCCGGTAAGGACCAGGCCCGGGTCGACGGCGCGTTGTGTTCCACGCGCGCCTCAAAGAGTGTCAGCGAGTGAAGGGGTCCGATGAGACCATTGCCTGCCGGGGTTGCGGGAAAGTCCGAAAGGGATACCGTGGCCCCCTGGCATTGCACAGGCAACAGAAGGAACACGGGTGGGTTTTAGTCAGTAAGAGTCTGACACGCCCTCCCGCTCCACCCAGAGCGGGAGACGTCATTTGATGATTTCCCACGCAAAAAAAAAAAAAAAAAACAAAAAGGTGAAGGTTGCGCTAAAACTTTAACATAAGGACCAATATCATATTCATTTACTTTTATTCTGCTCAACAGAAAAAGAATAAATAATAATGTCAAAATAAAAATAACAATATCCAAGAATTCATAATAATTTCAAAGTACTAATGTCATTAGCGGTTGAAGCCCGCAGGAATCCGCTGGATGTGGGAAACACAGAATCGGTTGAAATGGCCGTGCTTGGGGGAGGCCTATGTCCAACAATGGACATCTTTCGGAAACGATGATCTAAAGTCTTTCGTATCATAAGCTCTTTTGTTGAGTTCTACATAAACTGACCTTGTGACAAACCAGAATGTCAGATTGTCGTTTTTCTTTTTAGATTTTAAGTTAATATTATGGCACCTTCTTAACCCCGACGCAAAAAGAGGGATATTATAACTTAGACCGTTATGTGTGTCTGTCTGTTGCACCGTAGCTCTTAAACGGGTGAACCGATTTGAATGCGGTTTTTTTATTTGAAAGCAGGTTTTCTAGCGATGGTTCTTAGACATGTTTTATCAAAATCGGTTCAGCCGTTTGAAGATTATCAGCTCTTTTCTAGTTGATGAATGGATGTGAGCGTCTTCCACAGGTCTGAATGATTTGAAATTTGGTATTCTGTTACTTCAATGATATTAGAAGAACATAGTAACCTTGAACTGATGCTGCAGTATCACCTGGAATTTTCAGGATACCCCTTACCAACTTACAGCACAGGTATCGTGTTTGGGTTCATTGGATTTGTCTCAATTACTAGGTTATAAATAGATGACGAACAGGGACTGGTTGGACTTGGAGTAAGGAAAGAAAAATGAGGAAATGTTTGTGTAAGGAGTTTATAAATTTTAGTATAAGTTCACTTGTTAGGTCATGAGTTATCCCAAAAAATATTTGGCCTAGGTTTTAAGGGGGAGACTTTAACATATTATAATACATATCTTGAGGTCTTGTGTGGTGGCTAGTGGAAGGAAAACTTTGGTATGTTTTGCTGTTCGAGGTAGGTTAAAAACATAGGCTTTTAAAAAAAAAACCTCTACTAAAGTTGCTAGTATTTCTGGTCCTTCACAGGCTCACAAAAACCTAAAATGTGATAGATAACTGATACCCAAATTGATAATAAAAGGCTTTACTAACAAAGCGTAATGTAATCGTTGATAGTTCCAAATGGGGATGGCAGTGTAAGAAGGTACCTTTAGTGCAAATGTTGTTGAAGGAATTTTGATGCACAAAACTAATTTTCTAGGTAGCAGCCAACATCAGGAATCCAATTCCAGTAATTAAAAACGTTAAAAATATAGTCTCAATCTCATCTAAGCGACAATCAATGTCTATAATGTGTCAAAATTGTAGGTAAATTAGGAGTATTCTTGACAGATGGAGACTAAGATAACGTTTTTATAATTACGGGAATTGGCTCTCTGAATCTTTAGCCAATGCAAAAAAAAACCACTAAATGTCATCAAACAGCTGCCTCCTTTTACTTGCACCCTAATAGTGCGCTAATTACCGTTAGTTATCAAGGATGCGCCAGGGTGCCGGCACACTCTTCGAGGGCACTGGACCAGCGCCATTACAGTCTCTTGGATTTATCCGTTTGTTTTTAACATACTCATTCTTGTTGGCAGATTATGTTGGCATGGAAACGAAAGGATGAGATACCACCGATACCGATGCCGATATAGTTGGTCAGACATGTTGAGAAGATGAATGAAAGGCGACAAAAAAGTTGTATTTACAAGGCAAATGTTCGACGCCCTCGGAAGACTTATTGGTGATGTTCTTCAGCGTGCGTGTATGATCATGATCAGAGATGTATGACCGTAAACGAAGCAAAATTAGTATTTAAGGATCGTAAGACACCTGCTGAACTAATCTACAGAACACCTGTAGTTTCTACCTACCCCCGTGGGAAGAAAGCGTGAGTTTATGTATGTGTATAATTATTTGCACTTTATTTTTATGGGTAGTCTTTGTGGCTAACCAGCTAACAAAGAATTCCGATAAAAAAAAAATGCATTTATTATAAATATTAATAATATAGTATTACAGCATGGGGCAGAGCAACAAAAACTAAAATATTAAGAATAGAAAGAGCACAAAGAGCCATACTTAAAGTAATGAATAGAAAACCCTACACATTCTCTCTCCCTAGAGGGACTGTGCTTACACGGAGTCTCTTTCAAATTCAATTCAAATTCAAAATATTTTATTTCACATAAACCTACATGGGCACTTATGAAACGTCAGAAGCTAGGTGCACGGTTCCAATTGGTCGTTTCCTATGGAGAAGAGCCGGCAAGAAACTCCACGGTTATTCTTTTAAAAATAATTGGTTTTTACAATATTTTCAGTGTTATTAGGTATGGGGAGGACAGTGTAGGTCTTTCAACAAGTACCAGGTACCTACTTAACAAAATAATTATGGTCAGCAAATATACAGTCCACTAAGCCTACAGCGTTGTCACATTCACAAAATAGAAAATAATCTATTTATAGATGAATAAATTATTAAAAATAAAAACGTATTATAAACGAAATGACGTGATTGCTATTACAATTCTGAATAATTATCATGTTCACAAAAGCCACTAATAAAGATTTGAAGTTAAATTGTAGGTACATATATAATGTCAAATAATAGCGTGATTATGTCAAGGAAGAGTGTAAAAATAAAAATGTAAAAATATATATATAAACATGGTACTCAACATTTGGATACTCTACTTACATACATCACCTAATTGCCCACGCACCCCGATTTTGATAACATACAACACACATTTAAAATGCGCGCACGCTCGGCTCAACACCGAGACTAGAAAATCCAGTGCGCGATATAATCCCGCCGCGATATTTTTACGTCCGTGAGAACGTGGGCTAATAGTGTATAAGAATTTTGTGACCGTACACTGTTTCTCAGTGTACAAAAAAATTTAGTATACTTTTACAACAAACCTAATTAACTGTATAACTCTCTTCCAACTGATTGTTGCTGTAACTATCTGTAATGTTTTATGAAAAAACATATTTGATTTGAATTTTAATAAAGTAGCATCATGTTTGCACATCTACATATTATAGTTATTAGTTATAAATCGGCAATTCATTAAGCGGATTTACGAGAGGTCATTTGCAACCAAATGATCCCTTTTGACTCGAATGCAAATGTCAAAAAAAAAAACGAATAATTAGACATTTTATATTTTTATTTCATAAATTTTAAAATACTCGAAAATTATTGACATTGGCATAGGGATCATCAGGGGTAATTTGGTTGTAAATGACCTCTTTTACATCCCCTTAATGGATTGCCGACATATAACCAATATTTATGTATAAATATAGGTATATAGGATGATTGCACGAGAAAACATCTTTACAGTACGAGCACGAGACCCATTTAGATTTCTACGTTTATTTTTGTCTAGCATTGCTTTGAAATGGAATATTGTTAAAATATGTACGTCATAACGCAGTAAAAACTAATTGATCGCTATAGCAGCTGAGCTATTGGTTTTCTGCGCTACTTGCAACGGTTTCTTGGAATTCTGTCTGGTAGAATTAATAACATAGCCGGTCTTTAACTCACTCGTCGCCATTTTTGAATCAAACTATACATGTGGTATAGATTCAATTCGGAGAAAGGGGTCATGCTTCAAACGTTTTCAGCCTTTTTACAAAACAAGCTCTAAAAAAACAAAATAAACTTTTTATCATCAGGTTTTAACCATACAAATTGCTTAATTCACTAAATGTATGTTAGTACAAAAATTAGGCAAACACACCCAATCATGTTGATAACTGGATACAACCACCCCATTTTTGAATTTCGTACTCATTTCAGAGTTTAAAGTTCTAATTACAAAAACTAACGTCAAACAAGTCTTAGTTGTCAGTTTTATAATAAAAACTTTACCGTGCTCTGTGAACTTTTACCGGCTTCTGGCTAAGTAATAACAGCCGCATGGGTCGATCAATCAGGTTAAGCTACGGTTCGTGGATGGGTGACCATCTTTACATACCAAGACCCTTTGTGTCTCGGAAAGCACGTTAAGCCGTTGCATTTGTAGATCTTTGACAGTCGTTACGGCTCGTCAGAAGCCCGATAGTCTGACAACTAGTCTTAACAATGGGTATCGTATTACCCAGTAACTGGGTTGTGGAGGTCAGACAGGCAGTCGCTCCATGTAAAATATTCAGCTGAATCCGGTTAGACTGGAAGCCGACCCAAACATAGTTGGGAACAGGCTAGGCAGATTATGACCGTGCTCTGAACAAAGTTTAAAATACGACGAGCGCGAAGGTTTATGCTTGAACGAAAATTAGAACTCATTTTTATTAAGACGGTTTTTTATTTTAAATTATCTGCTATTCCATTCACCCAGAGTTAATCAGGAGATTTATGAAACTCATACATTTTATTGATCTGAGATCAATTCCTTATTACCATAAGATTTCTTGAAGCGACATTATTTAGTTCAATAAATCTTCTGCCTACTACAAAAAGGTGTAAAAATACTCTTCGTAATTTCCACCTATAAACCGGCCACTCGATCATTAACACAATAAAAAATCTTTGACACGTAAAAAAATGTTTCATTTAAATTTCAAATGTTACAGTTATGAATTAAGCATAAGTGGTAGTTTTGTGAAATAAATCAATTACAATGTGGTAATTGTTTACATCGGCGTGCGGCCGGTAGAAACTCGTGCGCAGTCTTCTGCTTAGCGGTTAGAGGAAAATTGTACGAGGAACGGTGATACTTGATACTTGATGGAATTTCTCCGCATGCACGAGAAATTTGTAGCTAGGTCTCTGGATAGGGCAGAATTTTTTTTTTTTAAACGACTTCGAATAAGGAAGAGGCATGGTCGTCTGTATGTATTTATTTATCAAAAAAACCTTTTTTACAAAAAAAAAAAAAAAAACAATACAAAGTAAAAAAGATACTTTAATTTTGGCAGTCGGCGGGTGGCAAAAAACTAAAATACAGATCCAAAAACACCGACATCCGAAATTAAAGTTATTTTTCACGTTTGTGTTTTAAGCCTTGTTTATTTTTTTTTTTTGTTTTTTATTTTAGTTTACAAACTCCGTTAAAAACTAAGAGTTCGTAATTAAACAAGGATTGACGCATGAGGGACTATTACCAACCCAGTTTTTTTTTTTAAGTTATTACAAAAATACGGTGGAGAACTGGAATGCATCACTGATGTCTAACTGATATCTATAATTAGTAAGTAAGTACTCTCATAATAATATCTTAAAGTTCTTATGAAATCAAAATAGCACCTAAGTGACAGACTTTATTCACGCGAAATTAAAAAACTTCATCAAAAAACACTTTCCGTTATAAAATAATACTCTAAAATAACTTGTTCCTATTAAAGTACAGTTTTCAATAATTTTAATGTTATCTGTGGTGGAGACATCAGTGTGGCACGTACCTCCGCGGTAAGCTTTTGAATTTTGGGCGCCATATTACCGATAATTTTGATTGTGTTTTTGATAAATTGCATAAGTTTATATATAGAGTAGTGTATGAAACTGCACATAACTAGATATCAAAACACTGTGATACTATTATAAATTATAAATCTCGCCTGGCGGCTCGGTTTATAAACTCGCATTCGTGTTTTAATAACCCCTGATATACAGGGTGGCAGGGACATCGACGCGAAAACTGATACCATGGATTCAGTACGTGGTTCTGAAACGTAGGTATTGCAGTTTTCTATGACACGGCAGTTTCTTTTTAATAACCGGCGAAATATTTCGCCGGTTATTTAAAAAAAAACTACTATCATAAATCCTATACAAATGGTGATAAGTTAATAACACATCCATATCAGTCTATTGTTTTCTTTCAATAAAGATACAATCTACAATTGACTATGGAATAAACTAAATTACCAAATATTATATTCGGGGCCCCGTAGATATTCTTTGACATTCATCATTGTCAATGATGTGGTCACTGCACCATGACCGCAACAAAGCTAAACTATCAAGACCTCTCAATCCGTCTACAAAGCGTGTTTTCGAATGCTGAGCGCCGCCTGCGCACCACTCGTTCGTATCAGTATCTCTAGGTCACTCGCGGTAGCTCGTCTTTCACTCAATCGTGAATGAACGAAGTGACAACGAAAACAATCGATTTAAAATTCGAATTGAATGAACTTTTTGGGGAAGTTGAGGTTTTGTGTCACGAAAAATTTATGAAAACTGTGTTGGGAAAGTGATGTGATATTTTTTTCGGCTTAGTCCATTTTATGTGAAGTGTTTTGTGATTAATATTGGTGATAATTTGATATTATTTGTGGACAAAACTTTTCATAGTAAAAGGTACAGTGACTTTTTTATACAATATATTTTTTATTTTAAGAACTTTGAATTTAAAAAAAAACGTTTATTTTTTTCGTATTTTAAGTCAATTATTAATTACGATTTCGATGTTATTAGAGCCAACCACTCACAGTCACATCAGCTAACATGAAATTAGACACAAGAATTATTGTTGTGAGATTATATCAGGCTTTCCTTAACCTCCCCCAGACTTTTATTTGATTCTAATTTATGTCGCCGCATTATTTCACGCAAATCATTAAATGTCAGTATTTTTTATCTAAAAACGAAACGAACGTTATCCGGAAAAGAACCGGAGTTACCGACATAGCCTGCAGAATAAGCAAGCTGAAGTAGCAGTGGGCTGGCCACGTCTGTCGAAGGACCGCCGATGGCCGGTGGAGCAGACGACTCCTAGAGTGTCGACCGCGTATCGGCAAACGTACTGTGGGACGCTCCCAGTTAGATGGACCGATGATCTTAAAAAGTTGGCTGGAATAGACTGGATGCGGAGGTCGGAGGTATTGTGATTGGCGCAGCGTGGGAGAGGCCTATGTCCAACACTGGACTGAAGATAGGCTGAATGTATTGAAATTATTATCTTAATTTTTTATTAATTTTAATAAAACTTATTACTAGTACATTTAGTTCTCACAACATCGTAATTTTTTTCATCGAGTATTTTCATTCTTACAACTACTTTTGTTTACAATAACAAACATAAGCAAACCACATAAAAAAACATCACATTTTCATTCTAATCTTTTCGTTCAAAAGAATTTTGGTCTGTGGTTCGTAAGATAGGACTAATTGATGCAACATTTTATCTTATCATATCACTTCACCTATCCTACATACATTGTTAGAGTCAGCAATTCTTATCTTAGCTTTCCACCTGACAGCATCCTGACCCTACCTGGCCAGGAACCTTGCATGACTGGACTGATTACAAAAGCTGTGTCAAGAGTTCCCTATCTCTATTTTTTTTTTGGTAAAAACGTTGCCTCACACTAGGAATATCTCCTGTATCGTGGGTACGTTTACAAACATTTGAACTCACATCACAAACAGCCAGACCCAGAGCAACGACTTGTAGGTCATACAAATATTTGTTCCATGCGGGAATCGAACCCGCGACACGCAGTGCAGCAGTCAATCGCTTAATCACTGCGCCATCCGTGCCGTGTGTGTTACTTTTGACTGGTCGATTACGGCTCTAATTAGTACCTACTTTAAAATTACAGGTTACCGTACTGAGATAAGGGCATTCCATAGAGAGCAATTGCAGACACAATTTTAAAAACTGACTAGCTTGTCTCCACGGCTTGCCCGCGTAGGGGTTGGAAATTATCTCATGTAATTTCATGTGGAGCTATTGCCATTTTCATCATCATAAAGATTGGAAGCCTTATTCCACCCACTGCTGCTATACGGCCTTCTCCCAAGCCATAAACCGGGACAAATCCAAACGATTAACTGCTGATGAGAATTAATTCAAAAACTTTACGCATAAGTCTCGATCCTGTGGGAAAATTGAGACAAAAAGTATTCTATAGTATTCACTGGTCTTGGTCTACCCTTGAGCCTAATTTCAGCCGAGTTAGCGTGAAATAGTAACAAACTAACAAACTCACTTTCGCATTTATAATAGGTATTAGTTAGGATTAGAATTTATAACATCCTCGAGTCTATGTCAGTTTAAATTGAACTTAAAACATAACTTATATTTTAAATAAATCTCCAGTCATATTTCTATTTAACACCATAAAAGAAAATAGCCATGACAGAAAAGATTAATCGAGCATTTTATTGGTTCAAGCTTTTTAATAACACGTCTTCTGAGAAATAAATACACTTCCATTTATGTTAGAGATTTATCCATATATACAGAGTTCCTTGGCCTTTTCTGCCGATTATTTGTGCCTAACAAATACATTGGACACCGTCAGAGCCGCCGAAACAGTCTGTTTGCGCAACTATCCTCTAAAATTGTAGCCAGAGCCTAATCCCCAGTCTATCGTTCTTTAAAGATGCTAAATGCCCTTCTGACTGCCAACCCTGAACGTGATGTGTTTGCGGATGAATGGAGTAAAATTATGCGTGTACCTATGTCTGGTGTTCTGTGAGAGAAATTATGCCACAAATGTCCACTGTTCCATGTTAGTTTTAAACTAAATTATTTTCATAGTAATAATTGATTCTATGTTAATTAATGTAATTGGTGTTGTGCCGTTTTAATTAACTATAAATAAATACTACAAATACACTTCTTGTTATAAAGTTCTCCTTTGTATGTTCCCAGAATCACCAGAAATGCTGGCGGTATTGATCCGTAATGAGTGCTAAAGTAAGGCCATTTTAATAGTTAACCTTTGACGTCTGTCAGTTTAGTGAAAGCAAATCGTAAAATTACTCGTATCGGTCATTATTACAATAAATATGTAATCGTAATTAAAGAAAGTTAAGCAATTTTGCAGTTCTAACAAAATGAAAAAATATATTATTTTATGCCCGGCGTTACAAGGTTACGTTGTTGAATTTTGATGAATTGTCAAATGTTACCTATTAAAATGGCCATACTTTAGTATTTGTAGTCTTATTGTATAGGATAATAGCAAAATAAGTTTAAACACTAATACTATAAAGACTGACCAGTTTTGTTTTTTTGTTTGTAATAAATAAACTCAAAAACTATTGGACTGATTTAAAAAGATATTTTACTACTTTATTTATTTTTGTAGCGCATCTTTAACTGACCTTTTTTTTTTTTTTTTTTGGGTGGGAAATCATCAAATGACGTCTCCCGGCGTGTCAGACTCTTACTGACTAAAACCCACCCGTGTTCCTTCTGTTGCCTGTGCAACGCCAGGGGGCCACGGCCTTTCGGACTTTCCCGCAACCCCGGTAGGCAATGGTCTCATCGGACCCCTTCACTCACTGACACTCTTTGAGGCGCGCGTGGAACACAACGCGCCGTCGACCCGGGCTTGGTCCTTACCGGACGGCGAGCTACCCACTGCCCACCGTCCGCAAGACCGCGCCTACGGTGGCCGGGAATCGGCAATAGATTCCCGACGCCCAGGGCGTCTCCTCCTGCGGCGGCTAGGGGCGTGAGGGCGCGAAATTTGCCTCTCCCTCACGCGCTCCGCCTCCTCCTTCGCGAGCATTACTGCTTCGCAGAAGGAGGTGACGGCCTCCCATGCCCTCTCGCTCCGTATGGTCATGGACCTGGACCAGGGCCGGACGCGAGAGATCCCCGCCACCGATCGCCTCCACGAGGACACATCTCGTAGCTGACCTGCGAGGTCATGACTACTTAACTGGGCTTTCCAGTAACTGCCTTAAGCTACTACACTCAAAGCCTCCAGAAAGGCCAAAAACTATGCTAATTAAAACTAGGCGAGCACTCGCTAAGGGCACCCCCTGTGGGGTACGAACGTCGGCTTAGGGCGTCGCTGGGTGAGGACAACAAGATGGGACAGGCTGGATCAAACATATATTATTATTAATCGGGGAATGTAAACTACTGGCTCAGTATCGACGCGTGCTGGCGCATCGTCGAGCAAGGGTCGGGGAGGGGGAGTATTATTTACTCGGGAGGGTCGCGATCGCGGAGGACCTCGGTGGCGAAGTCAGAATGCGGGTCGGTGTGTGTGTTTGTGCACTGTACTGATTTCCCTGTACTTATATCGAGGAGGGTTATGGGGTCGTCTGGGTCGGTAAGGATTTGCCTCAGGCGGCGGATCTGACTGATTCTACTAGGGACATAACTGGCGGCCTCGAAAACCAGAGGGTTGCGATGTTTGGCGGCGGGATCAACAAACGCTTAGAATTGCGTTTTATAAACTGAGATGGATAGTGGGGAGTTTCAAGTCGAGATGGAGGATCTCGTTTCTAACGTACCAGACACCAATGATCTTTCAAAGAAATCTATTTTGGAGCGTTTGCATCCTACGGATATGGTGGGGCTTTGCTTGTGCAACGACCGCTCCCGCATAGGTCACGATGGGACGAATTCACGCCGTGTAGGTACGCAATTTTCACTTGAGTGACAATATACTACGTGCATTCAGGATGGAATGGAGTCTACCTAGAGCAAAAGCGGCTCGCGAGCTTGCCTGTTTTATGCGCTCTTTGAAGGAGAGATGCTGGTCGAGGATAGCACCTAGGTATTTGGCTCGCTTCTCTCAGGGGAAAGGCTTTCCGAACATAGTGATTGGACGGGGGGGTTTCCACCTTTTGAACGAGAAAAGAGAACCGCTTGACTTTTGTCTGAGTTAACTTCAATCCTCCACTTTCCAAACTAGGCACCGAGCTTGTCGACTGAGGTTTGGAGAGTGTGGGTATCGAGTCAGAGCCGGAACCCTTGTTGGCCGTATCGTCTGTGAACAGAGCCAACTGCGCCTTTCTACTCTTTGGGATATCGGTGGTGAATAGCGTAAAGATAAGAGGGGAGAACACAGAGCCCTGAGGGACTCTTGCGCGGATAGGACGGAGAGAGGATATCGCTCGATGCGATAGCGGAAAGTGTGGTTCGACAAAAAGTTCCGTAAGATGAACACGTGATGATCTGGCACTCAGAGTTTGTAGACCTTATATAATAAGCCGTTGTGCCAGACTTTGTCGAACGCTTTCGCTATATCGAATAACACTGCACTGGTTATCAAACCACGTTGGAAACCAGCGCTTATGTGTTCTATAACTGGTGGGCCTGATGCACACTAGAGTGCTGGGTCCGAAACCCCAACTGTTCGTTGGGGATGAGGCCCTTGGTTTCGGCATAGTTTCTGAGACGTTTATAATTAAGCCTCTCATAGACTTTGCCGTGTACCTTGAGCAGACTGATGAGGCAGTAACTCGACGGCTTGGTCTTTGGCTTGCCGGGCTTTGGGATGCCGATGACTGTGGCCTCTTTTCACGCTTGTCGAAAGATGTTATTTTCATAAATGCTTAGTTATGGATTTGGAATGTATATCACTAGCTAAATCAAGATATGAGGCTAATACCTTAGTTAATGAAGTTGTGAGAGAATTACATATCAATTATCGTGGGTGGCACAAATTATATTCTGATGGGTCTAAGGGTGCTCATGATGCTCATGCTCATGACATAACGCTGCACACAATGTGCAGCGTTTTACGATCCAAGTTGTAATTATACAGCATGTTTTAAAATAATGTCAGATGTATCCGTCATGACGTTGGAACTCATTCCAATTTTGCAGGCCTTGTTCTATGCAACAGAGGAAAAAATTGATAAGGTCGTTATATTTACGGACAGAAAAAGTGCACTGCACCACGTAGCTCGATGCACCTCTGGCTTCAGAGGTACATCGATAGCTTACGACATTTTACGAGTAAAACATATTTCCAAGTTAATTGGTAATAGCATAGAGTTGAAGTTGCAATGGGTTCCAGCGCATGTTGGTTTACGGGGTAGTGAGGAAGCTGATTGTTCATCAAAATTGGCAGCGAAGGAAGGAGTCGAGCTGAATTTTGTACCAGATTACGTAGAATATGTTTCAAAATTCAAAATAAAAAGTTTTAATAACTGAAAACAACATTTTAATAGTAAGTCAGTAGACAAAGGAATATGGTACAAAACAGTTCAAAATGAGCTCCCTCAAGAGCCCTGGTTTGACAGTAGCAGATTAAGTAGAACTTATGTGAAGTTAGCTCTAAGATTACGGTCTGGACACTATCCATCGGCAAAGTTTGCATTTCTCATGAAGAAAGTAAGTTCTCCCAACTGCAACACATGCAATGTACTTGAGGATGTATATCATTTGCTGATGGATTGTGTCAAGAACCAAGAGGAAAGGAGACATCTAATCAATGAGTTAAATTTAAATATATCACAGGTAGGTTTAATTCAATCAATTTTAGCACAACCAAAGTCAGATGTGGCGAAGAGATTTAGCGAGTTGGTGTACTTTATTGATTAAGTTTCTCCTTTTTTAATTTAAAATAAAAGGCATTTTAGCGTAGTAGTATGTATAAGGCAAGATGGGGTTGGCGTATTCATTGGGATAAAAAGCCCAATTAAATCAATAAAAAATATTTAAAAAAATGTGCTTAGGGCATTGAAGATGGTGGCCAATTTCATTATCAGAGGGGCAGGGAATAGTTGGATCACCCTATTAGTGATTTTATCAGAACCGGAGTCTTTCACTACTATAGGACCACTGAGTAGCATAGGCTAAACGGTGGAAGCCGCTTACGGTAGCTAAATTGAATAAATTGATGTTGGTGTATTTAAAGCGATGGAATGGATCTTTGCTGTTAATACAAAGCTATCTACAGAGTTTACAAGGAATATTTTATAGGCGTATATTCGTCTCTTATGTTTCCTTTTAGTACGTCTAGCAAAAAATGGGCCGCTAAACTCTCCATCAATCTCTATGACGGTTGTCTTCTGAACACGTTACCAGCTGTTTTTTTTTTACTCGTACCTACTAAACTCCATTTATTATAGCATTAGCAAAATAACGATAAAATAACGACAGTTTTTGCGTAATATTGTTGAAACGACTGCACTTTAGAGTTATTTTTTTTAAATGTAAATGGTATATAGCTATTACTAATTGTTGTGAAATAACGGAATTTATTAAAAGTTTTAATCGAAATAACGAAAGGGCGGTAACTGTTATTTTTCTAATGTTTTATTAAATGGAGTATAGCGTGAAAAGAAGAAAGTTATTTTAGTAACAGAAGTGCATCTTCGGAAATACTTCTCAAAGCGCTTAAGCAATTAAATAGGTATTAGAGAGCATATTAAGAGGGTTTATACTGAGTGGGCAACGTCGCAAACAGCTGTCAAATATTTCGCTGTTTTGATTAATTTGGCAACATTACTAAATGGAAATAAGAAATTTGGCTAACTAGTGAACTAGAATATTAATAATGAATTGCAATTATAACACTTAATTAGATATTAAGGCATTAGGAAAGTTTCCATATACTTTTTTTGCACTTAATTACGATATGAATTAATGGATTTCTTAATCAATATTTTAGTTCACTAGTTAGCCATATTTCTTATTTCCATACAGTAATATTGCCAAATTAATCAAAACAGCGAGTTATTTGACAGATATTTGCGACGTTGCCAACTTTCAGAAACTTTCTATAAGTTATGCAGTGTAATTACTACGTAAAGTCATCAATTGTTATTGATGTTATGAAGTATAACAAACTATAAAACGAATCTTAATAGCTTTGTCCATATTACGAGGTCATTAATGCTTATCAAGATTTACTGAGATCTTGAGATTGGTTGTAATAATAACAGTTATTAAAGTTAAATGAACATTACTCTATGTAAATGCAAGGGTAAAAACGATATTATTAATATTAAAATGGTTTAGTTAAAGCACCTCGTTTGTAGAAAGTGTTAATTACGTTGATATAAATTATACCCATCGGTCGGTTAGTGTCACTTAGGCTTGTATAAATAAATCACACTCAACATAGCACTTAGGCTGTGCACAGACTGACCGAGACCGTCTATTAAAAACACTATCACTCAGTGAGGACAAAGACGGTACAAATGAATCATAGACAAAGATGACAAAATGTACCGAAAAACCTGTTTTGACATAAGAAAGAACATATTGGTGTCGATTCCCTTGTTCACAAACTATACTAAATTTAACTTCAGTGCATCTTTTTCTTTCTATTTATATAAGAAAAGGACAGAAAATACCTTTTAGTTTAGTCCTGACAAATTAATCAGCCCCTGACACTAATCCATACAAGTTTAGACGTGATTAAAAACTTGCCCACTACAATTACGTCAATTTACGTGAGGTGTGGTAATTTGACAGGACTAAACTAAAATTTATCTTCTGTCCTTTTCTTTATGAAATAGAAAGGAAAAGATGCACTGAACTTAAATTTAGTTTAGTTTGTGAACAACAGAATCGGCACTAATGTCCTTTCTATGATAGATGTCTATCAGTGTACAGACTAAAACACATAAAACGGTGAAGAAAAACATCGTGAGGAAACCGGCATGTCTTAGAACCAAAAATTCGAAGACATGTGACATCTACCAACCCGCACCGGGCTGGTGTGGTAGATTACAGCCCACTCCTCGAAGAGAGCAGGTCTCCAGTGGGAACTTTATAGGCTGATTATGCTGTCTAAGGCTGTGGCGCAAACATAGATATTTAATTAAAAATTAAATTAGACATGTAAGTTACTTTGTAGTTATACAGGGTGATTGGAAGATGGGTGCAAAGCTTTAAGGCGAAGATAGTACAGACCATTTGGAACCATTTAAGCCATGGTTGTCTACCTTACCAATTTTTTTAACCTAATATTTCGTTAATTCCCAAAATTGTGTGTAAACTGCATAATTATGGCAAAATTGAATGATATATGAGTTAATTTTTTATTTATTTAATCAAAGTAATGTGTAAGCAATCAAGCAAAACATTTTTTAGGCTTCTGTGAACATTAGACATTTTTTACAGACATTTAAAGTTCAGAATATTTGTATCAATACGTTTTTAAAACTTATAAAAAAAAAAAATTGGTAAGACTTCGTCTAAGACAACCATGGCTTAAATGGTTCTAAATTGTCTATACTATCTTCGCCTTAAAGCTTTGCACCCATCTTCCAATCACCCTGTATAAAACAAAATGAAGTCACAACAATACAATCTCGACTCAGAACAGAACAAAACAACAAAACTGTTACACTCAGCCTTTAGCAGTAGAATTTCTAGATGCAGTCAAATCGTTAACGTCACATTAATTTATGTTAATCAATCAAATTGTTTAAGTTCTCTTAAAAAGTTTTAAATAACTTGTTTCACTCTTAAATTATATACAGCCGCGTGGTAGACATTTATTAAACTAGCTTTAATGCTGTTTATTATTACTTGGCTTATCACCTGAATACTAAACGTGTTTCTAAGAGGTTTGACACTTATTTTAAATCAAAGTCAGTACGAAACTGCTCAGCGGATCAGATGCTACTGTATGTAAGATTAATAAAGTAGGCAATATTGTGTTGTGTTTGATAGTATAGGTAGGTAGATACCATAATGCATTTAGATTACTGATAGTTTCTGCTTACTTGAATATGAAAGTAAGTACGTCTATGTTTTTGAAAGTTAAATAATACAAATAATACAGTATATTGTTATTGGGGTATTCCATCAGGAATTTTTCAGTAGCAGCCCGGAGTCTGAATTTGTGCGCCCTATCGTAACAAGGTCCAGTTGAAAACCAGCGTCAGACACTAGTTGTCTGGCATTTATGCTAAACTGGCCCTATTTGGCGCAGCCGTGAGGCACACAGTACTATTCTGTTTTTTGTACCTGATTCAAATAAATGTATTTTCTTTCTTTCTTTCTTTCTTTCTTTCTTTCCCTATTTCATGGGAATTAAACATAACTGGCGAAATGTGGGTGTACTGTCGGTACACCTCTACCAAACCTTCCCGGGTTTACAGGCATGATGTTATGTTAAATGAAAATTATCCAATCTGAAAAACAATGTTTTTAAATATCATCCTAACTTGTATTGCCTACATTTAGAAATGCGACAATTTACTATCCCATGCACGTTGATGCTAAGTCCAATTTCAGCCAACCTAAACTAGTCGGTTACCAATCGTTAAAACAATCCACAATACAAACAACTTCCTGACCACAACACAACACAACATCATTGTTGAAATCAATGCAGGAGTTTACGAGAACACCACAAAAACCTAACACATACATACATACATAGGAAGTAACACGTAACCGTTTCGCTTCGTCGCGGTCGGGTAAGAAGTCTATCCATCATATGATTTGTGACATCACTGAGGAAGGAGGGTAGGAAACTGTCTGTGTATCATCATAATCAGTATATTATAAATGACCACTGCTAAACTTTCCAACTGCACGTAATTAGGCCCCATTTATACAATGCCAGTTTCTTGCCTGTGCAAGACAACAAATGACTTGCATCGTCTAAACACTGTTTAGATTAGATGATTTGTATATTTACCTCAAATTTTGTAAATCAGGGTTTAGAACATAAAACGACGCCTGTATTTTCCGAAGAATTAGGCAGGGATTAGCTATAGTTTATTTATTTCATTTTTCTTTTACATTATATCGAAATGTATTTATTAAAAACAAAAATAACATGAAGACATATATTTAAAAAAAAGAATAGTGACAGGTTTCATAATTGCAAATTAAATTAAATTTAGGGACATTAATGGCGATATAAAATTCAAGAAAAAGAAAAACAAATGTCAATAAAAAGCAACAACCTTAACAGTCCCTTAGATATAGGTAGGTATCAAGTGTTATTATGTGTATTGTGTAGTTCTTTAAAGTAGTCATTATACGATACTCATTGTGGAATTCTCACCATGGTTCATAAGGCCCTTTTTTATGACAAAATCAGTATTCACATTGTGAGCGTAACTACCTCCCCATAGAGATATACTGTACCGAAGCTTTGACTCAAAAACGCAAGTACACCCACATTTTGCCAGTTAATTTATTTATTTAAAATTTTCACACTCAAAAAAAGTACAAAGGTGGACTTAATGCCTTAGGCATTCTCTACCAGTCAACCAAGGGTGGTGAAGAGATTAGATGGCAGGAGCTCTGTTCGAGAGGAACAAAGAAAAAACATTTTTTATTAAAATATATAATTAGAAATAGTTATAATACACATAAATACATATTTAATAAAATATATACCCATATTATATATATACCTATTTATACAATCAAGGGAGAGAGGTGTTGAGATTACTCTTTAATTTGACAAAAAACTGCAATTTCCGCTTAAATGCATACCGGCTGGTGGCCGTCCTGATATCAAGAGGAAGCACAATCCATAGAAGAATGGACTGAATATGAAAGGAAGAATGAACAAAGTCAGAAGTATGAGAAGGACAAAGTAGGAGAAGAATGTTAGAAGAACGCAGATTCTTAGTGTGTGAAGAACATAGATATTGGAAGTGAGACGTAAGATAAGAAGGAGGAGTGGGAGAGTTGAGAAGGGAGGAAAGCGTGGTCAAAGCGCGCATACTTCTTCTTTGGCTAATGGACATCCATTTGAGCTCAGACCTATAGCTCGACACATGATCATATTTCCTGAGGTTGAATATGAACCGGATACAATTGTTGAGCAGTCTGTCGAGCTTATCCAGCAAAACCGAATGCAAGTCAAAGTAACACACGTCACCATATTCGATGATAGAGAAAATCAAAGTCTGCACAAGCATAGTTTTCGTCTTAGCGGGTAAAAAGTTTCTCAGACGATACAGGGATCGCAGAGTACCGTTGACCCTTTGACTAACACTAGAGACCTGGCGTTGCCAGCTAAGCGTTGAGTCAAGATGCAAACCGAGATCTTTCATAGTAGAGGTAAAGGGTATGGCCAGTTATGTTTAAGTCCCATGTAATAGGGGGCGAGTGTATTGTCATCAATTGGCCACAAATCCAGACTCTGGGGAACTCCAAACAGAAAAACCCAACAACACTTTGCCCGAGCCACCGGGCAACTGCCCAACGATTAATGTCGGATAGTCTTACATAATAATATGTCGTTCTACTAAATTTAAATTAAACTCTAATTTCCCGATGCAGGATTTGTGTGTCAGGTATCTGATGTTTAGTTCGCATGTGGCGATGGGCACAAATTCCAGACTCTGTGCTGCTACAGAGATATTCCAGATGGAAAAGTCCAATAACACTTTGCCCGACCCGGGAATCGAACCCAGGGCCTCATGCTCAGCATTGGCGCTAAATGGTCCAAATATTCAATAATGCAACTATCACCATGCTTGAGATTGGTAATCGTCAATCAATCAACTCAGCCTATTATTTACTATTATTAGTCTACCGCTGGACATAGTCCTCTCCCGAATTGCGTTACAATTAACACCTGTTACTATCCACCACTTGGTATTTTGATTTATTTGTTTAATTACTAGTGCATGACGTATCAAACTAATTGAATTATTTCTAAATCAATTCTGCTTCTGAATGAATGATCCGATGAATTTCTATTTCTGCTTCATCATCATCCTTTTCCCAACTAAACGTTGGAGTCGGGTTCCCGTCAAAATCAAAGTCAAATAATTTATTTCAATTAAGCACAAAATTTTGAACGTCAAAATTTACAAAAATATAAATAATAATTGATTCTAGTCGCCCCTTCCAAAAGGTAGTTTTCGTATGGAGAAGAATGGCCAAGAAACTGTGAAAACATTTTAAAAGAGTAACCGGTGGACGGTTACTCTTTTAAAATGTTTTCACAATATCTTGTAAACATTAATTATATAAATATATGTGAAGACGATGCAGCTGATTACCCCTATTTTGTATGGAGCGACTGCCCAACTGACCTCCACAACCCAGTCACTGGGTAACGGTAAGACTGGTTCTCAGTCTTTCGGATTTCTGACTACCCGTAACGACTGTCAAAGATCTATGAATGACAGCCGGGACCAACGGCTAAATGTGCTTTCCGAGGCACGGAGGGGTCTCGGTATGTAATGTATGGGCATCCATCCATTTGAAGATCAACCCGTGAGGCTGTTATTACTTAGCCGCGAGTCCTTACCGTAATCTTAATTGATTGCTTGACCAAATTTCATATTCATAGAGCCGGGATGACATAAAGGATCACATTATACACAGTGAATAATCATTGTAAATACCTTTGAATAATGCAATACTCTAATATCAACACATCCAAATGCGATTCAACTGTGACTAGACAAATCATTCTAATTTGTCTTAGAAAATTGATTTGATTTCTCTCGTCAATTTATATGCATCTTGTTATTCGTCTTGAAAAAAGTAGACCAAGCTATGGCCCAAAAACTATTTTAAAACAAGCATCATCACTACCGGTTTTTATAAAAAAATACGAATAAATCACGCTTCTGAACTAGTTATTTTAAACATAGAATGTTCGGTAACGGTACCAAATATTCTAAGTTTAAAATCACAGTTTATAACAAGTTTCAAACAATAATTTAACCAAAAAAAAGCATGATTTTAAATCGAATGATAATCAGCCTATAATTTGCCCACTGCTATATCACAGGCTTCCAGGCTTGAGAGGTAGTGGAAAACAATCCACCGCGCGGGCCCAGTGCGGGTTGGTGGATGTCCCATGTCATCGATTTTTCTTTGGTTCTTGGACATATCGCTTTCCTCACAATGTTTTCCTTCACCGTTTTGAGAGCATACAATCGATATCGGCCGATCATTAATAATCGAGAGGATCTTCAGGTCCAAAACAATATCAGTGCATGTGCATTTAAAATTTAATCTGTTCATTTTTGATCATTTCCAAAAGCTCTCTACCAATGTATGTCCACAACATAGGTACTACTCACTTAAATTACAATCCTGAAAGACACAGTCCATCTAATTGATAAAACAACTGTCAATAAAGTCCACTCGCCCTTCAGAATTGCAGTTGCCATCGCATCGTGACCAGCCAGCGACCGCCCGGGTCGGCTGTCAAATGTCAACAACCGTTGGGCGAACGCGATTTGAAATTCAAATTTCGTATGGTCATGTTATGTTCGGAAGGACGGTTGAAAATGGCGGCCCGATGGATCAAAAGGGTCACAGTTATTCTTTTAATGCGGGATATGTTTATGTTTAATGGATGGTATTGATTCACTCAGATTTTTGTTATTATTGACTAGCTTTTGTCAGCAGCTTCAGCCGAATGGATATCAGAAAATATCCCGCGGTAACAAAAGTGCCTATTATCGGGATTAACTTAATCTAGACTAAAACTGTATGTGTGCCAAATTTCATCTAAACCCGTTCAGCCGTTTTTGCGCCAATCCGGAACAAACATTGAAACAAATAGACAAATGGAAAACAATTCTTTGTTACTGTTTTACTATATGTATAGATAAGGAAAAACTCTTCTGACTACTAGTTTATGCCTGGAGATACGAGTATGCCACAAAATATTTTATTCATGCGTAACCAATACTCAATATATTTATTTGCATTCCACAATGTTAATATAGGTGGTAGGTACATTATAAAATATACATAAATTTAGATCATTGTGGACCCTGTCGGGCACAGCAAGATAGGATAGAGGAAGAGGGCTAATATTATATTATTATTTGAAAAAGGTAAATATATATTTTTTTCTACTACTCACTTCCACTTGAATTTTATTTATTATTTTTGGTATTTATTTTTAATTATTCATTTAACATTAAAATATTCATTAATATTATAATATAATTTATGCTCGAAAAACATCTGAAGTCTCATTTACAATCTCGCGCAAGCGGCGGGCGGCGTGACAATGCGGTCGCAAGGCGAACCAAGAGAAGCGTATGTAATCGGTGCGCTCGTGGCTCGTCTCACCATTCGCAGCGCTCGCGTTGTAAGCAGTTTTTTGGGCATGAGTCAAAGGGGCTTCGTAGAATCTTCGTCCTACTCCATTAGTCGATAGTTCTAAAACAACAGAACGCGCCGCGAGAGTGTGAACAGAAATTGACGAGCGAACGAGCTGTGGCCGAAACACGAGAAGAGCTGCGAGTGTAAATGAGCTATAACAATAACATTGGCAATTCCCATAAATAAAAAAAACGGTGACATTCTAATCTCAGTCTCAATCTGTCAAAAATACCTCTAATTTCTTTAAATTTTTGACATTGATTGTCGCTGAGATGAGATTGCGATTGTTCTTTTGCGAGGAATTGACCTTTGGTTATCATATTTTTTAGGAAGTGCATAGAGTGCCGGTATTTGCGGCATATTAGTAGCGTTGCCTCGGCCCGGCTAAAGAGCCGTAAGCATTGTATTGTCATTGTCACTGTCGCTGTCACTTATTATTTTGTTTTCGAGGAAAGGCTAATGTTAACTTATTTCATCTATAGCCGGCTAAACTTTAGTGTTACCATAACCCCTTGGCTTAACAAATGAAAATGGCTGAAAGTTAGGTTAGAACTAGACCAGGGGTCCGTTTAGGCAAAAGAAAATGTAATGTTTTGGGAATGTAGTGTATTACAGCGAACTAGCTTCAACAATCAAACAAAATAACAAGTGACAGTGATAGTGACAATGATAATGCAATTCTTACGGCACTTTAGCTAAGCCGAGGCTGCGCCACTATTATTCGAGAGGTGTATAGAGCTGCCCATTTTTTTATCAATCAGATAACGACCAGTTTTTTGCGAGCATGCTTTCTCCTGCAAAGCAAAGATCTGTTCTAAAAATAAATAGAGTAGATAGAGTCTCAATCTTGGACCAACGCAAAGAGCACGGAATTGCCAGCGGCAACGACTAGAGAGAGACAGCAGTGCTTACTAGTCCCTACTAATAAAATTCGTGGCACTGAAAGTGAGTTGAGCGCACACCTTCTGTAGCGGACCGAATTCAAAACCGTGAGTCTCTGTAGTACGTCTTTTGTGTCGTGGTTTTTATGGAGATTGTTGACAATACTGCCTCTTGCAGTGGCCGCCGGGGCGTCCTCGTGCTCTGAGGGCCAACGGTACACAACCATCATACTTACCGCAAAGAAAAGATTCTGAAAGTTTCATAAGGTAACAGTAAAAACTAACCAAGTATAAAAACAAAACTACCTTCTCAAGATCAAACTAATTTAATTTATAAACATCAGCCATGACCTCAGTTCACCAAGTCATGGCTACCACTTAATAACTCTAGCTTTTCAAGTCCATAACTTTCAACAGAACATAAACCTAACTTTGTGTACTCGAACTTTAATTAAAACTAACTTCAGGCAGTTTAAATTAAGAGTAGATCTAATTAAACTTAGGAAATTAGTATCATCGTATTTTAGAGTAGTAGAGATTAAGGGCCGTCGTTCACGACGCTTCTCAAAAGTACTCAGTTACAAACTCCAATCAGCAATGAGTACCGAGAGGCGACGTGACCAATCACAAACTAGTTAATAACGTAAAGTAAATTATTTTATCTACTCGTTTCGTAAAATTCGAATTATAAACTTGAAAAGGATTTTATATTGACATACTTTATAAACACTTTTCCTATAACAAAATAATGCTGTAAAACGATTTTTTTACCATTACGATACAGGGCAAATCCAAGAAGTTTATCAACAAGGAGTTCCCGTCAATTCCTTTGCCAGTGTACAGCAGCGCCCGCTTCAGCGCATGCGCAGTGCTGTGCTGAGTTTTGGCGCCATTCATACGTTTTGTTGTATCAGATGTTTTGTAGGGTAAAAAATTAAAAAAATCCCACGAAATTCAGGGTGTTTTCTTGATCTTTAACTTTGATCTTTTATTTAGTAGGTCCAATCCCAATGTATGAGAGTAGATAAAGTAGTGTATGAAACTGCACATAACCAGGCATTAAAACACTCGTGTGATACTATTAAAAATCTTGCCTACGGCTCGGTTTTTAAACACACACTCGTGTTTTAATATTGCATACAATTGTATAGAATCAAATTTTTCTAACTGAACAGACAGCTGTGCTGCTAGGAGTTTGTTGCCATTTCTTCTTCCCAGCTAAAGCACTAGGAAGTGGATTGAATAAATAATTCAACAGTCAAATTAGGCTTTTGGTTTGATTTTATTTGACTGCCTCGTTGATCTATCTAGTGGTCGCAAACGCTACGGCTAAGTCCTGGGTTCGAATTCTGGATTGGGCAAAATGATATTGAGATTTTCCATCTGTTTCTAAATAGGCTGGACTCTGGATTTGTGTCCCGTTGCTGACAATAGGCTCGTCCTCTAGTACATGGGACTCAAACATAACCTGACGAAATGTGGGTGTACTATAGTTTCAACTGTACCCAACCCACCGGTTACAGGCGCGATTTTTTACTGTGACATTCTGGATACTCAATGCAGGATTTGATTTTGTAACATGTTACTTTTGAGTAGCTTCGTGGACATGGGCCTTAAAGGAGTCGCCAAACGTTCAAGTCATGGATCAAACCTTGATCCGAACGGTATACGCATCGATAACCAAGACTGGTGCAAAAAAAGACCTTTAAATGATTTGTTGCCGTTGGAACTGGTTTCAAAGAAACAATAACACTAAAATTCCGTGACGCGTCGTGAAAAAACAATTGAATGAACAAATCGTTTGTTTGTGGGGCTCAGTTTTTAATAGGATTTCCTCTTGGTAACAGTTTTTATTGCACAATTTAGCTTCCGATAGTTGACACTTTCACAAAGTTAGTAAAACATGGAACTTGTACCAAGTAGACTTTGTTTACGGTATAAGTAAACATTGAACGAATACGTCACATGAACAATCTACTGGGATCACCATTTCACCTGAGACGCATGTGCAGCAGTGAGCAGTGGGTGGCCACTGGGTAACGGTCCTGACTTACGAGTTGTAGGTCGTGGCTTCGAACCCAGACAGCCGATTTTTTTTTTTTTTTTTTCAGTTTACAAACGGGTTTCGTGTTTGGAGCCTCCTTTTAAGCAAACAATGCCTGTTTTAGGACAGGCGATTTACTATATGTAAGTTTATATCATCACCACTGCTCTCAAAACGGTGAAGGTAACGATGATTATGTTTATGCTCGTGCGCCATTCCCCCGACCAAAAGCTGGTAGTGGAGCTGCCTGCCCAGGGTATGCCAAACTTGCCTGCATACCTACATTTACGTGTCACCAAAGGTGTGCGTCAATATTTCTGATCTAGTATGTGACTGCATCATCATAATCATCATCATTTCAGCCATAGGACGTCCACTGCTGAACATAAGCCTCCTCCAATGATTTCCAAATTGGCCGTTTGGAAGCGACCTGCATCCAGCGGCTTCCTGCGACCTTTATTAGGTCGTCTGTCCACCTTGTGGGTGGACGTCCTACGCTGCGCTTGTCGGTACGTGGTCTCCATTCCAGAACCTTTCTGCCCCATCGGCCGTCAGTTTTTCGCGCTATGTGCCCCGCCCACTGCCACTTCCGCTTGCTAATCCGTTGGGCTATGTCAGCGACCTTAGTTCGTTTGCGGATCTCCTCATTTCTGATTCGATCTCGCAAAGAAATACCGAGCATAGCCCTTTCCATAGCGCGCTGAGTGATCTTGAGCTCTCTTATGAGGCCCATGGTGAGAGGACTGTGACTGCATAAACAAAGTTTAATGTATGTATGGATAGCTCTTATGTTCTTCCCTGTATAGTTGTTACTGCAGCTTTAAACAAAACACTTTTGAAATTTAAAATAAATCATCTTGCTAGTGATTACAGCCGGTTCAGAAATTGGCCATCATCAAACAGTTACTGGCCATGCGAGATCAAAAGCATTATGATGAACCAGCAATTCGTTTCTGACTCCCAAAAAAGATAACGGATGCATTTACGAGTATTCGACGTTTCAATAACATGACATTTATCTGTATGTGTCAAGGTATTCTAAGTGCATTTATACTTCATAAAAGGATGTACAATTTTATCGATCACGATTATGGTAAATGTCGTCGGGTTTTTGAGGCGAGCGTAATAAAAGTGACCTCACTAAACTTAGGGATCGTACACACGAGGACAATCCGTTTTCTTTTTAAATGCCCGAGTTCACACGCGTCATGAATCGTGAAAAATGACAGAAACGTCTTAAATCACGTATCGTCTTTTAAAAATCACGTTCGTCAAAAAACATGAATCGTGATTTTTTTGTGACGGATCCGCTAAAGCGCTCTGATACAACTCTGAATCAAGAATCAAGTGTGAACATCTAGTGATCTAGTCAATTCGGATATTTTGACGAATAACGTAAAATCTCATTTCCATACGCAATGCGAACGTGCATCCGTCATGACGTATCGATTTTTTTGACGAATCGTCATCATCAATGACGGTTCCCGTGTGAAGCTAGAGGGCATTAAACAAAGAGGCATTCTATCAGCGTTATCTATGATGTAAAAGTCAAATATCGTATGTATGGGACTGACACTGACATAAGCTTCCCAAAAGCTTGCGTCGTTTTAAAAATACGAAACGCTTTGAAAGCGATTGCCAACTTATATGACATAATAAATTAGGTATGGTTTTGGTGGTAATGGTGCCGATTCTCTTGTACACCGAACTAAACTAACTAAACTATCACTAAAATTCCTTACTTGGCTATGAGAATCTTAAAGCTATTCTGTAGTAAAAAGTCTAAATTTAAAAATTCTTTTGACACAACTAAATCGAATTTGACAATCGTGACTCCACGTGGTACATACTTGTTTGCCCTACCCCGTGAATTTTTTTAGAGCCGGAGGCTCGCAGTTGAGGCAGCCTCGACGTGTTTTATAATGGAATTTTTCACTTTTTGTATGGAAAATATTACCTACGTGTTGAGTATTAGGGGTATAAGGGTGTTATAAAGGGGGTCGAAATTTTCATTATTTTTGCGATAGGACACACCATTTTCGAGATATAAGCAAAAGAAAAGAATAAAATCCAGTACAGTACTGTTTTTGCACCCGAAGTCGAGATGTTCGTGTGAATTTTAGTTCATGACAACTAATAATAATCCACAACATTTTCAGTGGCGATTAAAAATGGTCAGAATTAGTTAGACAATTAAAATTTTAGGTGAAAAACGTCAAATTCAAAATAGCAAAATTGTTATTTTCACTAAATTAAAATCTCAGTACAATCTTAGTGCTTTCAAACTAAAATATAGTTAAGTTGTGCCACTTTAGTCTATTTCAGAATGGGAAATCATCGTTTGACAGGAGTAAACTAAATTTTGGTGATTTTTAGTCTAGTTTAGACGCATTTGTGACAAGAGAATCGGCACCATTGTCTATGAATTATAATTTAATTCACGTAAATCGGTTACGTGATTCTTGAGTTATAATCACATGAACGGGCATGAGTCCGTTATGTCATTGTTTTATAAGGACGTCGTTGACAAATAGGGATAATGAATTTAATTTATTAGTAATAAAGAAAACACATTTATTTAGCTAGCACAGACTAAAAGGCACACATCATATTCTACAAAATAAAATCAAAATTTATGTGTGTTCCGTTGTAAAAAAGCAGGAATGAGTTAGAACAAAATATTAAGCCTGCAAGGTAGTGTCAGTTTTACACACCATCATAAATATTTACCTAAATACATATTTTGTTGTCATTTAATCGTATAGTACATACGTGGATGATCGAGCTCTGTTCGGGTGAAAATAGAGAAAACGAATTTTCCCAGATATGAGACCTAACTTACAACTTTCTTCGAAATCGTTAGACCCATTTTTGAGAACGTGATTACAAAATATATTATATACAAATGTTGCTCATTTAATAGTACAGTATATAAATATAGGATTAATAGTATAGGATAGAAAGGTATCTATCGTAAAAAGCCACGACTTTTTTCATGATAACTTCGGCAATATATCTGCCTAGCCTTTTCCCAACTATATTGGGGTCGGCTTCCAGTCTAACCGGATGCAGCTGAATACCAGTATTTTACATGGAGCGACTGCCTATCTGACCTCCACAACCCAGTAACTGGGTAATACGATATCCCTTGGTAAGACTGGTTGTCAGACTTTCAGGCTTCTGACGACCCGTAACGACTGTCAAAGATCCACGAATGACAACCGGGACCAACGGCATAACGTGCTTTCCGAGGCACGGAGGAGTCTCGGTATCTAAAGATGGTCACCCATCCACAGACCAACCCCGGCAAGCGTAGCTTAACCTGACGGATCGACCCGTGCGGCAGTTACTACTCAATGATGACTCGGCAATAGTGCCTGGCTAATTAATTTGAGATCATTTAGGTACATATTTATCTACAACCTTAATCAATTAACAACAGTTCCGTTAAAATCATGTTACGAGGTTCTATTAATTAATTTTTTACGAACAAAAACCTGCATCAGCCTACCTCATTTTACTTAGTTTTTACTTAGTTTCTTCATTATATCAACAAAAAGTAAACAAAAGTAATTACGCTCAGCATTGAGGTTATCAAACTTATCGGTTCGCGCATGCGCGGTGCCGCCCGTTATCGATCGCACGCGGATGCGCTCGCGCAACGCTGTGAATATCCATCGACTTTCCAAGTATGGAGGATAAGGTAAGAGCGAGAGCGAGTGATTTGATGGAGTTTGTCAACTATCAAAAATTGTCATGTCATATTGTTTATATCTTTTTTTTGAGCTTATAAACGTAGATACTTACTTTCGTTGTCGAATTTACTCTTGCTATTCATCGCCTTGATCTACATTTAGAAGAGCTTGTTATACCTATGACTTTAAAATCACGAAATAGTTTTAAAAACTGATAGTGTTGAGAATTAAGTCACTAAGCGCTTAGTTTATGTATTAACAGGTATTTTTAATTTGATGGAATGCTTATTTATGCAACAGTAAATTATTATACAACTAACGAATTACTATAATAGATACTAAAATGTTGATATAAAAATAATTGTAGGTACTTTTTATTCGCGAGTTTAGTCCTGCCACAAAGAAGGTATTGTATTACTCTATAGCGAAACCACTGTGATGGCAAAGCACTTTATATGCACCTTTAGGTAACTAAACAATGAATCGAAAGACGACAAGCAGTGAATTAATTATTTCAGCCGTAATCCGCTCACCGCTCATCCCTTGCTTGCAACTTATGAAGCGTGTGCACATAAAACTGTCACAAGTTATAACAAACGGAAGGAAACAATGTGTGTTCAATAAAATCCGGTCAAGCGTGTATTGGTATTAGCACCGTTTATACTATTAAACATGTTTATTGATATCGCTTACAGAATATTGGTTTTATGAGAATTCCGGGGATTATCAGGCTTTTAAGAAAAAAAGTTATTCATTACTACCAGTAAAGGCTCCTGCAGAAAGGCGCGACGCGACACCGGTAGAATAATTGCGCCTGTCTGTAGCCTTAAAACAAACCGTAATTCGACAGAACGTAATAGTTTCTTTGTATAGTATTATTTTGCATGTTAAATATAATTTATTTATTTAGTTATAAAGGTACACCAACAGCTTCTGTATACAAAATATAAAATAACAGTAGTTAGCGGTTATGTGCTTATACAGTTGCCAATAACAGGTGAACCAACATTCTCAAATACAGTGATAACCTAAGGTAAAAACGAAAATAATAGGTTTTTTTTTAATAAAATTTAAGTGGTAACAAACTATGTAAACAGAAACAGAAAATGATACAAGTGAAAAGTTACAAAGGTTGCAAGAAATACCTACATACAAATACAACAAATCTTTAGATTGTGCGGGTTGCGTGCTTTGGGACCTTAAGATTTGGGTTTTAAAGTTTTTTAGGGAGTCACATGTGGAGTGGATAATAACTCTACTCTTAATTTGTCTAGGTTTCCACGATAACAACTCCAATTATGAAAAAAACATTAAATAGGTAGGGATTTATTTAAATTATTGTGTTTATCATTGGTTACATATCTCCTTTCTGAAAGTCTTTTACTATCTGTAATCCAATCTTCGTAAGTGGTCGATAATCCAAACATAATACATCTGAAGGGAGGGTTTTCTGGCAGCACTGAGACGTCAGGTCCGGAGTCTTGTCAAAGCGCTTATATTTTCTTTAGTCGTGACTAACTGATGAACGAATTAACGAAATGAATGATGAACGTCATCATATATTTTATATTCATTGTCGAAATAGAAGACCTACTGTCAAAGCGGCGCCAACCGATAGCGTGAATTTTCATGAATACCCTCATTGCAATGCCATTCATCTAGACAATTCGACAATATTCATTACGTTGTTTATTTAGTTTTTCAAAATCTTTTAGATTGTGCAAGAAAAGTGCTGATTTACCTAATTATACGTCAGAAGCTAACCAGTAGGTACCCTAATTACGCAATAGACGATCAATCAGAATTTGAATGGATTTGAAAGAAATTGCTATTTTACTGTGTGTACATACATTCTAATTAAATGAGCAATATTTGTATACATATATTTGTAATCACGTTCTCGAAAACGGCTCTAACGATTTCGATGAAAGGGGTTTATGGGGGCAAAAAATCGATCTACCTAGGTCTCATATCTGGGAAAATATTTCGTTTTCTCTATGTTTACAAGAGCGGAGCTTGGTCGCCCAAATATTAATAAAATAATTAATAAGAAACAACTCAGTACAAGAAGAAAATCCACTTTTGATTTCCATGAGATGTCTGCATATAGTTATTACACGTGCTAAGCACTGTGTCGATGCAAATCCTTTCACACAGCATTGCTTGCCCGCCGGCACGTTCATTCGATGTGATTGGAGTTTCTTGCACGTGTCATGTCAGTCAGTAATGATGAGGTTTTTGTCATCATTAGCCATAAATCAATGGAAATGCCATGTTGTTTAATGTGTAACGTAAATACCTTTTAGAAAGAAAGAAATATACAGGGTGATTGGAAGCTGGGTGCAAAGCTTTATAAGGCGAAGATAGTACAGACAATTTAGAACCATTTAAGCCATGGTTATCTTAGACGAAGTCTCACTAATTTTTTTTTAAGGTTATAGTGTTTACAAAAATTATTTATGAATTTTTGTGAACTTAAAATGTCTGTAAACAAAATGTCTAACGACAAAGAAGCCTAAAACTTGTTTTGCTAGATTGCTTTCTCATTACTTTAATTCAATAAAATTAAATAAATATTAATTCATTTATAATTTTGTTTAGTTAAATTTTTGGGAATATTCGAAAAAAAACATAAAAATTAGGTTTCAAAAAAATGGTAAGACTTCGTCTAAGACAAAAATGGCTTAAATGGTTCTAAATTGTCTGTACTATCTTCACCTTAAAGCTTTGCACCCAGCTTCCAATCATCCCGTATATATCGAGTTAACGATAATATATATCGCAAAGGAGTAAGCCAGGATCGTAGCAGGTGGCGTTCTGTAGTTTCTGCTTACCCCCATGAAAACACGGCGTGAGTTAATAATAATATAGTATGCATGTATATATCGCAATCTTTCAATTAAAAAATAAGTCATTATCTCATTTCTTTGGTTTCCAATAAAATACATTTGCATAATAATAACGTTATTAGCTTACAAACCAAGGTACAGTGGTCATGTAGGATAATTTGCATGTCTGTATGTATGAGAGAGTGAGCACTAATGTACCGTACATAATAGACCAGTTGTAATTGCTTAGTTTCTTAAAAGTGTGTAAGTTTCTCTAGACAGGTTGGTAGAGGTGTAGTATACAGACCGACCACTATAACTTGTTTCTGGCCATCATGTTGGCACCATTGCTTATCTAGCTTAGTCTCAATACTAATAGAGTTGAAAATGAGTAGTAATAATTATAATTAAGGGTTTACAAGATGTTTACCCCTTTCAAAAACACCTTTTTTAACTCCTCTGGTTTTTAAGTGCCTTAATGAAATTAAGTAATTTTCAATGCGCCGGAAGGTCATGGGACTATAAGTTCTCTCATTCTTACGTTTACTCTCTATTAACAATGTTTGTTATTACTTAATTTAATTGTGTCTGTTATTTCATACATAATATACAGCAAAAGGAACGTCTTTCCAACTGGGTGTCCCATGACATCTCTCGACTTTTTTTACAGTTAGATTCTTCTTGTCCCACACCAATTTTCATAACCTTCATTTTTCTTATCTCCGTCAAGAAAAACTTTCCCTAAACATCAAACACCTTCATCGAGACAATAGTACTACTCTCACGACAAAAACTATTGTACTTAGTACTCTATTATTTCAAAACTGTTTTACTTAACGATCGCGGAGATTTTTTATTTCTCACGACGCGTGTCACTTTCTTTCTGTTTTTAGCTGCAAATAAACTAGCCCATAGTTTTACGTTACATTAGGGTTACGTAACTGTTTCAATGGGAAATTCACTCAAAAAAGATGTATACCAAAACTTTGTCCGTACTAACTTAACATACGAGTAACATCACGCTTTGAAAGAAGGAAAAAAAAATAGGTTTATTTGTTACAGAAACACGTGCATACAAAAAACAACAATATAAACATAACACAAATATTCGGCAGCTGCACGTCATAACAAGAAGGCTTCCACTCAGCATAATGCTGTGTGCTATGGGGGACCCTCAGCATAGCGCTGATTTTCAGTGGTCACCCGAAAAACATGTACGGAAATCAAGCCAGTAAATAAATATTAATAAATCCAGTGTATAAATGTTAATAAATACAGTGTGTAAATATTAATACGGTGTGTACGGTGTTCGGTGTGTGTGCGGTGTTGTGTTTTTATTGTGTGTGTATATTTATTTGTTTCCTTGAAGGGTTGGGCAGAGGTGTGGGTAGATATGTTTAAGTCCGCTATAATATGGTTGCCATCAACTAGGCACAAAGCCAGACTCCGGGCTGCTACTGAGAAATTTCAGATGGAAAAACCCAATAACAAACTTTGTCCGGCCCGGGAATTGAACCGAGGACCTCATCCTTAGCAGTAGCACTTGCGACCACTAGACAAACGAGGCTCAGCTAAAACGAATCATAATATTGCTCCTACAAAAAACTGATTAAGTACCTACAATACAAATAAGTGGGTCATCAAAGTATAAACTCCGTCGGAGATCGAATGATTTTAAAGGCAGTATCACCTTACGTATGATGGGAGTATTACGCTTTGGAATGGGCAACTAGCTTCATCTGTCTGACTGAGCGGCTTCATCTTGACAATTCAACAAGCCCAGGTCGTACGAACGCGTTTTTATCGCGGCGATTTTTTTTCGTACACCGGATTTTCAACTCTCGGTATTGAGCCGAGCGTTGAGATGTCCACGCGTTGTTGGATTTTCAACTCTCGGCTCTAAGCAATACGTTGAAAATACAGTGCACGAAAAAAAATCGCCGTGATTTTATTACGTCTGTGCTAATAAGTTTTGTTGAAATAAATACTTGAGTTTGAGTTTGCAGCCGTAGGCACTTAACCCAGCACCCGCGCCGACGAGGAAGCGACAAGATATCAACGATTTTGTCGCTCAAGAAACATACATAAGATTGTAGGTCCCGTGCTAATAAAAGATATATTTATATTAATAGTTGATTGCTGACTGTTTTGGACAAGAGCTATCAAAGAGAGTACTCGCTCAGCGACGCTCGCTTGGCGAGTAGGAATACGTCGCCGTCGCGCATTTCTCGCCTACTCGCTAGCTCGACTCGCTTCTCGTTAGTCGCCGGCGGTGGGACAGGTGAAGCTGTCAAACTATTCACTGTAGTAAACAATAAAATGTATAGTTAGTGGACATTTTCCTATCATTGATGACTGTAATGCTTCCCACGACAAGAATTCTTTTACCACATCATGCTTTTTTTTTCTCGCGCTTTTCAAATTGGTACTTTCTTTATATTTTTGTTGTTGCTGTTTTACTCAAAAGCTTTACGGGTTACTAGAATCGTGATCCAGTAGTCGATACTCAATTGTTTTTGCCCAAAAGCAAAAAGGCCTCATTTTTGCTTTTGAATAAAAACAAATGTTATTCTACTATTATTATTATGAAAATTTGTGAGGAAATCGATTGTCATTTTATGGACATGTAACATGGAGGAGTGAGGAAAATGTCATAAGTAAAGATTTGAGTATCAATGTGGATGGATAGAAAGAGTTGTAGGAAGACCATAAAAACGATGGATGGACTGTTTTACACGGATCATATGGCTAGAAAGGGGGTGACTACCAAGATGACTAAATAGAGAACCATGGAAAAAAAAACATGTTTCGCCCAACACAAATAAATTCAAATTCAAAATATTTTTATTTCACATAAACCTACATGGGCACTTATGAAACGTCAGAAGCTAGGTGCACGGTTCCAATTGGTCGTTTCCTATGGAGAAGAGCCGGCAAGAAACCGGAAAAAAAAAAAAAACGGTTACTCTTTTAAAAATAATTGGTTTTTACAATATTTTCAAATAACAGTTTTATTAGGTATGGGAGGACAGTGTAGGTCTTTCAACAAGTACCAGGTACTTAACAAAATAATGATGGTCAGCAAATATACAGTCCACTAAGCCTACAGCGTTCTCACATTCACAAAATAGAAAAAAATCTATAAAAAGATGAATAAATTATTAAAAATAAAAACATATTATAAACGAAATGACGTGATTGAATGAATTGGGATAAAAACAAGTGGATGATGATGATTCCCAAAAAATTAGGTACTGCGGCATGATAGAGGTCAAGGGATTGGGCCTTAGAAGAGATCTTCCTTGTTTCCGAGGCTGAATAATTCATTTATTACTATTTTTCAATGGCCCAAATCTACGCCCCTATTGGAATTCTGAATTCTGTCATAGTACGTTCGATGTACCCGTTCTATGTTCACCGCGCCCAGGATGGATGGAAAACAGAAGATGAAGTAATTTTTTGCTCCGTTTGCCTATGCCTGTATGGCGTTCCAGTGCGAGTGCAGCTAAACAAATGGATAAATCTAGTTCTCCTAAAAAAACTCAGAATTCTAGCCGTGATGACAAATTAGCCTGGTGGCACAGTCGATTCGCTTACAAATTAATAAACTTCGTGCAAATCGCCTCAAGAAACAATAATATTATCTATAAGTATCGCCCGTTTCGGGCGAGTAAATTCTTGCGAATCACCACTAAGCCAAAAAATAAGATGGCAGTATTGTTAGCTACCTAGCCTTTTCTCAACTATCTTGGGGTCAGCTTCCAGTCTAACTGGATGCAGCAATCTGACCACCATAATCCAGTTACTGTGTAACACAATAGTCCTTGGTAAGACTGGTAGTCAGACTTTTGCGGTTCTGACTACTCGTAACAACTGTCAAAGATCTACGCTACGAGTAACAGTAGGGACCAACGGCTTAACGTGCTTTCCGAGGAACGGAGGGGTCTTGATATGTAATGTTTGGTCACCCATCCAGGAACAGACCGCGGCCAGCGTAGCTTAACCTTCGATCGACCCGTGCGGCTGTTATTATTTAGCCACGACCCCTCGGCTGCTGTATTGGTAGTATGCCCCAGAAACATCAAAAGGGAGCTCCAAATGATTAAATTAAAAATAAATACATCACATAAATATATACATAATATTATAAAGAGGTAAAATTTGTTTGTTTGTAAGTTTGTATGTAGGGGGTAATCTTCAGAACTACCCGTGGGATTAGAAAAAAATGTTTTGCATTGAATTGTCCAATTCGAGGAAGGTCATGGAACGATCGCGTAAAATAACTTTGCCGCTCTGAAGTAGGCTAAAAATGACTGCGCAGTACTCAATCTTCCTTATGAAACAGTAGCGCGCATACCAGCGCGCATGCGCAACCTAACTTCAGAGCGGTAAAGTTATTTGAACTGTAACATCACGCTACGACCCTAGGGAGCTGAGCAGAAAGAATGCCAAGCGAAAACGAAGTAACAGAGCGATATGATGGGATGCGATGCGACGCGGTGAATCGGGGGCTGAAGTTTCACGCGTATGAAGTCACGTGCAAGACTTCATCCGTGTGAATTAGTCGCAGTCAGCAATAAAAAGGAAGTTATGTTAAGTTGCCAGCGTCAAGATGTTTGTTTTATGTTAATCTCAGTATAAAATTTGATTATCCGTTATAGTTTGGCTATCAATAGTTTACAGTTAACGTTTAAATAATAAAACACATGCTAAGAGGTCAGTTTAATAATGGAATTTTAAAATGTTTTTACATAAAGATGGTGGATTTTCCTTTTAAGGTTAATCTTGAACATCGGTGACAGTTTTACGTCACATCCCAAAGCAGGGTTCAACATTGATGTTTTTTTTTTGTGAAATCTTCTCTTTGTCTGTAAAGCATCATCATCATTTCAGCCGAAAGACATCCACTGCTGGACAAAAATCCCACGCACCGCCAAGCACCAAGCACCCCCACTTCAACCGGTTCTGTGCTTCCCGCATCTAGTGGACTCCTGCTCACAAGGTCATCTGTAAAGCATACAGCAAGTAAAGTAGGAAAGGCATAATATTATAGGATTCTATGTCTTTTATCATATTGTAAAACATCTTTATCATAACAACATCACGGTTGAAATCCCCGAAGAGTTGGCAGAGGTGTAAGTACGAGTACCTATATAGTACACCCACATTTCACCAGTTATTTTTAAATCCCACGTAAAAGGGGGCGAGCCTATTGCCATCGACCGGGCACGACTTCAGACTCCGGGGTGCTAGAAAGAAAGAATAATATTTAGAGATACCGGGGTGCTACTGAGAAATTCCTGTTGAAAAAAACACAATAACACTTTGCCCAACTTGGGAATCAAACCCAGGACCTCGTGCTCAGCAGTAGCGCATAGACCGCTTGCCCAACAAGTCAAGTCTTTCTATCTCAGTCTGTAATCCTAACCTAACCTAACTAATATTATAAATGCGAAAGTGAGTTTGTTTGTTTGTTACGCTTGCACGCTAAAACGGCTGAACGAATTTGGATAAAATTTGGCACATGGGTAGACCATGACCTAGAATAGAATACTTTGTATTGGTAGTACGTTTCCGTGGGATAATTTCCGACATGCACGCGGACGAAGGCGCTGGAAAAATCTAGTTCTGTATATTTATTTTATGTTATTCCACACACCAAAAATCATATTATCACAATAAACATCACCAATGTATCAATGGAATGCATAAGCGCTAAGCCTAACGGGTTGAACAACCAGTAACGACCGATTAACTCTGATGAACCGACAAATAACTGCAGATAACACTATAAACACCGGTTAACGTAATTGAAGAGTGTGTTACTATTAATTGCTGACTAACTAATAACTCTTGTTTAGTTCCTGGTGTAGACCACCCATATTTAGGTATCGTAAAAGATAGCAAGGGATTGGGGTCACGAAAATTAATAGCTGGCAGTGCCTGAAACGGGGTAACGTGTTACTTAGTAACTGGGTTGTGGAGTTCCGATAGGCAGTCACTCCATGTAAAATACTGGTATTCAGCTGCATCCAGTTAGACTGGAGGCCCACACCAAAAATAGTTGGGAAAAGTTAATGATGGTAACCCATCCACCTACAAATCTCACATAACTTCAATCAATCTACCGAGCCTTTTCCCAACAATATTGGGGTCGGCTTCCAGTCTAACCGGACGCAGCTGAATACCAGTATTTTACATAGGAGCGACTGCCTATCTGACCTCCACAACCCAGTAACTGAGTAATACGATACCCCTTGGTAAGACTGGTTGTCAGACATTCGGACTTCTGACGACCCGTAACGACTGTCAAAGATCCACGAATGACAGCCGGGACCAACGGCCTAACGTGCTTTCCGAGGCACGGAGGAGTCTCGGTATGTAAAGAGGGTCACCCATCCACAGACCAACCCCGGCAAGCGTAGCTTAACCTGATGGATCGACCCGCGCGGCAGTCATTACTTAGCCACGAGCTCCTCTCCCCTAATCCCCCTAATCCCACATAACTTACACCTCTAACAAGGACACGAAAATATTTGTTTGAAAATCTCGACCTTATTGTTTTATTAGTGAACCTGTCGTGACCATTCATCCTAAACAACAGTAACACCACGATAGATTAAACAGCGTCTTAAAGCGAAACTGCGTTTAACATACAGCTTTTACCGCTTAACAATCTAACTAATACTCTTATCGGTCTAATCTAGGTTTAAGCACATAGCCCCAGTAAGACATGCACTGCGCTTTTCAATCTACGTGTAACTCCTACGGTGATCCAGAATCGGGAACGTTGCCAAAATAACCTTCATTACTTAGATTCGTAGCACTGCAGTTGAAATGTTTTTACCTTTATATTGCAGGTGGTGAATTTAGTTTTATTAAGTTGGTAGTCCGGTAATGGAATTAGGTATATTTTATTTTGAGTCATCATAATCAGCATATAATGTTTCCAATGCTGGGCTCTTTGAGAAGGACTGGGTTTTAATCCACCACGCGTGCCCAGTGCGGGTTTGTTAGATGTCACATGTCTTCGAATTTTTGGTTCTAGGACATGCCGGTTTCCTCACAATGTTTTCCTTCACCGTTTTGAGAGCAGTGGTGATGAAGTTATTGACACAGAGTCAAACGCCTGTCTGGGTTCAAACACACGACCCACACAAATCGTAAGTGGGGGTCGTTACCACTGAGCTACCACTACGCTCTATTTTATTTGAGTACCTTTGAGGTACCTAACCCTTCGGGGATTATCTTAATCGTCATCAGGAAGCAAGCGTGATGATGATCAATGTTCGTTCCTGCCCTGTAAGAGGAAAGGCATTTGTCAAGCAATGCTACAATAAACTAGAGACTAGAATTGCATTATTTCTATAATATATTTCCTTGTGTGAAGTCGTTATGATAATGATACATTTTATGCAGTAATCATCGAGATCAAAGAAAGTCATTATGTACGTGCGGTATTTTCTTCCATTTCATTATAATTTGTGACTTTTACTATTTGATGACATGTGGTTGATGTACTCTATTTCCCTTTCACTCACTCACACTCTCAAATAGCATAAGATTACATTTTACTGTCGTTTTGGTGTATTGAGAGCAACTGATGATGTGGTTCTGGGTTCGATTATGAGTTTAGATGTGAGTGTTTCTTTAAGTTTCTGGTAGGAAGTTATGTATTGTATAGAATCATTTTTTTTTTCTTACTGAACAGGCAGCTGTGCTACTGGGGTGTTTTTTGCGTCACTTCTTCTTCCCAGCAAAAGCACTAGGAAATGGTGAAGGGTGAGCGTTTTGGGGGACTGTCTTATGTAATTTTGACGTTCGAAAAGTGCTGATTTTCAGCCTAGTTTGAATAAATGACTTTTGAATTTTTGAATTTTGAATTTTGTATAATTTAAAAGTCACCCAAAGGGCACAAGAGAGGGCTATGCTTGAAGTCTCCCTACGTGATCGAATCAGAAATGAAGAGATCCGCAGGGGGACCTGAAACTTGAAGAATTGCCAATCTTCAGTGGCAGGGCACATTGCTCGCAGGACATATGGCCGATGGGCCGAAAGGTTCTGGAGTGGTGACCGCGTACAGACGTAGTGTTGGAAGGCCTCCCACAAGGTGGACCGATAATCTTATGAAGGCCGCAGGAATCGCCTAGATGCGGGAAGCACAGAACCGAAGTGTGCACAGAGACAAAGTGGCGGTACTTGGGGGAGGCCTATATCCAGCAGTGGACGTCTTTCGGCTAAAATGATGATGTTGTACAACTTAAGATCTATCACCAAGTCTCCGATTCATCTGCCAACACGTGGTGATTAAGACAATAGCCTAAATAACTTTTAATTGTAGCGTTTTTACTGAGAATATGGTCATCATCTTCTAAAACAGCTGATTCATAGTCATCATCAGTGCAAGTAATATAAAAGTCATGGAGTTGTTTCCCCTCCTTCTCTATAGGAACCTACGCTTTGAAACGGGCAACTACCTGTAACTTTCTAACTGACCAACTCCTTAACAATTCTAAAAGTGCCTGTAAATGGTTTTATTTCAAGTTTTCGAGTTTGAGTAAGTTTGAGTTTGCAATCATGCTTCGGTCTCTTATGCATTAGGGAATTCAAGCCATTTCTATAAAACAGAAGTTCTTTAAAGAGCTTATAGAGGCGTTATTATACCGACCTTTTTCTGGAACCAAAAAATGAACGGAGAGAATTAAAATAATGAAAATACTATAACAATGCCTGCCACCAAAATTTACCTTCCAAAAAACTACTATATCTCCACCAAAATACGGTATAATTTCAGTTATAAGTAGTACATAATGTTAATAAATTAATACGAAACCTCCAGAACAATGGTGGGTGTAAATCTTTGGACAACAATGCGCCATAAATCTTCAATTGAATGGTATTAGCATGTCGGAGCGGAAATTAGCGGGGATGGAACAGGCCAATAATATATGGTGTATACCCGATGGGCTGGAAATAGGAACAGGAAGAATGGAGCAATGATGCTTGTGTTAAATGAAAATGCCGATGGATGGACCTTGGCCGCCAAATAGCGTCCGCAATTTACGGGTGAATAACATCACTGAAACCTTAAGCACAGATTATATACAGATGGGATACTCCAACAATACATTTAAATAAAAAGCAACTCTTGCTACGAGAGAATAAAGTGCAATTTAGGTCGCACCTACAATTATATTCACCTGGAAGTTGCCTCTCTTTCTATCGCGTAACTCTTACATCTTCTGACTACATTACACTTACTGAATAGGGATGATGCCTGGGTCAAAAATCAGAAATTTAATTTAGTCCGTCAGTCAGATAATAAAAAAATATTAGACACGTATTTTTTGCTTTATCATATTAATAAAAAATGACTTAGATACAACGCATTAAAGTTGGAGAGTGGGGGTTGATACGTCACAAGTATGTATAAAATCTACATACAAGTGACGTCATGGCACATTATAACTCAGTGTATCGCCGTAATCTTTTGACAACGTAAAAAAAGAAAAAATACGTGTACGTTATTTTTTCATAATCTACATTACGGACAAAAAACATTTTTTTTGTCATCATCCCTATTGGCCCAGCAAGACGGGCCCGCCGCCGGGTAGGTACTTGTAGCTTCATACCTAATCTGCGGAGTGGTCCAATCTATATTAATCAGTCTCTTAAGTCAGTTGGTGTGTTTTCCTTCAAAAATTCAAACCCCGCTGCCATCATCTTCATGACAGCCGTCACTGCGGCCGTTATGTGGCGGTCACCGACCTTCGAGGAAACCATAGCTTTACAATGGTTTGTTCGCGAATTAATAACCGTTTTGAAACTAAACATGGGATCCACGTGCCTTATAAGGAAGTTAAAACTAACAGACCCAACTATTCATTAATATCAAAGACAGTCTCTACGGATAGACAGAAATCTTACTGAAACTATAACAACAATTCATTCTTTCTTGGGTTACGTAGTCCAAAAATTGCAGATCATAAAATACTGATATTCAACTGCACCTGGTTAACCTCAATACCTGATAGAATCACACCCAGTGGCTTCATAAAACAGTTCCCTAAAGAATAGACCGAGTACTCCGGAATGGTCAATAAAAGCTGGTCAGTTCAATCCGTGTCCAAAATATAGCCGTCATGTTATTCGGGAGCGATGGCGCGCGGATGACGCATGTCTGCAGAATGGCGACGAATCGCTGTGTATCTGTTATTTATTGTTGTTGGCATCTGTGCCGAGCTTCATAAAATCAGACTAACTTACTGTATGTCTATGCAGTATTGAGATCTGTGAGAGACATAATATTTGTTTCGTTGACCAAAATATCCGTATTTTCTTTTTATTGTGACATGTGTTTTTGAGTCTCTGGTAATAACCATTTTTTAAGCCATGGGTGATATGAAAAGGCAATTATGCCTCAAAAGAATGAAGTAGCTGAATTTTGAAGAATTACCTACCGAAACGTTACTTACGACTTAACTAATAGTCAGAAATCTGACCAGCAAAACCAGCAGCAAGCGGAGGTCATTAATACTCCGTTTTTACAAGAAAAGGCTATATCGCCCGACAATAGATCAATTGCCTATCATCACAATTACAACTAACAAACACGGATTCCCAAAGTAAACATTACCATCTGCAGCGCGGCCTACCTCATTACTGCTTAATAAGGCATCACACGAGGTATTTGTACTTTCTAACAGGTTACTTCCCAGTTACTATCCAGCGCACTTTCCCCGAGCTTACGAGCTAGCTTAACTAGTTGATTTTCTTGGATTGTTATGTGGTAAAGCTGCGCTTGGTCAAATCATAGAAATATTATAGTAATAGAAGATTAGATTTCGGGAATTCAAAGATAAATCGTAGCGCTCCGATAGGTTAAGAGAGCTTATCCTAACTAGTTGGCAACGTCGCAAATTGCTGTGAAATATTACTGAAAAAATAAAAATATTGATGATGAAATGCAATAATTAATATCGTAACACCGAATGTTAAGTTTTAAACGTAAAACAAATATTTGGAAACTTTCAAAATGTTCTTTTTACACCTTAAACGGTTACAACAACAAATTCAATATTGCAATTCATTATTAATATTCTAGTTCGCTAGTTAGCCACATTTCTTATTTACATACAGTAATATTGCTAAATTAATCAAAACAGTGAAATATTTGACATATTTTTATATATATTATATTTGCGACGTTGCCCACTTTCAGAATATGACATAACTTTTCCTTATCGTGCGAAAGTCTTGAATAGATTTGATAGTACATATGGATTGTTTACTGTATAACTGTTACCCACTGACCCCAGTAGCACACCTCCGCTGCGAAACCTTAGCAGCGAAACCACTGTAGTTAAATTCAATAGACTCGCGTCATGTTCGGCTACTCGAATCGGATGAGAGTAGCGAAAAATGACTCGAGTCTATTGAATTTAACTACAGCGGTTTTGCTGCTACGATTTCGCGGCGGAGGTGTGCTACTGGGGTGAAACCTCCTAGTGTTAACCTAATTTTTAGGTCTTTTTAAGGCTCATGTATCTCGTAGTTGATAAAATATTTCCTGATTCCTGATGTTTTAAATTCCACTGTTTAAGATGAAAGGAAATAGCTCACTGTAGCCAGCACGCTTAGCATCACCACAATAGAAACGGGGTTTATCGACGGAACGGTTTGTTCTGTCATGTTGTCTATTCTTCCATAGAAAACCCGTTTCTATGGTTATAAACTACGCGTGCAGCCCATCCTGTAAGGTTTATAATGCGGTAACACGAAATAGAGACGATACAATGTTACTAAAAAAGCAGACAAAAATACAGAAGCCATACGTCCGAAAGCATCTTTGTTATACAAAATCCGACGCACGGCCTCATCCTTTAAGTGAAGCAGCTTGCCCCAATTGGCACACACCCAAACAGAGAACAAAGCAAATATTTCTACAGACAGGCTGAACCATAACATAACATCACGCCAATGTTCCCGGTGGATAGGTGAATAGATTAGTTATTGAATAGAGCAAACACATTTTGCCTGTTATGTTTCAATTCCATGTAAAGACAGGGAAATTTATTACTAAGCAAATTGACTACCAACTAAATTGTATGTATATTCAAATCACAACAGTCATTCAAGTAGTGTGTCAATTTGACAAACAATTAATTTCCCTGGTCGTAATAGGAGGCGATATTCTATGATGAGCCTATTGCTATGGACCGGGCACAAATCCAGCCTCCGGGCTGCTATTCAGAAATGTCTAATGGAAAAACCTAGGGATTGACCCTGGAGGACCCCACGCTTAGTAAAGAAAGAAAAATGATTTATTGAGACTCGCACAGGAAATCACAAATTAAACTAAAACTCACTAAACATAAATAAAACAATAAAAAACAAAGTAAAATAAAAATAAAAGCAGGAAGTATTGTACGAGGCCAAAAGGCTCCTATCTCAGCATGATTCTGCGACACTTAAAAATAAATGTCGTAGCGCAATGTAGTAAACATATAGACACACTGAACTTTCTTCATATACCTTGTGTCCCGTGTGTCCCGTGTGTCCTGAGTGTCCCGTGTGTCCCGTGTGTCCCGTGTGTCCCGCGTGTCCTGAGTGTCCCGTGTGTCCCGTGTGTCCTGAGGGTCCCGCGTGTCCTGAGTGTCCCGTGTGTCCCGTGTGTCCTGAGTGTCCCGCGTGTCCTGAGTGTTCCGTGTGTCCCGTGTGTCCCGCGTGTACTGAGTGTTCCATTTGTCCCGTGTGTCCGGAGTATCCCGCGTGTCCTGAGTGTCCCGTGTGTCCCGTGTGTGCTAGGAGAAAATTATATAAGTATAACTATAACGGTCTAAAGACACATGAGATGGCTTCAATTGCCAGGTCAGTAGAGAAACAGTACAGAAATTACGGTCACGTTAAGTGTATATTACTGCTAATGATCAGAGTTTATTGATACTGTAATCAAATTAACCTATTCTACTGACTAAAGGATTAAATTAAAGTAGTAATTATTTGCACTTTACTGGTACCTTTTCATGTGAACCAAACCAGGTAACCAAACGTTTTTGGGGACTGCCTTATGTAATTTTGACGTTTAAAAAGTGTTCATTCTCAGACTAATTTGAATAAATGTTTTTATAGGGTTCCGTACCTCAAAGGAAAAATCAGAATACTTATAGGATCACTTCGTTGTCCGTCTGTCTGTCTGTCAAGAACCTTTTTCTCAGAAACGCGTGGAGGTATCAAATTGAAATTAATATCAAATAGGTACCTACGTGTTTGATATTAATTTCAATTGTGTCAAAAAAATCAGTCTACACATTAAAAATATAGCCATTTATGCGGCTTATTTCAATACTCGCAAATTAATAATAAGAAATTCCCGATGGAAAAGCTCCATAAAACTTTGCCCGACCAGAGAACTATACCCAGGACTTCATGCTCAGCAGTAGCCTTTACGACTACTAGACCAACGACAGGCTTTACAACCCTTCGTATAATTGCCGGTGATTACCGAAACAATAAAAAAACCGTTGTGTCTCACGTGGATCCACGTTCATATGGGCCTAGCATCGAAGGGTTAAAGGTTAACAATAACATCATATTCTAGCTTGCATTCAGAGGCTAAATATGTACTACATTGTTATCTATAACGATGAACATTACATTATACATGATATTACGAGTATTAAACTGTAACTAAATCATGAGATCTGGTTCAACAACATTATTAATAAGATACAGGTATTACTCACGACATAAGGATTATTCACGATCATCTTACTCAGTAGAATCATTTGCAGTATTTCAAAGAGTAACGACATGGATTGGAATACTGTAATAAAGACGTTTTGCATGGGCATCTTTCGACTAGCAGCGCCCCACGGTTTCACCTGCATAAGTTTCGATCCCGTGGGAATATTGGGATAAAAAGTATTGTATATCATAACCCAGGTCATGATCTACTCATGTACCAATTTTTATCCAAATCCATTTAGCCATTTTTGCGTGAAAGCATCAACAAACATACAAACAATCAAATCTTTTCTCCTTATAATATTAGTCTAGATTAGATGAATGAATGTCAAGTCGCTTAGTTAGCTTAGTGGTTGCAAGCGCTACTGCTGAGCATGGGGTTCTACGCTCGAATCTCGGGTCGGGAAAAGTGTTATTAGATTTTTCTGTCTGGATTTGTGCCCGGTTGATGGCAAGCGGCTCGCGCCATATTACATGGGACTTAAACATTACTGGCGAAATGTGGGTGTTGAGTACCCAAATTTAACCTATGTAGAGTTATATAACTATTACCTACTATTTGTTTCTCAAATACTCATAAAATAAAAAGTGCCACATCAATCAGCACACTTTGCAGAGAAATTAATCATAGACTAAAGTGGGGTACTCTGGGTTTGCCTACTGATATAATTATTGGCAAACGAAATGAGAATAAAATGCTGAAAACAATAAAAAACAAGTACAAACAATTATACCTGTTAGGAAAGCACTTCCAGCGTTAACAGCGTTACTCTTTGAAGTCTTCCCTTCTAGATTCAAATATGATCTGTGTGGTGGTTGCTAGGTGACACTTGACTGTTATGTAGTTTTTGACACGGTGCTATAGCTTAGAACAAAAGTAAGGGAATACTATCTAACCAGTTTAGGTAGGGTTATGCTTTTGGAGATACAGTACTCAATTCAATACATTTTTAATTTACTCGTATAATAATATCAAAAGTTTAATTTACTTATTGATAGATCGCGTTTTTCTAAAAATGTTCATGGGTATAGATTAGTAAACTCTTTGGTTTAGTCTCAACACATGTGCCATTTTACTCAGATTTTCTTTTTAATAACAACAATATTTTGTTTACTAATATACATATTTATGGGGTTGAGGCACCTTTTAAATTCATTGTGTTATCTTATAACGTTTGTTTAAATGGATACAATCATCAAATAACGCAACTTTAATTTTTGTAAATGTTTTTAATTACATTTACGTGGAAATTAGAAGCCAGGTAAAAAGGAACAAAAAGCTTCAAAATGGCTGTTAAAAACTTAAAAACAAATATTCCGTTTTTCTCTTTCCGAGTGAATGGATGCGCTTCGAATATTTTGTGGGTTTTACTTGACGACTTGGCTTGTATGGACATTGACGATTCTGCTTCTAAACATTGACCTCGAAAGTATTGGATACCGCTTCGCATCGCTTTATCTGATTGACCCTTGCACGAAAATTTGGATCTTTATATTTGTTTGTGAAAAGCAGTTATTGTGTTTTATAAACATGAACGCGAGCAAATGTTGTGTGCTGAACTGCAAAAATACTCGTAAGTACAAATAATTAATGTGTGTACAAGTAAAGTTGGTTCTCCATATGTGCGAAGTATGAACCGACTATTTGCTTTAATAGAAATCAAACAACTTTTTTTCATAATCTGTATATACATACAACTGCACACTGATGTAACTACATTACCAATCGAATATCAACATAGATGAAAGTTTATAGTGAGTAAATAATAATTCTTTGGTCTATTTTCAGGTCCAGATACTATTTTGCATAAGTTCCCTGAACCAGGAAAGGAGTTAGATAGATTCAATAGATGGATATATGCAATTGGTGGAAATGTTTTAGTGATAGACCCCAAATCTGTCTTTAAGAATGGAAGAGTCTGCCACTCACATTTTGATTCAAAATTCAACACTGCCAGCAAAAGACTTAGCAAAAATGCAGTTCCATCATTGTTTTTATCAGGTATGATAATTAATTTATGCAATATGAAAATGTTTCTAGATATACTATTAGCACACCTGCTAATTGTTTAAAACTTAATTAGTCTTAAAATATTAAACTCGTGCAGGCCCTTAGTCGTTCATGTATGCCTAGTGCATATCAGCTGGCCCCTAACATCAAATTCATAATCTGAAACCATAGGGCCTACCAAATAAGCTAACCTATATAACAATCATGACATATTCTAATAAATATACTCTTTACTATTTCAGGTATCCACTCATCTTTGCCTTTACAAGATGTAACAAACACAACAACGACTATCTTTTCGGGTCAGAGATGTGCAAAAGTGTTGCAACCAGCTGTTCTATCTCCAAATCAGCCTACTACATCAATATTTGAGCAACCTGCTCCATCAACATCTAAAGGTACTTATCAGAATTATTTTGTTGTTGCATTAAGTATATTTATTAGATTATTTTCTGAAATCGAAAAAAAAATCAAAGTGATGAGTAATGACCGTACTCTTTCATTTTACTATACACTTCTTCTAGCCCTTGTCCCATGTTACTTAGTCGGCGCAAAATGTTTTTTCTTCCACTCTTATCTGTTAACCATTACACTATCATTCACTCTATTACCATCACTACTATTTAGTTTTACTATACTAAACTATTATTTATACTTATATTAGATTAAGTCATAATTTGTACTTGCAGGCAAACAAGATATCAATAGAAGGATTTTCAGAAGTTGTGATACAGATACAATTATGCTGAAGAACAAGATAAAAAAATTACAAGGACAGAAAGATTCTGCAATGACAAGATTAAAGAAAGCTTTAAAACTGTCCGAAAATGCTTCATTCAAGAAAGCACTCGGCAAATTTTCATCAGCAGCTAATATATTCACAACACTACAATTTCGAGAGGCAGAGAAACATAAATTAGGTTGCAGATTCACAAAGGATGAAAAAATTATGTCCTTAGCCCTGTATAAGCAAGGACCTAGAGCCTACAGATGGCTAAGAAATTTTTTTGTACTGCCTTCCCCACTAACACTTACCAGGATGATTTCACGGGCTTCATTGCACCCAGGAATCAATGAAAATTTATTTGAACAATTAGAAAAAAAAGTGAAAAAAATGAAAGCAGCAGAAAAGTTATGCATATTACTTTTTGACGAAGTTGCACTTACCCCACATTTCGACTATAATAGGAGAACCGATTATGTGAGTGGTTTTGTTAGTAATGGCACTAGAACTTATGAAAAAATTGCAGACCATGCCCTGGTGTTTATGGTGAGAGGTGTGCAAAAAAATTATAAACAACCTATTTCATACACATTTTGTGCAAGCACTACACCAGCTTCAGAATTGGCTTCACAAATAAAGCTTGTAATAAGAAGATTGAATGCAATTGGGCTAAAAGTTATAGCAACTGTATGTGACCAGGGTGCTACAAATGTAAGTGCAATTAATTGGCTTATCAGAGACACAATGGAAGGATACCTTAGACAAGAAAAAGTGCAGAAATATAAAATATTTGAGGTAGACGGAGAAGAAGTAATACCTCTTTATGATCCTCCTCACCTTATTAAAGGAATAAGGAACAATTTAATAACCAAAAATTTAAAATTTAAAATTGATGGTCAAGAAAAGACTGCTAAATGGGATCATGTTATAGAACTCTATAATGAAAATCCAGCTTACAAGGGTATAAGGCTGATACCTAAGTTAACCGACAGACATGTTGTCCCAAACAAAATTTCGAAGATGGAAGTTAAATGTGCCACACAGGTTTTCAGTCGCTCTGTGGCAGCAAATATGGGATATCTTGCAAGTAAGTAATAAACATAATGAAATTTATATTTCTTATTCATTCATTTAAATAGCAATACTACATGATTCCTTTCTTACAAATTTTTAACTGAAATGATTAAAATAAAACTTTAACATACGCCTTGTTTCCCTGAAGGGTTGGGCAGAGGTGTACCTATAGTACACCCACATTTCGCCAGTTATATTTTAAGTCCCATGTAATAGGGGGCGAGCCTATTGCCATCAACCGGGCACAAATCCAGACTCCGGGCTGCTACTGAGAAATTCCAAAAAGAAAAACCCAATGACATTGCCCGACCTGGGAATCGAACCCAGGACCTCATGTTCAGCAGTAGCGCTTGCGACCAACTAGGCAGTATATTGATTGATTAAGTTGATGATAGTGAATTTATCTTTGTTTTCCAGGTATGGGAATGCTGCAAAAGGAATGCCAAGAAACAGCAGATTTGCTTATATTTTTCGACGATTTGTTTGACTCCGTTAACGGGAGCTACGAAAATTAAAAAAAAAAGAGCCGGGAAACCTCTGCTTGGACCAGTAAGTCCAAACTCAACTCACAAAAATGTATGGGCTCAAGCAAAGAAAATTATAAGTTCCATGAAATTTTGCGGCAATCGGAATTCTGGTGTAGTACCATCTATTACAAATTGGTTGCAGACAATTGAAAATATTGAATATCTTGTGGATGTTTTAGCTAAACAGTATAACTTGACGTCTCTATGGATGAGACATTTCAACCAGGACCCCCTCGAAAATTTTTTTGGCTGCATTCGAAGCCATGGATATCGTAATACGTCGCCTTCGTGTGTTGGCTTCGAAGCAGCCTACGCTTCCTTACTAATTAATAATTTTAGTAATACGCATTCGCCGGGGTCCAACTGTGAAGTTGATAAATGTTTAAATTTTAAATCCCTCAAGAACCTCTTTTTTAAGAAACCTGAGACGCCAAGTTATACTATGGAAGTTGATTTTGATGATGTGAATAGTGACAATATCTTTGTAGATCTTGAAACAAAGAGACAAGATCCAAAGATAAAAGCACAATTAGAGTATGTGACAGGATATGTATTGCGGAAATTAAAAGTGAAAAAATGCAAAAATTGCAAGCATTCATTTTATAATGAAAATAAAGAAAATAGTTATCTTCATTTTAGAGAATATTTTAAAAATAAAACATGCCTTACATATCCTTCCATCTCACTTATGAAATGCTTCTCAAATATACAAGATGTTGTCACTAATTTATTAAAAAAAGATTGTAAAAAGAAAAACATCCGACAGTATATGAAAACAATATTTTCAGTTATATTAGATTATAGTTTTATTCAATGTAACGACCACAAAAAGCAATTAATTTCAAAAATTGAAGATTTATGTATTAATTTATTCATATATAATTGGTGTAAAGACACAAATAAATTATTATGTGGATCACGCAAAGATTATGATGTAGAAGACAAAATTCAGGATATGGCCTTCAAATATTGTAAAAAAAGATTGAAAAAATAAAAATGTCTCCCAAAAATGCATTATATCTTAGAAATTTGTATTTTTGTATACCAAAATTAGCATGAATTTGTTCTGCTAGCCGCACAGTTTACATGCTTCGTGTTTCTAGACGAAATAATAAACTATTTTCTGATAATGTATTTTCTAGGGCGACTAAAGTTTATAATAAACTACCAGATTGTTTTAAAACTCTAAACTTTAGGACATTTAAATGTAAATTATTCAATTACCTTTATGTAAATGATAATAATCGACTAATGATTTTATGAATGTTATGTTGACATAAATATTGGGAAATAATTACAATATTATTCTCTTCTCTTTATATTGACTTAATTAAATCTTTTTGACATTTCTATAGCTAATAATTGACTAATTTGCAATTTGGATCTTATCCTCATGTATTTAATTCAATGTGTGATCTAATAAACGAACCAAAACCCTGACAATGTATTTGTACGCCGGGAACGGCAGAATATTATGTACTTAAAAACTATGTACCGTCTCTGTACTTAACTATATTCTCACAAATAAATGGACTTTATCTAAAGTATTTGATATTGTATCTAATGTTTTATTTTGAGTAAGGAAAGAAAGTAGGGCGTATTGTAGATTTGAAGCTTTTAACATTTCATGAAGCAATGTACGTATAGCTAAGTACATTGCTTCATGAAATGTTGTTTTTACTTGTTGCCAGAGGGCGCCATGAAACGTTCGAGTGACGTCTCTATCTCCCTATATAAAAATGTACTCTGTGGTTTTTGATATCGCACGCAATATATATTTTGTAAAAGCTTAATTCCACTGCGTTTACTTTAATATGGTAGCAGAGCGTGGTTAAACGAAAGTTTAAAAGTTTTACTTTTGTTTCCTAAAGAATAAAAGTTCGAAAGAGTAAATCATGTTGTCTTCAAAAATGAAACTCGAAATAGGACTATTCGATGGAAGCAACTGGCCGACCTGGAAATATAAAGTGTTATTGCTGCTGCGGAGTAACACAGGCACCTTAGAAGCGGTGCAGGGTACTCTAGTAAAACCGATACACCCGGGTGAAGGAGCCAAAGCGGAAGCTCTTACAAAGTACAAGGTAAAGTGTGACATCTATAATCAAATAGAAAGCACTGCACTATTGCTACTGACTACTAATATGACCGACGAAATGCTGAACAAAGTAATGCGTTTTACAAGTGCGAGTGATATGTGGGACGAATTAAACCGTCTTTACGAACGAGGATCACAGGACCGAACCTACGATCTGTGTATGCAACTTTTTAATTACAAGAAAGACCCCACTCATGACATGGGTTCGCATATGTCTGCGATAAAGAATATTTGGCATGATCTGAATCAAGCTTTGTCAACAGTTTGCAATCAACTACCAGAGATTCTTTTGATATGCAAGATATTGGATTCCTTGCCAGAAGAGTATTTCAGTTTTAAATCAAGTTGGCTACTGCTTACATTGAAGGATCGTACAATCGAGAACTTGACCACCCAGTTGTGCGCACACGAGAGAGCTTTGAAAGATAAGAATAAATCTGAAGCTGAAGGTGATTCCAGCGCGGAGGTACTGGTAGTACATAACAGAAAACAAGATTACAAAAAGAAAATCAAGTGTAACTATTGTGGAGCAAGCGGACATCGAGTAAAGCAATGCAAGAAATGGATTACGGATGGTAGACCCCCAAAACCTCCAAAGGAATCCACATCAAATGCTGCTACATTGACAAGTTTAGCTTTATCTCTTGGTGAGAGTATTGATGACTCATGGTACGTAGATAATGGAGCAACAAGTCACGTAACCAAAAGAGGAGATCAGTATGTATCTTTCGAGTACTTTAGTGAATCTCACAGAGTAATGACAGCAAATGGTGAAAATATTGAAGCTATCGGGAAGGGCTCAATACAAATAAAAGCTGACATTAATGGCCAAAACGAAACAATTACGCTCACAAATGTTTGGTATGTTCCCTGTATACAAAGAAATTTGTTCTCAGTGCTAGCTGCGCAAGATCTTTGTGAGAATAGCTCCTTTGAATCAAATACTAGGTCATGTTTATTTAAGGTTGACGGTAAGACAATGTTAGTTGGTACTCGGAACAAGTGTGGAGGCTTGTACAAACTTAAAATACAAGTAATTACACCTAAAGTTGAGATTAACCAATTAACAGCTACTAACCAACTTCAATTGTACCATGAACGTTTGGGACACCAAAACAAAAGACATGTCAAACAAGTTATGCAAAGAGAATTTGCTATGCAATTCAAATCTGACAATAACAAAGAAGTTTGCGAAGGTTGCGTTTATGGAAAAGCCCACAGAAGGACGTTTGGAACCAGAGAAAGAACTACAAGACTTGGAGAGCTAATACACACTGATGTGTGTGGACCTTTTGTGTATTCGATCTCAAAGTATAGATACTTTGTTCTATTCAAGGATGATTTCACACGTTTTCGTTACGTATACTTTTTACGACAAAAGTCAGAAGTTCAAGCACGCTTGAAGGATTTTCTAGCAGAAGCTAAGACTTCAGGACACGTCATTCAAGAGTTGCTAAGCGACAATGGAGGTGAATTCGACAATGAACAAGTACGAAGTACACTAAGACAACACGGGATTAAACAGAGGATGACAATGCCCTACACTCCTGAACAAAACGGTTCTGCCGAAAGAGATAATCGCACAATTGTTGAGATGGCAAGAGCACTTATACACGCTCATGATGAGATACCTAAAGGTTTATGGGCTGAAGTAGTGCAAGCTTCAGTGTACATACTAAATCGTACAGGACCGACTCCAAATATTGAAAAGTCACCGTATGAGTTATGGTATAATAAGAAACCCAAAATAAATCATCTTAGAATCATTGGTTGTGTATGCTACGTGCATGTCCCAAAACAAAAGAGAAAGAAGCTAGATAAAAAAGCACAAAATGGAATTCTTATAGGATATGACGGTGATGATGGGTATCGAGTTTATGATACAAGGAACTTTAAATTGTTGCGTTCCAGAGATGTAACTTTTGAAGAAGTACCTCTGTTAGACCGAGACATACCTGTTAGTGAGGAACCTGAAAACAAAAAGAATACCTATGAGCTACCTACTTCTTCCATAGATGATCAACCAAACTTAGAAGTACTTAATCAAAGTGATGATCACTTGCATTCAAATAATGGTAATGAAACAGGTGATAGAAATGCAGAAGAACGACAAGAAGAAGACACTTGGTTTGAAACAGGTGATAGTAATGAAGAAGAACGACAAGAAGAAGAAGACACTCAAACTGTTGAGTGTAACAGTCGTGTACTTCGTGATCGGAGTCAAATTAGACCTCCAGAAAGATTTAATTTTGAACAATTCATCCATCAAGTCATTGTTGTTCCAGAACCATCGTCATATCGAGAAGCCATGCAAAGTACTGAAAAAGTCAAGTGGGTTGAGGCTATGAACAATGAGATAAATTCTCTAAAAGAGAATGAGACATGGAAACTGACACAGTTACCAAATAACAGAAAAACCCTTAACTGTAAATGGGTATTCAAGGTAAAGAAGAACCCTGATGGCTCGATTGACAAGTTTAAAGCGAGACTAGTTGCAGTTGGCTATTCACAGAAAAAGGGAATAGACTACGACAACACATTTAGCCCTGTTGCGAAACTCAGCACAATCCGAGTATTATTAAGTATAGCCGCAAATGAGGGTTTATCGCTAAAACAATTTGACGTCTCAACAGCTTTCCTATATGGTAAGGTGAAGGAAGAGATATACATGCGACAACCTGAGGGATACAATGACGGATCTGGCAAGGTGTGCAAGCTGATAAAAAGTCTTTATGGACTTAAACAAGCGCCTAAATGTTGGAACGAGTGTATTCATGACTTTTTTATTGAATCTGGATTTACACAGAGCGAAGCAGATCCATGTTTATACGTGAGACAACGTGAAAAAACAAAGATTTTGCTAGCTTTGTACGTTGATGATGGATTATTGGCATCATCTGATGATGTAGAAGCTGATAATTTCATTGAAAACGAACTTAAAGTACGTTTCAAGATAACGACCAAGCCGCCATCGTACTTTCTTGGGTTAGAGTTAGAGCGACATAATGATGGGACTATAAGAGTTCATCAGGCCGCCTATACTAAAAAGGTTTTGCAGATGTATGGAATGAGTGACTGTAAAGCCGTTGGAACACCAATAGTTAAAGACATTCCTGCAAAAAAGATGGAAGAAGAGATTAGTGACACGAAATTTCCCTATAGACAAGCTGTGGGAGCGTTGGCTTATCTCATGGTGGGTACAAGGCCTGATATTGCCTATGCAGTCGGAGTCGTATCCAGAACCTTAGATAACCCTACTAAATTAAATGTGTTACAAGTAAAGAGAATTTTTCGTTACCTCAAAGGAACAATCGAGACTGGTCTAGAGTTCAAAAAGAATGAGAAACGACTCAAGTGTTACAGTGATGCGGATCATGGAGGCGACAACTTGAGTGGTTGTTCTACTAGCGGATTGATATGCATGTTCGCAGGATCAGCAATCTCCTGGAGAAGTGTGAAGCAAACCTCAGTTGCGCTGTCGTCCACAGAAGCAGAAATAGTAGCTGCCAGTGAGGCGTGCCGTGAAATTATTTGGCTAAAGAGATTGTTTAAAAATTTAAGTAATACATTAGAAACACCAGTACTGCACATTGATAATGAGTCTGCAATAAAACTAGCTCATAATCCGCCTTACGAATATCATCGCAAGACAAAGCACATCAAGCTAAGACATTTCTATGTAAGGCAATGTGTGTCTGAAGGAGATATCAAAATTGAGCAAGTGCCTACGCAAGAACAATTGGCTGATATTTTTACAAAGCCATTATTCAAACCAAGACTGGTAAAGCTTTGCGAAGACTTCGGTTTGAAAAAGAGGAGGGAATGTTAGGAAAGCACTTCCAGCGTTAACAGCGTTACTCTTTGAAGTCTTCCCTTCTAGATTCAAATATGATCTGTGTGGTGGTTGCTAGGTGACACTTGACTGTTATGTAGTTTTTGATATCGCACGCAATATATATTTTGTAAAAGCTTAATTCCACTGCGTTTACTTTAATAATACCTACATTCAAATTGTCGTAAAACCCCAAAATCCGAATTCAATTCATCAATTTATTTTGGCAACACTATTGTTCGCCAATCCATTTAAAAAGATTCCCATTCATCAATGAAAACCGCATCGAACTGACATTTTCCTGAAAAAGCACCATCGGTCACTAAAATAGCATTTCCAATGACATTTTAATGAAAAACAAAGACTTGAAATAAAAGCGATTTAACATGAAACAGGCATGCGTGGAGTTACATTAACAAAAACTTCTGTCCATTATTTTGCAATGGGACATAATTAATGCGGTGGGCGTTCACAACATGTGGACATAGTTGGGGATAAGCAGAGAGATAAACTATAATAGAATGCCAATTGCAGAATAAAGACAAAATATTAAAGAAGGTAACAGTTTATTCTTGCCATAGGATCTTAACACTGACGGTCTTATTTATAAACGCTTGTTAAATTTTAGCAAAATTCTCATTAATAAACGCTATTTAACGCTAAGAGGTCGCTAAGCAAATGATTAGTAGCTGTCAAAATAAAACACCACCGGTGCCCTGTTTAGAGCTTGCTAAGAGGATGCTAAGAGGCAAGATGGCGGATTTTATTTGAATCAGCTGATCGATACATGATTATTGTGTGCTCGAGGTAATTTTGTTCTCTAATAACAAGTTGTGCCTTAGTAAATATGGATTTCGACAATCTTTTACGGGATTTGAGAATGACGCAGAAGAATTCAATAATTTTGAAACGCCGGCCGGCGGGAATTAGACGAAGGAGAGGAAGACCTACAAAGCTCATTTAAACTCACTACCAGGATAATTACCTATTAAGTAGATAATAATATTCTTCATTCGAAGTACACAGTCATGACGAAAGGATAATAATTAGTGAAAGTTCAATTAGGAGGGGGTCAGTACCTGTGTTCAGGAGATTTGAAGAGAATCGATTTCGTGTGGAAGTTCAATGGAAATTGTTATTATCTTGTGTGTTTATCTCATATGTTATTGTGCCAGCCCGTCATCTTATTGTGCCAGCTCTAAGGCCCAAAACTAAAGAAAAGCTATGTTGTAGCAGTCACACAGAAATAACAAGAGATATTTTATAGAAAATAATTTATTTTGATAAATAATAAAGCTACATTATTGATATAAATTCATTATTATTGATTTCCAATATTCTTCCTCCAAAGACTGGTGTCATTATTTTCTCATGGCACTCGCATTCCTCATCGTTTTCATGGAGCAAGGTCTCCTCCCTCATCTTTGCGAGGTTGAATAATATGTGTGCTAGTGGCTCATAGCAGCAGTCAAACTTGCTGTAAAGAAATGTCAAATAAGTAGTAATTGTTATTAAAAGATACCTGCTGAAACCCTGGTGCAAAAGCAATAGGAAGTATTAACTATACCATATAGATATTGGGCAAGTTGAACCTACGCAAACTAACTTGCTGCCCCAGAAACGAACCCAGAAATAGAAGCCACGTTTCAGCAAGCTCAACAATTTTTCTCTGATACCCACCCCACTAATAGACCATATATTCCCAAGCAGAAAACTTCTAAAAAGTTCTCTGCCATAGTTAGTTATATAACTATAATTTTGCATGCCCGTAATGAGGGTGAAATAATGTCCTGCGCTATAATATAATTTAACATCTTATGTACCCACCATATTTCAGGCAAATAAATGATTTTTACTTTACTTTACTTTAAAACATACAGCATTCACAAAACATAACATCCCCGAAGGGTTAGGCAGAGGTGTACCTATAATACACCCACATTTCGCCAGTTATGTTTAAGCCTCATGGAATAGGGGGCGAGCCTATTGCCATCAACCGGGCAGAAATCCAGACTCCGGGCTGCTACCGAAAAATTCGAGATGGAAAAACCCAATAACACTTGCCCGACCCGGGAATCGAACCCAAGACCTCATGTTCAGCAGTAGCGCTTGCAACCACTAGACCAACGAGGCAGTCAAATCAAATCATAATTTATTTGTTAACATAGGTAATAAAAAGTACAGGTCTTATGTTTAGTGAACAGAGCGATATGCTATGCCAGAAGGCGTACAAGTATGGTGTGCAATGAGGATTATAAATTATTTACTCAAACATTTGAAAATCATGCTTAATAATTTTATAGTATGAAAATAGACAATTAATGGAACAATTACATAATACTTAATGTCAGACCTAAATGAGGTATTATTAAAATGTCAAAAATACATGTCAAAGTTATTTAATGTCAATATTAATATTTGTCTCAATTTATCTCAAAACCTCAATATTTGTAATTTTAAATTAATTCGTCAATTTTAGTTTTTAGCCACCGACTTCCAAAATTAAAGTAATTTTTCACTTTGAAGTGTTTATTCGTCAATAGTATAATAATAGCATTTATCAATTAAGAACACTGTTAAAAATACACTCAGTGGCAGTAAAAGTCGCCCGAAACACGAATTTGTGAACTAACTAAACATATTCGTTGGGATTTTTTTATGAGTATAGATGCCAAGAAGCTTGTCTAGTTAGTTTTGACATTGAATTTAACAACGGAGCGAGTCATAGATTCAATTAAAACCATGCAGATTGATCCACATGTTGAACATGAACATGGAAACATATTCAGAGAATGCATGATTGCAATGTTCGAAGCGAACCAATTCCGTTAAGTCTATCAAAGTCTCATCAAAGGTTTCTCCGAAATTGATTCAAATCAAAACGCCAAAGTGCAGTCTGCGAGTTAAACTGTTCTGGGAATTCAGTTCAATTGAAATCTATCTAGTGTGCGATTGGCCTATGAAAACATTGAACGTAGGTACGTATATACTATGTGACGTCAGCTACCCCAAACGCATAGAGGTGTACCGTCTCCGTTCTGTCGTGACCCACATAACTCCTTAACAAAATAAAAGATAAAATAGCTAGGTACCTACATCAAATTGACATATTATTTGCCAGTCAGCAACGTAATATGTGTGTATTATGTCTGTGTAAATTATTTAATCACCACTGCTCTCAAAACATTGAAGGAAAACATCGTGAGGAAACCGGCACGCCCTAGAAAAAAAAAAATGATCACGATCCGATTAATAGTTTCGGCGAAATGCGTGGACTAACATACATGACATACATACACCTATAAAATTTTGTATATTAGTTGGGAAGCCCTAATAGATTATCATGATTATGTGAATATATTGCAGTTCCAATAATATTACAAAGTAGGTTAAAAAGAAAAATAAAATGATTATTAATACTAGGTACTTCAATTCCGAGAGTAAAACCAACTTGCATTACCGTCAACAATATCACTAGCCATAGAGTAATAAAAATCCAGATTATACAAATGGGTGGAGATAAATTCCAGTTTATTACAATCCCCGTATAACTAAGCGAGTTTCCTAGTTATAAACATTTTTCATAAAGGAGGAACGAACAGATCGCTTTATTTCCTTTCTAATGAAATTCTTCGAACAAATTGTAAAGTTTTCAAGCCTGTAAACCAGTTGAAATAGTTGTTTTTAAAGTTACGTTGAGTTGGTTATTGTTTCTGAGGTTTATGGTATTTTGCATCTGGTTTTAAGTGAATTTCACTTACGACCCCGCAACGACGGCAAGATAATAAGTTGATATAGGAATTTAGTGACTTGCTAACAATATTATGGCTCGTGGGTAAATTATAACAGCCGCAAGGTTCGATCGAAGGTTCAGCTAGGCTTGTCGCGGTCGCTTCGAGGACTGGTGACCATCCATTATATATTGAGACCATATATTAAAGCTAAAAACGCGTTTACCAGGCGCACAGAAATAGTTGGTAGTATTAATATATAATATATGTGGCTGGTAGCAAGCGTTTCGTCACTATAAATGCCTGAAGGCCGCACTATGTTAACATCATACTGAAGATCTCACACCGTAGTGTAATTTGAGTTACACCGTGGTTCAAGTTTTTAACTCCTTATGATAAAACCCGGAGCAAAGTTAAACCACCCTTAAACAAATTAATACCCATAATTATATTGTTCGAAGTTTAAAGATAGATTCATTCATTTGCCTGAAATATGGTATTTCACAGATTTTATAACATATACAATAGTTATTCATATTCCGCCGACTAAATTCTGCATGCAAATTTTGTGACAATAACAATGATTCTAATTTAACAAAATAATTAAATTCTAATGTCAAAAAATAAGTACTAAATCAAGAATTGTCTAAATTACAAATGTCAAATAAAAAGTATAAATATAATAAGTTTATTAATAGATTTAGTTGATTCTTACCTACTGTAAGAATCTAAAATGGGCATATCATAATAAATTGCATCTCACTGCAGATCACTGTAAAAACAGTCCATAAACTTTGATTACCACGATTGCTCGTTGTTTGCGTTTTCTAACTGTCCGGAGTTCCTCCTGATGTTTTCCTGAACTTATATAAAGGCATCTTTCATTGTTTATACCTTGCGCACTAAATTGAAGAACCTACTTTGTATATGGGCCACCATATTTGTACTCGTCCGATGGTCAACAATCAGTGCCTGGTGTTTTGATATTCTTCCATTTTATGACGGCTGACAAGAAATCATCAAAGATTGGTGGATCAGCTAGGTCTTAACGGGATGGCATTAGCCATCTGTTCTGCGAGCGATGTTACAATGTTCTTCTTCGAATCTATACATTTCTGATTCGTAGGGAAACTCCAAGCATAGCCCTCTCGATTGTCCTTTGGGTGACTTGCATCCTTCTAATGAGGCCCATTATGAGCGACCACGTTTCAGTGCCATAGGTCATCACTGGCATCGGTAATAACTAACGGTTTATGTATCCTCAAAGCTATCTAAATGTCACCGTAGTCCATTTCATTGCAATAATTACCTATATGTATAAGTGCGTAGTATTGCAGTACAATTAGCAAAAAATCAATATTGTAACCAGTAATTACAATTGGAAGTAGACGAGCTACATTACTGAGCATTGAGCAACCAACCATCATTAATTTAGTGGATAATATAGTGGTATAAACTTCTACACTTCCCTATAAATTTCAACGGTTGCTAATAATTGAATTATTGGGTTTTAAGTACGTAGATTTTGCTGCATTCTTCTCGGTCTGCCACAGTTTTTCACCCCTCTATTTCAAACTGCATAAAGTTCCAACATGGGGGGAAATGACTCACTGACTCCACTATTGAATCACTCACATCTACAAACACAAAGAAAGGTTTCTTCGTTTTGTGAACCTAACTTATGCTTACAACAGCGCGCGGCGGTTGATAAAACTACGTAGGACGCAAAACGGGAACCAAAGAAGTTTTATTGTTAAACCGCTTAGTGTCCCCAAGGTGTTAATTTTAAATGCAACGTTTTGTAGTTAAGAGTTTGCCCGTCTTCTGTATCATCCTAATTCACACAATAGAAGCACAAAGATTGACATGTTTCATTTTTAAGCGTTGCTTTGACCTATTACTTTCGTATTGGACTCTTTCACGAGAAACATTATACCTAATATTTACTTCCAAATCTCTTACTCCCACATAAATGTTAAAATAACTTTAATTAAAATAGACTTCGTCCAAAAACACACTGGCATATAGAAGACAAAAAGTAAAGATAATTTTATTTCTTTGCGAAATAACGTCTCGGTGGTTTTCTTAACCAACTGAGAAAAACTCGGAAGTTGAGAAAACTACATTCCAATCTAATTTTACATTTAAATGGAAATTATTGTCCAACCAGTCAGAAACTGAAAATTCAGCATTCATTCTTAGAATGGAATAGAAAATTAGTGATTGTTCTGGAGTTTCTTGCCCGTTTTTCTCTTTACGTACCTACTACGCTTGGGAATGGGCATCTAGCTTCATTTTTGTGACTAACCAACTTCTTGACAATTCAAAAGTGCCTTTAATTCATTTATTTGAAATAATGCTTTGAGTTTGAGTTGCTACCGGTATTTAAAAATTTACCTTTACCTTTTTATTAACCGACTTCAAAAATGGAGGCGGTTCTCAGTTCGTCGGAAACCTTTTTTTTTTCTTGTGTATGTTTACAGACAGCTGGACTATTTAGAAAAAAAAAATTGCTTCCTAGGCGGTCCCATATAAAACCAAAAAAACACTACAAAGTGAAGAATAACTTTAATTTCGGAAAAACGAACATTGTAACCATTCATTTTAGGAATTACAGCAGATTTTAGCCAGCACTTGGTCAATATAATTATATCACAATCAATTTTAAGGAGATGTAAGAACGCTATAAAGCTATCAAAGTTCTTGTTTAGACTGCGAATGTTGAGTTGTAGGATGGTTAAGTTTTTTTGTGTCTTCGGTATTTTAGATATACATTCACCTAACGGTAATTTATAAGATTTTGATACTTATTAGGCATCTAATTCTAATTCAAAGGCATTATAATATGGTTAGCCATTGAAAGTAAATAATATGTCCCAAAATAAAGTGGTGCACATATTTAGGCATGGGAAGATGAGGTAGACAGTAACTGCATCAGGTACATTTGTCGTGTAGAGGCGTTCAATGTCAACCGAAAGGGTGAATTTTTTTTTTCTTCTCCATAATAAAAATTGTGATGCAGGGGTGGATGTTGCATGATGATGCAATGTTTGGAATGGTATTGTCGGCGAGAATAAGTGTGTGAGGGACGAGAGTGTGAGTGATGTCCAGAAGTTTATGGATGGAGAGTGAGTGTATTGAGGATTATGTGTATGTGAAGGATGATTGTAGTGGTGGGTAATTCTTAATACATAAGCAAAACAAATAGTGTTAATAATCTTAAACGTGCGGGGAATACAACTTATAATAAGGTAGAAGTTAATTATTATGAAACCTGCATAAAAAAACAATAGTGAATGGCGGTTTAGTAGTCATTGGTTGGTTTGTGCTAGATCTCGTAGCGTCTGCTCGGATTTGACCAGTATTGGTTTGACTCCCTCTTCCTTCCGCAACAGTATGTTACCATTGGCCGTCCAACAAAATTTATACTCCCTAAGCTTTGCAAACTCGCGTGCAGCAAAAAATAGTTTTTTTGAGCTGGCCGGGAGATACTCACTGACATATATCGGACGGTGGTCGCCAAGACCTCCTACGTTTGTAGTACTGAGTCGAGACTCCTTCGGTTGCTTGTTGTTGTAGCTGCGCACCGCGCTTAGCAACACGCTCTTAGTCTCCATAGTGGTAAATTCGGCAACAACCGGCCTGAAGGTACATGGTTTGCCAGGCAGTCGGTAAACGTCGCGGATATCGTTGTCTTTAAGAGGCACGTTGACGGCAGCACTCACACGGGCAACAATCGCAGATAGATCTTTTGCACACTCATTTTCTTTGAGTGGTATGTTGCGAATCTCGACGCAAGAAGAGCGCGATAATTGTTGCAAATCTCCAATTTTCATCTCTACATTTTGTATGCAATCCCTGTACATTTGTTTATCTTTTTGTAATAAATCAATTTGTTTCATCAGATCGTCGTATTGATTATTGATGAAACTGACCGTCTTCTCAATTTCAATGTTAGCTTTTTGAATGGCTAAGTTTTGCGATTTCAGCTCTGCTACCTCCGAGAATAGTTTCGCGAGGGATGAGCTTTGTTCTTGTGAAAACTTTAGGAATAACGTTCACAAGATGTAATAATCATGAGATTATATACCAACTGTTGATATAATTTCTTCGTATAACGTCATTAGATAAAAACGTTTATTTAATCGAAAATCATTAGGTATCGCATAAAATATATATTGATACTATCATTATGGTTAACACCCCTTCAGAGCAATCTGACTCGGATAGGTTAGGTTAGAAGGCGGGAGCGGCCGCCGAGCGCCAGATCCGCACTATTGTTGGTGAATCATTTTGGGTAGGTTAGGTTAGAGCAGTGACCATTAACGCGTGAAGGCGAGTGAGCGAAGCGAGCGTGCCGCGGTAGGGTAGTGGCCATCGAGCGCCAGATTCGCTCTATTGCTGGTGAATCATTTTGGTTAGGTTAAGTTAGAGCAGTGACCATTAACGCGTGAAGGCGAGCGAGCGAAGCAAGCGTGCCGCGGTAGTGGCCATCGAGTGCCAGATCCACTCTATTGTTGATGAATCATATTGGTTAGGTTGCGAGCGAGCAAACTATGCGTTTTTGTCGTAATAGATTAAATAGATTTTATGTCTTTTGAGTGGTATATCAAACGATTTTATATTCAATGTATGCTATGCTTATTAAAATTAGTTATTTAAAAATTATATCAATCGTTTATTATATTAACTGATCATTATATCAAATACAATTAGAGATTTTGTAATTATATCATATATATTACTTACCCGATTCTAGTAGGAAACCTACCGTGCTTTTACGTTCCATACGTCTGAATTAAAAAACGGAACCTTTATAGGATCACTCGTGTCTGTCTGGCTGGCTGGCTGGCTGTCTGTCTTCTGTCACAGCCAATTTGCTTCGAATCTACTGAACGAATTTAGTTAATATTTGGTACACATTTGACTTTCTGTGACCTAAACACGGAAATGTAACGTAAATAATTGAATTTTGAAAATGGCGTTTTCTTTTCGAGGGCAAACATGAAAAAAATAAAATTTTGCAAACTGTACCTATCGTGTGACGGTGGAAGAGCTTGTTGTGAGGACTTCAGTTTTGTTTTTTAAATAATTTTAAAATAAAAACTTTGAAAGATATTTAAGAAACTAGATGAAAATTGACCATTCCACTCTTATCTCCGAAACTAGTGAGCCATACATTTTGAAAAAAAAAACAGAGAATGTTTATTTACTTAATGATTACAGGAAAACCTATAAGGAATATATGGTCTTAAAATAACATGGTAAATCTCTCACTATAATAGTGCGTACAAACTTACATTTGCAGTTGGAATGTATCGGAAAACCTGTTTGTCAAGTACAATGCTATGTTTGTTCTTGGGATAAATTCATCCCAACTACGGAACCCTTCATTGTGCGTGGTCCGACACGCACTTGGCCAGTTTACTAATTTTACAAAGAGTTAAAATTTGTGAGTTTGTATGTAGGCATAGGTAATCTCTGAAATTCATCAACCGATTTCAAAAATTCTTTCACTGATCGAAAGTTATACTTTTGTCGAGTGTCATAAGATACGAGTATGTTATTCAAATACAATTTTAAGTTTTTTTCTGTTTGTTCGTCCGAACTACGGAACCCTTCATTGTGCCTGGTCCAACACGCACGTGGCCAGGGGCCCAAGTCTGCTATTTTTATAAATTCGTCATTCCAACACGATCCCATTGTCATTTTGCTAAAATTTCGTAATCTGCTAAATTCATAATGGTCGATCATTGGTTGATCATTGTATTCCACAAACACGATACTCGTAACGAATTAAAAGGAATGACTGCACAAGGACATTCTCATGGTAGGTCACTGATCAAAGGAACTGTCAAAATTTTAGCAGATTACCGCCTAAGTCAGTCATTCATTTTTCATTATTTACGAGATTACCAATAGATGCCATTTCTTTCAATGGAGTGTCAGTGGCTGACTATTGGAAAGTCATAATGACGCCAATATGTTAGTAGATTACCAAACTTGTCAAAATCAACAATTATGAAATCAATGATAGACCATTCTGACACTATTGTAATAGCAGACTTGAGGCCCAGTTTTATTGATTTATCCATCATAATAAATAGCGTTACATAGACATACCTACTTTATAAGAACTTTCCAACAAAAAGCTTCACTTTTACAAGATATTATCCAATATCCCATTTTTAGTATTATCATATATCATTTACCAAATATAATAAAAGATACAGTATATACACTCTCACATACATTTCTAAGGAAATGATATCATGATTGATGACCTGGAAACCCTTACGCGCGAGTAGATCGCATTTGTTTGGGATATTTCTTTTGACCAGTTGATATAGAAAATTATGATGATGAATTATGTGTGTAGCTATTTCTTTATTCGATTTTTTTGGAGATCAAACGGCTATTTGGCATAGAATGAGGATTCGGCAGTAGAGTATTATCGTCTTTGAGATATATATATATTTTTTTAAGTGAAACTATTTTGGTGGCTTTTCGATAATTGAACAAGAATTAAGAATAAAATTACAAGGACTCATCACGTTTAAGGACATCGCTCATTACAACAGCACAGCTCAGACACGGCAAATAACTTGTCATTCAAGTTAGTATTTTAAATAAAATGTATTAAAGTCTATTTCGCGATGGCTATACAGAATAGTGCACGGCTCGCCAGCCGCTCACTGCCCACGAGCCGTCGCGGCATTTGCCGTATCGGAACGGTGCTGTACTAGTATAACAAGCGATGTCCTTTAGGCACATTTCGTTACATGAGAAAGAAGAAAGATATAACTCTCTCTGTCTCTCACAATTAATCTCTCTTAGGGCGTTTGCGCACTTATCCGTATCCGGTTCATATTCGATTCGTGTTCGTTTCTGATCCGGTTGGGTATACTAGTAATTGTATGGACGTTTGTACACTTATGCGTATACGGTTCGTGTTCGATTCGTAAATTCTCAGTCGTTTTTTGACAGATCAAAACCGAGTATATCAAACAAAACGAATCAAATACGGATAAGTGAAAAAAACGGACGGGAACACGTTTGCGCACTTCAAAAAACGGATCAGAAATGAACGCGAATCGAATACAAACTGGATGCGGATAACTAGGCGTACGCCCTTATATTCTTAATTTATCGCAATTTTTTCCAAAATGGCTAACCCAATAATTTTCATGAAATAAACACGTTTGAAAATGGACTAGGCGTTGAATACAGACGTTTGTTGACAGCCTCGTAAGGCAGTCACCTAACTAACAGTTATTTACACACATATCTTCATAATTAACATCTGAAATACAAAGCAGTTACCCTATTTGACCCCTTTAGGGCGTGAATTTTCAAAAATCCTTCCTTCGTCTTAATTCGTGATATAAGGAAGTCTTGTGCTAAATTTCAAGCTCTAGATCTAGTGGTCTAGGCTGTGCGTTCTCTGTCAGTCTTTTTCTTCTTTTCGTGTGGTTAGTGACCATCTCGGTGTCAGAGTTTTAAAGCCGCCCATGGGCCTCTGATTTGGCTTCACATGCTGCGATGTTTTCCTTCACCGTTTCTTTAAGCCTGTGGTTATTATACAATACGCACATGAATCTGAAAAGTCAGAGGTGCGTGCCTTGGGTCCGAACTCGAGGGGTGCTTGGACAGGAAACCTCCCCGTGTGCCTGTGGGCTGGAATTCCCTTCGGATGCGTCCGGGGGGAAGGCCAGTCTTCAGGACGGTGCACCCTGGGATGCGGGCAATGTCTCCCCATTAGGTACTATGTGCCTAAGGGGTCTCGTTGTCCGTATGCCAATATCCTGTCGGAGGAACGCTCTAACGTGTACTCGGAGAGAGCACACGTTGAGCAGCGTTCGAGTACGGGCCCGGCGTGCACTAACACTGCCGTCGGGCAGGCAGGAGGAAGCCTTCTGCCACCGTTGGTCTCGTAGCCCCGAAGAGTGTCAAGGTCATGTCTCTGGCACTTGACGGGGGTCGAGGGTCTTGGCTTAACCGCCTGGACCGCGAGGAAGAAATCCTCTATAAAAAATTACCCCAAACCTCCAAGCGGCGGCGCACCGTGAGGGAGGTTGTAAGCTTGACTAATGGGTAGCTATTAGATAATTAGTCGCTAGTGCGAACCGATATTTTGAGTCAATACACAAAGTTTATACTCGTGGGAACAAATATGGCAAACACAAAAAAAAACAAAGAAAAGGAGAGGAGTGATGCGGAGTCGGAGTCCGACGCTGCGTCTGGTGCGATGAGCTCGGGTCAGAGCTCGGAGCGCGAAGTGGTGGTGGGCGCGACCGTGAGGAACCAAAAGTTCCTCCGGAAGCGCTCCAAACCGGGGGATGGCCAGGGGTCGTCCGCCGACGAGGGGGTCTCAGGCCAAGGCAGGAGGAAGATCCACTCCAGTCGGCGGGGTGCGGCCCGGGGAAAAGGTGTGGGTAGAGGACTCACCACTAAGGAGGCAGGCGAGCCGAGTCCGGCCAGCCCAGATGAGGTGGAGAGGCCCTCTACGGAGGAAGAATACCCTGTAGGGGTCAGCACTGGGGCGGCCCCTACAGAGTCGGCAGGTGGTGAGCCGCATGCCGCTGGCGGCTCCAATTCGGAGCGAGCGGCCAGGTTTGCGGAGGCCGTGGCAGCCGCAATGAAGGTATTGGTCTTGAAGAGGACTCAGTCTTCTAAAGACAAGGCCATGCCCGCGGCCATGGCCTCTATTTTGGCGGCAGCGGAGGCCTATCACTTCAGGCCCCCGTCGGACGGCATGTCCGAGATGCGGGCGGAGGTCGCCCGCTTGACAGCCGCCATGGAGCTTCTCCGAAAGGAGAATGAGGAGCTCCGAGCGGACCTGGCCAGGCTCCGAGGTGCCGGCTCCCGTGAGGTGCCGCAGGGGAGGGAGCAGCAAGGGCAGGGACGGCCCGTGCCTGCGGAGGACCGGGTTCTGACCCTAGTGAGGCGGGAGATGGCTTCTATGCAGTCTCGTTTTTCCGCGCTAGAAGCCATCGTCCTGCGCCCTCCTCTAGCGGCGGCCTCTGGCCAGCGGAAGCAGGCCACATATGCTGGCACCGTAGCTGCCCCAGCGAAGGCACCTGCCCAGGCGGCGAAAGCACCGGCCCAGGCGGCAAAGGCCCCGGCCCAGGCGGCGAAGGCCCCGGCCCAGGCGGCGAAACAGCCGCCCCCGCCTCCTCCTAACTCTACTCCGGCTGGCGCCGAATGGCAAGTCGCCGGGGAAAAGGAAAAGGCGGGTAAGGCAAAAAGGGCGGCCAAAAAAAAAGAGAGGAGGCAGCGGCGCAAGGAGCGAAGCGTCGCGGCTAGGCTCCGCGCCCCGAAGTCCGCAGCTGTAGTGATTACACTACAGCCAGAGGCGGAGAAGAAGGGCGTGTCCTACCGTGACGTGCTCGCCAAGGTGGGGGCGGCGGTGGACCTAAAGGAGATTGGTGCCGCTGATGGCATCCGGGTGAGGGTCACCGCCACTGGGGCCCGGATGCTGGAGGTCCCCGGTGCGGCAAGCGGCCCGGCCGCTGACGCTCTGGCCGAAAGGCTTAGGGCGTCCCTAAATGCGGACGAGGCCCGAGTGTCCAGGCCCACCAAATGCGCAGACATGCGTATTCTGGGCCTGGACGACTCAGTGACGGAGGGACAGGTGGTGGCCGCTGTTGTTAGGGCTGGGGGGTGCTCTGCCGAGCAGGTTAGGGCAGGCGCCCTCCGACCTGACTTCACGGGATTGCGAGCCATAACGGTGAGCTGCCCCGTGTCGGCGGCCAAGAAGATAGCCGGGGAGGGCCAAAGATTATTGGTGGGCTGGGTTTCCGCGCAGGTCAAACTGCTGGAACCCAGACCTCTGAGGTGCTTCCGCTGTCATGTGGGAAACCACGTGGGAGCTAAATGCACCTCGGAGGTGGACCGCAGCAGTCACTGCTACCGCTGTGGTCAGCCCGGTCACAAGGCCGGCTCGTGCAAAGCCACGCCGCATTGCGTCGTCTGTGCAGCGGCAGGTAAGCCAGCCGGCCACCGGATTGGGAGCAAGGCCTGCGCTCCACCCACCAAGGCTAGAGGCAAGCCATCTGCCACCGCCGTCACAGCCGCAACCGCCGCCACCGCCGCCGTTGCCGCCTCCACAACCGTCGCCGTCGCCGCAGCCGTCGCGGCAGGGCCCTCACAGGGGGCTAAGGAGGGGGCTGACATGGAGTGCCAATAATGGCCCCATTTCGCCTCCTCCAGGCGAACATCAACCACTGCGCCGCAGCTCAGCATTTGTTGCTCCAGAGCATGGCGCAGTGGTCGATTAACATCGCCGTGGTCGCTGAGCCGTACTTTGTCCCGCCCAGGGATGACTGGGTGGAGGACCTGAGCGGCTCAGTGGCCCTAATTTCGTCGGCCGCCGCCGGTACCCCGTCCCTCGAGGCTGTTAAGAGAGGACGGGGTTGCGTTGCAGCACGGTTCGGGGAGATTGTCGTGGTAGGGGCATACTTCTCCCCGAACCGAACTCTCGCCGAGTTCCACAACTCCCTTGCGGAGTTGAGAGTCGTCGTCGTCGGGTTCCGTTCCCTCCCCGTGCTCGTCCTCGGGGACTTCAATGCCAAGAATGTGGCTTGGGGTTCCCGGTATACGGACACACGGGGCAGGATGGTGGAGGACTGGGCGCTGGAGACAGGCCTGGTCGTCCTTAACCGGGGTTCTGTCCCCACGTGTGTGCGGATGCGGGGTGAATCAGTGGTGGACATCTCGTTCGCCAGCCCCGCTCTGTCGCCACGAGTCATTGACTGGCGCGTCATGGAGGGGGTGGAGACGTATTCCGATCACCGGTACATCCGGTTTGACGTCTCCGCCCAGACCTCGAGCGCGCCGGTCCGACAGGCCCCGAGTGGTCCGCGGTGGGCGCTGAAGCAGCTGGACCGGGAGCTCCTCCTGGAAGCCTCAATCGTGCAGGCCTGGGTGTCATCACCGGACAGGCCTGCCGACATCAATGACGAGGCGGAGTGGTTCCGGGAGGCCATGTCCGAGATATGTGACGTGGCAATGCCCCGGGTCCAGCCCGGACGTGCTTCGCGCCAGGTGTACTGGTGGTCGCGACAGCTGACGACACTGCGAAATGCATGCGTTGCTGCGCGCCGTCGGTACACCAGGCACCGCCGGCTCCGTATTCGACCTCCGGATACGGAAGCCATTCAGGCGGAGCTGTACGAGGGGTACAGAGTGGCGAAGACCGCCCTCCAAGCGGAAATCCTGCGGGCCAGGGCAGTGGCCCGCGAGGAGTCGCTGGAGACTCTGAACAGAGACCCGTGGGGACGCCCATACAAAATGGTGCGGGAGAAACTCCGCCCATGGGCTCCCCCGCTTACGCAGAGTCTCCGGCCGCAGCTTGTGGGGGATGTGGTGAGTGCTCTGTTCCCTTCACGAGGGGAACATGCCTCCCCGCCCATGGCTCCGCCTATTGCGGTGCCCAATGCGGACCACACCGCCGACGACGACGACGATGCTCCGGAGGTGACCGAGGTAGAGATGAGGGTGGCGGTACGTAGGCTGAATGCCAGAAATACCGCCCCAGGACCCGACGGCTTACCTGGGAAAGCCTGGGTCCTGGCCTCAGAGGCTCTCGGGCCTCGACTAAGGGGGCTCTTAAGCGCATGCATGGAGAGGGGCCAGTTCCCACTTCGTTGGAAGACGGGGAAACTGGTCCTCATCAAGAAGCCGGGGCGCCCTGCGGACTCTCCGTCCGCTTACCGGCCCATCGTGCTGCTCGACGAGGTGGGCAAGCTCTTTGAAAGAGTAATTGTAGACCGCCTTGTCGGGCGGCTGGTGCGGGTGGGGCCGGATTTGGCGGAGAGCCAGTTTGGTTTCCGCAGGGGGCGCTCCACGGTGGGCGCCATCATGCGCGTGCGAGCCCTCACGACGGGGGATGCGGTGGCTCGGGGTGGGGTCGTCTTGGCGGTGTCTCTAGACATCGCCAACGCCTTCAATACCCTGCCCTGGAGTTGCATCAGGGAGGCACTCCGGTATCACCGGATGCCGACCTACCTCTGTCGTGTGGTCGAGGCCTATTTGACGGACAGGGCCATCATCTACCCCGGTCACCAGGGAGAGTGGAACTGGCGAGAGATGTCGTGCGGTGTCCCACAGGGATCGGTCCTGGGGCCGCATCTGTGGGACATCGGATACGACTGGGTGCTGCGCGCAGACCTCCCCAATGGCGTCAGCGTCGTTTGTTACGCTGACGACACGTTGGTCCTGGCGCAGGGGAGGTCGCACCAGGCGGCGGCCGAACTAGCGACACACGGGGTTGCGACAATCGTGGCCAGAATCCGGCAGTTGGGACTCGAGGTGGCCTTGCACAAGTCCGAGGCCATGTGTTTTCATGGTCCTCGGAACGCGCCACCGTCGGGTTCCCAAATAACGGTAGGAGGGGTTCACATCGGCGTCGAGTCGACGATGAAGTACCTGGGACTCGTCCTCGACAGTCGGTGGAACTTCGTGGAGCATTTCAGACGTTTGGCTCCCAGACTGGAGCGGGCCGGGGCTGCATTGAAGCGGCTCCTGCCCAATCTAGGGGGTCCAAACGCCTCCTGCCGGAGGCTATACGCGGGGATCGTGCGGTCCATGGCCCTGTACGGGGCACCGGTGTGGGCGCGTTCGTTGAGGCGGCGGCCTGCCCGCAGGTTGAACGCGTCCCAGAGGGTCATGGCCACCCGGCTGGTTCGGGGATACCGCACGGTCTCCGGTGAGGCGGCAAGCCTCCTTGCTGGATTGCCGCCATGGGATCTGGAGGCAAAAGTCCTCGCGCATATTTGGGAGTGGCGCGAGGAGGCGAAACGCCGGGGCTTGACTCCGATGCCGCGAGAAATCGCGGCACAGCGGACAGAGCTCCGACGGGATCTCATGGCGGCATGGAGAGTGCGATTGTCGCAACCCAGTGCTGGGCACGCCACTATTGCGGCGATAAGTCCCCTCTTTGAGGAGTGGCTGGAGAGGCGCCACGGCGTCCTCACCTTCCGCCTGACGCAGGTCCTCACCGGACACGGCTGTTTCGGGAGGTACCTGTTTCGGATAAGGCGGGAGGAAACGCCCGGGTGTCATCACTGCGTGGATCGCCCGGAGGACACGGTGGAGCATACGGTGGAGGTATGCCCGGCTTGGGCAGAGCACCGCCGTGTCCTCGTGGAGGCGATCGGTGGCGGGGATCTCTCGCGTCCGGCCCTGGTCCAGGCCATGGTACGGAGCGAGAGGGCATGGGAGGCCGTCACCTCCTTCTGCGAAGCAGTAATGCTCGCAAAGGAGGAGGCGGAACGCGTGAGGGAGAGGCAAATTTCGCGCCCTCACGCCTCTAGCCGCCGCAGGAGGAGACGCCCTGGGCGTCGGGAATCGATTGCCGATTCCCGGCCACCGTAGGCGCGGGCTTGCGGACGGTGAGCAATGGGTAGCTCGCCGTCCGGTAAGGACCAGGCCCGGGTCGACGGCGCGTTGTGTTCCACGCGCGCCTCAAAGAGATGTCAGCAAGTGAAGGGGTCCGATGAGACCATTGCCTGCCGGGGTTGCGGGATTAGTCCGAAAGGGATACCGTGGCCCCCTGGCATTGCACAGGCAACAGAAGGAACACGGGTGGGTTTTAGTCAGTAAGAGTCTGACACGCCCTCCCGCTCCACCCAGAGCGGGAGACGTCATTTGATGATTTCCCACCCAAAAAAAAAAAAAAAAAAAAAAAAAAAAAAAAAAAAAAAAAGGGTCCGAACTCGAGACCTATGACCAGGCAGTCTGACGGTCACATAACTAGACTTTCACTGCATATCGGTCAGTGAATAAATTGAACGTATTTAAAATCTTCAACTCACACGATCTATAAAAGATTTAAAGGTATCTAACAATAATAATCTTCTCAATTTCAGAATACATTAAACCTCAACTCATGCTCGTCAGAAGATGAAGTGATTAAAACTTCAACATGGGCAGCGGTGCCAGTACAGCCACCAGTCGCAAGTGGCCAGGTCGTAAGCGAGAGGCACCTCCTCCTCCTCCTCATACTGAGTCCTCGAGAGTGCTGTTCCTCCTGTATCTGATACACAGGACCTGGAACGTGGTCGTGGAAAATGTTGATTCGAAGAGTGCCAGGTAATTTTATTTCTCCTCATCAACAATTAATTTAATCGTCCTAGTCCTAGAAAGGTTCAGGTTTCTATAGACTTTTTTTGGAACTAGGTTTCTTAAAAATAGCACTAAGCCTTTAATCCCCAAAAGGTTGGGCAGAGGTGCACCTATAGTACACCCACAAAAGATTATTATTAAACTATCTTAGTTATATTTAAGCTATCTTAGATAAATTTAAGCTATCTTAGTTATATTTAAGCTATCTTAGATAAATTTAAGCTATCTTAGTTATATTTAAGCTATCTTAGATAAATTTAAGCTATCTTAGTTATATTTAAGCTATCTTAGATAAATTTAAGCTATCTTAGTTATATTTAAGCTATCTTAGATAAATTTAAGCTATCTTAGTTATATTTAAGCTATCTTAGTTATATTTAAGCTATCTTAGTTATGTTTAAGTACCATCTGGAATTTCTCAGTAGCAGCCCGGAGTCTGGATTTGTGCCCGGTCTATGGAAATAGGCTCACCCCAAATTTTTTACTTGGGACTAGATTTTTTCTGTGGTGTAAAATAGCATTTTAGCTTCTTGCTCACAAACCGAATAGAATAGAATAATGAATTTGTGATTATATACAAAGATCTTAAATATTAGGTAGTGCGCTATGTTTTGCCAATATTGATATACAAATAATTAATATGATTAAAAGCTATTCAATAATTACTATTAAATTACAATGGCAACTTTATTACAATACAATTATATAAGTATTTGAGTACATAATTGTTAAATTAACGCATGCATACAAATTAAATTTTATTACGAATCAGTGTCAATTTCATTTCATGTCAAAATTTAATGTATTAAATAATTACAACCCCTTCACCAATGAGTGTCGTAGGCAATGACCAAATGATTTATTCAAGAGAATTGACAGCAGCAGCCTTTTTGCTGATACAAAGAAACTGTGATCCGTCTAACAAGCTAACTCTTCAACTGATCATTGAAAGGTCTATGTGCAACTGCATATATTTCCAGGCTATGAAAAATAAACAAACTAGATATATACAATTCAGAGTATCTACTGAGTTATTTGAGACTAAAATTATATCTTAGTGTGGAACTTCTAACAACCACCAAAGTCAAATTTCAATTAAGCACATGAGAGGCTCTTTTGAACGTCAAAATTCCACTATTGTAGACTACATCATCACATTATTAGTTTCCTAAATACCTAATAATATAAGGCAATATGTTCCCTTTGACGAAACCGCAAATACAGTTTCAATTCGAGGCATGTTTGGTATTTGCGGCTCGAATACATTGTATATTGTACACTAGTACAGTAATTAACAAATAGTGAGCGATGTATGTAATTACCATTAGATACGAGTATTAGATCTATTCTGAGATAATCCTGTTTTTTGATTACATTGTATTATGTTGACAATAAAAAAAGTGAGTTCAAAAACTAAAACCCAACTACTGAAAAATCACGATCTAAAAAGTATGAAACAAGAATGCGACGACGCCTCTACTTTGACCATTTTTGTACCTATGTCTTGATTTATGTTTGACATATTTTCTTGTTTCATACTTTTTAGAGCGTGATTTTTCAGTATTCCGGTTTTAATTTTTGAACTTACATTTTATTCAAATATTGCTTATGAGTACATACATACATACCGGTAAAAATCATAACCCTTCCTTTTTGCTTCGCCGTAGTTGGGTGAAAACGTTAGATAGATAAACTTAGTGTTTTTACGATGATTATGTATTATGAATTTGTATTTTTAACCGACTTCAAAAAAAGGAGGAGGTTCTCAATTCGACGGTATTTTTTTTTTGTATGTTTGTTACGGGATTACTCCGCCAATTATGAATTGATTTTGATGATTCTTTTTTTGTTTGGTAGGGTATACTTCAGAAGTGGTCCCATATAAATTTGGTCAAGATCTGATGAATGGTTTTTGAGTTAGCTTCAATAATACATATTTTTCCTACCTAGTATATGTGGATGATATTCTAATAGTTCCTGTCACTGTAATTTACTTGGTATTCAATTTTTTGTGGGGGTTTTGTGTAGGTACCACAGCTAAAAAGTGAAAAATAAAAACTTTTTCACAAAAAATAAAACCGACTTCCGAAAATCATCATCCCCACACTTACTCAACTGTCTATTTCAACATTTGTCATTCAAAGTTAGTTTTGAAGTGAACGGGTTGTGAACTTGTGACAAAAAGGTTCTATCTAAAAAACAAAAAAAAACTATAAATTGATGCAATTAAATTTGAACCCTGTCGGGTATAACATTGAGCTTGTTTTCTAAAAATCATTATCCTAGATTCCGATTTCAGGCAAATACGAGTGAGTAACCCAAGACACCGACTTCCGAAATCAAAGTTATTTTTCTTACTACGAGAAAGGTGGTCCCATATAAATTATAATCGAAATTGAAATCAACAATAACAGAAAATATGTACACAGATGACTTTATTGTTTCCCTTCGGCACAAGTTTTGATGAACACTTTCAATCTCTGTTTTAACTGTCAGCACAGAAATGTTTCTGTGTGTGTATATGGGACCCGTCATAATAAATAAACTACCTAGTTGTTGGATAGATTAAGCAACCGTGTCATTTCTGTTAAAGCTTTCTCATCGTGGGGTCGATTTAAAAGCTTATTTGCATCCAAATTAGATAAGGCAATGCCTTCTATGGTTTTGACTCGACTAAGGGCTACATAAATCTGTCCTTTTGCGAAATTCTTCTTGCCTAAATCGATCACTGCTTTATCAAGGGTAGTACCCTGAAGTTTGTGGACAGTTACGGCCCAGCTTAGGATGAGCGGTAACATTCTGCGTTCAACATCTCCATAACCTCTTTGCGCTTGAAATGTTGTGCAAACAGGTGAGATTGCTACACAACCGTCACCATCTTTTATTTTAAGACCAATAGTCGTGTCATCAAATTTTATAAGCACAGTTTCAGGCAACTCGCCTTCCTCCAATTGATCTCTTCTGAGAGCAGGCCATTTAATTTTCTTAACAATGCCCATGGCACCATTCACGAGCCCATCGGATACGGAAATATTACGCCTTAACATGACTCGCGATTCGGTACCCAACTTTATATTTGGTAAGAAACCACCACAGTTGTTAATGTCTTTAGGAATAACATTGTTTGGTGGCTTCCTACCATAGGTTGCCGCCTCGCGAGACTCATCTACAGCATTGATTGTGTACATGCGGTGCGCTTTAGCATTTTCAGCAGTAATTTTTTCGTTATATGTGTCAACTTGTCTAACAGTAGGGAATATACGGACAGCAACCCCATCGGCAAAATCTCCTGACAAAGGCACGTGTCGCCGCTCACAAAGTAACTCCAGCTGAGCTGTCGTTAATTCACCAACCCGCAAGCTATTCAAGAGGTCAATGAACTCAATGTCATTTCGCTGTCTCATATTTATCGTAAGTTCACAATATGAGAACTGCTGCCATAAGTTAACTTCGGCCGAAAACCATGGCGGTTGAATAAAACACCAATGCCCTTTTACCGGTGGGAGTTGAAGTATATCACCAAAAAGCAAAATATGCACACCGCCGAATAATTTGTCATTATTTTTGTATTCTTGGAGACGCAAGTGTATAATTCGCAAATTCTCATATGATACCATAGAAATTTCATCAATTATTAACCAGTTTATATGGCGCCATTTACGTCTTTCATTCTCTAGCTTTTGTCCAGTAATTTTTTTGTACGTCATGGTATTTCCTTTTTCAATTGGAAGTGAGAATATTGAGTGCAATGTTTTGCCAAATATTTGACGCGCGGCTACTCCTGTTAGGGATCCCACCTCAACAAATTTAGCCTTGAGCAATATGTCAACTGTAGGTGCATAACAACGGTTGATATGTTCCACAAGTAATTTCAAGACGAAGGACTTTCCACTTCCTGCACCGCCAGTGATGAATAACAATAATTGGCTTTCTTGTCTCTGCAAATCACTTTCCACAGACGCAGATACTTTTTGGAAAAGGTCTCTCTGTTGAACGTTTAGACCTCGAATAGTACCCAAGAAGACTTCATCTGGCATTGCAGACCTTTCGCATACATCTTCACAATAATTGTCATCATTATTCACAATTTGTTCACCACCACAAATCAACGGAGCATGAATATCATGAGATTCACGGGCAGCGTTGAGCGCGACTGCTTGAGCAAGAGCCTGTTGAATCATTTGTTCTGCATGAGCAAACTCTTCTGTGCTTACGTTGCCATGTAATGGTCGAAGTTCTCTTTGCCGCCTAATGAAACACTTCTCAGCGGTTTCCTCTTCAAGTAGAAGTTCACTTTCATCACGAAATGGTACATGACATACTAACAAGCTGTAGTAATAGGCTTCTTTGTCGCTGTTCAATGTAAAGTATCGTGTGCGCAATACTGCAGACTTATTTCTTATACGCATCCGCGTGTTATCTCTTAGTCGTATAAATCTTGCCGGCGTAATATCTTCACCCCTTAATTCTACATCACCATCGTCTTCGTTCCATGTTATGTTAGACACCGTTTCAAAGCGCACAGCAAATTCAGCGAGACTTAAGTCTTCTAGTTCGTCTGGGCGTAATACATACCGGTCAAAAATATTGTTGTAGATAGATGTATCATCACTGTCGAATCGTAGAAGTCTGAAACGTTCATTTGGCTTACAACTGTTTATGAAGACAGTTTTTCGGGAAGACATTTTTAGCGGTAAATGACACAATCTATATGCGCATTCCGGAGCACTTACAAGGCGTTGAGATAGAATGGCCATTGAGACTGCAAATAACTGATTCCACACAGGCCCACCTTGCCTCTTGGCCTTCGCAACGGCTTCTCGTACAACGTCACCTGTATCATGGGGCTCGCATTTACTTGCGTATTTAGCCACATAATACGCAACTGCTGTTACGTTACCGCACGGCTGCACATCAATGTTTCCTTTCCATAGACTCAATAGAGTAGGATTGTAATTGTTCACCATAATTTCGTCTGCAGTTCGTTTCAAACAACAAAATCGTCCATTGTTTGTTATTACTTCATCAGGACCTAAGCAAATAGTAGTCTCATATGGGGGCCTTGGGAAACCAAAACGACAATAACTATCATTGCGGTTTTTATAGCAAGTACCCGTGTGTTTATGTATTTGCACGTCTTCTATTAATTTCTTCAGTACAGGATCGTTGGGCATTAAGGAGCATGACACAACCCTTTCGATAACTTCAATACCCTCATGAGTCGAGAAATCTGCGATATGGTCACACCACACCAACATATGAAGGTGTGGACTTCCACGATTTTGAAACTCTATTCTATACCAAAAGTCCACAACTGGACCACCTAAGCAGCCTGGATCGCGTTTGAGGAATCGCATCAGAGCGTTCACGCGAATCGTAAATTGTCGAGAGACAATCACGGGATGATTTTGTACCAACTGCAAACGCTCGGGAAAAGACAGGCTCTCTGCTTCATTTACATCACGACCATCTGCAATTAGTAAGGCTTTGATCATGTCTGGCCAATTAAGGTCGTTGCAAGAGAACGTCATGAACCACGTAGGAGGCCCCAAAGTTCGGACCATTGCAGTAAGTTCAGAGCAACATTTATGCCAATAAGACGCTGATCCTCTGATATTCCTCATAGTAAGATGCATGTTATCTATTAGTCCTTGAGGTGTCTGCTCGCCCTGGCCCTGACGCATCCGGCATGATACAGAGACACTGGATTTAGCTCGATAATATTCAACTATGGAAAGAGCAAAAAACAAATAGTCGTTTCGATTGAAACGTTTGTCCAAGCTCATTACTCGACTTTGAAAATAGTCCAAAGGAGTAATTTGCATATCTCTTTCCTCTCCAAAGCCATTTCTGCCATCAGGAAAAAGAAAATACCAAGCAAGCTCTTCCGTTCGTCGCTCTCGATCCACATTTAATGGTGGCGCTGTTTTTCTTGTAATCTCAGCTAATCTCATCTCGTTAGTGTTCGTAGTTGTATTGGGATTCAAAGAAACTACACTTTCTAGATTAGGGACCGCTTCGTCTATGCTACGAAGCATACTAGTTGTTTCAATTATAGTGACAATTGGTTGTATTTGTGATAGCGATCTTTCTTGTTCTGGAGCTAAGGTTGGTCGAGATATTAGTTGAAGAGTGTTGCCATTTTCAAGTATAGGAATTGTATATGTAGGACTCTCTGACGTTCTCAAAGTGTCTCGTTGAGGAGTGTTGCTATTTTCAAGAATAGAAATTGTATATGTAGGACTCTCTGACTGACACTCTGACGATCTCAAAATGTCTCGTTGAGGAGTTTAGCTATTCTCGAGTATAGGAATTGTATATGTAGGACTCTCTGACGTTCTCAAAGTGTCTCTGCGCACTTCTGCCTGGTTCTCCGGTGTTACAATCAAAGGAGTTAGTGAGTACACATTGAGAAAATAATCTTGTGCAGCTACTTTTTTCGTCGGAGTAAACAAATTTCGTCGCAGTATGCCATGTAATTTATCTATATTATGAAATTTCATGCAACAAGCTACACCACGTCTTGGAGCTACAGCTCCCTTAGGCCCACGTGCATGTGAATCAAACAACCAATATTTGTAAGCATCAGTTTCAGCTTTACAATATATAGCCACAGTCATGGAATTCGCAGTAAGCAACCCGCAACAGTTTTCTCTGAAAAATAATGTCAGAGCATTATTTAGGTTAGGGAAGCCGTCAGTACTTCGATCTGTCTCTAAATTATAATTTGTTTCCGCTACTGAGATGTTAATTTTCTTTCTGTTATATAATATTTGCTGTGCAAGATCACTTGCGGCAAGATACTCAGGGTTAATTTCTCCAATTACGGGGTCCTCTCTAGAAGCAATGGACTCACGGTAGAACTTGTCTCCGAGTATAACAATGTAATCAATGTCACTTTTTGACCATTGACTTGGCTCGATTTTACAGAATGCTGCGCAAGCTACAGCTGCTACAGCAGTGCATTGTTTGCCACGAGATTGTAAATCAAAACTTAAATCGGCTTGATGAAATGATCCGTGTAGTATAGAAACGTCTTCACTTATATCAACGTAATTATTTTGAGGAGTAGATTGTAATTTGAACGATTTCAGAAATGTCAATATAATTCTCAAAATGGGATCTTATATCTTTATAGAGTATATTGTTTGACATTAACCAGGTTAGAGCCTGATACAATCTGTTCGTATCCACAACAAATTCTTGAGAGCGTTGCAAGTTCTTGAGACTTTCCACAACCAGAACCAGTCCTACTTGGTTTGGCGCAAGTGGCAGTTGTTCAGCTACTTCAACAACGTCTTTTGCAAACAAAGTAACTTGTCCCTTGCACCAATCTTGACAAAAACGGTTTTGTAGCTTCATTATTTTAAGAAACGGTACAACACGGCATAAAAACCGTTCTTCAAGTTTCGTCAAATTAGCTAGCTCTTGAGGTACAGTCGCGACTGTCATTTTATTCCAGAAAGCTGCCGGCGGAATTTTCCGTTTCCTAATATTATTTTGACAGCGAGAGCATGTTACGATATTACCCAGAGAAACTAATTCTTCGGGTAATAATGCACTGTACATTGCAGTATGTAAATTACAACGTTGTAGTGGATATAATGCTTTATTACCAACGGCACATGGAACGTCTGCAAAAATGTTAATAGCCTGTTCAAAATCATTTATAGAAGATATGTCCCTGCGGTTGCGACTAGCTTGACGCATAGCATCTAATCGAGTCGATCTGGATTCGGTAGATTCATTTGTTAAACGTGCGTGAATCAAGCCAAGTCGATGAAAACGTTGCTCTTCGGTTTCGTTTGATAAACGTATGTGAATCAAGCCAAGTCGATGAGAACGTTGCTCTTCGGTTTCGTTTGATAAACGTTCGTGAGTCAAACTGAGTCGTTGAGCATGACTTACTGGAGTTTCATTAAGTCTTGATACGTTCGTGTATGCCCTCATCTGAGAAAGTCTATAGACCCGCTGCTCTTCACTTTCATTTGAAATATTTATCGCAATTCTTTCCCTAATTTTCTTTAAACGATCTTCCCTCTCGTCACTACTTTCTTCCAAACGGCGCTGTCTCATTTGAGCAGCCCGTTTAGTAGGCCTACCCATATTATTTAAAGGTAAATAAAATACACTTACTTTCCACAAAAAATCGATAAATAAAATTATTTTTTTTAGAAAAAAATCAAAGACCGGCTTCTAATCTATACGAGTACCTATATATACTACATACAAACTTGAACTAAAAAGTAGAAAATAATAAAACAAAATACACCTACTTCCCACTAAAAATTGATAAATAAAATTATTTTTAGAAAAAAAAAACAAAAACCGACTTCAAAACTATACTTAGATGCAAACTTAACTAAAAAGTAGAAAATAATATTTTAATTACTTCAAAGCAAAGAACATTAAAGGACAAACAATTAAATTATTGATACTTATATATCTATTTACAATTTAAAATCAGTTATTTTTGGAGTCGGTGCCAGCCAAGCAAAAATATATCTTAACCTACGTAGGCAACTACTTCAAAAAAAAACCACACCACACACTACTACTACTACTGCTAAATAAATAAATAAATACTACTATTCTTGATTAATCTGTTAATATATGAAAACGAAATAGAAATTAGATAAAAAAAATTGAACGAAAGCTGATAATTGCAAACAAGCGCATCAAAATTTTTATGCACTTAGACACAACTGTCAACGACGTCTGCCCTCACGCGTCTGCCCGCGCTCGGGTAGTACACTCAGGCACATCCCCCCGGGTCCCGGCCTGCCCCGCTATCACACTACGCCACGCCGCGCCGGCCCGCGCCCCGTTCGAAAGTTTGTTACAGACTTGGCTGGCACCGACTCCAAAAATAACTGATTTTAAATTGTAAATAGATATATAAGTATCAATAATTTAATTGTTTGTCCTTTAATGTTCTTTGCTTTGAAGTAATTAAAATATTATTTTCTACTTTTTAGTTAAGTTTGCATCTAAGTATAGTTTTGAAGTCGGTTTTTGTTTTTTTTTTTGCATTACCGCATCTTATGCGCGTAGCTATTTGTATTCACCAATGATTTTTCCAAATCTAATTGGGTGCGTAGTTTGGGTAAAAAAAATATAACTTTACTCCCGCCATGCACGTCCCTTTCTCTTAATGCTTTAAAAGAATCTACAGCGGCCTGAAACAGCCCGTAAGGTGGAATTAATGTAGGACGTTTTCATAATGTCGTATTAGGAAAACGTTATTATTTAATTACATTCCATTCCATTCCAATACCACTAGTAAAATAATACCTATTTCCGTTAATAAAATAAAATCTATGTTCCTATATTATACGCTGTTCATCAATGTTTCCAGATGGCGCGGCTCCCACACGGTGCCGAGCTCAGGCGAGGGTCTTGCGCAGCGGTTCGACTCCGTCAGCCTGGCTGATTCGGACCTTGGGTCCTGTTACTCCAACTGCAGCTGCAGCTACTGCAGGCTGAGAGAGTGCGCCCATGATTGTGTCAGGTGAGTTTCAAATCTTCAATTTTCTAATAGAAATAGAAATACTGCAATTTGAATTATCTCGACTGCACCTGTCTTGTCATTCAATTCGAAATTATGTCATTAATTATTATAATGTTGTAATGAGTTGTACGATTACACATCTATGTGTTGAGTTCGTCATCTCAGAAGGAATACAATATGATTAAAAAAACTCTTTTCGTTCCGAAATAGGCAAAAAAATCCTACTATTATTGAAAATAAAAAAGTAATTTTTAAAATTCTCATTTTTTGTACAAAATTGTACAAAATTACCCCAATTCCATTAAAAATTAGCAAAATTTCAACTCTGCGCATCGTCGCATCGGCCGTTTTGCTAGTGTCTACCGTTCACATGTATTAAGCCAGTAGAAAATCCCATTGAAAAAGAAAATGAGTGTGCGTTTTTTTCTCTTTTTTCCTGATTGTACCACATAAACTCTCACTACGATATTTAACAACACCCTCATGATCGGACAGGCTTTTTTATATGTTGTATATTATGGTCACTTGGAGAGTGCAAAAGAGCATACTGGATATGAATTAATGTGTATATTATTTGAATCATTTTCAAACTAAAATAGAAACACAAATCATTTCAGGAAAATCGTATTAAAATCTCGCCAAGAACGTTTTTCATAAAATCGATTGATATAACCAACTTACTAACCTTAATTTTTTCCTTTAATTCCAGGTAAGAAAATTGTCTCAAACATCTCTTAGAAATTCAGTTGGAGAAATATTTCGACAACTGCCCACGACTGCCAAGATGGCGATCAAAACAAGATTGTTAATGAAGTCACTTCAATACTCCAATAGGTATCAACGGCCGTTTACTGAGCTCCCAGAGGCTGCAGAAAACCAACAATATTATAAGTAGATGTAGTCATAATTTCAAGATTCAAAGCACGCGCGAAAAGAGTAGCAAATAATATAATATGTTTCACTTAAAACATGCATAAACTAGTAAGATAAATCTCCAGAAAGAGGAAAAGAATGTTTCCGACCCTCAGATTTAAGTGATGCAAAACCTCCAAGCTTTATAGTATCCCATTTTTCTTATAAAAACATACGAGAAAAGGCCAGCTGATGCATTCTAACATCAGACATTTTTCTACCAGTTCTAACGCAGAAGGTAAACGGACATCCCGGTTTGGTTGATGTTTTCTTTCACCGTTTTGAGAGCAGTGGTGATGAAATAATTAACACAAAGTAAAACGCCTATCAGGGTACGAACCTACGATCTAAAAAGTCACGGCCGTTACCACTGCGCCCCTAATAAGCAAAGCCACAAAAAAAACCGGCCAAGTGCGTGTCGGACCACGCACAATGAAGGGTTCCGTAGTTGGAATGAATTTATCGTAAGAACAAACTTAACTTTGTAATTGAACGTTTTTGCAACCGCAAAGGAGAATGCCAAGTTGTCCTTCAAGACTCGGCCAGAACCGACAAAGATGAACTATATATCATTAAAAAGGAAAATAATTGTAGTTTTCTATGAGAAGTACACCAAAAATAAATATAGTTCTTTAAAGTTGTCCACTTAATACTTCTAATTTTAACGATAACAACAAATAAACTATTAAATTATTAATTAAATAATGATTTTTGGCACATGTTATCTTCGCATAATATATTTTTTCATAGTAAATATACATAAATATAACATACTTACATTATTTTAGAATGTAGGTATGGAAAAAAACATGGATACTTTTTAACAATTTATTATTCATCAGAATCTCTTCAGTCTTAGTTTCTAACGAGTATCGTCGCATTCGAAAGGCATTTACTCCACAATTAATGCAGCGAATCATGGTTAGTAGACTAAAGGTCCGGCGAGCCGGGTCAGCGAGTAATACAGTTTCAGGTTCAGTTTCAACAGCCAAGGTAGTCGTAAGTGGTAGAAAAATCGGAGTCCAGAAACACAGCAATATACATTATAACACAAAGCTTAAAAACACGTAATCACTTCGACGCTCGTGATAAAACGCGCAGGAGAAGTACCTAGTAAAACTTTTTGACAATTATCAATGACAACTACAAAAACAAGATCAAGTGTTGCCAGCACTATAATAATTAATATTCTAAATTGTATCGAAAATCGAAATTATTTTAAATTGTTATAAAATATATAATATATTCAAAAATATAAGTAAATGCTATTTATTATATTAAGAGTTACGACTTATTTAAGTAAAAAATTCACCTACGTAGTTTCATAATGATATTAATGCAATCGATTTGCAAGTGCAATTTCGTATCGATATTATTTTATTTTGGTATTGGCAACATTTCTAATTGAAATTGCAGATAGGAAACGTGTTGAAAAATTGAATAACTATTTAAAATGACTTTTAAACGGTGTACTTCTACAGATTTTATTTATACTCTATAATTCTTACTGTTTTATATTATAAATTATCATAAATATTAAAAGTCTGTCGGGCGCTACATGATTCGAGCCGATTCTTGTCATTGTCATTTAAGTTGGTCGATTATTACTCGTAAACTTGTAAAGCCCACTTAAGTGTGATAGTTTTCCTTTAAACTTCGTTATATATAAATACTAATGCCGTGACATTTGAATTTCTAACTACAACCGTTTAGTTGGTAGAGGGGGGGACACTTGACTCTCACGAAAATTGGTACTTTAAAGCTTGATAAGTCACGAACGGTTTACTTAATCAAAAAACGGTCTTCGTAAACCCCTAATTATTTTGAAAAACCTATCCAACGATATCCCACACTATGAGAAGGACGAAAAAAATATTATCATCCCCACTTTACATGTAGGGGAGGTACCCTAAATAATTGTTTTTTTCAATATTTTATTTCACTACTTTTTCGGCGTCATTCATTTGTATACTCATGCCAAATTACAACTTTCTAGTACCAATAGTTTTTGAGCTAAACCGCGGACAGACAGACAGACGGACATGGCGAAACTATAAGGGTTCCTTATTGACTACGGAACCCTAAAAACTGAAAACTGACCCATAACCAATCACTCCCATTCCACCATTTTGTTTCTCAGTAAAATGTAGATTTAGAAACTTACCGAGTTCCCCATAAGCTTCGAAGTTCAAAGTTTTGACATTTGTCTGAAATTTTTGAAGTCAAGGTACCTAGGAATTTGTAAATATTTTTAGTAGAAATTTGATGGTAATGCGTAATGCTAAGGCAATTTTTAAAAGGCTGGGCTGCCCTTTTAAAAATTGCCTTTTAAGCATTACGCCTCGGCGAATCGGTGCCGTAACTTTAATCATCGCCTAGAAGTTGTTGAAATGTTTTAGTGCTATGTTACTGCTTAATGTTTATGCATTAAATTTAGGTATCGTCTAGTGTTAGTGAAAACAGACATTTATGTTTCAAAAGCTTTAAGCACAAACCAAAATCCTTTCCTTCTATTATTTTTAACATGGCCATAAAAAGGTCAGAGCAATCTTTTAAATCATTTTGGATAGTTTCTAAGATAACCGCATCTAACGTTGCAAATGCTTTAGCAAAAACCAAAAATCCCTTTACTTTACATTTTTCTCTATTCTGTAGTCAGTGGTAGAGCTTACTTTTAAAGCTATTATGTAATGAACGGCCGTACTCTAGAATGTTAGAAGAACTCTATTTTTTGTTTCTACCCGCGCTAAAGTTTTGGGGTGTGGTTAACTCGGAAAATTTCAGTGTAATTTATAGGGGCTAAAAATATATTTATGGGTGTATGTAAGAAACGATTTTAGGAGCAAAATGTATAACAGTTATTTTCATATTTTTTCTTTGTATATTTTGTCAGTTAAGAAAACCATTCTGCTCAGAAATTAACGTTTGAATATGGGCACACTGCAATTCCCCATCATTAAGGGCATGCTATGGCATTAGACATAAATTATCGTATTGATGTATCCTGAGCGACCTTGTAGTGTGTGATTTTTAGGCTGAATAAATTATTCAGATTCATAGAAAGCTTTCATAATCTTTAAGACTTATTAAAATACTTTTTTCTACTTAACAGTACAAAAATAGGTAGAATATTTTCAGCAAATTAATCAGCACATTCCCGGGTACTGAACGACATCCATACTTAAACTTATAAATGCGAAAAAAGCTCTGTCTGTTATGTTGACGTCGTCTGTCTGTCTGTCTATCCTTTTCACGGCTGAACGGTTTTAGACGAAATTAGCACACAGGTAGACTCCGACCACATACTGCATAGTATACTTTTAATACCAGTAGTACGTTACCGTTGGATAATCCCCGCTCTTCATGTGACAGAGCTTCAGGCAAAAGCCAACATATTTTTATTAATTTCCCTCGATATACCCTGTCAATTAGTTTAAAAGCTTACGATTCCAACTCTTCGATAAATAGACAAAGTAGTTTCCGTCGTAACTGCAACCACACCTTTTTCAACACACAAAACAATTAAATTCCAGTGTTGAGAGCAGCTGAAGTAAAATAGCGGTTATCTGCACACACTCGTCTGGTTGAGGCTGGATTGCTTGCTTTGCTTTTAATTCCTTCCTAACGTTGTTAGTAACAAACCTTCTTCCATTATTGGTATTAGCTTTGTCTGGTTCAGTCTTTGTTTGTCGGGCTGTGATTGAATTCTGTTTTTCTTGAGACTCAAACTGATTTTAAAAGGTTAGGCCGCAGTCATCTAGAATGCTGGTAACGCTGATAAGCGCCGACAAGTTCTTATTTGATTAGTCGGCGCCGGTTTGCGTTGATTTGGAAAAAGTATGAAAACTGCCTGTGTCGACCAGTGTTGACAACGAGCGCTTGTCGGCGCCAGTTACCAGCGGTAAAAAAAAGAAAAGAAAGAAAATATGTTTATTTGCGGTAAACTATACGCTAAGAAAGAAAACAAACACAAAAACCAGCCAAGTGCGAGTCAGACTCGCGCACGAAGGGTTCCGTACCATTATCTATAAAAACGGCAAAAAATCATGTCTGTTGTATGGGAGCCCCACTTAAATATTTATTTTATTCTGTTTTTTATATTTGTTGTTATAGCGGCAACAGAGATACATCATCTGTAGACTGTCAACTGTCTAAGTATCACGGTTCATGAGATACAGCCTGGTGACAGACGGAAGGACAGTGAAGTCTTAGTAATAGGGTCCCGTTTTTACCCTTTGGGTACGGAACCTTAAAAAGAACAACAACAACACTAACATGAAGACACCCACCCTATTGTGGATTACATGACAAAACCAACGGCACTGTGTGATGGCACCTGTGACTGCTTACAAATTACAAAATATAGCCGTACGTCATTTTTGCGGCCCGAACAACAATGAGTATGGCATGTTTCCTCACATTTTGCAGTAATAACAGAATTTCTTAAAAACGATCCTAGCCATCATAACAGTGCCACCAATGTGCTCTTTTATAATTTCAACGTGGCGATATTATCGTGAACGTCCACGTTTTTATGTTAACCCCAAAATAATGCCACGGACACTTCGGTCACGGTCACTTCTCACGGTAAGACACTCCAAGGTTTCTTACCCGTTCTTCTCCATAGGGATCTACGTTTTGGAATGGGCAACTAGCTTCAACTTTCTGACTAACTGACTGACTCTTTGACAATTCAAAAGTGCCTGTAAATAGTTTAATGTAATAATCAAATGCTATAGAAACTTTCACCCATTTCAATGGTGCTGGTGCAACGGGAAAGATAGGACTTAGTGCGATCTCTATAACCTGTTTTGATGCTTTGTCAATTCTGGGTATCGTTGGGCTCTCCTCCTTGCCTATAAGTACTTCAAAGTTGAATTCATTACGAAATTTAAATACACCCATCATTGCTGATTTTTGGTTACTCGCTTTCATCTCAGAAAGCATTTAAAGAGCCGCTAAAACAAAGACTAAATTGTTGAAAAACTGCCTCAATCTCATAAAAAATAATATAAAAGATTAAAAATCTGAACAATCCTCTACTATCCTGCCATTCGCAGACACAAAGCAAACAGTTAATATCTTTTAAGAAAGCATCTAGTGGAAGACGTATCAAAAGGATTCTTTGGTCGAAACGTTTTCTAACGAATATTAACAAGAAGCACGACTCGCGTTATTTTAATAATTCCCTTTCATTCATACAAAACAAATTGTAAAAGTTGAGGGATTTTTATTAAAAAAAAGTGGCGAAAGGCGAGTCGGGCTCGCACACGGGGGGGTTACTACCGTTTATACTTTAGTATCAAAATACACACGTTTCTTAAATTATTTGCTTTTTTATTTTTTGTTACAGCGGCCATAGTATTACATACTCTGTAAACATTTCAAGTGTCTACCTATTACGGTTCAAAAGATCTCTCGTATCTTGGAAAGGTTTTGGGGTATTGGGAGTACATGTCATTATTATAAATATTATTGTATAGGTTATTGCCATAATTTATTTTTGAACAAGTCTGTTAAGAAAAACAAGTGAAAACGAATTCTGCGCATCTACGATTCTTGCCAAGTTACGTGCCAGTGACTATAACAGACGGATGGATAGTGGAGCCTTATTAAGAGCGTACCAACCATTTGATTTTGTACTTTTTCAATGCTTTTCGTTGTTTTTTTCATCATAATTGCTCTCAAATAAAAAACTATCGCGCATAAAAGCTCCAATCATATGAACTTTATTTTAGTAAATTAATCATAATATAAAATTACTTATTTATATAAAAAGTATTAAAATAGAGGAAAAAACTATTCGATAAGAGGTAACTTTGCCTATTTATTCTGTCGAGGCATCTTTATCAAATCGTGTTTCCATCGCGCATACTGTCTAGTATATATCCCCAATATATTTCCCTACATTTTAATTTAATTGTTTACTACTTCAAACAAGCTTAAAATGTTTGTTTAAAAAAAATAAAAAGCTCGGTGCCCTCTTAATAGGGTCCCGTTAGCACCCCCAAAAGTATTTATATTATAAAAACGTGCTTTTGCAAACGTAAATAAATATTACCATTATGTTAGGAACGTGGAGAGGTCAAAGTCGTTTTGATCAAATATCCAGCGTCCCGAACTTCAGAAACGACTTTGATTCGTGAAGAGGTTTATTTTTGTAAGTTGTTTAGCGCCTAGGTATAGTATAGGTTAAAACAGTTTATTTTATTTTATTTGGAAATTGCATTGTACCATGACCGCTAATAGATACAACAGGGTCTTAAGTAATATCGTTTTCTCTATTTTCACCCGAACAGAGCTCGGTCGCCCAAAGTTTAGAACAAGATGGCTTCCTTAGAATAATGACATGGCAGTATGGAGTTAGTATGAACTATCCTATATCATTAAATGAGCATTCTCTATTTTCACCAGAGCAGAGCTTGGTCGCCAAGGTAATATTTATTGAAAGTCCAATTTCCAATGAATATTTGTTTATTCGTAATACAATAAATTAATACGCCATCATACACGAGGTTGATGTCATCTACATTGTATTTAATGTAGATACAATGCAATTTCCAAATAAAATAAAATAAACCGGTTTAACCTATACTATACCTACCACATACCTACTGTTACCTTACCTGCCTACCTACCTTTGCTTTTAGCGCCCTCTAAATAACAGACACAAACGCTATCTAGTGGCTGCTAGTTGAACTAACTCAAGTTTGACAGCACATACTTGGAAGAGCTTCCCACAAAACTTTCACTTTGTTCAATGTGTGCAAGCTAAGTAACGAAGTAGTTCTAAGTTGATTGCATAGATGGCGTTTGGCAACTTAAGGTTCTAATACGGTGCTGGTTCTTTCTTGAAAATGTAAGGAATCTTTGCATTCCGCCTTTTTGTTAATGACTAATATACGCCGTTTGAAACAAGATTAGATATCTAACTAAACTTTTTTACTCTCTGGTCAACTATATGTCCAACTAACTAACTAACTAACTGTCTGTTAACTATATGTGTTATTGTACTACTTATAATTATGTTCTTCTGTTATACTATGTTGTTTATTTTGACTTCTATTGCGTTGGTGGCATGACATAATATGGCAGCTGCAGTAAACAGTTGGTATTGTAACCACTTTTTTTTCTTTTAATGCCATCCTTATGTCTACGGTATAAAAGTATTAGGTTGGGGAAAAAGTCTTTTCGCATTATAGTATGTATGAACTTGTAATAAAATCTCTTTGGCTATACTATTTGTATCTGGCTGGTTTTGGTATAATTGAAAGTTTAAATTTTAAAGAACATAATTCCAAATTCAAATTAGGTAATGTGTGATTTTCATTTGTTTTTTGTACCGTCAAGATGAGTGAATCTAATGAAGAAATTCGATACATTTTAAAATTTTACTACAAAAAAGGTAAAAATGGACCGCAAGCCGCGAAAAAAATTTGCGATATTTATGGACCTAGTGCAGTGTCTGTGAGAGTAGCACAAATTTGGTTTAAGCGTTTTCAATCCGGAAATTTTGATGTCAAAGATGAACGTCGCTCTGGTCGCCCTATTACGGATAAAATGGATGCCATTTTTTTAAAAGTGGAGCAAGATCAGCGTATCAGTAGTTACGACGTAGCTGAAGAACTGGGAATTGACCATAAAACAGTTTTGTTGCATTTGAAAAAAACTGGGTACACAAAAAAGCTCGATATTTGGGTACCTCACGAGCTCACTGAAAGAAACCTAATGAACCGTGTACTCATTTGTGTTTTTTATTACGACGTAATGAAACCGAACCATTTTTGAAAAAGCTGATAACTGGTGATGAAAAGTGGATCACGTACGATAAGAACGTGCGAAAAAAGTCGTGGTCAAAGGCCGGTCAGGCTTCACAGACTGTGGCGAAACCCAGGTTAACTCGCAACAAGGTGATGCTGTGGCATTACTCATTATGAGCTGTTACCACCAGGCAGGACCATCGATTCTGAACTCTACTGCGAACAACTGATGAGATTAAAGCAAGAAGTTGAGAGAAAGCGGCCGGAATTAATCAACAGAAGGGGTGTGGTTTTGCATCATGATAACGCTAGACCTCATACATCTCTTAGCCACTCAGCAAAAATTAAGAGAGTTTGGCTGGGAGGTGTTAATGCATCCGCCGTATAGTCCTGACCTTGCACCTTCAGATTTCCACCTGTTTCGGTCTCTTCAGAATTCCTTAGGCAGTGTCAGGTTAACATCACGAGAGGACTGCCAAAACCACTTGTCACGGTATTTTGATCAAAAGTCCCAAAATTTCTATAGCAATGGGATCATGTCCCTACCTACAAGACGGCAAAAAGTTACCGTACAAAATGGTACCTACCTACTTTAGTTAAATGTAAATAAACTATATTAAAAAATGTTTTGAATTTTCTTAAAAAATGCGAAGCAACTTTTTCCCCAACCTATTAATAATCGATTTAACGAGCTGTAAAAAAGGTTTGTTAAATGGAGTATAGATAATATTATTATTAGAGGGCAGACCATCACTGTCACACAAGTTATCTGGTATTGAGAAATCACCACCGATTATAAGTAGGCAGCGTATAGAGTAAAACCTCTTGGATAAAGTGCCGTTGGCGGCATAATAGTGGCGCTGCCGCGGCTTGGCTAAAGTGCCGTAAGAATTGCATTGTCATTTTGTTTGATTGTTGAGGTTAGTTCGCAGTAAAATACCATAAGGCTGCCAATAAAGAAGAGGATAAAGTAGGTATAAGTTTGTATGCGTACGAAGTTGTATGTACTAACATATTATATATAGGTGTGTGATGCTGCTGGTGTGTGATATGGAAAGCTTGCGGGAGTAAAATGAAGTAGTTGCACGAAGACTGCGCTGACGTTTATGCTCGGAGTCAGCAGTTATGATGAACAAGGTGCAAAGTTCACTCATCCTCTATGGAAAAGGCAGGATCCTCCGACCAGACGGGTGTCGTGTCTGGCGGGCAACTGCCCAACGATTGATGTTGGAAAGTAATAAACAGGCTGAATTTTTAGTCACCGTCCAAATTTTTTCTAGGCATTAGGTATGATTCACTTACTCCATTTTTGAAAAAAAAATCGATACGTAAAATTTTCATATTAAATAATTTTGTCGAAAGAATTATCCGCTCTGCGTGGTTGGTATATAATAACTTTTTGATGTGGTATCTCAATATTTTTGCCAAAGATTAATATATCAAAATTTGGACGGTGACTAAAAATTCAGGCCGTATATATTATTATGTTGATCGCGCGGTAAACCCTGCTTGCACGGTGCAGGATTTTTATGCGTAGTTCGCATATGGCGTTCTAGATGCTGCCACATTATAAACTTAGAAAATGTAAAATCATTGCCTTGAACTCTTCCACAACAATGAGGCATCATTTATCAGCATTTTGCGGAATGAAGCTATTTGTAAAACGGAATTTTGCGGTGAACTTTCCCTGAAACTGTAATTATTGTCAACCTACTGGGTATTCAGCCAAGCAATATTGCTTTTGTTCGATAACCTGAATAGCTTTGTGGTTCAATGTTTTGTAAACAGAGATCTTCTACTTTCGAGCTAGTTACCTATTTCTTCATCATCCAACTCCAATACTACTTAAAGGCTTCATGTAGGTTTAAAATTGTTATTTTTTTAGAACTGCTATTTAAAAAGTCGGTCATGGAAAGGAGGGTTTTCATCCCTCCTTAAAGGAAAAGATAAATATTAAAAGTCTGTAAGCACTTCTGATATGAACACAAATCAATTTATATTGAAGGATAGCTGCGCCCCACGGTTTCACTCGCATATGTATGGATCCCGTGGGAATATCGGGATAAAAAATATTCTATGATCTAACCCAGTCACGGTCAACCCATGAATGTGCCAAATTAAAAAGTGTACCTTACAAACAAACTCACTTTTGTATTTATGATAGGATTAAGTTAGGATTTAAGTGATAAAGGTCTTATAATATCAATCTTTTAGGTACAGTCCCAATGCCTTGCAATATAAATATGGAAGATAAAGAGTGGATGTCTCCCATCGGCACAAAGATGAACTTCCTAATCAAGATCTCTTCTGTGCCTCGGACAGCACGTTAAGCCGTTGGTCCCGGCTGTCATTCTTGGACCTTTGCCCGTCGTCGTTACGGATCGTCAGAAGCCTGAAAGTCTGACAACCAGTCTTACCAAGGGCTATCGTATTACCCAGTAACTGGGTTGTGGAGATCAGATAGGCAGTCGCTCTATGTAAAGTACTGGCATTCAGCTAAATCCGGTTAGACTGGAAGCTGACCCTAGCATAGTTGGGAAAATTCTAGGCAGATGATGACAAAGACGGACTTCCATAAGAGCTTTCATCCCCGATAAACCGATGAATTTTCAAAATTCCTTCCGTTAGTTCCGTTGGTTGGTGGGTGAAAAAGGGGAATGCCAGGCCGCCATAGTGCTTTAGGCCCTGAGTGCCCACATGTAAGACCGAATCCTAATATTAGTATACACCATACCTATATAATTTATTGGCAAAAGAAACTTATTGAAAAAGTCAGTTTCCAAATTATAAGGTTTTTTATTTTTTAATGTGCCGTACACAAGTCGAACCAGGTTGAATTTCGGGGTCATCGATAGGTACTGACATCAAATCCAAGTTATCGCGGGGGTTGTCGATAACAGCAAGAGCGGAATCCATATTGAGGCTGTGGTCGTTAGGTTTAGGAAAGTCGCCAGAGTCAGTATTCATGGTCAGAAAAGTCGATTTTTACTAGCAAAATACACGCACAGATCACTATGATGCAAAGGCAACCAAAGTAATGTAAATAGCTATTGACACTTATATTGTCAACTGACAAGTTTTAGTGTTGCCATTACATAAAAAAGTATCGATCAGCGCATTACATATAATATGTAGATCATTGAATTTATTATAATAACTATTCTAAGTCGATTGTAAATCGCTATTATGGTTTAGAATTATATTTAAATGAAACTGTGATTTTAATTCTACTTTATTCAGTACAGCCACAAAAACAGTGGGACATAGATAATATCAAAATCGTAGGTAAGGTTCACAGGTAATAGACGTGAGCTTGACTTATTAACTTTTTAACATACCTACTACTACTAGTTACTTTTAATTATTTTTTAATGTTTCCAACTTCTATTGTGTCGTGAATAGCAGAGTTAATTACGTACATTTTTTTATAAGTTTTTTTATTAAAACGAATTTCGTGGGCAGTCTTGGGCCTAAAATCGGCATTCCCCTTTCATGCTTGTAGACCCAGTGGTTTAGGCTGTATGTGTAGGTGCATTGTCTGTCACTGAATTTAACACAAGATTTTTATTACGTAGATAGGTGTCTCATTATATCAATTCTTTGGTATGGCCCAGTGACGGGCAAAAATCAATTCGCATTCAAAAGTGAATAGTGCCTTAGATAGGCTAAGAAACTGTATATTAAGTCCCCTTCTATTAGTAAAAAAAACCTTATTACTTATAGTTTTCTAAACATAAAAAAATACCTTATAAATGACTCCTTCTTTTGTTAGCAGAAGTGGTCACTATTTGTTTTAAAACTTAGCCAAAACTTATTTTTGTCGCTTAATCTAATCCATACGTTATCTTAGTTTTTAAACATTAGCGCATAAAAGTTTTAAAACATTAGTGTTAATGGTTTAAAGAAATTAAGAAAATGTTAGTATGAAAAATGCAACTTCTTCAATATTCTCCATACAAAACGCTGATTTCATAGGTGGTGCGGTGGTGGTAAATTCGCTCGCATCACCAGCAAGCTGACCTAGCCTCCGTGATGATCTTGTGTAGTCCTATCTAAACAAGCATTTATGTAGGAACACATTTGAGCACCTTTCCCTCCATCCCCACTACCAGATGTGTTACCAATAACACGCGTAAAATTACATAAAATTGTGAAGATTCCAGCAGCCGTTAGCGATGGTACAGATAAAAACAACGGTATAGCGTGATTGGAAGCCGCTGTTCAGTGTCTATTGGTTTTATAATGATTGGTAAGGTAGGACAAGGTGCTAGGAGAAGAGGAGCGGATCTAAGACGCTATATAACACAACAGATTTAATAGAATCGATTAGCATACATTACATCACGCTTATATTCCCCGAAAATTTAGGCAGAGGTGTTCCTGAGGTAATACACACATTTCGCCAGTTATGTTTAAGTCCCACGTAATAGGGGTGAGCCTATTATCATCAACCGGGCACAAATCCATACTCCGGGCTGCTACTGAGAAATTTCAGATGGCAAAACCCTATAACACTTTCAATAAAATTCAAATTCAGATTCAAAAGTCATTTATTCAAACTAGGCTGAGAAATCAGCACCTTTCGAACGTCAAAATTACATAAGATAGTCCCCCAAAAACGCCCGCTCTTCACCACTTCCTAGTGCTTTAGCTGGGAAGAAGAAGTGGCGCCACAAACTCCCCAGCCGCACAGCTGTCTGAATAGTTAGAAAAAAATAATTTACATTAGGTACGCAACATAAAACATTAAATTAAATTATTTTCTATAAGTCACCTAGCACACGCCATTAAACCAACAAAAAAGTAAAAAGAACTAAATACCCGAATGGGCGAAGGCGTGCCCGTTTACATATAGCTAATAAATCTGTAACTCGGAAATCACAAATGATAAACTAGGACCATCGAAGTAAAAATAAATAAACAGTTAATTACTAATAACAGCAACAAAAACCTTGGTCAGCAAGACAAGTCAACAAGTCACCACAAGCAGCACCCGTTCACGAGCATAACGCAAAGATCAGCCAATCGAACTCAGGACGTCATTATGCTCAGCAACACCGCTTGCAACTAGACCAACGAGGCAGTCCGATTAAATTAGGTCGCGATATTAAGAGTAATTATAGGTGCCTAAGGTTTTGTCAAAAAAAGCCTAAGCGATAACAACACAATTAATTATGCCTCCACTCCTCACTCCCATAAATCTACTAACATCCAAATTATAAAAATTGCCACTACGTCTTATATAAAATAATAAACAATTTCCATTTATATCCTAAATGAATATTTAGTATTGAGGAAATATAAATCAGGTTTTAATTAATATTTCAGAACAGTCATTGAGCAAAATGTTTCTCAATAAACAAACTGCTATTGCAAAATGTTGAAAATTTATTTCGGTTTAATTTTTGCATTACAAAAGCAAACGTACTCGTACGATAAGACATTGACCTTTATCTAATATAAATTAATCCTTAGGATATCCTTCATTGATCCTGTATTTTATCGCTAAAGTAAGTTAATACAGCATGCCTGCGGGGTGATAGCGTAACACACGTTAAATGCCAATTGATCGCAATGGGTACTATTTTGACAGTTCACCCACGTTCATTGCGTTATTTACGTTGTTGAGCAGACGAATTTTTCAAACTTTTGAAGCAATAGATCAGCGATATTCTTCAAAAATCTCGAATTGTGACTGAAAGTATGTTTCGCAACCCGCTGGTCACGATTTTGGTCTGTAAAAATTAAACGACATTCTGACATTTATGTCGAAAAAGATGAGGTGGTATTTCCTCAGCCCTTGGGACAATCGTTTAAAATACCACCAACAACGAAGCCGCTATCGCTTCCGCTTACAACGACACCTCGACTGCATACCACTGACATATTTCCCCCCCGGCGGGCGAGGCGAAGATTTCATGTCGAGTTTTACTTAGCGACATAAACACACATGAAAAGTCGTATTGCAAATTGTGTTTATTATCTGTAAGTACATAGGCGATGGCTGCTCTGGCGAAAATAGAGAACGCTAATTTACTAGTATAGGAAAGTTCATACTAATTCCATCCTGACATGATATTACATACTAATTCCATGCTACCATGTTATTATTCTAAGGTAGCCTAAAATTTTGAGTTACCGAGGTCTGCTCTGGTGAAAATACGGAGAAAACGAATTTTCCCAGATATGAGACCTAGCTACATCGATTTTTTGCCCCCGTAAACCCCTATATTGCAACTTTCATCAAAATCGCTAGAGCCGTTTTCGAGAACGCGATTACAAAAATATATACATATATATGAGTTCATACAAATATTGCTAACGAGCAATATTGCAAACTACTAAACGTAGTAGTTTAAGATATTGTAATTAAATTGGTTTCCTTTCTTCATTTTATTTCATGTTTATTTATTTATTTGGGTTCTCCACCAAAGGATCCACAGATACACAATAATGCAAAAGATTCTTTTAAGCGTGCTATATGGGGAAAAGAATGTTAAGATTAGAAAAAAAAACATTTCAAGACTGACAGTCATATTACAATAATTGTTATGTTACATTGCTGACATCTAAAAGTTGTATTTTAATATCTCGAAAAGTTGACTACCGGTCTTAAATATATTAGAGAATACATACATAACATAACACCACGCCTTGTTTCCCCGAAGGGTAGGGCAGAGGTGCACCTATAGTACACCCACATTTCGCAAGTTATGTTTAAGTCCCATATAATAGGGGGCGAGCCTATTGTCATCAACCGGGCACAAATCCAGACTACCAGCTGCTACCGAGAAATTCCATACAGAAAAACCCAATAACACTTTGCCCAACCTGGGAATCGAACCCAAGACCATGCTCAGCGCTTGCGACCACTAGACCAACGAGGCAGTCAGAATACCTAGAAACTGATTACTGTAGCTAGACGTTTAGCCGAATCTAGTGGACTTAAAGTTGACCCCAGTAAAGGCTATGGAATACAGATGATGGATTAGATTTGTTAGTACAGACTTGAAATTCTGCCAAAAAACTGCTGCACTCATGCGTTCTAACCACTACAACAATTACTCAGAATTTAACCATCAGATGCTGGCATTCCTAATCTTAACTACCTTTAACCATGTTATTATATAGAAACAAAAGAACATCATCAAAAAACTGGTTCTAAGCCCCACATAAAATTACCTAACCGTAGCAGAGGTCTTGTGCGTGACAACATTTTCATATTTTTTTTAAATTTTTCCGTCATCGAGAATGTTATTATTACTATAATGCTGTCCGTCGTTAGTTCTATGAATTTGCGAAAATTATGTCAAGCTGTTTGTCATTCCGTTTGTAACGGCTTTAACATACACGCAACGCTTTTGCTAGGCCTACTTAAAATACCATTACTTCAGAGTAACAAAACTTGATGACCAATGTCACGATGCTCATTATTTTGCATGCTGCACGTATCATCAGCTGCAAGAATAATGCCGTAAAATTCAGTCTTATTTATTTGTGTTTCTAGTTTTTTAAAGTTCCTGTGGTACTGTCAAAGAGCCTCAACAAGTGACGGTATTAAAATACGTCCGGCCTACACTAGACATTCAGCTCCACAGTCATCATTGCCAACTGGAAAATGTAACGTCAATCTGAAGAGATTATTGTAATTCAGAATTCGAAGAACCTTTTTCCGCTTCATCTGCTTTCTAAACATTAGACAACAGTTTATGCGTCTGAAATATATGATCACCTCCTGTATTGACGCCATGAGTTCTCTCCACTTAATTTAGGGGCGTCCAAAAATTTCATGAAGTTATTATTCACGAATTTATTATTTGTATGCTCTAAATCGTTATTTCGTATAGTAGCTGGTATATAATATCTGCGGTCGTAGCGAAAATTTCTGAATTTACAATGGTAAATTGAAGACGTAAACCTCAAAACATGTATATTTTCTTATATCATTAGATAGGGAGTAATAATGAACAGTAACAAGAAACAAACCACAAGAACAAAAATAACAAACACAATAAACGAGAATAATGCGGTAATATTGAACATCCTACCGAGGTCAAAGCTACCGGTTATAGGGAGGGTCCGCTTCCTTAATCATCAACATTAGTCAGGGTCAAAGGTGCATTGATGTGAAACCTTATTCCGGCTTTGAGGTTCACTAGGTTCTATTACTTACTGAACCAGAATTAAATAGATTTTTATTTCCTTTATTTTTACTCATCTTCATTTACCTACACCTGATTATCAAATTACTATGAAGTCCATTCGCAATATTCGATCATATTTAAGAATTAGTGCAAATTTATCTTCATCAGCTATAGTAATGAGTTCGTTTCTCTCATCAGAAACTACAGGCAAAAGGCACCTTTAATTTAGACTCAATAAAAGTGGAAATCACCCGCTCATTTCTGGTAGCCAACAGTGCGTATAATCAATGAGAACGGTAGCTAGTTCAACGTCGAAGTTCGTCTTTGTATCGTCTTGAAAAGAAAGTACGTCTTTAACATTGTTTTTATTATAAATACTATCTTTGATAGCAGAATTATTTGGGTGTTGGATGTTGGCTAAAGTCTGCTTCGCGTTTATGTCTTGTTAATTTTGTTTGTTCATGTGCACCCGAAGTAACTTAATTGTTGGCTTTCAATAGTCCATCTTCAGTTTGGAAGCTTTATTATTTCTTCCTTGTGTATCACCTTATTTTCTTTTTATAATCATCATCTTGATTGTTGACTGATTGATGATGTTTTCTTATAATGCAACTCAATAACTATCCGTTGCATGTTTTTAAATAGCACAATGAGATTACAACTTCTAATTCACTCACATTCCAAGGCATTCTTGACTAAGCCCTGTTATTGCTCAGACCTGAACTGTTGATAAACAAAATCATTATATGCCATGCACTGCACTATTATATTTCCTGACATAACTCTCCAACATAATATACCAACGACACAGAAGCGACATAACCCGAATAGCTTCGTAAACTTGACATCGAACCAGTCGCTCAGTAGCAACGCGCGCGGGCGCACGTCTGTCGCAAGTTTCGAAGTCGGTAAATGATGGTGTGCGTGTTTGTGCAGTGAATAAAGTGTTTTAGTGAATTGGGATATTTATCTATTCTGCTTTGGGTGATTTTTATTACGGTAAGTTTTCTGTAAATTCTTTAACTTTTTTTGTTTAAACTCGCGTGAAGTTTAAACGGTTAGCGGTCGTTTGAAACTGCAGTGACATCTTGAGCTACCTCGGTTTAAGGAAAAAGAGTCGCTATATTAGAATTTACGGAATTCATTCCAGGAATAGATCTTTTTCTTTTGAAAGTTTTATGCTTTTTCTTTCTTCTGTTTCTTTAACACATTCTCATCCAATGGGGTCTTGTTCTAAGATTCCCATGTGTTCGTTCAGCTTTTGTTTCTCTTCAGAATTGTTGCTATGGTACGTGCGTGAGCTGTTACTATACTGAAGATTTCTGTAATAAAACTATTTTCTAAGCTCTACTTACTGTGGTGGAGAAAATTGTGATTCATGATTGAGAATGTTGCGAATTGAGTTATGGTTGGTGGTGAAACTTGCCAGCTTACTTAAAACGTACTATAAAATAAAACATAGACATACATAAATAACATTGAAAAGTTATGTTTGATATATATAATTTCATCCATTGCTCCAACTTAAAAAAATTCAACCAAGCATGTACATGTAAATAAATTTAGCAGAAAACATTTGACTTCCCGAGCTCGCTTCGCTCGCTCTTGCATCCTAAGTTCTCATCCTTACTATATTTATACTAAAAACCATTAAAATCCGCTGTCACTTTGGCTGAACTTAAAACGGAACAACTTAAGAGTGGAATTCCTACATTATTTGTGACAAAATATCAATTTTATTACGTAAAGATGTTGAATTTTCGAAACTTTAGGATTTTTTTTCTCCGAAACTAGGCGTTTGCTAGCTGTGTCATTTTGTAAAAGTGTTTTCTATACGAAGACTAAAAAATATATAAAGCTTCGCACGTGCGGCCCCTAAAGTACAGTGGAGCCCATTTGATTGTCTGCTCTTAATACGTCTAGTAAAACTAAACATTTACACCCTGTGTAAATCTATACTGTAATATAATAAAGCTGAGGAGTTTGGTTTTTTCGTTTGTACGACCTAATCTCTGGAACTGCCAGTCAGATTCGAAACATTCTCTTTGTATTTAATAGCCCAATTCTTGAGGAATGATAAAGGCTACATAACATCACGCTACAATGCCTAGGAGCTGAGCAAAAAGAAAATAAGTCAAAAAGAACGCTAAGCGTAAACGAAGTATAGTAGCGTGGGCGGGCGATGCGATGCGACGCGGTGGGTCGGGAGCCGAAGGAGTTTTATAAAAATGGGGCTGTGATTTTAGTAGATTGTGTATCTTACCACTTAAATATAATGCACCGAACTTGTAACCGAAATCTACTAGCGTGGTCGTTGACTGTTCTTCATTGATAACGGGAATTATTGCTCAACTACGGGACGTAGGCAATTATTGCCCAACTGTGGGACGCAATTAATTAAACAGTAATGAGATGAATGTTTACGATATGGAAACATGTAAATGAGTTTTAACTACTTTCTTTGTTCATCTATCATTTTACACTAAGAGATAATATTTTTGGGAGTATGGCATTTGATCAAATGACTGCGATAGGCTGAATGGTTTGGTCTTCAGGTCATGAGTCAATGACTTAACCACGTGTATTTGCAAGATTTGGATGAAGAGGGTCAGGAAGACCAAAGAAAAGATGGATGGACTGTGTGAGGAATGATATGAAAGAAAAGGGAGTAAATGATAGCGTGACGGTTGACAAAGGGGAGTGAAAGAAAACGTGTTGCACCGACCCCAAGTAACATGGAACAAGGGCAGGAAGATGTTGATTTCCAAGATTTTGAGGGTTAGGTTATGATGAAGGTCCTATTATTAGCATCACATTTTGAATATATTGTTAAAATAAAAAGGCTCTTGTATCGTGAATGATGTCCACAGCCAGGGGGCAAAACAACTATACATAAAATGGAGATCTTCTTGGAACAAACAAACCCAGGACTTCAAGATTCCCATCTTCCCTTATTGCTATTACGCCAAAGAAGTTCATGTCCAAAGCTATAAAGAGCGACTTAATGATTGAAACGGTCTTAATGACTGTATCGAGTTTTTTATTACTTATTGCTAAAGCTTTTCGCACGCGACGCCTATTTTAAATCGCAATGTTACTAGTACCTACGTACGAAAAAAACTGGAGCCATTTGTTTCCTATTTTTTTGTTTACGGTACCTACTTCCTTGAATTGCATACGTTCACTTCTGTTTAGAGTCTCCCAAATACCCTAATATAGTAAGAAAGCAATAGTGCATATAAAAAGATAAAGTAAGAAATACCCGAATACCCGTATCTATCTAAGTAAGAAATACCCGATAAGACCACCCATTGTATATTTTGTAGTGTATAACTTTTTATTTTTGTAATGTATAATCTGGTTTACAATAAAGTACCTACTTATATATAAACGAATAAATATATAACATATCTAAGTAGATGGTAGTAATATTCCTATCTAATATACGGTATTTGGACATGTTACCATAATCCTCACTATGATTAGGATTAATATTAACTTTATGCGTGATTTCTTCAACACACAATAAACAAATAATATTTGTTTACATTTGGAAGCTAAGTCGCGAACGCAGTGTGCATTATGTGTTTTTGAAAAAATAATTTTAATACGCACGCATAAAGTTCAGTTTGCACTACAACTGCAATGTTTTGCCTTTTTCAGTACTGCTAGTCATTCTGAAATCAATTTAATTTACACAAAAAAGAGTTGATGTTTGCTTAAGAGAAAATATCATCAATTCTAAACAAGCATTTGGATATGGAATTAGATTAGAAATTGGGTGGTGTTATTACAGGAGGAAGCTGCCTAGACAGATCCTTTGGTATTTTGATAGTTATACTTACAAGCAGTAATATGAAAACACAATTTTTCCCATAATAATCAACTTCTCAAAAGTTTTCCTACACTTTCTGCAGGAAAGTTGAAAATCAAAAAGAACTGTTTATAAAAAAACATATCTAGACTGGGAAGAGCTAGGCTGATCTTTTTCCAAGATTTTATTAAAAGATCAGCCACATCAACCATCTAAAGAAAAGAAGAAAAGTAACAAAATATTTTATTTGGCACATGTTTTATTTATACATACGAGATACATATAATGTTACGGCGGCGCGGTGCTTCGATTCTGACTCCGAAAGATCGGAACATCCGATTCACACACCTTCGACTCCGACTTCGGCTTTGATAATTTTGAATCGGAGTTATACGAGTACCAAATTTATAAACGCAGCGATGCACATGACTAGAACTCGTACAAACAACTTTTAACTTGTCGATCAAGTAATTTTTATACACGCTCGCGCTGTCTCCGTTTATTGCTTTGTTTATGTCAGACACCTCACGTTAATTTGTTAAATTAAGTTAAGTATTACTTAGTTTACATAATTGTTCTGATAAGTTAATATTTAAATATGAAGTCAAAAGTGTTATATGGAACATCTTTATTCTACCTCCGACCCCGACTCCGGCTCTGGTTCCGAATCTGACTCCGGTTCCGACTCCGATCAATTAAAATTAAAAACTTCCAACTCCGGCTCCGGTTCCGGTAAAACGACCTCCGTAAGATCTCTAGACTACATAAAATTACACAATATAGTAAAAAATCAAAGAACCCAAAGCTCATGAGCTCAGTTCATATCGTGGTGAAAAGATTAACATACTTATCAGCTAGGTTTGTTAAGCTGCTTACTGTCTGTACGCCGAACGAATGATCGTCAATCTGCGGCTAAATTATGATTACGTGCAAATTTTAAACGATAGTAACTTTCCTACATGAAACTTGTATGCAAATTCTATAGCCATGTTTTTTCCAGCGATCTAAGCCACAGCATTGCAGTTTGTAAGTAGTAAAACTAAAGAGGCAGGGTTTCACATAATTAATTAATAGATGACGGAATACTAATCAAACCATAGGAGAAAGCGCTTTATTAATATATCTTAACAAAAAAATTACATAAAGGTATAATTTTTACATAAATCTAATTTCTTATGCATTGGATGTCAATTACATAATTTGTTTATTAAGTTATCGGAATTCTCGTTTTATATTTTATAACATTATTAGGAGATTCAAATTCCGTTACGTGTGTGTCAACGTTTGCGTCATGGTTGAATGAAAAAGGCCATTTCAGAAAAGTTAGCGATCAAATGAGTTTTTTTTTTTTTTTTTGGCTAGGGCATCTCGTACTAACTTAAAGCCTCCAGCCAGGGGCAAAACTATTCTAAATTAAAACTAGGCGAACGCTCGCTAAGGGCACCCCCTGTGGGGTACGGACCTCGGCTTAGGGCGTCGCTGGGGGGAGGACAGCAAGTTGGGACAGGCTGGATCAAAGATGATTCATTATTATTAATCGGGGAATTTAAGACTACATTTCTCAGCAAAACGCGGGCTGGCGCTTCTGCGAGCAAGGGTCGGTGGAATCAAATGAGTTTCTACTGTGATACCTATTAATGTATTTCCGTATGTTTTATCCGAAGCTTTCATTGTCCCTCTGCAGCACCAATAAAAGATAATAAAAGACATTCTTCTTCTAGTCCTTTGTTATTATCTGTGGAAATATAAAAATTAAGTAATACTCGTAGGTATATAAAAAATATTTTTGATTTGATTTGAATGACATGTGTATGTATATTAATTTTATTTGATTTGAATGTTTTCTTTTTTCTATTCTTTTATTGTGTGATTTTTATATCAATTTTATATTTTGATTTAATGCCGCTAAAGTCCCACCGTGTCCATTTGGCACGGCAAACTAACTTAATGTAAGGTTATGGACTTGGTCTAAAAATAAATGATTTATTATAAACAAAGTATAGAAAAAAAATCAGCCAACAATTATCATTACAGGCTGTTATTTTTTAAAGCCTACAAAGCTTCAAAGTGCTGTGGTAATTTGTTAGCCCGTAACTTATTACCTATAATACTTACAAAACTTACGCCACAGTACTAGAAGCATAACAAAATACATTTTCTTCACCTAATTATAGCAATGAATACTTATAGGGCTAACGCACAGGTTAGTTAACGTTTACCATAAGTTACGCGTGTAATCTTGGTTAGTTTAGCAATAGGTTAGAAATTTAAACGGTGGTCGGTATCCTTCACGCTTTTTCTTTTGTTTAATTAGTAGGGCAATACAGCAGTAATTAAGAACTGATACGTACTAGACATGTCTAATTGGGCTTGATGCGTTAAAAGTGGTGTTATAAACGACGATACTTAAGCTATACTCGAATCGCTTTAGCGTGGCAGCAGCGGTCATTGAACCACCTATATTTTCCAGCATTCTTTGTTTCATAAACTTAAATAAAGTTCATTAACGTCCTGAATTCAATATCTATCGTGGTCTTCAACATGTTCGAATAACGAAAAATCATACATAGCGTTTATAGTTTGTGTTCCTACAGAGAGGTACTAGGGAAAGGTCAATGACCGCTATTGCCACGCTCAAGCGATTTGGGTATAGTACGTTTGGCAAACAATTTGACAGTCAGATGCACGGTTACAATCTTGCAGTGTGAGTCTGACTAATGTTCTCACCGAGACCCAGTTATAGCAGATGCCTTCACGACAGATGAAGAACCCACGTTAGTTAAACCCAATATTGTATATACCTATTCAATATTCGAGGTGCCATAAATCTAGGGGATATACTGCAATTAAATGTGGTATAGTTTGAGCGAGACGGCTGTACCGCGTCTTAGGAATGCTCTGCGAGGCGGGGGGCAGCATTGACGAATGAGCGGCGGGACACCGTGAGCGTTGACGAATGAGCGGCCTGCACTGGCCTGTCTCGCCGCGCACGTACCTTAGGCGCGGTACAGCAGTTTCGGTTATAATCTTCAAGAAAAATTAACTATATGAAAAGAGAGTGCACATTTTTAGGATAATAAGAGTTGAACTAAATATTATAATAATTAGTTGTCTGGTCTCTTATTAAAATACCTAGGTACTTATTTCTAGTCATTATTTTTAAGACCTTTTCCTTATGGCATCGTAGAAAACTCTCAGGCGCAGCGATAACACTTAGTTAGCATTCGATACTTGTGTGATAGTAACGTATTAAGCTTCGTGCAGACTAGCGCGACGCGACACCGGCTATTGTTATACCGTGAAGTTTTCTTGGAATTTGTATTGTTCGAGTCGCATCGCGCCGTCGCGTCGCGCTGCTCTGAACGAGGCTTTAAACTTAACTATAAAAACAGAGACAAGAAATCTAGATTAAAACTGTATTTTTACAAAAGAGTCAGTAATTTTTTAATGTCTGAAAGTAATTAATGAAATTTAGGATTTATTTTCTGCTCGGTTTGACCGATGGTAGGGCTTGTTCTAAGTCCACCTGGCTAGCTACCACCATCTTATCTAAGACTGTCGCCATAACAACCATTTTAACAGCATTGTTGTGTTTCTGCAGTTAGAGGTAAGATAGCCAGGTCTGTGGTTGAGGATTCCGGGTGAAGCTCGCTTCCACCTTCAGCCTGATCATCAAATCAAATAAAGACAAACAAATAGCACAGCACTGACTAGCAGATAGACTGACTACAAAAACCATACGTTTTTTACATTCTGAGGTAGGTACGGAAGTAAAAGATTTAGCACTATCTCCTCAAAGCAGACCGCCAGCCATGAATAACTAATCTATTCCGAGTTGCGTAACACAACGTTTCCATAATTTATTAATTTCCAGTCGCTATAATGATGTTTTATGTAAAAATTCTGACGACTTCCGGTCTTAAAACTTGTGTTATAATGTCGCTTTTAACTGCTTGCTAATTAATGGTTTTAAACGTGAAACATAACTACAACCTTTTTTCCCATTTAGCCCCCTAAAAAGAGTGTTCGTGGAGTAGAAACGCGGACACTCTTTTTCTGTTCTTCTCCATAGGAACTTACTACGCTATGGAAGGGGCAACTAACTTCATCTATCTTTCTAACCAACCCTCTGACAATCCAAAAGTGCCTGTAATTGGTTTAATTGAAATAAATCCTTTAAGTTTGAGTCTAGGAAGTCAGTTTTCCTTTCTCACCGGATGTCTACCTCTTATGCTTAAAAACCTATGCCTCTGACGACATGACTGGCGCAGTGGTTAAGCGATTGACTGCTGCGCTGCGTGTCGCGGGTTCTCTTCCCGCATGGAACAAATATTTGTATGACCTACAAGTAGTTGTTCCGGGTCTGGTTGTTTGTGTATGTGAGTTTAAATATTTGTAAACGCACCCACAATACAGGAGAAATTTCTAGAGTGAGGAAAAGTAAAAATAAAAAAAAGGGTTGCACTCCGGGAGTGCCGGCAGAAGTGAAAACTTGAATATTAACGTTGTGCGTTTTGATATTTTGGAATGGTTAGGGAATCATTTTGCACCGGTCTACTCTCCCTCCGTCTTACGAATTTTCGATCAGGTCACGTGTCCTGACGCGAGTTTAACATTTTTACCCATCACAGTAAAAGTTCACAACGCCACTAAAGAAGTTTTTACTTCAAAAAGTTTTTGATTTCATCAGTCAGATAATCTTTCTAAAAGCGGAATATCACTCACACTGATATTTGGCTTATTATTTGGCTATGTCGAACTGTGCCGGAGGTTCTCTAACCTACATATACGTTAGGGTTTGCGAGGACCTCGTCAAGTAGTAGTAATCCGATAACACTGTAATGTTAAGCTGAGCATGCCCTGTTTATTGTATTAACACAGTAATCCCCCTGCAGGTCTAGGTTAGAATGTTATAGGTACCTTCTTATGTTGATTTTATTGATTTATTACCCCTGTTAACTATCTGATAAATGGTTCTACCTTTGGATACCGGTAAGTACCATTGTTAAATAACTATAATAGGATTTAAATGACACCAGAGCTGTGGCTTGGGTCACCACTCTCTGGCAGCGACTTACGAGTTGTAGGTCGTAGGTTCGAACCCTGAAAGCCGCTTTACTTTGTGTAAATTATTTCTTCACCACTGCTCTCAAAACGGTGAAAAAAAACATCGTGAGGAAACCGGACATGTTCTATGTGACATCTACCAACCCGCACTGGGCCCGCGTGGTAGATTATAACCCGCTCCCTCGAAGAGAGGAGACCTGTGCATACCTACTAATATAACATTTTTTTTTTCTGTTTGTATTTCCTGTGCGTGTCCCAATAAAATATTTTTCTTTTAAAGAGAGGTAGAGGTTACGATGAGAATAGTGGCAAAATGTTGGTATACTTTGCACCTTTGCGTACCCTTTAGGGCAATTCATCTATACATACTCTTATTAATTATTATAAACAGGTTTTGTATGTTAGTGTAGGGGTTATCTCTGGAACTGCCAGTCGGATTTCAATAATTATTTTTGCATTTGATAGCCCTATTCTTGGGGACGGTTTAGAAAAAAAACGACGACGGTTTAAATAGAAACTGGAAGAACGCTAAGTGAAAACGAAGTAGGTAATAGCGCGGACGGGCGATAGGATGCGATGGACGAAGTTGCGGGCAGAAGTTATTATTATAATAAAGACAAGAACTAAGAAAGAATTTTCAAAGTCATTCTCCAAGCAGTTTCAATGGGGTTTATGTTCGTATAGGAATGAAGTCTCAGGCAACAGCCTAGTTATATAATTATTGACACAAACGTCAGATCACGTCGCAGTTCATAACTATGATTTCGCTGACACCGTCAGACACTCGGAGCATTTTAATATGTGATGCCAGGCTATGGAACGTGTCGCCATTCAGTATGGACTTATAACTGTTTCTTATGGTATTTTCTATGGCTATCGTGTGCCAGGCTTGCGATTATCGAGGAAAAATATTTATGTGCATAGAAGGTACCTACTATTCGCAGCCATACAAATACATAATTATTTATTTACTATTACCAGATATATCTATACATTTATTTTTACAGGAACCCAGTATAACAATGCGTATAGTCACAATTTCACTCAGAGCATAATTTGCCCACTACTGGGACAGAGGCCTCCTCTCTGTGAAAGGAGACTCAGAGACGTCACTTAAAAATTAGATAAATGTAATTTGATAAACAGTTACATCGACTAATCCGCCATCACAAAATATATTGGTTTGTTTTTTCACTCGCTTTATACAGGGTGTCCCTGGAAGTATGAATCAAATCGAATAGGAGTGTAGGCAAGGTCATTTCCAAACTTTTTAACCCTGAGAATTAAGGTACAATTTTTCGGTTCAAAAGTTATGACCAATTTTTGTTTTTTTCAATCACTGCGCATAGTGCTCAATGAAAAAAATCATTAATAAAAACTTGCTGACCGAAGTCTGCTGTAAATGTTTTTTTTTTCAGTACGTTGTAGAAGAGTGGGTCTTTCTTTTGGCTAGAAAACATGTGTTCACATTTACAGCAAAGGCTTCGGTCTGGCAAAGGTTTTACTCAATTTTCGAGCGATTTTTATGGAAAAAAGTTACACTAGCGAAAGTTGACCACGAATGATAAAAACTTGACCAAATCATAGAGATTCTTTGGAGGTATAATAAAACTTGAAATTAATAAATCTGACTTTAATTCATTTTTATTTTATTTTTTATAATCAAACATTCACAAATAATTTCAGCAAACCATTGATTCGAGACTGTTGACATAACATCAATCAACAGCCAATTGCACCGCATTTCGTCTGTTTAACTACCGTTAAATACAGTTTTTAACGTTCCGGTTACGTCATTTTAACCATTGATTGGTTGCAAATAAATATTCGGCCTATTGATGTCTCTGTCTTTGACTCTTGTGAATAATGTTGCTACGGTACTCGTAAGTTAAGTATGGACATGATTGATTAGTTCGCTCGTAATGTGATGTCAGTCAGGTGAAAGTATCGTCTCCCGTTGTAGCGCCAAGAACAGTTATTTAGTCGTAACTTATGGATATGTAGCAGTTACTGTTACGTTGAGAAATTGGTTTATCTTGAGGCGTTCTTCTTTTGTAAATATTTGATAACTTTATTCACATTCGGTAGTGAATTATGAACTGCTAATGTTTTGATGGAAGCGATCCTAAACAACTAAAAACGGAGTTTAAATGGTTAATGTTTAATGATAATATTTAAACTGCGTTTAAGTGATGTCTGTTTTCGTGATCTTTTTAATACACCATTGCCAAGTATCCAAGACATTTTATTTTTATTCTATTATTTGTAGTTTTAAATTACACGATTGAATTTCTACCAAAAATTCACAAAAGCATTTTCACAATGTTTCGGGTCATAATTTTAATTTTGATAATTGTAACGACGCATCTTCACATTCTAGTGTTGTGTAAAGTGGGTTGTGAGAATCGTGATAAATGCAGAAAAACAATAACCGTTTGTAACCAATGTCTTCTCTCTTTCACGCTCGTTTCACTAGGAGGGCAGAGTTCAAGCTGGTTTAGAGTATTTTTAATAGTTTATTTTGTATACCTACTTCTTTCTAATGATAATCAAAAATTCTAATGAGAACTAGTGTTAATGACATGTATGTCTACGGTCATAATTTCTATGCCATTCTCGTTTCAACTCTCGCTCAAACGAGAACAGTTTGCTGAACGCAGTGTTTGCGCAGTGCTTGAACGCAATTTTTTGTCTCCGGTAGCAGCAAACATTGCGTTAATGGGGCACTTAATATTGTGCCCAGCCGGCATGTCCTGCACGAAATGATGGATGTTACTGAAGGTGGCAAGCTCATAGCCAAGACCAAGACTATTCAGATTGCTATCAACACGTTAATGGCTAATATTCTTAGCTAGGATATACTTGAGCTGCGAGAAACTTAATTTTATGATGTCCGTTTGCTATCTGTTACAAATACTTTTTGTTTTTTTCCGCTCACTGTAATCGTCCATTAATATTCTTAATTTTACTATAATTTATAATATACCTAGTTATTAAGGCTCTTCACTAGAAAAATTAATATCTTTAAAAATAAATTGTTCCAATTTCTTATCGAAAAGTGTTATTACTCTGTAGATGAATTTTTAATCGACAAGAACTTTTTAAATTTTTCATGTCCGCTTGACGATAATGTATTGTTGTTGATTGTCTTGTGTCTGTCATTCATGCCTAATAGTAATAATATAATTTGTATTTAATCTGAAATGGAATTAGAATTTTAGACTCATATTTTCATTATGTTATTTAATCATTTGTATGCCAAGTAGCTGATCATGGAATGAACATTATTAGTATATAATTAGGTTATGACACCTGCATGTAACCCATGTATCACAAATAAAGGATTTGATTTGAATAATTTAATTCCACTAATGTAGTCTTTTTATATCAAGCAGCTCATAATACTGTATTTTCTCGTTCCCAGAATCATCTTCGTTATCAAAATAATAATCATGTTTCTATAATAATCATTATGATGTTTATTTAATCTCGAAATGGATCGCGTGTGAAAGTAATTAATGTTAAAACATAGTTTATTGTTATAATAATACCCACCAACGTTTATTGCGTTATTTGTTTTAGCCAAATAATCGTAAAAAATAACGAAACAATAACAATTTGCTATATTTGAACGGTTATTTATTCTAGACGTTATTTATACAATTTCCGTAAAACAAACATAATTCCGAATATTAAAGATATATATACCTGTCTAAGTTCTTTTATAGAAAATATTGTAAAACTTTTTGTAATTACTCTTATGATCGAATACGAGGCTTTGGCTACTTACATTATTTTATGTTTACTTTTAATGTGTATCTTATTTGGGCAGAATAAATATTTTTCTTTATTTCTTCTTATTATTTCTTAAGTGTACTTTTCGATGTTTTTTGTGGTTATATTGGCGTGTGCTAGCTGACATATAGCAAATAATTTAATTTCATGTTTTCTGTTGCGTAATGTAAATTATCTTGCATACTAGTCTAGAATAAATTTTTCTAACTGAAGAGGCAGCTGTGCTGCTGGGTAGTTTGTTGCGCCACTTCTTCCCAGCTAAAGCAATAGGAAGTGGTGAAGGGTGGGCGATTTTGCGGACTGTTTTGACGTTCGAAAAGTGCTGATTCTCAGCCTAGTTTGAATAAATGACTTTTGATTTTTGATTTTGATTTGTAGGTAATTCTAACAAATTTTTATGAAATACTCAAACATATTTACATTAATTTAAAGTCTTCTAAACAATTTTCATTACGTACCTTCATCTTGATAATCAAAACGAATTACTAATACGTCTAATTCAAGTTCACTTGCACCTTCCAGATAAAGAAGTTAAATTTATTTACATACGCCGCCGATAACTAGTTGACGTTGATACCTACCGCTTATATCCGCCGAAGCAAAAAGAAGCGTAAAGATACTATAGCTACTTCTAACATCAAAGGAAGCTGATGGAATGCGGTTGATCGTGGTTAAGAATAAAAAGTTTAACCGTAGTTTAAAAGGGTTTGGTGGCACCTGGCTAACGAAGAAGATTATTTGTTTTTTTTTAAACGTTGCCCCCGTCTAGGAATTTCTCCTATATCCTGTGTTTTGTAGGATAGATGGTTGATAGATTTTGCAAGTTTATAAGTGTTAATTATAGAAGACTAGTTGCACCCCGCGGTTGCACCCGCATAAGTCTCGATCCCGTGGCAATTTTGGGATACAAGTATTATATGCCCTAATCTAAGTCATGGTCTACCCATGTGCCAAGTTTTAGCGTGAAAGTGTAACAGACAAACAAACTCACTTTCGCATTTAGTTAGGATTAAGGGTCTGTTTCATCATCTTAAGGAGGGACTTACTACCAGATTAATTAATTAATGAAATTAAATTTGTATGAACTTAACTGACAGATAGGCATTGGCACTGATATTTCGACGAGATCTAGTAGGTTGTGGCCATAAAAACGCATTGCTTTTGCTACATATTATCTCAATATTTCCCAATCCCAGCAAATCCTTCAATAGGGTATTACACTCAATTTAGAAAAGTGTCTCAATTAGATTCTATAGTGCTAATGAACCACTAAAAAAATCACAAAATTTTTATTCAATCTTTAAGTGCCATAAAAATCCATTTAAATTTTGCATTTTCAAATTTCGCGCGTAATTTGACGAAAACGCTGGACGCAGTGGACGCCATATTGCTCTGTGGTCATGACGTCAGTTGGCTGTGTAAACAAATACAGTGATATTTTTAAAGTTATTAAGTTATTAAGTTATTTATAATTAATTAGTTATTAATTATTAAGTTATTTTTAATAGGTATTTGTGTTTCCTAATTTCCATCCACTCTACAAATATAATTAAGGCAAGTCAAAGTGCCGCTAGTGGCACTCTATCCCTATCGGATTAAGTGCCGGGGGTCCGTTTAGGCACAAGAGAATGTAATGTTTTCGGAATTTGGTGTTTTACAGCGAACTAACCGTGTATACAGTGCTAGCGGCACTGTATACACCTTCTATAATTGTAACAGCATCCTATCTTTAAAAAAAACAACTACCTATCGCACAATGAGGTTATACATCGCACTTCAAAAATCAGCTGTTTTGTTACGTAACCTCACTTTAACAAAATCTCTTTTAACTCGGCTCTCAGATTGCTAAAATCCGCAAAATTTTCAGTGATGGTTTGATAATATAGTAGCTATTAATTGACACCAATTTCATCTCTTTACATCCAGGCCCAAGATTGTATGAAAGCGTATCAGTCTCCTTTATGTTGTCTCCTTTTACAAAACCGTCCTCCATGGTATTATTTCAATAAAAATTATGTTGGTTACGAAAATAATAAGAAGCCTCTATAGATTAAAGGTACGCTGATAGTTGACAGTTAACACTTTCTAAGTTTACATAGCCTTTTGACGTAATAACATGGCGACTACTATCTAATGGTGTTATGAAACAGATTAAAAATGCTGAAACCTTCGAATTGAATTTTAAAATTTGGTTTGTTATTTTATGAACTAAAACTAACGATTTCCGACTGCTTTTTGCCTAAGCTATCTCAGTAATATATTTTTATATTTTTTCTCATAAAGAGTAAAACACCCTATTCCTTTCCAAAATAGGTCAACATATTCATACCATTTTCGTAGTTTATTCACGAAACATATCAACGGGTAATAGGTACCATTCTTATTCATTTCATAAGCAGGCCTCGTGCTTTGGCAACTGGTAGCATGGTGAGCACGTGACGAGCATAGGAGTGCTCCAAATTGTTCGGAGAAATGCAGTTTGATGGTAATAAGAGGTAGCAGCCGTATCTACTGCATGTTATAAAATTCTGTCAATTAGGTACCAACAAACACGTTTGTAGTCTAAGACGAAATGCTACTATAATAACGTGTTTTAGGTAACTGCTAAAATAGATCAGTGGTCGGCAAACCGCGGCTCGCGAGCCACATGCGGCTCTATGGCCTATAGAGTGCGACTCAGTACAAATTTCGATGGGTGCGAGCGGAGATACGCGCGGGGGTCGGGTTGCCTGTCATTAAGCAAGATATCAAGTTTTATTCAAAATTCAAACTATATTTTTAAAAAATACTTCCGCTGTATTTTCACCAGAAATTAACAGGACATCGAAAATTAATCATTTACCTCAAACCTTTGCACTTTTGATCTGTCAATAATTCGGTCAGTCAGATATATGAAACTAGTTGCCCATTCCAAAGCGTAGTAGGTACCTATGGAGAAGAACGGGCAAGAAACTTCACCGACACTCATTTATATCAAAAAAATTATACAAAATATTGGTTACTTCATTCATTTTGAAATTATGCATATGAGAACAATGTAGAAAGACGTGCAGGTTCGTAAAAGCGACAGTAATAAAAAGAAAAAAAAATAAAGAACCATTCAAAAACTTAAAATAAATTAAAAATAAGCCATGGCAGCTAAGAGATTACCAGTCCCAACTGATCTACTGTACCTTTCAAAGTTTTCCAAGGTTAACTTGTTAATAAGTAAGATGCCTTCATCATATTATTATCAGCCTTTATGATGATGATGATGAAGGCATCCTACTTCTCAGCAAGTTAATTTTAGGAAGCGTTGTGGAGTGAAAGTGTATGTTAGTTTTCAAGAATGAAGAAAAGTGTATTGGACACAGAAAGGATTGGCTCTCACAAGAAATCTAAGTCGTTATAGTATTGATATTTGGCTCTATTGACTAATGAGTTTGCCGACCACTGGGATAGATTGGGGGAAAAAACAACACCTACTCAGCCTATAGAACCATAAAAATCTGTAATGAAATAACACTAACCGTGGTCCCTATGTGTCTAAAGTCAAACAATCTAAAATATAAAAGCCATCATCCACAATTAAAAGATTCATAATCCAACTCAGACCTATTTATCTAACCAAATAAAATTATTCTATGCTTTGCCTTAACTGTGTATACCAACTGGATAGTCCCTTATATGCTTACCTTCATTATCTAGACTAAACTATAGGCTTTTATTTATTTATTACATCAATGTAATAAGGCGGACTTTTACGGCCATATGCAGTTTCTACCACTCAACCTTTGGGTGATGAGAGACAAACAGTGGTATATAAATAGTGGTAGTGGCATCACAAAAAATAATTGATTATGGTATGTAGTTTATTTGCTGAATTATTTACCCGAAGAATCATTTTAGTGTCTTCCATATGCTCATGTTCAAGCGAAATCCATCGCGATAGTTTTCGAATAAAAATTCCTCACTTTTTTAAAAGTGACAGTGACTTTCACTAACTTCGCATAATTCGGATAAAAGTGTTCATTAATTTTCGCATACACGCGTCAAATGTTAGTTTTTGTGCACATTTGTGAATTAGTTGCTTGTTTAAATGAGTATTACTGTCTTTTGAATGTGCCATTAGACAGATTCACGCGATGTTTTGAGATGATATTCAGTAGGATAAAAGAAATGCTGTGAAGGTGTTTGAATAGTCTTCGGGTGTTTTGACTAAAGTTAATTAATAGATACAATTATATAAACCATTTTAAATAGGAAACAAAATCTAAATGCATTTATTTCTCGTTGGAGATTCTAATAAAATAAACAAGAAAATAGTTTTAAAAACAAAATCATAATTAGGTATTTTAAAATAATTATATTTTAAACCTGTTAATTAGAATGCATTTATAATTAGCATCTGCAAAAAATATGAATTCTATTGAGATGCATCTACTTTCTCTAACAATTTATTATTTCCGAATATTCTTATTTTATTTATTTTTATTCCACCATTTATGCACGCACATATAAACAGACAAAAAGAAAGGAACAGAAAAGTACGTACCCAGGCAATGCTTATTTCTAAAGAAATCTCTTCCAGCATACCTGCGATAGGAAAGTATGTATGTATCTTTACCTATGAAATTGGAGATTTGTATGATAATTTAAAAAAATAACAATTTTGTTTTTTTTTTTTTTCAGCTACTTAATCAAAGTACTGGCCCAAATGATCTATACATTTTTGCCATTTTGATGGCAGTTTGTTTATCCCTTTACTGTAGAAGTCTGCCGGACGGGAGGCGATGAAGTCAGCGAAACCGTTTTGTACTGCCTCTCGGGTGTTGAATTTTTTCCCACTTAAAAAATTGTCTAAATTTTGAAAAAAGTAGAAATCTGTTGGATCAAGGTCCGGTGAGTACGGTGGGTGACGGAGAGCTGCCAGCTGCAACTCTTGTAGCTTTGCGATGGTCTATCGTGAAGTGTGAAGTTGTCGTGGAGAAGCAATGGGGAAGAGCGATTGACTAGTCTTGGTTGTTGAATTACGAGCTTCTCCATCATTGTTTGCAGTTCTTGGCAATAGACATCTGCCGTCACTGTTGTGCCATTCGGTAAAAAGCTGTGATGTACAAGTCCGGCACTGGTTTACCAGACAGTCACCATCATCTTCCTTAAATAATCTTTTTTTTAGCGCACTGATTAGGTGCTGTACCCGGGTCCACCCACTGAGACGAACGCTTATGGGTATCGTACAGGATCCACTTTTCATCGCAGGTAACAATTCGATTAAGAATTCCCTCGCTTCTATGCCGATGCAGTAGTGCTATGCATGCTTCGACGCGTAAATCTTGCTGTTGGTCGCTTAGTTCGTGTGGCACCCACTTATCTAGCTTTTTTATCTTTCCGATTTGACGCAAGTGCTTTAATGTTGTTTTGACACTAACTCCAAGGCCCAAAGCAAGCTCAGCCGTAGATTGAGTTGGATCCGCTTCCACTATCGCCTTCAATTCGTCGTTGTACCGGCCGACCGCGAGGCTCGTTCTTCAACTCAAAATTTCCAGATTTAAAACGATTGAACCAATAATGGACCGTGTTTATGCAAGCAGTGTTAGGCCCGTACACGTCGTTAATGTTTCGTGTTGTTTGAGCAGCGGTATTTCCAAGTAGGAAGTCATATTCGAAAATTGTACGAATTTTCAGTTTATCCATGGCGCCAAAAACTACCACAGTGTCACAAAAACAAAAAAACTATCTAAAAATAAATGACTGAATTTGAAATTAAATTAACACGTGTTTTTGAATTTCGAATTGCGCGCCAATCCACAGATAATTAAATCTGAAAATACCTATTATATAAAAAGAGATGTAGACAACGTGTGTAACAGTAGAAGAGAAAACATAAATCAAAGAAGAAAAAAAAACAACTTACCAATATTATATATAAATATAAACATACAATATGAGAATATACTTTCTTACATAAATACACATTCCTCATTCATTCCTCTTCAAAATAATAAGATAGATAGATGCTTCATTGCATACAATTTGTTTAAAGAAGTTCATAATTTTGTTAAATTACAATATCTTCTGTCAGTCTTTTGGATATTTTTACCACTGACAACAATGCGGACGCATTTTTCGATGCCATATGAAATCTCCCCCTTTTCTACGCATGTAAGTACATTTATAATTTTTAGACTTTTTTGTATATTCATTCACTTTAAATTAATAATAACATATTAGGAATCCGTCCAAGAAAAAAAAAAAATCTTCAATAACTTAAAGAAAAAAGGTAAGTATATTTTTTTAACCCTCACTTCACCGACACAAAATATGTAGGCTAGTCCATAGTCCAGCGGACCACAGTAGCCAATGGGTACCGTTTTAACAACTGCGCAGACGCCGGTGTTCCGACCAGAGGTAAATAAACCCACAGTAGCTCCGTATGTCGACGGCAATTAGGTCTGGGGCCTGCATTGTGGGGGTTTTTTTATAGAAAGAGGAAAAAACTTGGAGGTAAATACTTATAGTCTTGATATGGTTCACGGGTTTTTACTTTTAAGTTAACGGTTGGGCTTTTTTGGGTGAGGATCATGTTGCGGTTGATGAATTGATGAAAGTGCAAAGGAAGGTTCTATTAAATATAAAAAAGTATAGTACAGTCGTATAAAACTATAGTAGTATAAAGTCTAAAACATAAAAGGATGTACATTAGATATAGGAGCATAAACGTATAATGCCGCCCGTGCTGATTATTTGAACTTTTTATTCTCTATATTAGATAAAGAAATCTCTGCTGAACCGATGTTTTTAGCATGTACCATATTAATAACCCTAGCTTCTGCTACGGCTATAATAATCATAACGGTTTGATGATTCAAAATGGAACCGAATTGAAATTAAATCAGAATCAGCCCAGTTAACACTAAAACAGTCCAAGTTTACATAACTTTACGGCGTTTCCTATTTTAAGGGCAACAACGACATAATACACTAATTAAAATACTTTATTTCGTAATCAATTTCACTAGTAAAACAATATTTTTCTAGCACAGCCACCTAACATGACACCGTTTTCCATGTCCACTCATACACATTAAAAAACCATACGAAGTAGATAATTACATAATCCTTAGTGAGCGAGTAAGCTCAGAAGCTATAAATATATTTCCTTAATAACCAACTTTTAATGATTTTATACTGAAGATCCACGTCTAAACGAGTAGTGTTAATGATTTGGAAAAAAATATATGTTCAATTAGAGTATTTTCCTAATAACTTAATCTGTGAATATTAGATTAGATTATGTTTATATTACATAGTGTAATTAATTCGTAATGCTATGTTTAACGCGGATATAAAACTGAGAATCACGCAAAAACTATCAAGCGTAGTTTTCTAAAACCTTAATCATTTTAAAGATAATTAATTTAATTATTTATCTTTTAGAATACGTGTTTTATTAAAATACTTTTTGTTTTATGTATAATAAATGAATAATGCGTCTGATTCGGGACAGCACTCTTTGATGGGCGATTCATATTACTGGCTGGACGTACGACGCGTTGCGTGAGCTCAGCACAGAACACGAAAGCTAACCACTCAATCTTTTTTTTCTTTCACTAAAACTTTTTTTTCTTTTCTCAAAAGACCATTACAGACTAATCTACATGGTCCTCATATGGCCTGACCAAGATTATGTCTGGACTTTAAAAGAGACTGTGACCTCTGAGTTTGTCGGCCTTTCTTCTCAAAGTAGTCAGATAGGAAACGCCAAACTCATCTAGCTAATTTTTTTTTTTTTTTCAAGATGCCGTGTAAAAGTGATACCAATATCCTATTTACAGAATAAACAATTTCATTTCATTTCAATGTCACTGGCATTATATCGTCTTAACTCAGTAAAAGGCAATGTCGGCAATTAGCCATCGTACGGACATGCTTACTTGACTTAAATAGAAAACAAATATGTTCTAAGTGACTTCATAGGTTTTCTCCAGGTTACTTAGTATTTCCTTTAGGAGGTAAATTGTAGTTTAAATGGATGAACTGTTGGTTAAACGGTAGTTGTCGTAAGATTGTTGAAGATATTTTTTTTTAAGAGTGTGTCCGATTTTTTACTTTAGCATTCAATCATTGGAACATGTGGTAAAATATAGCAGTTCATTTTCATTGAAAACGTGTTAGAAATCCTCATTATTATCTTCCTGTCCTTGTCCCATTTTACTTTGGGTCGGCACAAATAGGTCCCTTCTTCCACTCTCCCCTGTCAACCGTCACGCTATCATTCACTCCCTTCTCTTTCATATCATTCCTCACATAATCCATCCATCTTTTCTTTGGCCTTCCTCTCCCGCTCCAACCATCAACATTTATATTTATCACTCTTTTAGTCACAAGCGTTTCCTCCTTCCTCATCACATGCCCATACCAAGCCAAACGTAGTGTTTTTAATCCTATTTTAATTAATTAGTTGTCAAACGCTAACCTTATTTGATAGGCTATCTAATTACGCAACACATTATCATAAACGATTACTACAAACTTTCATTTTGACAGGTCAACAACATTCATTGCTTTAATTACGTTGTTTATTTTTCGAACTTATTAAGCAATGGATAAGCAATTTGTTTCAAAACGATTCAAATTCCAATTGAAATAACTAACCCTTGGTTTTTAAAAGTGTGGTCTTGACTTCAAGACCCTAAACTAAAATACAAATTGTACCAACTGATTATTGAATAAAATAAAATTACCTGTACCCCTAATTACGTAAATCGAGTGTTACGTAATTAGGGGTACAGGTAATTTTATTTTGGTTGGTTTTTAAAAACCAAGGGTTAGTTATTTTCAAGTTAATTAAAACGTGACATAACATAACATCACGCTTGTATTCTCCGAAGGGTTAGGCAGAGGTGCACCTCTGTTACCTTCACCCTTATCTCGCCAGTTATGTTTTAAGTTCTATGTAATAGGGGGCAAGCCTACTGTCATCAACCGGGCTCAAATTCAGCCCCCGGGCTGCTACTGAGAAATTTCAGATTGGAAAAACCCAATACCAGTTTGCCCGTTGCGGGAATCGATCCCATGACCGAATGTTCAGCAGTAGCGCTAATAGACCAATGAGGTGTTAATTAAATAATATGAAAAATATTGAAACAACTTCTTTTAGGCTCATAAGATTCTGAAACACTTTACCCGTTCTATAAACTTGATAACATTATAAGCTCACCATCTCACGAGCCTATAGGAGCAAACTCCAAGAAACTAGTTATGTATTACAACGAGATGAGTAACAACCTGTCAATGACTACGTGTTAGTTTACGTGGTTATCATACCAATAGACACCTGATAGATAACAAGTTGGTATAATATTGTAAGTACAATTTTCTCAGTGATAGTTCCCCTGGATTTGAGTTTAGTAGCTTAAGGCAGCCGCAGGATTGTCCGGTTAAGTAGTCATCACCTCAAAGGTGAGCTACGAGAAGCCCTAGCCAAAAAAAAAAAAAAACTGATAAATAAATAATTAAATTAATTAATGTATTATTTATATAAATAAATAAATAAATATTTCATGAGTCTGAAAGCTGATTTGGATCATTTTACCTCGAGGGAAACTATCCAGTTCTACGAGAAAAGTTAAAGGAACATAAAAACAAAAGTGAAATGTTCTGGTGAGCATTTGGCTTCTAGCTAGGATAACTATTCTAGCGACTAGCTGTGTCGACAATTTTCTCGTCGGCGGCGGGCGGCGGAGCAGTAGTGGTCCAGCAGTGGTAACAACCGTGACTTACAAGTTGTAGATCGTAGGTTCGTTAATTATTTCATCACTGCTCTCAAAACGGTGATATAAAACATCGTCAAAAAACTGTATGTCCAAGAATAAAAAATAGAAGACATGTGACCCGGCGTGGTGGATTACGACCCACTCCACAAGAGAAGGCCTGCGTCCCAGCAGTGGGAATTATATAGGCTGATTATGGGCTGTGGGACAGCTGCCTTGGTCTTTACACAAGAGTTTCTAGAACTAAATACTTTATAAACCAAATTCAATGTTTGTTTCACTTAATACTATTACGATTTATAATATTAGAAAGCCCTACAGATAAACTGGTTAACTCATGGGTACCATCGAAGAAGTTTATATCTTATACACCGTAAGGACTATTTCTGCTTGTAGCGCTCGGCCGCTATAGAACCGGGACGGTAACAGATGTGGTCATCGTGTTCACGGGATTTTGTTTTCAAACTGCTTAGATATGAAGTTCTTCGATAGTACTAATCAAGCGTTTTTAAAGAATAGGTAATTAATTCTTCCACACCTTACGTTACTGCAACGTTAATGAGAATGTTGTCACTTTGTAATTAGCGTTAATTATGTAATCATATCATGTAAATATGATTAATAACGTACCTAAACGGTAAATAGAAAATGATAGACACGCGACATAGAAAATCTATTGTGGATATTTTTTGTACAATTTACATAAACGTGCAATTTTAAAGAAGTAGCAAAGAAAAGGACAACCTTTTAATACTGTTTTAGATAGTATGAAGAAAAGGGCGTAGAGTTCACTCCTCTATAGAAAAGGGAGGATCCTCCGATCAATCGGGTAGGCAACTGCCCGACGATTGATGTTAATACGTTGTATATATATTCAGGGTTTTGCGTGAAGTCAGTGAGATGCGTAGTTCACATGTGGCGTTGTAGATGCCGCTACATTGTAAAATATTTTTTTGCGAAATTAAATAAATCAAAATTGTCTGCTATCACCTAATTCGTCAGTCTCAGGTACCTACCCGTTTACATGAATTGACGGTGTTTCAGACAATGTATTGTTAAACTAATACACTAGTTTTATTCGCCTTTTTGTACATTTTTGACAAGTTTTGTAAACAACTAATCTTTACACAACATGTTTTAGGTGTAAACGATGAACGAAAACAGTAGACACAACATGGGCAATACGTGTTTTATACCTTAGTGAATTTTCGGGTTAACACAAGAAATTCATCATGTCCGGTGATTGGAAAGACTATGTTCAGCATTAAATGATCTAGATTGTAAGCACTTACTTTATTTTACCTAGAGGCCTTAAAGGTCAAGCTAATTACCCATAAAGTGCATTCAATTAATTTCTTTTAACTGAATAATTTGTAATTGCTTTTTCCGCACAACCGGACATCGCGTTTCAATCTATTATATTATTATTTTACTTACATTCACTGTCTTTTCATAGTTACTCCATCTCACGGACGGGTAAGAGCTTAGTCTCGTAAAGAGAATGTAAGAGCATGTATCACCACGATTACTCTTCACTTGTTGGTGAGTCCAGCCGATCTAAATATTTTGTGAAGATCTCACCGCGAGAACTTGATAAAGAAAGTTGGCAACTTCGCCAATAGCTGTCAAATATTTCGCTGTTTTGATAAATTTTGCAATATTACTGTATGGAAATACAAAATATGGGTAACTAGTGAACTAAAATATTGATTGTAAAATGCAATCATTAATATCGTAACACCGAGTTTTAGATGTAAACAAATTATTTGAAAACTTTCCAAATGCCTTTTTTTACACAACATCAAATTCAGTGGTATTATTGCAATTCATTATTAATAGTTCACTAGTTAGTCATATTTCTTATTTTCATACAGTAATATTGCCCAATTAATCAAAACAGGTAAATATTTGGCAGCTATTTGCGACGTTGCCAACTTTTTGGATGAATGCTCTTAAGTGAAGTGAAGTGAGTGTTGACACTATTGCCAGCTCACTCCACGCTCCATGATCCCTAGCATCAAGTGGAATCTCTCTTCTCACTCTCACTCCAAGCTCACTTCACCTAAGTTTCCACGGTGAGATTTTTACACCTTCTAAATATACTTTTCCGTGATTGTCTGTGAGCGAGTTTTGTCCAGGAAGCAGCTATGGAAGTATAGTCGAGGAATGAAAAGGATAACCTCCTTATAGCCCTTTCATGTGCGCAGGCATGAGGCTAATTATTTTACAAACAACACAGTGCCAACATTATCATTATGGAAGAGCAGTGGTAGGCGGTAACGCCCCCAACTTACGGGTTGTAGTTAAAATCCAGGGCTTTACGTTGTGTAAATGATTTTACGATGTTTTGTGAAGAAACTAACATGTCCTAGAACCAAAAATTCGAAGACATGTGACATCTACCAACCTGCACTGGACCCGCGAGATACATTACAGCCCAATACCTCTCAAAGAGAGGAGGAGGTTACATATTATCTTCCCTAAGTGGAAAAATGATTTCTAAAATTGGTTTAATCTTTTCGTACTGCCTAATTATGGGTTCTACATAGTTATAAAAAAATGTGATCAAGTAACGGGTTCCGTAACCTCCGAGCCATCTAGAAGAAATTCCCTGTCAATATTAGAAGACATTTTTGCACCGCGATAGTGATCGCCATTAAAGTTAATTGATGTACTCTCACACATACCTGGCGAGCATGCGTCGCTAGAGCAAATACTTCGCGGAAATAATGGCGAAGAAATTGTTGGAAATTATAGAAATTGACGTTTGATTCTCATCATTGTTGAGTTGAAATATGAAGTGGGATTGACAGAGGCCATGCGTCAGGATCATGAACTGGCGCCGTCAGTATCTCTTAGCTGCCACGGCTAATTTTAATTTAATTAAATTTGCGTGTTTTTTTTATTATTTTTTATTACGGATGCTTTTAACGTTCTGCGTCGTTCTCATATATGTAATTTCAACATCAATGATGTGACGAATATTTTGTAACCATATTTTGATTTAAAATAGTGTCTGTGGAGTTTCTTGCGTTCTTATCCATAAGTACTTAATACGCTTTGGAATGGGCAACTAGCTTCATCTTTCTGACTGATCGACCACTTGACAATTCAACGTTCCAAATAAAAAACTCAAATTAAATGATTTCCTATAATTTCACCGATTTATCGCTCTAAATTTTACCGAATTATAATATATTAAATATAGAGCGGTCAATTGTAGAGAATTGAGTTCTAACTCAATATAACTAAAAGCTCTAGGTAATGGTTTAATTATGACCTACCTAGAGAGTCGATGGGGTATGTCCAGAGGCAGCGGAAGCCTTTAAAGCATCGTATTTATTAGGAAATAAAGTTGAACAACACTGTTTCAGCAACTTGTTTTTATGTTGCGGAAACTCTGTTGTAATCAAAATTTAAATTTGCAGTTTTGTAGGTAACATGCAAATTTTTCTTAACGTATTCTGTTGGTAGTCTTCTGGGCATGATTCCAATACAAAGTGATTTGAAAGAGTACTTTGACGCCTAAGTGTGCTTTTTGTTTTTGAATATAAAGGCTGAATTTTTTGTCACCGTCCAAATTTTTTCTAGGCATTAGGTATGATTCACTAATTCCATTTTTGAAAAAATAAAAACATATTAAATCATTTTCTCGAAAGAATTATCCGCTCTGCGTGGTATATAATAACTTTGTGATGTGATATTTCAATATTTTTGTATTAATATTAAAAGAAAAACACGTATTCAATGATTTTCGCCAAAGATTAATATATCAAAATTTGGACGGTGACTAAAAATTCAGGCCGTATAGTATGCGCTTCGATAATCATCGTCTATCTTCGGAAATACGAACGCACAATGATGAAATCTAATATAAGGCTGTTGCGTTGTTTTAATAAAAAATGTACTTATTGTTAATAGGTAGTAGTAACAATAGTTGATCACCGTTTATGAAATGTTACCGTATTCTTGGTAAACAAAAAGTTGCACAACCTTTTTACCAGCGATGTAGCGAACAAGTTGTCAACTTTGTTGTACATATACGGAACGTCAAACATATTTAGCTAATAGCTTGGCGTTATGTAGAGCAATGTAAAGACGGTAAACTGTCCATAGTAATTAATGTGCGGATGCGTATTACGGTAAAACTGTTATCGGTAAAGTTTTCTTCTCTCCTTATGGGAATAAGGTTCGATGATTGACTTTAGAATGGCCATAAAATTGATCTTTATAAAATACTATCTACTTTATAATGCTAGTAATTTAATCAGATTTATCTTCAAGCCATATTTGTATAATCTACTTAATTAATTTGAGCAGTTTCCTTCGTGGTGGACATGAAAGATTATGAAGCAATTCTTGAAACAAATAAATTAACCGAATGTTTCTTAGCAGCTATAGAAATGCAATGAGAAAGTGATTCGAATATCAATCCATCAGGGAATAAAATAGGGTATTAAAATTTATTCAAGTGAGGAGACCCGACACTAAGTAACGGAAACAAGGACAATAATTTTTTTTGTTAAAATTTATATAAGTATCCAAATTCGTATCGACCCTGCATGAATAAATATGTATGTTCAGTTTTGTATAACAATCCCTTATTTTATTATTCGGGTGCGGAAAAACGTGGACTATGATATCCTATTAAATAACGATGAAGCACCAAATGAAGCGTTTAATTTTAATGATTGCACGTTAATCCTCGTCTAGAGTTAGACTAGACCTAGGTTTAGTATCAATAAACTACTTAAATAATATCGACAACTCTTTCTAACGACAGTCATCTACCGCATGATAGATAATACCAAAAGTTCAATCCTGCACACGATGCCAAACGGATTAAAATTATTACTGAAGCAAAATACATCACCTAAAAGAAGTGATGTGACAGCTATCTACATCATTTTAGGCGATACGTATTGATAGCCGTCATTTCTCTGAGACGAAAAAGGTGCTGACAAAGGTTGATCGCACGTCGATCGTTGCCCAAAAATCAAGAGTAATTGGAAGAGGGACTTTCTATCAGACAATTGGCATTAGTATCACCTGCAGAACATTTAATTAATCATTCCTAATCCCCAATTTAGTCTTTGTTTTTGAGAAACTCGTGGGTGTGCCAAAGGAAAGCTAACCCTGTGCGCTGGTAAATACGATTAGCGTCATCATAGATTAATTATGTACAACAGCTTACTATGACCCTTCTGTACTTACCTACTCTGCGGCACATGCGCCCGCGCAAGGGACGTTTTATAGATCATTCTCGGTTAATGATTACTAATACCACGTTAAATCCATGGGAGTATAAACCATACTTATGGGCTATTAGTCGCGACTGTTTATTAAAGGATATTAATATTTAATTATGGCGCTAAACCCCCTAAATGATGGTAATAAAATGGAATAAACTTATTTCTAGGCAGATCTTTGAAAACGGAGTGTATTTGGCTTCCTGTGACCATCAGTCATCATTATAGTTCCTAAATGTTAATCTAATCTGACATCTAAGCCAGCATTATTTATAATCAGATTGTCTTTAAAACACAATGAAAAATCAAAAGTTGTGTAAGCATTTTAAGTAGACGTTTATCTGCCACTTCTTCAATTCGTGTAAAGTTGTTGTTGAGTACTTCTGAAACTGTTCAAAATCAAATTCTAAATAATTTATTTATCATAGTAGGTTTATGAGAAATAAATGATTTAGAATTTGATTTATGGGCACTTATGAAACATCAGAGGCTAGGTGCACGGTTCCATTTGGTCGTTTCCTATGGAGAAGAGCCGAAAGAGCCTTATGACCAGTACGAAGCTATCACTACATCTGCCACTAGACACTGTCTTATATGTATACGTTTTTTATGTATTCATTCAACACTTCTGAGCCCTGTAATTATCAACATTTCAGCGCCATAAAAGACTTACTAAATATACAGTACACACAAACTATTAAAACCAATTCAAATATGACATTTCTGCAACGAACGCGCCAAGCGTTCTGAATTTGAATATAATAGAAAATGGCGGACAAATATGGCGCTTATAATGCCGCCAATTTATATGCTAAACCGAGCTCTTTAAAGGGTTACATCTGCCTGTATTTATGGTAATAATTGCATCTGGAAGCCTTAGTTGGCCCCATGCGTACGTTCATGAAATAAATATGTCGTTTCAAATGGTGTTTGCGTGGAAAAAATAAAGAATTCTGCACAGGTGGCCTATAAATTCTAATCTTGGGAATAAATGTGGGATACAATTAAAATGTTGTGCCTAGTTCTAGCTAATTATAGTACCTCTCCGGTCTTCATCTTTTATTATAAGCAACTAAAGGTTTATTAATTATGAGCATCGTGAACAGTATAACCTGGCACAAAAGAATTCATGTTTCAGGCATCACAAATCTGCAGGATATTGAGGGGTAGTGATTTCAGCATCCTAAAATTTTCTTCTAGACATGGTCGTCGGAACGATCGGAAAATTTTAAAATCAGGGGAAATTGGCAATATTATCATGTTTTTCGATTCTACTAACGAACTTGTATTTTAAATGTAATTTAGACCATAACCAGCAGGAGGCGTTTTACATGGCCCTATTTTTAAACAGACTATTGTTCAGTCAGGGAAATTAATTGTTAAACAAATTGACTAACACCTTAAATTGTCCGTATATTCAAAAAGCGCAACTGTCATTCTACTATTTGACTATAACATGGCAAATTGATGTTGTGTGTCAATTTTCAAAACAATTCATTTCTCCGACTTTATAAGTGACAGTCTATAGATAAAATCTTCTTTATCCTGTAGGTAGTATTAATTTAATCTTTACAATTAATTGCGAATACAATCTAATAAATATTGCGTAGGAAAGATGCAATTAAGTGTTGATATTAAACTCAGTGTGTAATATTTACAGTTATGTAATAATATCTGTCAACAGCTTGATCTTATAATATCTTGATAGTTTGAAGTCTCAGGATTTTCTCATCGTCTGTGCGGAGAATTTCTTGAATCTTTGAGACATTTTTGAAGCTAAGCTAATTGCTGGATTTCAATGTAAATGCAGACAGCACAAATTACTTGAGTATTTTTAAGGGAATTTTGGCTCATGGCTAAGTAATAACAGGCTTCCGGGGTTGGTGTGTGGATGGGTGACCATCTTAACATACCGTGCCTTGGAAAGCACGTTAAGCCGTTGGTCCCGGCTGTCATTCGTGGATCTTTGACAGTCGTTACGGGTCGTCAGAAGCCCGAAAGTCTGACAACCAGTCTTAACAAGATAGGCAGATAGGTCAGATAGGCAGTCGCTCCATGTTAAATATTGTTGGTAGACTGGAAGCCGACCCCAACATAGTTGGGAGAAGGCTAGGCAGATTAATTTAAAGGGATTTTTTACAGTTGATGCAAAAAATATATTATGGTAGAGAGAGGCAGATAAAACTTTAGATTTCATGCAACTTAGAAAGAAAACACTGGTTCAATTTACTTATATTTAATTTCAGTAAGCTGTAGATAGTCGATGAGTTTCAGGCCTGTTATGAATCCGTATATTTTCTCTCTAAGTATTCGCTTTATTAAGCCTTTTTATCGCTTTAACGCGCTTCAATATAATTTAATGTTAGACATTTTCCGTTACATATATGAGTGCAATTATTATTACTTTATATCACGAACGCTCAATTAAATTACATGATTCTACCCACGTGACTTTCTATTGTTGCTTACTTAGCAATACTACTCAAGAACTAAATTCGATGTTTATACGTCCTTGTGGTAAAAGAAATAGAGTTGAAATTCGTGATGCACTTGAGTTGGATGTGCGCAAAAAGTATTTTTGTTTGAAAGTGTGCTGCAATTTTAATAACGGCAAATTAATCTGTAACTGTTGTGCGCTTGCGATCTTTTTGAACTGGATTAGCAATCGAACGGTATCACACGATACGTTTGGATCATTTTTATTTTGTTCACAATGTCCAATATTGTGGCGTTATTTGTCGCATTAGATATATTGAGAGTACACCGTCTCTTGTAATTATGGTACAGTCATGGAAAAAAAATGTTTATCAAATTGACACTACGTCAATTTTCCGTGTTATAGTAGTATAGAATGACAGTTGTGATTATAACATTATGCACACTGCAGTTGGTAGTCAATAAATAGTTAAACAACTAGCAACCCGCCCCGGCTTCACACGGCCTATTGGTGATTCGCACGATTTTACTTGCCCTAAACGGGTGAATCTACACAAAAAAGCAAAAAAAAAAAACGTTTTGCCAATACGCACGAATTTAATCTATTTGTAGGCGAATCGACAACTCCAGAAATCGATTCGCCTACAGATAAAGTAACTTCGTGCGAATAGCCATGAGGCCAAAATGGCAATATTAATCTTCTGCTCATGTATCGGCACAAGCCGAAAATAAATTGTACTGAAAAATTGGGTTGATCGGTTGAGGTACTGCCGAGCCAGTCGTGGTTGTCATATGAATGATATTGTGTTCCATTCTTAAATCACAAAGTTCAACCTTTCCAATAAAACACTAGATGGCCCACCCGTTCGATTAGACTGTCAGCAAGACAAGTTACAAAGCAAATGTCCCTCGTAGTTTAGACTACATCATCATGATAATAATTGATAGCCTTGTTCCACCCACTGCTGATTATAGGACTCCTCCCTTTTATGCCATGCTTCACTGGTCTGTGTGACTCTTTCATCTAGGTCTTCCCCGCGATCTTCAGGTCGTTTACCTAATTGGCCGTCGGCCTGCCAACTCTCCTTCTACCGTCCCTCAGCAACCACTCCGTTAGACTCTGCTCCACCTGCCATTACCACCCAGTCGAGACGTGTAGTTGGACAAAGGCTAGAAAGCGACGAAAGTAATACAGATATTATAATTATGCCTTACAACAACAATTATTGTAACGTATTATTAAAATATTATATGACTATGTAGGCTGATTTTGATCGAAAAAGATAATAATTATGAGTTTAATAAAAATTATGTCCAGCCTACACATGTTCATCTTCTTATTACGCAATAAGGTAAATAATTAATTATGTTTTCGTATCGCTCATCTCCTAAAGTGTTGCAACTTTCCAAAAATTAATTCATAGTTATGTTTAGCATAATCTGTCTATAATATTCCCACTGCTAGGAGACAGACCTCCTCTAGGTAAGAGAGAGTGGGCCGTAATCCACCACGCGGGCCCAGGGGCTGCAGTCTCGACATTAATAGCAATCGCAATACGACCGAATTCGGTCGCAAAGTTGTAATAATTCATTCATTTATTTATTATCAGGTAAATAACACCCATAGCCAAATTAACAAAATTAATAATATTAATGAAATACAATAAATCAAAAGCAAAATAAATCAAATTAAATTAAAAATAAATAAATAATTAAAAACTAAAATTAATACCCTCTCTCCAACACTGGTACAGCAACATGTCTGCTGGAACAATGCCGAATGAAGGGGCAGTCCAGTCTTCCCGCAATCATCGCCAGTACGATGTTGGGGCTAACCCGTACCCTGCGCAACAAGGACGCGGCACGCTTGCGCATGGTCGCGTGAAAACAATCGGTGTGTGCCTCTGCGAACATACCCGAGGCGCTGCAGTGTCGGGGTAGCCCCATCACCGCTCTGAACGCGTTATTATACTGGACGCGGATGGCGCTGTAATTTCTGTTAGAGTAGTTAGCCCACAGACTGCATGAGTACAAGGAAGTACAGTACGCTCTAAAGAGCGTAGCCTTAACCTCATTAGAGCACGATCATGTTAGCTCTAACAGACAACGCCCTCCGCTCCCGTTCCATGTCTGCGTGATCTTTGAGGTCGACAGTCAAAACATGCCCCAAGTATGTAAACTGGTCAACCCTTTTCAAAGGAACCCCATTTAGTCTGACCGGAGGTATGCTTCCCGGACATTTTGCACTGGCGGTCTCGAAGATCATACACTGGCTCTTCTTTACATTATACAATGGCGTAATGGCGTCCCTAGACGCACGCGACGTGCGTCACAAGTAGGGGATTTTTTCGTGCTTGTCAAGCAAGTCGCGCGCGTCTAGGGACGCCATTAGGACTTTGCGACTGAATTCGGTCGTATAGCAATCGCTATCTATGTCGTGACTGCAGGGCATGTGCGGGTCGGTAGATGACACATGTTTTTGAATTTTGGTTCTATCACATGCCGGTTTCCTCACGATATTTTCCATCACTGTTTGGTGGGGAAATAATTTACACAAAGTTAAGCTACCGTCTGGGTTCGAACCTACGACCTACGACTTGTAAACCGCGGCCGTACCTATGGGCCACCACTGCCTAGTTATATTTATTATAACTAAAATAATTTGTTTTGAACTAAATTGTGATAATTGTCATAATTATCAAGATTATCAGTCCTAAGCAGTTTGTTTGATAACCAAACAGAAAAGACGCAACTTTTACGAAAGTTGTTTTAGGTAAGTAAGTTGCGAAAACATTGATAGTGAAAATGATGACTTGTAATTTCTCAGTAGTAGCCCGGAGTCCGAATTTGTGCCCTGTTGATAGCAATACGCTCGCCCCCAACTACATGGGACTTGAACATATCTGGCGGAATGTGGGTGCACTTATATAAGTGCACCACTACCCAACCCTTCGGGGAAAACAGGTGTGATGTTATGACTTGGAAAAGTCCCTTTAAAAATGTTTCTTCTTCACAAAAACAAGCTATCATCAATTCAATTTATTCAGGAACAAATCACATTGTGCTTGAAATCATAAATAAATAAATAAAAATCAGTTCATTAAAACTATAAAAATAATTTAGAGTTTGGGTTAGATTCTTTAATACTTCCCACCTGAATCGTAGGACATCTGGCATCTGGTTCTTGTCAGTATGTCTGGAGTATTGAGAGAAGAGCGTATGACTGTCGAGTCGTTGTTTAATTTTGTTTACTGAACTTTAATAATGTGTTTGTCTTTAACTAATGTAATTGGCCTTGGCCGTTTTATGTTAAAATAAAAATAAATAAATAATAAATAGGTATCCTGGCCTACCAAGTTCCTAAAAAGGCCTAGACCACATGAAGGCGGATCGCATCGGTTTTGAAAAAAATATCCTGCACATTTGTAAATTTTGTATGAACTATCGCACACTACTGGCGGGCCGCACTAAAGCGTTTTTGTATTCTAAAATGCGATGCGTTGCGGCCCAATGCGACAGTAATCTGCGCTTAGCTAAAGAGTGCAAACACACTGGGGCGCCATGGCGACGTCGCTAAGGTAAACGGCCCAGTAACCGTGAAGTTTTGAACTTCACTGACTTTGCAGGTCTGTTATGCTAAAACTAGAAGACCTACAAAAAAAATTATTACATCACTAGAGAGATAATTTAAACTAGTTTTAGTGTAATATTCTTTTTTTTTATTAGTATAAATTTTCTTTAATAATAATACAAAAAAAATATATAAAGGCCTAATTGTACCAGTACCCGGTAGATTTGTACTAGTAAACGTTAAATTGTCCCTGAATCCGGTAATTTTAACCGCGAATTTGAACTCTATTGCTTTACGTTAAAGTTCACAGAAATTCTATTTTTGCATTTAGGTAAATTATTTTGAATATGCATTTCCCTCCAGACATTGAATAATCCTTCTAAGTATTTATCCCCTTTCCAAGTTGTATTTCCGGTGCCGTAAAAAGCTTCGAGGTTTTCAGGACTTATTTGTGATTCAAAGAATCTGAAATGGCTGGTATCTGATTGTATTTATCTGGTTAGCATTATCTGGTTTGGCTAGTTTTTTGGGTTGACTTGTTACACACTTGGAATAATCGACGCCATTTGCATCAAAAGGTGACAAGCCGCATTTGCGAAATCCATTTTTGATTGAGTTGGAGTCCAATTGTATAAGAGATTTATGTAGCAGCGGGCAGAAACTTTCTTTGCGTAGTTTTTCGAAGTGGTTATCATTTCGCCAGTCATAAACTGATCTCTTCCATACGAGGTCGATTCTTCCATACGAGATAGATTCATAAGAGGTCGAAAAACAGCCACATCCATCGGTTGAATTGGATGAGTCGCATTAGAATATAGTGCAACCAGTTGGATGTTTTTTTCCCGACAGAAATTGCTTAGTGGCAGCGTCGTGTGCGAGCAACGTAAATATAAGAAAAAAAAATATTGGGAATTCTAAATTAGTTTTTACAATCCAGGGATAGAAGACATTTGTCATGTACTCATAAAATGACTCTCCTGTCATCCAACCCTTTGGCGTAAATCCTAATCCCCAGTCCTTCGGTGCAGTTTTTAAAATTTTGCGTGGTATTGATTTTAGCTTGAACAACACCATCGGAGGTGCCAATTCACCTGCTGCGTTAGCCGTAACCAAGACGGTCACGCACTCTTTTCCCCCGCTGGGAATAACGTTGTAAACGTTTTTTGGGCCTCGTTATGCCAGAACTCTATTATCAGACGGTGACAAAAAGAAAGCGCTTTCATCGCAATTAAACATCCTACGTGGATCTCGAGTTGCTTCTCCGAGATGTGTCTTTAAAAAAACCATGCTCTTATATCGCTTTCTTTGACTAAAGCACGGGTTTGCGTCAAATTTTGGGCCACTCGCTGTCCTACTGCAGGGTGTCGCTTTATAAAAGCTTCAAACCAGTGACGACCTGGTCTGTCATTTCGAAATGGGTTATCTCGCTTTATCTTTTTCACCAATAAACTCACGCTATCCAATAACTGCGCCTTATTTACGGGAAACCCACAATTTGCCATAAAAATAATCCACCTTCTTAAATGTTCTTCTTCTTCTTCTTTCGTTAAAACTATAGCCGGTCCCCTGGAGCATTCGACAGAATAACGGCCGCGTAATTTGTCATCCAACGTCGACCGTGGGTACCGAACTGCCTGGCAGCAGCTGAAATTGAAGCTCCTTTTTTGACTGCCTTCATGGCCTTTAACATGGCCTTCTGCCCATCAGTCATGGCTATTTGAAAAAAAAACACGGTTCTTGCAAATTTCTGAATTCGTATCAATAGGAAAATATAAATACTTATATAATATCTTAACGACCGAACAGTAAAACATGGTGGTAATTAAATTATGTACTTAAAAACAAACCAAAACCCAAAGGTTAAAAATTGTGAAAAAGAAACGTAAAAAAATAAGAAATAGTAGATTTCTACTAAATGCAAGCAAGCGAGCAAAATTGGTCGGGTATCCACAAATCGAGTCATGTAAGTTTGCCGGTCTGAAGTTTGCTTCAAATTACTGCGTGGTTATCAATATCCATACTAAAACAGCAGCGCGCCACACGATGCGCATCGAATAACCTGGTTTCAGAACAGCAGAGCAGTAACGCGAAATGTGCAAAAATTAGGAAATCATAAAAAATAACTAAAGAGGCGATCGAATCCAGGTATCATAATCCACCTACAACACAAACAAGCAACATAGAAACTACATTCTATTGATTTGAAGGAAAAGAGGACTTATCACAGAGTGTACTACGTGAGCTCGACAAATGGATGTGCGATTAACGCTTTTGCGACAAAACTGTACTGCGACTCACCATAGTTCGAATGCACGCTTGTGCGACACACTGAAGATCGACATCACTCTAGTACGACATGAAGACACATTTGTATTCATTATCATATGTATATATCGCAGTTATCTGGTTGAATCTGCTATTTGATTGAATGACTAGCGCGTTCATTAAATGCCGGCATCCAATTAAATAGCTGAAGGACAACTAGCCAAGTCATTAAGCAACGTTTAACCAGATGACTGAACGTCGTGTAGTCATTTAGTTAAACTGGGTGAAATAGGTTAGGTTAGGTTAGAACTACGACCCCACCCGCGCGCGAACTAAGCGAGCGTAGCGAGCGGTGCCGCGGCAGGGGCCGGCGAGCGCTATTTCCAAGTTGCTCACAGGGATTTTTTCACCACTTGAATCACTTGGCTGAGTCTTGGTCAGTCATCTTCAAAGGGCTGACTTTCAATACCCCAAGTTGTTAAACGTTGAATGATTTTATTAAAATTAACTATCGGCCTAGGCATTCATTTGGATGCCGGCGTTTAGTGAACTATCTAGGCGTCCAATAAGCTGGCTAATTTAACCAGATGGCTGCGACATATATATGATGACAGTTAATAATTTTTAAAGCATATTGAATCGTTTTTGTTTAATATGGTTTTTTTTTGTCATATTATAAATAATTTTGATTATATTGCACTGTAGTTTGTTTTATTTATTCACAAGCTCCCTCGGCGAACCTCGTACTGCTTCAGAATCAATAACAAGTACAATTGTAACTGCTACTGCAACTGAAACTGCAACCGCTACTACAACTACTACAACTGCAACAACTACTACAACTATACATTTCGGCGATTCATTTTTATTTAAGTAGATGAAGTTAATGCTTTCTTATTTTTCATTTAATATCTACAGACGGCAGTATCACATAATCGTTTGTCGCACTAGGGTAGTGTCAAACTACTGTAATACTGCACCAACGTACTGTCGAATTACAGTACTGTCGCACTACCGTAGTGTCGAACTACTGTCGCGCAATCGTTTGTCACACTAGCGTGATGTCGATCTTCAGTGTGTCGCACAAGCGTACATTCGAACTATGGTGAGTCGCAGTACAGTTTTGTCGCATAAGCGTTAATCGCACATCCATTTGTCGAGCTCACGTAGTACACTCCTTATCACAAGGCAATAAAGACAATGTCGGTTTAAATGCAACTGTTATTGCAAGTCCCAATACCCGGCAGAAATGTATACTACAGTTTTAAAGGAAAATGAGACCTATTTCAAGGCAATAAGTACACAATAACGGGTTTCGGTACAACGTAATACACGTTGTACCGAAACCCGTTGATCATGTACCAATATCCGGTAAAAAAAATAGGATTTTAACGGGTACTAGGTCAAGTAGGGGTTTGTTAGTACCAATAGATGTAATCGACAAAAATATTTATTTTTCAATTAGATTCACCTCAATATATAGGTTATATCGTAACATAATATACTCAAATATTTTAGAAAATTAACACTCTTGCCTTAACGTTATCCATCGCACTATGGCTGGCTGATCAATGCGACGTGGTGGTTTCGTAGTTCACTAACAGAACTTAGAACATACATAATATTTTCTCAGAGCAAACTTTTATAATCGCATGGTTTTGACGCCGTTAAACTTTTTGGACAATGTTGCCTCTACAATTGTACAAAATATTACCGAGAAGGTATTGCCATTCGCAAAATTTAATTTATTATTGGTATAAAAGTGCAATAATAAAAAAACTGACTTGTTAACGGGTACTGGTACACTAACGGAAATACGTACATTTACCTTACCTACGTACCTACCTCTACCTAGCTCTACCTGGCTACCTCTGGATACCTACCGTAGAAAAGAAAGAATAATTTATTTATTTGGACACAGTTCGTGAAACACTAATAAGAAAATTAAAAGTGATAATAATCTTATAGCAATAATAGTGTGTGCCTCACGGCTGCGCCAAAAAGGTTAATTTCAGCATTAATGCCAGACAAATGCTGTCTGACGCTGGTTTTCTAATGAACCCATAAGGCAAATGAGGTTGTCAAATAAGTAGCCAGTAACACGCGGGCGTCCGTCCTGGTGATCAGTTGGCCACTGAGTGCGGCAGGCGTAACTTACTTGTATAAAAAATACTGGTGACTAACTACACCTCGCCAGGTCGTCAGAGTATCCAATCTCCACGTAAGGGGCTGGTCAGTCGTGGCTACGCTTCCAAATTAGCGACGTCGTCGTCGCCAGGCCGTAGCCAAGTGAGTTAACCGTCATACATTTTAAAACGAATTGTTTGGATACGTAGCTGGCGACGTCACCATGGCGTCCTAGTGTGTAAATGCTCTAAAATTACAGTAGGTACAAAGCCGATCTGTCTACTCAACATTGGTTTAACAAAACTTTCACAAACTAAACAAACAAATCATCAGAACAATTTCCACCAGCTCAATCATTCCGACCAAATCATTTCACATTACCTTTAAACAAAATCGGTTTACAAACTTTCACGTTCGATAGCACAAACATTTTCCGATATTATAGAAAACCTCAGCTATAATAATGAACAAACCACAACACTTTTGATACAGCACTGGTGTCCGTATAATGGAACGCGTTTACGAAGCTCTTGCGTTTCTTTTTACGCACTTTGTGGCTGGATGCTGGTTAGTCATCTGGAGGCATCTTCAATCGTAGGATATTGAGAAGTTAGCTAGATGTAGACATTTATGTTATTGAATATCAATCAAACTAGAATATGAAATAGAAGTCACAACCGGAACATTTCAATAAGGACTTTTGATTCTTGATCATACAAAATAAATATTAGGAGGACAGTATAAGTATCACCTTTGTGAAGTAGAAGGTGTTAAATTAAATAAACACGGTATAAAACTGTAAATTTTTCAATTGTTTCGCCACTTCAAACAAAGTTTAATTAGCGGCCACCCAGACAACTTGGACTCTTCTTAGATATCCAGCTTTTAACGTTAAGTATGCGAGGCAAGTATTGAACTTAACCGGATTACCGGATGGTAATCGGGATAATGAGTTGTGCCTGTAACTTTCCATTCATGGATATGAATGGGAAGTTACAGGCACAACTCATTACCCTGAATTCACTTCGATCTACTTTTCGGAAACCTTGTAAACAAACGAAGCTATTCCTTTTGAATACAATGAGTCAAAACAAAGATAGAAACGGATTCCGTACCTCAAAACGAAAAAACAGAATCCTTATAGGATCAATTTTTTGTCCGTCTGTCAGTCTGTCAAGACCCTTTTTCTCAGGAACGCGTGGAACTATCAAGTTGAAATTAATATCAAATAAGTACGTAGGTCTATGATCCCTTGAAGCTCTTGATCGCTTTTAGGACAACGCAATAAAAAAACAGCCATTTATGCGATATATTTTGATACTCACACATAAATTAAAACCTGCAGGCTACTTTCCGTTAATCTGGAATCATGAAAAGGAAAAAGTTCAAAAAGAGTTCATTTGTAATTTGTAATTTGAAAATGTTTGCTTAAATTTGCATTTGTATAATTTGACCGCGAAGTATATCGATGTATAACGATGAATACAACAAATAAAAAACTACTAACTGACTCTAAAAGAATAACAATAAAAGTGGGTGTCCACACACTACAGTATGTGGACGAATACACTTATCTGGGTCAGCTCATATCTCCTAAGACCAAACAAATAAAGAAATAACCACAAAAATAGCCAGCGGATGGATAAAATTCTTGCCATTGAAGGTCACGAAATCCAGAGATCTAGGCATCGCCATAAAAAGAAAAGTTTTCAACACCTGTATCTTGCCGTGTATAACAAATTATGGTTGAGAAAACATGGGTACTTACAAAACATCACAGAAATAAACTACAATACTGCCAAAGATCTATGGAATGTATGCAGGCACAAGTAAAATACACTCGAGAGCAATGAATCCGGGTCACTTAAAGAATCCTAAAAATTTCGGAAACTAAAAATGCTAGGTTAATGCAATAAATTGTATTTAATAGACAATGTAATACTCCTTAAATGAAGGTATTAAAACTTCTTAGTTATTGTAAAGTTATATCATAAAAAAATCAAATTTGAAAAAGGGCCACTTTCGAAGATGTAACTACGAAATTACAGCATTTGGTTTTGCTTTTGTTTGTAATCTGTCATTTATGTGGGTAATTAACCATGTTGATAGTGCTCTATATTCATTATTCAAGCTGAAATTATGTCGCTTACGCCTGAAGAATGCACCAGAATACTTACAATGCTGGAAACCGGCCGGAGTCAGCGCGATACAGCCAGGACTGTCGGTGTGTCGCTGTCAACAGTACAAAGAGTTCTCCGACGTTACGAAGAAACTGGTTCTAACCTACGCAGACCAGGAACGGGCAGAACCAGGTGTACCACAGCACGAGAAGACCGATACTTGGTGAACACCATGCTTCGAAATCGCTCTCTTACAGGAACTGAACTCACAAATCAGTTTCGACGCCTCGGAGGAAGTAACCCAAGTGCATGGACAGTAAGACGTCGGCTTGCTGAATCTAACTTAAAACCCCTTAGACCTGCAAACGGCCCTAAACTGGAGCGTGGGCATCGTATTTCAAGACTAAGATATGCCCAGAGCCACGTAAATTGGAGTATTGAAGATTGGTCAAAAGTAATGTTCTCCGACGAATCAAAATTTATGCTCTACAAGCACGATGGAAGACACAGAGTGTATCGAAGACCAGGGGAAAGATTCAAGCAAGCATGCATCGAAGAAAAAGTAGCCTACGGTGGTGGGTCTGTACTTGTGTGGGCCGGAATTTCTTCTGAAAGTCGCACAGAGCTGGTGATCATAGAAAACGGCTCTTTAACTAGCGAAAGATATGTGGAAGAAATCCTCAATGATCACGTTGGTCCATTTATGGTCAATTTAGGTGAGGATGCTATATTTATGCATGACAATGCCCGACCTCATACAGGTAGGATTGTGAATGACTACCTTCAAGAGATGAACATTACTCGTATGGAGTGGCCAGCGCGCAGCCCGGATATCAACCCGATCGAGCATGCTTGGGACGAGCTAGGCAGATGCGTAAAACAACGAAACCCTCCCCCAATCACGCTTCGTGAGCTCAAAATTGCTCTTACAGAGGAATGGGAGAATATTCCCCAAAATCGTATAAGGAACTTGGTGTACAGCATGCCAAACCGCGTAAACGCAGTAATGGAAGCACGAGGAGGCAATACGAAGTATTAAAATTCAAGAAAATCGTAATAAAGTTCAAAAATTTCATGTTTCCTATTTTTGTTTTAAGGAGAGATCAGCAGTTTTTTTCTTTATGTAATTTTGTGTTAATAAAATGTATGGTGACTCATATTTTTTTTACTTCCATTTAAGGAGTATTACATTGTCTATTAAATACAATTTATTGCATTAACCTATCATTTTTAGTTTCCGAGATTTTTAACATTCTTTAAGTGACCCGGATTCATTGCTCTCGAGTGTAGATCGATTAAGAAATGAACACCTAAGAGATAAAACAAAAGTAACAGACATCCTGACCAGAATCTACCAGCAAACATGGAGGTGGACTGGACACATGGTGAGAGCTAAACAAGAAAAATAGTGTGAATTACAAATTGATTGGTATCCCGGAAATAGTAATCGGTAAAGAGGAAAACAACAAAGGAAATGGGAGGACGAGATAAAACTTATAGCGGGCTCTAACTGGAGGAGAGTGGCATTCATTTGTGATGAATTCAATGGAAACAGCTAGAGGAGGGCTTAACCAGGAGGCATGCTGAATTGAGAGATATATTTTAAAACATACAACAGAGTAAAACAATTCAGAATAAAGAGGCTTATAAATAAAAATATCGATGTTTAAGAGAACATGTTTTTCAACTTCACTGCTAAGTTTGTTTTTGGGACAAATTGATCCCAACTACGGACACACGTATATACACATTTTTCTCCATACGAAACTACCTTTTGGAAGAATTAATTCTATTTCCTTGTAAATGTTGACGTTCAAAGTGCCTTTTAATGGGCTACTTGAACAGGTAGGTACTTCCCTTTTACCGAACTAATATTTGTAAGCTTTCCATATAAAAAAAAAGCGTATGTAACAAAAAACAGCCACCATATGCAAAACACCTCATTACTCCACAGTTCTGTTGGAATCATTCACAAAACCAACCAATATGCGTAACAATAACCACTTTCACTGCAAATCGCCAGTCATTGGTGATAAGCAGAAATATTGACGATTCATTCCCATTCAATGAGTGACCTTAAAAGTAAAAATTGTTCGTAGAGGAGATGAATAGAAAGGTATTTTCGATTTCTATGATAAAATGTTAAAAGTTCCACTGTACCTTGTTTTTAATAAGAAAGTGTTATGTTTTAAGTAAAGTAAGTGTGTTGAAGAAGGCAAGGTAATTTGTAACTTTTTTTTAGCTCTCTCGATTATGGTCTCCTATTTATCTGTGCTTAAAGAGTACCTATAATGGCTCTAAAAGTTATCGCAAATAGCTGTCAAAATATTTACCTGCTAATTACGCAACACATTTTCGTAAACGATTACGACAAATCTGTTTCATTTTGACAATAAATTCAACAACATTCATTGCGTTATTTACGTTGTTGAGCAGATTTTTTTTCGAACTTATGAAGCAGACTGCCGCAAGGGTCGATCCATCAGGTTAAGCTATGCTTGCCGGGGTTGATCTGTGGATGGCTGACCATCTTTAAATAACGAGACTCCTCCGTGCCTCGGAAAGCACGTTAAGCCGTTGGTCCCGGCTGTCATTCGTGGATCTTTGACAGTCGTTACGGGTCGTCAGAAGCCCGGAAATCTGACAACCAGTATCAACCAAAGGTATTACCCAGTTACTGGGTTGTGGAGGTCAGATAGGCAGTCGCTCCATGTAAAATAATGGTATTCAGCTGCATCCGGTTAGACTGGAAGCCGACCCCAATATAGTTGGGAAAAGGCTAGGCAGATTGATATATAATGAAATGTGGCTTACTAGTGACCTGGATTTTAATAAAAATGAATGGCATTTTTTTTTATTTTTCGAGGGTCACGTTTTCTTTACCAATAAGTTGCTGAAAAAAAGGAAATAACGGGGACGTGTCTAAAGCAGACCTTGATTTTATGAAAAAAAAAATTGCTCTAGAGGCATTAAGAAAAAAGGAGGATACATTTGTATGGAGAATCACAGGCCCTATTCCCCTCTTAAAGAGTAAAATACTATAATTATCTACCTAGAATCGTGTAATTTCAATCACTGGATCTAAGATTAGAACTTTGTTTAATATCTGGATATTTATTATTAAAACCTCCCAAGAAGCTACTACTAAGAAACAAACACTATTATTATGCTTTATTCTGACTCTTTTCCTATAATAACCTACAGTTAGATCCCATTAGCAGCAATGTCTCTAAAATGGCCGGTAACTGTGCGCTATGATTTATCTAATTCATCTGCGCATGCGACGCGGATGATGACTTTATTAAGTCTGCCTTCCAGTTATAGTTTGGAGTTGTGATTAGTTACAGTTGTAATGGCAATCATATTATCTATATAAAAAATAAATAAAATAAAAACATATTTAAACCAAAAATAGCTATTTATTGTATATCATTTATTTTATATTTTTTAGGGGCATGAGGAACAGGGTGTAAAGTTCACTCATCCACCATAGAAAAGGGAGGATCCTCCAACCAGACGGGTGTTGTGTCTGGCGGGCCGACTGCCCGACTGTTGATTTCGGATAGTCTTATCTATGTCGTTCGCGCGGTAAACTCTAATTGCGCGATGCAGGATTTGTGTGACGTCATGTCTTTTGATGCGTAGTTAGTATGTTGCGGTGTAACCGCTACATCACTCCCCTCCGGAGACCGGAGGTCGATAGTGGGCTGAGTCTTGTATCTTGCGATGCTTCACAGTGCCAGCTAAGGTTCCAGTGAGTCGGAACCGGGTGCCGCATAGTTCACGGTGAGTCGGAACTGTCTGCGGTGATTCCCCAGTGAGTCGGGGTGGCGCTGCGTCACGATCCAGTGATTCGGATGTGGTATAGCACCGGGTTGTGGCTGACTGCTAGCGTCGACCAGGAGAGGGTAGAATGGGCTCTGCTTGTGAGACCGGCCGAAGGTGCAGGTGTTGTGCCAAGGTTGCTGATGAGGCTGAGGGTGATGACCAGGAATGCGCGTTCGCTGCATGCTGGTGGTCAGGATACCCGTTGAAGCCGAGGCTGCTGGCTGTCTGTGTGACTCGCCTCACGAAAGCTTGCGGGAGTGATGATGATGACGTCACGCTGAAGTAGTAGCACGAAGGCTGCGTTGACGTTCATACTCGGGGTCACCAATTTAGAGGCATGAGGAACAGGGTGTAAAGTTCACTCATCCACCATAGAAAAGGGAGGATCCTCCAACCAGACGGGTGTTGTGTCTGGCGGGCCGACTGCCCGACTGTTGATTTCGGATAGTCTTATCTATGTCGTTCGCGCGGTAAACTCTAATTGCGCGATGCAGGATTTGTGTGACGTCATGTCTTTTGATGCGTAGTTAGTATGTTGCGGTGTAACCGCTACATCTGAGTAACAGGGTGTAAAGTTCACTCATCCACCATAGAAAAGGGAGGATCCTCCAACCAGACGGGTGTTGTGTCTGGCGGGCCGACTGCCCGACTGTTGATTTCGGATAGTCTTATCTATGTCGTTCGCGCGGTAAACTCTAATTGCGCGATGCAGGATTTGTGTGACGTCATGTCTTTTGATGCGTAGTTAGTATGTTGCGGTGTAACCGCTACAATTTTGTGAATGTGAGAACGTTGTGGGCTTAGCCCCATGCAGTGGTGCGACGCGACACGGTTACTCCGTGAAGTTTTCTAGGAAATTGTTTTGGCGTCGCGCCGCGCCAGTCTGCACGAAGCTTTAATAGACTATAGATTCGTAGACCATTTTCTATTTTGTTAAGTATTGTTTTTGAAAATATTGTGAAAGCATTTTAAAAGAGTAGCCGGGGAGTTTCTTGCCGGCTCTTCGGAAACGACCAATTGGAACCTAGTGCAACTAGCTTCTGACGTTTCGTATGTGCCCATGTAGGTTTATGTGAAATAATATAATTTGATTTTGTTATTTGTAACTTATTAAAGTTACTTACATGGAATTAAGCACGATAGGAGCTCGTGGCCAAGTAATAACAGCCGCATGGGTCAATCCATCAGGTTAAGCTAACGCTTGCCGGGGTTCGTCCGTGGATGGGTGACCATCTTTACATACCGAGACACTTCCGTGCCTCGGAAAGCACGTTAAGCCGTTGGTCCCGGCTGTCATTCGTGGATCTTTGAAAGTCGTTACGGGTCATCAGAAGCCCGAAAGTCTGACAACCAGTCTTACCAAGAAGTATCGTACTACCCAATTACTGAGTTGTGGAGATCAGATAAGCAGCCGCTCCATGTAAAATACACATATCATACACATAGTGATTCAGATGCATCAGGTTAGACTGGAAGCCGACCCCAACATAGTTGGGAAAAGGCTAGGCAGATTGACATGGAATAAAGCATTTACGCTTGTAATAGGGATAAGTGAGTTAATGTTTAGGTTTATTTAACAAAACTATAAAAATATTATGAAGCTGCCCAAAGTTGAACACTGTTTTGATTTAATTTTAGAAATTCTTGCTGTGGAAATTCTGGTCAAAGGTCCCTTGATTATGGTCCTGTTTTTTATTCTTCTTCTTTTCATGTGGTTAGTAAACTAACCTAGTGTAGTGTCAGAGTTTTAAAGCCGCCCACGGGCCTCTGACTTGGCTTCACATGCCGTCGAGAAATATCTCTCAGGCATGCCGGTTTACTCACGATGTTTTCCTTCACCGTTTTTTGAGCAAGTGATAATTATATAATACGCACATGTATCCGAAAAGTCAGAGGTGCGTGCCTTGGGTTCGAACTCGAGACCTACGACTTGTCAGTCTGACGGTCACACCACTAGGCTATCACTGTTTTTTATTTAATTTGCTAATAATGATATTTTTTTACAGGTAAGTCCATGCAATATCCTTCTGTGGTGGTAAGTTTATTTTTAAACTAAGTTTAATCTTAGCAGAGCCGGATCTTTTAGCCCTATCATAATATTATAATGTCTTAATAAATTTTATAAACGCGTTCCTCTCTTCTAAAACTAGCTCTAGAAATTTATATTATCTAATAAATGTTGATTGCAAAAATCAACATACAAATTTAAATATAAAGGATACCACTCCATCAAAAACTTTCTTCACTGACTTAATTTCATTAGTATTAAAATATGTATTCAGATTCAGAAACAACATAAGAATTTAGCACTTACATCATATAAATACGTATATATCTGACAACTTTCACGTAAAATTAAATATGTATATATTTCTTTCTATGTATTTTTAAACATCAAAAACTCTAGGACGGATTATCCAATCCTGATTTATTTGATCGATAGGAGAAAACAAATTCACAAATAATTTATTACATAAATAGTTAATTTTATCTTACGATTATCATAAATTAGATTGTTGCGTTTCAACACTTAATTCCGGTTTAAACATTCTTCCTTGATGATCTATGATATATATATGTAAAAACTAGATATAATCAGGAAGCAGCTACTGTTCAATCTCCAATGTGTCAGATTTCTAATAGCTTACATTGGTGAGCTTATTGTAGCGTTATTGTATCTTCGTCATTACTGAAGCATAATAATAGCCACTTACTATTATATTATTATCACTGCTTACCTATTTATATTTCTTTTCCTCCAAAGTTACTTCAAAATTATGTATTCTTTTCTCAATATAATTGGTTCGCAATTTTCTCCGTTAACCTTTAATAATTATGTTAAATACAATACTTACCAGGTAATAAGGTACAAATTTCAGAACGTTACAACTAGTAAGCAAAAGTTACAAGTTAAACCCTAAAAAACAGCCTGGGTCTTAAAATGTCACTTTAAGACCCAGGGTTTTCTTATATTGACACCTACGGGGGAAAAAAGTGCTACAATCATCTTTACTCTATTATTCTGCTCGGTAGGACATCCGACCTCCATAGACTAACTTCAAAAAGGGTAGGAAGTATGGCCATCGTCACCAAGAATGTTCACACTTTTGCTATTTCTATGAACATTGTAAATAGACACTGGGCATAGATCCCGCTGCGGGTTAGTAGTCGATTCGCACGAAAATTATTCGCACGATCGTGCGAATCGTCCCCTTTCAATAAAAATATTTTTTTAGTAGGCGATTCGCACGGAAGTATTTAAATTGCGTGCGAATCGACCCCTTCAAGAATTAGTAGTATGCGATTCGCACACACCTATACTTTATCGAAAAGTTTCAAGAAAAAAGTACTATCACGTACAAAATGCTTTCTTTTAATACAGGACACAAATAAAACGATTTTTAAGGAAATCAAGTTTTTATATTTTACTTTGTATCTATCAGAAAGTGATTTTACATCATTCACAGTTTAAATAACTTAAAACCATAATTATAACCAAGATTACAAATAAAATCACAGTTAGTAGGTACGATTTATAATCAAATATTTGGTTTTGCATTTTTACAAGTAAGTACTCTTTTTCCGTACACTTGCATTTACCTTAAATCATCACAAATTACTACTTATTAGAGTTTTTACCGAAATCAACTTTTTATGAACCCCTGAGTCTTGTTAAAAATAATGTTGTTTAGAAAAGGTAAGTCAAAATTAAATAATTAACGTTATAATGGTCTAAAAGCTAATTTTAAAAACAACGAAAAATATAACGAAACTATAAATATATAAATCTTTTTAAATATTCGTAATAACAATATAAAAATCGTTTTAATTAGCTAAGGTATGGTTTTAAATGTGGCAATTAAATAAACAAAAACAAAATATTTTTTCTCTATTAAGTATTAACTAGTACAATTTTGGAGTATTATAGTAAATGTAATAAAATAACAGTCACAAAATCACAGTTACTATAACAACAATATTTTGCTCTAATAGGTAAAAAATAACAATCAACTAATCAATAATAATATAAATATTTCTTAACACAAAAATTTTACGATGATAGGAGCATTATCATCACTGAAAGTTAAAACAATCACAAAATCACAGTTAAACAGAGTCATCTGTTGTATTAATAGGTACAAAGTTCTTAAAAATGTAACACTTAACTAATCAACAATATTATAAATATTTCTTAACACAAAAATTTTACGATGATAGGAACATTAGCATCACTGAAAGTTAAAACAATCACAAAATCACAGTTAAACAGAGTCATCTGTTGTATTAATAGGTACAAAGTTCTTAAAAATGTAACATTATTATTTATTTATGTAGCTCATTTATGGTGTTCATATTATAAGTTTTCATATTAAATACTGACAAAACTTTTCATCTTACCTCTTAACTAGTATTTTGTGCCTGACTGCGATGCGAATAGAGAATTATTGAATTTTAATATTAATATTCTAGAATATTGTACATGACTGTACTTAGATTTATTATTCGCACATTTTGTTAAGTGTGCGAATCGCATACTACTAATTCTTGAAGGGGTCGATTCGCACGCAATTTAAATACTTCCGTGCGAATCGCCTACTAAAAAAATATTTTTATTGAAAGGGGACGATTCGCACGATCGTACGAATAATTTTCGTGCGAATCGACTACTAACCCCCCGCTGCGCCTGAGTGGATATTTATCACGTCCCGCTCGAACAGCCTCGTAATATATGACAAAACTGTTCACACGACACTCGAGGTGTCTTAAGTTGCACTTGCTATGTACCATCGAATAACTTCATATCTATACATCGTAAGGACTATTTCTGCTTGCAGCGCTCGTATAGAACCAGGGTGGTAACCGAAGTGGTCATCATGTTCACGGGATTCTGTTTTCAAACTGCTTGATTGAATTGCTTCGATAGTACGACTTGTATGATTGTAGTATGTGTATTCGCTTAGCAATCTCTCAGCAGCAGCCCGGAGTCTAGATTTGTGCTCGGTAGATGGCAATAGGCTCGCCACCTATTACATGAAACATAACTTGCGAAATGAGGGTGTAATAAAGATATACCTCTGCCCAACCCCGCGGGGAATATTATCATGTATTCGCTTATCTTATAAATTCTTTGACAGCTATAATCATCTATCAGCGAAGACTTTAGACCCTTCTGCACAAAATTTGAGCCTCATCATTATATCAGCTAACGCACGTACACTGCTGGACATACGCCTCCCCCAAATAATTACCTTAACGACCACTCCAAGTCTTCAATAAAGCGTAAGTAGGTACTGTCGGGTTGGGAAAAAAAACGCATGAGCAAATTAAAATCGACGTGTAAACGCCGATTTTAAGATTTCAGATAGAAAATGTAGGCATCAGAACTAGAGCCAAATCGGTTCACGTATAGTCTGGCCTTGTAATCATGCGGCTTAAAATCCTAACTTCAACAAAAAGAGTAATTTATAGTCGGATGTTATGCAAATGATCACTAACACAATTTATTCCTGCATTCTCAAGTGAAAACAAAATCATAAATATAACATCATTTACATAATCATGTATGATTTTCCATCAAATTACTATTTACAGATAATTTACAATGTATACTCGTACAATGTTTCATAGTCTTGCATAACCATTATTGGTAACTACTGTCGCAGCTTTAAAGTTAACTAATATGGATAGATGGATAGAAATAAATAAAAGATAGATCAATGGATCCGTTTGGAATAGCAGTAGTAATGTTTAATATGTTAATGAAACTGGTTGAGAATAGATCATGATGGATTATTGATTTGAAGTCGTATTGAACTTCGTATCGTCTTTATCATTTTGAGAGTAGGGTTTGCAGCGTTCAGAAACAAAAAACAAAAATTATTTTGGGTCGTATTTTTTAAGAAAAGTACAACACAACACAAAACAACATAAAAAAAACATGTTGCACTTACCCCAAATAAATTAGAGTAGGTGTCACATCAAGATGATGTCGTATTTAAAAAAAATACGAATTGATGAAATTTTTCTATCTGCAAACTATGATAACACCTTGAATCCGATGCACCTCTACCAGCCGGGGTTTTATGTAGACAAGTTTTGTTGTCAATAAAATAATTAAAGCAATGTCAATCTTATAATTATAATTTCCCAAAAAGAGGAAAAGCTTGCTTCCTATCCACAGAAATTACCTAGTATTTTTTCAAAAAAAAAAAAAAACTATTTTTATATCCTGCTTATTCTATATAATAGCAAATTGTTGCAACCTTGTAAAATAGAGGACCGTATTTAATCTGTAAACTCTAATAATGGATTAGTTATTATTAAAATATAATGAATCCGGGTCACTAAAAAAACTAATTTGAACACAGCGTCTTCAAAATCAAAACAATATGGATATTAACTTTTAGTAGATTGACAATAACGAAGGTCAAGTTCTTAAAAGTATCTATCGTTATGATGATTAATTTGTAGCACAAAAACTGTATAGTGTTTTTTTTTTATTACATCAGCCTGCTCAGTTCTATTGGGTATTGGGTACTGTGTTTTCCTGTCTGTACCTATACTCCATAGGCTTAGGTAGTATAATGAAGGTAAACAAAAAAACCATGTGACGAGACAGCTGTCAAGTAACCGACTAAACGTAATACCTGTCACTTCAGTTGTCCTGTCCTGCTACGTCACTGTGTCTTCAATTTAGCAACGTTATAAAGCGTTGACGTTTAGAGTTCGGCCTTTTACTATCGACAGATTACTAAGTATTACATTATTACTAAAAATCTTACAAAAAAAAAATCTGCGAGAGTAGTATAAGAATAAATGATAAAGTTTAACATTAATAAAAGAGGAAAGTATTGTAAAAAATAATTTAAAACAAATTAAATTTGGTTTTATCGTATATTTAAACAAGAAAGTGTCATCTATAAAAACCCTTTTTACGATTTTTTTTACCTTTATTTAACTACTTAGACCTAAGTATAGACAGAAAAATTCGCAAAAAAATTAAAAGAAAAAATCTGGATCAGAAAAATGAAAGAAAAAGAACTACAGCTATTGAACCCGAATCATCCAACTTCAATCAATCAATCTACCAAGCATTTTCCCAACTATGTCAGGGTCGGCTTCCAATCTAACCGGATGCAGCTGAATACCAGTATTTTGGATGGAGCCACTGCCTATCTGACCTTCAAAACCCATTATCACTTAGTAGGTAAGACTGGTACTTCGAACCATCCGCCTTCATACCGCTTCATTCTCCAACAAACATAAGTAACAGTTATTTTTTTAGAGACTATCGCCCACCTGCTACATACGTGATCTCGGCAACCCTAAGTTGACAAGTAATAAAATTCGGAATTTATTACCGCTGGACTAGTTTCCATGTTATTTAATTAAAAATCTTTATTTTTAACTAGTAATAAGACATGATTTGATATACCTATCGTTAAAATCGATCATTTGAGATTGTGCCTCATAAAGATTCTTAATAATTCGTTTTATGATCATCAAGTTTTATATATTAATTTAATATAGCGAGTCTGTATGTATACCTATGTTTAGCAAGATATATCGGCATAGTTGGCCCAGTATCCGAGTAAGGCTGCCTTTCCATTGACGTGGGGCGAGGGAGTAATGCGGAGCGGAGTTGCGGACTGTGTCTGTCCATTGATGCGGAGCGAGGTAGTGCGGAGCGGAGTTGCGGACTGTGCGGATCTAGGGCGCTTCGTTCTCCATCGCACTTATGGTTATACCGTAAGTGAGACGGAGAACGAGGCGCCTATAACTTGGCTAAAACTATGGGTTTCGTTTTGGGAGTAGACCCCCTGGGACGAGTTCACGCAACGAGTAATTTGAGCGGGCTGCAATACCCCGCGGCCGGGTTTTTCCGCTTCCTCGCTCCACTTCCCGGTTTTGTATGAATTTTTGAACTAGTTCACAAATCCCTGTCCACTGAAGCGGAGCGGAGATTTTATGCAATTCCATTAGTTAATATTGACCCAGCTCCGCTCCGCTCTTCTCCTCTCCGATCCAGTGGACAGTCAGCCTTATCGTGGTAATCGGTTCCTGAGCTAGGCAGAGTAGGTTTGATTCTAGGCGGACTACAGTGGCTCACTTCAGTATTTGAAAGCCTATTAAAATCAATCTGTCTCGTCTTTTATGTCAAATTGTCAATTGATCTGATTAAGGGTTGTTTTTTCGGCAAACCAATCACAGAAGATGACATAAGATTTAACAGGGTATTAGTTACCTAGTTTTTTTTTTGCATTTCTGAAACCGATAGGTATTCAAGGACTACACGATTGACGATTGATTCAGTCACGCAAAATCCAATCTCACATTCGAAATTAATATTCGTGTAGTCTACAAAATTTACCATATTTACCATACCTTTGCATTTAACCTAGGACAACCAGATTTGTTGTGTATCTTCTACGTGAATCCTCTATTGATTAAATTCCATATTATTATATTCCATACTAGCTGCATTCCGCGGTTTCACCCAGGTAAATCTCGATCCCGTGGGAATATCAAACATGTCCTTATCAAAAAAACATAATATAAGATTAAAGACTACGTTGAAGACAAGGAAGTTTGGCAATAATTTCTTCTGCACATGTGGCTTCCTTAATACCTCATTAACGGCATAACTATGTGTCTATTAACTGCTCCCAAATTAAGATGATTATATTATTTAACCTTTTCTTTCTTTTACATACTTCCTTGACTTAATCTTTTCATAACTTAACATCATATACCTACAATATTCTATATTTTATTATTAAATTACATTTGTTACTGCGGTAGTGACAATCATGTCATCTGGTTTAAATAGTATTTTTATTATTTTATTTATCTTTTATATATTTAGATTTTTTGAAAGTGAGAACGTTGTTCGCTTAACAGACTGTAAATCTGTCGACTATTTTCGATTTTACTAAGTACCCGGTATTTGTTGATAGGCCTACACTGTCCTCTCATACCAAAATTTGAAAACATTGTTAAAACTATTTACTTTTAAAAGAGTAACCGTGGAGTTTCCTGCCGGCTTTCATAGGAAACGACCAATTGGAACCGTGCACCTAGATTCTGACGTTTCATAAGTGCCCTGGTATGTTTATGTGAAAAAAAAACAAATTGAATTTGAATATCGGGATGAAAGTATTCTATGTCCTAACCTAGGTCATGATCTACCCATGTGGCAAATTTCATCCAAATCCGTTCAGCCGTTTTAACGTGAAAGCGTAAAAAACAAACAAACATACAAATGATCAAATCTTTTCTCTAATATTATTAGTTTAGATAGTTTAGACAAATATGATAATCTATGCAAAAGCCTTTCGTCATTGATCAGGATCGTGGCATTACTTAATGATTGATGGACATAACAATAGATTATGACGTGTCAGAATGTAATGTTTAAACATATCCATCGAAATATTCACGTGAGAACGTTAGCTATAGGATATGTTTACTAAACATTTCTTGGTAGAGTTTATTATTATAATAAGTTTTGGAATGGTAGTTTAAGGTCTGCCTTATTAACCTAGGGTATTCAAATGATTATACTTTTTTCACACAAACCTACGGGCACTTATGAAACGTCAGAAGTTAGGTTCACGGTTCCATTAATTGGTCGTATTTTATGATGAAGAGGGTTCTTTTTAAAATAATTTACTTTTACACTGTTTTCATGTACTTATCAGTGCTGTTTGGTAGGTATTCAAAAAAAAAAAAAAAAAATGGTCACTCATTTGAAGTATCTACTAAGGACAGTAGGTATGGTGTTTTCTTCCATACTTCCCTATTAAGGTTCCCGCAGACAGGCGCTTTATATGAAAACATCATGGAAATATTAGTCTACTGGTGTCGCGTCGCGCCTGGCTGCGGATGCCTTTACTCGACATTGCAGTAGTCACCCCATTTCTAGTCATAATCATCTTTCGCACAGCCCATCCATGGTTTACCTACTTGGTCATCCGTTCATATCTAAACTAGTATTATAATTTATAATAAAGAGAAAAGATTCGATTTTTGTATGTAGGTATGTTTGTTTGTTATGTTACGCTTTCACGCTAAAACGGCTGAAAGGTTTTGGATGAAATTTGGCACGTGGGGCACTTGATTAGGACATAGGATACTTTTTATCCCGATTTTCGCACGGGATCGAGACTTATGCGGGTGAAACCGCGCGGAGCAGCTAGTTTATTAATATATATAAGTACCATGTTTCTCAAAAATTACGTAATACTTTTTTTCTTCACTTCGTGATATGAAACTGGAGCAAAAACATGGCGTATTATTACAAGCTCACCGGTATATCAATCAGAGGTAGACGGAGGTACTTTTTTGTGTTACTTAAATATTGGCACAAAAAGTGCTCTTGAACCGATTGAGTCATTGTGGCTGTACAGTTAACGTACACTATAGGTACACGTTATATAATATATATATAAAGTTCGCCTTTAACTTTATGTAAAATAAAATAATTAGAATTTGAATCTGCTGTTCCATACATTTTGGTATTGCACTTTTCTATGACACAGCAGATCTTTTGTATAACTTAAAGCTTGTTTTCCCGAAGTGGCAGAGGTGGTTTCAAAATACGCACGTGAATTAAAAAGTTAAATACCTACCATGTTGTAAATATCTGATTTGCTGTCAAATCTTCTGTAGATAAGCTTTTGTGATAACAACAACCAACAATAACACAGTAACTGCGTTATTGAGATCAGATAGGCAGTCACTCCATGTAAAATAATGGTATTCAGCTACATTTGGTTAAATAATGATAAGATTTTGTGATAGGTCCTAAAATAGCCGATCATTTGAGTCGACATGAGACTCCAATTCATTCACTAAACACCACAAACGCAACGACCACGAATCGATAAAATTCAGCTTGCATTATTTTAAATAATTAATTATTAAAACTACTTTCTAAAACAGTTACACCTACTATCCTGCTTACCCCTAACAAACATGACATTGCATTTTCAGCCACACACACATTTTCTCTCATTCCGCATTCTTAAACACACGCGATCGTGGAAACCGCTAATTGGATTATGGAACTCGATTTGAAATCGATTAACAACTGCCTTGCTGAATATGTAATACATTATCGCATATCTTCGCACGACAGTTCGATAAATCACAAAGAAGTTCGCAATGGATTTGAAATAAAGAACAGTGTTGTGTGAATTCGAGTCTTGTGGAACAGGGAAAGCAAAACTGTGTGACATTCCGACTTTCGTTCTACATTTGAAATTGAAGATTTGCAGCGATAAATCTTTTAGAAGATACAATATGAATTACCTATTTCTCACATTTCACACATGTTTGAAGTGGCGAGGCTATTTAGGGGTATGAGGAACAAGGTGTAAAGTTCACTCATCCACCATAGAAAAGGGAGGATCCTCTGACCAAACGGGTCTTATGTCTGGCGGGCCGACTGCCCAACTGTTGATGTCAGATAGTCTTATATGTATATGTTGTTCGCGCGGTAAACTCTAATTGCGCGATGCAGGATTTGTGTGACGTCATGTCTTTGATGCGTAGTTCGTATGTGGCGGTGTAACCGCTACACCATCAACCCGGTAGAAACCCAGACATCGAAATGCTACTGAGAATTTCCTTATCAAAAAAATGAATAAAACTTATTTCCTCGCAAGTCATTCAGGACTTCACAAAACGAAAGTTTAAACATCTTCGTACTTTTTTTCTAAAATAATTTTTGAGCGGTAGCTTGTCTCGCTTGTATTGAAAAGAAAGATATACCTACGATTATATGAAACCTGCACGAGAATCCAGGAAAAGTCACCACGAGGAACCAAACCGTATTAGGATCCCTACAGCTATGAAACTAACGGCCATCAGTTACCACTAACGCTACCGATCAGTTACAAACCTACCACTGGCTTTTCATTTAGTTGACTTACAATTTTTACCAAGCTTTATATAGCATTTGTCCAACACGGAGATCATTCATCATGTGTTATTATGCTTTGCATCATAACATAACAGTCATTTAATTAAATAATGCGCCATGATGTAATTATTACGTAACTAGTACCTACATAATATTCAATAAGTCAAAACGTTCAAACAAATAGTTTTGACAGCAACGCGAACAGATTGCATCTGCGGCGCTTGAGTCGCCGACGGAACGAAATGTTGCCATTTTAAATATTATATTTATATTTAGGAAGTATTGTATTTAATTTATTTTATTTTTATTTCTGATTTTGTTATTTCACAATATGCTGCACCTGTTGACGTCATCACGTCAACGCCGGCTGTCACGTTATGCTGAGCGATGGCCGTTTTGCGTGGATGTGACGGATATTTTCGCCCAATTTGTTATTCTCGTGTTTTGTTCTTTCTTTGCGTCATGTTTACCGCGAATAAACGTATTTTCTTTCTTTCTTTAATTGTGGTTTTCTCCACATCATACGCGGTGACCGCCATGGTCACTATAGTGATATAAAGGTGCCGATCGCGCGTCTGCACGCCTTGTTATGTCACCCGGGACGTGCGTAAGCGCGCGCAGAGGCGGCACGTTTGATGTGCGTTATCCTGCAATACTGTCACATTCTCACTTCTAGAAAATATTTACTAACACTACCTGAGGTATGCTGGTTTCCTAGTACTTGTAATTACTGGTCAGTTTCAGTTTTAATTACAGTTTTAATATGGCTTGGAATGTTGATTATCCGGCCTAGTAAAGTTTACTTATTATCTAAGAATTATACGCTTGCTGAATAAAATAAAAAGAATTTCATCGGTTATTGCCAAACTTGAATTGTAAAAAATGCACTCGGTAATGTCTTAATCATCGACACGATTCAATAAATAATTTATCTATCAACAATTCACAAAGCTTTTTAAACATTTTGTATAGTCCCACAATGCACCTAAAAACTAAACAAAACAATATAAAAAAGTTCAGATTGCCAAGTTCGACACACCATTATGTTGGACCCACAAGAAGTCAACAGCGAGTCAACAGAAGCATTCTGCTTTAGACAAACATAACTTTGCCATCAATCCCACTGTCACTCCCTCATAAAGTCTCCTTCTATTCATTTTTCAAACTACACGATCTACCATTGTCAACCAATATCAAAAATGCAGTCAGCACCGACCTTATCTCAAAACAAATAAAGGTCAATTTCAATTGCCCCAAGTTGATAGTTCAAGTTTGTTTTCGTAACGGTCATCTACCTCTTACAACATTATGGTCGCCTGGTAACGGGTGTAGTTATTTGCTTTAGAAAAAAAAATGTCACGATCTCTTAGTAGTGTTACGATCATTGATTTTTTTTAATAACTAAATTGGCTTGGCCTTGGTACCTATACGGGGACCGTAAATGGCTATCAATTTGATTGAAGAAGGAAAAGAAAGATAAATTCACGTTTGTGCTGCAGGAGTTATAAGAACACTTTATTAATAGGAACCAATTCTCATACCTATTTTATTAAAGACGTTCAAAATCTAATCCCAATCTCATATCAGCGACAGTAGATGTCAAAAAATTTGAGGCATTATTGACAGATTGAGACTAAGAGCGTGCGCATTTTACACACGAATTTGTATCGTATGTAAACGTATAATCGTGGTCGTACGAATTGTCAGTGTCAAATAGATAGTGTTCCGGTGATATCGCTTTGAACCAGGGACTGAATTACCGAAAAATTAAGGTACCTTTAAATTTCAGTATGACGTCATACCGTTAAATAAAGGTTACCGAAATATTTCGATACCGTTAATTTTTTCAGTAGCGGAATTTTGAAGTTGGATATGCATACCGGTATATTTCGGTAGAAGTACTATAACCTTTATAAATGTTTCGGTAGCAGTACCTAAACCTTAATATAAATAATTAAGGTTTAGGTACTGCTAGTACCTAAACCTTAATAAATAGGGGTTTTCTTTGACACACCGCCTCGCTACTCTGTCTGTCGTTCACTTGCCGATTGTTACAAAATAGGTACACAAGTTCTAAAGTGTTCGACGCCGCGCCGTCTCGCATGTTTTTGATACCGAAATCGTGTAAAGGTTAAATAACGGTTTAGCCCAACCTTTATTTTTAAACGTATCGGTATAGCTCAACCTGTATTTTAAACCGGTACCGGTATATTTTTAAGGTATCTTAACCTTTAACCGTAACCGCTTTCAGTCCCTGCTTTGAACGCACGAAAAATCCCAACAAGTTCGGATGTTGGAACTATACGTACGACTAACTCGCACTCAGTCTGCGCGCTCTCTTAGTACTGGGAAGGTCGGGAAATTCGTACGAAAACGCGCTCAAAGTGCGCACGGCCTAAGATTAGAATTCGTACATTTTTAAATATACGTAAAACGCCCCACAGGTTAATTGCAGTCCCTTTTGTTTGGTCAATACAAACCAAAATAAAAGCCGATCGAAAAATGATCTTCTAAATTCAATAAACTTTCAGAAACTGGAGGTGATTGAGCAATCATCATGGCTGTAGAAGCTCGTTCCATTTCTGTATGAGAAGAGGCCTTTTCTCTGCCATAGACTCATTTTATGATCCAAAAACTTGACCATACTTCGTAGTTCAATTAATTTCCCACTGCCTCAAACTTAACCCAATTTCATCAGCTACCAAATTACTAGGTACTTTACCAACTTCTATAATCCGAGTACGGTACTTGCAAATCATATCTTAGTCTTCGCCCTCAATTCCCCTGATTACAGCAATCGGTAAGTCATTACCTCTACGGAATGTCATTTGGAAAACATAATTATCTGGGGCTGTGGGGCACATTGATTTGGTCTACTTGGAAACTTACGTCGAAAGATATAATTGGGTTAGTTAGTACTCGTAGTTGTGTTGAAGTTAACGATTTTAATAATCTTTATGGTTAACGGTATAATTAGTGTTACAACATATACACGACTACATCACATCATGCCTGTAATCTCCAAAGGCTTAAGCAGAGAGCGTTTATTGCAAATAGCTGTCAGTTATTTCGCTGTTTTGATTAATTTGGCAATATTACTGTATGGAAATATGGCTAACTTACCAATAACTTTTAAATTCACTTTCGCAGGATATTATAATTTACAAATGACATTAAAACCAACCCAAGGATATCATACCTTTTAAGTATAGTCACTCAATCTAACAGCATCAAAATATATTCGCCGCAAGGAAGTACACATCCTTAACACGTTCTGAAAGTTTACCTTGACATTTTTCATGAATGAACGCACAAGTAACGTAATATATACTGCAATACAGCAAATACATCTATGATCTCATACTTTAGAACCTAACTGTGGTAACAAACAAACAGACAGATAGTTTCGATAGTATGGCTTAGCACTGACTGTGGAACACTTTTTCTTCTCTTTTGTGTCAGACAAAAAAATACCTGACAGCGTGGTCATAAGATTACCTTGTCAACAAGCTTCTTAGCAGGATTGATTACCGAGAGTGAGCCGGACGTACTTAAGTATCGTACCTCGTCTTTAAATGCGCCACAGCTTCTCCCATATTTACCCGAGATTTATGAAGGAAGTCGCCATTCAGGTAAACAACTAGCAACAAGTTATTATGCGTCTGTTTAACACAAATATTTTATTCATACAAGATTCCTGTACTCATTTAGGCAGAGCATTAAATAAATTAATACAATAGCATGTGTCGTGGTGTAGCAGAAATGTGGAGAATTGTAAAATTTTCATAGTTAAATCAAAACTTACGGAGTCCCAATAGCACGGCTTGGTTTCAACTTCAATTGGATTCATTCTCATACAGTCGGTTTGGAAAGTGTTTCTTTATTAATTTTATTATGTGCCTATATTCTTGAGTTCTTGAGAAACTGATATTTGAATCGATCTGTCACAAAAATATACAATAGGTTGACGTAGCTTGGCAGAACCGGACATGACAAATGTCCCGTTTATATAAAACACGCGTGACGATAATTACAAGATAATGGTGACTTAAAATAATAAGCAAAATAAAAGAGGAGGAGAGCAGTTAATTATATAATCGGACACGCCATCAGGAGAAACTTTCAATATGAATCAAAATCGGAAAATTCTATTCAATAAAAGCGAGGACTGTACGTTTAAAAATTAACTAGTTATAACTAGCTCAACTGTTTCTATGTATTTAAGTTTTGCAATTAGGTGAACAAGTAAAACTTGTACGTTTTACCAAGTGATTTCAGAAAGTTGCCTAGAAAGCTAACAGGACGGCACAAACGCTTGTCAAAATTAATGGGTTTCTTATGTAGCTTATATTCTTAATTTTCTTGTACTATAAGTACTTACAATGGCAAGATAGCCGCACAAGTACGACTTTGGGTGACTATGTTTTAGCAGTCGAATTGTTGCCTAATATTGTAGCTTGCCTCTAAATCTTTGAAGAACATAGTGCTTAGACAAAGTGTCATTCTACCAGCGATAATCGATGATGGAAAAGTCAAATATGTATGGGATCCCGCCGAAAGAAATCCCGTTGGCAAGTGCTACAAAGCTAAAGCGTTTAGAGAATAGTGGAATGTGAGGACGGCTATCATTGTGCCGATTGTCGTAACGGCCAATAAACTGACGGCCGAAAGCCTTTTTTTTTTTTTTTTGGTCTCGGGTTGGAAAATCCTCATGGATGTCCTCCGCCCTGGGGCGGGCGGAGGGGTCTGTCAGACTCGTACTGACTAAAAACCACCCCGGTATTCCATCTCTCACCTACGTCGGGGGTCGCGGGAACGCAGATACTTCCGCGACCCTCGGCTGGTGCCGGCCCGCCTCTGCGGGCCACCTCGAGTTTGGGGGGAGTGAGGTGTTAAGCTCCCCCCTTACATCATAGAGAGGCGCACGTGGAACACTACGCGCCGCCATCTCGGGTCCTAAGGAGTAGGGGGCGATGGATTTCCCCAGATCCGTCGCCCCTGGACCCATTTAGGGGGGCTGGAAGAGGGCGTAATCCGCCCTCCGCCGACGCCCGGTGCGTCTGCTGCGGATCGGGTTAGCGGAAGCGATCTCCCGCTCCCCTTCCGCAGCCTCCTTCTGCGAAATGACTGTTTCGCAGAAGGATACTACCGCGTCCCAGGACTCCTCGCTGCCGACCATCGAGTCGACAACGGCCGGCAGCGACAGGTCACTGCCGACACCTGAGATGAGGGCACGGCGCGGCTCCTCCCAAGCAACACACTCTGCCAGCGTGTGCCGAGCCGTGTCCTCCCGACAGGACGGCCGAAAGCCTCGACCAACATCTCTCGAAGCTCTCGTTATTTATTTTCAACATTATGACCAACGCACATCATAATCGTAATGGTCATAATGTTCAACACACTTATTAGCGGTTCATGTAGCTGGCTTAAATAGTGCAAGATAGGACAATGCAGTTTGATAGCAATGGAACCAAGGAAACTGTTGGAGGTGGCACGCACTCTGTACAAGGATGTTGCACGCTTAAATCGCGTTGTCTGGGGGTCTACTCCCTAACCAAAATCGCTTAGGGAGTAGACCCTGATAGTAGCAAAGCCGGCCCGAGGTATTTGCAGGTACCATTGGAAAAGGCTCTTCAGTTAAAACGTCTTCAGGAAGCTCATATTACATTTCTCCTGACATCGGAAAAACTGACACAGATTTCATCTATGTAGAATTCTTATCACATTTGTAGTTACCACACAACTTAACTTATTAACTTGTTAGTTTGTAGGTAACACTTCTAGCAAGAATTAAAATAACCAACTTGAAAATCGAATCAGCAATTCGCAACACTATTATACCTACATTATAGAATCTTGAAAACCAAATTAATTTCAACTGGAACTAATTTATTTCCATTAAACACTTTTTTACCCGCCATTACTAAAACAGTTATATTATTACCGTGTGGGAACATTTGACAAAGAGCCATTGTATGGTTAGCACAGTCTGATGTTCTGTACTGAGAGGTTGGCATTCGTTTGGTGACCTCAGAGACACAGCTATTGTCTCGGTAGAGCCTTAGGCCTTATCTTTTATATTGTCCTGAAGTGTACAAGAGGTGGGTGTCTGGATATCTTTCTGCTATTCAGAGTAGCAAGGGCTGGAAGGCTATTGATTTGTGTTTATTGATATATTATAGTTGTTATTTAAAAAATCAGCTTTTCCATACATATTTACCGTGTAGTTAGGCTTTTGTATGAAAAAGCAGGTTTTTTTTAGTAACCGACGAAAAATTCCACTTTGAGGTGTACGCTCTAGAATCATATGCTGAAGTCATGGTAAACATTTGGGCGTCCATGTCCGTTACAACGTGTTTAAAAATAAAGTAAAATAAAATAAATTTAATTCAGGCAAAACCCATATTAAATCTCAATAGAATAAAATGTCACAGAATTAAAATGAAAGAATAACAGTTAAGTCAGTGTTTAAGTAAACAAATAATAAGCTTATAATTATTTAAAATCAAAGAAAAAATTCGATCCAAAACTAGTAAAATAGTGCGTGATTTTGTCAATTGTATGTTAATTTCTAGTACGGGACGTTGCTGGCCGCATTTTCATTTTTTATTTTTTTATTTTTTTTCTCTTTTTATTTGTGTGCGTTTGCTTGTTGTGCCAAATAAATGTATTTTCTTAATTCAAGAACAAGGGCGGGAGTGGTCTGTTATTCACCAGTTCACATTATGTCGTACAACAATTGGCCACTGATAAAAACCGCTTTACAAAAAAAGGGACGTAATTTTGTGACTCTCGGCTAGATAACATAACATAACATCACGCCTGTATTCCCCGAAGGGTTAGGTAGAGGTGTACCTATAATAGTACACCCACATTTCACTTGTTATGTTTAAGTCCCATGTCTTGCTTAGATGCATTTTATTGTTTGTGGATGTTTGGCCAGACTTATGATCTCCGTTTTATCTGAAGCTTTCGTCAGGCTTCTCTCGGGAAAGTAGGTACCGTCTACTTTCCCCGAGATAGCAGTTTATGTAAAACATCCTTTTCATAAATATTTTACTACATTTAGGTACATAGTAGGTAATGCCCGGCCTTGTGAAAATAACCGATCATAATTTAAATTGAAAAAAGAGGTAAAAATTATGTAAATTCCTAGTAAATCAATTGCATCCGTGATAAATTGGTCTCACACATCATAGTGATGGGAAAACCATAACTTATACCTGGTATCTCGGTACCAACACTCGACATAAACATTATGAATTAACTACTTCCTATCGAGATCGATAAAAAACTGGTTTTAGTGATCGCCCCACAAAATTGATCTCGATTGATATCGATCAACGCGCATGCCTCATGCAACGGTTACTGAGAGCTCCAGTTATTTTTTAACGTGGGAATGGATTACATTTGGCTGCTGAAAATACAAACAAAAGCATAATCTTTTGTGGTAGATGAAGAGAAAAGTTATTGGTCTTCCTATTTTTTCTTCTTATGATTCCATTGTGAATCGAAGAAAAAAAAGGAAGATAGAAAAATAGGTTAACAAATGGCCTTATGCCTAAAATCAATATAAAACAAAAACATATTTCGTAAGCCTAAATAAAGCTTGATTAAAAATGTAAATTTTCCAGTTATAATAAAATAACACGGTATTTTACGGCTGTGAATTCGGGCGTGATTCACCCGAATTCACTCGCCCGAAACGGGCGAATAGCCACTTTTTTATAATATTATTTTTTCTTGAGGCTATTTGTACATCATCATCAGCCTATAACGCACCCACCCACCCACGCAGGACACGGCCTCCTCTCAATGAGAGGGAGTGGGCTATAATCCACCACGCGTGCCCAGTGCGAATTGGTAGATGTCACATGTCTTCGAATTTTTGGTTTTAGGACATGCCGGTTTCCTCACGATATTTTCCTTCACCGTTTTGAGAGCAGTGGTGATGAAATAAATTACACAAAGTAATGCGCCTGTCTGAGTTCGAACCCACGACTTACTGTTCATAAGTCGGGGCCGCCACCACTGGGCCACCGCTGCTCCTTTATTTGTACGAAGTTAATTTATTTGCAGGCGAATCGATTTATGGAGTTGTCGATTCGCCTACAAATAAATAAATTTCGTGCGAATCGCTAATAAGCCTTTTTTGGGACTTTTGCATATTCCCGCTATCATATATTTCATATAACAATACCTATAGTTTGTTTAAGTATTGAATTTTTGACTCAGGTCTACAGCCTTACAGACTCAGGCGCAACACCTAAATCTGTAATTTGAGTTACGGTAGGTATATTTTATGTGTCTGTAGGTTCAATACTAGCATAATATAACGATGCATTGTATTTCAGTACAGATTTATCTAAGAAGAGCATGATGCATGGTCATAAAAAACAAAGTACCTACATGCAGGCTTTTATTTCTTCCAAATAAAATTTCTCTTTAAATTCTGTCGCACTACAACGACTCAGTACGTGATCAAACTTGAATTTCATTGAACTATATATTTTGACCGACAAAAAGAACTATAAATTTTTATTGATGTTCAGAATAGGCTTAAATTATTTATGTTATGTCTATGAAATAACAATTAACTAACAGGGTTTTCATTGGAAATACACCGAGTGACTTATCGACATAGTTCTGCATACAAATGCCTACTTTTATTTTTTTATTTTTGTGGGTTAGGCAGAGGTGTATCTATAGTACACCCACATTTCGCCAATTATGTTGAAGTCCCGTGTAATAGGGGGCGAGCCTATTGGCATCAACCGGGCTCAAATCCAGACGGGTTGCTTCTGAGAAATTCCTGATAGAAAAAGCCAGTAACACTGCCCGACTTGGGAATTGAACCCAGGACCTCCTGCTCAGCAGTAGCACTTGCGGCCACTAGACTAACGACGCGTTTTTTTTTTTTTTTTTTTTTTGTCTAGGGCATCTCGTAGCTCACCTCTGAGGTGATGACTACTTAACCGGTCAATCCTGCGGCTGCCTTAAGCTACTAACTCAAAGCCTCCAGCCAGGGGCAAAACTATTCTAAATTAAAACTAGGCGAACGCTCGCTAAGGGCACCCCCTGTGGGGTACGGACCTCGGCTTAGGGCGTCGCTGGGGGGAGGACAGCAAGTTGGGACAGGCTGGATCAAAGATGATTCATTATTATTAATCGGGGAATTTAAGTCTACATTTCTCAGCAAAACGCGGGCTGGCGCTTCTGCGAGCAAGGGTCTAACGAGGCAGATACGGTGGTTTGACTTAAATACTCTTTGCAAAAGCGGTCAAATTGTCATAATTATATATTCCTCAACTGTTAAATCAACAATGTGGGGTGTGGCATGGTGTCGACAGGCTATCTAGTCTAGTTTTTATTTGTTTGGAGTATTTATAGTAATACGAGTATTTACAGTAAAACGATAATAATCTTCATGAACTAAGTGAAGTGATCTGTAATCACGGAACAAATGATGAATGCTCTGTATTTATGATTACTTTTTGCACGACAATTGAAATAACAATGAACAGATCAATCTTTATTACAACGTTTTTGTATTTTATTAATGTTTTTACATCTAGATTTAGTTTACTTGTAACTATCTGTCATAGTATGATAGATAGTGTGAAATTATAAAGAACTTAGGTCGGTATACATTTTTTGTAGTTATATCAATGTTGACTACAATAAAAATAAACACGAATTATCTTGGCAGTTCTGAACTTTGCGCAGAACGCTGCGCAATTACATTTTTTTTGGATCCAAATAGTGATAAGAGGCGATTGTGAATGAGAGAACATGCGCGGAAGTTCGTAGTGCCTATGTTCAGACCTGTCAAGTTATATCGGCCGTATTGTAGGTATCTCTATATATTTCTCGCCTGTATCGCAAAACGAATGACTGTTTAGCAGATCCCAATCCATAATTTATGACCTTTGCACGACTTAAAGCTTCAAGCAATCTGCCAAGCTGTCGATCAATCAAGCACTGGTAAATCAATCATCTATTATCATCTAACAACTCATTAGCATACCGATACAATCAAGCAGTCTTTCATTGTCAATCAACTTAACAATATCATCGGTATCGGAGCCTCTCGGAGGGTTGGGGTTTAAGTAATAACAGCCGCACGGTTCGATCGATCACGTTAAGCTACGCTTACCACGGCCGGTCCGTGGATGGGTGAAAATCTAAGCATACCGAGACCCCTCCGTGTCTCGGAAAGCACGTTAAGCCGTTGGTCCTGGCTATCAAACATCTTTGACAGTCGTTACGGGTAGTCAGAAGCCCAAAAGTCTGACAACCAGTCTTACCAAGGGGTATCCTTTTACCCAATAACTGGGTTGTGGAGGTCAGATAGGCATTCGCTCCATGTAAAATACTTTTATTCAGCTGCATATGGTTAGACAGAAACCCGACCCCAAAATAAACGAGAAAAGGCTAAGTACTTAAAAGGTATCAATGCCGAAAGATCGCCCATCACTATGATCCAAATATCCGATACCCGATCTATTTCGGCATCGATTCTCGTTCAACTCGATTCTCGCTACACATTGTTCTGATAATGAATCGGTAACGATCGTCATTGTGGTGTCCCAGGAACCAACCATTGTGTTGGTACCGCGAAACGACACTTCCTACTTGAACTCGCCATTGTACTTTATAATGGAGGTAGGGTTACCAAACTTTACTTGTTGAAGCATGGATGGGTGTTGTGTTAACGTTGTTAAGAGATTGGCTGGTGGTGTTGAAATTGATAATGGGACTCGATGTGTTTTTGTTTAGTGAAGAGAAATATAGCCTTTGTTGATGTTAGGATTCCGAAGTCTCATTCAATTGCCATCAACTGGACACAAATCCAGACGAGTTGTGTCCGGTTAATGGCAATTGATTCGCTCCCTTTTACATGGGACTTAAACTTATCTGCCTAACCTTTCGGGGAAAAAAGGCATGATGTTAAGTGTTTATTTACACCCTTTGATTTAATTCGATTGATAAATATTGAAAAACTATTAACATTATTAATGAAGCAATAAAAAACACGTCCCTCAAAAAATATCATGTGTTGAAATTATGTTTTTGTTTTTTGTCTAATGTCAAAATAAATAAAAAATGCTTTTATTTTCAACCTGATTGGCATAAGCGATTGGCTTGCTGTGAATAGGCCGCAGGATCGATATTCACACGGACCAAATACATAATATTATTTGCAGGGCATACAGTTCTATGTAGTTCTGAGTCTGAGAAGGTATTTGTAATGCATGTGAGTCTGTAAACTCTCCTATGTTTATTTATAATGATTTATATGATTTGCTAAATGCTTATTTTAGAAATGTGGCTTAAAAAGCACAGAGTAAAGATGTGTTAACAAGTATCTAACCAAATTATTGTCAATATCTAAAAAATATATCTATTTCTGTATAAGTAGGTTTGTAAAATAAAACACTACACTCATACATACCACAAATAACATTACAACTTTTTGATAATAAGCTTTTTGACCTATGTCAAAAAATTATTTACTAAATATATAAAAAATCTAAATATTTATAAGTAATTTCCCATGCATGACAAAACTTATAATAGGGTTAAAACATAAAAAATATATTAAACAAGATTCCTCACTTTAAAACGAGCTCCTCTACTTAGCTAAGAAATGCCTCCATAGGTTATTAAAAAGAATATTCAAGATCTACCACGTTGATAGTGTTGTTTTTTTAAAAGCATTGCCCTTTGCTAATAACTGCTTACGCCGCGTCGTGTGCGCATAGCGTGAAGCATTCCATGAGAATCTCTAGGGATGGGACATGTTAATTATAGTATATCGAGTTAGTTTTTATTTTATTTTCTGAAGTATTATGCGAGGAAAGAGTTTTATTTCGTGCTCGGTGTGAATTAAAGGCGTTTCCTTAAAATAGTTAATGATAGTGAGTAAATTCGGAGTTCTAAATTATCACGACGTCTTCATCTGCTTAGGTTGCATTATGTTTAGACTTATTTTCTGACATTATTTTATAACCTTACGTTATATGTTATGCAAAGGTTTTAAAACCAAATAAATATGCTGTTCATTTTATATTAAAGGACGATAACATAATGATTACGGTTTAATTGTCATAAAAAAATTACCTAAACCTACGGTTTCTTAAAAATAATTGATGATTGTAATTCAATATTGCACTTACCTGAACTTCTTATTTTTAAACAATAATTCCTATTTTAATCTTAATGGATTATATTAAAGGTTTGGATTTATGTGTCTAGTCCTACTATAAAAAACAGTTGCAGTAGTGGCTACAAAATTAGATATTCATCTCATAAAACGTTATCTTGAAAAATAAAGACTTAATAAATTACAATGAAGACCTTGTAATTAAACTTTTAAGTGGTAACATTTAACAGACGATTAGCTGGTTAATTAACTGTTAAATACTTTGACTGCAGGTAGCAGCTTTTTTGTTAAATAAAACCCGATCTCTTGAAGTTTGTGAACTATTTTTATTTATTTGGTTTTAGCTCGTTTGCAAGATGATATATTATTAGGTCAATTATAAGGTTCAATTAAAGGTGCATCTGCCTTTTTACAGCAGTGTAAAAAGACTATTTTCAACCGACTTCAAAAAGGAGGAGGTTCTCAATTCGGTTGTATGTTTTTTTTTTTTTTTTTTGTATGTTTGTTACGCGATTACTCCGCCAATTATGAATTGATTTTGATGATTCTTTTTTGTTCTTTAGGGCATACTTCAGAAGTGATCCCATATAAATTTGGTCAAGATCTGATGAGGGGTTTTTGAGTTAGCTTCAATAATACGTATTTTTCCCATCTAGGATATGTGGACGATATTCTAATAGTTCCTGTCACTGTAATTTACATAGCAGGTAATGGGTATTCAAATTGTTGTGGGGGTTTTGTGTAGGTACCACAAGTAAAAAGTGAAAAATAACTTTGATTTCGGAAGTCGGTGGCAAAAAAACGAAAATAAAACCCCAAAGACACCGACTTCCGAAATCAAAGTTATTTTTCACTTTGTAGTGTTTTTTTTGGAAGTTTGTTTTATTTTTTGTGAAAAAGTTTTTATTCTGTTTAAGCTACTAAAAACGTATTTTCACTTTTCCGTTTTACTCCAGATTCCTAAATCGATGGGTTACTTCACGCCCAATTACTGATTATCTTGAAACAAACCGTAAAATTTTTACTCACTTTTATTTACCACCCAACGCTTCAATCAATAACAATTTTCTACGACACTTTCGCTTCGAAGCAATCGATTAAATATCGGTATAAAATCAATTGGTATAATCGATACCAAAAGAAAGTTGGGTGCATCACTAGTCTTATTAATATGCATGGTAGGGTGCAAACTCAATGTGTTCTTCTTGATATTTATTCATTATTAATGTTCAAATGCTTGATACTCCCGATGCATTTTAAATGAAAAATAACTTGACGTGATGCTTTTAATTATTTATTTAAATATTAACCTGCCGTGGGATTGCAGAGAGCAAGGATTTGACATATGTGTGTCATTTTTGTTTTATTTCTCTAAGTAATCTTTTAATCTATTTTTTGCTATAGTCTATCCCTATTTTAGAGCTGTACAAGATTATTTTGGCGCTACGGAGCGAAAGGGCATGGGAGGCCGTCACCTCCTTCTGCGAAGTAGAAATGCTCGCGAAATGCGTGGGGAGAGGCAAATTTCGCGCCCTCACGCCCCTAGCCGCCGCAGGAGACGCCCTGGGCGTCGGGAGTCAGAGGCCGATTCCCGGCCATCGTAGGGCTTGCGGACGGTGAGCAATGCGTAGCTCCGATAAGGACCAGGCCCGGACCAATGGCGCGTGTGCGCCTCAAAGAGATGTCAGCACAATTGAATGGCTCCGATAGGACCGATGCCTGCCGGGGTTACGGGATAGTCCGAAACGGATACCGTGGCCCCTGGCAACGTACAGGCAACTGAAGGACGGGTGGGTTTTAGTCAGTAAGAGTCTGACACGCCGTGTCGCAAAAAAAAGGGTGCTTTTGGCACGTGGCCGAAATTGGAATAACGCCGCCATCTTGGGTTTAAAATAATTGCACGTGTGTTCACTATCAGCGCCCTATTACCAACGTCAATCCAGTGCCAAAAGATCTTTGTATTCGTAGCATTGTAACTATTCTTTAAACTAGCCCTTTTAAAGAAAAGGCTACAAAAATATACCAAACAACATACTCGTGTCTTGTTGACCAAACAAAAACGGGTTACAAACAACACCATAACATCACACCTTGTTTCTCCAAAGAGCTGGGTAGAGGTGTACCTATAGTACACCCACATTTCGGCAGTTACCATCAACCGGGTACAAATCGCAGACTCCAGGCTGCTCTGAGAAATTCCAGATAGAAAAGCCCAATAACACTGCTCGACCTGGGAATCGAACCCAGAACCTCATGCTTAGCAGTAGCCCCTGCGACCACTAGACCAATGGGCCGCAAAGTCATTCTAATTTCTCTTTCAACGAAGCAACGCGGACCTTCGAAAGACATTCAGAAAGCAACAAAATGGCAATACAGAAAGCCTTAAATATTCAGAATCATTACCCGAACAGTTTAACAGAAGCTTTCTTACACTTTCGAAAAGTTTCGATATAATTATCTGTCTTCAAGTGTGAATTGTACTTGCCTTTAATATCTTTGCCTGATTGTTAATAGAAGTAAAAGTTGGATGGTTAAAGTACTGACGATGGTTAAAGAGTTCAGCGAGATGAAACTTAATTTGTTAGAGTGACGTCATATTCATACATACTGTACTAGTACTCGTAATTCGTTGGACTTGCCGAATCATGCTACATTAACGTTTAGCAAACTTATACCGATAGATTATGACGCAAATTTTCCCCCAACTTGTTCTGTTTTGGTTTTGTGTTCTTCTTTTGTGTCATGTTTACAGCAAATAAACGTATTTTCTTTCTTTTCTTTTAACGTAACTTAATAAATAACGAAAATAGTTATTTATGCAACTGTTGTATTAAGGGGTATTAAAACACGAATGTGGGCTTATCACATGAGTGTTTTAATACCTAATTATGTACTGAATAACAGTAAATATAAATCCCCTATAAAACGTTCTGAAACCATAGGGTGTTGTACGGTGTTGTAAGAACTCTATGTAAATAAATGGAAAATACAAACAAACTATGTATAGGACAAACAAACAAAACAAACGAAAAAAAGAAACAAAGTACTTTAAAAAAAAAATTGCAATAATTATTAATATTGAACACAAATGGCGGGATACGACGTTAATTCGAATAACAAATAAGTTTTTTTTTTTAAATTATGGCGTTATGGTAGTGAATCGCGCGGGCATGACAATGTTCTTTTTTTGAAAAGGAGATGTTTAATGAAATTCAGTACAACCTTACCTATAACTCCCGTTTGGATGCTATTATGGTTACTATGACACTGGGTGTTTTAATGTTGGCAATAAGCTAACTGTTTCAGAAACTTTTATAGAGGATTTATAGCATGGGCGTAGATAAATAGGTTTATTTGTCACAGAAACACGTGCATACAAAAATATGAGTAATGTCGCGCTTTTATTCCCCAAAAGGTGAATGGAGGATAAGGGGAAGAGCGCTGTCTGAAATTGAGATATTTTCTATCTAGTTCAAACATCTGATCATAGAATAAAGTGTAATATTGTGTATCAGCAAATTATTTAAATTATTCTTATTGTTTTTTATTATGTGACTGACGGACTAAACAGTTGAATCATGCATTACATTCACGGGAGTTGTTGATGTTACATGTGTTATGTTCATTCAGGATTTTATTCATCCTCCCAACATGGCCTAATTATGAGCGTACTTCTTTTAAGTTTATGACTCTAACATACTCTCTAAATATCTACATAGTCTGCAACTAAATTCAAGTCAAACAAACCTTTTCTCACCATCAACGCAAGTAACAAATCCAAATAATATTCTCAGAACGGCAGGTGGTATAAAAATACTGCGACATTGGACATTAAATAGAGTTATCTACATCAGTTATTTCCTCTGGCTACAGCTGCTTCCATGCCATGATAAACTGTTATTTATTATTCTGTTCGCTTCTTTATAGTTTATTGTTGAACAAAGAGTAATGCTTTGTTTGTCTCATAGCGAAATAAATGGCTTTTATGGTCAAAGTCAAAGATGGTGACTTGTAGATCTTGATTTTTTTAAAGTTTTGGTAGGTGTCTGCAACAATTATTTGTTCATTTAGATACCTTTTTAAAGGAGGAGGTTCTATGCTCATCTGTTAGTATATTTTATGTATGTTCATAGATTTCTCCGTGACAACTGGGGCGATTTACGAGTACTTTTTTTTTTTTTCATTTCTAGAGAAAACTCACTCGGTGGTATAAAATTAAACTTTGCTTGTGTGGTTGATGAGTTAGTAATACTTGGTGTATATTGATGATGCTTAAAACTTCCTATTACTGTTATTTACTTAGAAAATAGTGGTATATGAATTGGTTTAGGGGGTTTATTGGTTTTGGTTTACCATAACCTAAAAGTGAAAAAATAAATTAACAAAAATTCAACTGACCAAAAAAACACTACAAAGTGAAAAATTACTTTTCACTTCTCTTGCTCTGAACGTGCTTATCTCTTGCTAACGTGCTTATTTGTGCAGGATATAGGCTGCACAAAATCGAATTTTGTGCACTAGTGCATTAACGTATCTACTCATAAATGTATCTATGATAAGGCAAAGAAAATGAGCCATACAGCCAAACACAATAAGAAGTTCATAGATAGAATTTGTTATTTTATAATATTTACTTTAAGTTATTTGCCTTATGTGTTTTTTAAGACTTAATAGTAGATTTTACAACAAGTGCACAAAACGAACCATTTTTATCGGAGACTTAGCAGCCCGAGACGAAGTCGAGGGCTGATAGTAATGTCGAGGATAAAATGGTTTTGTGCACGAGTTATAAACTCTGCTTTTCACTTCGATTGCGAGGAAATAAAACAATAGTATAACATAACATTACTTAATTCTTTAATTAAAATTCAAAGTAAAATTAGTACAGTTTTGAATACTGAAGGAAATTGTTTTTCCCGGCATATTAACGGTATTTTTCTGAGTTTTACGACATTGATATTAGGCTTGTCCTATACAGCCTACTATTACTACTAGCCGTTCCGATATTAATTATTTGTCACTTTTGTAGTGATTTTCTGGAAGTCTGTTGTATTATATTAATTGATGGTACAGTGGGCTGCAGAGAAATCTCACCCGCTAGTTATGTCAAAAACAATGCAAGATCCAGACTCCGGGCTGCTACTGAGAAATTTCAGATGGAAAAATCCAGTAAAAATTTGCCCGACCTGGGAATCGAACCCAGGACATCATGCTTCTTTCTTTTTTCTTTTTCTTAACACCTTTTAATCATCTCTTTGGGGTCGTCAATAAATCACGTGAGGCTCGAAAGGGGGGGGGGGGAATTACGAAAAAACACCTGTATTAATTTTTTCGTTTAACATGCATTTATAAACCCAAAAAGCGGCCCCCAAATAACGCCCCCAATACACGTGTTTTATTGTTGGTCTAAAATCTAACCACGTATCACCAAAACGTATCACTAAAAGTTTCAAAAAACATCACGTGATTAATGGACTTTTCCTACACGAGAAGAAAAAGCGTGGGATCATTTAAGTAATAAATGACATTAATGTCGCTTACGTCGTTATTACTCCATGTTTTACTTACACATGAAGGGAAAAGGGCGTCACAAACCATTCACATATAAAGTTCTTGCATATTAACTGCATCCTGTAATAACGTCTGGTTGAAAATTGAGCAAGATCACTGATTATCTGAACAGCTACTGTGGAACTTAGTCCCTGAGGTGGTCTATGTGGTAGATAGATATATTTTTATTTATTTACAATAATAATTTTTAATACCGTGGCGGACTTAATGCCATAGTCATTTTCTACCAGTCAACTTTTGGGTGATGCAAAGACAAACAGTGGTAGGTGCAATAGCGAGAATTGAGGAAAAAATATTTATTTAATTATAAAGATACATTTAACTATTAATAACTTTAGATAATAATAACAATAATATTTGTCGTATTTCTGAATGTTGTCATTGAAAATAATTCAATTGATATTTTTTTTCAAGTTTAGCATGTAGAGTTATATGGAATAGGGTGGAAAGCCCCTCAAACTCCGTGGAATAGGGAGGATCCTCCGCGCGGATAACTCGGCTTGCGCGATGTTGAATTTTTGTGACGTCAGGAGCAATGCGTAGTTCGTAAGTGGCGTTATCAACGCCGCCACAACAATTTTTCGTCCTGTCCCGACTAGCTCGGTAGTCTAGTGGTTAAACAAGTACCTCGCCGACGTGGAATCCTGGGTTTTATATGATCCTTGTATAGAAGAAAGGGTTATTGGGTTTTCTTTTGGGAAATTCCGAGTAGCAGCCTGGGGGCTATTTAGTTTAATACAATCGACTGGCGACAGGTGACAATTCATAAATTTTACTGGGACCTTTCATAGTTTTCTGCTTTATGAAATAAGTCACCTGTCGCAAAAATGTGCCCAATTTTATTTTATTGATAATCTAGCTGGGCCCCGCGGTTTCACCTTCATAAGTTTCGATCCCGTGGGAATATCGGGATAAAAAGTACCCTATGTGTTAATCCAGGTTATAAACTATCTGTGTGCCAAATTTTATCCCAATCCGTTCAGTCGTTTTAGCGTGAAGAAGAGACAAACATACACACTCACAAACTTTTTCCTTTACAATACTCGTATTAGTGTGATATAAACGATCTGTGTGCCAAATTTTATCCAAATACGTTCAGTAGTTTTAGCGAGAAGAAGAGACAAACACTCACAAACTTTCGCCTTTATCATATTAGACCCGATTTCACCAAAAAATTCTTAACGAGCCATCAGCAAATGCTCTGTTAAAATTGACGTAGACGTCAAAAAGTTTTACGTTCTATGGAGGGATCTTAACAAGGCGTTGCTAAATCAAACATCTAGTAGATGTTATCTATCATCGAGTGAACAAAAACGACCGGTCTGACTTTTCATTCACTCTCGTTTTTATGCAACCAAATTAAAATGTCATGGCGTCTAAGCAAAACGTTCTATAGACAGTGTAGTTCTCTATTAGTCGTTTTAAACGTCAATTCATAAAAATGTTTTCAAATGATTTTGTTTTGTGGTATTTTTTGCTGGCTGAGCTTGCTAACAATGAAACTAAGATATCATTGTAACACATTGGTTTAATAAAGTACATTTTATTATAACACAAATTAACTTCATTTGTAAAACACAGGATGACAGAAACAACAGTTGCTAGGCAACAACTAAAGAACACTACTCTTAATTATTATTCATAGTGCATTATATATAACCTTTATGGTACTTACAACAATTTTTGATTCTTCTAAATTGTAATTTTTACTTATTTTGTGTATTAAAATGTCGAAAAAAAGTCGCCGACCGAATTTCAGCGCTAGTGAAAAAGAAATTTTAATAGGACTCATTACATAACATAAAAATGTAGTTGAAAACAAAAAAAACAGATGCAGTGACGAATGCTCATAAAAATGAGGGTTGGAAGGTGCTCTCTGTGATGATGGGGGGGTCCTATTACTAGTGGGAACCACTGTGAGCTTTTCCACTACGTTAGGTAACAAACATTTCTAATAATATTAAACATCATGGGTGGGTACCTACTTACGTAAGAAGTTGTAAGTCGAATCATAGGCATATTTTTATTACAATTCACATACCTAATAAGGCAATTTTAAGGTAGGTACTAACCGATTTGATGGATATTGAAGTTTATCTTCAATCATTTGCAAGACCTCTATATGTACAAGATTCTTTCGATAAACGAAACCTTATCCTGAAATCTAGATCGTCATATTCTTCAAAATATAAGTCACGTCGATCTTTGTATGTTTTAGGACGTTGAACTTTATTGTCTAAAAGTTGTAAATTTTCGAAAATATCATCATTTCCGTGTTCAAAAATAAAATTTTACGCTGCTTCCATTTTATTTGACCAACTTACAACCAATTGACAGCCGTTAAAAGCATTAACGGACCTTTGGAGCAGTGATTAAGTTTGACGCCTTGTTAAGAGGATTAACGATTCGTTAGTACTTGGTGAAACACTCACTACGCTTAACGGGCCGTTGTCTATTTAACGGGACGTCAAAACTAACTAACAGTGTATGGTGAAACTAGGTCTTAGTGTGCTAAGCCTAATGGTAAAAAGTTCGCCCGCCATTACATAGAAGCCCATTGATATAAATCTCACTTATATTTCAAATAAACTAACATTCCCATAATTTCTAGATCAAATAACTCCGTGGTTCATTTGTCGTGAGACTCTGCTTGATTGTGGTCATCAGAGTGATCATAGCACGAACTCGGTGACACTCGTTAGCATAGATCTACAAATGACAGTATCATAACACAATCGTTAGCATGGCTGGGAATGTTATGATTGCGATAGTGCTATTCTATAAAGAAAGAAAGAAAGAAAGAAAAATATTTTATTTGGGACACGCACAGGAAATACAAACAGTAATAATATTTTTTTAAAAAAGAACAAAATTATATAAAATAAAAAAAGGAGCAGCAAAACTAACAAAAAATAAAATAAAAAAAAGACCTGTGCGAGGCCAAAAAGGCCCATATCTCAGCATAATACGGCGATATTTAAAAAATAATAATTAAATACCACCGCGCTGGTATTCTGATAGGGCCCACTGTGATGCCACGGACACACCTACGGACTTACATAGATCCCATTAAAGGGAATTACAAAAAAGATTTAAAAAAAAAAAAAAAAAAAAAAACTATGTACATATAACATAGGGGCTTGTGGCTAAGTATTAACAGCCGCACGGGTCGATATATCAGGTTAAGCTACACTTGCCGCGTTCAGTCCGTGGATGGGTGACCACCTTTACATACCAAGACCCCTCCGTGCCTCGGAAAGCACGTTAAGCCGTTGGTCCCGGCTGTCATTCATAGATTTTTGACATTCGTTACCGGTAGTCAGAAGTCTGACAACCAGTCTTACCAAGGGGTATCGTGTTACCCAGTAACTGGGTTGTGGAGGTCAGATAGGCAGTCGCTCCATTAAAATACATCCGGTTAGACTGGAAGCCGACCCCAAAATAAGTTGGGAAAAGGCTAGGCAGATTGATTGATGTTAGACGACTGTCGTCAATATATTGTAGTAAGTGCAATAAACATTACATTTGAATTAAATTAAAATAAGTTACGACTCTAATCCTTCATAAATTACAAAATTTCAATAGTATCCATGGAGTAATTTAAATTGTGCCTAGCCTTTTAGGCAGAAAATATGACAATAAATTAAAGCACTGCCAATACTAGTGCACAGGAGTATTTTGTTATCATCAATACCTGCCAGTCGATTCTGTAACAATCACATTGTGAAAATTTATTTAAAGTGAGCTACAGGGGAACTGTCCTTCTAACTGACGCTAGGAAATCTAGGGATTGACAGCTCACTATAAAGTCACTTCATCAAAGCTACGAAATCCAAACATTGAAATATTTTTCAAACAAATATATTTTTTTTATATTCGAATACTTTATGACCTAAAGAGGTGCCTTAAAGAATATGAAACAAAAATCTCGACTAATTAAAAAGTTATGCAACAACAGGTAATTTCGCGGGTATTCACTCGTTACATACAACTGTCAAATAATGACGTTTGTGATGGTGGTGAATTAGCTTACATATCAATGAATTTCCCTGAGTTTTACATATTTGGTTGACCGACTCCTTTCTATTAAAAGCAATCGTGTACCTACTTGAAAACGCAACCTTGCAAGTTAAATTCCGAAGCAAGCTCATTCTCATCTCCACATTCCAACATATCTTTAGTTCATTCCTCGTTGCCCTCCAAGCCTGTAGAACTATTAATCAAATAAACAATTAAGACTATTGGATTACTTACATAGCTACAAACATACTCCCGTTCCCACCTTGAACACCGTTACTCTAAAATGATGGATTATGCTGGGCCAGTGCGGGGCGTAGCTATTAGTACTCTAGTGGCCCGGGTATAAGATTTGTGGTGACTGGTTTACCGACCTACATGTGTATCTGGGATGCGTTATGATGGTTAGGCATGGACTAATAATTTAAGTAGGAATGTAATGGTTCCAGGATACATATTTGCAGGGGCAGTGGTTGATCAATTCGTTTTTGCATTTTGCGAGTTCGATTGTCATGAAGACTGGCCAGCAAGCAGAGAAGGCAAGGTCATTTGTGTGATCTATTGGAAATGATTTGCATTTTTTCATGTGTACCCCTCCCTGCAATGAGCAGTAAATGTGTTTATTTTAATAGGACAACTAACAGGTCAAACGACTAACTAACTAACTAAACTAACATTTTTCAACTTGGTCATGAATAGAATTGGGTTTAGTGGTATTCATTACCTGGAAGATATCTTCAACAAGATAATTGAATAAGAGGTTTTTGGCTAGAAAAAAAGACATAAAATACACACATTCAAAATGTATCTGTGTATTTTATGTCTTTTTTTCTTTAAATTTGCGTTTCGTTTATGCAAAATAATTCTTTCTTTTTTATTATCCTTAAAAGTACTTCCAAAGTTTCGCAAATCTCTACTCCTATCTCATTTACCTACTAAATCGTCTCAATATTCACATAAGTAATCCCCCATTTGCACGTAACTTGTTTAATTAAAGTAGCAACACTGCATAAAAAAGAAATGGTAGCAAACCAGTCCGGCCCGTTTCTTACGATCAATGAAAGAGAAATAGGCTGACGGCTATAAATATTGGTTTTATTCCCGGCAGCTGGTTTTTAACGCCGCCGGCAGGATGCAACCGTTCCGGTTTTCAAATAACATCACATCACTGAGGTTCGATCCCCGGGAAAAGTGTTATAAAATTCGATTATGAGATTCACATAACGCCTGTATCCCACGAATTGGTAGACAGAGCTGTGAGCTGTAGTTAAACTGGCTAAAAAAAACTGAAATGACCTAGTGGTTAAGGCTTCTGATGCACAAGGTTATGGCTTTAAATCTGGGCAAGTATACTAATGTCACTTTTTTCAAGTTTTTCTTAGACATCAATGACGTCGGTGAAGGAAAACACCGTGAGGAAACCTGGACTTACACTTTACAATGTTTGTACATAATTTGTGAGCACCATGTATACAGGCTGAATTTTTAGTCACCGTCCTAATATTACACGTCCTATATCACATAATTAATTTAGCTGTCATTGCTTCATTTTAAATTATTTTTACCTATTGTGGTATAGTAATCTTATTCCAGGTGCATCGTCTTCACATAATTATATACAAAATATAAAATATAGAACTGACGGCCGATGGGGCGGAAAGGTTCTGGAATGGAGGCCACGTACCGGCAAGCGCAGCGTAGGACGTCCACCCACAAGGTGGACAGACGACCTAATAAAGGTCGCAGGAAGCCGCTGGATGCAGGTCGCTTCCAACCGGCCGATTTATAAATTATTGGGGGAGGCCTATGTTCAGCAGTGCACGTCCTATGGCTGAAATGATGATGATGATGATGATGTATACAAAATATTTTAAAAGAGTAACGGTGGAGTTACTTGCCCATTCTTCTCCATACGACGGTCTGTAGTTGTCGTATCGAGAAGAATGGGCAAGAAACTCCACCGTTACTCTTTTAAAATATTTTAGAATCAATTCTATTTTTTTTTTTTTTGTAAATTTCGTTGTTCAAAAGTGCCTTACAAGGGCTTATTTGAAATAAATGATTTGACTTGACTTGACTTTTTCAATCCATTAATTATGTCATTTCCAAGTTTATCTTGGACCAATTCACCTTGAGCAAGCGTGGTGAACTGGTGATCAATGCTCATGCCTTCTTCTGTATGAGAAGAGGCCTTTGCTTGTCAGTGGGACAGTAATAGGCTAGTATTATTATGCCCGACCTGGGGATATTTTCAATGCCCGCACTTAGCAGCAAACGACACAGTTTGATCAATCTGTACTTAGAATAAAGCTGAAGAGTTGATTTTTGTTTGAACGCGCGAATCTCTAGAACTCGTAGTCGGATTTGAAAAAATATTTTTGTATTTGATAGACCAATTCTTGAAAGGTTATAAGGCTTTTAAAAAAAGCTGAACCATACAGTTTAAAACCGTAGGTATTACCTAAACTTTAGTATGGAACAGCAGATTATTTTTCGCGATTGCAATGTTGGTCCCTTAGTAAAAGCTATTCAGTTCAATGGAAAGCACCTCTTAAAGTTTGTAAGGTTAATTTTGAAACCAATTTTATAATAGATAGTTAATTGACTCAGGCGTGAATTTGCGGAAATCCATTATAGAATACTATAGACGACTTTAGTAACCTAATCCGATTAACCGTTCTAAAGAGTCATAAAGAACCCTGTAAATATCGACACGTGTTTCACCTCTCAAAGAGGCATCCTCAGGATGACGATTGACTTTTTTCGAATCCGGACACGACGTGTTGCCACATCAAGCGCCGAACGCAGTGACACCAGTGGCAGTGTACCAAAGTTTTATTTTATAGGGTATATTAGAATTTGTAGGAGAAATACGAAATTCACACGAACGAAGCCGCGGGGGAAATGCTAGTAAGTCAATAAAACAGAAACGCTATTCGCAACCGGATCCTTCCAGCAATCTTTGTAAGTAATCGCACTATTTTACCTACTTATTTACGTTCCAAGACCGTTGACAGTAACTGTTTGTTACTTTCGTTAGCTGGAAGCGATCCATATCTGTGTTGCACTGAATTGGACTGGCTTTTAAACCCTGGCTCTGACTGGTAAGCTTACGTAGCAACTTACGTATGTTTATACAAGTGCTACACAGGTAACCGACATAGCCCGAAGAACTGCCAAACTTAAGTGGCGGTGGGCAGGGCACATTGCTCGCAGAACAGTTAGCCGATAGGGCCAAAAGGTTCTGAACTGGCGACGGCATACAAGAAGACGTAGTGTTAGAAGGCTTCTCACAAGGTGGACCGATGAACTGCTGAAGGCCGCGGAAATCCACTGGATGTGGGAGGCACAGAACCGGTCGGAAGCAACGGACGTCTTTCGGCTGAAATGATGATGATACGATGAAGGTTATGTTTTATACGGATAGGAACAGTTGAATGTTTAGGTTCTGTATTAAGGGCGAATGTCACTGATGATGACACTGATAGCTCTTTGGATCGTTTGGATTGCGGTCAATTTTATTGATGTAATTCGCCATAATTCTGCCTAATTATATTTAATTTTTTATGTAAACTTATTTTTTTATTATTTTTTTAACTAACATTATAAAGAGAAAAGATTTGATGTTTTATATGTTTGTTTGTTTGTAATGAATAAACTCAAAAACTACTAGACGGATTTTAAAAATCTGTTACCAATAGAATCCTTATTATCATTGCAACTGTAACAGCAACCTAATCCTTATGAATATAATAAATTCGAAAATGAGTTTTTTTGTTCCTCTTTCGAAGGACATAGGAGGTATCCTATGTCCATGTCGATGTCCTATGTCTATGTATCGATCCAGTGGGAATATCGGGATGATTCCATTATTCCCACGGGAGTTATCCCGATATTTCCACGGGATCGAGACTAATTTATAAAGATATCACGTGGGCAAACCCGCTGGCAGAAGCTAGTTCAATATAATTATATTACTTCTACTAAACTGCCACTACTATAATTATACTTTTAAAAAGAATTAAAAATGAAGAAACGACAAATAAGTTAGTTAACTTGGGCAGACATCTCTCGGGTAAAGTGCCGTTAGCGGTATAATAGTGGCGCTGCCACGGCTTGGCTAAAATGCCGTAAGAATTGCTTTGTCACTGTACGAGTGCCGATCCCTGTCGGATAAAGTGCCGCTAGCGGCACTCTATACACTTCCGTTAGGTTATTTGTTTTTACCTATTGTGGTATAGTAATTTTACAGTGCATCGTCTTCAGAGCTAATTATGTAATTAATGTACCTATTCAAGATATTATTAAACATTTTAAAAGAGTAACGGTGGAGTTTTTTGCCCATTCTTCTCCATTCTTCTTTCTTCTCCGTTGTTCGAAAGGGCGACTAGAATCAATTATATATTTTTGTACATTTTGACTTTCAAAAGTGCCACCCATGTATGGTATCCTACGTATAAGAAATAAATTATTTGACTTTGACTTTGACCTTTAATGACCGATTCTAAAGGATCTTCATTTATTTTAATGACAGCATGAACTTAATGCTTTGCATAATTAAATCACGCATTAGTTCGTTGGTATATTTATTACCGATAAATCCACTTCTTCCCAGCTAAAGCACTAGGAAGTGGTGAAGCGCGGAGGTTTTGGGCGACTGTCTTATGTAACTTTGACGTTAAATTTATAAGTGCTGATTCTCAGCCTAGTTTGAATAAATGACTTTTGATTTCATTTGATTGACGGATAAAACCAGTCTCACAGATTCGTGATTATATTAAACATAATTCAGTGCTTAGTTTGTCAATAAAAAAAAAGCTTCTAATGGTTAGTAAAACTATTCATTATGCTATAAAGACCACAATATATTTTACTATTAGACCCCATAACGTTAATAAACGTACGCGATTTTCATTATCTCTCAGAATAATACTTAAACATCAAACTTTTCAACACACCAAACTGTGCTCTATGTAACAGGAACAAGGTTAGAATTTAAATGGAATTACAAGATAATATCGTTATATAAGGGTCGTACGGGACTAAGCTGTTATCGGGGCTTTTATTACTAGGGCATTTTAATGACTTATTACGACCAAGTATTGGCATTATAATACGATTGATATTTGGGATTCAAAGTTTGATAGTTTTTTTTTTTAATTATCTATAAGTATATATATTAATAGTATCGGTAATCATATCATTAGCAGGTCATTCCTCTAGGGATCCTCTACTATAAGGCTTTGTTACTCACTTAGGCCATAGGAACACACTAGGAGCTTGGCTTTGTGTGTGTGTTCATTTGTGTATGTATTTTTTTTCTTCATTTCCGGTATACATGATGGAACGTCAATCTTAACTCTCCTAACTAATATATTGTATTGTTAGGAATCAGAAGTGAAATAACTTTAAAAAAATAATCGATCTTTAATTCCTTTGAATCACAATTTACAAAAATTATAAAAATATTAGGAAAAGCCACTAAATATTAATCAAATAGAAATCACACAAGCCAAAAGGAATAATCAGTAAATTAACATGAATATAAACCAAAAATAAGCAAGCACACGATAGTGGTCAGGTAGCACGTCCGTTCTGAGCGCCGTCCAAGCAAAAAAGGGGCCGTTGCAGCACCGCGCGCCTCCTTTTATAACCTTCCATCGGTTGACAGCTGATCGCCTGACGTCTAGATGTCACCTCGTCTTCCGTTACCAACACGGCCTCTCCTGATGCTCTGACGTCCTCGTCAGGTTCAGAAGATGGTCCTGCCTGATCTGTAGCAGTGCCTCCCAATAAGACGCTCGAGTCTTCGTTGTCTCCTGTAATTAGACAGTCGCGTTACATAAAAAGACAACAGATGTAGAAGCAACGACGTCTCAGTTACCTAAGAGGTAATGCGCATTACACGGTAAATTATCATGACATATCAAAATTTACAAACCAAATGAGTAACTTGGTCACACTGCAAACAGAGGCACCTAGTTAGCGTGTTTCACAGCGGCTGTCGGCATAGGCACATAGTTAGCATACCGCCCAGACTTCTACAAACACCGTAGGCATAGGCTCTCAGTTTGCATACCTCCCAGTGGCTGTTGAAATAGGCACATTGTTAGCATATCACCCAGACTTCTACAAACACCGTAGGCATAGGCTCTCAGTTTGCATACCTCCCAGTGGCTGTTGACATAGGCACATTGTTAGCATATCACCCAGACTTCTACAAACACCGTAGGCATAGGCTCTCAGTTTGCATACCTCCCAGTGGCTGTTGACATAGGCACATTGTTAGCATATCACCCAGACTTCTACAAACACCGTAGGCATAGGCTCTCAGTTTGCATACCTCCCAGTGGCTGTTGACATAGGCACATTGTTAGCATATCACTCAGACTTCTACAAACACCGTAGGCATAGGCTCTCAGTTTGCATACCTCCCAGTGGCTGTTGACATAGGCACATTGTTAGCATATCACTCAGACTTCTACAAACACCGTAGGCATAGGCTCTCAGTTTGCATACCTCCCAGTGGCTGTTGACATAGGCACATTGTTAGCATATCACCCAGACTTCTACAAACACCGTAGGCATAGGCTCTCAGTTTGCATACCTCCCAGTGGCTGTTGACATCTTCTACAAACACCGTAGGCATAGGCTCTCAGTTTGCGTACGTCCCAGTGGCTGTTGACATAGGCACATTGTTAGCATATCACCCAGACTTCTACAAACACCGTAGGCATAGGCTCTCAGTTTGCATACCTCCCAGTGGCTGTTGACATAGGCACATTGTTAGCATATCATCCAGACTTCTACAAACATACTTACCTTCAAAGAATGCAGCACATGTTTCAGGAGTCCACTCACCCCTCCAGGGTACCATGAACTGTGCAGCAGCATATGTGGTCTTTCCATAGGCATCAGCCAGAAGTTGTAGTTCATAGCGGCCATGGCCCAGGACACCAACTACGCGGTAAGGCCCGCGCATACCAGGATCAAGTTTCCCCGTGGACTGGGAATACTTGATAACGAAGACTAGGTCGTTTTTGCTGTAGGCACGTGGAAGTTGACGGTCTTCATTAACACGCCTGTCTTGATCGGCTTGATTTTTGCACAATCGTTCGGCCGTCCTTTGTCTCCTCATCTCCCGTAGCGGCTCACGGTTTTCACCAGACGATTCGATGGCAACGTCTCGGACTAGTGTGCGAATGACTGGGGTAGCTCCTTCGGCACCGATAAGCAGGTTAAGCGGAGACTGCTGGGTGGTCTTTTGCTTAGTCATGTTGAGTATCAGCTGTAACTTCCACAACTGTTCAGACCATTCCCGTTTCCGATGGTTCACCTCGATCCTCAACATGTTAAGGACGGTGCGAACGTAACGCTCCACCTGACCATTAGCGTGGTGCATCTCGGGAGTAATATAATGAACCTGACAACTTAAATCATTCATTAGTGATACGAAACCAGGTGATTGAAACATCCTACCCCCTTCACATACAATTGTCTTAGCTGTTCCAAACAGAGATACAACGTTTTGCATCACGCGTTTTAACTCATTTAAGTCCCGAGTACAAATAGGGTTCAGTAAACAATATTTCGTGAAAGAATCCACAACAACCAAAACGTGTTTATTAACGATAGACACTACCAATGGGCCTAGAGCATCCACATGTAAGGTGTCAAAAGGAACATTTGGTTTTGTCCAAGAGTTAACTGGTTGTAGTGGAGCTCGTGGAACTCTCTTGTGAGCTATACATATGAGGCAGTGAGATATATACTTAGAAATAAAAGCGCGGAGACCAGGAAACCAAAAGTGTTTCAAGATAAGATCGGCGGTTTTATCAGCGTTAATATGGCTATGTTCATCATGGAATACTTCGAGGCTCAAACGATGTCCTTTTGGTATGTAACAAAGTAACCTAGGCTCTTCACCCACAGGTGTAAAGCGATAGTACAAAAGATTATTGCGTTTAACGTAGCGTGAAGTGTCCAAGTTTCCTTCGTCTAAAGACCTGATCAAAGTTTGAGTCTCCTCGTCTCCTGTTTGCGCGATATGAGCCCAATTACGCGGTTTCTCAATGTTATTTACTCTAGGTACGGGGTTACGGCTAAGATAGTCCGCGTGAGGTATCATAACCCCTTTTCTGTATTGAATGATAAAGTTAAAATCATGTAGGTAAATCCACCACCTCGCTACCCTCGAAAGTAGATCTTTCTTATTTTGGGTGGCTTTTAAGGCATTGCAGTCCGTCACTATTTTGCTTAGAAATGGGCTTTACGAAGGTAGATAGGTAACTAACGAGGTTGTCAGGCGTCAGATTTGCATTAGTAGTAGTTGCTTTGATTTGAGGGTCTTTAATCCCTCTAATAACAATTGCCGCTATCAACTAGTCTGATAGGCCTTTTACAATCCGTAAACGTAATAAACATCTACGTGCATATTCAGCGTAGGTTGGGTAACCGTCTGAATCAGAACTCATTACTTCATACAAAATACCTGCCACATCAATTTTCTTGACGCTAAGTGATCTAAAATCTTTTTAAAAATTGCTCCACGAACGGTCATTTGTAACCCATTCACTGAGCAAAGTTTTAGCATCTCCCTTCAGACAATTCCCGACGCGAGAAAGGCACTCATTTTCTGACCACTTATTTAAAATCTGAGCCCTATCAACCTCGTCAAACCACTGATCAACATCATGCACATTTGGGTTGAAATTAGAAATATAAAAATGATGGGTGCTTACCGACTTTAACGACTGTATTATCAGTAGCAGTACCTGTAGTTTCCGGTGTAGCTATTACCCGTGAACGATCTTCTAAAGCCTTCAACCGCGAGACAATCGTCTCAAGCGATCGTCGGTAAAGCAGTGACGCGGGGCTTCGCGTCCTCACGCGGCTCCCACGACGGTCTCGTTCGCGCCTGGAACAGTGATCGCCATCCCGAGACTTGCTACGTGACCTTCTGCTCCGCATAGGGCGGTTACGAGATAGTTTAGAACGCGGGACACTTGAACGAGAATGACTCGATCTATTTATTGCTAACTACCCGCTTTAATATAAAATAGAAAGTCTGAAAACTAGTTTTAACTTGTGGGCGAATGAATCTTTATCCCACTTCTGATGTTAGGAATCAGAAGTGAAATAACTTTAAAAAAATAATCGATCTTTAATTCCTTTGAATCACAATTTACAAAAATTATAAAAATATTAGGAAAAGCCACTAAATATTAATCAAATAGAAATCACACAAGCCAAAAGGAATAATCAGTAAATTAACATGAATATAAACCAAAAATAAGCAAGCACACGATAGTGGTCAGGTAGCACGTCCGTTCTGAGCGCCGTCCAAGCAAAAAAGGGGCCGTTGCAGCACCGCGCGCCTCCTTTTATAACCTTCCATCGGTTGACAGCTGATCGCCTGACGTCTTTAAGATGTCACCATCTTCTTCCGTTACCAACAGTATATTATAAATGAGAAACTGAGTTTGTTTGTTACGGCTGAACGGATTTGGATGAAATTTGGCACATAGGTAGACCATGACCTGGATTAGGACATAGAATACTTTTTATCCCGATATTCCCACGAAATCGAGGCTTATCCGGCTCAACAATAAATTAAACTTCGTATAACATACATACACCATCTACACATAACATACATCACGCCTGTATTCCCCGAAAGGTTAGGCAGAGGTGTACCTATAGTACACCCACATTTCGCCAGTTATGTTTAAGTCCCATGTAATAGGAGGCGAGCCTATTGCCATCAACCGGGCACAAATTCAGACTCCGGGCTGCTACGGAGAAATTCCAGATGGAAAATCCAATAACACTTTGCCCGACTCGGGAATCGAACCCAAGACCTCATGGTCTGCGACCACTAGATCAATGAGGCAGTCCGCTCTTACTAATGAAGTTCTCAATTTATAAATATAAGTTTTAATCAAATACATAATACACACTTAGTCACAATAGCTTATCGGCTGACTCTGCATACCAGTATTGTACATGAAGTGACTGCCTCTGGAGTATCGGACCTCCACAACCCAGTTCATGGGAGGTCAGATATCCCTTGAAAAGATTGTTGGAAAAAATATAATAATTAGTTACTTAGTTAATTATTTTTTTATTATGATTTTTTTATTAATTTATTTGAATTTTAAGTAAAAGTGAAAAAACAAATTACCAATAAGTAATTAAAGTAAAATTAAATTAAAATTAAATTAAAATTAAAATTAAAATTAAAATTAAAATTAAAATTAAAATTAAAATTAAAATTAAAATTAAAATTAAAATTAAAATTAAAATTAAAATTAAAATTAAAATTAAAATTAAAATTAAAATTAAAATTAAAATTAAAATTAAAATTAAATTAAATTAAATTATTTATTTGTCAGATAACAATGATCCATTTATGTTAATTGGTTAGTTACAAAAGAAAAAAAACTTAAAAGCTATGTTAGTCTGTTATTACGTACTAAGCTCACAGAAAAAACAATATTTAAATATGTACATAAATGTGAATACAGTATAACATCTCACCGTTGTAATGCATCACTTCTGCCTAACCAGCACTTGCATGAAGTGATTAATTATCGGTGAGTCAAATTTGTCCACTAACATCTTCAGAATGCTTTTAGGGCTTGACCGCGTTCTCTCCAATAGCGATGCCGTCTTTCTCCTCACCATTGCGTGGAAGTCATGAACATGCGCCTGCGCGAACATGCCAGAAGCACTACAAAAGCGCGGCAGCCCCAAAAGCATTCTGAAGCTGTTATTGTATTGGACCCTCAGGGCATCCATTAATGTTAATACAATAGGATTTTTTTCTTGACAGATATTTTATTGTTATTAAAAAAATATAACAAAACAATTATTATTATTATACAAACTAAAACATAGCGTCAAAAAATTCATCCGCATCACTGTCGACTGGTAGTGTACCCAAGAGTTAATTTATTTTATTTTTGAAGTTTGGACTTGAATGGGTTCAAAATACTCCTTCTGACACACTAGTGATGCCAGTGTTTTCGTGGCATTCTGCATAATCCACAAATAAATTACGATGTAATAAAAGAGATACGACGTAAATAAATAAGACCCTTACAATGGTACCTTCAGAGAGTCAGATGAGTGGCATTCCTTCGCGCGATCATCGTAAAACTTGATGTGAATAATTTGTGACCATCTCGTGATGCGGCCCTTGATAGGGACTTTATAGTGATGTCAAAATGTATCGAGTATCGATACAATGTCCTTTGGGTTATTTATTCCTTAGAAAAAATCAAATACTTAGCTGAATAAATTCAAAGCCACTTCTTCTGTACTCTTCGAGCTGTTTTGTAGTTTTGAAATACCTACAATAAAAATATCGCTGTCATTATTTTTTTAAATCTATCTACGAATCAATCGACAGCAACTACAAATTGTAATAATATATGAGCAATTTGACACTAGAAAAGACACTGCACTCTCGATATTGATAGACCGCATCACCATAAAGTTCATCGTCAACACAATATCAAAACATATTATAATTCACACGCGCTATTAAACATGCCACCGACGAAATTCAAGCGAAATTGCATTTTACTTAAGGTGGATGTACCAGTTGTCGACCTATGTCAATCAATCTGCCTAGCCTTTTCCCAACTATTTTGGGTTCGGCTTCCAGTCTACCCGAATTTAGCTGTATACCAGTCTTTTACATGGAGCGACTGCACATCTGACCTTCACAACCCAGTAACTGGGTAATACGATACCCGTTGGTAAGACTGGTTGTCAGATTTTCGGGCTTCTGACGACCCGTAACGACTGTCAAAGATCCACGAATGACAGCCGGGACTAACGGCTTAACGTGCTTTCCGAGGCACGGAGGATTTTCGTTATGTAAAGATGGTCACCCATCCACAGACCAACCCCGGCAAGCACAGCTTAACCTGATGGATCGACCCGTGCGACAGTTATTACCTAGCCACGAGACCTATGACCTATGTATGACAACTTAGAAAATAAACGAATGCATAGTTTGAAATTCAAATTATAGAAATATAAATCCTACAAATGAATACATATTGTTGGTATTGATTTTATGAACAGATTCAGCGAGATAGCAATTTGAAACATTATGAAACTAAACTCATACTAGTCAAAATACCTTTTGCTCACATTTAGCTAAGAACACAAGCAATTTGCTTAAGCTGGGCTAAAAATTACATCAGAAAAAAGTCATCATATTGCGCAGTCCAATCCGATCCAGCCGATTGCTTGGCAATTTATCAGTCTACATAATATAAGCAATTTGTCATTACTTATGAATGATGAAACTTTCTATTTCCATCTCGAACAGGGAATGCGAGAAAACAGAGCGTGTCAACTACGGAAAATGATTGGCTGTGGTTAATAGAAATAGCTATAGTACATTGTACTTTCTTATAAATATGGCAAAAATAAAACATACTGCGATGCTTGTAGGTTCTAACTACTTCATGCGAGATCTATGATTAAATTATCAAAATTTCATAGAATTTACCAAAGTTTGCGATTTTTTTGTGCTGATACAAAACGTGCATATTTTTTGTAAAATCTTTGTATAAATTTCTCAATAAAATAATTACGACTGCTACTAGCTCAACAAATAGGCACTTCACCCTACACATATTTTTTCATCGCTGCATGAATACATTTCCATACAAAATCAATACCAGTACGTTGTAGGAATTTAATTATCAAAACAATTTTGTAGTAGATACCAACTTCACGGAAATTATAATAAAAAATGTCTAGCGTAAAAATTACTCATGCTTTGGTAAAATCAAACTCAGACACAAAGCAACAAGCAAAATTTCAATGACACCATTTTGGTCTCAAGCGCTACTGCTGAACATGAGGTCCTGGGTTCGATCCCCGGGTGGGGCAGTGTCATTGGGTTTCTCTTTCTGGAATTTCCCAGTAGCAGCCCGGAGTCTGGATCTGTGCTCGGTTGATGGCAATAGACTCGCCACATGGGACTTAAACATAACTGGCGAAATTCGGGTGTACCTTCTATAGCTACACCTCTGCCCAACCCTTCCAGGAAACGAGGCGTGATGTTATATTATGTTCCCATTTACGGGCATTTTTTTCTCTTTCTGGAATTTCTCAGTAGCAGCCCGGAGTCTGGATCTGTGCTCGGTTGATGGCAATAGACTAGCCACATGGGACTTAAACATAACTGGCGAAATGCGGGTGTACTATAGCTACACCTCTGCCCAACCCTTCCAGGAAACAAGGCGTGATGTTATGTTATGTTCCCATTTACGGGCACTTTTGAATTGTCAAGAAGACGGTTAGTCGGAAATATGAAGCTAGTGGACCATTCCAAAATGTAGTAGGTAGTATGGAGAAGAACGGGCAAGAAACTCCACAGTCACTCTTTTAAATCATAAATTTGATACAAAATATTGGTTATATCATTCATTTTGAAATTATGCATGTGAGAACAATGTAGAAAGACGTGCACGAAATATATTTACTTAACGATGTTTTTATATGTTGATCGTATGCAAAATCAATAGGTATATTATATGTATGACTTACTTTAATCTATACTAATATTATAAAGAGGAAATATTTGATTATTTGTTTGTATTGAATAGGCTCCGAAACTACTGGACCGATTTGAAAAAATCTTTTACCATTAGAAAGCTTAGTTTTTAAGGAGTAAAATAGGCTACTTTTTATCCCGGGAAAATTAACGGGTCCCGTGGGAAAGACCACGGGAGCGAAGCCCCGGGCAAAATGCTAGTATAAAATATTTCGTGATTGAAATACACGTGTCAATAAACAGCTTTACGCGAATTTCAGTTTAGTAACGAGTAAACAAATTAAAAGTTTATTTTCATCAATCTTTAGAAGATATAGAAATACCGTACAAAAAAATCACAGCAAATAATTAGGTCAGGTATGGTAGCTATTATACAAATGTGATGTACCTATATAAAATAATAAACAGTATAATTATATAAGTATTTAGGTATAAACAAAAGACAAAACAAATAATACATTTTCTAGTGTAAAGTTTATATTACGTTTTCCTATGCGTTATGTTTTCACTAACCCTAGGTAACACTTAAATAATTTCAACGACCGGCTCAGCGCCGACAGTTACAGATAGTGCAATCCACGACGACGCGCCCCACTCCACGATGACTGTACTGTAAGCTGTACTTTAGTACGGAGCGGAGCGGAGTGGGGCGCGTGGTCGTGGATTGCACTATCTGTAGTAGGAGTCTTAACACGCTTTTATTTAGGCATTCGATTTCGTGTCGGCTAGTGTATGTGAAAATAGATCTTTACTTCTCCACCCGGAAAAATATTCCAGAACTTCTTGCTCAGTAGTCTAGCTTGCGACCAACAAACGAGACAGTCTTATTTGTGGCCTTGTGACTAATAGACCATAAAATTATACTCCATTATTCTTCTAGAACCACCCCATACACATCTATGTTCTATGTTAAGGAGTTTGGTTTCCGTACTCAGTTCGTCAGGTGGACCATTGTGCGGGGGCCATAGCGGCCGTTTGGGGGGTTATTCCAACCAGCCCACCTCCCTCCAGAAGATAATTAGGTCTCCTGCAGTGCTATTCTGTAACCACCTCACCATGAAAACTTAGGTGAAGTGAATTCGGAGTGAGCTGACAATCCCTAACAGGTGGAATGATAGCTCACTACACGTTCACTTCACCTAAGTTTTCACCGTGAGATTATTACAGAATAGACCGGCTGGTGGAATGACAGTTTTTTTAGGTGAGATGACACTGACTCACTGCTTGAGCTCACTCCACACTCACTTCACATGTTTTCACGGTGAGGTGGTTACGGGAATCGATATGCTGGTCTGTTTAGAACATCTGTGTATGATCTGGGTGACCTGAGAGTTTCTGTTCTAATCTGGGTGACGCCCGTGTATTCAAAGAGCACGTGCGCAACGGTCTCCTCAGCCTCCATGCCCCCGTACACATATCTTGTAGCATAACATACATAACGCTTGTTTTTACCGAAGGATTAGGCACAGATTCATTTCACCAGTTAAGTTTTATATCTGGTACATGCATGGTCTCATAAAAAATAAGAAACAAAACGTAGACAAAGCCACAGGCAAACATTAGACCATAAAAACAACCTGGTGCAAATATATTCAAACAAGATGCCATAAAGAATTTTATTTTCAATTTATAACTTTGAATTACAATATCAAGGAGTAGAATCATATTTATTACGGCAGACCTACAGTATGCGCGGGGGCATCAATAAAATTCATTCATGGGATTAATATAGGGTTGCCTGCTGACTCTTTTTACAAAGTCATTCAGAATTAATTAGACAAACATTAATTTGTTAGGTTTTGTATAAAGGTTTAAGTGGCGAAATGGGGGTGGCCATAGTAAAATCAAAGATATCGCTTTTTTTTTTCAATAATATCATTATTTACATGCATTTTATAAGATTTGAGACCTAACCGCGCTTCAAATTATTTATGACAAAAAACAACAAAATATTATAGTTTTTATCTTCACAGAAATCAATTTGTCTTCTACCTTCTGAGGCGCTGCAGTTGCATGTTTTCGAAATTCAAAAACATTCCAAATGAGGGTTTCTGGTTTTTTTTAACTATCTGATTACTTATAAAGTTAAAGACCAAAGAAACTTTCTCAATTAGTTTTTTGCATTTTTTGGAATACTTTATAACTACCGCTGGCCTACCCTAATATGCGTCTTCAAGGATGCATTTATCAAATGCCTGTATCAACCTTAACATCTGAATTATAAATTATGAAGCGCATCCATCCACTAGTTAAACTGTACCCATTATACTGCCCGAACACTAAACGAGCGTAAACTGCCGAAGATTAATAAAACAGATTGTACGCCTATGCAGGAATCGGCTACTTATGAAGCTCGTCATAAACTATTAGAAACATTCTATAGTGCGCTCGGAACTAGTTGGCCGCGCCTGAGGTATGTGAGCGGTGAGACGGGGGAGGGCGCCATTGACAAAATTGTCAGACTGAGTTAGCTTGGCATTTGTCTACCTCCCCCGTCTCACCGCTCACATACCTAAGGCGCGGCCAACTAGTTCCGCGCGCACTATAATATAAGGCGTGCTAGGTAGGTACACACAGTCGGATGCCGACCGTCGAGCATGTGTATCAAGAGAGTCATGATTATAAATTAATAGGTACTTTAATGGTTTATCTGTAAAAATTAGGACCAGGCTGTAACCGGGCATTCAGAATTCCGGATATGATCTGACGTACTCCTCGAAGCCCGGTGATCCTGACCCTGTGTGGAAAGAGCTTAAGACCTACTCCAGGAGCTACCGACGGTAGCACGGTATAAGTCAAGTATTCCGTAAAAGCTATTCATGTGGTTACGAAAAGATTAGATATAAAAACTATGCACTTTTTTATTGCAATAACCTAATTATTTACAATAGGGATGATGCCTCATGCATGGGTCAAAAAAAAGAAATTCTATTTAGTCCGTCAGTCAGATAATAAAAAAATATTAGACACGTATTTTTTGCTTTATCATATTAATAAAAAATGACTCAGATACAACGCATTAAAGTTGGGGTTGGTACGTCACAAGTATGTATAAAATCTACAGAACACAATTCGTAGTGCTGTGAACACTGTACAGTGACGTCATGGCACATTATAACTCAATGTATCGCCGTAATCTTTGGATAACGTAAAAAAAGAGAAAATACGTGTACTTTATTTTTTTATAATCTACATGATGGACAAAAAACATTTTTTTAGTCATCATCCCTATTAAATTATGAACTGTTGGAATTCCCAACACTAAATGTTACTAGTTACTAAATATGGTAGCCATTTTTATTTGAATGTTCGTTCACCACTTGGGATCACGCGGGTCGGGTCCAAGTCAGGTCGACATTTCGACAATGTGCTCTTGCCTAGTCCTACTTGATTTATGGTAATTGGGATATATCTCCGTAAAAGTTTTTATTTACTGGAAGTACCAACATCCACTAACACACATCCCCACATGGACCTCCTAAATCCATTCCGATTACAAAGGAAGCAAATTTCTACTCCATTGCTTCATTATGTTTGAAACATTCGTTTGCTCAACAACGTAAAAAACGCAATGAATGTTGTTGAACTGTCAAAATAAATGGCATTGCTATTACAAGTTTGATAGGCAGCTACCCCGCTGTTAACCACGTGGGTATTCTGTTAAAGTTTTCCTTGTAATTTGCAAAATATTAAATTAAAAAACTATGCACACAAAGATGTTTTAATTTCAATAATCAAATTATTAACATTTAAATTATGAAGCTTCAAAACCCACTCAAGTTAGTATATAAACTTTGTAATTGCAACTAGAAAGTAATTCCGTTAATCATAGAAATGCGCGAACTGCACCATAGCCACAGTGTAGGTGATGATCAGAGCGATCATGCTCAGTATCATGCTAATGTCCAATGTGAACAGCCGCCATATTGTATACTTGAACGGATGATGGCGGAAGTACATCATGGCGTCATCTATTGCGTCACGTGTCGTGGCTCCTGAAATGTTTTATTTTTGTTATCCCAAAAAAAAGTATGCATTTCAGGAATCATCGTCTGTCTTCCGAAATACAAACGCGCGATGATGAGATATAAAGCTAAGCGCACATTACAGCTGCAACAGGCCACAGCGTAACGCATTATCGTATTAAAAAGTGCGGTGTGGCGCCCTGTAGTTTGCTTTTGTTCATAAAGTTATACGAAAGTGATGAAGGAGGGTTTTTGGAATGCGCTGCGTTGCAGCATGGCCCGTCTCAGTCACTTTAAACCCAGGTTGGCACGGACGTATTTTTATCGAGGCGATTTGTTGGTACAATTGAGAATCCAACAAAGCGCATCTCAGCGCGTCAAGAAAACACACTGTTGGGTATTCAACTCTCGGCGCTAAACAGAACGTGGAAAATCCTATACGCGAAAAATAATCGCCGCGAAAAAATACCTGGGCTACGCCTTAATAGATTTGTTACTACCACGGAAGTACTAGTCTGGTCTAGTGTATTGCCATTATTACAAAATTATAGATTAACAACTTTTCAAGATTTTTGAGTGTCAGATGACAATCTGTGACTGGAGTAGGTACACACGGCTACATATCAAGCTATACATTTCCAGTATAAACTGACCTCGCATTGGACAGAAATCCTATACAATGCGAGATCAGCATAAACTGGAAATGTATACGTGATGTGTAGCCGTGTATACGCAGCCCGATACATAAAAAACTTCATACAAATGCGCAATGGATAGGTTACTTCAAAGCCGGCAGTACAAAACTAAGAAGTTTTGCCCCTGTGGTGGTTACTTTGTGGTGCGACGTTCGTGCTTATTCGGAAAAACGAAGATTACCGAAGCGCATACTTTTTCTGGTTTAGCTGGCATATTTCAGCCAAACAAATGGCATCCTTGTATTTTTTTTGTTACTTGCAAAAACCTTAAATTAAGTTACCTCTACATACAAGTAACTGCTTTACAACACATAATTTCATTTTGTCTATTTCGCTGTTGACCATCTCGGCTAGCAGTGCAGGTGACAACGTAACTGAGAACTCCACTAAGGTTTCGTATACAATAAGAGAGGTGCTCTGTAAGGTTAAGAAAACCATATAAGTAGATGAGTTATCTATGCTTGAGCGCCGAAACGTAGACCAAAACTGTAAAAAAGTTTATGTTAGCACTTTTTGGCAAAACTTTTAACATAACACTAATTCACGCGTGAATTCCCCGAAGGGTTAGGCAGAGGTGTGCCTATAGTACAACCACATTTTGCCAGTTATGTTTAAGTCCCATGTAATAAGGGGCGAGCCTTTTGCCATCAATCGGGCACAAATCCAGACTCCGGAATGCTACTGCGAAATTCCAGATGAAATAACCTAATTACTAAACTTATACGTACGTAAAAACCGTGGTGTAAAGTAATGGATAAATAAATAATGTTCAACATCTTAGGAATTAAGAGCACTGTAGATGAAAATATCTGAAACAGAAAAAATAAACTAAGTAAGTGAATAAGCCTACAAAGTTAAAATATGATTAATTATCTTGTCCAGTCACAATTTCCATATATCCTGCGTTCCTCGTACTAGATTTTGTTGGGTTCAGAAGTTTGACAAACACGTGAGGACACGTTTGACAAACCTCGAAATAATTTTAATTCAGATAACTTATACAGCTGCAGTTATTTTATAATAGTTTACCATAAATTTCATTGGTGCATCAGTATTACGAGTCGTGTTCAGTAAATTCTTGTAAGAATTCAAGCAAGATCTTAATTTTTTCTTCATGTCTTCTTCCCCTGCTTCAAATCTACGCGTGATTGACAAGTCCTTCTCGAGTTGTTTGCGAAGCATAGCCATTCGGTGCCAAAGTAATTCAAACATCATTATTCGAGTAAAGTTGGACATATGTTGTGACATATTAAAAATCAACGCTAACATAACTGAAGTAAATACGTTTAGATTGACGGACGTAATAATGTATGAAACATGAGAGATTACTAGACCTAACAGTAAGAAAAACAAAAAACAAATTGATAACGGTATTTCTTCATTTACTTTCAAACGTGGCGTGATTTTTCTTATTTTATTCAAGAAATCGAATAAATTTTCGCCACTATAAAGCAAGCTTATGAAAACATTAGTGGCGTACAAAGTGCCTTGGATCCCGTAACGCAACTTCGCCGGGAAGGAAAAATGTATGGTCACAAAGTAATCGAGTAAAATGAGCATAGTTGCGATAAACACACAATAAGCTCTCACTAAGACATTAATTAGTTTATTGGAACTAATTTTGTAGTAAAAACCGCAAAACAACCGAACTGACATAATAGTTTTTATGGAAAAAACTGATTTTATACCATACATTGTTAAGAATAAAATAAACTGTATTTACTTCTGAAAGGGGTAGTTGGTAGTGAAAACAATATCACACTGACGTGGCTTCGTTGTTCAAGGATTCACATTCTATTTTAAAACATCATTAGGTTATTAATGAAATGTCATCGATGGTTTTAAAGATTACAAATAGGACAGTAGGTATATGTTTACGTAGGTACTATCAACAATCAGAAATAGGAATTCAATGTTTTCCTATAGCTCAAGTATGTTATGTAAGTCTTCGATTCGTGAAGTTAAAGATTTGGTCCAGTGTGGTAATTGCCGCGACTCACGAGTTGTAGGTTTTTCGAACCCAGACAGGCGCATTACTTTGTGTAAACTATTTCATCAGCCACAAATTAAAACTTCGAAATAAAAAAAAATTCAATCTTCGAAGCAACCACTGCTCTCAAAATCGAAGACATGTGACATCTACCAATCCGCACTGGGCCCGCGTGGTGAATGACGGCCCACTGCCTCCACGAGGAGGCCTTTTTTTCTTTTTTTTTTTGGGTGAGAAATCATCAAATGACTCCTCCCGCTCTGGGCGGAGCGGGAGGGCGTGTCAGACCCACCCGTGTTCCTTCTGTTGCCTGTGCAATGCCAGGGGGCCACGGTATCTCTTTCGGACTTTCCCGCAACCCCGGCAGGCAATGGTCTCATCGGATCCCTTCACTTGCTGACATCTCTTTGAGGCGCGCGTGGAACACAACGCGCCGTCGACCCGGGCTTGGTCCTTACCGGACGACGAGCTACCCATTGCTCACCGTCCGCAAGCCCGCGCCTACGGTGGCCGAGAATCGGCAATAGATTCCCGACGCCCAGAGCGTCTCCTACTGCGGCGGCTAGGGGCGTGAGGGCGCGAAATCTGCCTCTCCCTCACGCGCTCCGCCTCCTCCTTCGCGAGCATTACAGCTTCGCAGAAGGAGGTGACGGCCTCCCATGCCCTCTCGCTCCGTACCATGGCCTGGACCAGGGCCGGATGCGAGAGATCCCCGCCACCGATCGCTTCCACGAGGACACGGCGGTGCTCTGCCCAAGCCGGGCATACCTCCACCGCATGGAGGAGGCCTGTGTCCCAGCCAGCAGTGGGAACATTATGAGTTGATTATGCAATGAGCTCTTCCCTTTTTCTTTCCTCGTACATAATATATATATATATTATAGTGTTAGCTTGTATATTGTATACAAGCCTATCTCGAACATAAATGTTTAAATGTTCTTTCTCCATTAGCTTACCTACTGACAGGTTATATGAGTTTTTTATAATTGTTTATAATTTTACTTTATAAGTTATTTTATTTTAATTTTCTTTCAATTTATGGTTGACATAATCTACTCATTACAATTTTTTTTAATGAGTTGTATTGCAATATGTGGTTAGCTAGCGACCTCGACAATTATTTATTTTACCTCGATGGTCCTAGTTTATCAATTATAACTTCTAGTTACACCTATATGTAAGGGGGCACGCCCATTATGCCTGAAGGCTTTTTTTCTTTTTTAGATTTTGTTTACGTTTAGTTATTTTTATTTCTGCTTGAGTATAGTTCTCGATGTTTTTGGTTGGTATATTGGCTTGTGCTAGCTGTCATATGGCTATTAATTTATAATTTAAATTATGTTTTGCGTAATGTATATAATTATCTTGCATACTATTATATAGATTTTTTTTCTAACTGGACAGACAGCTGTGCTGCTGGGGAGTTTGATGCGCCACTTCATCTTCCCAGCAAAAGCACTAGGAAGTGGTGACGGGCGGGCGTTTTGGGGGACTGTCTTATGTAATTTTGACGTTCGAAAAGTGCTGATTCTCAGCCTAGTTTGAGTAAATGACTGTACAAACCAATGAAATTAAAGAACGTTTCGTTGAAAGATTGTTGTTGTGCCATCATACACTATTATTGACACGCTGATAAATACGCAATAAGCTTTTACCAAGACTATTATTAGTCTATTTGAACTCATTTTGTAGTACAAACCACTAATTAGACGAATACACATTAAAGTTTTTAAGGACAAGATCGATTTTAGAATAATCATCTTTGGTCATTTTACTTTGGTCTTTGAACATAGAGCTATATAATTTGGTTTCCACGTGGATGATGGCATTACATTAATTATTTTTTCAATGTCGATGTCTATAAAATCAATAATCAATAGGATGTAGTAGGTAGTAAGTACAACGTGTCATTATTGTTTAATTTTACAATGACAATGAAATATACATAATTATGTGATACTTTGGTAAGTTTTTGCTTTATAGGGAATTGTGGTTAACTAAATTCTCAATAATTTTTTCACCTCAGAATTGTCTAATTTTAATATGCAAATCTGGCCATTTTTTTACCACACAATAAAATTACGCAATGTTTTTTTTTAGTTTCACTTGACTTACTTGAGTCCCTAATAAATCAACGTCATTGCTATTTCTTCCCTAGTAAGTGAATGTCTTTCTTTTCTCTGCTGTCACGTTTGGCTGTGTGTACTATGGCTTTTATATTTTCTCTTAAATACCTATCCAAAGACTATATATATGCCAATTATATAGGGATTAGTATAGTCCTACCATTCTTTTGTTTGGTTTCACTTTCCGAGCAGATCACCTGAGTATTTTTTTCGCGTTATCAAGTATTTGATAAACATCTCTTATTATTTATTTTGTTTTGTCTACTTATTATGGCATGGTTTTCTTTATTGATGATATTTCGAATGGCTTATTATGTTAGAACATGCACTAGGTTTTTTACCTGTATTTTGGGTGCGTTTACAAACATTTAAACTCACATACACAAACAGCCAGACCCGGAACAACTATTTGTAGAGTTGTAGGTCATACAAATATTTGTTCCGTGCGGGAATCGAACCCGCGAAACGCAGTGCAGCAGTCAATCGCTTAACCACTGCGCCAACCGTGCCGTCAAATTGATTCTCTATTATGTTCATTTTTATATTGAGAGTGATGCGATGTAAAGGCTTAGAGTGATACGAGAGTTACCCAAAGGTCATAGACAGACAGGGACAGTCATATGTCTACGTAAATAAATAATTTGTAAAAACTAACAGTACTAACCTACTTATTGAATATGAAAGCACCATTGTTACCAATACCAAAATACAAAAAAAAATAGTCTGAAATAAAGTTTTATTCAATTTAATTTAATTTTAGTCCCATACCATAAAGAGCTTCTCCCCCTCTCAGTTGGTCCCATCTTTCTAATTTTAAGGGCTAAATAAGGAGTTGTCTTAATTAAGAGTAACATACAGATGTTAGATAAGAATCATCTCAACAGCACAGTGATTGTCAAACTGACAATCTTCGATCAAACATCCGCGGTTGACAGATTGACAGTCGTACCACGGTCGATTGACAACAGCGAACAGTAACATCAAAATTTCCAAGTCTGTGAAGACAGCGGTATAACTTGTAATATGTTTTTGCAGTTAAGACTTGCCTTGGGAGGCTGGGGATTTACAAAACCGGTTAGTGGAACCTACATTTTATTTTCCGTACGACAAACGTTTAAACTGGGGACATTTCACGGCCTGTTTAGATTATGGGAGAAGTAGCGATAAAATGTACGAGTATTTATTTATATTATAGATTCGTCGACGGCAGGTTTTTAGATGAACTAGCATACCTTAATAAGAACTTCGCTGATAAAAGAAGAAGAACCGTTTTGAGTTAGAGATAGAAGAGTTTTGCGCCAACAAGCTTTGAACAACTGTCGTGCCAGCTACATGAAAAAGAAGTAAACTTAGAAATTGAGGTAAAGACTGTTTCGAGTGCAACTAAAATGTAAGCATTAAATATTGAAGCTAAAGGATGTACAAGACGAAAAACATTTTTAGTACCACGAGCTCTGTTCATCTCAACTGAGAAATGGAGATAGCTCAATAAAACAAATGAGAATCAGAACAGTTGCACGAACACATAATAACAACGTAGGTCACAAAGAAATTAAATTAAACCAGTGAAAGTCTGATATTAGGCATACAATTATAAGTTTTTACACCAGCATTATTTTGGCTATAAACACTAAGAAATTACGTCAGAAGGAAATTCAATGAAAGTATCTTCTTCATGTAGATATTTATTTCATGTACTTACCATTTGAATTGAGCTTTTTATCAGAGCATGCCTTTTTTTTTTTTGGTGGGAAGTTATCAAATAACTTCTCCTGCTCTGGGCGGAGCGGGAGGGCGGGGGGCGTGTCTGACTCTTACTGACTAAAACCCACCCGTGTTCCTTCAATTGCCTGTACGTTGCCAGGGCCCACGGTATCCCTTTCGGACTTTCCCGCGACATCAGTGCCAGCCTGGCTTCTATTTTGTGGTTTCCTTTATTGTTGGTCTTAATATTATAGGGCCATTAAATTGATCGCCTGATCTTTCTCCTTCGGCTTTCTAGCCACTTAATATGAAAACCTCTTTTTTGTATAAAACATGTATAAAGATAAAGATAATTTTATTTGTCTAAACATGCGTATACATGCAAATTAGGCATGCAGGATGTCACAAAAGTTTCGTACGTAGGTACATGTTTCACCCGTAAGGCGTACAAATTTATAATATTTACAAACATAAAATTTAAACTAAATTACAAACTAAAACTAAATTATTAAAGACTATAAAAAACCCTTTCCGATTCGTGACGGTGTTGTTTGGTTACTGAGAGTCTATTTATGTGGTACCTAATTAAAAATCGCCTCTTTTTTTTTCAATGGGGTAATCCACCGGGTTATTACATGGGGCGGCGTGTCTATAAGTCATAACTTATGATCCCTGTTAAAAATTGCTAATTTTTTATGGATTTGGGGTTATTTCCGTACTAAGAATGTGAATTTTAAATAGCATTAACCTTTTTATTTTCAATAATAATAAAATTGTTTATATTACTTTTTAGTTTTTTTTTAGTACCTTTGTGCCCCTTTCGGATGAAACAGGGTTTTTTTTCAACATATTATAGGTACTTCTGTATTTTGATGTTGATGATGCCAGTTAACTGATAGGATTGTGGTCAGTTTTTGAGTGAGTGCACGAAGCCTATGAAAGCAGGGAGAGGTAAGAAGTTGGTTATATGGAGAAATATAATTTAATTTACTGAGTAAATAAATTGAACGTGTCGAAAAAAAAAATGATCAAGTCCCAGTAGGTCAAACAGTCGATCAAGATCCGTCAGTAATTATAATTATATTTAGTTCGTGTCATTGTTTCGGCTCGCAAAAAATTAACATCACAGCAAGCGGAAATTACGTGAAAGTACTATTAGGTACTATTAATTTGTTACAATCTCTGCAAGACAGGATAGTAGCTCTAATCGATAAACGTGCACAATTAATTATTATTATGGCAGAACGAGAAAGTAAGGTAACTTGATTAGACTGTGAAAGAAAGAAAGAAAATAAATTGATTTAACTCAGGTCAAGGCACACAATAAGTACCTATTCACACAAAAAAATATATATAAATAACTTACTTACTTACTGTGTTCTTTTCTTTATACCTAGTTTATGATGAAAGAGATCTGTTTACTGACAGCCTTGTTGGTCTGTTGATCGCAAGCGTGACTGTTGAGGCACGAGGTCTTGGATTCAAACACCAGGTCGGGAATAGTAGAGATGTCAGCGAATGAAGGGGTCCGATGAGACCATTGCCTGCCGGGGTTGCGGGAAAGTCCGAAAGGGATACCGTGGCCCCCTGGCATTGCACAGGCAAGAGAAGAAGCACGGGTGGGTTTTAGTCAGTAAGAGTCTGACACGCCCTCCCGCTCCACCCAGAGCGGGAGAAGTAATTGGATGATTTCCCAACAAAAAAAAAAAAAAAAAAGTCGGGAATAGTGTTAATTTCAGTCTGTATTTGTGCCTGGTTGATGGCAATATTCTCGCCCCTTTTACAATGGACTACATAACTGGCGAAATTTGGGTGTTACTATAGGTACCATCGAAGAGATTCATATCTATACAGCGTAAGAACTATTTCTGCTTGCAGCGTTCGGACGCTATTGAACCGGGGCGGTAACAGATGTGGTCATCGTGTTCACGGGATTTTGTTTTCAAACTTCTTAAATATGAAGTTCTTCGATAGTACACCTCAGTTTAACTTATAAGGTCTGTCGTGATGGCACAGTAGTTAACACCTCGTCTCTCATGCACGATGTTATGGGTTCAAATTCCGGCAAGTACCAACGTGAATTTTTCAATTCATATGTCTCTACTTTCTAAGTTTATCGAGGAATCATGGACTTATAATTAATTTGAGTTTGAAATCGCCAACCCGTCTTGAGCAAGCGTGGTGATCAATGTTCGTGCCTTCTCTATATGAGAAGAAGCCTCTGCCCTGCAGTGGAGCAGTAATAGATTGGCTTAGAAACTCTTCGATGAAATTTACACCTTACCACAGCCTTATGTCCCCTGTAGGGGAAGTACGTCCAAAATGACATACGGTTTTGTTTTGTAATCATATATTTTGATTTAACATGGTTACAATCAGTTTCTAGTTTAAATAATCATCTTCGGTTCATTAGTAACCTACGTAAACTTATAATATAATTGAATAGGCACTATATTAAAAATATTATTTAAATTAATCACAACCTCTAAGGAAATTAATCTTGTCCATATAGTACGGACAAAATGGCATACATATTAAATACGAAAATTGTGTAGCACATGTTCCACAGGCGACGTTTTGGTCTTCTTGGGTACATCAACGCATGATTTATAAGCCCAAAGTGAACAATTGTTGCACCGTGGAACGATAAAAGAGGTCGTTACCGTAAATGCATGTGCAGTCATCGCCGTCACCGTTCGACGCAGTTGGAAAATCTTCAGCTTCTGAGTCCACATCGTAATGAGTCTTCTATACCTGTCTTCTTCATTTGCCTGTCTGCTTTTTGGAATCATTATTGTAGTCTGAGCCATCAGCATAATAATTTGTCGCTTTGCCCCGAATGTAAGTATGTCATTTTGTCAGTATGTTTTTTTGGTTATCAGTACAATAAATAAATCATAATTTCTATATACTCGAGATAATTAAATGAAAACTTATAAACAATGCAGTAAAATTACTTATTAAATTACTAATTCAATTTCATTTCATTAAAAAATGCAACAAACAACACGTAAAAGCTACCAAAAACAGGACGAAATCCATTAAAATAAAAAACTTTTACGCGAACAAAACACGTTCGTTACACCGCACCGGCACGATACTACTCAGATATGCCAACATGGCCTAAGTCACATGATTTTATGATAACTGTATCATTGTACCCCGCCAAATTTTGTCCGTATATGTCATTCTGGACGTACTTCCCCTAAAAGTTTGAATTACACATAGAATATAAATTCACAGTAATTTTCCTGACAATAGATCAAACCACATGGACAAGCACCATTAAAGTACCGTAGCTACTCCATAATATTTAATGTTTAAGCCATCGTTTCGTAGAAATGCGGGTACTATTGTCTCGCCAAGAATAAAAATGTTTATGATATTGGTTTCACGCAGGGCATAATAATAAACATGGCTTGTTAGAAAACAGTGGTTATATGACCTCATCTTATTATATACAGTCATCATTATCAGCCTATAATGTTATCACGGCACTGTTGGGACACAGATACCTGTGTCACCCGAACGACCCGTTCCCTCTCTCAGAGAGAGAGAGTTGGTGGATGACAAAATTTACTTCGAATTTTCGGTTCTTGGACTCAGTTTTGCTACAGTTACGCGGTCGTTAGTTATAATAGAGTAAAATAGAATATATTAATTGTAAAACATGAGTATACATCAAATAATACGTGGAACGTCTTAAAATAACAGGACACAGGCAGGTAAGATCTTAAGGCATATGTAATTTAAGATACGCCCATACAGGTGGTGATTGACGAAGCTCTGTTGAATTATATTACAGAATATTTTATGTTCGGAAGTTCATTTCACGTGCTTAATTAACAGACAGGTACTATAGATATGAAGGTCGTGAAGAAAGTTTTGAGTAGGTATGAATGTCGATGGCTATACGAGTAGGGGAAGACCAAAGAAACGATGGATGGACTGTGTGAAACATGATATGGATAGAAAAGAGGTGACTACCGAGATGACGAAGTAACAGGGAAGTATGGAATAAATAAATTGGGTTGAGATAGCAGAATGATGATATACTGCTGCTAAATGCGATAATTTGAGATATTGTTAGATTACGGAATATTGGTTCAATATTTTGCTTCAATATGTCGATAAGGATAAAATAGTTTTGATTAAGGTAAATGAAACAACGGTGGTCAGCGCCGACTTACGAGTTATAGGTCGTGGGTTCGAACGCAGACAGGGTATAAAGCGCCTGTTTCTGTAAGTCATTGCATCACCACTGCTCTCAAAACGGTGAAGGAAAACATCGTGAGGAAATCGGCATGTCCTAGAACCAAAAACTTCGAAGAAATGTGACATCTACCAACCCGCACTGGGCACGCGTGGTGGATAACAGCCCACTCCCTCTCGAAAGGAGTAGGCCTATATCCTAGCAGTGGGAACATTAAAGGCTGAAAAGAAGAAGATTAAGAAATGAAACAACAATAAAAAACATGAGATAGCTCAGTTCTTTTAGCAGGACTTTAGGGCATGAGGAACAGGATGTAAAGTTCACTCATCCACCTTAGAAAAGGGAGGATCCTCCGACCAGACGGGTGTTGTGTCTGGCGGGCCGACTGCCCGACTGTTGATGTCGAATAGTCTTATATATGTCGTTCGCGCGGTAAATTCTAGCGCGTTGCAGGATTTGTGTGACGTCATGTCTTTGATGCATAGTTCGTATGTGGTGGTGTAACCGCTACAGGACTTTCCCAAACCTACACAAGACTATGATTAAGAGTCCTATTACATTTTTAAGGCAAATTCATGATTTTTGACGTTGTAATTTTTGGCAGCAGTAAGATATTTGAATTATTTGATTATGAATAACGATAGTGCCATTCTCTTTATTGTAAGTTGGAGTTGCACATTTTAACTTTTCTTGTCGTGTAATTTACTATGAATATCTTACGAACTCAGTTTACAAGGAAAAACGTCGGCAATGGAACTTTGACGCTCAAATTCACATTGTTTCATTCAGTTCTAATAAAAGCGAAAGTTACTAAAGGATAACTTGAATGTTTTACTTGTTTATTGGAGTTCTAGAATTTCTTTAAATTCCTTGAGTTTTCAGGGAAAAGTCGTAAAGAAAACCAATAAATGTCTTGATTTTCATGTCCATTATATTCCAAATAAACACAATTAAATCAAATAAACGAATATGATATAAAACTTCAATCTACAGTGAATACGTTTCATTAGTTTTTGTTTCTCAATATAATAAGACAAAATTATAATAAATTAAATTAAAGTACTATATATTCCGCGTCAATTCAGCAAATTACACGAAATTAATGTGTAACTCCAACTTACAAGAAAGAGAATGGCACTATAGTTATTATAATCAAATAATTAAAATATCTTACTGCTGCTGAAAATTACATGGTCAAAAATCATGAATTTCCGTAAAAAAATGTAATAGGACTCTTAAGTAGCACTGGCCATTGTCCAAGGCAAAATATTATAGAATCCTTAGACTAAAATGATACTCCACCTTATAAAGGATCCAGCAAGGAGAGTAATGTTTTATACTAGAGCAACTTTGTCGAACGAATCTCGTGTAAGCTCGTGACAAAATGGTTCCGCATACTAAGTTAGTTGACGGAAATAGTAGCAAGAAATCTTGTTTGGAATTCTTGATGGATGGTGCAATATGTGAGACGTTAGCGGGGATGGTAAAACTAGGTATGGGTGGTCCTGAGTGTATCACTGCCTGTCAGTGATGAGGGGCTAAAATTATTGTTGAGTATTTCCAACTGTGATGAATTTTGTTGAGGTAGAATTCCAAGCAAACTCGATTCAAATGAGTCAGATTACTTTAAGGCGCCATCTTCACGGGGGAAGGAATCGCGATGATAGTCCGGCAGTGGTCTCAATCGCGGCGATAACTTGTAGGCACAGCGTGCGGCGCAGTGGAGCGATTATCGCTGCGATTCTCCCGCTCGTGGAGATACGACCAATAGAGTGTCTTCCGTGTAAAATATTAAGTTGATTATGTGAGACAACTGTCTGACTCACCAACGTGTATCGTGTTACCCAGTAACTTGGTTGTGGAGGTCAGTTAGGCAATCGCTCCATGTAAAATACTGGTTTTCAGCTGCATCCGGTTAGACTGGAAGCCGACCCCAACATAAGTTGGGAAAAGGCTAGGCAGATTGATTGATGTTAGACGACTGTCATCAATATACTGTAATAAGTGCAATAAACACTACATTTGAAATAAATTAAAATTTGATAAGACTGTAAAACCTTCATAAAATCATAGACAGGACAATGATTAATGAAATGTAAATAGTATCCATGGAGTTACATGCCTGTTTTTCCCAGTACCTACTACCTACTACGCTTTGGAATGGGCAACTACCTTCATATTTCTGACTGACCGACTCCTTGGTCGTTCAAAAGTGCCTGTAAATGGTGTAATTGAAATAAATGCCTTTGAATTTAAGTTTGAATATAATCTTCTTAAATTCCTACATTTCTTTCCGCTCTTCACTTGGACCTCAAATCAAAGCTGAAATAGGAATATAATGCACATTATTTTACGTATTGGTCTGCTGATTCCTTGCTACCCAGCTTAGGGTACCGTTCCTCTAATGCGATTTGCCTTGCGATCATTCTTGTATTTTTGATTACGGTGTTTACCATATTGAATTTATACAATGTTTCTGACTGAATAGCTTGTTATGGTAAATTGATTCTTGTGGTGCTTTAAATTAGATTTAATGTTTTAAATTAAATTAGAGACTTCACCTATTCAGGTGCATATAAGCCAAGTATGTGATCAGCCTTAACAAGAGGCGAATATGAATTGCAAATGCCGATACACTTCTGTTGCACTGTCACTCAGTTTCTGAGTTAAAGCATTCAAGACTGAACTACTATGTAAGCGGGCACGCCCTTTTTGCCTGGAGGCTTTATTTTCTTTTTTTAGATATTGTTTACGTTTAGTTATTTTTATTTCTGCTTGAGTATAGTTCTCGATGTTTTTGGTTCGTATATTGGCGTTTGCTAGCTGTCATATGGCAATTAATTTATAATTTAAATTGCGTTTTGCGTAATGTAAATTATCTTATAAATTATTGTATAGAATCATTTTTTTTTTCTAACTGAACAGACGGCTGTGCTGCTGGGGAGTTTGTTGCGCTACTTCTTCTTCCCAGCAAAAGCACTAGGAAGTGGTGAAGGGTGGGCGTTTTGGGGGACTGTCTTATGTAATTTTGACGTTCGAAAAGTGCTGATTCTCAGCCTAGTTTGAATAAAAGACTTTTTAATTTTGAATTTTTGAACGAGAAACAATAGAAGTTTTATTGTTATAATGCTTACTGGCGTTTAGTGTCCTTCAAAGTATTAAGAACTTTAACTTCAGAGATTGTAAACTCTACTTTAGCATTACTATTGACTCGTCGCCGGCCGCCGTCACTACAAGCGATGCACAACCGCGCCCCGCCCTCCCCGCGTCCCCCATCGTTAGGACGCCGACCAATATTAGCACGTCAACACCGGGACGTGCTTACTCGGCTGCCGTTGTTAAAGCTCCCGCAAATCATCAGCGGCAACCTAATAATACGAGGGGTGCCCAGCGGCCCTCCGAAGCAGTTCGACCGGTAACAAGCCAAAGACAGGCCGATGAAGAAGGTTTCATTCGCGTGGAGAAGAAGAACAAGAAGAAGAAGCCTGCTTGTCGCAATCAGTGCGGTACCGCAATTACTGGTCCCGACATTTTGCTGCGTCCCACTATTCCAACGACGCAGCTGTACGTGTCACGTCTACATCACACCACGAAGGTAGAGGAGGTCGTGGAGTATGTCAGGATGAAAACCAAGTTCACCTTGAGAGTCGAGAAGCTGGAGTCGCGCCATAAGATTAACTTCAAATCTTTTGTGGTGCGAGTTCCGACTCATCACATGGAGACTTTCATGAAGCAGGAATTTTGGCCGACGGGTGTCGTGTATCGGCGTTTTCGCGGAAGGCTACATGACACCACGACTCAGCGCAATACGTCGCCGACCCAACGTAGAAACTAGTTTTTGTAGTGATGTTTTTTATTATGTATTAGTTTATTATTATATAAGTTTATTTTGTGTATTTTGTCTATGGGCCTTAGTCGCCTGAAAATAAAGCAATTATTATTATATTATTATATTATTACTTAAGGTGATTCCTTCAATGTAGCCCACGAAATTCAATTCACAGTCTGCAAAGCAATTTTGAATTTCGCGGGCTTTCACCTTATGTAGGTAATGCTGAAGTAAGTTAGACAATTTATTAATCTCAAAATTTCAAATGAGACACCAGTATTAAACTTCTACTTACCTTAAACATTGGGAAGATGGATGCCAAAAGTACAGAACCAGCCGTAATGGCGGTGCTTGGGCCTTTGTCTTTCAGCTGAAATGATGATGATGACGAAAAATTAAGAAGAGGTGAAGGGTGGGTCTGTCTAATTAGATGTTAGCTTTACAAAAGTTCTGTAGTGATGAAGTTAGATAGTCTTGGATGATGCAAATGATTACAAGTATTATATCAAGAGTGTCATTGTCATGGTCTTGAATGGACATGTCGCTGTAAGATGGTTATAACCGATAGATATATGAAAGCTGTTTATAGCTGTTTTACAAGGAATATAAATATGATACGAGCACGGTCTAGTAATATAGGACACTCCGACCAAAATTAAATAGTTTAGGTTAGAACTATATAACCAACTAAGTGCGAGGCGAGCGAGCGAAAGAAGCCAGCGGTACGGCGGCAGCGGCCACTGAGCGCTACGTCAAAATTGGTCGCAGTAACAAAATTAGTGCACTCCGACAGTTATGAACCACTTTCATATTAGGTATTATAACTATATCATGGCTATAACCATCTTACTGCGACAGACATATGTTCAAAATTAGCTATGAATAGACTAACGTGTTGAACTTAACATTTTAATCTTCTTATATGTTATATTATCCTGTCATAATATACCTAACAACTACGTGTCACAAACGCAAGTGCTGAAAGTAAAACAATAAAACCGGGTCAACAACTACGTCTGCTTTAACACCTATTTAAGTGTGAAAATTACCTACAAGTCGAAAGCGACCTTTCTTTACAACATTTTCTCTAGAAAGGACTTAAAATCCATACTTAATAATATTATAATGCGACAGTAGCTCTGTCTGTTATTTTTTCACTGCTAACTAATTTAAATAAAATTTGGCACACGGATTAACCATGTTCTGGGTTAGGATATTCGATACTTCTTATCCCGGTAACTTATCCCAAGGGAACGTACTAACGACGACCCCGCGGGCGAAGCCTCGCGCAAAAGTTAGTAAATAATAAAAGAAAGAAAGGACTACATGCCACGAAAAAGAAATCTTGCGACGTAAAAAATTTACAACAATTAAAACAGGTATAAAGGTAAAATACTCAGTTTTTATATCTGCAAATGTACTGCAAAACAGGGTCGTTTTATTTTCACTCAGTGTTAAGCCGACAACGGGTTTTATACAGGTTTTCAAGATCCATCCGATAAAATTTTAATTTTATATTTAGTATTCTGTACTAGAATTCGTGGACGGAAAATTGGAATGAAGTCTATCTGTAGGTATGTCTGACTACGCGTAGCATGACCACAAAAGAAACCGGTTTTGTCGACGGAAGAATAGACAAACTGACAGATTGTGATTGTGAATCTGTCATTTTGTCTATTCTTCCGTCGGCAAAACCAGTTTCTATGGTGGTTTTATCCCGACTTTTTATTTTACTGTGAAGGAAGTTTTGTAGCGGTTACACCACCACATACGAACTACGCATCAAAAAGACATGACGTCACACAAATCCTGCATCGCGCAATTAGAGTTTAGCGCGCGAACGACATATACATAATTTTCTGCACTGAGCTAAGTCAATCATGACTCTCAACTGCCAGGCCTGGAGCACTGCAGTCGATTTTATTATATTGATTCTAAAACTTATAACAGATCACATGAGAGTTGAGAGAGCCATCAAACCCTAATATGGCACTTTGCCATACTATTGATTTAATCCGACATCAACAGTTGGGCAGTCGGCCCGCCAGACTCAACACCCGTCTGGTTGGAGGATCCTCCCTTTTCTATGGTGGATGAGTGAACTTTACACCCTGTTCCTCATGCCTCTAAAGTTTGATTGTTGAGTTCATTGCAACGACCTTGCATGAGTTAAAACCCTATTATTTGGTAACTAATTGCATTAATCTTTAGGTATTTGCTGATCAGACTGCAGAGGGCTTAAAGGAAGCATTCTGTCAGCGATAACGATGATAAAAGTGTAATGAACTGATATAATAAGCTACCAAAAACCATAAGTCAATCGTTGAAAGTTGTCGTAGAAATATGAAATGCTTTGAAAACGATTGCCACTTGCCACGGCCGTCTGGACTACACTTTCATTTAAATTATGATTTTATTTGTTAACTCCTCGAGCAATCAAACAAAATTATGATGAAACAAAGTGCATTTATTTTATTGAGTCATTAATAAAGCTACTGAATCACGAAGACATGAAAAACGTTTTTTTTTTTTTCAATTTATTAATTATCAAATAACTTCTCTACTTATAGGTAACTTAACTTCGGAGAGCATGTCAGACTCTTACTGACTAAAACCCACCCGTGTTCCTTCAGTTGCCTGTACGTTGCCAGGGGCCACGGTATCCCTTTCGGACTTTCCCGCAACCCCGGCAGGCATCGGTCCTAGCGGACCCCGTCAGTTGTGCTGACATCTCTTTGAGGCGCGCGTGGAACACAACGCGCCGTCGAAAGACATGAAACCTCATTCCTGAACACATCAATAGAATCAGTTAATGACAGTCGTAACTTTACTGAAAATACCGCTCCGTTTTCAATAAATCCTGGGACTGTTAAGATAATTTTATCCATTAGTCTGCCCTCTAAACGGTGGACCGTCTATATAAATAAGTTAAGCAGTGTGCACATTAGAATACCGCTAGTCAGACATGACCTACCGCGAGTGAGCACGCCTCAGATTTATAGCTCAATAGAGGTGCATTTTTGTCCACAAAGCAGGGACGGACTTGGTAGACAAAAGTGCATTAGTTGCCTTATTGAAATCTCAATGACCGGTACAGTTATATGGTACTGTGTGTGGAATATCTACTGAAATAACCATGCTTGCAAAGTGGATTAGATTAGATTGAATGTTTATTGTTTGCCCTTCGACGAAAATAGGCGTAATTTTATGTTATATTGTTTATTTATAGTTATCGTTTGCTAAAATTGAATATGACCCAAATAACCCACTGTTCTAATGAGTGCTCGAAGGAGTTTACACCAATGACCTTACTTGGTTTTTACCTTCCTAATTTTCATAGCAGTCTCAATAAACTGTTACATACTTACGTCTTTTTATCACAAAATATCTGTTTATGTAATGTTCAGTAAAATTGCAATAGTATTACCGAAATCCTTCAAAAATAATTAATAAATACCAACCGTGAGAGGACTCTGAAACGAGCGTTGTCGCTACGCTATTGGCTCCCAATAAGGTAAAAGTTCGTGAATATAAATAAGCCGCGTGCATTGGGATACCGCTATTCAAACATGACCTACCACAAGGTACGCACGACTGAGATTAATAGCCGTATAGACGCGAATTTTTGTCACCGATGCAGGTACGGATTCAACTAAAGGAATAAAAATGCATGCAGTGACATTGGTAAAAACGTTTATTTATTTCTTATAAAACGTAATGTTAAGTAGTTAATAATATTAACTAAGATGCTTGATGATTTTACAAGCCGATGCTAAAGTTATTTTTTTATGAACAACGTCACCTAATTGTCTCTTAATTTTATTATTGTCAATCACGTGGTTTTATAGCCATTTTTATTTTTGCTAATAATAATGCTTTCAAAATGTTTGGTACTGAATTACCATTTATGTGATAACATGTACTTTACATCAAAACTTTATAGTTAAAGCACGAATTTATTACAACGAAGTAAGTAATATCGTCATTCTCCTGCACTTGTTCCAATTTATTTGCGGTCGGCGCAACGTATTTTTCTTCCAACAACAAAAGTAAGTGATAATTTATCAAAATACAACTACCATAATCCCTCCCTGTGCTACCATAAGCACGTTCCTGAATCGTGATTTGTTATGCTTTTCTTATTATTTTTGTAAATAAACTTTGCGGTACTTCCACTTAAAAAGGGCGTGAGAAATGGACGGACTTTCACGATGTTTAGTGTCAAAATAAAAATAAAGAAAATAAGAGTTATTTAGGTACCTAGGTTTATAGAGTGCACCGTATCATTTCAAGCAACGATCGGGATACATTTTAAATAAATAATGTAATGGATGAACATAATTATGATTTTTGTAATTAAATATAATTATTATAACTCACATCGTTCTTCTATTTTGTATTTTTTATTTAACTAAAATATTTGGACGCCCTTGATGTCAAGCCTCGCTCATTTTATTAATATGTACCCTTACCCGTACCCAGCAGCTGTACCCTTTGTTCAAATAAAAATATTAGAATTTTTAAGAATTAATTATAGTCGATCTTAAAATAGCACATCCCTACATTCCCTATACACAACACTACTTAAATTCAAAACTTGTAGCCGCATCTAATTTTATCGACATGCGTACATCTCTAATGGCCCTGACATTCTATCGATATCAAGTTCTGGGCGAGTGTTGTGCAGGTTATCTTACATAATTAAATGCGGACTTTAACCGACTGCGATGCGTTAAAGATGGTATAATGTTTAGGCTTTACGGTAATTACTAATTATTATGCAGGAATTTTACCGTGTGGTAGGCTAAGTACTTACCAATAGACCACCCTATGATTTCAAGGGGTATATTTTTACCCGACTGCCAAGGAAGAAGCATGGATTTACCAAGAAGTTCGACACGGAACGGTGGAGTTTCTTGCCCATTCTTCTCTATATTAAAAACTACCTTTTGGAAGAGAAATGGGGGGGCGAACAAGAAACTTTTTTTTTTTTTGTTGTAAATTTTGACGTTCAAAAGTGCCTTTTTTGTGCCTAATTGAAATAAAGTATTTGACTTTGACAGTATTTTTGAGATAGTATTATTTTTTAATGCATTTAGGATTCACCTGATCCCTACTTGCGTCAATAGGTACTTTCAATCACAATCCGAAGTTGTTGAAGGAAATTCCTAATCCATTGCTTCATTCATAGGTCTGAAAAAATCGTCTGCTCATCAACGTAGATAGCAAATGAACGTGGTTGAACTGTCAAAATGAAAGGCATTGCGATCGATTGGCATTTTGTGTGTGTAATTAAACGCAACTACCTCACTGTTTATGTTTTGCCCGTTTGTTTTTGTTTTTCAAGTAACCTTTGTAAAAATAACAATAGGTTTGACACCTATTGTTATTTTTACTTCACCGTTTTTGAAACGGTGTGTCAAAAACGGTGAAGTAAAACATCTTGAGGAAACCGGGATGTCGTAGAACCAAAAAATTCAAAGACATGTGACATCTACCAACCCGCACTGGGCCCGCGTGTGGATTACAGCCTCCTCATTCTCACTGAGATGAGGCCTGTGTGGAAACATTATAGGCTGATTATGCTATGTTATGCTAAATTAAACACTCGTGACCTAAGATTGGCTTTACAGAAGAGGTATTTTTATTAAAAGGCAAGCATAGCCAATGTCACCGATGTCGACTATTCTGCCAGTGTATAAAGTGAGTTTCGTGACAATCGATTTCTGACACTAAACGTCATTGTGACATTTGATTGATTTGATTAGTGACAGACGTTTGATGTGATTAGTCCTCGCTAAAATCAATTAATGAAATGTCACGAGAGTTGTCCTGATCAAAACACTTCGTAACAAATCTGTTTCCTGATACATTGTTATCTTGTTATTTCATGCAAAGTTGTTTTACTTCTCTTGCTGTGTTTACTTCGCTGTCCGTCCGTCTGTTACCAGGCTGTATCTCATAAATTTTCAAAGATGATGTATTTCTGTTACCGCTATAACAACAAATACTAAAAACAGAATAAAATAATTATTTAAGGGGGGCTGAAATTGCAACTCGTGCATGAGAGGCAAGGCCACCACTGAACCATCACGTCGTTTCACAAAATAACTTATTATTTCAAAATTAAATCCCAGTTACGTGATACAATGATATTTTTTTTTCAATTATTTAATTCAGAACACATCCATATTGTATTAGTATTAGAACTTAGAAACTATGTTACTAGCATTAAAATCACAACCAATATACGATCAAAAACAAAAATTCAATTCAAATCAATATTAAAATTAGAATTACATCAAAATTAAATTTAATTACAATAAAAACAAAATTAAATGAAAATTAAATCACTATTAAATTAAAGTTAAATTAAATCAAAATATAATTAAATCAAATTAACCTATCTGCTACAGCAAAATCAATTTAAATATCTTTCCTCAGCACCGGGCCCAGAGCATCAGATAAGGGCAGTCTGGCCTCTCCACAATAACCTTCAAGATGCTGGATAAAGCTCATTCGTATTTGTATTACAAATATTCTTCTCCTTCTTCGCTTCGCTCTTGGCCACAATGAACTGTGTCCAATCACAGATGTAGTCGTTGCCCGCCTCACGATCTCTCTCCATCTGGTTCTGTTACATGACAGTCTAGCGCATTCATTAACAGGGCCTCCAACCGCGGAATTTATGTTATTGGTCCACCTTATCGGTGACCTCCCGCGTGGCCTATTACCTCCCACTCTGCCCTGCACCACTAGACGCTCTATGGTGTCATTATTCCGCCTGGAGACATGACCAAGGACTTGAGTATTCGATACTGTACAGTGCTGTTTGATGCCGAGTTCTTGGAGTATGGAGACGTTTTTTGTGCAGAATTCTGTCCATGATACTCCAAGCATTATTTTCCAGCACCGCATTACAAATATACAGGGTGTCCGGTAAATAATGGATAACCTTGAAATAGCATATAATAAAAATATTATAGCCGTTTTATAGAAATACAAAAAACAAAAAATCCCTAGTAGTACCTAAGATTTTAACTAACTTTTTTTTAACTTATTTTACATTTTTCTTCACGACCACAAATGAATGAATTCCATCGGTTATTTTGTTGTTTTAATATTGTACGTAGACTATGCCGACAGAGAAGCAGTAAATAATGTGACTAGAAATTGAACAGCATATTTTTTTAAATCTTATCTTAGGTACTACTTGGGATATTTATTTTGTATTTTTTTTTAGAACGGCCGTCAGGTCTAGTATATGTTATATCAAGGTTATCCATTATTTACCGGACACCCTGTATAGACACAAATTAACTCATTCGAACGCTGACAGATGATCGAATCGATTCTCTAATCGATCAAATCGATACGAGCATCGTAACGTGTCAATCGATTGCAGTCTCTTGAAACATGAATTATTCAGTCGATTATAAATCGATTCTCGAATAAGTATTTATACGTGAGGGGAATAGTAAGTTATATATTTATTAAGTCTTAGATATGAAAAAAGTAAAGTCTTCAGTGTATGTGATTATGTATCGACATGTTCTTTTCCTTTAAGGCGTGTGGGGAATTTTAAGTTGTTATTGTAACGGTTGAGTATTAACCTTTATAATACTGGTGTCTCATATTGGAGACAGATAACAATAAAATTCTATTGTGTCTGCTAATTGCGCGCGCGACAGATTAATAAGACAAGCTATGCAGATAATAGACCGTGCTCTATAAATAAAAAAGTATCACAAGATTCTGCGTCGAGCGCCTGACAATTTCCACAAAGCAACTGTAGTCAAGAAAAATATTTACAATGCAGTAGTTAAAATTGCAACATTGTGAATATCATCGAAATAAAAAATATGTCGATCCATTATCTGTAAGATATTTCATGAGATCTCGTGCAAGGAATAATATACAGGGTGTTTGGCGCATGGACCGACACAATTTTTTCATGGATTTGGGAGGTCATTAGCTAGGTTCTACCCATACACCCTTTGTCCCAAATGTCACGGTTGGTTACATATGATTATATTTTTAAAATAAAAAAAAATCCCAAAATGTGTCCTTTAATTTGAAATAACTTTTTTGTTTGTGGGTGTAGTGGCACAAAACAAATTTTGTTGCATTCTCCAAAGTCCTTTAAATCTAAAAACATCTTTGTTTTATACAACTGGTTTCAAGAAAATTCCTTACAAGCTTCCAAAGTTAATTTTTGTATTTAATGAATGAAATTTTACAACTTCTAAATTAATTATAAAAAAAACTAAAAGCTATTTTGAACTTAGCTAGAACCTAGCTAATGACCTCCCAAATCCCTGAAAAAATTGTGTCAGTCCATGCGCCAAACACCCTGTATAGGTATATTAATCTTATACCTGTGGTGTAGAAGCTTATCTAATTCATACTGAAAGGTCAGCTTAACAGGCAGCTGTATCTTGTAGTTCTTGCAGATAACCTTAGAGACATGTTTTAACGTTAGTTGATAAATTACTCACGAACAACTATTTTTAAAGGCTGGTTAGTAAAGTATGTCCAAGTTTAGCACCATTTAAAAAAATATTAGCTGCGCCCCGCGGTTTCACCCGCATTAAGTCTCGATCCGTAGGAATATCAGGATAAAATGTATCCTATATCCTTTTCTAGGTCATGGTCTACCTATGTGCCAAATTTCATCCAAATCCGTTCATAAAAAACAGTAACAAATAGACAAACTCACTTAGGACTATTCTATCTAAAATTATCAAAGAGATTCGTGACTTAGTTACTGGCTACAGATTGTCAGGCAACGGAACCATATTTTAATAATAAAACCCTATGCAGTATAAGAATTTACAATAACAGATGCTGACAAGCTACGTTATACAAATAAAAACTAAAACAAAATAACTACTGTAAAGGTAAGATAATTATTATTCTAATGATGTGATCACAATACAACTACTTGTTATACGAAAACTATCAAATCTATAAAATACCAACTCATAATCAGCAATACATACAATTCAGACAAACCACAATCCAAGACGAATTCTAGATAACAATAACATCAGCTGGGAATCGAACCCGCTACGCTATTGGGGACGCCATTCGTCTCGCACCGTGCCCCGCAAACTTTATTACCTATCCTGTTATATCGGCTCTGTATTATTTTATTGTCTGTGTTATTTGTGTCGTCATGAGGTACTTTGATAATGATTCGACTATATAATGTTATAGGATAAGCAGACTTCTTCCAAGTTATAGCTCGGTTCACAATGTATGTATTTCTGGAGTCCCATGGTACAGTAGATCACATCATCACATCCGTTAGTGGATATTGAGACTAGCATACGCACACAGCTTGGCCCGCGTGGTATGTCGATAAAAAGTGACCACTGTCCTTCCCCACGGTTCAAAGTATCCTCATACCAAATTTTATCAAAATCAGTTTAGCTGTTTAGCCGTGAAAGCGTAAGCAAACAAACTCACATTCGCCTGTATAATATTAAACTAGCTGTTGCCCGCGACTTCGTCTGCGATCCAGGATGAAAAGTAGCCTAAATCTTTTTCCAGGTCACGGTCTTCTCATGTGCCAAATTTGATCCAAATCCATTCAGCCGTTTTCGCGTGAAAGCGTAAACAAAAATACTCAATTTCGAGTTTATAATATTAGGAATACCTATACGTTAGGATTACTATTATAATTAAATTGTGCATAAGCAAACTCCATGGAATTCACCCATGATACCTCAATTCTCTCCTCACTTACCCCAGACACTATTTACCGTACTCCCCCTAGGGGCAGCTACTGGTATATGACTTTATCACGCCGCGACCGCACGGGGCACGGCAGTAACCTACAATTTACCTATCTTATAACATGCCAACAGATTTTACAGGCGTGATTAAATATTCTGGTGTTAGTAGGTGAGGTTTAAATTCTCGAGATATGGAGTCAGGGACGTAGTTTATAGGGTTAGATAGACTTGCAGTGGTTTAAGAGGGAACAGGGGCTGCGAGGAATTTGAAAAATAGGTATTTGAAGAAACTATTGTCGTCGCGCTGCGCCCGAAAAACCGAGTTAAACCCCGTAAAGTGCGATAGGGACAACTGCAGCTCAGACCGATTATATCACAAAATTTTTGACGAAAACGACGTTTGGCATTCTCCTTTTTTCTCCTCGAAAACTAAGCCGTTTTAATATTTTTTTACATTAAAATTTTAAGAAAAAGTATGTCTAGGTTCCTATTATTTATTTTCTTTTATGCTTAAAACTTTTCCGAATTAGAAAAAATGGGTAAAAATGGGGCATTTTTGTAATTTTTGGAGGGTCATAGTTTCCTTACTTATTAATTGCTGAAAAAAAGGAAATGACAGGGACATGCCGATAGAGACCCTGATTTTATAAAAAACACAGCTCTAGAGGCATTATTCAGGAAGAAAAACGGGGAATACGTTTGTATGGAGAATCGCGGGCCCTGTTCCCTCTTAAAGTACCTTTATTTCTAGGGTAGTTTAGGATTTAAATCTACTCTAGAACTTGGTGTACCGCCTATGAAACTGTTTACCCATTGTCCTTCATACGAATCTATTATTTATAAGGGACGGCTAGAAATTTTGACATTCAAAAGTGCTTAACTGAAATAATTGATTTAACTTTGACTCTGCAATGTCCCAGTTGCATTTTACTCCTAACTAGTAAAAGCATTCAAAAATGACGTCATGAACAAAGGCAGTTAACATTTATCAAAGATTTTATGAATTACTTATTAAAAAATTTAAAAGTTCAAAATCTCAGATCCCTCTGATCACTGTCATACGGTTCATAACTTACATAGAATTTGATTTTATTTTTCCATCAATAAGCATAAAATGAAAAACTCTAAATTGGGTGCTTATTATCAACCAATGACGTGCTCATTAACTTAACTGACACAACATAATAGCTGATGAATGATGTTTAATTTCCTTATATCATTAACTTAACTAGGTGTTACTAAAAAAAAGTATGTGTATTCAAAACTTCCACACTCGATTTACGTAACCGATTCTCGATTCCAAGACGCTACCGATTGTTGTGTAATCGGTAAATCTAATCGATTTGCACGTGTTATATGAACGGAAATCCGTTATGGGAAAGTGTAATGGTAATTATACTTGAACTAGTTTTCAGTAAAATTAATTTATATTTATGGAATAATAATTTGTGATTATTGGAGAAACTTTAGCACGTAGTTACTCGTAGTTTAAAAGAAAATATCTTTTGAAGAGTTAATATTTATGGTGATTGAAGAGAGCACTCCTGTGACTGTTTATTTTAATTTACCCCTTATTTTTTTAAAGGACCGGTCCTTTTGGCTTTCTGGTCACACCTTTTCGTAAAGTTTCAACTAGTCATTTGCTTTGAAAATAAGAATTTTTAACAGTCATGATGACCCAGTGTTTAAGATCTCATCTTTCATGCATCAGGTTGGGGTTTTAAATCCGGAAAAGTACTAATATGACTATTTTAATTCAAAATAATATGAACTTTCAAAGTTTATCTTGAACATTATTGACGTCAGTGAAGGAAAACATCGTGAAGAAACATGGACTTATAGTTAATATTTAAGACGCAGATATATGCCAGTGGTCTTGAGTGGTTAGCTTGCGTGTTCTGTACTAAGCTCACGCAACGCGTCGTACGTCCAGCCAGTAATAAATAGGACTTGCCCATCAAGGAGCGTTGTCCCCAATTTGACGCATTATTAATTGATTAAATAATACAAAAGGTATTTTAATAAAACCTGTATACTAAAAGATCAATAATTAAATTATCTTTATGTTTTTTAAAAAGAGTAACGGTGGAGTTTCTTGCCCATTCTTCTCCATACGAAAACTACCTTTTGGAAGGGGCGACTAGGATAATTTTTTAATTTTTTTTTGTAAATTTTGACGTTCAGAAGTGCCTTTTTTGTGCTTAATTGAAATAATTATTTGACTTTGACTTTGAATTTAAAATAGTGAAGGTTTCAGAACAATAAGCTTGATAGATCATCCATCAAGTTATTAAGAAAATGCTCTAATAAATATACAGTTATACAGGGTGACCGGAAGATGGGTGCAAAGCTTTAAGGCGAAGATAGTACAGACAATTTAGAACCATTTAAGCCATGGTTGTCTTAGACGAAGTCTTACCAATTTTTTTTTTTATATAAGTTTTAAAGAACGTATTGATACAAATTTTCTGAACTTTAAATGTCTGTAAAAAATGTCTAATGTTCACAGAAGCCTAAAAAATGTTTTGCTTGATTGCTTACACATTAGGTACTTTGATTAAATAAATAAAAAAGGAACTCATATATCATTCAATTTGGCCATAATTATGCAGTTTACATAAAATTTTGGGAATTTCCGAAAAACAAAACAAATATTAGGTTAAAAAAATTGGTAAGACTTCGTCTGAGACAACCATGGCTCAAATGGTTCCAAATGGTCTGTACTATCTTCGCCTTAAAGCTTTGCACCCATCTTCCAATCACCCTGTATATTTTTTCGAAATCCTCAACACTACTCGTTGAGGCGTGATTTTCAGTATAAAATCATTAAGAGTAGCGAGGTCTAGCTAGGTCTCATATCTGGGAAAGTTCGTTTTCTCCGTATTTTCACCCTCGCAGAGTTCATTCTCCCAAAGTTTAGACCAAGATGGCTTAGAATAATTATATTAGTTAGTACCTACTATCATGGCAGCATGGAAGTAGCATGAACTATCCTGTACTATTAAATGAGCATTCTCAATTTTCACCCGAGGCGAGGCTCGGTCGCCCAGGTACCTACTTTAACAAATGATTTCAAAAACATACCTACGCAACAGAAGCAGTAAGTCAATGTTTATTCACTGCTCACCATTTATATACTACTAACTTCTGCCCTCGACTTCATCAGCGTGTTTCTTGTTTATACATAAAATTTCCCCGTACATATAAACTCACAAAAAATACCTTTTTATTATAATATAGTATAAACAAGAAAATAAGACAAAACTACTCCAAACATGATTACATTTTCAAACGTTTAATCCCTTTGAAAGACATCACTCCTCGCAGATAAATGGCATCAATTTACACCGACCAGCATAACCAGAACCCAGATCATCAACATTTTATTTTAATCCAGAGATCTTCAGTTGTATTCCCGCGACAGCTATTAGAAATCTTATTTTCCGCAGGCGAATTCAATAATACGTTGATGTTACTACACTATGTTTTGCGATGAAAGTGGGGCAAGCAGAATGCTAGTTATAAGTTTTCATGTGGATTTCCTTTTGAAAAGTGGCGAGAATTGGATCGCGTATTTAGAGCGGCGGAGAAATGTTTGAGGAAAGCAGTTCAATCGGTTTAGAGGAATTTTCTTTGTGTTTAAAATGCGGTTAATACCAGCCTATTATTGACCCTGCGGGCTAAGACCTCTTCTCATACAAAGAAGGCACGACCATTGTGATCACCACGCTTTCTCGAGACGGCTTCATCATTTCAGACTTATACACTTACAGTTATTATAAGTCTGAAATGGCGAAGCCAGGTTTCCCATTTCAAGTCCAGGTTTCCTCACAATGTTTTTCTTCACTAACGACTGGTTGACACTTCCCGAGACCCAAGAGCTGGTTTTTACCTTGGCCAGAGGCTAAGCATTGCCATACAACGTGGCAATGCGGCCAGTCTCTTGGGTACACTACCAGTCGACAGCGATGCGGATGAATTTTTCGCTCTATATTTTAGTTTGTATATACATGTATTTTGAAAGTTTTTATATTCATTCAGAAAGTACTTAAATTAATTGAAAAAGTCACATTGCGAGTACCAATGTGACTTTTTCAATTAATTTAAGTACTTTCTGAATTAATATAAAAACTAATTAAATAAAAACCCAGATTTGAACCAATAACCTCTTGTATGAGAGGCGAAGCCATACCACCAGGCCATATTATTACGTAGAAAAAAATTACAAGCAATTAAATCCGATATACTTAACTATATGTATCTTGCATGCCAAATCATACAAATATTTTGTTCCTTGTGTGAATCGGTAGTGTAATCCCTACTCCAGAACGTTTATTATATAACTCAGTCACTGTCAGTCGAGACATATTTTGTTCCCAAGATTATATTTTGATTAATTTCATTCCAATCTAAAATTAATCATCAGAATAGTATAACTAACTCGTCCACATCGCTGTCATCGGGTAACTTGCCCAGAAGGCTGCCAGCATTGCCACGTCGAAAGACGATGCAATTTTTTTGCCCAAAAAACATTTACTAGGTCAATTTGCCTAGCCTTTTCCCAACTATATTGGGGTCGGCTTCCAGTCTAACCGGATGCAGCTGAATACCAGTATTTTACATGGAGCGACTGCCTATCTGACCTCCACAACCCAGTAACTGGGTAATACGATACCCCTTGGTAAGACTGGTAGTGAAATTTGGGGCTTCTGGCGACCCGTAACGACTATCCACGAATGACAGCCGGGACAAACGGCTTAACGTGCTTTCCGAGGCACGGAGGAGTCTCGGTATGTAAAAATGGTCACCCATCCACAGACCAACCCCGGCAAGCGTAGCTTAACCTGGTAGATCGACCCATGCGGCAGTTATTACTTAGCCACGAGCACCTCAAAAACATTAACTAGTAAAAAACATTTATATATATAAACATTAGGTACCGATAATAATAAAATTATTATGTATTTTATATATTTGTTTGTTACAGTGAACTCACATTGCTGGAGGGCATGGCGAATTGCGGAGGCTGGAGCGAGGAGCCCATCTCTAAGGTGTGTACACATTTGCATAATAAAATTATACCCATCTGTAACCTGTACACCACTGCAGGGCAGAGGTGTCGTGCATAAACAATAAAAACATGTTACATCCATACTTTACTATATAATATTTATAAATGCGAAAGTAGCTATGTCTGTTACCTTTTCACGCCTTAACTGATTTGGATGAAATTCAGCACACGAATGGACATGACCAGGACATAGATACATTTTTTAGCCAGGTAATTATTACGTTCCCGTGGGACAATTTCCGACCTCCACGCGGGCTAAGCGGAGGAAAAGCTAGTAAGTCAAAGTTAATAAGTCATCTCATGTAAAGAAGGGACCGCTATTAATCATACTAACGAATTTAATTTCATGGTTTCCTCTCGATGTCTACGATTAATTTAAAATGGAATTAATTTGATAAAGTCAAATAGGTAATCTGTAACCAGATTTGAAAATGCAGGACCATAATCTGAATGGTGCAGATCCATGCGTCATGTTCTTGAACGGGCGCCGTCAGTAGTGACTGGTCATCTCTTAGCTGCTACGGCTTATTTTAATTTATTTTTTGTTTTTAATTGTTTTAGTTTTTATATTTTTATTACGCACGCTTTTAATGTGCACGTCTTTCTACATTATTCTCACAATATAATTTCAACATGAATGATACCAATATTTATGACCAATATTTTGATTTAAAAGTGTCCGTGGAGTGTCTTGCCTGTTCTTTGTCCATAGGTACCTACTACGCTTTGGAATGGGCAACTAGCTTCATCTTTCTGACTGACCGAACCCTTGACAATTCAAAAATACCTGTAATTGGTTCATTTGAAATTTTAATATGCTTTGAGTTTTGAGTTTTTGAGAGTCACCGTGACTTACCTATATCTTTAATCTTTAAATATTGAGTGTAAATCTCATTAATTTTCACTATATTTTATTAGACAACTAGTGGCGATCAATCAAATGAACATATCACATTCCACTTCTACTTAGCTAGTCATTAGAATATTATCTTGTATTAAATAATTTACGACGTGAAATCTATTTCATTACGTTGGATTAACAAGTAATCTACTAATCTCTCGAAGTAGCGCGTGCATGCGCGCTGAGAATCTGACGCACTTAGTAGTTAAACACTCACTCACACAAAGAGTTTTGTGTGAGTGAGTCTTATCTGGTTTCTTCCAATAATTTGTGTATATTTTCAAATATATAACGTCTCTCTGCAGACCTAGCCCTCCTCAAATCCCGGTCCCCTGAACAAATGAGGACCCTAATGACTGCAAATTGTGTTAGCATTGCTGAATTCTGGTCTATGCATGAATGAATGAAATGCAGCGATCCCAGCGTGGTTTGACCAGACTCGATTATTCGAATGAACCTTTAGGGGCATGAGGAACAGGGTGTAAAGTTCACTCATCCACCATAGAAAAGGGAGGATCCTCCGACCAGACGGGTGTTGTGTCTGGCGGGCAACTGCCCAACTGTTGATGTCGGATGGTCTTATATATGTCGTTCGCGTGGTAAACTCTAATTGTGCGATGCAGGATTTGGGTGACGTTGTGTTATGTGTCTTTGATGCGTAGTTCGTATGTGGTGGTGTAACCGCTACAAACCCATAGATTTGCACTGTTTCATGGTGTTACAGCAATTGCATATCAAGGAGAAGACCGGGGGACGCGATAATGGTAGGGAAAACGTGCCTTAAGGATATGGAAGTATTTGCGAGCCGTACCGCATATGCATCCTTGAGTAGGAAATGGACTAGTGGAGAGACGGATGATATTTATGTATGGATGGGCATCTTTTAACGACGTCGCCGCCAGATTGGTTAATGTCCAGCTTCACCGGTGCATCTTATGCACTGCTATGCTGTGTTACACGTTGCTGTTTCTTTTGCTGAATTCTGGGCCAAGAAATAAAAAAATGTCTAAGAAATAGAAGTGTCATCTCGGTAGATTAAGAAACTCCAATATAAAATTCAAGTTACCTGGACTCCAAGAAGACTACGTCAATGCAATGAATACATAATCAGGCTGATATGTTTCCACTGCTGTCCTGGGACACCGGCCTCCTCTCGGTAGTCCGTAATCCAGCACGCAGGCCCAGGTAGATTTCAAATGTCTGCCGATTTTTAGTTCTAGTACGCATACCGGTTTTTTCACGATGTTTTCTTTCACCGTTTTGAGAGCAGTGGTGATTAAATTAATTACACAAAGTAAAGCGTATATGCAGTCTCATGCAATTAATGCTTAATGCTAATTTGCTGTTATAAGCAGATGAGACGTTGCTGCTCTCTATCTATCCAAAGTTATGCCTTAGTTAAGGGTCGCTCTTTTTTTCCCATGCATCAAAAAGTATCAATTAATAAAAAATACTATTGTAAAGAAATCATGGATTTCTACAGCCAGTTACATCCATTAATCAGTGCACTTTCTTTCTAATTTCATCAGCCTTTCTTTCTATACAATTACCATGTTCTAAAAATCGTAACAATTGTAGTTCACAAACATTAATTTAGTTAGTCTCGACTCGAACAGTTTGCGTGTCGAAATTAACAAAAACTCAAGAAAACGAGAGCGTGCGACCGACCGGTGATAAATTACCAGAGAAGTGTAGGGTAGATGCACGGATTCATGTCCATACAGGGAGATGAAATTTAAATGACTTCTATTTTATTCATTATTTCAAAAACCGGCCAAGTGCGTGTCGGACTCGCGCACGAAGGGTTCCGTAACATTATCTATAAAAACGGCTAAAAATCATGTATAATAATTGTATGGGAACCCCCCTTAAATATTTATTTTATTCTGTTTTTAGTATTTGTTGTTATAGCGGCAACAGAAATACATCATCTGTGAAAATTTCAACTGTCTAACTATTCACACGGTTCATGAGATACAGCCTGGTGACAGACGGACGGACGGATAGCGAAGTCTTAGTCATATGGTCTTATAAATTGGTCCCGTTTTTACCCCCAAAGGATAAAAACGGGAACCTAAAAAGATGAATAACCCATGAATTGATTTGCGATTTGGTATAATTAAATCAAAGCTGTTATAATTATTAGTACTTACGTTTATGCATTAATGCTTTTACCCGCGTGGATATCAGAAAATATCCCACGGGAACGTACTACCGAAATTAAAAGTACCCTATGTGTTAATCTAGGTTATAAACTATCTGTGTGCCACATCCAAATCCGTTCCGTACTTATCCAGAAAATCAGACAAATGGCCAAAAACTCTTCGTAATTATTTTATTATATACTAGAAGATAGGTAAATGGTCGTTACAGTTCCCGTAACATGCGGTGAAAGACGACCAATTAACGTAGTACCATTTTATTTTACCTAAGCGTTTTAACGTAATAAATTCAAATAACGCCGAAATATTTTTGTATCGTCTTGTATTAATACAATTAATTATCAAATATCCTATAAGTCATTAGCATTTTAAGTACAAATTGAAAAGACGTGGAAATTAGAGGTAACTTCGTATTGTTTTTCTATCAAGAAAATTTTATTATTTTATGTTTCTGTTCCAATCTTTTTTGGAACAGAAACATAAAATAATCATGTAAATAACAATAAATATCATGTAGATACTCAATACTCATCCCCGACAACGACGACGCAAAACGGAGGGTAATAATTTTGACCGGTATGTATGTATGTATGTAAGTATCATAACTTCTAAACTGATCATAATTTGACAAATGAGGTACCTATCATTGGAAGCGTCTTGATCGTTTGCACAATATGACGTCACATATAAGCAATATGTGACGTCATATTCAATTCTAAATGGCGCCCTCTAGAGGACATAAAGTCATGAAACAAATAAAAAAAAAGTGTGTTGCTGGGTATCAAAATATGTAAGGCCTTGACGAGCTCATTACAAATATGTATATAATCATAATTATTGTCTAAGTAAATAATTATGTTGAAATTGTTAAAAACAAGCAAAAGTTAGATTGTGCTACGTACGGCAGGGCGGCGGCGGCGGCGCGGCAGTAAAATTAATACTTAAACAATAAAATCTAAACAAAAATAAATAACGGCTCTGTAAATACTTTAATCATGAAATTATAACCCCAAAATAATTTTAATAAAAAGTAAGTTAAAAACTAAAAAGTAGTCGGGTACTAAAAATCACGCTCTAAAAATTGTGAAACAAGAAAATATTTCAGACAGAAATCAAGACTTTGGTACAAAAGTGGTCGCATGCCTTATACCTTAATTTATATATTTAAGAGTGTCAAGGACACTCTTTTAAATAGGTATGGCACAAAATTAAAATTCTTGTTTCGTACGTTTTAGTGCGTGATTTTTCAGTAGTCGTTTTTAGTTTTTTTTTTTTTTTTATTTTATATCTAAGTCATAAAAATAAAGAATCAAATTAAAGATTGGCAAATTTGCTTTCGGCCCGCTCATCAAGGTCAACGTTGTCAGGTCGCTCGATAGATGGCGTTGGCGTCGAATTAGATCTCGCTATGGTTTCGTTACCGCGCCACACATATAAGGTTCGGAGTTCCGTAGATCTACGAGTCGTACTCTTGCAAGTGAGTACGACTTATCCCACTTATTATATATTACTTAATATTTTTGAAGAGATCGGATCTTTAAGTAGGTTCGATCTTGCATAATGCATTCTTTCCTATAACGTAAAGCTAGTTGTTGTTTAATCAGCGCGCGACTTCGTCTGCTTTAAAGCTACTTGTTGTTTAATCAGCGCGCGACTTCGTCTGCTACATTGGATGAAAAGTATGCTTTCCTCATCTATTCTTCGTTCAGCCGTTTGAGCGTGAAAGCGTAACAAACAAATTCAGTTTAGAATTTATAATATAAGTTAGAAGAAGGACACATCACACTAGCTTCTGCCCGCGACTTCGCGTGGAACTGGACGTCTAATATACACTATATACTAAAATAAACAGCCCTATTTTTTTCTATAAAACTCCCTCGGCCAAATACCCATCGTGTTGCATCGCATCGCCAGTTCGCGCTGTTACTTTTTTTCACGTACCTACTTTTGTTTCTTTTTGTCTCGCCTTTAAATAGCCTATATTGTTCCTTAAGAATTGGGATATCAATCGCAAAAAGAAGTTTTCAAATCCGACTGATAGTTCCTGAGAATAAAAAAAGAAATTGTACCTCTGTTTAACATGAAAACATTTTTTGATAAAATAAAAAGGATAGAAAAAAGGTGTCGCGAGTTTTTGTATAATTATTTATGGCAGACCAGTCAAACCTTGTTTTCAATTACTATTATACAACTGTTTAGGCAGCGCATGCAAATAATTCTGTTTCAAGAGGTATTTCTCTCCGACTTGCTAGACAAAAATTGTGAGAGCTCGGCTAATATGCATGATATAAATATAATTTTCATCCCACCATCTCGGAAAGAGTATTTTTAATCTTCAGTATCTGAGTGGAAAAGCCGTTTTTATTCTCTAGAGGATAAAGTAAATTAATTTAGAACATCGTGTGCACTAAGTTTGTGAATTAAAAAAAACATTAAACCTATTTACTGCTACCTCTATGGTGCCGAATATATCATACAACTTTTTTTTAATTTGTTAAAAACTCAGACTCGGAACCTTCTTGGTGTTCTTTTTTCAATTTGCTTTGTACGCGGTTCTTTACGCGGCATTTTTTCACGTCATTGTTAAACCTTAGGTATATTAAAAACAAGAAACTTGAAAACAAGTGAAAAAACTAAAATGAGTGATTCTAGCGACGAGGAAGTTTGCTTGACGCCAACAGAATTGACTGAAACTGTTAATAATGCGCAAATGAGCTTTCTCCCTCAACAATCACGCGAGAAGTATTTAAAACAGTACGATATGTTCAACACGTGGCGACTAGCAAAAGGAGCCAAAACTTTCTCAGAAAACGTTTTGCTGGCATATTTTATAGAATTATCCGAGAACAAGAAAGCAAGCACTCTATGGAGTACGTATTCGATGCTAAAAGCAACAATAAAGATGAAAAAAGACAAACATATCGATACCTATCCTAAATTAGTGGCATTTTTAAAAAGAGCCTCATCTGGTCATCAACCAAAAAAATCGAAGGTTTTCACAGTATCTGATATTGAAAAGTTTCTTAACGAAGCACCCGATTCCGTATATTTGGCGGCAAAAGTAAGTCAGTTGCACATTCAGTATCTACTTAAGTATATTAATCTCAATTAAATAGTATACTTAGTAGATGTTGATAGGCATAATTATGCGTTCATATCAATTTTATTCATTTATCTACTACAATACTCTTTACGTTACAGGTTGTTCTTATTATTGGAATAAACGGAGCATGTCGAACTAATGAACTAACACAACTTAATGTCAAAAACATTGAGAAACATTCAGATGACTTACTATTAATTAATTTACCTAATACAAAGACAAAAAGAGACCGCAACTTCGTCATTCGCAAGGAATACGTAACGATTGTTGAGAAATATCAAGCCTTACGCCCGCCTAACACTCCAATCAATCGATTTTTTCTACAGTATCGCAATGGAAAGTGTGTTAGACAGCCTATGGGTACTAATAAAATTGGCAGTATCCCACGAGAAATAGCAACATTTCTTGAACTTCCAGAACCCCTGTTGTACACGGGTCATTGTTTCCGACGAACTTCAGCCACACTTTTGGCTGATTCCGGAGCTGATCTGCTGTCCCTTAAGCGCCACGGAGGCTGGAAGTCCAATGCAGTTGTAGAGGGATACATAGAGGATTCCATCCAAAATAAGTCTAAAATATGTGAAGGCATCGTAGGAGCCATTACACTGAAAGAGCCTCAATCGGATCCTTGTACTGGCCCTTCTACATCAAAAATAAGCCGTTATGAAACACCTAACCATCTCCCTCTCTCTCCAACATTCACGCCAAGGGAATCCGATGAATCGGTACAACTATTAAGTATGACAGATAGTTTACCGAAAAACAGTACACAAGTGACTAACACCAATATTACAGTACCAAACAAAAATATTACACTCAATTTAAATAACTGTAGCAACGTTACTTTAAAATTTTCTTAATTATACCTTAGTATTATTTTGTTATAATTTAAAGATTATTCTGTAATACTTACCTGTCATAATGTAGTAATTAATACCTAAACTGAAATAAAAGTGTACCTATCTTGTGATTGTAAACGTTTTTTTTTTTGCATTTAGTCATTTCCTCGCTGAGGTGGAATGAAAAGTTACGTGTTGCACTCGAGTGCAAAGATTTTTCACCTCGTGCTCTTTTGATTCCCTCGCTAACGCTCAGGATTCTAATTTTGAATCACTCGCTGCGCTCGTGATTCAATTTAAGAATCCTTCGCTTGCTCGGTCATCAAAATTGAACACGCGGTTAAAAAGCAACTTTGCACTCTTGTATAACAAATAACTATTTATAGCATAAAGCACTCAGAAATAATGTAGCTTTATACCAGTTTTTTTTTTTTTGAATTGGTTCTGTAGTTTTGGAGATTACACCCTACATAAAAACAAACAAATGTTACCTCTATACAGGGTGTCTCAAACGTAGTGGTCCAAAGGCAAATGGGGTAAAGTGGAGATGGCCACCTATCATTAAAAATTTAATAGTTGGGATATTCTCCACAGTTAAGAAAATTTCGCTAATTTAATAAATTTTCAAGACATTTTACGACTTTTACTTAAAATTTTGACCCTGTGAACACAAGTTTCAAATCTGGCTGTTAAATTTAAATATTCAACACTTTTCTGAGATGTTTTGGTAAAATTAAAAAGTTTTTCGGATTTTTCGACCTTGTTATGCAATCCATTTTTTTTAAAGGTTCTCGTTAATAAGTTAACTAACATAGACATAAGTAATATTTTTGTTTACTAACCCATATGGATGTTGCTTATCCAAAGTAAATATTACTTTATTTTATTTATTAACCTATCTTTATGAAAATTTCCCAGTCTATCAATAATTAAGGTACTTTTCAAAGCTATGCACGTACTTGGTAGTACATTTTTTGTTAAATCTGAGCATAGACAGTTTCGCTAAAGTTTTATAAAAAGTTAGAAAAGACAAGTAAAAATAAAATCTGAAGCATGCAGAGCCACACTGAACGTAAGTAGGAACATAATCTTGTACCTGCACTATCAAGGCATCTTCCAACCAGATCTGAACTCGTCACGTCGAACATTTTGCTCACAGGTTCGAAGAATCAAAGTGAAAGTGTAAAACTTCTTGAAAATTATTAAATTAAGGAAAATTTTCTGAACTATGGAGCTGAGGTTTTTCCAACTTATTTTTTTTAATGATAGGTTGCCAGGTGGCCACCTACACTTTGCCACATTTGCCTTTGGACCACTATACGTTTGAGAAACCCTGTATAATATTAGTATAGTTACCTAGATGTATAACTAGATGAAAAATACAACAAATAAATTATTTATTAGTGAAGCTGCGACTTTAAAGTAACATGACGTGAAAGGTACAGTTATAAAACGTAATAATTAATTATTCATATTCCAGAGTATTTCAATACTTGTCATCAAGCTGCAATGACGTAGTTTTTTTTCCAAAATCTGTAAGACGAGACCGATAACTTATACATATGTATAGATATGTATGTATGTGTGTGTATTATAATTATTTATAATAATATATTTTAGTAAAAAAAATGATTTTTCTTTGTTCCTCTCAAACAGAGCACCTGCCATCTAATCTCTTCACCACCCTTGGATGACTGGTAGAGAATGCCTAAGGCATTAAGTCGGCCTTTGTACTTTTTTATTAGTGTGAAAAGTTTAAATAAATAACTTCTTTTTATCCAGAATCTGCCGTAACGTGGCAGATGTTATGACACTACACGACATAAGAGGCATCATACATTATCCTAGAAAAAAAAAGGACGAGCGCGGCAATTACATACATACACCCAGTTATTGTGCCTCTCACCCTACATTCAGTAAACGTAAAAAACTCAGATACAGTATCACATTACATAAATGATTACGACCAATTTTTCTAAATCAATTCATGAAGAATACAATAATAATAATAATAATTCACAAAACATTGGTAATTTATGCAGACAGGGGCGTGAACTAATTTTCTTAGGTATAATTGACTAATTAGGATACATGCGTTTTTTACACGGAATAGATGTTCCGTGGTTTGAGACCCGCATATAGATTTCTGAAAATTTATGTTGGTGTTTGCTCCCAATAATTTTAAAATATTTGTCCATCTAATACTTACTTACTAGCGAGTACCTACCTACCGTTCTTCAATTTCATTAGTTCGTGTATTTAGTATTAAGATTAACGTCAATGTAAACATATGAACGGATCTAAAAAAAAAACAAATGATAAGTGAATTGTATTCTTTTCGAGGAATAATAATGTAACCGTAATAACAAGATTTTCTTTCCTTCTTCTGTTGGTTGAAGAACAATTTCATTAGTTCTTGTATTTAGTATTAAGATTAAACTTCAATGTAAACATATGAACAGATCTAAAAAAAAAACAAAAAATGATAAGTGAAATGGATTCTTTTCGAGGAATAATAATGTAACTGTAATAACAAGATTTTCCTTCCTTCTTCTGTTGGTTGAAGAAACGGAGAGCAAAAAAATGAGAATAAATTTCGCCTATTAATTCGACTCAAAAACCAAAAGATTTCTAATATATTTTAAAACTTATAGGTAGGTACCTACTACCTACCTACTACATAACGTATAATTAAATCTAACTGAAAAATACTATAAAATGGTGCTCTTATTATTTCCAATTAGTTTCAGAAAGTAGAACAAACGATTACGTACGAAAATTACTAGAAAACTACCATTTCCACTTTGAATGCATCTCTAAAATAACTGGGCTAGGAAATTAAACAACGCTATCACTGTAACCATTTTGTTAGATATAACAATAGGGCACTCAATTACAAACTTACATTCCACTTTCCAAAACGAATAAACCTTTTATTTTATACCTTAGTCCGCTGACATAAAGTTTAGAAAAATAAATCAACGGAAAAACTGCCTGTAAATGTAAGTTAGCAGTTCTATGTCACCTGTCATTATGGTTTCGAGCATAACGTGGGAAAAAATGTGACTGGAGAAAATATTATTAAAATATGTAATCCCTTAGTTTTTCTATCTTCTAAAGGAGCTGAATTGTTGTTTTCTCGGTATTGGCGACCACGGTGGTCTTCGATATTGAAACAGGTACAAAGTAAATGCTCAATTGTCACCGTCACTTAAGAACATATCTGCCATGCCAGAAGCATCAGCGATCTTTGAGACGGCTAAAATGTCTCATGTGCTTGTAAGTACACCGGCAACCATTCTTCAAACCGGAACACCGAACAATTTAACGGTAAAAAAACGTACGGGCATTCATAATCATAATTATTTATTTGCATTAAGTATTGGTACAGTGTTGGTGTTATAGTCAGTAATAAGTTCCTAATACAAAGTCAGATATTTGACATGCAAAACATTACAAGAGTATTTAAATTCTAAAGTATAATATTTATTTATGTTCAATGGCATGCTTTAAATGTTTCTATTATTAATTTTACATACATTAATTATTATTAGATATTATATTAATTTAAAATAGATTATTAACATTATTTATAAATTCATGTATAGAATAAAATCGTTTTTCCAGTAGCCATAATTAACTTTATAAAAAATAAATTATTAGGTAACTCTTTAAAGATTTTTTTGTATTTTGTTATAGATAAGTCCGCACATTATGATAACGGTTATTTTTATACAGAGAACTCCTTGGAGCCCTAGGCAGAAGTATTCTATCTGGATCTCTTCCTTTTTGAGGGCAGCGGTTTTGAGCCTTTTCAAACATGTCAAAGTGCCGTCGGACAAATTTAGCAAATTCTATAATATACATACTGGGTTATGTAAGGACTTTTAATTTGAGCAACAATGGTTTACAAGATTGCCATTGTGGTTTCCGTTGGTGATCCCATGCGTCATGTTCGTGAACGGGTGCACTCAGTTGGAACTGGTACTTCTACGGCTATTTTTTTTTTTGGTTTCGTTTTGCTGTACTCTGGACAGCTATAACCACCATTTCACATATAATTATAAATAATTTATTCCGGAATTAATAAAGTACCATAAACAATTAGGGACTGTCTAAACCACAGAAATACTTTATTATATCTATGGTCTAAACTATGTGTATACAACTAACTAAGTTATATACAAATTAAAATAAAGCGTCGAAAATTTCATCCGCATCGCTGTCGACTGGTAGTGTACCCAAGAGACTGGCCGCATTGCCACGTTGTATGGCAATGCTTAGCCTCGTGGCCAAGGTAAAAACCAGCCCTTGGGTCACGGGAAGTGTCAACCAGTCGTTTGGAGATTTCATTGAAATTTCTATAGCCGTGGGGTCCGAGTGCTCATGGTATGTCATGAGCACTCGGACCCCACGGCTTTAGGGTTTCAACCCCAAATATACTTATTATACTTTCGCCACTTGAGGTTTTATGCAGCCGCAGCGGCAGCGCCAGAACAGCACGCTGAGCCAGGAAGACGGGATGGCGCAAGAGTATCGACACATGTTGCGTCCCACACTAATGGCCTTTTTTTTTTTTTTTTTTTGGTTGGGAAATCATCAAATGATGTCTCCCGCTTTGGGTGGAGCGGGAGGGCGTGTCAGACTCTTACTGACTAAAACCCACCCGTGTTCCTTCTGTTGCCTGTGCAATGCCAGGGGGCCACGGTATCCCTTTCGGACTTTCCCGCAACCCCGGCAGGCAATGGTCTCATTGGACCCATTCACTCGCTGACACTCTTTGAGGCGCGCGTGGAACACAACACGCCGTCGAACTGGGCTTGGTCCTTACCAGACGGCGAGCTACCCATTGCTCACCGTCCGCAAGCCCGCGCCTACGGTGGCCGGGAATCGGCAATAGATTCCCGACGCCCAGGGCGTCTCCTCCTGCGGCGGCTAGGGGCGTGAGGGCGCGAAAGTTGCCTCTCCCTCACGCGCTCCGCCTCCTCCTTTGCGAGCATTACTGCTTCGCAGAAGGAGGTGACGGCCTCCCATGCCCTCTCGCTCCGTACCATGGCCTGGACCAGGGCCGGACGCGAGAGATCCCCGCCACCGATCGCCTCCACGAGGACACCGCGGTGCTCTGCCCAAGCCGGGCATACTCAACCGTATGCTCCACCGTGTCCTCCGGGCGATCCACGCAGTGATGACACCCGGGCGTTTCCTCCCGCCTTATCCGAAACAGGTACCTCCTGAAACAGCCATGTCCGGTGAGGACCTGTGTCAGGCGGAAGGTGAGGACGCCGTGGCGCCTCTCCAGCCACTCCTCAAAGAGGGGACTTATCGCCGCAATAGTGGCGTGCCCACACACTAATGGCCTACCCACCTTCCATGGAAATAAAGACATGCCGACCGGTCTCTTGCCATCATCGCGTGCCAAGCAATTAGGTTCTAATACAGCTGGAACGCCGACGGTGAAGAGCTCGTCGGATGATGTCATTAATGTTCGCGTGCCGCGCTAAGCGACCCGCACTTCGGCTGCAAGACAAGCCATGGTGTCCGAGGCTTTGACAACTTTGCCATAGTGACAGCGATGAGGAGAACAACAAGGAGCTCCTAGTCGCAGGGATGCAGCGATGCGGAAAGTAGTGTTAATGAACAAAGTGCCTAAGTTCGATAACGGTAGTGCATGAAGCCACAGGCCCGACTCCCACTTACCCACAGCCAACAGGCGCGCACGCTCCGCAGCAGTAGCAGATGTGTCAAGTAAATTGTTCTGTACTACTCTGCAGAGCGGCTCATCCCACCGTCTCTGGGAAAATGGATTGTCCGGTGGATCTGAATTCGGGCAAGCGAGTCTTCAGGCATCCATAGCCTCGGTGAGGCACGGAACAACAAAATTAATCAGTGTGGGGGCTAGGATTTTCCTGATTAATTTCTGAGTACCGTGGACCGTGGAAGGCGGAGTGAAGCTGGTAAACTAATACTGGAAATTTTGCGGACGCCGAGGCCTCCCATACGGATAGGAAGAGTAGCTTGTGCCCAGGCTCGGTCGTCCATAGCCACATTTAAGATCGAAGTTAATGTAATGTATGTTAATGTATGAAGATAATTGGGTTTATTTTGTCTAAAAGATGAGTGTGTTTCCATAAATGAGAAGCGCGAAGGAAAAATGTTAATTTAGAGCCGAAACAGCAGTAACGAATTAAGGTTATGGCTGCTCCAAATTAACATGCATTCGGCATGTTAATTTGGAGCAATCTTTCCGAAACGTCATTGAAATTTTTAATTTTTTCTTTAATAAAAACGGGAAAAGAATCCTTAAAGATAAGTGACCCAAGCAGACGGAGAGAGCTTTTTTCAATGATTTTGATTTCCAGGGCTACAAAATAGTAATAAATTAATAGTCATTATAAATTATATTCCTAAGACTTACGTGCCTGAACTAGGTAATCCTGTGTTTCAGGATAAAAAAAAAAAATGGTGTTAATAAAATAAGTGATAGACATAATTTTAATACTAGAAATAAAGATAAAATAGATCAACCATTTTTCAGACTATCTAAAGTAAATACATCTTTTATGGGGTACTGTGTTAAATGTTACAACAGAATTTATAATAAATAATTTTATAAATAAATAAACATTTATTTCTCTTCCACAAAGGCACCTTAAAAATATAAATATCAATATCTGATAAATCCTTTGTGGGAGACTGGTATCTGCACTAGGAAAACCTGTCACACAGATTACCAGCCCCCCCCCCCAAAAACAGTGTTGCAAGTGTTGCAACCCACAGTACAGACAGACAGACAGTATTTACATACAATTTTTCCATTTTCTACCTTTGGTAGGAGAACACAACTAAACAAAAACAAATAAAAGAAGATAAAAAACATTAATACAAAAATTAAATTAAATTAAAAGTTATTTTTGAAGAGTGTGGAACAGTGATGTGGTGTGGTATGGTATGGAGTAGTGTAGTGTCATGTCGTGTGATGTAGTGTGGTGTAGTATAGGTGTGGTGTGGTATGTTGTAGTGTAGTGTCGTGTCGTGTGATGTGATGTAGTGTGGTGAGTGTGGTAAGGTGTGGTGTGGTGCAGAGCGGTGTGGTGTGATGGACAGGCTGAAAACACATTTATCTTAAAACAATAAGGAGGCTTTCAGTGCTATCGTAATCAAGGTTCAGTAAATACGTGGTGAGAACTTGCTTGCACTTTGCTTTAGTAAGAGGGTATATTTTTAAAATAGAGTTTATTTTATTGTATAAATAACTGCCAAGGAAATCAAAGTTGCGGCGCGAAAGACTACTTTTACATAGTTGAGTAGAACATACATTTGTTTTAATGCGTTTATGAGCGTTTAAGGATGGGTTGTAATTCAGAGTAGAATGTTTACGCAAGATTGTTTGAAGGATAAACAGTTGCCGAACAGTAAGAACCTTGCACTTATCGTAGAGTTCCGAGGTAGGGTGAAAAAACGGTAAAGCATTGGCCACCTTTAGGACTGCTCTTTGTGCTCGCTCGATTTTAATCATAAACGATTTAGGGGCCCCACCCCAAACAGAGATACAATAGTTTAGTACAGATTGACAAAGAGCAAAGTATACTGTCTTAAGAACTTTCGCATCTGCAACACGTCGTAGTCCTTTAAAAATGAAGATAAGCTTCCTAACTCTCTTGGACAAGAGGTCGATATGGGAATTAAAGTTTAGGTTTTTATCTATAGTCACACCGAGGTACTTGAGAGAGTCCACTTTTTCGAGCTTTGGACATGAGCACGACTGGGAAGAGCTGTTGTTACATGAGTGGGCCGTGATATCTAATAAGGGATTTTGAGTGAGGTGAGAGTTTGTAAGTGTAAATGTTATGTATTTAGTCTTATCTGTGTTAAGTGAGAGCAAGTTGTTGTTTAGCCAGGTCATGACTAGCGAGAAACCCATCTGAGCAAAGTGGTACACTTCCTCCCAAGTATCACCATAGAAAAGAAGAGCCGTGTCGTCCGCGAATGTAATAATCTTACAATTAGTAAGGTTTAACTGGCAAAGGTCATTTATGAAAATTAAAAAGAGGGTAGGCCCTAAAATACTCCCCTGAGGAATACCGATATTGACCTCACAGTCATCACTCAACCATTCATCGACTACAACACGTTGAGCTCTGCCGCTCAGGTAACTTTCGAACAATTTTAGCTGATCGCCACGAATTCCGAGGTGCTCAAGCTTCTTCAGTAAAAGTGACGCAGAGACTGTATCAAAAGCCTTCGCCAAGTCGAGGAAAATCGTAAGGACCTTTTTCCTCTTATCCAACCCAAAAACTATGGTATCAGTAAGTTGATGTACAGCATCGCTTGTTGATCTGCCTTTACGAAAACCATATTGATTATCCGATAACAGTTTGTTTGTCTCTAGATAATTGGTTAATTGCTTGTTAATAACTTTCTCAAGAATTTTGGATAGTGTAGGCAAAATGGATATTGGACGGTAGTTATTGACACAGGCCCTGCTACCAGACTTGTGAATTGGGTGAACTAGGGATTTCTTGAGATCCGAGGGAAATTCACCAGTGGAAAGACAGATGTTGCAGATAAACGCGATAGGATCAGATAATAGGTTACAGTATCTTTTAAGTAATTCACTGGGAACGTCGTCACACTTTACGGCACTAGTGGTTTTCAGAGATGCTAAGATGATTTTGATCTCATCCACATCAGTGGGCAGAAGGACAAAAGAGAAGAGACAAGGTGGTAGAGAAGAAGTCTGGTATGAGGCAGGGTCAAACCTTGCGATAGATCCCGCTAAAGACCTACCAATCCCTACAAAGAAATCATTAATCTTATTGACAGAGTTCCTGGGCTGATTTGGATCAATTAGATCCATGGGTGGACTTTTCTGCTTAGTGGTGTAAGTAATTGTTTTGATGGTGTCCCACAACTTCTTAGTGTTCCCCTGACATTTTGAGAGTTCAGCCTTATCATACTCTTGTTTAACTTTTTTTAGAATGTCATTACAGAAATTGCGATAACGTGTGTAGGTAATTTTCGTTACTTCGTCATTTGGATGCTTTTTAGACTTAAGATGAAGATTGTCTCGATTTCGCATGCAACGTAGCAGTCCAGGAGTAATCCATGGCTTAATTAATCGCTTACGTCTCGGAACAGTTATCTTTTTAGTACAAGTAATCATCAAAGTGGTTAGGGTCTTAAGGAAGAAAGATACAGCTTCATTGGCCCTATCTAAAGAATAAATACTGTCAAAATCAACAGTTTTAATTTTCTCGTCGAGGGATGGATAATGAATACGTCTTATTGTTTTTGAAAGACGGTGTGAGGAACTTATATGAGAAAGGCTTATAATGACGCTGTAGTGGTCGGTTAGAGTTGTATGGGCAACAAAACATTTCACCGAAAGTTTTGCCTTGACAATTACGTGGTCAAGGCATGTTTGAGAATGGGTGGGGATATGGTACGCAGGCAACATTCCATGAGAGGCTAACAGATTAAGGTAAATTTCCGCTCTTGCATCCGCAGAAGAAAGCGCTATGTCTATATTAATATCGCCAGTAAGGAAAATATTATTGTATGACGATAAAGTTAGTAAAATATCATTTAGTGATTCAAGAAATTTAGAGACATTTCTTTCTCCCGGGGGACGATAAATACACAGAACCACCGTTTGCGAATTGATAATGATAATCAGACAATTGCCATCTACAAGCGATGGTTCCAATATCTTATAGGTAAGGGTAGATTTGTAATAAACAATAACGCCCTCGTTTTGCGTCCTGTTAGCATGTGTGTTTGCGAACTGATAACCACTTATGAGTGGAATAACCGGTGTCCGAGATATCCAACATTCCGTTAGAATGATCACATCCCAGTCAATTTCTGATCGCTTGATGAGGGTTTGCAATCCTGAAAAGTTTCGGTTAACACTTCTAATATTTTGTACAATAATATTCAAAGGGGAATTCTCGGTATAAATTAAACTGGAGCAGTCATCAATATCACAAGTCCTAGAGTCAGCGACCGATAACTCATCCAATTCATTATTAATTGATAATTGGGAATTATGATCGAATTTTCCGTAAATGCATAAATGTTACTTTCATAAATCTCTGGTGTAAATATACAATTTTAATGGGTACAGTTGCTAAGTGGATATACAAGCCGTGAGAGAATGCGTTAACATGAGCCTTGGATGTAGTATTGTGCGTTCTAAAAGAAAGATGAGTGTAGAGTTTGATGATATGTTTAGTGGAGTTTGCGTAAATACAGACAAAAATTAATGAAACGTTAACATGCGTATGAGTTGTAAAAGTGAAGTTAAAAAGTAAACAATAAATTATTAAAGTTATAACTAAAAATGGTAACAATCTTGTTTTGGCTAGTTTAATCATTACGGCGGATAGTCAGTGTTGCCCTCTAAGATTTGTGAGATCAGATTCGTTATCAACTCGAACTTGTTTCTGTCCTTCGGCTTTACGTAGGAATATCCGTCCGTGTGCTACCCAGCAAAATGTGTAATGGTGTTCTTTGGCAAATTGTCTGCACAAATAAAAAAGCTTCTTCGCGTTTGCAGTTAGAGTTTCCGCTACGTATATCGGTATCTGTGGCCCTTTTATTTGTAGGTGGGAAGTGTTTAGTTTGCTGCCCTTATTGACCTGGTTGAACTTTTTTACGGAAGCTAACATACTTTCTTTCATTATTTTACTGGTAAAATCAACGATTATAGGTTTAAAACCGTCTGTTTTGGTTTTCACTCGGAAAATATCACGGATACCTGTTTTTTCCACGTCTACATTGACGGTTTTTCCCACGTTTTTAATTATGTTGATCAGATCTTCTGTGGTCTCCTCTGTATCTTTTATTGGGATGTTCCGTATCTCAATAGTTGAACCTTTCAAACTTCTTTCCATAGATTCTAATTTATTTTCAAGCGATTCTATGTATTTTTGGTTTTCGCGCCGTTCATTTTCTAATTTCGCTACATTTGCAATTATGTCGTCGAACTTATCGGAGTTAAATTCCACTGACTTACGCAGTTCACGGTATTCCTGTCGTATCTCGTTCACGCTAGTTAGTACTTGGTCGATCTTATTATTTTGAGAATCAGACCAAGTTTTCAATGTACTGATAATCTCTGTTTTGAAGGACTGCCACTCCTCTTTATATTCTTGGTCGTGTTTCCGTTTAGGTACTCGCGTACCTACATTTGTTGAGAAGTCACTAAGACTAACTTCATCAAGACCGCAAGTGGGAATACTCGGTTCAGAACCACCGTGGTATGGGGAGATCAAAGCTTCCGAGGAGGTCGCTACTTGCGGAGGAGTACGTCGAAGCGGCATATTTATTCACTCGAGCGCCGCAAACTTGGACGAGTACTCCTGGTGCTAGGTGACAGTTGCGCTCCTAGTGCGTGCGCACCGGTACGGTTGGTGGGCGGTGACTGTCCCGTTGCGTGCGCGCAAGTACTGCAGGTGATTAGCGACGAGGGGCGTGGTATTGACCTTATTGGCTAATTAGTTAATTACTCACGCATTTGTTGCATAGAGATAGCTTATGTAGGTGATGCTCGTCGCACACTGGTTACTCCTGGCTTCGTATTGCTTATGCGCGCCTGGTACTTGCACGAATTTTTGGTATTTGATTTTAATTATTTAAAATAATATTTTGACAATAAAATAAACTTAAAACACGTCTGTACCGCACAGAGACCCGAGGGGAAGGGGAGACCCGAGGGGAAGGGGATTTTCTAAGAGTGTCATTTGAGTTTATTGCCAGTTATTCTCCATAGGTACCTACAATACCTACTACGTTTTGGAATGAAAGCTTCATAATTCTGACTGACCGACTCCTTGACAGTTCAAAAGTGCCTGTAAATGGTATAATGAAATAAATGATTTGAGTTTGAGATAAGTAGTACAGATTTTATAAAGGACATTGCCCATTACGGATGTAGGTATTCTTAAACCAGACATTTTTATCACTTGTCTAATCAATAAAAACTTTTTCACAAAAAATAAAACCGACTTCCAAAAAAAACACTACAAAGTGAAAAATAACTTTGATTTCGGAAGTCGGTGTCTTTGGGGTTTTATTTTCGTTTTTTTGACACCGACTTCCGAAATAAAAGTTATTTTTCACTTTGTAGTGTTTTTTTTGGAAGTCGGTTTTATTTTTTGTGAAAAAGTTTTTATTTTTCACTTTTTAGTTGTGGTACCTACACAAAACCCCCACAAAAATTTGAATACCCATTACCTGCTATGTAAATTACCTACAGTGACAGGAACTATTAGAATATCGTCCACATATACTAGATGGGAAAAATACGTATTATTGAAGCTAACTCAAAAACCCCTCATCAGATCTTGACCAAATTTATATGGGACCACTTCTGAAGTATGCCCTACCAAACAAAAAATTTTTTATCAAAATCAATTCATAATTGGCGGAGTAATCGCGTAACAAACATACAAAAAAAAAAAAACATACAACCGAATTGATAACCTCCTCCTTTATGAAGTCGGTTGAAAAATCAATGTAAATACTATTATGTCGTACGAATGACAGAGACACAATTTATTTTTATAATTATTCACGCACATCAAGTTTCACAAACAAACATTCAATAATTCTCAATTGACTAATACGATTCTACATGATATATTATGTGTTACCACACCCATAAAGCATCGTGCTTGTTCACTTAAAGTTCAACGGCAATAATTACTTAACTTTATGAGCGTGGAATACTGTGATTGATAGTCGTTTATTTTAATGACCTTTTAACAGCCTATGTAGGGTACTTTTAGATTCGTTCCAATACGTCTTATAGAATGATGTTACAAAGAGTGTTACGGTCTTGCTGTGCATCTTAGTAGGTGCAGCACTAGTCTATAAAATGAAAAGAAAAAAAAATTCAAGCCTTAATTATCATTTTGAAAAAAAAAATTTTTGCTCCTCGTTGGTGCAGTGGTCCCAATCGCTACTGCAGAAGCATACTTGGTACTATCCCCGGGTCAGGCAAATGTTATTGGGTTTGTCCATGAGTAATTTCTCAGTAGCGGCCCGGTTGATGGCAATAGGCTCGCCCTAATTACATGGGTCTTACACATAACTGGTGAAATGTGGGTGTACACCTCTGGCTAAACCTCAGAGGACACAGAAGGAGGAGGAAGAGTGAATGTTATACTTATGTGTAATTACAAAATCAATTTCAAACTTATATTCTCATTTTGAACAAACATTTTTTTTATTTTTTGTTGACATTCCGCCTAATGATTACATCCATTTCTACTACCTTCCAGTCGTCAGTTAAATATTGAACAACAAACCGTAACCAGCTTTCCATTCGTAATACTCCGTACAATTACCGTCCGTTTCCGAGCAGCTACCGACCACCGACAGATTGTCATCTCCACACTTATTTGTTACTGTTTTATTCATAACATACGGAATTTATGTTTTTTATTTTATTTTGTCGTGTGGTCTAAGTGGTAAGATGCTGACTTTGTGCGTAATTATACGCACATGATTTTTCTCTAGGGTCTGCTCTCGTTGGCAATTCATTGCATAGTGGTGAAGGTAAGTATGGAGGTTATAGATAGTGCAAACCACGACGACGCGCCCCACTCCGCTCCGCTCCGTACTAAAGTACAGCTTACTGTACAGTAATTGCGGAGTGGGGCGCGTCGTCGTGGATTGCACTATCTATAACCACCATATTTACATCCTTGCACCACTATTGTGTATCTGTTCACCAGTCTCACAAATTCATGCTTATGTAATTATAGTGATTTTACTTGTGTTACACTGTACGTCATTTGTTCCGTTATTAATTCGACTTATTAGTTGATTACCACGAATGTACTCACCCGAAACCGACACTTTTAAATTATATTATATTTTGTACAGGCGATTCGCACGAAGTTTTTTATTTTTGGGCGAATCGACAACTCCAGATATACATATTAGACAATTGGCACCTTTTGAATTGTATGCAATAAAGTTAATCTTAACTTTACTGCATACAAATTAAACCGAATTGTGCATTTTTAAATTGCGTATTTTGGAGTAGTCGATTCGCCCACAAAATTTATAAACTTCGTGCGAATGGCCTCAAGAACAAACAATATTATTTAAAAGTGTCTATTCGCCCATTTCTGGCGAGTAAATTCTTGCGTATCAACCAATAAGCCATTTATCTCTTTAGTTGAAAACTTAAGCTTCAGTAGTAGGTAGCTAAAGTGAAGTAGTTGACCAGTATTTTTTTTAACGAACCCTAATAACCTTTTAGCTGAACTGGAAACACAATGACCTAAATAGGTGACGCCTGGTAGAAGTAAGTACCTATTTTAAAACAATTATTCACACATGACCTGATAAGAAAATTCTTGGTAACCTATTCACTGCTATCTTAATTACAAGACGGTTACTCACAGACGACAGAACTTAACCTTTGAAGTCCTTACGTCCTTTGTGTTAAAAATATAGATCGTAGATAATAATCAAAAATTACAATCGGTAGACAGAAACATAAAAATTAGATTAATGATCCTATAATCGATTTAAAATCAAAACGATCTAGATTGCAATCAAGATTATTAGAAACAGATAATAAAATAAAGACAACAATGCACTAATTAAAAACGTCTGCGCTAAATTGATTAAAAGCTTGGACTGATTCAGTTCTATTTAAAAATGTTCCTTGGAAACCTGTTTCTAAGTAACCTTTTTGCTTTGACAAAACTCTAGAAAGCCCGATTTTTTTTTGTACCCAACTATCAGGACCTGGTTCTCTCTGCCAAGGGACGGCAAATGGTTATTAACGTTATGATTCTTAGCGTCCATCCTCAGACTATGCACAGATGAGAGGAAAGGATCACCACCTAACGTAATGGGTCACTCAAAGAATACCCTATCACTTCCTTCCTACATAAGGTATTTGACCCAGCTATAGAGACTTCTTATTGTTTGTTTCTGATCTTGAACAGAATCTACAAGTAGCATTTTATCCCCCAAGCATCGTCACATCGACCTGTCCTGTGCTTATTGCATCCGGCGGATTTCTGTGACCTAAGCAGCATTTAGAAGTCGATTATATCCTTTAAGACGGCATGCATCATAGACTACCAACAAAACTACAAATACTTTATTTTTATATTTCTCTCTCTCACTGATGAGGATCGTGAATAAGTTACACATTGCCAACGGTTTTTCTTCATCTGTTACGATCAGTGGTGTCCTGGGGGGTGTGGCGCTGATAGATATCTCCAGTTGCTCGGATATTTGATCCGACCACCGTTGTGGGCATCGGCCTCTAGGTATTTTACCCTCTATTTTTCCTGTCATCATTAGACGTTCTATATAGTTGGTACCTCTGCGGGCAATGTGGCTAAAGTATCTCACGATACTTTGCAGTCAGGTTGAAGACAGTTCTCATGCTTTCTCTGGTTGTTTAGAGATCGAGACATTCATGCAGTGGGCGGTCCATGGTTATCCTTAATAGGCGGCGCCAGCACCACATTCATCATTAATTATTATACTCCCAGCCATTTTCAACAGTAGACTTTTACGAGCTATCTCCCATAACTTGAACCACAACCTACACAACTGGACGTAAACGTGGTCCGTTTGTTGAACTCAATATTACTTTCTTCAGACAATTAACGACTATGATGCATTTCTGAATTACTTATGTAATTTAGTTTTTAGTGTTATATTGTTAACGTTAGCTAAAAAGTGATTTACTTAGTGATTACGAGTTGTTTGTAGAAAATTGTGCATTTTTATTATAGATTTATTAATGGACCAGTACATAATAATATGTTGTATAGTCATAGCAGTTATAGCCTAGTGTTGTGACCGTCGGACTGCCAAGTCATAGGTCTCGAGTTCGAACCCAAGGCACACACATCTAACTTTTCTGATTCATGTGCCTATTGTATAATTATGACTTGCTTCAAAAACGGTGAAGGGAAACATCTTGAGGAAACCGGTATGCCTGAGAGATATTTTTCGGAAGCATGTGAAGCCAAGTCTGAGGCTCATGGGTGGCTTTAAAACTCTGATACCAGATTATTCACTAACCTCACGAAAAAAAACAAATGAGAAGACTATTCTGTTTAAAAAAAATAGATTTCTCAACATGTTGCTTCATCATAATTCAGCCGAAAGACTTCCACTACTGGACATAAGCCTGTCCCAAGCATGGGCACACTACATCCAGTCCGTTGCTTCTCGCATACAGCTGATTTGTGCGACCTTCACCAGGTCATCGGCCCACTTTTTGGGGAGGCCCTTCAACCCACGCTACCGGCTATTTCGTAATCTTTTATTGATGACCATTGTACATAATTATTATTACTGTTATTTCTTAGTGTTATCCAGAAGCTCAAAAGTCTGACAACCAGTTTAAACTGATACAGTTCGCTTCAAATAACTTTGCCGCTCTGAAGTTAGGTTGCGCAAGCGCGCTATTTTTTTTTTTTTTTTTTTTTTGTTTGGCATCTCGCTGTTGATGCTCAGATTGAGGTCGCAGCTGCTTATCCGGACATTCCTGTGGTCCCCTCAAGCAGCTAAACTCAAAGCCTCCAGGGGCATAAACTAGTCTAATTAATATTAGGCGAGCGCTCGCTAAGGGCACCCCCTGTGGAGTACGAACCTCGGCTTAGAGCGTCGCTGGGGGGAGGACAGCAAGATGGGACAGGCTGGATCAAACATAGATTATTATTAATCGGGGAATTGAAAGCTACAGGCTCAGCATCGACGCAGGCTGGCGCATCGTAGAGCAAGGTCGGGGGTGCGCGCTGACATGCGCGCTACAGTTTTATAAGTAAGCTTGACTACTGCACAGTCATTTGTAATATACTTCAGAGCGGCAAAGTTATTTGACGTGAACTATAACTGGGTTGTAGCGGTCAGACGGCAGTAGTTTCATGTGATCGGCTTTTTACCTACAGCTGGTTTAAAGTGGAAGAAGGTACTAGCTGGAAAAGTAGGTATATGATAAGTTCTGTTTAACGGTAAAGGCGTACATATACGGGCCACTAAAATTGTGCAATTCTTAGCAATTGTGGTTATTTATGACGTCTCGCAAAACAGAGCTGTTATCTACTATGATGTCCAGATTGTAGCAATTGCTAAAGAATTGGGTAATTTTATCTACGCACCTAAAAGGAAAGACAATTAAAAATTATTGCATTTGTCATTACGTTATTTCTACATCTTGACTGGATAGAACGCATAGGGCAGTAAGCCTTCTATGTTGTACTATTTGATTGCTACATAAATAACTAAATTATGGTTACCTATTAGAGAAATATGAAGTCATAAAAACACCGAGCCGTCACCACTTCCTCATAAACCGTACATTTCCTCAAAAATCTTAGCTAATTAATCACCCATTGAATCATAAATCGTTATCTTAATTAATCATCTATTTCACGTAATTATGATATAACTCAAAATGTAACTTTGTACGAAGTTATTACAACATGAGAATTTTTGTTTAACATTTGTAACTTTAAGTTTATTATGTTTATTTTGTCTGTGCCTCTCCAATGGTGCGAATTTTCTGTTGTATATGATGACCATATAGGTGTTAAAAAGAAAACATTTTTCTGCATTTTCATTTTAGGAAAAAAAAGGGCAACGTTGCATAAAACAATTACACATTTTTTCTATTATAATCAAAAAATTCAGTATGGCGGGTTAAAGAAGGGACATACTTATAGGGAGTGTAATGTTCATTAAAATGAATAACATTTTCTAAAGGACGAACTCTGGAAAATGAAAAAACAAGTTTGACTAATTTGAGTACCATCGATATCAAGATTTACAAATAGTTTTTTAAATCACTGTACAATCGACTATACTACTGTCTCATTGGTCTCATGGTCGCAAGCGCTACAGCTGAATATGAGGTCCTGGGTTCGATTCCCAGTTCGGGCAGTGTTATTACCTATTTTAACATAACTGGCGTAATCTTAGGTCGTACTATAGGTAAAGAAAGAATGAAAATACATTTATTTGGCACAACAAGCAAAGGCACACAAGTAGAAAGAGAAAAAAAATAAGATAAAAGAAAAGAATACAAAATAAAAAGTGTAAAAACTGCGTTGCATGATACCAGCAGGAATGTGTGCCTCGCGGTACAGTTCGCGGTAGGTACAGTTCTACCTAACTTCTATTAAATGAGTACAGTTGTCGATATTTTTGGTTATTAATTTATAATTTAAATTATGTTTAGTGTTGCGTAATGTAAATAATTTTCCATACTATTAAATAGTTTTTTTTTCTTTCTAATTGAACAGACAGCTGTGCTGCTGGGGAGTTTGTTGCGCCACTTCTTCTTCCCAGCTAAAGCACTAGGAAGTTGTGAAGAGTGGGCGTTTTGTGGGACTGTCTTAAGTAACTTTCACGTTCGAAAAGTGCTGATTCTCAGCCTAGTTTGAATAAATGACTTTTGAATTTTAACCCTTTGGAGTTTAAATGCGTGAAGTAATGTAGACTATGCTACTATAGTACGTATGCCTTGGACTCGCATCTGACATCAGTGTGCAACAACAGACAGCTCAATAAACACCATGTAATATTTATTGCCAAACATTACATCACCTAACAACTCAATTCTCTATCTCTAAATACACACCACAATTTTACAACACAAGAGTTATTAGGTAGAAAATGCCCCATAATAATAACACGTTAGGTCAGGGCAGCACATGAGATGGGTACGTTCAAAATACGTGTAACGTAACTGTAATAATACGTTACATTTTGAGAAAGTGTTTCGACGTCGATTTTTTAATTATATAGCACTCGTTTTTACTTACATAACAGGAGCTCGTGGCTAAGTAATAACTGCCGCACGGGTCGATCCGTCAGGATAAGCTACGCTTGCCGGGGTTGGTCTGTGGATGGGTGACCATCTTTACGTACCGAGACTCCTCCGTGCCTCGGAAAGCACGTTAAGCCGTTGGTCGCGGCTGTCATTCGTGGATCTTTGACAGTCGTTACGGGTCGTCAGAAGCCCGAAAGTCTGACAACCAGTCTTACCAAGGGTTATCTTATCACTCAATTACTGGGTTGTGGAGGTCAGATAGGCAGTCGCTCCATATAAAATACTGGTATTCAGCTGCATCCGGTTAGACTGGAAGCTGACCCTAACGTAGTTGGGAAAAGGCTAGGCAGATGATGACTCGTTTTTACTTACATGAACGAATTTGATTGTAACCTATGACGTGCCAGATTTGAGAGCTGGTTTTTTTGCTCGTAGGGTAAGATATTGCTATTTCTTGCCAAAAGTTATGCTAGTAAGAGACGTAAGAGGTTCGAACTGTCAAACTTTAGGATTTTTATTTTGGAATTACAATTTCTTTTAACTTAACAGACAGAGACATGTGCTGAGGAGTTTGTTGCGTTAAGATACTGAAACTCACTCTAATAATAAATTATGATCTTTTATGGTGCATGCTCTCAGCTTAAACGCTAGGAAGTTGTAAAGGATGGAAGTTTTAGGCGCTGTCTATTGTAACTTTTGCCCTTTACCTCTTTATGTACCTCAAGGTTTGTGACGGCATCTACAACGCCACATGCAAACTTCACATCACACTGACATCATTCAAAATCATGTGACGCGTGATTATCATAATATATACAACATCCCGACATCAAGCGTTGGGATAGAAGATCCTCCCCGGCTGGTCGGAGGATCCTCCCCTTATGAGGCCCTTTCTATGGCGGATGACGAACTTTTCACAATGTTCCTCATACCTCTTTAGGTTTCCAGAAACTGCGTGTTACTTTAGTCTGTATATCATTATTGAGGTCATCGTATTTTAACGAAATTTTGGGCCATGTTATCTTAGATTCGTGATTGGAGTAATTTTAATTTTAATTAAATGTAACAGCACTTTACTAAACACAGTTTCTTATCGGTCATTCTAACCTCAATCTACTTATTGTCTCGCTTTTGTTTGAGAATTGATGACAATCTTGAAAATCATCTGAAACTAGTCACCCGGATTCTAAATTAAGCATTAAGTTGAGAACTATAGCAATCTGCCTAGCCTTTTTATCCGACCACAGTGAAGCAAAAAGGAGGGTTATGATTTGACCGGTATATATATATGTATGTTTGTTTATCTAATAGCTCATAACTTCTAAATTACTGATTATAATTTGACAAATGGGGTATCGTTGGAACCTTCTTGATCATACGCTGCGCGCTGGTTAGGTGACGTCACATTAAACCCAATAAACATACACACATATAACCTCAAAATTATTTAAATATAAAGTAAGTTCAAAAACTGAAACCCGTCTACTGAAAAATAACGCTCTAAAAAGTATGAAACAAGAAAATATTTCAAACAGAAATCAAGACATTCGTACAAAAATGGTCAAGGTAAAGCCATGGTCGAATGCCATTATAATTTTGTAGTTAATACCGTATTTTATATGCGGAATTTCTTTGCAAAAACGTACCAACCAACTTTGTTTTCATTTGAATTTCGCGGGCTACATAGAAGGTAATGTTACCACAGATGAAAACTATCTGTGATGCTACTCTATTGATGAACATAAGCAGAGGCTGTGATGTTGAATTTAAATGAGTCAATCAATCAACTTTAATGACTTTCAACACAATTTGGAAGTCTACCTTCCGAATATAATTATGTTGACAAAAACTTTTTTTCCTTCAGGTATATTATTAAAAAATATAGGACACGTATTTTTTTCTTTTTTTACGTAATCTAGTGATTACGGCAATACATCACTCCCCGGTAGATTTTATACTGACTTGAGACGTAGCGAGCCCCACTCCTCAACTTTAATGCGTTTTATCTAAACCATTTTTTATTAATATGATAAAGCAAAAAATAAGTGTCTAATATTTTTTTTAGTATCTGACTGACGGACTAAATAGTTTTTTTTTTCCCCAGTCAACATATCTTGTAAGCTCACAAAACAAAACACAGGTCTTGTAAGTAATAAACTAGAGAGTAGATAAGAGCTTCTGCCGTATTCCCACTACTAATGTTAATAATATGATAGGACGCCATTGTTAGCGAGATTAAAACAATTTGTATTACATAAAATAAAAACAGTTCTATATAATGTAAGCTATTGTTGTGGTTATGTGGCTCTCCATGGGAAGTTATAAAAACTTTATGAACTTATCTGATCAACATCTACTAGGGGTCATTAACTTTATGGGCACCTATAATCCATAGGTTTAGGTAGATAAATATTGGTAAACAAAAAACCACGTGACGAGACAGCTGTAACCGGCTTAATACCTGTCACTTCAGTTGTCATGCTACGTCACAGTTGTACTCTTTAATTTAGCAACTTCAGTTTAGACTTTGGGCTCTTTACAATGTACAGATTACGAAATATTATATTATTATTATAAATGTCAAAAAAATTGTGCTCGAGCTAGTACATCTACGAAGAGTAATTTATAAATAAATGATAAAGTTTAACATACATTAATTATAGAGGAAACGATTATAAAAATTTAAAATAAATTTAGTTTGATTTTACGTATTTTTAAACAAGAAGTGTCTTCTATAAAAACCCTTGTTACGATTTGTTTATCTTTAAATATCTACACATATAGAGTAAATAGTTCCCCCCTATCTTATGACGGAGGCAGTAGACACGGCTACACATCAAGCTATACATTTCCAGCTTAAGCCGATCTCGCATTGTATAGGATTCCCGTACAATGTGAGGTCAGCCTATACTGGATATTTATAGCTTGATGTGTAGCCGTGTGTACACGTCTCTAAAAAACCAGGTTCGGAGATTTTTAACCTAAAATACACCAAAGTGACCATCATAATTTAAATAAAAGATAGAAAAATTTTCGCGGTTAAGGGCCTTTAATACCTCAAATTGCTTAGCATGCTCCTTCGTTAAATCTAAAATACTCTAATCAATTTTGAAATAAATAATAATATGTTATAGTTGAGGATTAATGTCAAGTACAATAGTACAGTGTTTGACGAAAACACGTTAACATAAAATTTTCTCGATATACAAAAAAAGTGATGATCAGGCCGAAGGTGGCAACGAGCTTCACCCGGAATATTCAGCCACAGAGGAACTGGCTATCTTGCCTATAACTGACGAAACACAACAATGTTGTTATTGCTGTCAGCCTTAGATAAGATGGTGGTAGTTAGCCAGGCGGACTTAGAACAAGCCCTACCACCAACCAAACTGAGCAGAACACATGGCCCCTACTGGGAATCGAACCCTGGTCCTCTAGGTCTGAGATAAGTGGTGGTAAATTTCTACCGTTCAGTTTTTTCTTGGTCGCGGGAATCCGTATCCGAATGTGTGTGAGAAGCACAGAACTAGTCGATATGGGAACTGTTATGGAAAGCCTGTCCAATAGACGCTGGACGCTGCCGAAAGGCGTCCAATAGATAGAATACTCTTTATTGTACACCATAAAAATCACAGACATAAATTTAGAAATTTTACATAGGGTGACACAATGGGCGGTCTTATCGCTTAAAGCGATCTTTTACAACCTTTGGATGGATTAAAGGTAATAGGAGAGACAATACTGCAGGTAGTCAGCGGTGTACCATCTACATATACAATAAATATGTACATACATACGTAGAGCATAAACTTATTCATCTAAATATATATACATAGATATACTTATAATATATAATTATCGATAAACATGAAACAAGAGCAAGGAACTAAACGCAATACTGGACGTATTGGACGTCTTTCGGCGATAATGATGATTGCGATTATCAATGTATGATCCTCCTGAATTTCGGCTCTACCGAATATTATCTAAATGTTATATTTTCGTCTTTCCAGGACAAGCAACGCCCTCCTATCTATAATCCTGAGGACTATGCGACCTCCTTGAAGAAATGGGGCAAGAAGACAGGTGGAGCTAGCCTGTATGATCTGGAGGCAGGACAGGATGCCAACAAGTCCAGGACGTTGCCTGCCCAGGGCAGTAAGGACTTCAGGTACGGTGATTAAATTCTTTAAAAAGTACTAGATGAAGAAGAAGTGGTGAAGTGGTGAAGAGTGCACGTTTCGGGGACTATCGTAACACTAGATGTTCATAAAGTCCTGATTCTCTGCCGAATATGAATAAAATAACATCGCTCCCGTATTCCCCAAAGAGTTGAGCAGAGGTGTAACATCGAAGAAGTTCATATCTATACATCGTAAGGACTATTTCTGCTTGCAGCGCTCGGCCGCTATAGAACCAGGGCAGTAACAGATGTTGTTTTCAAACTGCTTAGATATGAAGTTCTTCGATAGTACACAGTCACATTTCGACTAAAATGAATATTATTTTTATACGGCCGTTTAATGAGTACTAGCAAAGCCAAGCAGTAGACATTTCTTATAATTGTATTTTCAAACCGGAATACAATGTTGCTTAGCGGCAGAAATAAGTATCGTGACATTAGTACCTACTCCGGATGACTTCATCTACTTACTAGGTTCTGCTTTAGTATAATATCACTGATTGCGTCATTTAATATACAATAGTTAAGTAACTTATACGTTAATGTGACAAAACGTAAACGATTAACAAAAGAACGTCATTAACCAGCTTCAGTATTCATAAAAGTTAGTTTACGTTACAACAATATTACTGACTTCCCTGACTTTCACCGAAACGTTCTCTTTGACCATTAGTCCAAATCATCTTCTGTCATAATTTTCACTTTATGTGACAGATTACAAAAGAAAACCTTTTAAAGATGTGGTAGGTAATAAGTACTTTCACACACGTAACTAGTAACACAGTATTAGTGTAACCTAAATGCACGCCTAAATAAAAGTAGTCTGATTTTGGATTTTCAACTTTCAGCGCTGAATCGAGCGTGGAAAATCCAACAGCGCACTTTTATTACGGTGACGATAACCGATTATTGATTTTATACTGAAGATCACGTCTAAGTGAGTGGTCTTAATAATTTGGAAAAAATATTTGTTAAATAAGAGCATTTTATTAATAACTTAATATATGAATATTTTAGATTATGTTTGTATAACATAGTGAAATTAATTTGTAAAGTTATGTCTAACACGGATCACGTAAAATCTATCAAGCGTATTTTTCAGAAACCTTCACTATTTTAAATATTATTTAATTATTGATCTTTTAGTGTATGTGTTTTATTACAATACTTTTAATTTTATGTATAATAAATTAATAATGCCTCTAATTTGGAACAACGCTCCTTGATGGGCGAGTCCTATTACTAGCTGGGCGTACGACGCGTTGCGTGAGCTCAGTACAGAACACGCAAGCTAACCACTCAAGGTCACTGGCATATATCTGCGTCTTATAAAAATGCACCGTCTTAACAGAGCTTAGACGATGCAAGTCATTTGTTATTTCAATAATGATTGTATGCCATAGACAAAAAGCTTACTCTGTATAAATGGAGTTTTACTGTCTTCTTCTTAACAAGAGGACGGTGAAGTCTAGACAAAATGGACTTTACCTAGGACACAGATTGATACAGATGGTTCACTCCCCAAAATCATTTAAATAAAAAGTAACTTTTGCTACGACTGAATAAAGTGCAATTCAGGTCGCACAGCGCTAATTACCTACAGTTATATTCACTTAGAAGTTGCCTCTTTTGCTATCGCGTAATTCTTAGATCTTCTGACTACATTGAACTGTTACAATCACTGAATTGGCCCAACAAATCAAGCCCGCCTCGTACTTGAAGCTTTTTCTTTTTTTTTGGGTGGGAAATTATCAAATAACTTCTCCCGCTCTGGGCGGAGCGGGAGGGCGTGTCAGACTCTTACCTACTGACTAAAACCCACCCGTGTTCCTTCACTTGCCTGTACGTTTCTTCGATCATTATTTATAATATATTTATGTGATAGATCCATAAAATATAACATTCTCTTTACAGGAACCCATGCTTAGGCTTGGGTGAAGAGATGACACTCAGACAGTTCGGAACACCCAGTGAACTGCTGACCAAGCTCAGGGCTGATCTTCGATTGTCTTTCCCAAGGTAAGCATTAATATGTATTTCATCATATTATGTGACGGCATCTACTACGCCACATGCCAACTTCGCATCTCCTGCAGCGCGAAAGCAGGATTTGCCGCGTGATCAGCATATAAGTGCTAGCAACTTTCCGACAAAAATCCAATCCAAGACACGACACCCGTCTGGTCGGAGGATCCTTCTTTTTCTAAAAAGGATGAGTGAACTTTACACCCTGTTCCCCATACGTCTATATATAACTAGCGACGCACCCCTGCATCGCACTGTTTTTACGACTTGACGAAACATCGTGATTTCTATATTATTTGTAAGTTTAATTGTATTATGTACTAACCATAAAACCTCCGGAAACCTCAAACGTTCCGGAATAAATTCTCTAAATAACTGTGAAAACCGCATCAAAATCCGTTGCGTAGATAGTTTAGAAGAACATCGCAGTCACACACAGACAGGAAAACTGACTTTTTATAAAATGTAAGATGTAGGTACAGTGGGATTGCATCAGTGCAATATTTTTCTACAGCAAAATGTACTGGCAGAAACTCAAACTCAAAGCATTTATTTCAATTAAACCATTTACATGCACTTTTGAATTGTTAAAGGGTCAGCCAGTCAGTCAGAAATATGAAGGGCCATTCCAAAACGTAGAAGAACGGGCAAGAAAGTCCTCGGACACTCTATTAAATCATAATATTGGTCGATCCAACACACACGCCACCACCAGCGAGATATTTGAGTGAGCATGTCATACTCTCAGCCGCCAGGGCACATTCAAGTCGATGAAAGACGTAAGCCCAGTAAATGAGAGCTTTATAGAGGTTACATGGTCACATTGCTCACACATGTGCTATGAAATAATACAATACTCTTAGTATTGAATTTATACAATTCAAATATAGTTTTTGCAATCTGCAGTGGCTCCAACAATATTTTCGAATGCTAATCAATTAGTTATGCGCCCTTGTGGAGCTGGACCAGCGTTGAGCCAAGCATTTTTGTCAGCGATATAATCCCCCAGCTTATAATATGCATGGCAGCATATTGTGCGTTTTATAGAAGATTTAAATTTCGTTTCATTTAGTTGTAGTAAAAAGAAAGAAAATCAGACAATTCAGCTGACAAATTTCATATGTATGCTTGTGGCACCACCCATATTTATTTAATATAAATTAAGCTTACAGTATAATATGAACATCAAATTATTTACAGTAAGCAAAAGTTACATATTATATTGGTTAAAAAACATTATTTTTAACTTATATAAATACACTAAAAAACGACAACACTTTTCTTTCTAATCGTGAAATATGTCGGCATCAGAATGGCTGTCAATTTCATTTATAAAAGGCACAATTTTTGCAGTTTGGGATTTCGCTGGTATGGAGTCCGAACGGCTGCGAAAGAGTACGCAAGTTGTATGTGCGGCCTCATACCTAGCAGTGGTTGAAACGGATTAACAATATTAATATAATGGGAAATATTTTTTTATTCAAACTAGGCTGAGAATCAGCACTTTTCGAACGTCAAAATTATCTACATAAGACAGTCCCCCAAAACGCCCACCCTTCACCACTTCCTAGTGCTTTTGCTGGGATGAAGAAGCGGCGCAAATTTTAATGATCTTAAAAAAAAATTATTGAAAAATATTGACCTGCTAATGACTACTGTTTTTTTTCATATTAATGAACCTCTAATAACCTTTCGGGCTTGTGCAATCAGCCTCTTTCTAAATTTATGGCCTTTTCTCACAGTTGGTCGTATTAAAGCTAGGGCGCCCCGACCAAATCGGTTAGGTGAAGTTAGAACTGTGACCAACCGCGAGCGAGCCGAGCGAGCGAAGCGATCGGTGCCGCGGCTATGGCTGGCGAGTGGTACATCCAAGCTGGTCGCGGTTACTTGGCTATTTAGGACCCCAAGGCGCGTTCATTATACGAGTGTTCAATAATATTTTTCGGAAAGCAAAATGGAATTATTTGAGATTCGATTAAATACATGCGTTAGTAACTGCGCATAATGTATTGCATGCTGTGCTTTTCTTTAAGCAATGAGGCACTCAGACTTAAGTTTGCAACGTACAAAATGTAAAGTAATAGTGGACTTATTGTTGAAGAGCCCAATAATAAATAAATAAATAGTAATGACTGCCTCGTTGGTCTAGTGGTCGCAAGCGCTACTGCTGAACATGAGGTCCTGGGATCAATTCCCAGGTCGGGCAATGTGTCATTGGGTTTTTCTTTCTGAAATTTCTCAGCAGCAGCCCGGAGCCTGGATTTGTGCCCGGTTGATGGCAATAGGCTCGCCCCCTATTACATGGGACTTAAACATAACTGGCGAAATATGGGTGTACTATAGGTACACCTCTGCCCAACCATTCAGGGAAACAAGGCGTGGTGTTATGTTATGTTATGTTAAATATTGTTTACACTTATAAGAACTAAAAGGAACAAAGGCTCACACCCCGGTAAAACAATTTATTTCCGTGAAGTTTTCATGGAAATTGTTCCACCGGGGTAATAAAAAATATATATCTTAGTATAGATGAGTAAAATATAGATACTGACTGATAATATTATTTACTGATCATATCTCTTCGTCGAAAATGGCGACATTTTTAGTATTATATACTTCCTCATTGCTACCAATCTATTAATTTGAGTAGGATTTCGACATTTGGACATGAATCACCTTATCTTATAGGTAGGTACGGAAAATTGTTTTATCGTAGATTTTACTAAATGTTATCAGTAAGCAATAACTGCAAGGGCGCTTAAACTTCCTTATGTTATTATTACATAAGTTATTTAAAATATGATTAGTATATTCGTACTATCGAAGAACTTCATATCTAACCAGCTTGAAAACAAAATCACGTGAACACGATGACCACATCTGTTAGCGCTCGGCCGCTATTCTTCTTTATTCAGATGCAAGCAGAAATAATCCTTGCAGTGTACAGATATGAACTTCTTCGATGGTACATAAATTATAACACACTGTAACGTGTGCAAATAAAGAGTAGCGTAAATTAGAAATAATGACCACAATAAGTATGGCTCTCCGCGACTATGCGTATTAACCAGTAGCTTCAGTATCTAAAATGACCAGTTTAATGGTTTATTACAACGTTGCACAGCTACTACAGCTCAAGCCATAAGCTGAAGCGGTAGAGATCTTTCGAAAACTTTAATCATGTTGATTTCTGAAGCAGTCAACATGGAATCCAGTCTTCTCGTAGATAATTATATCGGTGTTATCTGGGATTTTTGTCAGCTGAAGATATATAGAGCTACAAGGTTGGAAACTAACGCCACCATCTCGCCGTTTCTACATTTCTCGAAACAACTGCACATATGTTTTCCAACAGCGCCCCTCTGACAACGTCATTCGAGCGCCAAAAGATCCTTGCAGCAGTATAACTGTACACTGCTGGACATTGGCATAGAACCTTGACATTGTCTACCTCACAGTAAACAACGACAGGTACTACTCTGTCCGGATACCCGGAACCATCAATAGGTCGTCAATCCCATTCACGATGAATACTTTGCATAAGTAATAATAGAATACCTATATCATTATCAAAACAAACAATGAACAGGTTAATTCTTAAAATAATTAGGTAATACTCAATTTATTTATTTAAATTATATATTATATTAGTATATATAATGCATAAAAATAGCAAAATGATATGCTAACTTAACTAAAACTATTGAAAAACTAAAATATAGCATTCATCTGAATCACTGTCGACTGGTAGTGTTCCCAAGAGACTGGCCGCATTGCCACGTTGTGTGGCAATGCTTAGCCTCTGGCCAAGATAAAACCAGCCCTTGGGTCACGGGAAGTGTCAAATACTAATAACTTAATAATACTTAATAATTAAATAATTTATCGATTTCTCCTGATCAACAGGTTTTATTTGAATTCTTTCCATTTTTACTTTCATCTGTTCAGACTTGAAAGAACGAAGATAGAAGCACTTGATTTTGTACCTATTTAAAACGCTCCCCGCTTCACACTTGTACCACAACAGTTAAGATGTACCCTCATAAAGGGTGTTCTAAAAATAGCGTACGAAAATTAACGCGCCTTCTCAAATAAAAAACTGAACTATTTTATAGCCTTTACAAACTTTATATTGAAGGCTTTAAACTTTTTAAAGTCCTCCTTATCGGAATGTAAGCTATAAAAGGTTTTATGAAATTAATAATTTTATGGCTGCAAATAATCAAGACCTTTATTTAATGGCCAGGTATCCTGTAATTATATTAGTTTCCTTTAAAATATTTAGGTATTAATAAAGGCCTTACAAGTTGAATTATGACTTTTTAATGAGTCCAAATTTCTTCTTTCATCATTTCTGCCATATTTTATTTATTTACTATAAGTACACCAATGCACAGAGGTAGACTTCACATGTCATATGGTTTTTCTACCAGTCAACCTTTGGGTGATGCAGTCGCAAACCGTGGTACGTCCAATTTCGAAAATTGAGGAGTAAAAATATATCATTATTTTTTTTGTCTTCTTCTAAATCTGACATTCGAAATCCAAAACTGTACACAAAAACTCATTACATAGATCTCATACAAAAAGTTTATTTCTATGTTATGGGCACACGCAATTAGTGAGTGAATCCCATCTAATAAAAGAAACTAAGTGCAATGGCGACGAGTAATTACGTGTCGGTTAAGTCTCGCCACTGCGCCGGATAGCGATAGGTTGCTAAAGGTTGGGCCATTAGCACGGGCAAAGGCGGATTAACAATATTATGTCCTTTTTAAAGAACGTTTTTACTGACTCTATCTATACAAGTGAATATATTTTTAAAAAATGATGGCTTTTGAATCGATTAGGTTTTAGGAGTATGAGGAATAGGGTGTAAAGTTCACTCATCCACCATAGAAAAGGGAGGATCCTCCGACCAGACGGGTGTTGTGTCTGGCGGGCCGATTGCCCGACTGTTGATGTCGGACAGTCTTATGTATGTCGTTCGCGCTGTAAACTCTAACAGCCTTCCTAATAAACTTTTACGCACGACGTATATCAGGGTTATAACATCAACGTTACCAATAAACGATATTTGACGTTTCAGTCGTATACATCTGGTGTAATAGATGTCATTAAACAAAGAGAATTTGTTAATTGCGCGATGCAGAATTTGTGTGTAACGTCATGTCTTTTGATGCGTAGTTCGTATGTGGCGGTGTAACCGCTACCAGGTGTTTAAATTATCAAATAAAATAATTAAAGAACATAGTTTGGCAGTACTTTTCTACATTATTTTTTGCTGTCGAAGACTTGGCAGAACAAATAATTAATTTGTGGCGGTCATATTGAAATACATATGAATAAGTGATTTAAAAAAAACTAAAATCGGTAACGAATTAGTTTATTTTGTAACGGTTCTTTAACACTCTCAAAGAAATATTAAAGAAAATGCTGATTATAATCACGTCTGTAACAGCCCTTTTACTACTTCTTCTATCTTGTATCCGTCGTAAACTAGTTGTGGAATACAAATGATACAATTTGCTTGCCATAGGAAGCCAGCCATCTTTTGCTTGCAATCTTTTAAATTAGTTTGAACGGTAAATGCAACTGTTTGTAATGTTATTTTAACATGTTTAAAATATATAAAATATTATTTTGCAATTGTAGGTACTTAACACTTAGGCCGCCCCTAAGCCTACAACGCAATTGTTGACATTGCACAATATAATTAATAAATTAAATATTTTTTTTATTCACAAAACATAAACTTTGACAATAGAAAAGTTATACATAATGGTGTATACAAAAGTTAGGTAATGAGGTCAAGTCCAATAAGAGTAGGTACCCTGCCCCCCAAACTAGGAAAATCCTGTATCTTGGCCGGCAGTGACTTCGCATAACATTAAGGTCGAGCGATTATTGTGGTACAAGTGCCATCGAAGAAGTTCATATCTATACGCCGTAAGGACTATTTCTTGCTTGCAGCGCTCGGCCGCTATAGAACCGGGGCGGTAACAGATGTGGTCATCGTGTTCACGGGATTTTGTTTTCAAACTGCTTAGATATGAAGTGCTTCGATAGTACAATGGGATAAGGATAAGATGTTATGTACTAGTGAAAAGAAAAAGAAGACGTAGTGTGTGTATTTTAGTGTATTGTATATAATTAATCATTTAGGGCCCGCCTTACACTTATTGCTTGCATATAACGAATTAAACTTCTTGTTTCAAAACTCCCCACAGGAAAAGGAAATGTAAAGACCTCATAAAGCCACATTACAGCGTCAAAGCGCTGCAGTGCAACGCATTTTCATACAAAAACGTGAGGCGCGGCCCACCTGTAGTGGGCGTTGGGTCATATATGAAAAGATACAAAGGTGATGACGGAGGATTTTTGCAATCCTAATCTGCTTTAGCCTTAAAAGTACATTCATATTGAAACTTGAACTTCAATATTTTATGCACTTTTATGAGGACTTAGGTATCTTAACTTCCACTTATCCTTTTCGCCTGTTTGATGGCCAAACATTTAAAGTTTTTGTACTTCAAATAACTATGATGGTTCCCGTGAATCCTGTGGGTAATTGTTACTATAATTTTTCTTTATGTCGTCAAATTATACCTCTGTGTTTATTACTGTGAGATGTCCTTAGGGTTGCCACCTGTTCTTTTCTAAACGATGCACTTAATTTTATAGATGGAGAAATCATGTAATACGCGGCATTTAAACTCTCATAAGAAGAAATATCGTTAATTAATGCCGTTATTATTTATTATATAAGATTAGAGACAAAAATAAATTTGAAGAAACATTTTACATTGATGAAAGAAACAAATTATAGAAGTTAAGTGAACATCATCTGTCCATTTCAGTCTCGTATATCCGGAAAAATATTATTTCTATAGTTTGACGTTAGGAGTTAGGTAGGTGCGCGGCGAGACGGGAGGCAATGCTGGCAGCTCATTCGTCAATGCTCACGGGCGCGTTGCGTCCCCCCTGCCGCTCTTTCGTCAACGCTGCCCCCACCTCACCGCAAATTCGTAAGGCCCGGAGCAGCGGTGCCGGTCAAACTATAAGTACATAGATATAAGAAGGTCAAAAATTGAATTAAGAACTGTGAAAACTTATCCGAGGTAATTAATGTACAGACGAGCATGTCAACTTACCCGAAACTTTCAAATTTTCCCAATCAACTTTGAACCTTATGCTGTAGTGATAAATATGAAAAATTATTAAAGAAATTTAACAGTTTGTAGTAGGTTGATGTGCTGGCCTCTGTACATCAAGAACCTTCAATCCTCAAGAAAAAATATTTAAAACACTCTCTTGAACTCTTGAACTCTTGACCACCCTGAAAGTGTTTCTAATAGCGAACTCATTAGTTTTTTATCTCACCAACGTGCACTTAAAAGGCTGGAAAAAAAAATTGAGAATATCTTTCTCATCCGAATGTCTTAGTTATGTTATGTAGGTATAAATTTATATCACCCGTGCAATTGTTAATAATTCAATCGAAGACAAAAAGGTAAACCAACTGAGCTGTTATTAATGGAACTTAATTGGAGCATTTCCTAAAACACACCTACATGATGTTGTGCTTAATTATCTTCGGATTAACGATGTAGAATTAAACATCAATTTGATGTTAAGAAAAGAACTTTCAAGAGACCTCTTCTGTTTAGCTTATCATCGTTATCATCACCGTCATCCTACTGCCACTGGCACTGCTGTGTTGTTACTTGTTGAAAGACCTTCACTGTACCTCCCGTACCTAATAACACTGTTATTTGAAAATAGTTATTGTAAAAGCCTATTAGTTTTATAAGAGTAACCGTGGAGTTTCTTGCCGGCTCTTCTCCATAGGGAACGACCAATTGGAACCGTGCACCTAGCTTCTGACGTTTCATAAGTGCCCATGTAGGTTTATGTGAATTCAAATATTTTGAATTTTGTAGGCGGTTTATAACCCCATACAAAATATGAAATCAATATTTTGTATACAATGGTGCCGATTCTCTTGAACACCGAACTAAACTATCACTAAATTTCCTTATTTTTGGCTATGAGAATCTTAAAGCTATTCTGCTATAAAAAATCTCTAAATTTAAAAAATATTTTAACACATTTAAAATCGATTTTGACAATCGTGACTCCACATAGTACTTGTTTGCCCTACCCCGTGAATTTTTTTGGAGCAGGAGGCTTGCCTGGATGGCAATCTCGACGTGTTTTATATGGAATTTTTCACTTTTTGTATGGAAAATATAAAATAATTATTACCTACGTGTTGATTATTAGGGGTATAAGGGTTTTATAAAGGGGGTCGAAATTTTCATTATTTTTGCGATAGACCATTTTCGAGATATAAGCAAAAGAAAAGAAAAAAATATACTGTATTGTTTTTGCACTTGAAGTCGAGGTGTTCGTGTGAATTTTAGTTCATGACAACTAATAAAGTATTCCACACTAATACACCATTTTTATCGCGATTGAAAATTGTGAGATTTAGTTAGACAATTAAAACTTTAGATGAAAAACGTCAAATTCAGAATAGCAACAATGGTGCCGATTCTCTTGTCACAAATGCGTCTAAACTAGACTAAAAATCACCAAAATTTAGTTTACTCCTGTCAAACGATGATTTCCCATTCTGAAATAGACTAAAGTGGCACAACTTAATTATATTTTAGTTTGACAGCACTAAGATTGTACTGAGATTTTAATTTAGTGAAAATGACAATTTTGCTATTCTGAATTTGACGTTTTTCACCTTAAATTTTAATTTTCTAACTAATTCTGACCATTTTTGATCGCCACTGAAATTGGTGTGGAATATTATTAGTTGTCATGAACTAAAATTCACACGAACATCTCGACTTCGGGTGCAAAAACAGTACTGTACTGGTTTTTTTTTCTTTTCTTTTGCTTATATCTCGAAAATGGTGTGTCCTATCGCAAAAATAATCAAAATTTCGACCCCCTTTATGAAACCCATAAACCCCTAATACTCAACACGTAGGTTTTTTTTTTTTTTTCCATACAAAAAGTGAAAAATTCCATATAAAACACGTCGAGGATGCCCCCAATGAGCGCCTCCGGCTCTAAAAAAAATCACGAAGTAGGGCAAACAAGTATGTACTCACGTGGAGTCGCAATTGTCAAATTTGATTTAGTTGTGTCAAAATATTTTTTAAATTTAGAGACTTTTTACTACAGAATAGCGTTAAGATTCTCATAGCCAAAAGTAAGGAATTTTAGTGATAGTTTAGTTAGTTTAGTCCGGTGTACAAGAGAATCGGCACCATTGTCATTTTCACTAAATTAAAATCTCAGTACCATCTTAGTGCTGTCAAACTGAAATATAGTTAAGTTGTGTCACGTTAGTCTAGTTCAGAATGGAAAATTTGACAGGAGTAAACAAAATTTTGGTGATTTTTAGTCTAGTTTAGAGGCATTTGTGACAAGAGAATCAGCACCACTGTGTAAATGAATTAAAAGCGTTTATACTGAAAGTGGACAATGTGGCAAATAGCTGTCAAATATTTCGCTGTTTTTATTAATTTGCCAATATTACTGTATGGAAATAAGAAATATGGCTAACTAGTGAACTAATATATTGATTATGAAATGCAATCATTATTATTGTCACACCGAATATTTTGTTATAAATGTAAAAAAACTATTTGGTATCTTTCCAAATGCCTTTTTTACACTTAAAACGTTTACAACATCACAACAACAATGTGTGTGTGTTACAATTTCTCCTAAAATCAGTTTTAACTTATTTAATAAATAAACAATGTTTAATACATTATAATAAAAAATCTGTGTCTGTATTTATAATTAAAACATAATATTCTAATTGGGGTGTATGGTGGCGTGCGTTTATTCCGGGACATGTTGTACATATAATATCATTCATGGCCGATGATTTATGTTGTGCTGGCCTAAGTTCTGTTCACCTTCGATAATCGACCCCAAAATAATACATTATTTAATTAAATTCTTTGTTATTTCCAGTTTCGTCCAAGAGTTTTCGTGCGAGCCGTTAGATGGCGTGACGTTGTTACTGGAACTCCTGCGCAACGTTCAACTCAGCCAATCAGGAGAGGGCGCGCGGGGACCACCTGCTGTGAGAAAAAGACCACTGCTAGATGAATTGGCTTGTTTGTAAGTACGGTTACATTCAATACGAGTATTATCGTCCATCCTCTTTTAGGTGAACGAAGAGATGGTAGTGAGGGATCATCTCAAGACATATGACGTATTTCAAGGTGTCATACCATGACTTCATTTTTGCGCATATTCTGCTAGTAATAGCTAGGCTGCCCACACAGATACTGTTTCTTGAAAGATAAAGAAAATAAATAAGTCTGGTAGATCATCAAATACGTAGGCCCAATCGTCGTGAAAATGGTAAGCAGTCCCATATGTTCCCTGGATTATTTTATATATTCAAATACCCCTTGTTTTATAGACAATGTCTATGGAGCTGCTGCAGCCGATACCCGGACTGCGTGCGGAGGCTGGTGTTTGGCTCCAATGGAGTGTACACTCTCACCGTCTGCATCATGTCCACTGTCAATAAGTCCAGGGTTCTGGCGTTACAGGTCAGTAATATTTCATATTTTTATTATTATATTTTGCGTCAATTATTATCTTTTAGAGAGCAGCGGTGGCCCAGTGGTGGCGGCTCCGACTTACGAACAGTAAGTCGTGGGTTCGAACCCAGGTACTATCAACAATCAGAAATAGGAATTCAATGTTTTCCTATAACTCAAGTACATATGTTATGTAAGTCTTCGTTTCGTGAAGTTAAAGATTTGGTCCAGTGTGGTAATTGCCGCGACATAGGAGTTGTAGGTTTTTCGAACCCAGACAGGCGCATTACTTTGTGTAATTTATTTCATCACCACTGCTCTCAAAACGGTGAAGGAAAACACCGTGAGGAAACCGGCATGTCCTAGAACCAACAATTCGAAGACATGTGACATCTACCAATCCGCACAGGGCACGCGTGGTGGATTATAGCCCACTCCCTCTCATTGAGAGGAGGCCGTGTCCCTGCAGTGGGAACGTTATAGGCTGATGATGATGATGATGATTAGCAACAGCAAGCAACATTCTGTTGGATTAGATTAAACTGAAGTAGTGGAAGTAACAATAACAATGACGTCGTATCTTCAACAAATAACGTTCTAATTACCTATCTACTGTGTTTTAAAGATCCCTTTCAAATAAATTATTTCTTCACGTTTTAATGTTGTATTTCAGCTCCTAACAAAAGCCTGCTACCCACCAGCAAAAGGCCACAGCATGGTTTCCGAAGCCCTTTCCACTCTCCGTCTCCGCTACGGTGAACCAGTTCGCTTCAGATTCCTAGTGGGGATGCTGCAAAGTTCTGGTGGCTCCGGTGACCTGCAGGCAGCGGGTCTGGCCTTCATCAACGCGCTATTGAGCAGTGCTCCAACTCCTCAAAGGAAGCTGTACATCCAAGCTGAGTTGGAACAGGCTGGCTTTGATATTGTTACTTTGAAAAAGGTAAGAATAGTGGTTTCTTGTCAAAAATTAGAAGCACGAGCAATTTTTTTTAAATCATAATATAATATAATGTACCTAGTATAATTTTAGTAACTATGTCTGATAAGGATTATTATCAGTTTAAGAAAAAAAAAAAAGATTAAAATAACAAACAATTACAACAATGACAATTAGCCGCTTAATGCATCTTAGTATGAGATACTACACAGTACCTACTTAATATAATAGGTACTCATCGCGGACACAGGCCCCTGACCACTTTTCAACCTTATTGCCTAAGCACCTACCTAGCAATAGAACCTACTTACAATACTGTTATAATTAAGTTAGCCTGCTATCTAATTACGCAACACATTTTCGTAAACGATTACGACTTTGTTTCATTTTGACAGTTCAACAACATTCGTTGCGAAAATTTTTTTTCGAACTTAAGAAAGCAATGGATTAGCAATTTATTTCAAAACGATTGAAATGCCGATTGATCGTATAATACGTAATTAGTTTTTTTTTGTGTGTGGATTTTATTCTCTTTTTTTCATTGATCCAGCTGCCTTCTGTAAATTCTGTATCCTTTAAATTCTTCACAGATGGTAGCCAAGCTGCCGAGTGTGAACGACCAAGTGACGAGAGAGATAGATGACTACGAGAAGCAGCTTATTGACATCGACACGTTAAGCGAGAAAGCAAACGAAGCTCAGAGAGAGAAGGACGATTTAAGGCACAAGCTAGACTTGCTTGAGAAGAGAGTTAAGGTAAGCTGATACCATGAAGAGTCTCTAGAATTTGTAATATTGTTTTTTTTTGTGTCACTCACTTGGCGTGTCCCTGATTAATCTTATCATGGCCAACCCCTTTTCCATAGACAAAAGCTATTAGGATATACATCCGAGGATAGACAATAACCATAACGCTAATACTTTTTTAATTTACAGATTCTTCAGGAAGAAAAAGGGATCCTGCTATCTCTAGAGAAATGTTTGAAGGAGAAGTGTTGCGAGCTTCAAGAGGAGGTGTCCTCACTACGCTCTGAACATGGCAACTCCAATAGGAAGAAACCATTTGCCATGAAGAAGAAAAACTCTATTCATAAAAATAGAGGTAATTTCCAAGCAATTCCGAACTTGCTTCTTCCATCAAGATAAATATTTTAATTAAATGTCTGTATTTAAAGTGGCTCTAACAATGTTCATATGTTAATTTTGCAGACGAATCATCACCACCAGAAGACGAAGGCATCAGTTCATCAGAGAGATCTCTAAGCCCTGAAGGTGATCCTCAAAGAGACTCCATGGTCTACGAAGTGTTCAACGTCAAAAACGAAACATACGACTTAATGCGAAACAAACGTACGTTGCACAAAAAACTAGAATGCAAAAAGAATGATAATAAATCCTCTGACGAAGAAGACGAAACGACAATAGATGAAGTTATTCAAGAATTAAGAAACATTGTCAACCATGCTGAATCGGAACAGTATGCTAAAGATTTTATTGAAGATCGTTCGTCCAGATGTAACCAAACATCAGAAATCAATGTTCCAATCAACGCTCTAGAATGCAAAAAACATAGAGATGAAAAAGACGATTCCACTACGAGCACTAGACATAGCATACAGATCAAGGGAAAAGAAGATTTCCCAGACGACAGTGTTGAAGAAGATCAAGAGTCTGAAATAATTCCAAGCAAAATAGTTCCACACCCACCTAGAAAGGCTAAGAGCCTGTTACACTTATTTGTCCCACCAGTAGTAGACCATGGATTGGTTTACAAGCCTCCTGACCTTTACGATGATAACTTCTATTCAAGTGACGAAGGATCTGATTCTTTACTTAGCGCCTCAAAATACACTAAGCCAGTTAGCAAGAAGCCTTCGGGTTCAAGTTTCGATTTTAACGAATGTCGAGCTGCATTCAACTCTATTTCAGATAGGATTAAAGACGAGGTTAGAACCAAGCGTTCTAGAACTCGATCTAGGGAAGAAAGCAGGAGGACGTCTATAAAACGAAGCGAGTCTTTCCAAACTTCGGAGAAAGGATCCCGACAGCGGGAGTATATTGATAGTATGTTTTACGGAGAAACTCACACTCCCATAATCGGTTCAATGACTGCTTTGCAAAGGTCCAGTTCTAAATGCAGCCGTGTTGACGAAATAGTAAACTTGATTGAGTCTAAGAAACTAACTAAAAGCCTTGACAGGATCGATGAGGGTCTCAACTCAATGGTGGATATTGTGATGCTGACTGAACCTAGAAAGCCGATATGGCCGTATGAGAGACGACAGAGATCCTGTTCTAGAACCAGCAGTGATGGAGGGAATGAGAGCCCTTTGATTCCAGTCACTAGATCCCACAGCAAACTTACCAACATCCGCTACGACACAAAATCCACTCACAAGGACGATGTTCACAAAATAGACTCACAGAAATTTTACATGACCCAGCCTAAATTGAACTCTGGCATCGACCAAAGTGGCTTCAATAGCTCCACTTTTTTGGTGAAGCGGGGTCCCAGCAACGCTGGCTTTTATTCTGGACCTCATATGCTAAGAGATGCTCCTGCTAGCATGACTAGTCTAGTCGTCACTGGTACCCACAGTCACGCAGATTTGAAAAGAACTCTCTCTCCAATCGGATCAAATTCGAGCAAATTCGGTATCCATAAAGTAACGGATATGCCTTCAGGGTTGTACTAATAGGTGCTTCTATTGTATGTTTTCGGAACCAACGATTAATTTAAGTGTTTCGTACCTAATTTTATGACTAGTGCAATATAGCCCTTTAGGATGAATTAACGTGTTAGTGAAACGTTCAGTTTTAGGTCGGTCAGAAATCGAAATCACATAAATTATGTTCATTTGTATCTTCTTGTTCAAAATGTAACATCAAAAATCAAAATCCAGTTTTTTACAGAATTTAGGAGACCTCCCTGTACTTGAAGTTACTATATGACCTTCCTAAACTGAATAAATTTAGGCTCATCTACTAATTTATTTGTTAGTTTTTAGCGATTAATTATTATGTATCTTGGTAATTTTGTTGTTTAGCAAAATTGGCTTAAGATCACAATGTCACTGCTGCCAGTTTATTACTTTAAATATTTTGTTAAAGACACAATTACAACACAGACATTATTCTGTATTCTGATCACGCAACACCAATCACGAGTCACAATATTTTAAATCGATATTTAAATATCTTCTTTTTGAGAGTTCCAATATTTCCTTAGTAAGTCACCTCAATTTAATATTTTTGTTAAATGTACGAAATTTTTATTTTACTTGTATGTAAACTTATTGGTCTACTATCAAATTACCTTATTTACTCGTTGTAAATAATACTGTTTATCAATTTAAAACGTAGAATTTCCTTGTATTTACATTATTATTGTAATAAAGACATGTAAGCAAAACTTTTTGTTTCATTTATTTTTCTTCTCTAGTGTGATGAAGCAAGATTGTTAGAGACGTCCTAGTGTTCCGGACTTAAGTGCTGTCTTGATGCACCGCTTTTTTAAGACGCAGATATATGCCAGTGACCTTGAGTGGTTAGCTTGCGTGTTCTGTACTGAGCTCACGCAACGCGTCGTACGTCCAGCCAGTAATAGGACCCGCCCATCACGGAGCGCTGTCCCAAATTTGACGAATTATTAATTTAATATAAAAAAAACAAACGGTATTTTAATAAATCACGCACACTAAAAGATCAATAATTAAATTATCTTTAAAATGGTGAAGGTTTCAGAAAAATAAGTTTGATAGACTTGGCGTGATTCTCAGTTTTTATTCGCGTTATACATAACTTTACAAATTAATTTTACTATGTAATATAAACATAATCTAAAATATTCGTATAAAAATGTATGTTAAATAGGAGCATTTTCTTAATAACTTAATTAAGATAATGCTCTAATTTAACATATTTTAAAGCATTAACACTACTCGTTTAGACGTGATCTTCAGTATAAAATCATTAACGGTTATAGTCGCCTTATCGGCCCCGTTTCCATAAACGGTGTAAACGAGGAACCCATTACTAATTTTATATCTGTAATTTTCAATTAATTTAGAGATTAAATTTTTTGCGACATATTTTATTTGTCACTTTACTGTTTTCAACCTTTCGGGCTCGTTTGTATGACTATGACACACTCGCAAGATCAATCAAGTCTCGTATGTACTTCATTATTCAGGTAAATAATTGCGTAATCGCATATTCTCGTGACAATCACTTTCTGTTAGGACGTAGGCTAATACTAATATCACAAAGATCGTCGTACTTACTCCAGTGAATCAAGTATCGACACGGTATTACATTATGGATTATAAAATCGATTCTAATCGAACATCCTGATTGCAGACACTGATGTAATATCGCACGCACTGTGTATAATATACCTACGCGCCTCATGATTCATGCTAATCATAATTGCTAATAATAATAATAGGAGTGGTTTCATGATTTTCAACAAAGATTAGGTGACTAGTCTGTACAGTCTGTACACGTCGAGTAATTCGGGGGTCTACCCTTTGTAGTAGAACTATTTATCTCATAATATTATTTTGCATAACAGCAGATAGCATAAACTTCATTTCGCAGAAAATCGTTTGGCATACACTCATTTATCATAATTCAAAACTCATAATTTTGTAAGTCATAAATCGGGTCTACCCTTTATAGCAGAACTTTATATGTCATAATATTATTTTGCATGACAGCGGATTGCATAAACTTCATTTCGCAGAAAATCGTTTGGAATACACTCATTTATCATAGTTCAAAAGTCATAATTTTGTAAGTCAGAATCATCTTTAGGCATAAATTTTATATTCCTCATAATTAAAAAGCAAAACCATCATATCGCAGAAAGTTCACACAGACATGCAAACATGCAAGAAAGCATACACCATGCATGCAGCAAGCATGCAGCATGCAAGCGAGCATGCACCATGCAGCAGGCATGGTTTCTGTCACGGCTCCGGCGCTGCGGGGCTCCGGCGGCGGTCCCACGCGAGCTTATCGTCGCAGATGTGTTTAACGCCCGCCGCCGCGGCTGAGGCTGGCTGGTGGAAGCCGGCCAGCAAGCCGAAGCTGCGGCGTTTAATATAGCAGGCATATTGCCATTTCTATAAAATATCATTTTCAATCTTAAATTAAACTAAAATATTGTCTTAAAAAGTCAATATGTTGTGCTACATAAGTTAGTGAAAGAAACGAATCGCTGTAAAACCGACTCCACGTAGTCTTGTCTGCCCTACCCCTAGAGTGTAATTTAAAATCGCGTAGGCGCGGAGGGGCGAGGCGGCCCGTGAGCTGAGGAGCAGCTTCGGCTTGCTGGCGCGCGGCGGTCCGCCGGCCAGCCTCAGTCACGGCGCGGCGGTGAGCGTTAAAACCATCTGCGACGATAAGCTCGCGTGGGACCGCCGGAGCCCCGCAGCGCCGGAGCCGTGACAGAAACCATGCCTGCTGCATGTTGCATGATCGCTTGCATGTTGCATGCTTGTATTTTTTGGCTTATCTGCTGTACATTTGTCTCATAAAAATGTGAATGTAACCAATACTCAAAAATCAAAACGTAAGTTCTCAAACTTCTTTATATTTTGTCAAATTAATTACTTCTATGTAACTTTTTCATGCAAAGTGCATAACACTCATATTTTTGTACCTATGATCCACCCTACAATTATTATTTTTGTGCTCCGTACACTATACTCGCATTTGTACACACTTTATACACCTCAGTACCTAATACATATTATACATATTATTATTATGACAACTTGTTTACACACTTCGCACTCAGCCGATACCATGATTACTACACCACATCAGTACCGCCACCGAATACAATTAGCTTCTTCGTGTTGCGGCCTACATAACTCATCGAGACATATATTGATGCACCAATTTATGTATTCTAATGGCTAATTTAGCACAAGTTATTGATGAAATCGACAAATCGGCCTTTACAACTAGCCTTAAACTATATTCTATAGACGAATGTAGGCTGCACCTTGGCGACACAGGAAGTCAGTACTCGGTTGTAGTCCAAAATATTCGCAGTATCAAAAAGAATTTTGATGATTTCACTGTTCTCTTGAGCCGGCTGCTTTTTCCACCTGATATAATTATTTTAACAGAGTGTTGGCTTGACGACGGGCACGCACGTTTCGAAATTAATAACTACGATTATCACTGTTCCAAAACTTACCTTAACCAAAACGATGGAATAGTTGTTTATACAAGGTCTTCTCTCCAGGTTTCTGTCGTAGAACCACCCTGCAAAGACTCGAACTGTTTGGTTGTCAATGTCAGTGATGAACTATCTCTGATAGCCATTTATAGGTCACCATCATTTTATAATATAAGTAACTTCTGTGAATCCTTAACAGAAATAATGGAAACATGTACGGCAAACACCTGTGCTATTGTAGGTGATTTGAACATAGATATAAAATCTGGTTGCACTGACAGACGCGCTTCCGACTACTTAGACTTAACTGGCCACTATGGGTATTTTCCAGGACATAATTTCCCTACGCGAGGAGGCAACTGTTTGGATCATGTTATGCTCAAAACTCAGAAGCCTGCTACTGTTATTGTCTGTGAAACTGGCATCACAGACCACGAGACTGTTATCTTTGGCATTCGTCGAGAATTAGCTAGGACCACAGTTGAGAAAAGACATACGCGAATTGACTATAAAAGTTTAAAAAAAGATATTGAAAACGAAAATTGGGATTGGCTCCTTGATTATACAAATGTTACTAATGCATTCCAAAAATTTGTCGAAACACTTTCTTGTAAGATTAATCAGCACACCACTATTCGTGAATGCCGTAACTCAGATGTCATTATCAAGCCATGGATTACTAAAAACCTTCTGAAGTGCATAAGACGACGTGACTTAATGCACACCAATGCAAAGAAAGAGGAAAATCGTGGTAATCCTGTCATTCAACTACAGTATAGGAAATATCGAAACTATTGCAACAATATACTATCCAATCTCAAACAAGATCATGACCGCAAACTACTAATGGAAACAAACGGTGACTGTAAAAAATTATGGTATGAAATTAAGAAAATCTGTAATATCAAAAATAAAAAAACAGGAAAGTCTGAGCTCGCTGACAGTGACAACCCAGTCCCCACACTAAATAAAGTTAACGACTACTTCTCAACCGTAGGCGAAAACCTTGCATCAAAATCTCTTAGTCAACTTGACATGACTGAAACTGAACTTGCTTATAACAATGACAAATATAGTACGTTACACACTAGTCCAAACTCTTTCTTTCTTGCTCCGACTGACGAAAAAGAAATAAATTCAATTATTACCCATCTTAAAGCGACGTCAGCAACGGGTTATGATGGGATTAATAACGCATTCCTTAAGCAGTGCTCAAATGTATTAGTGGGGCCGATTGCCTTCCTATGCAACTTGAGCATAAGTACGGGGGTAGTACCCGACTGCTTGAAGATTGCAAATATTTGCCCGATCTTCAAAAGTGGAGATCCAAAAATTCCCGCAAATTATCGCCCAATTTCTCTACTGACAGCTCTCTCAAAAATCCTTGAGAAAGTTGTCAACAAGAGACTTCTGACATACTTGGAAAAAAATAAGTTATTATCTGACAATCAATATGGCTTTCGGGGTGGCAGGTCCACTGAGGATGCAGTTACTGACTTAGCCGACTTTATAACTTTGAATCTAGGTCAGGGACAGGCATGTACTGGCATCTTCTTGGACCTTGCTAAAGCCTTCGATACGATCTCCAGGAAAATTCTGATCAAGAAAATGTCACTTCTGGGTGTCCGTGGCGTTGCTTTGGAATGGTTTGTTTCATATCTCTGTGTAAGAACGCAAAGAGTTGTGCTAGGGGAATATTGCAGCGACCCATCGACTGTACATTTTGGTGTTCCTCAAGGAAGCGTGCTGGGTCCCACACTTTTTATTATTTATATAAATGGATTATGCAGCATGAACCTCCCACAGGCTAAAATTTTCACATATGCTGATGACACTGCGATAGTTTTTCATGGGAAAACATGGGATGAAGTGCACTGCGTGGTGGAAGGCGGGGTAAAGGCTGTTTCGAACTGGCTACAACATAATCTTTTGACGCTGAATATAGAAAAAACCAAGGCAATCAACTTTGCTATTTCTGAACGTTCTTCCCCTAACAGTGTCTCTTGCTTACGGTTGCACTCTTGTGTTAAATCCGACCAGTGTTTTTGCCCTTACATCAAACAAACTGACTCTATTAAATACCTAGGAGTAGTTGTAGATAACAGATTGACGTGGTCCGCACACCTGAGGGCTCTAAAGGGCAGGATTAGAACAATGCTACGTATATTTAAGCAATTAGGCAAGATTGCTGATGATTCTGTCCTAAAGATGATTTACTTTTCGCTATGTCAGTCCGTTCTTAATTACTGCATAGTGGCATGGGGCTGTGCGGGAAAGACCTCACTAATTAAAGTAGAACGAGCTCAGCGTGCTCTACTAAAAGTTGCCTATAGAAGACCTTACCGGTACCCTACGAATAAACTCTACACTGAAGTGGGAGTTCTTAGGGTAAGACAGCTTTACATACTGTCTGTCACCCAACGTTTTCATAAAACAGCCGTGAGCACTTGTGTCATTTCAAGTCGTAGGGTAAGTTGGGATAAAGTTTGATGTCGTAAAACAATCGGCAGAAGGTGTTACGGTTTTATGGGACCACACTTATACGCAAAACTTAACGGTATACATAATATACTAAAAGATACACAAAAAAAATGCAGAGAGACGGTAACAAACTGGCTACTTACACTGGACTACGATATGACAGAAAGTCTCTTAGGTTAAGTAAAAACTAACAGTACACACATTGACATTTCACCAATACACGTGCACTCACTAACATACGTATAACATAAATACACTCCATTACAACACCAACACAACTGACTCAAATCACACCACTATACATGCACTCTTTTTATATCTGTTTTAAGTAAAAAAAAAAAAAATGTACCTTAATTTTAATTTTTATGGATAAAATTGTGATCGGAACGAAGGAGCCTGGATCTCACAACACAGGGAATCCTAGTGTGAGGTCTAGGAATTCAACACTTGAATGTAAACTTTGAGAAATAAATTTATTCTTATTCTTATTCTTATGCTTGCTGCATGCATGGTGTATACTTGTTTGCATGTTTGTGTGAATTTTCTGCGATATGATGGTTTGCTTTTTCTGAATATGGCCGAAAGATGAGTCTGAGTTACAAAATTATGAGTTTTGTATGATAAATGAGTGTATGCCAAACGATTTACTGCGAAATTAAGTTTATGCTATCCGCTGTTATGCAAAATAGGTAGACCCAAATTATACGTCTTATTTTCTCTTACGAATCATTAAAAAACGAAAAGTTTTATTGTGGATGAAACCTAAAGCGAAACACCAAAATGTACTAGGAAAGATAATTCGAAGACATGACTCTTATGCCGCCAATCCTCACTAAGCTTGGTTAGTGGATAACAGGCCAGTCCCTTTTGCAGAGGGGAGGCCCCGAGCCACAATATTTGGAATGCCGCCGTCGTCGGATTAGCTACTATCTAAATCAGTAAGGACTTTACTAATCCTATACAGACACCTATAAATCCACAAAAGATAGTTATAAAAACTATGTCAATGTACGATTAGATATAAAACGCTACTAGAACTGGGATGTCATCAACACCCAGTGAACGTATGAGACGCTATTGGCCCGCAGGATATACCTACTTACTATTTATAGAGAAAAGGATCCTACTATTTAATATTATAAATGTGAAAGTTTGTATGTTTGGATGTTTTTACTCAATCACGCAGTAACGGCTGAACGGATTTCGAATTAAATTTGGCACACAGATAGTTTATAACCTGGATTAACATATTGGATATCTTTTTATCCCGTTAGTGCGTTTCGTGGGAAAAATCCGATCTCCACGCGGGCAAAACCGCGTTCGATAGCTACAAGAATAAAACAAAAATCCTTATAAATCACAATCATATTTACACTATATATTATATCACTATATAATCATAATCACTGCCGACTGTCAATGTCCTTCAACAAAGGAATCAAAGTATCATAGATCTGCTCTTTAACATCGTTACCCCAGATGAAATCGTAATGGTTGAAAGAATCCCTTTCAGCTTTGAAAACACCAACTACATTTGGTAAAGTATCAGCAAGAAGCAGCAAGTCCTTGTAGTTAACTTCGTTGTCACTCAGTCCGTAGTGCAAGTATGCTGGTGTTGTGATCTTGTTCAGATCATATTCTGGAGGGTTGAGTCTTCCGTAGGCAGCCAAGTTTTGAACAGCCAGGTTGTGGTTGTAGCGGCGGAAGGCACTGTAGCGGATGGTCTGGCCGTAGTGGGCCACTTGACGAACGGACGCTCCAGCAGGAGCGTGGGCAAGGAACACTGGGACCATGGTCTAGATGAAGAAAAAATGGGATAAGTACGCAAATTCATAGACTTCAATAAATACAAAATTGGGAGTGCTGCCTTTACGGTTTTCCTTTTAACTACAGTATTAATACAAAACTGAAGCCTTATTTTAAAATAATAAGCTTAAAGTCTTTCAATTTATGCAAATATTTTCAAAAGAGTACTGTCTTATTTGAATGGTGATGATGAAGCGTTACATACTTCAGCTACTTTGAGAGCTAAATCTATAAGTGATATGAATCTAGAACAAAATATTTTTGAATTGGGACTTTAAACCATGAAGGCTATTCATAAAGTTACTGAAATTAAAGATACTCACGGCATTATAGGACTCTCTGTTTGTGAGGCCAGACAAAATATCGGTCTCGCAGAGAGAAGCAAAGATGGCAGATGGTTGATTGCAGAAGTTGGATTTGAACCAGTCGACGAAATCATTTTCACCGAAGATTTCACCTTGGCCCATAGCAAAGGCAGTGGACTGTGAAAAAACAATTATAATGATTAATCTGATAATTATGATTTATGGCATTGCAAATCCCAAAACTACCACACGTATGGATAATGTCTCTAAAACTGTCGGTTCTACAAATAAATCTAGGTTCATATTTTTTCTCTTTTCTCAGAAATTCTATTTCAATTTTCCAGTTACTTCCTCAAATAATTTTATTTTAACGGGATGGGACAGTCTTATTTTCTTAATAGAAAACATGCTGAGATCACTCCTCCGTGTTTTAGCTTTTCACATTTCATTCCATAGATTGCCTGCCTTATCATCTGACATCTACATTTTATTTATACATCCTGGTTTATTCGACAGTTATCATCATAATCAAATGATTGATAGTTGATTTCAATCAAAGCTAACGTGACTCTTTTAATGCAAAACCAAATTACTTATTGCCTGTTTAGTAGACATACAAACTAATATAATTATCATTAGTGATAATCTACTAAACGTTACTTTACTATTTGCAATCTACGCCAGCCGGTTTTTTATCAATTACGTGTTCAGCGATAGTTAGTCGATAAAATCATACACTTTTCAAACACCTACGTACTATGTATACGAATGAGTATCTTATACCCGTTTTCACCGACAACTCAACCTCAATCATTTATTTCAATTAAACCATTTACAGGCACTTTTGAATTGTCAAGGGGTCAGTCAGTCAGAAATATGAAGCTACATGCCCATTCCAAAGCGTAGGTTACAATGGAGAAGAACGGGCCAGAAACTCCACGGACACTCTTTTAAATCATAATATTGTTAAAAAATATTGGTTACATCATTCATATTAATATTATACATGTGAGAACAATGTAGAAAGATGTGCACGTACAAAGCGTCCATAATAAAAACAATTCAAAAATTAAAATAAGCCGAGGCAGATAAGAGATGACCAGTCCTTACTGACGACACCCGTTCACGAACATGACGCATGGATCAGCACCATAGATAAAAACGACACGTTTCTTGTATAGGGACGCCTTTTATTATCATAATTTTTATTATTTCATGTTATGCGGCAGTAAAAAAATATTTTTTTTGCTGTCTACTTATTATGGTTCATGAGATACAGCCTGCTGACAGACGGACAGTGGAGGCATAGTAATAGGGTTCTGTTTTACACCCTTCGGGTACGGAATCCTATAAAAGCATCTCTACAACATACCTCTAGGGTGTACAAAATAAGAAATTAAAATAATACCTATTCTAACATGGATAGGCAAACCTAAACTTTGTACAAGAACTTTGTATAAGAAATACAGATATACGATATCCGTGATCAGCACCGTTTAGCTCAACCATTTTGAAGGGAACTCAACGATCCACAACAACAGTGTAGGTACTTTTATATAGGGATTTAAGTGTCATTTAGTTAATGTGAAAACGGTCATTACAATTCCTTAATTTATCTTTCAAAATGGGATGAAATACCAACCTCAATATAACTTTCATAAGGCGCCAAGGATTTGAACATGGACACCTCATTGTTTGCGAAAAATGAAGCCGGAGCCAAGCCTTGGAAGGATAAGAACTTCTCATTATACTCGGGCCTCAAAGAATTGAGAACCAAGAAGGTAGTTCCACCCTGAGAGTGGCCGATGTAGTGGAGTTTCTCTTGTCCAGTGGTCTCAAGAATGTAGTCGATGAAGGCGGGAAGGTCGTGGTTGCCGATCTCGTCCCAACTGAATCTCCAGAAGTTCTGGAGTAAACCGTCTGGGCTGATGGAGCTGTGCTTGCGGGAGTAGAAGTTGCCGCGGGCGTTGCCCAGCCATACGTCGTAACCGGCCTCAGCCAGCAGGTAAGCTGCGAAAAGGTATACAATTAAGAGTAAAGTTTTTTCAGAGAATTTTGATAAAGGAATAAAATGGTACTTTCGATGTAATAAAAATTATTCCCGAGTGACAACATAATGCTTTGTTGCCAGATACAGGCAGGCTTTGTAAGCCCAGTCGCTCGGGAGATCTTTTCCCGCAGCAATATTTTTTCGTGCACTGGATTTTCAACGTTCTGCTCAGCCCTGAGAGTTGAAAACAAGTGTGCAAGTGTGTTTTTTCAACTCGCTGTCCCAGCGCGTTGGATTCTCAACGCTAGGCACAACACCGAGAGTTGAAAATCCAGTGCACGATTAAATCCCGCCGCGATATTTTTACGTCCGCGCGAACGTGGGTTTACTGTGACCAAAATTCGAAATATGAATTGAAAATAGCTCTTATAATGAGCCTGCATTTAGTTTATACCCTCATAATATTTGACTTTTACCTCATAGAATTCATGTAAAAATTATCTGTATAATTTACTAAAGAATTTCACCAGTTTTTCTAATTGAACAGACAGCTGTGCTGCTGGGGAGTTTGTTGCGCCACTTCTTCTTCCCAGCTAAAGCACTAGGAAGTGGTGAAGGGTGGCGTTTTGTGGGACTGTCTTATGTAGCTTTGACGGTCGAAAAGTGCTGATTCTCAGCCTAGTTGCTGTTGTTGTTAGGCTGAGAATCAGCACTTTTTGTCGTATCGTTTGAATTTTGAATTTTTGTCCCTTAATACTTGTCTTGTAAAGGGAAATTATATATATGTATGATTGGTATAATGATATCTTTATTTAATCAGAAACCTTATCCTAACTAATATTATAAATGAGAAAGTGTATTTGTTTGTTACGCCTTCACCCTAAAACGGCTGAACAAATTTGTATGAAATTTGGCACATGGGTGGACCATGACCACACCTGAACATAGGATACTTATATCCCGATATTCCCACAGGATCGAGATTTGTGCAGGTGAAACCGCGGGACGCTACTACTATTATTATATACTAACGGATTAAGCTTGCCAAAATGTCTAATTAATCGATCTCAATAAAAAAAAAAATATATATATCGATCGATATTTCTGTATCACTGAACTTATAAATAAATAATAATAATCAACACTACAGACTAATTGTACACTATCAGCGAGTACACGTCGTTGATAGTAGGTACTATTAGTCTGATATTAACCGATTATTAGTCGATACAATACTGATTATTAGGTTGATCCTCGTTTCCGATGCATGTTTGTTTGGGTAGGTACGTCTGATTCGTGAATTAGATAATATCTCGGCTGATTGAATGAGTAATATGCTGCGTGGTGTGTGTTTTTTCAAGGAGCTAGGGCGACAGTGGAACCCCGTGGTGGATAACGACCGACTCCCTCGCACAAAGAGGAGGCCTGTGCCCCATTATAGGCTGATTATTCTTTTCCCATGAGTTTTTCTTTTATAGTTCCAGCGGATGCGAAAGAAGATCAAAAACTTTTCAAAATATAACTTTAGGAGTATGAGGAACAGGGTGTAAAGTTCACTCATCCACCATAGAAAAGGGAGGATCCTCCGACCAGACGGGTGTTTTGTCTGGCGGGCCGACTGCCCGACTGTTGATGATGTTGATTTCGTTCGCGCGGTAAACTCTAATTGCGCGATGCAGGATTTGTATGACGTCATGTCTTTGATGCGTAGTTTGTATGTGGCGGTGTAACCGCTACATTACCGTCCGTAGTTTTTAATTAGAAGAAAGAAGAAAAAGTATTTATTGGGAGATCACAAATAAAAGTTATCATAAAACAACGACTTAACTAAACATAAATAAAAAACCAAGTAAAACGAAAATAAAAGTCCTGTACGAGGACATCGGAAACAGCACATTAGTATGGTGGTACCTAATAATTTGACATTGAGAACACAGCCATACTACAGTATGCCTGTAGTGCACTAGGGTTGATGACAAAAAAATTTTTTTTGTCTGTCATGAAGACTATGTAAAAATAACGTACACGTATTTTTTCTTCTTTTACGTTCTCAAAAGTTTACGGCGATACATTGAGTTAAAATGTGCCATGACGTCACTTGTATGTAGATTTATACATACTTGACGTATCAACCCCCACTTCCCAGCTTTAATGCGTTGTATCTAATATAAGTCATTGTATTATTAATATTATGATAAAGTAAAAAATACGTGTCTAATATTTTTTTATTATCTGGCTGACGTACTAAACAGAATTTCTTATTTTTGACCCATCCCTATTATTGTAGCCAGCACAGATCTATCTATATCTGTGGTAGCCACTGTTGTACGGTTGACTGTATCTACAACCGTCGATGGTTATCACAACAACAATACGTACATAAATGGTTGTTTCTCTGATGATAAGGTGGATTTGATTTTGTATTTCTGATGATAAGGTGGAGTCTTGTAATTGTAACTATCTGGTTATTGCTACTAAAATAAATAACTCCCTCTAGGGTCACCGTTCTGAACAACGACAGGCCAGATATTGATCTTAAACTAAGTCTCAATTTAAAAAAAAAAATGGCTCCGTAGTTGTTCAGATGTTAGTTGCAATAACCAGATAGTTGCAATTACAAGACTCCACGTTAACAATATATTTCAGGGTTCCGTAGACAAAAGGCAAAAAACGGAACCCTTATGGATTCGTCATATCTGTCTGTCTGTCTGTCCGTCCGTATGTCAGCCACTCTTTTCCGAAACTATAAGAACTATACTGTTGAAACTTGGTAAGTAGATGTATTTTGTGAACCGCATTACAATTTTCACACAAAAATAGAAAAAAAACAATAAATTTTGGGGGTTCTCCATACTTAGAAATGAAACTCTTTTTTTTCATCAAACTCGTACGTGTGGTGTATCTATGAATAGGTCTTCAAAAATGATATTGAGGTTTCTAATATCATTTTTTTTCTAAACTGAATAGTTTGCGCGACAGACACTTCCAAAGTGGTAAAATTTGTGTCCCCCCCCCCCCTGTAACTTCTAAAATAATAGAATGATAAAACTAAAATAAAATGTATATGATGTACTATCGAAGAACTTCATATCTAAGCAGTTTGAAAACAAAATCCCGTGAACAAGATGACCACATCTGTTACCGCCCCGGTTCTATAGCGGCCGAGCGCTGCAAGCAGAAATAGTCCTTACGGTGTATAGATATGAACTTCTTCGAAGGTACATTACCAGAAGTTACAGGGGGGGCCTGTAACTTCTAAAATAATAGAATGATAAAACTAAAATAAAATGTATATGATGTACATTACCATGTAAACTTCCACCGAATTTTTTTTAATACGTCAAAAATTACTTGCTGCTACGGAAGCCTTCATGGGCGAAACCGACTCGCACTTGCCCGCATTTTTTACTGTAAGTTTGTATTTTCGTTTCATGAAATCAAAATTTAAAAAAATCTGTCAAATACGCTATTAAACAAAGGCAAATTATTTTCCAGGCGACTAACAACTTAAATGACGACTAACTATGAGGTACTTTAAATAATGACATGGCGACTAATATTAACAATTGGGATAACAAACATTGTATTATAGGAAACTATAGGCTTCCATATAAAAAAACACTTTTGTAAGCGTTTATTTTTGAGGAGAGGCTAATGTTCATTTCTTTCAACTTTAGACGGCTAAACTTAACCGTAACTAAAAATGAAGTAGTAAATGAAAATGACTGAAAGGGTTGATTAGGTTAGGTTAGAACTGTGACCACACAACGCCAGTGTCTAATGTTCGCTAAACAATAAATTCTATATACAATCTCATTTTATATTTAAAATGCTACTTACAACCTATTAGTTTTGTTACCCATTTTAACAATATAAAGCTGCTACTTTATACTTTAAATGCTATTATAAAGATAGTGCAATCCACGACGACGCGCCCCACTCCGCTTCGCTCCGAACTAAAGTACAGCTTACAGTACAGTAATCGCGAAGTGGGGCGCGTCGTCGTGGATTGCACTATCAGTTCACTGTAGCGGCCAACCTATTATTTTTGTTATTAATTATTTTTATAACCCTAAATCAGATTAGTTTGTCGCCGCGTTAAACGCCGCCGCGCCGCATGCCTTAAACAAAATCTGCGACTTGTAAGCAAAACGAAAGGACAAATGAAGAATTAATGCTAATAATACTAATTAATACTTGCAATCGATTGTAATCTAAAGCCGCTTACAAACCCTGTCTGATCATGATTGCCATCAGTGATTTGTGTTTTTTTAAATTAATAAATTATTATACTTTGAATGGGTAATTATTATGACCATGTCGTCACTTTTGCGTCCGGGCGACGTTCCTTTCATTCAAAAGAAAAAGAGTGTCCCAATTTTGAACTATCTATTTAGTACTTTTGCTAATTTGATGTATCATGCTTCTTGGACATTCTTTATTGTTGTTAACACTTATATTAAAATTACAAAATTATATATGGAAAGTACATAAATTAACTGTCTTGTAACAATAAACTTTGAATAGATCTACAATGCTCTGGACATATTCATAAAATTAAATGAAATAGGTTACGGGTTGAACCTAAATGAAAATGGTGCAAGTGAGTCTGCACACACAAACGCGATTGGTCATAGAGCTGCCTATGCCGAGCACTGGTTGAATTAAGGAGAATGATGATGAAAAGGTTTGTTAAAACACAAAACTCACCTAGAGCATTGCCAGGCCCTAAGACAAGGAAGTCAGCGGAGGAAGACAAGAGTCCATGCATCACGAAGACGACGGGTCTCTTGACGGTGGGGTCATTGTTCTGGTCTTTGCCGTAGGGGATCCTGTGTGCCTCCAGGATGTAGCCATCGGAGGTCTCGACGTTGTGGACTTCAATAGGGTAGCCGTACTTGGCAACGAGGCCGGGCTGTAATTCAATTTGGAGTTTTAGGTCTTGTTAGCTGGGTCTCTCAACGGGAAATCCACCAATGAGCCAATATACCAACGGCTCACTGGTGGATTTTTCGAATATAAATCTTATTTTCTGATTAGGTAGGTAGGTAGTTTTTATGAAACTACAAACACAAGGGTATATTTAATAATTTTTCTTCATTGAAATCTCTAATTTATTTTTAATCGAGTTAAGAAAGTGGTAATTGCGAACACATATGTACCTATTAACTTTCAAAATTATGGTTGATAAGATGCTTATTACGCCCTATTTTTTAATTAAATAAGAACTCCACCTTTTCGAAAAAACCGATATCTTCTTCAAAATTATTGCACATTATGGATATAGTTAACAATGTTACAAATTTAATGAATTTGAGCCATCTAATTGTTTTTTTTTTAATATATATAAACTCATTAAATGTTAATTAATCTAATGTTATTGTGTTAGGATTTAAATAAACTTTGTTGTCCTTTCCAATTCTTGGCACATATTGGATTGAAACTCTTCGTTGTTTGCAATTTTAATTATTATTTCCGATTTCTGGTTTTAATTGTTTACACTTACCGCATCTAATTGCGAATCCTCTTCAATGTTATTTGACATACGCGATGGGTTTCCCTCAAAGAGGCTTTTAACGTGATCGGCATTGGGAGCCCTTCTAGCTGTAGCGGAAACCGCTAACGCGACGAAAAGTGTAAATTTAAGCACCATTTTTGCACGCTAGTGATCTACTGACAATATTTAACAGTTTGCAGCGTCTTTTGTAAGCAACTTATCGCATCGTCATCAATATTATCTGTAGATTAGACAGCCGTGAAAATATTGTTTAGGAAATTCTACGAGTGTTATTATTAAGTATTTTTGTTGGTTCTGATTTCTATTTTTCTTTTTTTTACCATGTTTAGGGTTCCGTACCTCAAAGGATAAAATGAAACTCAAATGTCTGTATGTCTGTCAGTCTGGCAAGCGCCTTTTTCTCAAGAACGCGTTGAGGAGTCAAGTAGGTAGGTAGTTTAATATCAAATACTAATACTAATTTCAACTTTAGACCGCCAAGGGTCCGTAGACCTACGTCTAAGGTCCCTTGGCAGTCTAAAAAAATCAAGCTTCTAAGCAACATATTTTGATACAAATAAATTAAAACCTATACAGGAGTACAATCCCGATGACCTAGAATCATGAAAGACAAGAAGCAAGGTCTCATAGCAAAACTCCGAATATCGTTAATTTGTAGATATAACACATTTTTTTTTTACATCCTTACTTTTGCTTTTGGAGAATCGACCATGACGCATATCGATTTATGGAAGGGAGAACATGTTTTTCAACTACAATACTATGTTTGTTTTTGGGATAAATTCATCCCAACTGCGGACCCTTTCATTGTACGTGGTCCGAAACGCACTTGGCCGGTTCTTTTTTCGTTTTTTATCTTTCGTCATCATCCATTATGTTAAGAGTAGTTTCTTTATCTTTCATAATTAGATTCATATAACACCATATTTATATGAGACAATAAATAGATAACATACAGACTGTCACAATTTTGCAAAATGGGCGTCACAGTTGAAGGCTGTCAATTTATGTATTGAATGTGAATATAAAAATGATTATAAACTGACTAAATTAAGTAAGAAAACACAAAAATCTTTTTTGGATTGATATAATAGTTTTGTTGTTGTTTGAATTTTTCTACAATTTGTAAGAAAAAATATTATTTAGTTATTAGAGTTATAAATTAATTATGAATGTGAATGTTGGTATTTCCTCAACTCATTGAAAACCATGCGGGTCACAAGTAACCGGCAGTAATAAATCTATTGTGTTTACTGCAATGCGTTGTGTTAATGAAATGAAAGAAACTTCCTTACCTGCTATAAATACCTACTCGTATTAGTATTCCATTACAGCTGGAATTATTTTTACGCATTTACCACGGAACGGATTTTGGTGTCAAAGACAAACCATAATGTCCTGAATTTATACATAGGATACCTACATGAAAAAGGTAGTTCTTAGTTGCAAAATCATCCTATCAGTTTCAGTATAATAGGGATGACGCCTGGGTCAAAAAAAAAAACTATTTAGTCCGTCAGTCAAATAATAAAATAGTTATTTGTTATACAAGAGTGCAAAGTTGCTTTTTAACCGCGTGTTCAATTTTGATGACCGAGCAAGCGAAGGATTCTAAAATTGAATCACGAGCGCAGCGAGTGATTCAAAATTAGAATCCTGAGCGTTAGCGAGGGAATCAAAAGAGCACGAGGTGAAAAATCTTTGCACTCGAGTGCAACACGTAACTTTTCATTCCACCTCAGCGAGGAAATGACTAAATGCAAAAAAAAAACGTTTGCGCATTATTAACAGTTTCAGTCAATTCTGTTGGCGTCAAGCAAACTTCCTCGTCGCTAGAATCACTCATTTTAGTTTTTTCACTTGTTTTCAAGTTTCTTGTTTTTAATATACCTAAGGTTTAACAATGACGTGAAAAAATGCCGCGTAAAGAACCGCGTACAAAGCAAATTGAAAAAAGAACACCAAGAAGGTTCAGAGTCTGAGTTTTTAACAAATTAAAAAAAAGTTGTATGATATATTCGGCACCATAGAGGTAGCAGTAAATAGGTTTAATGTTTTTTTTTATTCACAAACTTAGTGCACACGATGTTCTAAATTCAATTTACTTTATCCTCTAGAGAATAAAAACGGCTTTTCCACTCAGATACTGAAGATTAAAAATACTCTTTCCGAGATGGTGGGATGAAAAAGTTGTATGATATATTCGGCACCATAGAGGTAGCAGTAAATAGGTTTAATGTTTTTTTTAATTCACAAACTTAGTGCACACGATGTTCTAAATTCAATTTACTTTATCCTCTAGAGAATAAAAACGGCTTTTCCACTCAGATACTGAAGATTAAAAATACTCTTTCCGAGATGGTCGGATGAAAAAAATATTATACACGTATTTTTTGCTTTATCATATTAATAAAAAATTACATAAATACAACGCATTAAAGTTAAGGAGTGGGGGTTGATACGTCACAAGTATGTATAAAATCTATATACAAGTGACGTCATGGCACATTATAACTCAATGTATCGCCGTAATCTTTTGATAACGTAAAAAAAGAAAAAATACGTGTACGTTATTTTTTCATAATCTACATTACGGACAAAAAACATTTTTTTAGTCAGCATCCCTAATTGTCCTTTGCTGTAAACGTGATTCGACGCCACCGGACAGGAGATTGTCGTTCCCATTTGCTGGGGCCAAAATGGCATTCGATCACAATATCTTTCATTTTAACATCTATTGCTTCAAAGGTTTGTAAAATTAGTCTGCTCAGCAACGTAAATAACGCAATGAACGTGGCTAAACTGTCAAAGTGAACGATTCGTAATTACGAGCGCTTGCTATGCTGGATTCACTTAATTTGAAATAAATCGAAATTTCTAAAAGAGATTAAATAAATTAGGCTTCACGAGTGACAAAGTATGCTTACTTAATCAGACTCGTTCAGAGGCCCTAGTGTGAGTTTCTTTTAACCATCTCGACTTTACGCATCGACCGCGTTCGGCGCTCCGATTGGTAGCCGGCCGGCCTTCACCAGTAAAGGTCCAACAGGAACGCCGAACGCGGTCGATGCGTAAAGTCGAGATGGTTAAAAGAAACTCACACTAGGGTCTCTGATTTGTCTTTTTTTACTATCCGTCTTTTATTTCTTCACTTCCCTTCTGCCAGATCATCATGAAAGCATTTTTTTATGTACTATCCTGTTCAACCCTATAATAAAATTAATTATCAAGATAATAATATCAGCTACACGACGTATGAAACGTGTAGGTTTAATGTTTAAAAGATTAGCGCCTATCGGCTAAGTTCAATGACGAATCAATAGTTTCATTTTGATCATTTATTGTGTTATAGTAAATATTTTACAATCTCAAATGTTTTGACAAAGGCGTCCGTCTTTTTAAGCACTAGTGGCCCATTTGCAGTGGTAACGGCCCTGACATAACCCCCCGGACCCAACCCGGCCCAACTTTGTCAAGGGTCCGAACCCAAGCAGGAGCCTTATTTTTTGTCTGCTCTCAAAATGGCGAAAGAAAAAATCGAAACGGAACCGGCCTGTCCTAGAACCAAAATTCGAAGACACAGTGACTTCCACCAACGCCAAGGCCTGTGTCCCCTTTTTTTTTTGGGTGGGAAATCATCAAATGACTTCTCCCGCTCTGGGTGGAGCGGGAGGGCGTGTCTGACTCTTACTGACTAAAACCCACCCGTGTTCCTTCTCTTGCCTGTGCAATGCCAGGGGGCCACGGTATCCCTTTCGGACTTTCCCGCAACTCCGGCAGGCAATGGTCTCATCGGACCCCTTCACTCGCTGACACTCTTTCAGGCGCGCGTGGAACACAACGCGCCGTCGACCCGGGCTTGGTCCTTGCCGGACGGCGAGCTACCCATTGCTCACCGTCCGCAAGCCCGCGCCTACGGTGGCCGGGAATCGGCTATGGATTCCCGACGCCCAGGGCGTCTTCTCCTGCGGCGGCTAGGGGCGTGAGGGCGCGAAATTTTCCACTCCCTCACGCGCTCCGCCTCCTCCTTTGCAAGCATTACTGCTTCACAGAAGGAGGTAACGGCCTCCCATGCCCTCTCGCTCCGTACCATGGCCTGGACCAGGGCTGGACGCGAGAGATCCCCGCCACCGATCGCCTCCACGAGGACACGGCGGTGCTCTGCCCAAACCGGGCATACCTCCACCGTATGCTCCACCGTGTCCTCCGGGCGATCCACGCAGTGATAACACCCGGGCGTTTCCTCCCACCTTATCCGAAACAGGTACCTCCCGAAACAGCCGTGACCGGCGAGGACCTGCGTCAGGTGGAAGGTGAGGGCGCCGTGGCGCCTCTCCAGCCACTCCTCAAAGAGGGGACTTATCGCCGCAATAGTGGCGTGCCCAGCACTGGGTTGCGACAATCGCACTCTCCATGCCGCCATGAGGCCTGTGTCCCCTAGCAGTAGGAACGTAATAGTTTGATTGTTATGCTGTATACCATAAATTCGCTATAGTTACAGGAATAATGTTTTAAACGATCATCATCCTCAATCCCAATTTATTTAGGGTCGGCGGTAATTTTACTGTCTAAAATTAAAATGAACAAAATATTACGAGGAAAAGCTTTACCTATCCATTTTTTATGTGTTAATTTATTTCATAACGATTCCAACGACATAAGTTTTATATACAGCTCCCATAAAAAACTTTCGAGATATCGTCATTTTAATGTCAAGTGGTCCCGTAGGTTATCGGGTTACGGGACCACCCAGAAGTTACGTACCAGGGGATGCGCTAATTCGCGAAAATGACCGACCAGCGTAGGGGTTAGCCATCCTACCTTCCTCTCCATATTTTCTTGGGTCTACCTCTTTTCTAAAATAATTATCCACATTCATACCTAACTCCTTAAATCCTATACGATGAATTCCTTTTCTTCTTATTTTTAAAGCTTTGGTCCCTATATTCAACAAAAATAAATGTCAAGGGGTCATTATAATAGTATGATTATTTTCATTTACTTCCATAAAAAGTGGAACAGGTGTCACTATCCTTTAAGTGTAAGTTTCAGTAATAAAATCTAAAAACTAAAATTAAACAAGAAGGTAACCTGAATATACCTTATTTTTTTAAATGTCACGTATAACCTGAATCTGGCGGTGTAGTATCTAATCAGTATAGTAATTAATTAAGGGCAGTGTATTGCCGCTAGCGGTATAGTAGTGGCACCGCCTCGGAACGACTAAAGTGCCGTAAGCATTGCATTGTCACTGTCACTGAGCCACTGTCACTTGTTATTTTGTTTAATTGTTGAGGTTATTTCGCTGAAAAACACCACATTCCCAAAACATTACATTCTCTTGTGCCTAAACGGCCCCTGGCGTTGTGTGGTCACAGTTTTAACATAATCTAACCTACCTTACAGCTATTTTCATTTGCTACTAAATTTTTCGTAAATTCTGTCATTGTAGTGACTTTTGATATAATTGTCTAAAACAAAACTGCTATCAAACCATACAAAGGGCGGCGAATTAATCTCAACAATCAAACAAAAAAACAAGTGACAGTTACAATGACAATGCAATGCTTACGGCACTTTAGCCGGGCCGAGGCTGCGACACTATTATGCCGCAAATAGCGGCACTTTATACACTTCCTTAATTAATTAATCAATATCAGTGCCATCTTGTGTGCATGACTAATTAAAATTTGAACGTACGCCTAATTTTTGATAATTAATTTCCCTAATTCCTTTTTGTAAAAACATGATAAAATGTCTTTATATCAACGTAACTTAATGCTGATAATCTTTTTTTGTAATGTTTGAACATTAAAAAAAAATGAAAATGACTCAATTAGGATTAAGGATAATCATGATAAAAATATGCCTATTTTTTTTTTTTTCAATAGTTAATACACCTACGAATATGAATCAACATGCAATAAACATGATGGCGCTCAAGCCATCATTTTCATATTTGGTTTTCTACAAGTTTTTATTGTCAGGTATCATGTTATCAGGTAAAACACTTGTGTAGACGAAAGTAACACGCACCAGTAACATGGATAATTGTAATTTACAGTCTTAATTAAGTCTTTTATGAATTAACACACTTAGTTTTAGTTACGTTAATGTGAGAAGAGGTCAAGAGTCGTTCACGAGGCTCGGGCAATCGGCATCACACCGTGTCAGCTATAGTTCGTCTCGCGACCGTATGGTTCAGGTGCCAAAAATAGAATCTCTTGCGACTCTATCGCTCGCTTCCCAAAACTGAAATGTCCAAATTCCAAACCCTTCGGCTTTTAGCCTAGCGCACCATATCATACCACCCGCCCTGCCCCGTGAGTCCCGTGACGCACTATCCGCAGCCAAAAATGCACGCCCGCCTCTTGCTCTCTTAAAAACTAAAGTTTACAAAAACAACATGAGAGATAATAAAGATGTTACGAGTAGATTTATGGCAAAGGTGTGCTCCAAATTATCGTTTCACAATTTTAACTAATTGACGAAACTTAACCAAGATAATATTATGAGATTTATGTTGACAGGTTTACTCCAAATCTAATATTGGTGAATTTTACTCTAGTAATAATCATTCATCATGCTTTGAAAATGTACTTACTGCAGGCATTGTTTTGGCGTCGGTGGTTCGCGCCCTGGCCTGGCCGGACACATATCTTGTACCTACCCTACCGAACGCAGCCTTTTTTTTTTGGGTGGGAAATCATCAAATGACTTCTCCCGCTCTGGGCGGAGCAGGAAAGCGTGACTCTTACTGACTAAAACCCACCCGTGTTCCTTCCGTTGCCTGTGCAATGCCAGGGGGCCACGGTATCCCTTTCGGACTTTCCCGCAACCCTGGCAGGCAATGGTCCCATCGGACCCCGTCACTTGCTGACATCTCTTTGAGGCGCGCGTGGAACACAACGCGCCGTCGACCCGGGCTTGGTCGTTACCGGACGGCGAGCTACCCATTGCTCACCGTCCGCAAGCCCGCGCCTACGGTGGCATCTCCTCCTGCGGCGGCGAGGGGCGTGAGGGCGCGAATTTTGCCTCTCCCTCACTGATCTGACTGATTGCCTCCACGAGGACACGGCGGTGCTTTTCGGCAATTCATTTAAAAAAAAACATTCACAACTACATAACTTGATTTTTATATGCACGTTTATTATTTTGCGAGTAGCATAAAGTTAAATTGTTTTACTGCATGCCATTATTGTAAATAAACTATATCTATTGTACCTATATAATATTCACCTCCATGCTAATAAAATCGATAGAATTTAATTTATGGGCAATAGAGCACTGTAAAAACGACCAAGATTTGTATTGAAATACAAGCATAAATAGATGTTAGAAAGATTTCGTTCTGTAAAAACAGACTCTTCCTGATAAACATTCGAAGTTTTTGTAAAATTAAAATAAAGGAACGTGCCGTGGCACCGGCACAATTTGCATCTCCTCTAAAATTTCAGCAATCGTTACAAAATTATCCCATTTAAAGGCTCTCGCTAACAGGTGCGACGCGACTCTAATAAAACAATCGCGTCGCACGACACGTCGCGCCAGACTGCACGAGCCTTAAGAAAAGGTCGCTCAGCGTACCATGGAGTGGGCTATGATCGCAGTTTCTTTGAAGGAAAAAATCAGAAATGAAATTCTCCGGAAAAGAACCGAAGTTACCGACATAACTTACATGCTGAAGTGGCAGTGGGCTGACCATTTTTGTAGAAGTAGGTACACCGATGGCCGGTGTAGCAGACGAGTCCTGGGAGTGGGACGCCCCCCAGCTAGATGGACCGACGACCTTAAGAAGGTGGCTGGGATACACTGAATGCGGAAGCCTGAGAGTAGGGTGTTGTGGCACACCCTGGAAGAAGCCTATCTCCAGCAGTGGACTGCGTAAGGACCCAGCCTTACGCAATCCACTGCTGGAGATAGACTTGATTGATTGAAGAAAAGATAATTTCTATTGAAAACTTCGACACCATGAATCAAGTGTTTTTTTCTCTAGATAAAAGGGGAGTAACCTTCAGTATGATAAAAACTAAGTAGAAAAGCTTGTAAAATGGGTGGAGGCATGAATCATGAACGCTACAAAAAAACATGGAATACCTGTGCATTACTAATCAATAAACTAAGACAGAGATAGGAAAAAAATGTAAAAAATATTACGATTATCATAAACGGGCGCGGAGGGCCTTGTCAGTTAGAGCGAACATGCTAGCTCGCAGGTTTGCTTATTGTTCAGTAAGCAATGATACTTATAATATCATTGTCAGTAAGCGGTACAATTACTTTTTTCAGAGCGTTACTGCACTTTGTTTGACACGAGCAGCCTGTGGACTAGATATACTCAAAAATTCTACAGTGCCTTCCACGTGCAATACAATAACGCGTTCAGGGTGCTGTTGAGGCTGCCCCGCTACTGCAGAGCATCAGGTATGTTCGCGGACGCACATTGTATATGGATTGTTTCTTTGCCACAATGCGTAAGCCCTGTGCGTCCCTAGTGCGCGGGGAGTGTGGCGGCATCAATTGTATCCTGTCTCTAATTTAGAGTTGGCTGGACTGTCCGTGTGTGAATCGCTGCTGCGCCATTTCCATAAATGGTGCAGCCGCGGTGAAGCGTCCGACAGTACTGCCGCTGTGTATATTATACAGGAATTTGCTTAGGATGTAGATAAAATTATCTTAATTACTAACATAGGATAAGTTTACTAACAAATGAGTCATGGTTACTTGAATAAAGAAGCAAGCATGCATGCTGCATGTATTAAGAATTTAGAGAAATATAATATATTTACTAATAAATTGAAATTCTTCCTAGAAAACAAATGCTACTATAGTATAGGCGAATACTTAAATGATAAATTATAAATATGCAATAAATAAAAAACTTAGCCATAAAAATAATTAAATCACATAGTAAATAAATGAAAGAATAATTAATTAATAATTTAAAAGAAAATGGTTTCTTTTTTAACAAATGTTACTAAATACAAGTACCTATATACTGGTTATTTGACTTCCTACCTATAATAACACCCAGCGTTCTTCCTCCTATCTCCTACTTTTGATCTTTGCTGTGCCCGACAGGGTCCATAATTGAGACTTATGTAACTGTTTCCCTACCAACTGTATACATTATGGTACGCAATAAAGAATTGAGAATTGAAAATTGAGAATAAATTAATTGAATTCAATTCAATAAGGTGTTTTACTCTATATGAGAAAAAATATATTATAGAGATAGCTTAGGTAAAAAGCAGTCGGAAAACGTTAGTTTTAGTTCATAAAATAGCAAACGGAATTTTTAAATTCAATTCAAAGGTTTCAGCTTTTTTAATCTGTTTCATAACACCATCAGATAGTAGTCGCCATGTTATTACGTCATACGGCTATGTAAACTTAGAAAGTGTTAACTGTCAACTATCAGCGTACCTTTAATCTATAAATTTGTTTACACAGCCAACTGACGTTATGACCACAGAGCAATATGGCGTCCACTGCGTCCAGTGTTTTTCGTCAAATTACGCGCGAAACTTGAAAATGCAAAATTTAAATGCATTTTAATGGAACTTAACGATTGAATAAAAAAAATTAGCTTTTTTTGTGGTTCATTAGCACTATAGAAATTAATTGAGACACTTTTCAAAAATGGGTGTAATACCCTATTGAATAAACGTGAAAGAGGATAATAAAATCCGAAATATTTTATAGATTACATTTCATGAAATAGTCGTTCAATAGGGTAATATGAACTGAGAGTTGTATTGATGATTTTTATGATTATAATTCTATAAATGAATATACGAGTACAACCTGCAGTGCTATTCTGTAACCATCGCACCGTGAAAACTTAGGTGAAGTGAGCTCGGAGTGAGCAGTCAGTCCTAGCAGCAGGTGGAATGACAGCTCACTTCACCTAAGTTTCACGGTGAGATTTTTACAGAATAGATCGGCAGATCTCCCCTGCAAATTGCAAAAAAACATAAGAACATTTGAATTTCGCGGGTAGAAATTGTTTTACTTACGCTTTAACACAAATAGCTTTTTTAAATCCTGACGCTTTTGACTAGGTACTGAATTACCGATTATAGATCGAACTCGCCATACATGGCGGATGTGGGTGATTGCTGCCAGGATTTACCGGAAACTGTAGATTAAAACAGGTAAAGATGGACTGTCACCCCCACAGAAATATTAAAAACAGGTCACCTCAATCACGTAATGCACTTTCTATTATTCACAATCACTATATTATACTACTTATGCTATCCCGCATCTGAAGGATTTGAAGTAAATTCCTATGTATTGCTGCATTTAGGTAAGTCATATGTTTGAAAATTCGTCTGCTCTACAACTTAAATGACGCAAGGGAAGTTTCTGGGCTGCACCCACTGCTGAAAAAGGACTACTTCTCGCATACCTAAACCTTGTTTAAAAAGGCAGATTTTTCCAACGTCAAATATATTTTATTGCCGTAGAATAAATCTTACAGTTTTTTAATGGAAAAACTGTCAAAAATTTAAATTATTCCTCGGCTATTACTGTCTACCTGGCAAAAATGAGCCTTAAATGTATAGGTAGACTTTCTGATATAAAATTAGGTGTAGGGGAAGGTACGAAATCCTAAAGAAATCATGATGGCATTAATTTTTCTAACGAACATAGCTATTTTTATGGTATTATTCTATGCTCGCTGAAAACCAGCTCTGTCTCGCATAGGGTCGCAGCATTATGCTGAGCGAAGGCCGTTTTGCGTGGATGTGACGCATATTTCCCCCAGCTTTTCTTTCTTTTTCATGAACTTGTATTTAACAGTGGATGTGTACTTCTAATTATGATTCCTTAGATAAATAGTTAGCTTTATCAGATTTACTTACGTCGAGATAGCTTTTTCTACTATTATTCCGTCAGTAGGGACTGGTGATCTCTTACCTGCCACTGTGAGAGACTGTGACCTCTGAGTTTGTTTCGGCCTTTCTTCTCAGTGTAGTCAGATAGGAAACGCCGAACTCATATATTTAATTATTAATAATTTTTTTAAGATGACGTGTAAAAGGGATTCCAATATCCTATTTACAGAATAAACAATTTCATTTAATTTAATTTCAATTTCATTTCATTTCCACGGCTTACTTAAATTAATTTTTTTAATTGCTTTTTTTATTTTTATTACGGACGCTTTTAACGATCTGCATCGTTCTCACACGTATAACTTCAACATGAATGATGTAACCAATATTTTGTAACCATATTTTGATTTAAAAGAGTGTCCGTGGAGTTTCTTGCCCGTTCTTCTCCATAGGTACCTATCTACTACGCTTTGGAATGGGCAGCATCATCTTTATGACTGGCCGACCCCTTGACAATTCAAAAGTGCCCGTAATTGTTTTTTTTAGCTTAAGTTTGAGTTTTATTAACACTAACATTTGTTTTCTTTCATAATGACGTGTAAGAAGTGCCATGATTAGGTAACCTAATTAAAATGACAGATAATTAGCTATGTAATTTTATCTACTGGATTTAGTAAGATTTAGTAATTGCCAAATCACGATAAGCTTATGTAAATCGCTATTTTGCATAATACTTTGAAACTAAAAAAATAACCTAAACCAGAGACAATTTTAGCTTAGTTCTGTTTTCTCGAAACGTAGACCTTTCTTTTTTTTTTCAAGCCAGCAGCCTCATTGCGTAACACACAATCTCTTTCATTTTGGAAAATCAATCTTCTCAGCCTACCTCCGTCCACTGCTGGACATAGGCTTCTGCCAGGCTGTGCCACAATACCTCGTCCTCCGCCTTTAGCATCCAGTCTGACCCAGCCACCTTCTTAAGGTTATTTTCAGCAGATTTATTTTTTTGAACTTATGAAGCAATGGATTAGCGATTTGTTTCAAAACGATTCAAATTCCGATTGATCGTGTATTGCGTAATTAGGTTACATAATTATGTGTGAACGTAAACGAAGCAAAAGGAGTATGTAAGTAACGTAGCGCACGTAGCGTGCGTGTCTGTAGTTTCTGCCTACCCCAAGAAGAAGGCGTGAGTTTATGTATGTATGCATGTTATGTATGAGCCAAGTCTTTAAAATATTCATACTTCTGATCTGAACGAACCAGGTTCGGTTAAGACCAGGTTAGGTTAAGAAATACTTTTGTCATTATCGTTTTTTCGTCATTGTTGTTTTTTCGATTTATTTCTTTTAATTACTTTTGTTCATACAGTAAAATAGATACAGAAATGACATAATATATAAGCATTGAGTACAAAGGTACTTTACCTACTACACAAAGATACAAAGGTAGGTTCATATTTATTTTCTTTGTTTTTATTCCTTCTATCAACTTTTATCATTGTCTAAATCTTCGTAGCTACCATTTTAATACACATTTACAGCTATTATAAAAAGCAGTACCTTTGTACTCATAATAATGATTATGTCTTATCTGTATCTATTTTGCTGTGTGTAAGTACATAAATTATAAAATAAATAAAACTATAAAGTAAAGTATTATGAGTACCTATCTTCCTACGCCAACAGACCACCTTGTTCTTTAATTCGCAAATATGGTCATAAAACTGTTAATGATTGGTAATAACTGTTAATTTATTACCTTCGCAATATTTATTACTTCAATATAAACTCTAGATTAGATATTTTTTTGGTACCGAAATCTATATATAAATAAAAAGTAGCCAAAGTTACACCCTGAAAACTAAGCTTTCTAATGGTAAAAGAATTTTTCAAATTGTTCCAGTAGTTTCGGAGCCTATTCAATACAAACAAAAAAACAGTCAAATCTTTCCTCTTTATAATTTAGATATGCACAGAAAGAAAATGCCTTTGACGTCTGGCTAATGCAGTAACTGATGCCTTTGAAGGTGGTTCGTGACTGTAGTTGTGTGCTGAACGCGCTTTCAGTCTTCTTCTTTTCGTGTGGTTAGTAAACTAACCTGGTGTCAGAGTTTTAAAGCCGCCCACGGGCCTCTGACTTGGCTTCACATGCCGTCGAGAAATATATCTCAGGCATGCCGGTTTCCTCACGATGTTTTCCTTCACCGTTTTTTGAGCAAGTAATAATCATATAATACGCACATGAATCCGAAAAGTCAGAGGTGCGTGCCTTGGGTACGAACTCGAGACCTATGACTTGTCAATCTGACGGTCACACCACTAGGCTATCACTGCTTACGCGCTTTTAGTGCTGCGAAGTCTTCTTCTTTTTCGTATGGTTCCTGGCTAAGCTGGTGTCAGCGTTTCTATGCCGCCTATGGGCATTTGACTACGGTCTCTGTCGGTGGCGCGGCACTTTCGTGCTGTACGGCCTCAAGCAACTACAAAACATTTAACATAGTCAATGTATGTTCAGTGGTCGTAACATCCACCAGTCCTGTGCTTCATCAAGCGGATTCTCGCAACCTTCATCCAGCCGTCGATCCACCCTGTGAACAGTGCCAAACCACGCTCCACTATCTTTAAAAGTTAAACGTTTTCTACTCCTAAATTCCGTTGCACCAACGTTCCCGCCTTGCCTGTCTTTCATGTTGGTTAAATGCCTAACACATGCCTTAAATAAATTTTCAGTCGAACCTTTAAGTGTACCATCGCTTCTTATGCAAGCAAACCCAGGAACATTTGCCTCCCGGGCGTGTTCTGCAGTGGCCTATATGGAAAGCTCTCAATCGATTGCGTACCCAAGTAGGCCGCTGTAAACACAATTTAACGAAGTGGGGAATTACTGACCCATCCAATACCCAGTGCGAATGAAGTGCTTCTGATCATGCGACGTCCCACTTGCTGGAGTGTCCTATCCTATGTGCCCGTTCACTTGCCCCTTTGAAAATATAAAGCATGCCACTGATGCCGCAATCACGTGGCCGCCTACCGGGCTCCAACACTATAATAATAATCAATAAAGTACTGACAATACGAAAAGAAGAAGAAGCCGAAGTTGGTGCAGCCGGTCATTACCCTGTTCTATCTTGTCGATTCTATTTGTCTTTTGAAGCCATTTCTTACTATCTAGGAATAATTATTATGATTAAAGTATGTAAGAGTCATGTTTAGCTTAGCTTGAAAATATATTTGCGGGTTATTATTGTCACGAAAACAACACACACATACTCGAAAAAAAAACACGCCATGTTTTCTAATTCCTACATCTAAATCTGATGATTCGTCACAAACCTACCATAAAAGAATAAGATACTATTTTTCACTATTGATATAGTAATAAAGATAACTAAACTATGATAAAACTGCTGTCAGTTTTTAGAAAAGCCAGGAGAATTTTCCTCTAGGGCCATAAATTACTGTGTGATTAGTCCGAGCTTAGGTTGACACCAATCTATGCCGTGACTGTAGCTGGGGGCTCGGGTTCTAGCTATCTCAAAATAAAATAAATCTTACTATTTATCTATGGCATTATCTATTATTATATCTATTATTATTTATCTATGGCATATCAGTATTAATGATTTTCCATTAGAAGTGTAGATTTCACACAGAACGTGATTTTGTTATTATATAATTGTAACAGTGAATTAATTTTTACGCATCTCCGTTATTGCTACGCCAATTTTGATATTCGGATAGATCATGACCTAAAGAGGTGCCATAAAGAATATGAATTGTTAGTTTTTACCTTGGCCAGAGGCTAAGCATTGCCATACAACGTGGCAATGCGGCCAGTCTCTTGGGTACATTACCAGTCGACAGCGATGCGGATGAATCTTTCGACGCTATATTTTAATTTTTCAATAGTTTTAGTTAAGTTAGTTTATAATATTGCTAATTTTATGTCTATACTTATTTAATAAAATAAATTTTATTTATTAAAAAAAAAATATACCTATATAAAGATAAAAGATTTACATAATAAATGAGATAAAGAATATGAATTAAAAATATCGACTAAATAAAAAGTTAACCAAAATTCCGTGAAATTTCGCGGGTTTTCTGGACAACAAGAAGACTAGCACAGTACCAAACTATAACAAACCCCAAACACCATTCAATGGACTGCTTTTCGATTTTTTACACTGTACCTAGACACTACGTATGTTATCCGCGTCATCATCATCTCAGCCGAAAGTCGTCCACTGCTGGACAGGCCTCCCCCCAGACATATCTCTATTCTATAGTGGAGACATAATTCGAAAAGCGCTGTTCTTCTTTTCTATGACTATAAATATGTCGCAGGTCGATTCCCAGGTCGGGCAAAGGAAGGAATTTTACACCTACAACTTCCAAACTCCGGGCTTTCCGATCCATAAAGGAGATACATAGCTGGTACTGCAATAGCTTTACCATAGTTTGTTTTAATTTTTATAAAAAAGTTGTTGCTATTTAAAATTAACGTTTTAAGTACCAAAATTATCCCAATTCCATAAAAAAACTATACATTTTCAACAGGGGTCAAAGGTTATGACTTGCAGACACTCGCTAAACGACGGCCAAAGTTATAACCCGGTATTCCACTTAAATAGACTCTCAGTACGATTCTTAACAACACCCTCACGGATCGGACAGGGTTCTGTTACCCGTTGTATAGGTACCTAATAATATGTGAAGACGATGCATCTACAATAAAATAACTATACCAAAATAAGTAAAACGAATTAAAAATAAAGCAACAACAGATAAACTAATTTTTTGATAGATACATGGTGCTCACATTTTACAACCATTGTAAAAGTATACGACATTCCTATAATTTCCTGCCCTTAAAGTCCATGGTCTTTTGCCGAGATCATCTTCATGCCCTTGAGAGACTTTGTCTTGTCCCCTGAGACAGTGTTTATGCGCTTATGCTGACAAGAGAAGAAATAAAAATCAATCAATTAATCTGCCTAGCCTTTTTCCAACTATATTGGGGTTGGCTTCCAGTCTAACCGGATGTAGCTGAATACAAGTATTTTACATGGTGCGACTCAACTCAAACTCAAAGCATTTATTTCAATTAAACCATTTACAGGCACTTTTGAATTGTCAAGCAGTCAGTCAGTCAGAAATATGAAGCTAGTTGCCCATTCCAAAGCGTAGGTTCCTATGGAGAAGAACGGGCAAGAAACTCCACGGACACTCTTTAAAAAAAATAATTATATTCTTACAAAATATTGTTTACATCATTCATGTTGAAATTATACATGTGAGAACAATGTAGAAAGAAGTGTACGTAAAAAGCGTCCGTAATAAAAAATAAAAAAAAAACAATTCAAAAATTAAAATAAGCCGTGGCAGATAAGAGATGACCAGTCCCTACTGATGGCGCCCGTTCACGAACATGACGCATGGATCAGCACCGTTTAACTCAACCATTTTGAAGGGAACTCAACGATCCAACACACACGCCACCACCAGCGAGACATTTGAGTGAGCATGACATACTCTTAGCCACCAGGGCATATCAAGTCAATGAAAGACGTACCCAGTAAATGGTAGCTTTATAGAAGGTACATGGTCACAGTGCTCACACATGTGCTATGCAATTATACAATAAAAAAAGAGATTGAAGTTATACAATTCAAAGATAGTTTTTGCAATCTTCAGCAATTCCAACAATATTTTTGAATGCTAATCAATTAGTTTATGCGCCCTTGTGGAGCTGGACCAGCGTTAAGCCAAGCATTTTTGTCAGCGATATAATCCCCAAGCTTATAATATGCTTGGCAGCATAGTATGCGTTTTATACAAGATTTAAATTTCGTTTCATTTAGTTGTAGTATATGGGAAGGTATTTTATTGTAACACTTTAAACAGTACCCCATGAAAGATGAGTCTACTTTAGCCAGTCTGAAACCCGGTTGAACTAATTGGTCCCTATTTCTAGTACAATAATTGTGTCTTTCACCTCTTTTACTGAAAAGATTAAGATTTTTCCTGACGTACATGATGTTTTCATAAATATATTGACAAGGTACCGTCATGATGTTAATATTTTTAAACAGTTCCCTTAGAGAATCGCGCCTACGGAGGCAATATATTGTTCTAATGGCTCTTTTCTGCAGAATAAAAATAGAGTCGATATCTGCAGCCCGTCCCCATAGTAAAATACCGTAGGACATGATACTATGAAAGTAACTGAAATAGACTAGCCTTGCGGTATCAATATCAGTAAATTGACGGATTTTTCTTACAGCATATGCTGCTGAACTTAGCCGTGTCCTGCGAGAGATGTTAAATGAGGACCCCATTTCAGCCTTGAATCGAGCGTGATCCCCAGGAAAACAGTTTTATATACAAATTCTAGCTTCTCCTTATTCAATACTATATCACAATCACTACTTTTAACATTTGGTAAAATGCATTTAGTTTTTTTCCCATTTAATACTAAATTATTAGCAGTAAACCAATTTTGGACCTGCAGTAGGGCGTTATTTACATCGTCAAGATTTGATGCACGTCTATTTATCTTAAAAATTAGAGAAGTATCGTCAGCAAATAACACCATTTGTGGTTGGTTTTTTAATAAATGGGGTAGATCATTAATATATACTAAAAAGAGGAAAGGACCCAATATCGAGCCTTGAGGAACACCCATTTTTACTTTTAGACCGAGTGAATTTACACCATTAATTTGAATTTGCTGTTGTCTATCATTTAAATAAGATTTTACTAAACAGAGCGCAAGTTTACCTAGTCCGTAATGCTCAAGTTTCAAGAGTAAGGTTTCATGATTTACGCAGTCAAATGCCTTGGAGAGGTCACAAAAGATTCCTATGGCATCTTGAGCCTCCTCCCACGCTGTAAATATGTGTTTTAATAAGGTGACACCGGCGTCAGTTGTACAACGACCTTTGGTGAAACCATATTGCTGATCGTGTAAGATTTGGTTGGTGTTAAAATGATTAAGCATTTGGTTTAGCATTACCTTTTCGAACACTTTGCTGAATACCGGCAGCACGGATACTGGTCTATAATTGTTGGTGTCTTTACTGTCCCCAGATTTAAAAAGTGGTATAACCTTACTGTATTTCATTAAATCCGGGAAGACTCCTTGATCCACACACAAATTAAATATTAAAGCTAAGTCCATACTTAAGTTTGTACATCCATAATCGAGACTATAGCACCATTGCTATAGTCTCGATTATGGATGTACAAACTTTGATAGATAGTCCCCACAGATCCTCGGTCAGTTTGATTTTAATTTGCCGAAAGGCTTTAATACTGCCTATCTGACCTCCACAATGAGTTCCTGGGTAACACGATACTCCTTGGTAAGACAAGAGAAGAAATAATAGGTAGCTAATACAAAGATACAATGACAGCTAAATTCATCCACACCCACAAAGCAAATCAATTCATATTTAATAAACATACTGCAACCGTCAACCAAACCTTTGTTCGAAATATAAACAAAATAAACTACAAAGTGCATAAACAAACAATCATCTGTACAAATAAGAATGATCTGGACTCACACCGACATTTTCATATAGACTCACTAGGAACAAGTTATAGCTACTCTATTTGAAATAAGAATAGACTGTTAATTTGCAGTAAGCAGTTGGTATTGTAAACTTTTTGCTTTTAATGCCATCCTTATGCCTACGGTATAGAAGTCAGAATCGGTTGAACGGACTGTAAAAAAGGTTTGTTTAAATGTCTAATCTTATTTCAAATGGAGTATAATTATAGGAAAATGTTCTGATTAATTCATACTAATTTGTGGGGTTAGTAAATTAGTGAACTTAGTGAAAATATAATAAGTCATCGATATAAAAACTATCAGTGAAAAAAACTAGCAAGTGTAAAATGTTTAAGTAGTAACGTTGCAAAATAGAGCAATCTGAAGAAGTTGGTTAAAAACAACTGTTCTGTTCTAACTAACAGGTTCACGAGGAAAACATTTAACGTTTCGCAAATCTTAACAAAAAAGTACGAGAACAATAACAAAAAAGTAGACGAGAACAAACCCCAATAAAATGAGAAAACACATATTCTTCATAATGTTAATAACTCAAATGTCTCATGTGCTTTATTGTAAAGAAGAATTGGATCGCATAGAAGTGGTAGATATGACGAAGCCTACGACTTGGAGAGCTTTATCAATGTATTATGGTGCGCTGGAGAAGCGTTGGTAAGTAGACACTTGAACATCTCTGAGGAACAGGAGTGCATAAACTAACCAATAAATATATTATTATGTAAATTCATGTTCAGTTCATATTCAATCTTAGATATCACTCACATTCATACCCTTTCACGTTACACCATTCGCAGTAACCTTTTATATAATTTTATTTAGTAGGTATAAGGTATAATGCTAATCATAATCATAATCTTTATTGTGCAAATATGAGACAACCATACAACTTAACGTAACTTAATAATAATAATTTGATAATTAGTAGTAGCCCACCGGTATCGGGAGCAGGGTCCAAGCTACCGGTCAGGGTTCCAGAGAGAGGAACCTCCTAATATTGCGAGCCGTGTCCAGGAGTACCTACCGCTTTCTGGATCAAGCCCTTAATCCAGCTGCCCAACGAGAGCCTCCTTATGTATTGGTTGAGGCTCTTGGCAATTAAAACTTAATAAAATTAACAAGATGACAGAAATCGTCTTAGAGTTACAGCGATAATTAAAAATTTTGACAGGTCATCGGTTGGAGAAAGTGACGTGGTAGTTTGATTGTCTTTAGTCTGATTCAATAATATAACAATAATATCCATTTATTTAGTTTTTTTTTTCCTAATGGTATTTTATGTTTTCCTATGTTTCTTTTAGATAATTACGATGTTGTTTTATGGTGAATGACGTGACGTGGTATTACTTATTAGGCATTCATATCAGTTCTTATACAATGTGGATCTGGACTTACGACATTAAATTAAAACAAGCACAGTACTAGTCCATAGAAACATTTTAAAAGACGAAGATTAGTAGTTAATGGAAAATTGAAAAATTGTAATTTTCAAACAAAATAAATAGCAGAATCAACTGCATAAAAAGTAAACACGCTTTATCTACGAAAAGTCACTAACCTGTTGCGCGGCCCGATGCGGGTCGCGGCGGGGGGCGGCGCCTGCGCTGCGGTGCGGGGCGTAGGTGGACGTGGGTAGGTAGTTTAGTCGGAGAACAACAAATTAGCGTCATAAAAGACATAAAAGATCACTGATTGAATAATTAATCACATAATATCACATCACAATCAGAATTTACATCAATAGTCAAATTTTTAAATTTTCAAGGTTTCCACCGTTGTTCATTATGCACAAGCGACATCGATACCTAATTAACTAACTAATATTAAACTAACACTGAACAATAAGTCACACTAAATCGTCTTAATCACAAATAACAACTAAATTTTTTCACAAAATCACAAAAATGCGCGCGCGGCTCGTCTCGTGATAAAAAAAAAGTAGCCGTGTGCGTTCCTCAAAGGGCGCCGCCTGACTGGACCGAGTCCCGAGACTTCAAGCATATTGAGACGTAGAGGATAGAACCGTACGTTTTGCACAGGTTCTTGACCTTACAATGTTTACCTATTATTACGGACTCAGATCTACATCATGTTGAAAAATAAGAAAATGAAAAATAATTTCCTGTGGCTAAAGTATTCATTGGATTTGATTGATTTTTTGTATACGGGTAAAGAACATGACACTCTTTATGTGGTTTTAAGGAATGTCAATCGTTGTATAATAATATTCTATTGTTTTGTTATATTTTTTTTGTATGTACCGCTGTTGGTGTACCAAATAAATAAATAAAATAAATTAACATCACGCCTGTTTTCCCCCATGGGTTAGACAGAGGTGCACATCTACGTAGTACACTCACAAATTATTCTCGAGTTATTCTGAAGTCCCATGTAATAGGGGGCGAGCTTATTGCAATCGAGTGATAGAAATTTTTTATACTAGACGTAAAGATAAAATAGATCAACCATTTTTTAGATCATCTAAAGTACATACATATTAGGGGTACTGCGTTAAATGTTACAACAGAATACCTTGTGATTTATTACAATTAAATGAAAGAAAATTTAAAACTCATATAAAAAGTACACTTTGTAAACAAGCATATTACAAATTAGAAGATTATATCCAAGATAAACATGCTTGGAAACATGCTGGTCCTGCTCCATAGGACAATTTAACGTCTAGACAAAATCAAACTGCTAATTTAATTGTATAATATTTTTTTTATAACATTGATTTTACTTTCTGTGATTACATACACTCACACACTGACTTATAAGTTTTACTTGTTAAAATTTTAGGAATATCGTAATATTTGTGCCATACGTCTATCACATAATTAATTTATCTGTCATTGCTTAATTTTTCATTATTTTTACCTATCGTGGTAGATATAGTAATCTTATGCTAGGTGCATCGTATTCACATATAATTTATATAATTAATGTATGCAAGATGTTCTGAAAACATTTTAAAAGAGTAACGGAGAAGTTTCTTGCCTATTCTTCTCCATACGAAAACTACATTTTGGAAAGGGCGACTAGAATCATTTTTTGTTGTTGTAAATTTTGACTTCCAAAAGTGCCTTTTATGTGCCTATTGAAATAAATTATTTGACTTTGAATCATCGGGGCAGGTCCATGCTGCTACTGAGAAATTCCTGAAGGAAAAACACAATAACACTTTACCCGACTTGTAAATCGAACCTAGGACCTCGTGCTCAGCAGTAGCGCTTGCGACCGCTAAACCAACAAATAATGTCTTCAATACTCATCAGCTCATTACTTAACATTATGATTCTAAAACTTGCATAGCGCATTTTAGTGGGCTCGCACAGAGTGGTTGTCAGGAATTTTCTTCTAGCGATAAGACCACCATTTGTACTTACTTTCATAGTACGTATAACCTTCATGTCTAATTGAATCGTTCTAAATATATCGTCATATTTTTGACTAATTACAAAGTACTGCCTTCTTTCATCCGTGAATGCTTCAAGGATGTCACGAGCATTTGAGAGTCTGAGAATATAACAATATTCTCAGACCAAACTCCAGCGCAGCAGCAATATCTAAAAAGTTTGAAAGAAGGATTAGCACGTCGTCAACATGATGGTGAGCTTACAATTAAATACATCAACGGTACACCAACAATAATAAAAAAACCCTCCAAAAAAACTCCAATCAAAAAGTGACCAATATAAACTGCAATGCGTATCAAATACGCAATGACTACCGTAATAATAGGGGTTAAAGTATGAAATTGCCGTTTTATTGTAATAGGTACTTCGAATTGACATAGAACCTTCATGGTTTGAGATTTTTGAGTGAAACTTTTTTCACATGGTACATAGATGAAGTTCTTCTTTTAAAAAATGTGCAACATTCGATTATCGACTTTCAGTTGTTTTTTTTTTTATTCAGCTTAGACAAGAAAGATGGATACTTCGAAAATTCGAGCTATTTTTGAATACGAGTTTCGACGCGGAACTAACGCGGCAGAAACAGCTTGCAATATCAATGTTGCGTTTTGAGAGGGGACTGCTAATGAACGCACCGTGCGATTTTGGTTTAAACGCTTTCGTGATGGAAACTTTGATAATTATGAAGATCGAACCACGTGGAAGACCGCCCACACAGGTGAATAACAATGAATTGAAAGAGATGGTGGAAGCCGATCCGAGCCAAACTACCCAGGAATTAGCAGCATGGTATAACGTTACCTTACCAACAATATTGACTAATTTGCGTCAAATCAATAAAATAAAAAAATATGAGAAATGGGTGCCTCATGATTTGACTGATCTGTAGAAAGAAACGCGTGTTGAAACTTGTTGCCTTGTTGAATCGATACAGAAATGAAGGAATATTGGATTGAATTGTGACATGTGATGAAAAGTGGATTCTTTACGATAACCGTAAGCCAAAAATGTAATGGCTGACCCCACGTCAAACGCCGCAACAGTTTCCTAAAGCAAAGCTTACCAATAAAAAGGTAATGGTAACTGTTTGGTGCATTCACTATAGCTTTCTCCGATCTGGTCAAGCAATAACGACAGATGTCTATTGTGCCAAACTCCGAACAATGATAGCAAAACTAGCAGTGAAACAGCCCCGACTCATGAATTGATCTTCACCATTATTGCTCCATGATAACGCGAGACCTCATATATCATGAGAAACCGTTTTAACTCTACAGGAACTGCAATTAGAAACGATTCGTCACCCTCCGTATTCACCAGACCCTCCAACGGACTACTATTTTTTTCGTGATTTAAATAATTTTCTACGTGATAAAAAGTTTTCTTCTCAGGAGACAGTACAAAAGCTTTCTTCTCCTAAAATTGTTTGTCCAAAAATTATTATCCCTAACACGTTTGCTATAAACTTCAGTAACCATAATGTTCAAAATCCCGAAATTTTGTTTAACATAATTATCTTTAGTTCTAAAAGTATTCTGTCATAATATCGAGTACTATAATAATTGAATCTTCTAATTTTACATGACCTAAAGTCAAATGTCCTAAGTATTGTGTTAAATAATGTGTATTATTCCGAATGTTCATTTATAATCATTTTATTAGTCCTAAAATATTTTCTAAAAATTAGGTTTTAGTAACAGAAACGAATCGCTGTAAATCCGACTCCACGCAGTCTTGTCTGCTCTACCCCTTGAGTGTAATTTAAAATCGCGTAGGCGCGGAGGGGCGAGGCGGCCCGCGAGTTGAGGAGCAGGTGGTTGTTACAAGCGCCGCCGTGGCTGAGGCTGGCCGGCAGCGCCGGCCAGCAAGCCGAAGCTGCGGTGGTGAGCGTTAAACCCATCTGCGACGATAAACTCGCGTGGAACCGCCGGAGCCCCGCAGCGCCGGAGCCGTGACAGAAACCATGCCTGCTGTATGTTGCATGCTTGCTTGCATGCTGCATGCTGCGTGCTTGCTTGCATGCTGCGTGCTTGCTTGCATGCTGCATGCTTGCTTGCTTACAAAAACCACATGTTCACAATCAACTGCTTTATTGAGTACATGTATGATAAAAAATATAATGCAAAATCAGAATTAATTGAATTTAGGAAGTATAACTTTTATTGAAAACGGTTTTATGTGTTTTGTATATTATTGATTGTAATATTTATGACAAACGGATTTAGGAACTATCATATTTAGGGATTTCAATTTTATGGCATGTGATTATGTGTTCGGGTAAGTTATCATTCGGACAAATGATGATTAGGACAAAAAAAAAAAATGGCACTTTAGATTATGGATAAAAAAGTTAGGTGACACAATAGAGAACCAGTACAAAATGCTTTCACACAGTTTGTCAAATCTAGATCGCGAGAGTTCTGTCGCAAAGGCATAAATGACCTTCCTATTAGATGGCAGCAATGTATAAATAATAATGGTAATTATATTGATTATATAAATGTGTTAAATTAAAAAAAAAACTAATTTCAATTTTTCAGTACAAATCGGCAATTTCATACTTTAACCCCTAATATTAATGCCACCAGATCTCGTCTTAGATTTTTGTACCTCGATGCTAGAAGTATTCATAAAACAGGAAAGCTTGACGAACTAAAGTGCGTTTTAAGATTATTACCACATGTTATTCTTATAACGGAAACCTGGATTCACGGGATATGGATAAGTTTGGAACGGCATGTGCTTGAAATAGGAGTCATACATATTCCTGAAAATACTAACTACACAGAGTTCCTGCAAGAAGACTCGCAGCTACAACAAAGAAGAAGCGCAATCGTTTTCGGAGATTTCAACATCGATTTATTAACTAAGAAATGCAAAGAGACTAAACAATACAAAGCAGTAGTTAAGGAAGCTACTAACGGGCCGAAGCCAACTCGCAGAGGCCCGTTAGACGTGTTTAATGAAACGAGGCACCAACCTACGATTATCCCTGTACGCACTATGCTAGTGCACGCAAGGACAGCCCCCGGTTGGTGCAGGACTATTGCAAGATATGGAAACAAAGCTATTGGATTGTGGGTTTGGGTAGCTAAGTGAACTGGTTATCTAGAACTATGGAAAGACTATGGCCCCTGCCTGACCAAGATCTTATATAAAATACACGGGTAAAATGGCAGGGGGTGACTTGCACACTCAATAAAGGGCCCCCGAAAACGGTCGCTAGCACAAAGTGTCGTAGCGACAAGGGAGCAACATGTCCTGAGGTGATTATAAGGAGTGGAGCGGCATTCCGCGGCTTGATAGCCGCGGAATGCCGCTCCAATCCCGGAACAATCCCGGAAGTACGGTCAAGATCCCTACCAGCATCTTACTGGAATACTTCCTTCCTCCGAACACATTTGCGAATCTCAGCTCAAGAAAGAGGTGGGAGCTATATTCCTCGTCAGTGTTCACTCCAGCCGGCAAACCAGAGATGAGAAACAAGATTTCTCCCGGGAGATAGGGTCCGTGGGGTCGCTACTGCCCAACAGCTCGTTACATGCTGCCCTGCGGGTTCCTGTTAGTATCTTGGTCTGGCTCCTCATCCTAGACCTGTTCTGGCAAAGTAAACTGTACCAGCACAGACCTAGGATTTGGAGCGCGCAAGCCCCACCCCACCACGACGTCGACGTAGAGATACGGCGGTGGGGCTACTACTTTTTTTTTCTGTGAAGAGTTTGCTAAATGTATTAAAAACCCCAAGAAAAACAAATGTGGGACCTAATAAATACCCTAAAAAGTAATAAAACAAAACAAAGTTGTATTCCTCCAAAACTGATAATTGATTCTAATTACATTACAGAGTCACGTGATATTTGTCAAATATTTAAAAAATACTTTGCTACGATAGTAGTAGTGTTGGATCATTTTGCTCCCTTCAAAACGGTTGAGCTGAATGGTGCTGATTTATTGTTCGTGAACGGGCGCCATCAGTTGGGACTGGTCATCTCTTAGCTGCGATGGCTTATTTTTATTTATTTTATGTTTTTGAATCACATGAATAATTTCAAAATGAATGATGTAACTGTAAACGATATCCGGCGCTCGAAGGACCAAAATGTAAACGACCAGCTTATGTCGTTTGAAGGGGGCGGTTTGTTGTAAGGTTTGGCACAGTAGAAAAACCACAAGCAGCTAATGTAATAGATCCACGTATATTGCACATAAAACACACACACAATATATTTAAAATACACAACAGTAATACAGACAAAGGTTAGAGCTAGATGTAATCCGAATTTAATACTCTATTCAGTACGAATTTATACCTCAAGTAGAGAGATGTTTGTAGGAACGAAGTTAAAGCTCAACTGACTAAGAATCTGAGACTTTCTAAGAGAATACTAGGCAACTAGTACTAGGCAACTACAATTGTAATTTTTTTTTTTTTTTTTTTTTTTTTTAACCATGGCATCTCGCAGGTATACCACTAAGGTATTTACTGCTCAACCGAACAATCCTGTGGCTGCCTTAAGCACTACACTCAAAGCCTCCAGCCAGGAGCAACTATTCTAAATTAAAATTAGGCGAACGCTCGCTAAGGGCACCCCCTGTGGGGTACGAACCTCGGCTTAGGGCGTCGCTGAGGGGGGGACAGCAAGAAGGGACAGGCTGGATCACGGATATATTATTATTAGACGGGGAATTTAAAGCTACGCGCTCAGCTGCGGCGCGGGCTGGCGCTTCATCGGACAAGAATTGTAAAATCAGACCCGATACCTTAAGTAGATTTTTACTATAGGGCAAGTAGCGGGTACCATTTGTGCAAACACAATAATTTGCTCCTATAGATCAGGGCAGTTCGCTATTCAGGGACGCGACAGAGGGTCGGGGTATAGCTGGGTATTTCCCATTTTGCTATGACGAGGGTGTTTACACGAATGAGGGAGGCAGGGTTGCGCAGGTGCAAGTTATGACATGATAATTACTTTTAGAACAATGGATTACATAATTATAAACACAGATAGGTATTCTCATTGTTTTAAATAGGTATTCAGGTGGGAAATGGTCTAGTCAGTGTTGTAGTCATAATCAAAACATTGTATTATGACTGACAACGGAGTTATACACCTTTTATTACATAAGGACAGGTTAACACGAGAAAATAAGGTATTTTTAGTTACCTGTAGACACGGACGAATGTCTAACACATCTTTTAGTTAAGTCGGTGTCTATAGGTACATTGGTTATTGCTAGAGACCTGATTTTGTGTCAGGAATCTTTAATTTTACTAGACTTTCTTGTTCTAACTTGTTGGATTAGTTCACATGTTAGAACTGGACCAAAACTTTCCAGATTTGATGCTACCTATTGGACTTCATGTCCCGACTTGATTAATATCCACACATGATTCGACTTGATACTATTTTAACATGTGCAGATGTACTTACTAACAATAATCAGTTTATATTTTAGTGTGCTTCCTTAAGAGTAACCAATATTTTGTATCAAATTGTTGATTTAAAAGAGTGTCATGGAGTTTCTTGCCCGTTCTTCTACTACGCTTTGGAATGCGCAACTAGCTTCATATTTCTGACTGACCGAGTTCTTGACAGTTCAAAAATGCCTGTAAATGGTTTAATTGAAATAAATGCTTTGAGTTTGAGTTATAGGACCCCTTTTAGCGAACGAAATACCTGAATCATTTCATGACAATGATCGTGCTTAACTAAACCCTTTTTCCCAAGACGCTGAAAAGCTCCCTAGTTTTACTCCATGTTCTGCTAATGAAATAACAAATATTATAACCAACCTTGTTCCAAATCGCAGTATGGGTCTAGATGGAATAAATACGAAATTTAAAAAAAATACTAATTTGCAAGCTGTTTACCTTATAAATATTGACTTTTAGTAGTTTAAAAGTACAGGAGTCGAATATTAGTCGAATATTATAATTATTTATTAGGATATTTTAAATTCTGAATTTTGATATGACTGCAATGGTTTATTTTTTATTAATTGTTTATTAGCAGTGTAGTACTCGCAACCGGCGTGCGTGTATGACCAGATGTATGAACGTAAACGAGGCAAAAGGAGTATGTAAGGATCGTAGCAGGTGGCATTCTGTAGTTTCTGCCTACCCCCATGGGAAGAAGGCGTGAGTTTATGTATGTATGTATGTATATATTAGCAGTGTAATATTTTCAAAACAATGTATTTTGTCATGAAATAAATGACTTATGACTTAATCGCCTAAGAGCCAAGAAGCCTGATCTATCGCTTATTAAAAACAGTAAACCAAAAAATAAAAAAAGACTAGAAGGAAAGGAAAAAGATGATGTAGAAAGATGAAAAAAGGCATGTGCAAGAAATACGCCCCAAAAAAGAAAGAAAAAAATGAACAAAATATTATCTTAAGCAACATACAGAAAGAAGTGAAATCTCACCAAAAATATTTCCATGTAAAATGTTGCCAAGACAAGACCATATGGATCGCATTGTCAAAAAGTTATCAGATCTCATGTAGACCCAAGCTTCTAACTCTACACCAGCAGTGCTATTCTGAAACCATCTCACCGTGAGATGGTTACAGAATAGCACTGCAGGTGTGTTTGTGAAGTTAGGGCTTCTAGAGTTCGGGAACTCTACAAGCCCTAACACCACAAACTCTACACCTTCGTCAAAATATGTGGCTTGGCCGTTTCGCTGCCGTCACATGGGCGTAAGGTGAAAAATTTATTCACTGTTCATTACTTTTCTGTTATACAATAGTTAATGTTGTAATTTATCTATGTTTTAGTATTTTTCTCAAGTAAGTGATATGTATGTCTTTATTGAGAATAAAGTTTCTTTAAACCTAATTGGCTAATGGATTTGTGATACCAATATATCGTTATTTGCAGACTGAAAAACACTGCTGTCCATGCTATTGACAGAATGTTTACTCGTAACCTACTGCATAACCTCAGCCTGGTCTACATTTAGATATCGATTAGATTTTTTTAAATCATCATTATCTCTTTTCCTTATTCCAATTTATTTGGGGTCGGTGCAACATACTTCTGTCGTCAAACTCGGTACTCACCCCCTTTCTCACAGCTGTCCAGCTAGGGACAGCTGCACAGCATATTGTTGGATAAACTAGAGACTATTGGGATTAGAGGACCTACACTCCAGTGGATATCATCCTATTTAGATAATAGACAGCAACGTGTCATTATTAATAAAATGAACAATAATAAAGATATGATACCGTGCTCGTCACAATATAAGCAAAATAAATATGGCGTCCCGCAAGGAAGCGTGCTAGGTCCAATATTGTTTCTTTTATATAATTATTAATGATATCATAAAAATAACCAAGCATAAATGCAAATTATTTGCCGACGATATATCTATCATAGTGACATCAGATAAAAATAATGTTGCTGTATTGCTGTATTGGCTTGACATGAATAATTTAAAAATACATTTTGATAAATCCATATAAATTAAAATTAATCAATCAAATAACAATAAAAACAATATTAAACTCAATATACCTAGTCTTGCCATAAATGTTTTCACGAAGATTTTTTTTTTAAATGCTCTTAATATTTATTACTTTTACAGTGTCTTAGTTTAATACATAAATATAAAACAATTTAAAATATAAAAAGCTTATTCGAAGTGGTCTCCATTGGCTGCAATACAGTCCTTTAAACGTTGAGGACAGTTATCAATAGAAGCACGCACTCTTTCTATGGGAAAATTCTTCACTGCCAATCGTATGGATTGTTTTAGGGACTCCAAATTATCATGGCGTTTAGAGCAAGCCCTACTCTCTAAAACTGACCATAAATCATAATCCAGCGGATTAAGATCGGGACTAGACGACGGCCAGTCTTCAGCTCTGATTAAGTCCGAAACGTTCACTTCCAACCAAGACTGCGTGGACCGAGCTTTATGACCCGGCGCCGAGTCTTGTTGGAAGGACCATACTTGGTTATTGAATATGGTGTTGTTAAGGGGCTTAACTACCTTCTAAAGAATTATCTTCTTCTCAAAACTCACTTGTGCCGATGTTTTGATACCTTTTTCACAAAAATATGGCTCTGTCACTCCTTCATAGCACCCCACCAAACCATCACTGAAGTCGGATAATGCCCACGTTGCACTCTGTGGACTAATTGGGAAGCTTCCTTAGAGCATTGAGCATAAATTTCGTTTGTTAAAATGTTGCTCAATTGTAAAGAATTTCTCATCCGTAAACAAAATTTTTCTGTGACCTCCCTTTGCGTACCGCTTCAGTAGTTGTTTCGATTTTACCACCCTATTCTTTTTTAAATTATCAGTTTAAAAATGGCCAGTGCATCTCTTATAGGCTGCGAGTCCTAAGTTGCTTTCGGACAGGATTTCTTCGAATTCTTTCCTTTACTACTTTGACCACCTTTTTCGTACGAACACTACGTGGACGGCCAGATCTTTTTTTGTCACAAACAGAGGAGGTCTTATTGTACCTATTAATAGCCCGGTACACGAACATTTGACTAATACCAAGCGTATGGAGAGTTTTAAAAATTGCATTTGGCTCCATACCAACTTTGTGTAATGCAATCACAGCGATTCGGTTCTCTTTATCACCCCACTCCATTTTAATATCGCAAAATATTGTACAATGTATTGGCGCCAAAATTAGAAAACTCAATGAACAATCGTATAAAAATGACAGATTCCAAATTCAAATGTAATATCTTTCTTATTTTTAATTGTAACAGTATTTATGGCCAGAGTAAGTAAATAAAATCGAAGAGGTAACCCATACAAGGTTTTTAGGCGTAATAATAGATATGGACATTAACTGGAAAGAACATGTAGATAACGTAAGCACTAGAATTAATAAATTTGTATACGCACTGAAGCAAATTAATAATATAACTAACATAAAAACTGCCATTATGTCATACTACGCCTATGTTGAATCGCTACTGCGATATGGTCTCGTAATGTGGGGTAATGGTACCAATATGGATAGAGCATTTATCGCACAAAAAAAGTGCATCAGAGCAATATGTGGACTTCAACCTAATGACTCATGTCAACCAATGTTCAAGAGGTTTGGTCTGCTACCTCTACCGTGTCTGTACATATAGGTATATATAGGTATGTGTAGCTAAGAATAAAGATTTATTTAAGACAGCAAACGATATAATCCTAGGAACAGACGAGATCCTCATAAACTGGTAATAAGTGATTTACCAAGACTTGCCAAATACAATAAAAACTACCTAGCAATGTGCGTACGCATTTTTAACAAAATGCCAAGTCGCTTTATGGTATTAAACTCGAAAAAAAGAAAAGATTGAGTCACACAAGTGGCTTAATGAATGTAATTTTTACAGTTTAAAAGATTTTGTGGATGTAAAATGTTGATTCCTTGCTCATTTTGTCAAAACAGAAATTTTTGCATGCTATGTTTTATCTTAGCGAAACATGTTGATCTACTTTATTGATATAACACCAATGTATACCATGTTTTACGCAAATAAATGATTTACTTACTTACTTCTAGTCATAACATCATTCAAACAGTCCATCCAACGTTTTTTTAGTTTGAATTTTTCTTAATATGTACCTGTTTTATGTCTCCAGGAAGGTATGCATCAACTGCGGGGCACCGGATCTGGGCACTGGAATACACCTGGAACACTCTGGAAGCACAGGTTCCATGCACCCGGCTGTTGTACCAGCCGAGTATCTGTTGAGTCGATGTAAGTAGATACCTACTTAGTCTGGCAGCTGTTCTCATCGGCATTGAATTGAACATCCTGGACTAGTTGCTATGAGTCACTGAGTAATTTTTTTGCAGTGTGCTCTTAATTAGAAGCCTCCCCCACCTGACCGTCCGTCCTTATACCTATTACGTTACGATGTACATTTTTTCAAGAGGGTATCGGACCATTCTTTCTCGCAATAACATAATTATATTTATGAGGACACTTATGTCTGCTATTCCCTATTTCAAATCTGAATGACTTAATTCGTTGCAGTCAGAGAGAGTCCTTTCACATAGAAGCACATTTGACCAGTAGGTATTGCAAATTGACACCATATTATCATGATGAACTCTCTTCTAGTGACTATAGTGGACGTAAGCGCACTGACATCGCTCAATCCAGCGGTGGTATTAACTCTTGACGTAGCGTTACAATGGGTAGCTCTAAAGCAAGACCCGAAGGAACCCACGTTGTTACTCTTCAGGTTTGGGTGGACCGAAGAGGATAACCAGCAGATCAATGTGGCAACCTGTGTTTGTAAGGTACCAGGTAAGTCTCAACTTGTTTAACTGTTTACTTGTTATGTAATTTAATGGCAAACGAGAAGGTGGTCTATCTGATGGCAAGTGGCCACTGATGCCAATGAAGATCTACAATGCCGGAGACAGCAACAAGGCAGAAATTTATTTACCTTCTTTTTGTGGATAGAATATAAAACAACATCTCATCTGTATTCCCCGAAGTAGTACGTAGAAGTGTTTAGTTCCCCAAATTTCGCCAGTTACGTTTAGTAACATACACTAGGGGGCGAGTAGGTTCATCACTATACTCCGAGCTGCTACAAAAAAATCTCCTGATCGAAAATCCAATACCTTGATAGGATACCGCGTCAACAATCACTAGACAATACCACCGTTGTACCTACTGCTTATCATTTATTAAAAGCATCGACAACTATAGTACTTGCTTAAATTAAATATACAATGGCATATTGTCGCTTACATCGTTATCTACCAGACAACTGACAAGCTTTTGATGGACTAGAGTGATAACAGTAGATTGTTTGCCTAGGGAGCAAACAACTATTTTAAGGCGAGAGTGTTTCTTTGAATCCAGAACGGAGCAAAGGATTAGAAGGAGTAGAATCCTGAGAGCAGCGAGGGATTCAAAGTACGTCACTCGAGCTTAAAATAGTGTTGCTCCCGACGCTCCCGAGTGTACACTCTACTTTTTATCACCCTCTATGAAAAAAAAAGTGTCGAGTCTGAACGCAGTCAGGAACGAAGTTCCTTCTCACGTATGATTTAAAACAAAAACAAAATTTCGCAGCCGCCACCTATTATTTAGATTTTGACCTCACTATCGACTTTAGCACCTCCGAAAACTATGAAAACGATACCAATGACAAAAAAATTAAAAATTCATAGCCGGCTTTTTGAATTTACATTTTGACCTCACTATCGGCTTTAGCACCCTCTAAAACTATGAAAACGACACCCATGATGACAAATTGGAAAATTTACACAGCCGCCATCTTGAATTTACATTTTAACCAAATTGACACTTTTTCTCTCTCTTGCCAGCCTGTTACTTGTTCATGCAATGCTCTTTGGTGATTGGAACTTTTACTAACAATATCCACATTCCAAATTGAAATCTATTTTAGTCCCTGTTTACGAAGAATAAACTAGCTCTTTTTGAATAGATGTGATAAAAATTCATATACCCACTTTGAAGGGCCGAAAGTTTCTAATGCTTTTTAATACTTTAATGCTTTTTTTTCACTTCTTTTTCATCCTGTAGATTTCAATTAACCTTCGCTTCAGTGATGACTTCATTCTTAACCACATCTTTCACACAACCTATACATCTTAACTTTGGACTGCTTCTTTTCTCACAGCCATCTACTTTTATTTTTGTCTTGTTACATGCTTCCCCAAGGCAACGTCTTTCGGTACGCGGTCGCGACTCCAGAGCCTTTCGGTCAATTAGCCATCTGTTCTATGAGCAATATGCAATTCTTCGAGCTATGTCGGTTACCTAGGTTCTCCTGCGTTGGAAAACCTCCTGAACCGGAAGCACAGAACCGGTCGAAGTGACGGTGCCTGGGGAGGCCTATATCCAGCAGTGGATTCTTTCTGCTGAAATAATGATGATAACAATGCTTCTCGTTGTTTTCCCATTGTCAATACCACAACAATCGGTTTCTCCTCGGATTTTCTGTCTCCAGCGCTGTTTACAAAGTGCATGTTTGTAATCGGAACGCCTAGGTCTATGCGACACATGCTTGTCTGACGGCTGGGTGTTACCACAGTGCGTTTTATTACTACAGTAAACAATCGTTCTCATCAACTAGTCATTTGATTCATATTTTTTTATTTGAAGACTTTACCTATGACTCATTTTGTATTTATAATGAGTTTACTTTGGCGCACTGATATCTCGATCAAAACGCTTTGCACGATAATTCGTAGGTACTTACTTTTATTTATTTGCACTTATTTTCCTTGACCGATAGATTATTGACATTGTGAGTTTAGTCACCTCACACCTGGCGCCGTATTTCGAAGTGCTAAAGCTTTATTACGACGAAGTACGACTTCAAATATTTTAATTATAACTAGTTTCACTTAAATAGATCATGATTGATTGTAGTTTTGCTAATCAAGAAAATTTATTTCCTATCTATCTTAATTAGGGTGTAAAAAGTCTCATTTTTTTTATCCACGACGTTACGGAACAGGTGTATGCGTTTAGGGTGAGAGGTTGTGTGTGTGCAAAAAACGAATGTTCCCATTTATGTTCAAAACGGATTAACAGATTTAGATAAAAACGGTTTTCTTTAAAAGGTTGGCGATTCATCGGCGATGGTTCTAAGATAGGTGTTATGGTGTTAACTTTCCAGAGGGCGCTGTAATAAAGATTTTTCTTCTTGTTTCTGTTTATAGACTGCTGAGGGTCTGATTAAAGAGCAGAAGAACATCGTAACAATAAAATATATTTTTATTTATTAATAAGGGGCTAAAGTGGTAAATAATTAGCAGAGGAATTCTCTAAAAAGTTTTTCGATTATAACGTTTAGGTACCTAAATCAATCGTGGGTTTATTAAAAAAAACATTTTGCTTTTTATTTGTATGTTAACTATAGGTAACACACACCATGTACAGATAGTGCAATCCACGACGACGCCCCCACTCCGCGATTACTGTACTGTAAGCTGTACTTTAGTACGGAGCTGAGCGGAGTGGGGCGCGTCGTCGTGGATTGCACTATCTATAGGTAGTTCAAATTTAAATATTCTGTACCACCGAAAAAGTAAAGGGTCAATGTTATCTAAATCTTTGCGAAAAACGTCATTTTAATCAGCACGTGTAAACTGCACGTGCATCGGTGTAATATAGGTAGGTAGGTAAGTAGAAACCTACCTAATCATCAATAAAGTACATTTGGTACAAACTGACCTCGACCACGAGTGGCGATTCGTTCAGTGGGCGTGGCTTTACCGCGTGCTGCCTATCCCAAAGTCGTGTTAACGACAAACAATACCTAATTCATACCGAAAAACACACATTTAAGTGTGGGGGGAAAACTACTGAGTGTAAAGAATCCATAATAAAGTTATTGAAACTCTTGATTAATTGAACTATGCCTGTAAAAAAATGTTTTGGAGATTTTAATACTCCTTCCTTTATTTAAATACCTACGCCCAAAGTTGCGTTTTAGTCTTAAAATACTGATGTTTCGAGGCTGATGAATTTCTAATTATTTTTTATTTTATTATTCTGCTTACTTAAAGGCGTCGATATCGACAAGACAAATCGAAAGCATGCTTTACTTTGGACGTATGATAACAAGCAGTACTTATCTGCCCACAACTTATGGGAAAAATGCTAACTGCCAACTGCTCATTCACACGGGATCCGTAATTGACGATTCGTAAAAAAATCGATACGTCATGACGGATGCACGTTCACATGCATACGGAAACGAGTTTTTCCGATTGCGATTCTTCAAAATATCTGAATAGATTTTCACACTTGATTCGTGATTCAGGGTTCAGTCTTGGACGAGCGCTTCAGCGGATCCGTCACAAAAAAATCACGATTCATGTTTTTTGACGAACGTGATTTTTAAAGACGAAACGTGATTTAAGTCGTTTCCGTCATTTTACACGATTCGAGATGCGTTTGAACACGGGCATATACAAATAATTGCTGCCAAAAAAAAAAACAAATCGTGAAAAAAGACAATTCGTCAAAAAACACGACTCATCCTCGTGTGAACGAACCCTAGGCCCTGCTACTGCCTGGCTTCTGAACCTTTTCAGCATGACATGAGCGATCCTCCTGTAGCTCGGGCGACGGAAAATCAGCTCCGCTACTACCACCTTCACGATAACTGCCTGCTGACTGGTAAATAATGTTTCCATGGCATGACCTAGGGATACGGCAGAAGAGGACGCTCGTACAGAACTGACGACTCCGGAAAGAAAGAATTAGATAGGGACAGACGACGACAAAACTTAGGACCCACAACTTAAAATTTATTTTCCAGGACTAAGTTACGAGCTAGCAGAATGGATAGTAGCGAACTTAAGCCACGTAGTCGGCGTGGCTACTGACACTCCTACCTTAGAATCGGAACAGACCAGAGAGTTTGCTAGCAGAACTGTCTCCAACGTCCTGGGGAGGAACGGCGTCTACATGATTGAAAATGTGCATTTAAGGAAAATGCCTGGTGGGTTTTTGACTTTTGAAATGTTTTTATTTTGTGCTAATTTCCTTATAATTAAATGAAATAAAACAGCCTTTACTAATCCTTAATTACAAAATAAAGGAGCGGTAATTACCTACAGTTATATTGCCGAAGTTGCCTCTCTTTCTATTGCGTAACTCTAACATTTTCTCACTACGTTACGCTCACTGAATTGGCCCGATAAAACGAGCCCTCCGAGGTCAAGACTCGATAATACAACTAGGTATAAGGAGTACTTAATAGATACCAAACTGTGCAGGATTTTTTTTTTAAATTAAGTCACACAGGTCAACCTGGGTGGTTGTCAGCTGCTTAACCGGGCTAATCCTGTGGAGGCCTTATAAATAAAGCCACCAGCCAGGGCATAAAACATAAACTAAGGGACTACATGCTAAGGGCACCCCTATGTACGGCCCCCGGCCTTTTTTTTTTTTTTTTTTTTGGGTGGGAAATCATCAAATGACGTCTCCCGCTCTGGGTGGAGCGGGAGGGCGTGTCAGACTCTTACTGACTAAAACCCACCCGTGTTCCTTCTGTTGCCTGTGCAATGCCAGGGGGCCACGGTATCCCTTTCGGACTTTCCCGCAACCCCGGCAGGCAATGGTCTCATCGGACCCCTTCACTCGCTGACACTCTTTGAGGCGCGCGTGGAACGCAACGCGCCGTCGACCCGGGCTTGGTCCTTACCGGACGGCGAGCTACCCATTGCTCACCGTCCGCAAGCCCGCGCCTACGGTGGCCGGGAATCCGCGATCGATTCCCGACGCCCGGGGCGTCTCCTCCTGCGGCGGCTAGGGGCGTGAAGGCGCGAAATTTGCCTCTCCCTCACGCGCTCCGCCTCCTCCTTCGCGAGCATTACTGCTTCGCAGAAGGAGGTGATGGCCTCCCATGCCCTCTCGCTCCGTACCATGGCCTGGACCAGGGCCGGACGCGAGAGATCCCCGCCACCGATCGCCTCCACGAGGACACGGCGGTGCTCTGCCCAAGCCGGGCATACCTCCACCGTATGCTCCACCGTGTCCTCCGGGCGATCCACGCAGTGATGACACCCGGGCGTTTCCTCCCGCCTTATCCGAAACAGTTACCTCCCGAAACAGCCGTGTCCGGTGAGGACCTGCGTCAGGCGGAAGGTGAGGACGCCGTGGCGCCTCTCCAGCCACTCCTCAAAGAGGGGACTTATCGCCGCAATAATGGCGTGCCCAGCACTGGGTTGCGACAATCGCACTCTCCATGCCGCCATGAGATCCCGTCGGAGCTCTGTCCGCTGTGCCGCGATTTCTCGCGGCATCGGAGTCAAGCCCCGGCGTTTCGCCTCCTCGCGCCACTCCCAAATATGCGCGAGGACTTTTGCCTCCAGATCCCATGGCGGCAATCCAGCAAGGAGGCTCGCCGCCTCACCGGAGACCGTGCGGTATCCCCGGACCAGCCGGGTGGCCATGACCCTCTGGGACGCGTTCAACCTGCGGGCAGGCCGCCGCCTCAACAAACGCGCCCACACCGGTGCCCCGTACAGGGCCATGGACCGCACGATCCCCGCGTATAGCCTCCGGCAGGAGGCGTTTGGACCCCCTAGATTGGGCAGGAGCCGCTTCAATGCAGCCCCGGCCCGCTCCAGTCTGGGAGCCAAACGTCGGAAATGCTCCACGAAGTTCCACCGACTGTCGAGGACGAGTCCCAGGTACTTCATCGTCGACTCGACGCCGATGTGAACCCCTCCTACCGTTATTTGGGAACCCGACGGTGGCGCGTTCCGAGGACCATGAAAACACATGGCCTCGGACTTGTGCAAGGCCACCTCGAGTCCCAACTGCCGGATTCTGGCCACGATTGTCGCAACCCCGTGTGTCGCTAGTTCGGCCGCCGCCTGGTGCGACCTCCAACCGACCAACGTGTCGTCAGCGTAACAAACGACGCTGACGCCATTGGGGAGGTCTGCGCGCAGCACCCAGTCGTATCCGATGTCCCACAGATGCGGCCCCAGGACCGATCCCTGTGGGACACCGCACGACATCTCTCGCCGGTTCCACTCTCCCTGGTGACCGGGGTAGATGATGGCCCTGTCCGTCAAATAGGCCTCGACCACACGACAGCGGTAGGTCGGCATCCGGTGATACCGGAGTGCCTCCCTGATGCAACTCCAGGGCAGGGTATTGAAGGCGTTGGCGATGTCTAGAGACACCGCCAAGACGACCCCACCCCGAGCCACCGCATCCCCCGTCGTGAGGGCTCGCACGCGCATGATGGCGCCCACCGTGGAGCGCCCCCTACGGAAACCAAACTGGCTCTCCGCCAAATCCGGCCCCACCCGCACCAGCCGCCCGACAAGGCGGTCTGCAATTACTCTTTCAAAGAGCTTGCCCACCTCGTCGAGCAGCACGATGGGCCGGTAAGCGGACGGAGAGTCCGCAGGGCGCCCCGGCTTCTTGATGAGGACCAGTTTCCCCGTCTTCCAACGAAGTGGGAACTGGCCCCTCTCCATGCATGCGCTTAAGAGCCCCCTTAGTCGAGGCCCGAGAGCCTCTGAGGCCAGGACCCAGGCTTTCCCAGGTAAGCCGTCGGGTCCTGGGGCGGTATTTCTGGCATTCAGCCTACGTACCGCCACCCTCATCTCTACCTCGGTCACCTCCGGAGCATCGTCATCGTCGTCGGCGGTGTGGTCCGCATTGGGCACCGCAGTAGGCGGAGCCATGGGCGGGGAGGCATGTTCCCCTCGTGAAGGGAACAGAGCGCTCACCACATCCCCCACAAGCTGCGGCCGGAGACTCTGTGTAAGCGGGGGAGCCCATGGGCGGAGTTTCTCCCGCACCATTTTGTATGGGCGTCCCCACGGGTCTCTGTTCAGTCTCCAGCGACTCCTCGCGGGCCACTGCCCTGGCCCGCAGGATTTCCGCTTGAAGGGCGGTCTTCAAAATTCAAAATATTTTATTTCACATAAACCTACATGGGCACTTATGAAACGTCAGAAGCTAGGTGCACGGTTCCAATTGGTCGTTTCCTATGGAGAAGAGCCGGCAAGAAACTCCACGGTTACTCTTTTAAAAATAATTGGTTTTTACAATTTTTTCAAATAACAGTGTTATTAGGTATGGGAGGACAGTGTAGGTCTTTCAACAGGTACCAGGTACTTAACAAAATAATTATGGTCAGCAAATCCACTAAGCCTACAGCGTTCTCACATTCACAAAATAGAAAATAATCTATATAAAAATAATTAAATTATTAAAAATAAAAAAGTATTAAAAACGAAATGACGTGATTGATATTACAATTCTGAATAATTATCATGATCACAAAAGCCACTAATAAAGATTTAAAGTTAAATTGTAGGTATATTATAATGTCAAATAATAGCGTGATTTAAATGTCAAGGAAGAATGTAAAAATAAAAATGTAAAAATATATATATATATATAAACATGGTAATTTGGGAGCAGTTAATAGACTTATACAATTTGCCGTTAATGAGCTACCAGGGAAGCCACATGTGCAGAAGGAATTATTGCCAAACTTCCTTGTCTTCAACGTAGTCTTTACTTTTATAATATGCATTCTTGATAAGAACGCGTTTAATGTGGGTTTTGAACTTCCCATCGCTAAGTTCTGTAACCGACTTAGGCAACTTGTTATAAAAGCGGATACTGTTTATAAGAAATGACTTGCTTGTTTTAGTTAATCTAAATTTGGGTATCAAAATTTCATGTCTACTACGTGTATTTATATTATGGAAATCGCTTCTTCGCCGCTCTGTACCCCTCGTACAGCTCCGCCTGAATGGCTTCCGTATCCGGAGGTCGAATACGGAGCCGGCGGTGCGTGGTGTACCGACGGCGCGCAGCAACGCATGCATTGCGCAGTGTAGTCAGCTGTCGCGACCACCAGTACGCGCGAAGTACGTCCGGGCTGGACCCGGGGCATTGCCACGTCACATATCTCGGACATGGCCTCCCAGAACCACTCCGCCTCGTCATTGATGTCGGCAGGCCTGTCCGGTGATGACACCCAGGCCTGCACGATTGAGGCTTCCAGGAGGAGCTCCCGGTCCAGCTGCTTCAGTGCCCACCGCGGACCACTCGGGGCCTGTCGGACCGGCGCGCTCGAGGTCTGGGCGGAGACGTCAAACCGGATGTACCGGTGATCGGAATACGTCTCCACCCCCTCCATGACGCGCCAGTCAATGACTCGTGGCGACAGAGCGGGGCTGGCGAGCGAGATGTCCACCACTGATTCACCCCGCATCCGCACACACGTGGGGACAGAACCCCGGTTAAGGACGACCAGGCCTGTCTCCAGCGCCCAGTCCTCCACCATCCTGCCCCGTGTGTCCGTATACCGGGAACCCCAAGCCACATTCTTGGCATTGAAGTCCCCGAGGACGAGCACGGGGAGGGAACGGAACCCGACGACGACGACTCTTAACTCCGCAAGGGAGTTGTGGAACTCGGCGAGAGTTCGGTTCGGGGAGAAGTATGCCCCTACCACGACAATCTCCCCGAACCGTGCTGCAACGCAACCCCGTCCTCTCTTAACAGCCTCGAGGGACGGGGTACCGGCGGCGGCCGACGAAATTAGGGCCACTGAGCCGCTCAGGTCCTCCACCCAGTCATCCCTGGGCGGGAACGGCCCCCGGCCTAAGGTGTCGCTGGGCAGCAAGCAAGAGACAGACTGAACCGGATCCAGATTAATTAGAGCAAAATTTAAAGCTACAGGCTTAGCGGCTTCATTTGCAGTCTAAAGGGAAAGACAGTTCATAACACCTAACACGGTACATCCCTACCTAGGTGCTCGTGACTAATGAGACAGTAATCGTAATAACCTAGCGCTACGTAGGTATTTGGCAGGTGTGTATAGTCACGTATAAATTGTGTGCAGTGATTGCGAATCACTAATTGCTAATTGGCTACCTAATTTATAGGTAGATACTAGAGATGTGCACAACAGACAGACTACAGTAAAGACAAAAGGTGTGCTAACACTGATAATGAAATCTGTATACCTACATGTCATCATCATCATCATCAGCCTATAACGTTCCCACTGCAGGGACACGGCCTCCTCTCAATGAAGAGGGAGTGGGCTGTAATCCACCACGCGGGCCCAGTGCGGATTGGTAGAAGTCACATGTCTTCGAATTTTTGGTTCTAGGACATGCCGGTTTCCTCACGATGTTTTTCTACCTACCTACATGTGGCTCACCCAAAACGTGCATTACCTACATAATTGCAATTAGGGTTGTATGGAACTTCGCCTCCGCATCCGCAAATGAGGATGTGCTTACCTTTGCATCCGCCGCCGCAAGTTTTTGTAACTATATAAAACATAAACGAATTAGGCTTTTATGGAGAGAACCATTTAAAAAGTTACCCGGAGTTTTCTTTCTTTTCTAATTTAGGACGTCTGTCGTTTTAGCTAGTCCTAACTAATATGGTCCCTATAATTATTGTCCTAACTATAAATGCGAAAATAAAGGAAAAAAGTTTATTTGTTGGTTTGTTTGTTACAATTTCACGCTGAAACGGCTGCACGGATTTGGATGAAATTTGGCACATGGGTAGACCATGACCTGGGTTAGGATATTTATGAGTGTGAATCCCAACTAAGCGAAAACCCTTTCATTCAAATAATTTCATTCGAGCACGAACACTCTTATTATAAAAGTCATATACATTTTCAAATACAATAAAAAAAAAACAAAAATAAAAATACATTAATTAAAATTGAATTACCGCAATTTAATCACCGCAGACAGTTCCGAGAACTGTCTGCGGTGATTGCGGCGATTGTGGTGATTGCGGTGATTGAGATGATTACGGTGATTCCTTAATGAGTCGGGGTGTTGAGGCTGGGGGTGATGACCAGGAATGCGTTCGCTGCATGCTGGTGGTCAGGATACCCGTTGAAGCCTTGGGTGCTGGCTGGCTGTGTGACTCGCCTCACGAAAGCTTGCGGGAGTGATGATGATGATGACGTCACGCTTAAGTAGTTGCACGAAGGCTGCGTTCACGTTCATACTCGGGGTCACCAATTTAGGGGGCATGAGGAACAGGGTGTAAAGTTCACTCAACCACCATAGAAAACGGAGGATCCTCCGACCAGACGGGTGTTGTGTCTGGCGAGCAACTGCCCAGGTGTTGATGTCGGATAATCTTATATATCACTCGCGCGGTAAACTCTAATTGCGCGATGCAGGATTTGTGTGACGTTATGTCTTTGATGCGTAGTTCGTATGTGGCGGTGTAACCGCTACAGATTCAAGCTCACCCAAGACTAAGGCAAGTTTATCCCCGAGTAGAATACTCTACTTTTCACACAAACTGCGTAGTAAAACCAATTCGATTCTCGGATTCATGAAACTGTTAAAGATTTGCACTAGCTACCTATAATATTGAGAATTGACTAATTCGGACGGGCGCATATTTGTTTTAATATTATTTATTTTCTTTTCAGAACAAGGATGCATGGCCCTAGCAATGCTTCTGAAACTCCTGAACGTAGCCTACGTGCCGACTCGTCTGACAGCCTTCTGTCCCTCTACACACACAGATCTTTCCGTGGTGATGGCTCTAAGAAAAGATCTGTCGCAGACGCAGCTGCCCAACAGTCGAGTGTATGATGTTAACTTAGATGAGATATTGAGCTAGAATTTACCTAAATATAAGAAAAGGTTTCGGCCGATATAACATGGCAGTTCTGAACTTCGCGCAGAAGGAACATTTTTTAGGAACCAAATGGTGACATGAGGCGAGTGTGCGTAAGAGAACATGCGCGAAAGTTCGTAGTGCCTATGTTCAGACCTGTCAAGTTATATCGACCGTATTGTAGGCGCGTAACAATTTATAAAATAAAAAAAACAATCATTGAATAAATAAGCTTTATTTTTGGCCAAACTATTACATTGCGTAAACCTTTACACATTTTTTTAAATAAAATAATTACTACATTATTGTAACAAATCCATCAGAAAAAAATTGCACAAACTAATGTAGGTACAATTTTGGACCCAATATCTGGCCAAAATCTATTTATTTTTAGAAATATACAACTAAATATTGGGTCCATCTACTGACCAATACAAATGCAAAGTATGTTGGTATATTTAAAAAAGGAGGATAATTATTTCTAAACATTTATAAAAGGGAAGCCTTAATTTTAGGGGAGCACCCCAGCTTTAATACTGAAGCACCCTCTATCTTTTCACGCTTAAGCAATACCTTGGTTCGATATTTAAAAGCCGTTAACAGCTCTCCTATCTTTTCCTGGCCGTAGCAATCGTGTATAAATCTTTGGTTTCCTAAGGAAGCGGACGACGTTCACACAATAATGGCTGTCGAAAGACATAGCGTATTTTGACACTTAATGTCAAATGCTGATGCAAATGTCAGAATTTCATACGGCCGTTATAATACAGACAGAACCGCTTTTATAGGAAACCCTAGCTTAACAGACAGAAACTACATACACCGATGTCGCATATATGCGACAACAAGCCTTACCAATATTATTGTAAATCTCTAACGCCCGTACTAATTTTATGACAGATTTATACTACATTCATTTGGTGATACTTGGCAGTATAGTTTTTATTAATAAGACCGCTTTCAGAGCCATTTTAATCCGATTAAAATCATATTATTATTAGATCATTTCAATCACGAATCATAGCTTTACTATAATCAAAATAGGGAACAAATCTGACAGATTTTTAATTGATAAAAATGTACTTTATTTCAAACTTCTTAAAGCCTAATTTACTCTATTAGGGGAACATACATAATACTTTTCTTTTAATATATTATTGCCACGGTTTCACTGGCACTGCTCATATTATTTATAACATTAGGAAGCAATATGTGAAATATTAAAAATAGATTCTTCTTTGAATTGGTGCACCTATACCCTTATATATTTTTATAATACTATATTTTGGTACTTATGATGATTTCCTATAGAACTGTGACTAAGGTTTATAATATAAGAAATGTATAAAAGATAAAATGAGACAATAAAATATTTAAAAGTATTATAAAGTTTGGCAACCCTATTCTGATTACTTTATGACAGTGTTGTGAATAAAAAAAAATAACACCATAGAGAATTATCACAATCTGTTAGTAGTTTACAATAAAATAAAATACATCTTAGACAATTTTCAATGTTTATTTAAAATTATAATAAAAGTATACATTGATACATTTTGGAATCGGACCTTTTAACACCAAATTAATAGCAAAACTGAGCAGTATTATTGTTTTCATTCGACCCTTTACAGGATTATTGAACGGGACATACACAATTCATGTCCATATACACAATTTTGTTACACATTGATAATACTGCGCAAATATCAATTTATTCAATCAGAATAGAGTCTTAATATCTATAGTTATCGGTATTTATAATCTAAGGAAACTAATGACATCAAAATCGTTAGCTTGGCCCAAAAATGCTCTCAGGAATGCCGGTGTAAGCATACAGTGCCGACGAGAGGTTGACAGTGAACTGACCTAGTTACAGGGTAATTACCAGTTACCAAAACGAATTGCATTGACCATAATTCAAATAATAAGCTAATAATTACAATCTAAATAATAATATTGCTACATCTTTTAATTTGTAATAATTATATGAAAAATTATGGAAACACATTGCATTTTTTGTCGTTTCATATTCAATTCATCACTTATAAAATAGAAACTGTATTTACTGGCAACACTGGTTTATCACGGACAATGTGTGATTGTACCAAAAATCTTCCAAAAGTGAGTCGTGAAAACACGTTATTTGTCTATACCAAGAGTAATAGTTCATATTTTTGTTAGTAAAAATAAATTGTCTACCTAAAAACATTATCAATTATAGTTTGACTGGAACCGCTGTACCGCGCGGTGAGACGACGGGGCGGTGCACGCCGCTCATTCGTCATGAGTGGCATGCACCGCCCCCTCGTCTCACCGCGCACTTACCAAAGGCATGGTTTCGGTCAAACTATGACATGTTTACACGACTGAAAGTTGTCTATTTCTCATGATTATGTGTAAGTAATGTTTCACCGCGATAAACCATCGTATTACCGTAATTCATACAGATTATATGAAATTCTATTTAATTATTACGTTAAAAATCGGTAAGTATATCTAAAACTGATTTAATTATTACCAAGGTCTGTTATTAAGTTTTCTATTATCACTGGATAGCTAACTTTAGTTTCTGACTGAAAAAGTACATACATTAGGAAATAAATTTATCACGATTATACAATCACATAATTACATATTTTGTTATGTATAGGTAGGTATTACTAATGACTCGGCTTCGTCAAAGAGTTGGAGGACTACGATCGAAAATGGTCTTATTAAAAAGATTTTATTTTTTCGGCGTTCTAACCAACCAGACCTCTTCTACATTAATTGAGTACTTACTTGAAAAATGTCATGTCACACACAGTTCATGTTTAAGATGCGATATATTTGTACATTCAATTTATTTGTATGAAAAAGTATGAAAATATACTTCTATAAGTCGTGATAATATCGCAATGTAACATCAAAATACTATTAGTGTGAGATATCTACACCAACTATTCAATATCACCATTAGATTTCTATAATTTCTTAATGAAATTTTCTCGAACCTTCTATCGCATTCCCGATTTCTGATTGACGAAGCGTTTACACTAATTTGTCAATAGGTTTTCTCAGTCAGCCACCATTATCGACACTTACAACTGGATCAGGCTCGTGGAGACCACTGTATAAACTAATACTGTGCGTTTTGAAATATCATCCAATAATTTTCATGTTATTTTAAAAGCTCCTGGCAATTGAGTGAAAGAAACCCTTATTTTATCGACAAAGGCATTTTAGTTACTAGTCACATTCGCATCACTAGTTTTCCCGCCGAATTTGATCCGCCATATTGGATTTACGAGCACACGATAGAATTAAAATCGAAATTCATTAAAATTTTATACGTTACAACAGTCGCAATGCTCCTTAGTGTGTATAAAACTATAAAATTTGCGTATCATTCTCCACAATAGCAGAGAGCAAATTTTTACCGATACTTATGGCACAGAGTAATCTAAGAACAGAGCCCAACCCAGTCGGTCTTTTCATAAAAATAAAACAGCCAAGCTTAGTCCTTCCAATCCTTTTTGATGTCAAAGCACCATTCCCATTGGAGATGTACGTTTTTGTCGTCGTCAGTAAAGAGGCTGTTAACGGAGTACGAACCTCGGGCGACCATTCCCGAGGGCGCATCTTCGGGAGGCGTCGTGTACGACTGGATCTCGGTTTTTGGTGGGTACGAGCCAACCATGTGGGTCATTTTGTCGACTGTAAATGAGAAAGAGGTGTTTTAGTTTCATGATTTATAAATGTAGGTTAATCATATTATTCCGGTTTCTGAAATATATCATCAGTAAAACACATAGCTGTTGAACCTCATGTTAAATATTGTGATTGGTGGGCAGAATTGACAACAACCAATGAAATAACTCAACTGAAGCTTGTAAAACCCGGGGGTTAGACCTAAAAAGTTCGCAAAGCGTACAAAGGATATCGAAAATGGAGAAACACTGTACTTATAGTCTTTTACGTAAGTACTTATATCTTAAAGCAAATCAATAAACATGTGATATTTTAACACAAACAAGACACATACACACACACACGTCGTATCTGTATGTATTTTACTGTGTGTACATAAATAATAAAATAAATTAATAAGAAAGAATTAGGTGGCTTTAGATTTCGAATTAAAAGCCCCCATCATTTTAGGTTTGCATGGCTAGTTTTCAAATATACAACCTCAAGACTCACAATGTTTGAGTCCATAATATAGTACAAACATGAAATAAAAGAAAACACAACAACGAAATACATAAAAACACATAGCATTTAATACGTAATGTAAATTATATAATAGATAGTGCAATCCACGACGACGCGCCCCACTCCGCTCCGCTCCGTACTAAAGTGAGCTTACAGTACAATAATCGCGGAGTGGGGCGCGTCGTCGTGGATTGCACTATCTGTAACAAGTCTTAGGCCATATTTAAATGCCTTATCCTGACTACAGGCTCTTTAATGATGACAGAAGACAGTCATTGTGACTGCTGCACAAAGTACTGCACCTTACGAGCTGTCGATCACTGTAAGCTAAGAGGCTGGAGAATAATATTTATGAAGATATCGATTGTAGACCACCTAAAACTGTATCGATTTGCTGCTGTGCGAATAATATTTTGTATTGTTTAATGGTTAAATATTTCTATATTTTGAAGAACTTGGAATTTTGGGTTTTAAGAAACGAACTTATCACATTATCTTAGCTTTATTTTAAAATCCCATTCAAAATGTTACGACTGGTTATTTATATAATTAACAGAGCCTAATATAATATTCTATAGCTAGACTTAGTGTCCTCAGACTTGACCAGGCTTCAAAAGCAGAGGAATCTTACTCCTGCTTTTAAAGCCCGATAAAACTCGTGTTAAACTAATAATTCATTTTATACAGCCATCAGACGTCACAAGATACAATCAATCAGGAACAAGACTATATTAAAATACCATCACATTGAGTCACGATATTGAATACAATACAATACATAACGACATTGAATGAACAATCAACATCGATGCAGTTTGAATAAAAATCGGATACGTACCGGGCACTGAGGGGGGCGCGTGAAAAAATACAAGGTGCAATCAGACAGAGATATAAGTGTAAATAAAAGTAATGAGTTGCCGATACAAGGAGGGACAGTTCAGTCACAGTTTAATAACAGTAACAGTATTATGTCTCGGCAGTGACCTTGAATTAATTACCTACGGCCGCTCGGTCGAGTCTGTTGCGTACTGATTTAAACTGAGATTTCGAAGCGGGTCGTTTCGACTATTTTCTATGATGACATTACACTGTTACTTATTTATACTGTGTTTCAGTAAAGCAGTTAATTTACCGGCAAATGAAGTTATTTATGACCTCTCTCACTGAACTGTCTTCAAAGGTTTTCGTACATGAGGCCAGTGATTGTACTCTCAACTGAACAGACTCGCAAACTGACCTCGTGTCCAGAGCCCATTATATTAAATTCAAGTGTTGAATTAGTTATCCACACTTTGTTTTAAATCGATATTTATACGTAGACATCGCTCTTGAATACAGGCCCTCTCGTGAATTAATTCGACAGAAATCACCCACGAGTTGTTAAACTCTGATTAATGGTAAATCTTAAGATATTCCAGTAAATCCTAACACATAATTTAGTGAATCCGAAGTTAATGCAATAAATCTCTACTTGTTTTAGAACACAACAAGCCCGATCCGTTTCAAAATACGTTCTGTACTAACAAAACATTATCTTCGAGATTATAGAACTTATTTATGTCTGGTAAAGATTCACAATATTGTTTAGAGTGAATAAAAAAATAACTACAACCATTAGTTGTCTTTAGATAAACAAGATTTACTGGTATAGGGTCTAAGGGCTGATTAACTGATAAACGAAACACGATCAGCATTTCTAAAACGCGTTCAAGAACGTCAACATTTTGTGTCAGTGTCAAAATTGTTATGGAATATTGTATACTGACCGCCCTTGAACGCGTTTAGATGTGCTGAACGCGTTCAATTTCATTGGTGTAATCCGCACTTAGGGCTAATTTCACAAATAAAACTGAACGTGGACAGCACATTAACCACGTTTCAGAGTTGTCAGTGTCATTATTTTTATTGACACTGACAGCTCTTGAACGCAGTTTAGATGTGCTGATCGCGTTCATTTTCATTGGTGAATTTCTCACTAAGGATCTGTCTGCCTTTAAGGAGTTTAACCATACCATGTACGGCACGCGTAGCATTACTACAAAAGAATCGGGTTTTGTCGACGGAAGAATAGACAAAATGACAGATTCACAATCACGATCTGTCATTTTGTCTATTCTTCCGTCGACAAAACCCGATTATTTCCGATTCCATTTCTATGGTGGTCATGCTACGCGTGCAAATAGCTGAAATAATTGTGTACCCAGGGGTTCGCAATTAATTCATGCTTTTTGCTAGGGGACCAAATAATTGAATTTACAAACGTTGCAATTGTGAAGTTCTCATTGTAAATTTTTGATATATTTTTCATAAACGAAGCTATCAAAAACTTAATTGCATCATTTGTAAATTAATAGACTTAGGCCCCAGAGCCTGTATCCAATGAATTAAGCAATCCCTACATATTCTTACAGAGAGTAGTATTCAGGACTTTTTACCTGGCACTCCAAGCCGGTAAGTTTTCTGCACGTATTTGAGTCCGTGCACGATCTCCCTCTGAACAATGAAGTCGATCCTTATTCTGTATTGCACTCCTTCCTTTATCACGAAGACCTGGAACGTTACAAAGGTGATGTTAAGAAACTTTTAATTATTAAAAAAACAGAATTAACACTTATTAATCAGCCTATAACGCTCCCACTACTGGGACAGGCCTCCTCTGTGAGAGGATGTGGGCCATAATCCACCACGCGGGCCCAGTGCGGGTTGGAGTTAATGGATTGAAATAAACACATTTCTTAACTATTTAACAACCTGGCGCCACTTGGGAAGAGGCCTATGTCCAGCTGGACTACAACAGGCTAAGTTGATGATCTCTTAAAAGAGAAAAGAACATTCCTTACACTTTTTGTCCACCTTTTTTTGGATTAGGAATTCAAATTAATTCTAGTCACAAAGTGGACATCTAATATGATCATGGGGCTCTCAAAATGGTCATAATCTCCACGTTTGTCACAAGAATGATCACTAATATCTTTCACGTAACTGCTCAGCAATCGCGAACTGCTAGAACTGCTTGAATCCAGTTACATAATTATGTCAATATAAATGGTACATCATAACAGAGAAAAGAACGCTATTACCCATCCTCTTGCCATAATCCGTCAACCGTATTAAAATACGAATGGTGGAAAAGAGACAGCCATTTCTTGCTCTTTCTTTTGTCTTGACGATACTCGAACGCCAACTATTATTTGCACAATTTCCTTCGCTGACAAGCCATCTGTTCTTAGCAGAGTAAACCGTGAAAAAACAGCCATTAAAGCTAGCGTAACGATACAAGTTGGTTACGACACCGGTGCGAAGCTTTTAGGTCGTGTACTATATGGGTAGCTGTTGCCGGCATAATTCATAGAGCGCGGTTGATACAGTGGGTGGAAGTTTACAAACAGATCGGACAAACAATAGCATTAATTATTAACTTAAGTCGTAGAGCTCTGACCAGTTTCAATGCAGTCTCTGACCGTCAGCTCTGACCAAAAAATAATCATATAATGCAGAAAAGATTCGATGATAGATTCAAAAACCTGAGGTTAGCTTGATTAAACCGCTTGAATGAGGTCTCAAATATTCAAATCGTCGTAGGTTCAAGTGCGTTTTGATTGTACTTTATACGTGCAAACCTACTGCATACCTAAACAACATACGTCTCCATCCGACAAGTAGGTAAAGGAAAAGATGTAAAGTTAATAAAAACAGGAACTCCTGACTTCCTGGCCGGAGTAAAATGACGGGAAGTGGCCTGGTTTTACCAGCTGCAGGGAAGGGAAACTGTTGTGCCATGTAATAACGGTTTTTTAACATCCTTAGGGCGTTTTTTTTTCTTAGGCGCGTAAAAATGATAACACACTGAAAGTTTTACGTTTCTATTGCGGTTCCCACGTGTTTGTTTTGATACGAACACAAATAATCAGATTTTTCAGAACGCCGTGTGCCCTTAATATTAAGGGCAGGAGAAGAACCGGAATATTATCCATAGTAAGTTTTAGATTAACAAAAATCTCTTTTAAACGGACGAAAGCAGCGTTTAATAAGTAACAAAAATATTAGGTACTAGACCTAACAACTACGAAAAGACACCGAGGAAATTGTAGTTCAGGGACAAGTTAAATATAAAATCACATCCAATTTAAGAAAAAACAGATCTTTCCGTCCCTTTGAAATGCGGCTCTGATTCTTCCAAACAAAATCTACATACGGTTCCCAACAAAAAGCTTCAATAAACCTAGAAAACTGTACTCTTAACCAAACATCCTGTACGTTCGGGTGTTGGCAGGGAGCCAGGTCGGGCGTATCGCGATAATTGTGACTAAGCGACTTATTGGGCAGCGATCATCTTGCACCTGTCACACGTATGATTAGTGAAAGGCATCGCGTTATTTGTTCCCAGTTCGGACACAGTGATGGGTAGATAATATCATAAGAAATTGCTCTTAGAACTGTCGAGGAAGTAATGAAATGAATGTGCCTAGTTTCTAAGATATTACAGATAGAAGATAGAGTTACAAGATAGAACAGGTTGCTTCTAGCTGTGCACCATCGTCGACCGCATCTTCACTTAACATCAACACGCTTAGCATAACCACCATAGAAACGGGTGTTGTCGACCTAAGAATAGATAAAATTACAGATGTTCAATCACAATCTGTCATTTTGTCTATTCTTCCGTCGACAAAACCCGTAGAAAACCCGTGGTAGTCATGCTACCCTTGCAGGTGAGATAGTACAGCACCTTCTGAATTGGTTTGGCGTACGTCATTTGGCACCAAGCAGCTTTGTTTTTTCAGCTTTGATAGATATGGTTACCGGCGAAATTATCAGCGCATTAAAAGACTATAAGGTTGATAAAGGTGGTTTCTATCTGTTATATGCCGACGATCTGTTCATTCGGCATCTCTGAATTGGAAGTACCGTACTGTCTTTTGGCCAATAAATACTTCCTATTTTGTGCTGGCCTCAGCCCAGGCGAGGAATACCCCACTAAACTAAGTACTTTAGGATATAACAAACCATCAGAAGGCAACAGACAAAAGGTAAACACAGACACGTAACAATCGTATCTCTCAGCACTACCAACAGACTCACGTGACTTATGACGCCACTATATAGTCATTAGTTACGTAGACTCCGCCCGAGCAGCAGTGTTTTATGAGTCTGCGCATAGTTAATTATGTAGCTGTGCACGATGCCCTAAGGTCAACTCGTACGTAGGCGCAAGTAGCGGCGCCGCCCAGTACGTAGTGTAGTGAAATCAGTGTTCATAGTGCTAAACGTTAGGAAAAATACATAAAACTGTGAGTATTTACTTAATTATGTAAGATTATAGTGTGATTTATGTGATATTATAAAGATCTCATAAGAGTCCTATTAGATTATAAAGATTAGCCTTGTCATGTAACGTTAAAGTCATTTTAAAGAGAAATTTAGAGAATTTTTGTGTGAGAAAATATTACGTAACTTGAAAAAGTACTTTTTTATCTTTGAAGATATTTTAATTCTGTTTGTTGTAATGATTAGGTATATCCCTAAAACCATTTTTAGCGTTGGAATTACGAAAATTGGTCTATGCATTAGAAAAATATAAGCAAATGAAAATATGTGAATTAACAGTGTAATTATCTTGTAAGTTTGTCAACCTAATTAGACGTAAATAAGAGTAAATAGATTCTAATAGGTACATATAATGTTCTAATAAGAATTTAGAGCGTTTTACTAAGCTAAACTGTATAAAAATGTGAAAAATTAGAAATTAAGTTGTTGACCATTTTTAAGGTAAATAAATATTAACCCATGTTACATTTATAATAGAAAGCTGTAAAGTAAGATATGTTGAAGCGTATTAAAGCATTAAAACTCCTTGTTTTTCATTTGTCTTGCCTCTACGCCGTCCGCAATAGAAATAAAGTGGTGGGGCGCGGTGCCGCGCTCTTTTATAGTACTGAGGCGGGGGGAGAGGAAACGCTGCACGTATCCTCACGCCACGGCCAAACGGGACGTCGTAGAGAGCCAAGCTATATGTTATTAGTTAACATAAGTCACTAGGTTACATATAAAATAAGTAGAAACCCTGTAAAATGTATATTTATTAAAATAAAGACTAAGGAAAGTGGCGGGGGTGAGGAAGCGAGAAATAGTATAAAACACGGGCCACTTTGTTCGTCGACACACTCCGATCCCAGCGCTCGACAAGTGAACAAGTCAGAAGAAACAATAAGAAGCTCGCCATTCCTCGCCGCCGTTTACCTCCAGAAAAATATCCTACTTCGTGTTATTATTTTCTTCAAAAGCCTCGAGTTATCCCCAACATTATTGGTCCTTCGTCGTCGGATAAGAAAACTTGCGCCTAGAAGAAAAGAAGATGGTTTTAACAAGAAGCAAGGATGGAGAACGAACAAAACGTCCACAGGAAGAGCTCAGCGCGACCGGACCCTGTCAAGAGTCTCCGCCGGTAGAACCGCCTGCGCAGGGCACGTCGGGAACCGCTACCACGAAAACGGGTACTAGTAGCGGTACCAGTACTACGACTGCTACAGAAGCAAGCACCTCTACAGAGACAGAAGAAACTAGTGACGCGTCGCATGAGCAACGGACCTCTCAACGAACATTGAAGCCCGCCAATGCACGGTCACACCGCTCCGTAACCTCCCGCAAGAAGCTCCTCGCGGAGTTAGAGGCCAAAGAGCGACTAGCCGACCTGAAGCTGAAACAGGCACAGATCCAGGCAGAAACAGAAAAACAACAGCTACAAGTACAACGTCTTCAAGCAGAAGCAGAAACCTCAGAAGATGAAGACCTTGAAGATGATCTGGCCTCAGTCCGCATCAACACCTGGTTGGAAGACACCGGGGCAGACCGACCGCAGCCAGAGAATAAAAAATCATCTCAAGAAGAGGGCAAGAAGACGCAAGAAGATAGCACAAAAACTAGCCAGCCGTTGATCGACGTGGCTACCCTAGCCGCCGCGCTCTCACAAGCGGTACGAAGCACAAGGGAACCACCGAAGTATATTCAAGAGTTGCCACTCTTTAATGGAAGCAGCACAGATTGGCTCGCTTTCAAAACAGCGTACGAAGAAACACTAAAGTACTTCACGCAGAATGAAAACATAGCACGAATACGTCGGAGCCTGCGCGGCACTGCAAAGGAAGCTGTTGGCTGTCTCTTAGTAAGCCAACCAGATCCAAGAGTCGTCATTGAAGCACTCGAAAGAAGATTCGGAAGACCAGAAGCACTCATTCACGTCGAACTAGAGAAGCTCAAGTCACTCAATCGAGTCAGCGACAACCCTCGCGATCTATGCATATTCGCTGGGCGCATCGCAAACATAGTGGGCACCGTTGAAGCATTAAAGAAGCCGCATTACCTACACAATCCTGAGATGGCGCGAATTATTATAGAAAAACTTACGCCTATATTGAAGAACAAGTGGTACGACTTCGCATCAATGAAGAAAGAAGATACTCCTGAATTAAAGAAGATATCCACCTTCTTGGACGAAGAAGCTGACAAATGTGGCGCCTATGCCCTACCAGAAGCTGCGAGCGACGAGGTCGGGGGAAGAGAACGCAAGTTCAGACGAGCAGAGCGCACATTCACCACCGAGAGGAAGACATTCTCAGACGATCAATGTCCTCTCTGCAAGCAAGAACACAAGCTACCAGACTGCAAACGATACTCCGCCCTCGACGTCAATGCAAGGTGGGAGGTCGCCAAGAAGAACCACATCTGCTACCGCTGTCTCCGAAGCAAGCATCGTCGACTTCTATGCAAAGCACCATCGTGTGGGAAACATGGGTGCATCATGAAACATCACAGACTGCTGCATCATGATAAAGAACAGAGCAGCATGAGTGAACCAGAGAAGAAAGAAACAGCAGCGCCCACAGTAGAAGTCACAACCGCAGCGCAACCAGGCAACAACCGACGTGCCTATTTGAAGATAGCGCCCGTAATCCTGAAGGGGCCGTATTCCAGCGTTGAAACATACGCACTATTAGATGAAGGGAGTACCGTCACCTTACTTGACGCATCGATAGCCGAGGTCATTGGGGCAGACGGGCCAGAAAATACAATGTGGATTCAAGGAATCGGCAACGAGATGAGGCACGACAATAGCAAGATCGTCAGCCTCAGCATAAAAGGAAAATATGCAGAAGAAGAATACCCAATAGAAGCCGCGCGTACTGTCGACAGATTAAGCTTCACACCAGAGACAGTATACGCCGAACACATAGAAGAATGTGAGCATCTGATCGACATCAAAGATAAGATCAGCTATCAACACGCATCACCGAAGTTGTTAATTGGTCAAGACAACTGGCATCTTATTGTATCAAGAAAACTCCGCACCGGTCGTCGTAACCAGCCAGTAGCTTCACTCACACAGCTAGGCTGGGTTCTTCACGGCTGTCACAGCTCGCTCACAGCAAAGGTAGCGTTCTGTGGTAGGCTGCAACAAAAAGAAGAAGAGCCAACGATGGAAGAGCTGATCAAGAATCACTTCAAACTCGATTCACTATGCATCGAGCCACGAAGACCTAGAGAAGATCCCGAACAAAAGGCTCTCCAAATACTAGAAAGAACCAGCAGAAGACTGCCTGAAGGGAGATTTGAAACCGGCCTGTTGTGGAAAGAAAAAGACCGTCAGATACCAAACAACTATAAAACAGCTGAGCGGCGCCTGCACTCCTTGGAAAAGAGACTGGATAAAGAAGAAGACCTCAAAGAAAAATACGAAGAGAGGATGGAAAACCTATTCCAGTCGGGATATGCAGAGCGAGCGCCTACTCCAGCACCAGAAGGGAAAACGTGGTACCTACCACACTTTCCGGTCATCAACCCAGCGAAGCCACACAAACCCCCAAGACTGGTTCACGACGCATCAGCTCAAGCAGCCGGCACCTGCCTCAATGACATGCTATATTCGGGACCTGACCTGCTGCAATCTCTGCCCGGGGTCATCATGAGGTTCCGTCAACACGCATACGCTGTCAACGGAGACATAAAAGAAATGTTTATGCAGGTGAAAATAAGAGAAGAAGACAGAGATGCGTTGCGATTTCTATGGAGAGGCAAACGGCGGGAGGGCAAACCGGAAGAATACAGAATGACTTCGGTCATTTTTGGAGCAACGTCGTCTCCATGTACAGCGCTATTCATCAAGAATAAGAACGCAAGTGAGTTCGCGAGCGAGTACCCAGAAGCGGCCGCAGCGATACACAGAAATCATTATATGGACGATTACGTCCAGAGCTTCGCTACTATTCAAGAGGCACGTGAAACAACGCAAGCAGTCGACTCTATACATAAGAAAGCGGGCTTCGTGCTGAGTGGATGGACATCAAACGACATGAGAACAATAGAAGCGTTTGACCCACCAGAAGAAAGTAACTCAGCTACAGTAAGCCTAGGAGGAAAAGACACAGAGAAGACACTGGGCCTGCTATGGCACGTGAAAGAAGACTGCATAGGGTTCAACACAAACTCTATGAAAATACCTAAAGAGTTAGAAGAAAAACAGCGAGCTCCATCAAAAAGAGAAGCATTAAGCATCATAATGGCACTCTTCGACCCACTGGGATTAATTTCACCAATCACTACGCCAGCGAAGAGAATATTCCAAGACACCTGGCGCTACAAGACCGACTGGGATGACCCTATACCAGCTGAGCTACAGGAGAGATGGCAGAAATGGATCACGTCGCTCATCACCGTCAAACAGCTGAGGATACCGCGATGCTACGACTACAAGGAGAGCGTATCGACTCAGCTACACACCTTTGTCGACGCGAGCGAAGAAGCTTACGCCGCTGCAGTATACTGGCGAACGATACGCGAAGATGGCAGCGTGCACGTGTCCCTAGCAGCCGCTAAAAGTCGTGTCACGCCCCTCAAGCCCATATCTATGCCCAGGCTTGAACTACAAGCAGCATTATTAGGCGCACGACTCGCACAGACGGTGCTAGAAGAGCACGACTACAAACCAGAGAGCAAAACCTACTGGAGTGATTCACGCACAGCACTGGTGTGGATAAGGTCAGAACCACGCGTCTACAAGTCATTTGTGGCCCATCGTCTGGCAGAAATAGAAGAAACCACGAAGAAAAATGAGTGGAGGTGGCTTCCCTCCAGAGATAACGCGGCCGACGACGCCACAAGAGATACGCCAGACAACTTCACCGCCACCCATAGATGGTACCATGGACCCTCCTTCCTGAAGCTACCAGAATCTCACTGGCCACAGGATGAGAACGTGGTAAAATACGACACGGGAGAAGAAAGAGAAAAATGTCATTCGTGTCAGCAAACAGAAGACAACAAAGATCACCTACCTAGAATCGAGAGATTCTCGAAGTGGCTTCGACTAATAAGGTCGACAGCACGAGTCTTACAATTCATAGACCTGTGCAGAATAAGAAAAAATACAGTCGCAGCCACAAGGAAAAGAAACAAGAAAATAGAAACAAGTGATCCATGTTGGCGTAATTCAAAAAAGGCGACGCCTAAGTCGGTGAAAAGGGTAGTGCCCAGTGAAACCCGTAACTACCTAGAAATACCTACTGAATACCTACTAAGAGCTGAACAGCTGTGGGTCCGCGCCAGTCAGCAAGAAAGTTACAAGACTGAGATAGAACGTATGAAGAAAAACGGCGAGCCCAGCAACAGCGACCGCCTGAGTCATCTCAGTACGTACCTCGACACTGCAGACATAGTGCGCCTGCGAGGAAGAGTCACCGCAGCACAAGAAATAGCAGAAGACACGTCCAACCCTCCAATATTGGACGGAAAACAGAGCTACACACAGCTGTACATATTACATGTACACGAGAGTCTACATCATGGCGGCGTTGAAATGGTCGTAAACGAGCTAAGACAGCGACTGTGGATCTCGAAAATACGCCCCGCAGTAAGAAAAATAGTGAAAAGCTGTTTGCCATGCCGCATAAGAAAAATGAAGCCAGCGAACCCTCTCACAGGAGACTTACCGCCGGCACGCCTTGCACACCACGCGCGTCCATTCACCTTTACGGGCCTCGACTACTTCGGCCCCATAGAAGTGACAGTCGGACGCCACCATGAAAAGAGGTACGGAGCCCTCTTTACGTGTATGACTTCGAGAGCAATACACATCGAAGTCGCGCACTCATTAAGTGCTGACTCAGCAGTATCGGCCCTGAGAAGATTCATGGCCAGAAGAGGCTGCCCGAAGGAGCTGTGGAGCGACAACGCTACGTGTTTCAAAGCAGCTGATAAGGAGCTCGGCGCGGCGGCACTCGAAGCCCTGGAACATGAAACCACATGTCGTCACATCACCTGGAGATATATCCCTCCAGCAAGCCCATTCATGGGAGGAACGTGGGAACGTATGGTACGTTCTGTAAAAGAAGCACTAAAGGTCACGCTAAGCGAAAGATACCCTAGCGACGAGACGTTGGTGACACTGCTAACAGAGGTCGAGAACACCGTAAACTCGCGACCTCTCACCCATGTCTCGGTGGACCCGCACGAACCAGAGGCGCTGACACCGAACCATATACTCATTGGACCCAACTCGCATGTACCAGTACCAGGCCACTTCGAAGACAGCGATGTAACAGCCCGCCAGCAATGGAAGAGAGCGCAAGCTCTGGCGGACATCTTCTGGAGAAGGTGGATTAGAGAGTACATGCCCCTACTACAACACCGGCGGGAGCCTACCAGCACCGGAGTCCAGCCCAAGGTCGGTGATCTCGTCATCATCTGCGACGGCAACCTACCTCGCAACACCTGGCCACGAGGTCGCATCAGCCAGCTGTATCCAGGCGCCGACGGGGAAGTTCGAGTTGTGGACGTCACCATCAGCAGCGGCCATGTCCTGCGAAGACCTACAAAGAAGATCATCGTGCTACCAACGGAGTCGCTGCCTAGCGACGGCGGGAGAATGTGCACGATGCCCTAAGGTCAACTCGTACGTAGGCGCAAGTAGCGGCGCCGCCCAGTACGTAGTGTAGTGAAATCAGTGTTCATAGTGCTAAACGTTAGGAAAAATACATAAAACTGTGAGTATTTACTTAATTATGTAAGATTATAGTGTGATTTATGTGATATTATAAAGATCTCATAAGAGTCCTATTAGATTATAAAGATTAGCCTTGTCATGTAACGTTAAAGTCATTTTAAAGAGAAATTTAGAGAATTTTTGTGTAAGAAAATATTACGTAACTTGAAAAAGTACTTTTTTATCTTTGAAGATATTTTAATTCTGTTTGTTGTAATGATTAGGTATATCCCTAAAACCATTTTTAGCGTTGGAATTACGAAAATTGGTCTATGCATTAGAAAAATATAAGCAAATGAAAATATGTGAATTAACAGTGTAATTATCTTGTAAGTTTGTCAACCTAATTAGACGTAAATAAGAGTAAATAGATTCTAATAGGTACATATAATGTTCTAATAAGAATTTAGAGCGTTTTACTAAGCTAAACTGTATAAAAATGTGAAAAATTAGAAATTAAGTTGTTGACCATTTTTAAGGTAAATAAATATTAACCCATGTTACATTTATAATAGAAAGCTGTAAAGTAAGATATGTTGAAGCGTATTAAAGCATTAAAACTCCTTGTTTTTCATTTGTCTTGCCTCTACGCCGTCCGCAATAGAAATAAAGTGGTGGGGCGCGGTGCCGCGCTCTTTTATAGTACTGAGGCGGGGGGAGAGGAAACGCTGCACGTATCCTCACGCCACGGCCAAACGGGACGTCGTAGAGAGCCAAGCTATATGTTATTAGTTAACATAAGTCACTAGGTTACATATAAAATAAGTAGAAACCCTGTAAAATGTATATTTATTAAAATAAAGACTAAGGAAAGTGGCGGGGGTGAGGAAGCGAGAAATAGTATAAAACACGGGCCACTTTGTTCGTCGACACACTCCGATCCCAGCGCTCGACAAGTGAACAAGTCAGAAGAAACAATAAGAAGCTCGCCATTCCTCGCCGCCGTTTACCTCCAGAAAAATATCCTACTTCGTGTTATTATTTTCTTCAAAAGCCTCGAGTTATCCCCAACAGTAGCATTTTAGTTATTTTTGGTATTATTGAGTAAGACGGGTGTCAATAGGTCGAGAACGAAATGCTGTTTTCTGTTTTATCTTTAGGAGGAAGCCGATGTTCGTTATCAATTTATGGTATAAGGCCTTTGCCGATAGTCACATCAGGCTAGCGTACCAGTCTTGCCAGTTAGGCCAGGCCAGCTACATTTTTTTTTTGCCGTATTGGTAATTCCTCATTGGCGCCCAGCCTGTATACCTATAAGCCAGTCGGGGCAGTGTCGGACTCCTAACGGCTAAAACCATACTGCTGCCTTACCCAGTGTCCTTCTGATATTTTCAGACCCCTTGTTCTGCGTTATAATGTTAATTGTATACAAAAAGTTTGACAACAAACAAACACGGAGAGATTAGTTTCTTCTGCTAGTCAATCAACAACATAATTTTTCTACCCAGCTACCTTTAGTGTCGGGTAGGTACCAGAATGATTAAATGCAGCTCAAAATCAGTATTTTACACGGAGCGTTTGTCCAATACCAACAACCAAATATAAAATAGGTTGTCAGACGTTCAGACTAGACTAACGGCCAAATCAACAACTAATTAACGAGAATTATACCCTGTTTACAACCGTAAATACTTCAGCAATATCTACATAATGACGTCACATATAACGTATAATCCTGCTAAGCATAGTACAGATGTACAGACATGATAAATGAGTTGTTGCATCGTAAATCATTTGGGGAGTTATTAGTTGAGCGCAAGCGTTTATGCGAATATGTTTAGGGTTTTGCTAATAATTCGGATAGATATGAATTATGTGAAGTAGCGTGTCTGTTTCTGTCCTAATGGTGGCATGATGATTTTGATATGATGCGGGGACTAATAGTGGAGATTCCAAGTTGCGCCGAGTACCTAATGTAAATTATGAGAGTCGAAATAATTTACATAATACGTAGACATACCTAAATATACATATTTTTCTTTACTTTTATTCTGGACTGGTGGTCAACCTATGCATGTTTAATTTAATGAAACCTAATTTGACGGGCCTCATTATGACACGTCATTTTTAGTTGTCCCTGATTCAAAATATTGCAATAAAATTTACAGCGCTACAAGGTTCTTTTGGCGCGTGGCCAAAATCGGAACTAACGCCACCATCTTGTTTTTTCAATACAGTTCATAAAACAACTGCACAAATGTTTTCCGGCAGCGCCCCCCTGTCAACGTCATTCGAGCGCCAAAAGATTCGTGTAGCAGTGTAGTCCGCGCCACCACTGACCGGCGGAAAATACTGGAACTACATTTTTTTAATGCAATTTGATGCAATGACATGACACTAGTGCCGCGTCTATCGGACTTGAGAGCTGACGCGGACTCTAGTATAGTCATGTCGATATCTGATCTGACATCCATAAGACTCTCTGAACGGAACACGTGTCGAATGAAGCACGTTTTCAGCGCAGCACATGTGCAAGGTAGTAAATAGCCATCCGTTACGTATTGTAATGGCTATAGTTGCGCTGTTTAGACGCTCACTATTGACGTGATTCTATTATTATCACCAAGGGTGGTCATTATAGGTCCAAACTTGAAATATTTTTTGTTATTCATTTATGGTACCTACTTAATCAAAAATTTAAAGTTTTCAATATTTTTTTAAATTGTTAATTATGAACCGTTCAGTTGATTACTTAATATTATTTTCATTTCATTTTATTTCATCTCATTATGTCATTTCATTACAATCCTATTACTTACTTATTTTAAAAAAGACTACCTACCTATAATTAGTAATTAGTCTTTTTTAAAATAAGTTAATAATTTCTTAATAGAAATTATACGTAGCAAATAATTGAAAAATCTATTCCATTAACTAATAAATTTTCTAGATACGGCCCTAGAATGACGCCCAGATTCCGATCTATGATTATCACTCAATATTTAAGGCGACGATAACTGACTTTTAACGATTTTATACTGAAGATGACGTCTAATAGAGTGGTGTAAATGATGTCTAATAAAAATATGTATGTGAAATTAGATCATTTTCTTAGTAACTTTATACATGAATACTAAAGTATTATCTAAAGATAATGTTTACATTACACATAGCGAAATTAATTTGTTTGTCTAACGCGGAAAAAAAAGTGAGAATCACACAAAATCTATCAAGCGTATTTTCCTGAAACCTTCAGCATTTTAAAGATAATGTAACTATTGATCTTTTAGTAATACGTGTTTTATTAAAATACCTTTTGTTTTATGTATAATAAATTAACAATGCGTCTAATTTGGGACGGCGCTCCTTGATGGGCTATGAGAGAGAGAGAGAGAGAGAGAGAGAGAGAGAGAGAGAGAGAGAGAGAGAGAGAGAGAGAGAGAGAGAGAGAGAGAGAGAGAGAGAGAGAGAGAGAGAGAGAGAGAGAGAGAGAGCAAACTTCACCTCTGCTTTAAACCTTCGGGGATAACAGGGGTGATGTTATGTACAGAGTCAACATAAATGGCATTACTCTTGTTACTACTAATTTGGCATCATTAACATCGTTATCCACCACTAGCTGCTAGATACAAGACTCCTCCTTTTTGTCCCTGGTCTGTTTTCATGACATACATTATTATTGAAATATAATATACTAGGTAGTTGCGTCCCGCGGTTTCACCCGCATAAGTCCCGATCCCGTGTGTATATCGAGATAAAATCCTATATCCTAACCCAGGTCATGTTCTACCCATGTGCCAAATTTCATCAAAATCCGTTCAGCCGTTTTAGCGTGAAAGCGTCACAAACAAATATACAAAAAAAATCTAATCTTTTCACTTTCCTATTTATTTATTTAACAGTTTCTGTATACACACATATAAACAAACAAAAAAAAAGGAACAGAAAAATACGTACAAAGGTGATCCATAATATTACATTAGTTTAGATTGACATATTATTTTCAAATGACATAAAATTCGTACCACTCTGGATAGCAAAATAAATTGTAGCGGTCATGACTTTTTTTAATTTCACTTTAGGTAGCCTGTAGGGTCTACAAAAAAAACGAGAGCAGAGCACTATCTCCCCTAGCGCGTAGAAATACAAATCTCAGTACATTTTATCCATATAAAAAGCAAGTGCAAAATCAACGACGCTTAAAAACTGGGTGATCATATTAGACGGGAGTAAAACCACAAATTACACTATAATATAAACTGTAGCTCCCGGATATTGAGCATAAAAACCTGGTCATTAAGGTGTATTTTACAATATTTTATAGTGTTATTAAATCAGAGGAAAACTTTTTAGGTATTGCGGGAATGACCTCTTTCGATTGGGTTTCTGGCTTATACATAATCATGTATGGAGAGGCCTATGTTTGTGCTGTAGTGGGACAATAATTATGCTGATAATATATTATTGTCGCATGTTTAGATGCTGAGAATGGAGTTTGATATTGGAATTAAAGCACGAAAGAACCGTGAGCCGTCTTTGTTCCGTTGCCTTGACGAACCAATGAACAACATTGTCAAACTTTTATTTATTATTTGACTAAGAGGCTTTTGGCTGACAGGTTGGATCAAATTAAAAAACAAAATAGACCATGTTACTAGCTTTTATAACTCTTTTCAATGTCAAATCTTTTATTTATCCCGCTATTTTCCGTCACAATAGCCCAGTATCAAGTTAATGGGTACAGGAAAACAGTAAGTACCTACTCATTTTATAGCAATTATTTCCTGAAGGGACAAGGATAATGATGAAATTAAAATACAAACCTACATACCGGTTAATTTAGAAATAATAGGTTTAGTTCAGAATGAAATGACGTCTCTCATAATTATATCGTCTAAACATATTATAAAAATAAGTCGATTTTGCGTTTATCTGTATGTCCGCGTTGTTCTTCTAAACCACGCAACAGATTTTGACGAGGTTTTCTCCATTGTTTAGAGATTTCTTCCAGAAGGTTTACGTTACAGAGCGACTCATGATACGATCCATGATGACGTGCCCCACTCCGCGATTACTGTACTGTAAGGTGTAAGCTGTACTTTAGTACGGAGCGGAGAGGAGTGGGGCGCGTCGACGTGGATTGCACTATCTATAATATTAAAGATACTTTTACCTAAGAAATCTCTATGTTTTGTCAAGTCGTAAAAACCGTGCGAAGCCGGAGCGGGTAGCTAGTAGAATAATATAAAGCTGAAGAGTTTATTTGTTTGAACGTGCATTGTTTCTGGAAGTACCAGTCGGATTTGAATTGTATCTTTCAGTCCAATTCTAGAGGAAGGCTATGGGCTATTTAACATCACCCTAAGACCCTTAGGAGCCGCACTAAAAATAAATAAAAAAATAACGCTATGCGAAATATTTTTATTTTTTTATTGAAGTAGTATTTTATTTCTGTATCTTTCCGTGACTTCACTGCGGTCCCTATCAGAATACCAGCGCTGCGACAATAATTATTATTAAATGTTTTTGGCCTCGCACAGGATTTTCTGTTTTTTTTTAATTTTTATTGTTTTTTTTATTCTTATTGTTTTTTTATTCTTATTGTTTTTTTATTCTTATTGTTTTTTTTTGTTTTTTTTTTTTATATTTTATTGATTGTGTGTGTACTGATCTCCTGTGCCAATAAATACTTTTTCTTTTCGAAAACAGAGTTTTTACTGAGCACGGGAGGGAAATTTTGTTGTTATTTTAGTATAGGTATTGTGGTGTTTTACGACTTCGACGGGAACGAAGTCGCTGGTAAAAGCTAGTGTAGGTACTTATAACCCTTAACTAATGTCAATCTGCCTAACCGGATGCAGCTGAATAACAGTATTTTACATGGAGCTCCACCCAACCCAGTAACTGGGTAATACTATATATACCCCTTGGTAAGACTGGTTCTCAGATTTTCGGGCTTCTGACGACCCGTAACGACTGTCAAAGATCTACGAATGACAGCCGGGACCAACGGTTAAACGTGCTTTCCGAGACACGGAGGAGTCTCGATATGTAAAGATGGTCACCCATCCACGGACCAACCTCGGCAAGCGTAGCTTAACCTGATGGACCGACCCGTGCGGCTGTTATTACTTACTTACTTACACAAGTAGCACAATCTGATTGGAAAGGCCTGGTCGGTTGACACCCTTGTTATGTGTTACTATATTTCAAACCAATAAAGTTTTACACAGACTATTATGAAAATATATATTTAAAATATGAATATGAACAAGCATCAAAAATAAACACACAATATTGGACAAAAAAATCTTCCGTCTTGATATTCTGTTAAAAAAATAAATACACAAGCTCTTTTAGCACCACAATTCTTAATCTTCGGTAATATCTGATTGATTTGCAGAACAAATGGGTACATTTCTTCGTTAATTCATGAGGAAAAACTGCAAATAAACTTTAATGTTTTAAAAACAAGTCTACAAATAATCTTATTTAGGTAAAGATGTGGATATTACAAGACGACATTAGTTAAGGGTCACTACGTGTTTCTTAGTGGCGGTTCCACCACAACAAATGTCATTAACATAAACTGATCTAAATTATACAGGGTCATATTTTAGTGACCTGCATCCGTCAAGGGGATGATTCTACGTGTCCTTTATAACTTTCGCTATGAAACACATACTTGTATAAGATTCGTAAAAAACAACTAAAATAAAAATTCTACAACGGTAGACACTGACTACTTCATGACACGTAGTATCGAAATAGTCTGTCTACTGTCGTAGAATTAGATTTATTTTCATTGTAGTAGAAGTATGAAGTAGATTCGCCTCCTTGACGGATGCAGGTCACTAAATCGCCACCCTGTATAATTATGAATTTGTATCGTGAATGCACTATGCTGTTTAAAGCAGGCCAAACACGTATACGATACTTGCGCAAGAGACACGATTCTGTTACCGAATGGCCCTATACTTGTGCTAATTCATCCCACACGTCACTATACTTCTGCAAGTGCAGTTTTGCAAGTATATCGTAACGTGTGTGGCATTATGCATATATTTTCGACAATAAAACGACTCTTATTATTTTTCATAATATTATTACTTATCAACGCCAATAAATTAAAACAACGAATGTTTTGTTTAATCTTAAAAACTGTGGTGTTCGGTAGTGAATTTCGTAATTTATTAATTCGAAACATTGTAACCTCCGCTGATAAAGGTTTCATCCAAAAATTTCCTTATTTTAATTTTTTTTAAATCATAGGTCATTAATTTCATAATCGCATTTTTCGAATATTACACACGCAATCGCTTTCATTTTAGTTCTGATGCCAACTGTACGCGGCGTGTCTCGGATATGCCGCGTACTGCCGCGCAAACATTCGTCGGTTTAGTCCAAACTAGAGCGCGGCAGAAATGTGTTCTGCTGTAGCGGTTACACCGCCACATACGAACTACGCATCAAAGACATGACGTCACACAAATCTTGCATCGCGCAATTAGAGTTTACCGCGCGAACGACATAGATAAGACTATCCACATCAACAGTCGGGCAGTCGGCCCGCCAGACACAACACCCGTCTGGTCGGAGGATCCTCCCTTTTCTATGGTGGATGAGTGAACTTTACACCCTGTTCCTCATTACATCTAAACTGCAAACGGTGCGTGTTGCTGCCGCGCTCTTGTTTGTACACACCTTTACAAGATAACATTTGCGGTCTATAAACCTTTAAACCCAAATTAAAGACCGCTGAATAAAGTTATCTTTCAGATTTACTACATTTTTCGAAGAAGTTCATATCTATACACCGTAAGGACTATTTCTGCTTGTTGCGCTCGGCCGCTACAGAACCGGGGTGGTAACAGATGTGGACAATTGGACATCGTGTTCACGGGATTGTTTTCAAACTGCTTAGATTTATGAAGTTCTTCGATAGTACTTTCCGAGTTTATCTTGGAAATAATTATATCGGTGAAGAAGAAAACACGGTGGGGAAACCTGGACTCATAGTTAATATAGGTCTGAAATCCCCGACCAGTCTTGAGCTAACGTGGTTATGCTCGTACGTTCTCCGCGTTTATTAATCCTTGGGTAGATGGTTATTTCAATACAATTTGTTTAGATTAAGATTCATACCTGCTTTTTAAGATCATGGAGGTCCCCGGAGAGGTCCAGCTCGACGTCATCGCGTCCAGTGACGCACAACGCAAGCTTCTTGACGATCACACGGCGTGGGTCGTTGTGGTCTGTTGGACAAACAAAAATATCAGTCAGATTTAACCATCAGTTCAGGTCTTGAATATTCCAGATATGATCTGACTGTATCTTCTAGATTAATCGTGCATCTCTTATTCAGTCTCGACTTTTGTACTTTGGGGCGGCAGTAATTATGGTCCATCGGGACAGGGTCAAGAGCGAACCCTAAATCACGAGTTTAATTTATAGTATGTTCATTAATTACTTTGGTTTTAGGGTCTTTCAATTGTCATGTAAATAATAATCAATAACAAAATAAAATGAAGGTCAAACATTTTTTTTACCTAGTTATTCGAGACAATACAATATAGCTAAACTAAATAAACAAACTAAAAATAATAAACAGCATACTAATTACATCACGCCCGATTTCCTCGAAGGGTTAGGCAGTTGCACAACTCATATTTCGCTAGTTACGAAAGCGTAACAGCGAAATTATAAATTTCTTACTTTTTGAATTTGCACGTTAGTCAGTATGTTGATCTAAATATGATTTTCGGCCGTTTCAAATATTCATATAATATATAGAATTATAATCATAAAAATCATCAATACAACTCTCAAGTTGAGGAGGTTCTTATTACCCTATTGAATAACAATTTCATGGAATCAACATTTGCTGATTCGGATGATTATAATTCTGTAAAGCCATATTGGTTAAGGTTGCGAATCATATTTTTATTAACTTGCCTTATACTGAACTGCAAATTGCAAAAATCGAAAGAAAATTTGAATTTTTCGGGCTACCTTGGCGCATCCCCCAATATAAGAATAATGTTTTTTACCTACAAGTAAAGTTACAATATCAGGTTGCCATGTGCTTCAAATGAATGGCAGACTTGGGTTTACTCAAGACAAAGTAAGCCCAGCCAAACTGCGAGGGGTAAACGGAGGCGGCCAAGTTTTTAGGGTGGCCTAATTATACAAGGACGGCTAATTCCCGACTAGGGTTATAAGCTGATGAGAGGGCTCCGGTAACTTCCCTTTAAATTACTAAGCTCAGGAAAATAGTTTACAAAGGGCTAGTAATTAAAATACATACTTAATTACAGAAAACAAGTCATACATTTTCTGAAGTTTCTGCCCGTAAATCACCGATTCCAGTGTTCATTATAATATTTTTACCCATCTACGCCTTTAGAAATTCGATGAAGAAAAACATTGTGAGGAAAACTTGACTTAATCATCGTCATTCTCTTTAGTTCCAGTTCCAAGGAAATAAATCCTGTTCCAAAATAACAGCCTGTCACATTGGAACCAAAGACTATTAGATTGCAACAAATCCGAATAGGTTAACAAAAGTAACAGACAGAGAACAGAAGCTATCTCTTTATATTACAATAACTCAGAAGAGAAAAGAGCTTGTTCCAAACTGTTCCAGGTCAGTTTCGTTTGTATCTCTTTCTAAAAAAGTACAAAACATCCAAGCAAGATAGAGAAGAGCTTGTTATTTTACACAGATACATCAGATCAGTTAGAGCATTGTCGGCAATGTTTTAATTTGATCTGTTGTAGTAATTTGTGGAACGTGTGGAACAGGCGAAACACGCAGGAACTGTTTTTGTCGGTTTTGCGATATGTGTTCCATGTTTTAAAAACCTGTTTTTTTTTTTATTGTTTCGATAAATTCGCCTCCGTCGGTCACTTCCTAATTCTCCTGTCCTTAACCCGATTTATTTGGGATCGGCGCAACATTTCTCCTTCTTCTATTCTTCTCTACTAGTCGACATCTCAATAGTCGGCTATAATATACCAATAGTCACCACTATTGGTATATTATAGCCATATCATCTTTCACACAGTCCACCCATCGTTTCTTTGTCCTAGAATATGTCTGATCTGAAATCACTAACTCGGAAGTGTATAGTGATCCTTCTTTGTAAGAGAAGAGGCCATTACCATGTGGTGGGGCATTGAACCGTGAAGTTTCTTGCCGGCTCTTCTAAATAGGGAACGGCTAAATGGAACCGTGCTAACGTTTGACGTTTCATAAGTACTTACCCATGTTGGTTTATGTGAAATAAAATAGGTATTTTTTTTTTCTGATAAGTCATCAAGCAATTTTGAGATTAGGAAAAAAGACTTGAAAAGGCATAATAAATACTGACCGATAGTTTTTTCTGCGTCAAAAAATATCATGATAGCTATTTCTAAGCGTCGATAATTTTCACCTGGCAAGCAGCAGAGAGTGCCGCTTAAATTGTTTATGATATCGAAGGAAAAACAAAAATATAAGATCATTGCTCACGTGTCTAATTTTATTTCTACGATGATATAAGAATAGATCTAGTTTAGACTGTCGTTTGTGCTAGCTTTCGTACGCGACGTCAGTGGGTGCAGACCAATGTATTATAAACTTTGCGAAGTAGGTACCTACTTATTAGGCCCAGATTATTTCCAAAGTATTGAAAAGTCTAGCTGTAGTTCAGGTTCTATTGAGCAAGCGTTCAAAACTTGTGAAAGAATAACACCAGTCATTCTCTGGGGTTATTCTTTCACAAGTTTTAAACGCTGCGTTTGATGTTTGATGCGCGTTTTTTATGTCATACATAAACATACAGAATTTGGCTCCTTTTCTAATTCAAGAACTGCCCGTTTTGATGGTGACACGCAAGATAGGAGAAGACTGCGGAAAGAAGTACGCGGTTAAGTCCCCGAAAATGTTGCTTTTTTATACTATATAATATTGTTTTTTTTTGGTTTGTTTATAATGTATCCCCTACATACAATAAACAAACAAACGAACCAAATTTATATAATATCCGGAACTACTAGTCGGATTTGAAAAAATCTTTTTGCATTGGATAGCCCAATTCTTGAGGAAGGTTATAGGTTGAAGGGCGAAGTCGCGGGCGCAAGTTATTCCTAATAGAAAAGCTGCCCTTTGCTTAAAAGTAACAAACCATACGTAACCTATTAATGTTGGCTTCCTTTAAATCAACTTTACATATTCTACACAAAATATAACAACCGAGAAAGTTTATGAGAAACCTTGGTGAACTGTCAAACAATCAAATTGGTTTTGCAAGATCAAAGTTCTAATGAAAGGCGTCGTCACCGTTTCTGACTTCGTTATAATTAAATAGCTTTTGGGTTATGAAATGATGGAAGCCAATTAAATTCACGATGTTTAGAAGATTTTACCTGTTTCTTGCGCAAACATAGATAAATATTACTTTTCGGATTGTTAAGGGAACTGTTGGTTTTTTTGCTCCATGCATAACTGTGTATAAGTCTGACAAATTTGAAACTTTTAACACTTATCTGCAATAGGGATGATGCCTGGTTCAATAAATAGTCCGTCAGACAGATAATAAAAAAATATAAGACTCGTATTTTTTGCTTTATCATATCTATAAAAAAATACTTAGATAAAACGCATTAAATTTGGGGAGTGGGGCTCGCTACGTCACAAGTATGTATAAAATCTACATACTCGTGACGTCATTGCACATTTTCACTCAATGTAATCTATTGATAACTTAAAAAAAGAAAAAATACGTGAACATTATTTTTTCATAATCTACATGACGGACAAAAAGTTTTTTAAGTCATCGTCCCTATTATCTTTGCTCTTTTAGCCTCACAGCACAGAAGTCAAGACGGTTATCGCAAATCAAGTCCTCTCACACAGGATGCAGTTCGACACAGAATGCACTTGACCAAGTAGGTCAACGCAAATAGGTCACTGTCGTTATTGTATTAGTCACAGCTGATAGCTTAGCTACTATAAAGGAAATTGATGTGGCCGCAAACGCCGGTAATCGGTAATAGTAGGGCTTCAGATAATATACACGTCAAGGAGGAAATTATACCGATTCGTAGAATGTTTGTGGATATCCGTGTAAACTGTCAATTAATATATGCATCTATTGATACCGCTTTAGAAGACTGGAAGAACTAGAAGGAACCTTTGTTCATTAGATCAGGGGTATTTTAATGTTTGTTTATTTGTTTATAGTAAACAGCTCTCTTAGTAGCAAAGTAGGTACTAAAGTGACGAGTGACAGTGGTAACTAGTGTAATAAAATATGATAAATAGTACAAATAGCTCTCTTGGTAGCAAAGCAGGTACTAAAATGACGAGTGAGAGCGGTAACTAAAGTGTTATATGATATGCAGTACAAACAGCTGTCTTAGTAGCAAAGTAGGTACTAAAAAGACGAGTGAGAGCGGTAACTAAAGTGTTATAGGATATGCAGTACAAACAGCTCTCTTAGTAGCAAAGTAGGTACTAAAATGACGAGCGAGAGCGGTAACTAGTGTTATATGATATGCAGTACAAACAGCTCTCTTAGTAGCAAAGTAGGTACTAAAATGACGAGTGAGAGAGGTAACTAGTGTTATATGATATGCAGTACAAACAGCTCTCTTAGTAGCAAAGTAGGTACTAAAATGACGAGTGAGAGCGGTAACTAGTGTTATATGATATGCAGTACAAACAGCTCTCTTAGTAGCAAAGTAGGTACTAAAATGACGAGTGAGAGCGGTAACTAGTGTTATATGATATGCAGTACAAACAGCTCTCTTAGTAGCAGAGTAGGTACTAAAATTACGAGTGAGAGCGGTAGCTAGTGTTATATGATACGCAGTACAAACAGCTCTCTTAGTAGCAAAGTAAGTACTAAAATGACGAGTGAGAGTGGTAACTAAAGTGTTATATAATATATATATGATATACAGTACAAACAGCTCTCTTAGTAGCAAAGTAGGTACTAAAGTGCCGAGTGAGAGTGGTAACTAATGTAATAAAATATGTTAATAGTACAAACAGCTCGCTTAGTAGCAAAGTAGGTACTAAAATGACGAGTGAGAGTGGTAACTAGTGTAATAAAATATGTTATATCGTACAAGCAGCTCTCTTAGTAGCAAAGTAGGTACTAAAATGACGAGCGAGAGCGGTAACTAGTGTTATATGATATGCAGTACAAACAGCTCTCTTAGTAGCAAAGTAGGTACTAAAGTGACGAGTGAGAGCGGTAACTAGTGTTATATGATATGCAGTACAAACAGCTCTCTTAGTAGCAGAGTAGGTACTAAAATTACGAGTGAGAGCGGTAGCTAGTGTTATATGATATGCAGTACAAACAGCTCTCTTAGTAGCAAAGTAAGTACTAAAATGACGAGTGAGAGTGGTAACTAAAGTGTTATATAATATATATATGATATACAGTACAAACAGCTCTCTTAGTAGCAAAGTAGGTACTAAAGTGACGAGCGAGAGCGGTAACTAAAGTGTAATATGTTATATAGTACAAAAAAATGAAATTTCTATGGAAGCTAATATAAATAAGTTTTAGGACTATTTGTTTGTCCTAATGATGATCTTATTCAGCGTTGTTTTTTGTACGTTTCTTTACAAGGTTGTAAGCCAAATCTACTAAAAAGACCGTGACAAATGAACCATTATGTTGGCTAATCACTACTATAAAAAAACCTTTTGATCTCATAATTAACACTTCAGTTCTCATCACAGTTACTTCAGCAATAAACGTTTTCATCTTCTAACTCAACAGACATGAAAACAGCATTAAAAATCGAATTCGTCTTACTCGATTTCAGTCTCCTAGTCAACCATGTCGATAACATAATATCGATTACTCGTCGTACGATGTCGTGCAATGCTGTTTGTTTGGCCGACCTACGCGTCAAGGTCATGTCATTGATGTCATGCATGGAAGCATCAGACCTTGACATTCGTGACAAGTGTATGTCTTGTAGCGTTCACGGAAGTAGGTAGTGTGAGGTCTATGAAAGTGAGGGAAGAGAGAGTGCACCTGTTTCTCCGCATACACTACACTATTATATCTCTCGCGTCGATGGCCAGTCTCCGCTGAGACTCGGTCTGGAGGACTATTTATTACTAAACTTCGTTGCATTTTGAAAAGGTTCCGGTATTTAATGCTTTTTATAGACAAACGTAGGTAACGACTTCCATGGTAGGCAGCACCTACAACTACAGACGATACGTGACATTACTGTCCCGTTAAGGAGGACGCGCTGAGGTAGCCTATTCATTTTTTTTACGTTCTTTTGCAATTCGCAGGTCAGTGTATGTTGATTAAAATATGGTTAACGCAATATCGATCACTCTAGTGATATATTTAAACATCCAATACCTAGAAGCAATTAACGGCCTACCTATGTGTGTATGAGAAGTAGGAAAAAACAACATTTAATTGGCATTCATAGGCAACGCCTGCGTAACTAATCAAATCGGAAAACGGAGCATTGCACATGTCATAATAAAATTGCTTGCCAACGTAAAATGATTAGATAAATCATATAGGTACCAACAGCTATTGATATGACACTGATAACACATTCTAGAAAGCTAGATAATGTTCTTAGGAGTTTGGAGTTAATTTTTTAGGATCAATTTACATTGCTGCGGAACGGAATGACGTTGGTGCGGTTCCAGCTCATGTACGAGTAGAAAGAAGGAGAAGAAAGAAAGTAATGTAGCAGCGAATGTAGGAATGAAGAACGGCATAAAAGGGAGACAGATTTTGCTGTACCATGGGATGAAAAGACAGTGACAGACATAGATGATGAGCATACTAATATTATAAAGGGGTAAAGTTTGTTTTATTTGGTTTGTATGCAGGCAGTAATCTCCGGACCGACTGATCTGATTCCGAAAATTCTGTCACTAATGGAACTACAATATTGTAGACTGTCATAGGATATATTTTATGTTAAGGCGAAAGCGGCGGTAAGCCTGCGAAATTCAATTTTTCTTATATTTCTTGCAATTTGCTGGCCACTATCAGGTTGTACAACCTGATACTGGCCAAAGCCATTGGTCGAAGCCAAAAGGGGCGTTAAACAGATGTGGTCATCGTGTTCAAGGGATTTTGTTTTAAAATTGCTTAGATATGAACTTCCCCAATAGTACCTTCAAAATATGATTCGCGACCATAACAAATATGTATTTACAGTAATATAATAATTAGAATCATCAATACAACTCTCAAGTTATTATTGACGTCAAATGTCATGATTTCATGAAATGATTTCATGAAATTGTCATTCAACAGGGTAAGTAATTTGAACTTATTTAGAGTTCGATTAATGATCGTAATTTTGTAAATACATCGAGAATCTTATGAAAATAAATCGTTACATATGTGTCTAGCACATATGTAACGATTTACTTGCGCTAATTTAGGCTTGCACAAGTATTTGCGCAAACATCTTCGAACACACGTCACGTTAGACTTGCGCAAGCCAAAATTTGCGCAAGTAAATCGCTACGTGTGTGGCTAGCAATATTTTGATCAACATGCAATCTGACACTATCCTGTAAATTGCTAAAATCGTCAGTAAATTTGAGGTTCGCATGCTACTTATCGCATCCCCCTTAAAACAAGAAATTTCATGCGGAAGAAGTCGCACGCAAAAACTCGTGACTAATAATTACACGCAATAACTTAGCGAAAGATGTCACAAGAACAAGATAAGGTACATTTACCTTAACTTTGAGAGAGCATAATGCACGACTATTTATAAATCTCGTGCCTGAGAAGCTATGCAAGAATAGCTTGTAATTTAAATATTTATGAAGGGTTTTGATTCTCGCATATAAACGACGTGACTAATGTTATCTATCAGATATCTAAGCCTTGATTGTCATGGTTCATTTTAGACTTGATTATGAATTGTTTGTCTTTCTATGGAAAACGCTTCACAGTTAATAAGATTCACAGACCAACAAGGCAGTTGGTGTCTACACAAAGACTCCTTGTCTTTTTGTAGACACCAACTGCCACGTTGGTCTAGTGGTCGCAAGCGCTACTGGCATGAGGCCCTGTGTTTGATTCGCAGGTCGGAAAAAGTGTTATTGGGATTAACCATCTGGAATTTCTCAGTAACAGCCAGTCTGGATTTGTGCCTGATTGATGGCAATACGCTCGCCCCCTATTACATGGGACTTAAACATAACTGGCGAAATATGGGTGTACTATAGGTACCTACTCCTCTGCCTAACGCTTCTGGGAATACAGGCGTGATGTTATTATGTTATCAGATATCTAAAGCGTGATTGTAACGGCTCATTCGAGACTTGATAATGAATCGTTGGCTTTTATAAGGCAAATGCTTCACACTTAATAAGATTCACAGTATGACTCTTTGTGTAGACAACACATGTAGGGTACCATCGAAGAAGTTCATATCTATACACCGTAATGACTATTTCTGCTTGCAGCGCTCGGCCGCTATAGAACTGGGGTGATAACAGATATGGACATCGTGGTCACGGGATTTTGTTTTCAAACTGCTTTGATATAAAGTTCTTCGATAGTACCTCTGAGTATCATGGTAACAAACATCTTCAATAGGTTACAAGTTCGTGTAGGTACTGTAGGCTAGATAAGTATCAACAACATTTATATTGTCTAAAGCGCAGGCCACACTGGTAACGAACAAGGCTAAGTTCGTTTAGCGAAGTAGGTATGAAAAGACGCGGTAGCTACATGAGCGAAGCTACACGAACTTAGCTTCGTTCTCAATGTGACCTGCGCTTGAGAGCGTTTATTCTGAAAGTGGGCAACATAAGTCAAATATTTCGCTGTTTTGATTAATTTGGCAATATTACTGTGGTAATATGAAATTTGGCTAACTAGCGAACTAGAATATTAATAATGAATTGAAAGGTGAACTCCATAAAACATTGCCCTTAACAAAACAACCAGAAAAAAAACAAAATAGTTTCTGGTCAGGTTGTGAAAAACAAAAATTGTTCAGTATGTAGTGCTCACATAACTTGAGAATCATGCAATAAGCTTGTGAGATCAAATCAAAATTACATCCCCACACCTGAACCGATTCTTCCTCTCTTCCCCTTAATTTTCTATTACTGCAAGGTATTTAAAAAACGTTTTTTAACGGTTACAAACTATCCTTACCAACGACAACAGCACCAGCCTGCGCCTCTCCTAGAAGGGCCTCCTTGTACTTCCTCAAGGACTCATCTTCCTGATCTGCAGCGAGGATCTCGTCAATAGTCTTCTCTGGAGGAGGTCTGTACGAGGACTTGATCTCTTCCTCTTCCTCCTCTTCAGGAGTGCGGGTCACTTCGGGATCTCCAGACATGGTAGGTATGCTAAAAATAAATAATTTTGGGGTTAGTTCAGACAGTCACTGGTCATTGGCTCATCTTCAAACTGTATGGAATCGTGACCTGCCCATAAATTGGATTCATCTGTGGCGGCCATGTATGATGCTCACATATCTGACGAAGCAGTAAATTATTACTAAACAATAGTCTCTGTTATGGCCGAAATTCTTGGGTACTTTTAGCCGAGAACCAAGACCAAGTTCTCGGTTGGATTTGTAGCCGAGAATGCCGCGACCCAGATCTCGGTCGACCCTTAGTTAGCACTGTTAGCTATATTAATTAGGGCCCAGGTTTAAAAAGCCATGTTTGACCAATACCAAATTAAATGCAAGTACATTTTTTTAAAGAGCCCCAAATATCAGAACATTTAGGAAGCCTATTGAAAAGTTATAATATTAAAGGTAGGTAAGAAATATTATATATTTCATATTTTATGGTGATCACTATTATAGTAGTATGACAAGTGATAATAATGCATGAAGCCTTATTTATCAGTAATGAGTGACATTTAAAGATCACAATTGACTGTAGGTATTGCATATTGATATCATGAATAGTATGATAACTCATTCTAATGTTATTGATGCCATAACTGTCTAGTTATTGATATCTGTGATCAATAAATTATTAGGACTATTAAAGAGGTATTTTGAGCGACTCCAGAGATGACGATTAATAGAGAAGTATGGAAGTAAAAGACATGTTGCTCTGACCTCAAATTGCGATATTGAAACACAGGAGGTGTTTATTATTGTTATAAATGTCGTCATATTTGTCTGAAGCAGTTATGAATTTTACAAGCATTTTTTACAGATTTCTTTTACCAATTATTGATCACTTAACTCTGACCGCATTTAGAGATTTTCCAACAATTTCCTGTTTTTTTTCTTAGTAATAATACCTAATATCATTGTCTTGGGTCATTTGAACAGGTCATAAACTTTAATTAATAAGTGTCCAATTGATGATATTGATATCTATTTGTGGTGTATGACTAACAAACAGATTGATCAATAATCAATATTTTTTGCTCAAGGTTAAACAATGATTTTGAATTGGTGCATACATGTATCTAATAAAGGTCGCAGGAAGCCGCTGGATGCAGGTCGCTTCCAACCGGCCAATTTGGAAATCATTGGGGCAGGCCTACGTTCAGCAGTGGACGTCCTATGGCTGAAATGATGATGATGATGATGGCTGTATCATCATTATAGTAGAAACTTAGGACTGATAGGCAGAGTTGATTGAGAGACATTTAATTATGTATATTCCAGCATTTTGACAGGCCCGTATTACAGAACCTCACTCAAGATTCAAGCATTACTTAAAACTAGTTTCAACCAATCAAAAGGCTTTAAGCGAGTTTTCAGTAATGCTTGAGTTTTGAGTGAGGTTCTGTAATACGGGCCTAAGTGTACAATCTAGAATAGTGCTAGCAAATTTATATACAAGATATGCTGAGTTTTAAGAATTTATGGAAGTCCCTGGCCCACTTTAAGTTAAAGGAGCAGTCAGATTGGGCTTGCAAATCAGCTGCAAATCAATTTTCAGTTTGACATTATTGGAAAAGAATTATATTAACACCATGAAACTCTTTTCACACAATCTACATGTATTCTGCCAGTGTTATCAGCAGCTAAACATGCATTATAAGGTAATTAATTGATAGGAAACAAAAGCAGAAGGAAGAGACTTGCAGTTGAGTGTCACATGCGACCGTCGCATACATTCGTATGAATCATAGTCCCCCATAACCTCTTACACTAAATTACGCTTACAATTTTTGTAAAAATATATTCCAAGAAAATAATCACACACCGGATTCACGCCAGACTCATAGATAAACAATACTTCAAACCCGCTTGCGCCGAAACTACATGTAAAATAAAATGAAATACGTAAGCCGCTAGTGGAACCGCCCAAAAAAACAAAAAATCGAGTATTTATAAAGTCCGTGAATTAAACTAAAGTTGTTTAAAAATAACGTAGCTTAGCCACACGTATCAACTCCCTACATCCCACAATAACAGAATTAAGCGGCTTCGTCATTGCAAGCCAAATAAGCTTCATATGCTGCCTTATCTCGACATTCATAGTAAAACATGGATTTAACTTACGTTTCAATAGAAAATGCTGGTGAGACAAAACGAATCAATAACTTGTAATTGCACAATCGTAACAAGCACTAATTAGCACCAAATAAAGATAAACAACTTACGAAAATTTGCGATTTGTAAAATCTATAGATCAAAAATGACGGACAAAACGATTCCGGCCGGTCATCGAACTCTCAAAATTAATTTATTCGTCGAATGGAAATGGCTGTGCGACATTTGCAACTCTGGCATCTCCAGTATTTCTATCTCACTTTATTCACTATTATCTCTGTCATTTTCAGTATGACAAAAAGAGATACCAATACCTCGCAGCACTGATTATAGTGCCTCGCAGACAAGAATTTTGTCAGGTGTTGCCAGAAATCAATCTTTTTGTCTGTGAGACTTCCGGTGCAGTCTAGTGTTTATGGATAACAGTATTTTGATGTGCACTGAGGTAGCCCGCGAAATTCTTATTTTTTTTTGCAATTTGCAGGTGAGTGTCAGGTTGTACGTTGATCAAAATACGATTCGCGACGTAAAAATGTATTTATAAAATTAAAATATGATACAACTGGTAAGAATAAACTTAAAATACCACAATTTCATGAAATAGTTATAATCTGAACTTGAGTTTTATAATTTTATTCTGTAATTATATAATATAAAACGGTCGCTAATCATATTTTGAGTAACGATAGGTACTGGTGCCGATTCTCTTGTCACAAATGCCTCTAAACTTTAGAGATTAAAAATCACCAAAAGTTTAGTTTATTCCTGTCCAACGATGATTTCCCATTCCGAAATAGAATAAAGTGACACAACTTTTAGTTTGACAGCACTAAGATAGGACTGAGATTTAAAATGAAAATGTAAATTTTGCTATTACGAATTTGACGTTTTTCACCTAATATTTTAATTGTCTAACTAAATCAGGACCATTTTTAATCGCGATGGTGTGGAATACGAAGTTGTCATGAACTAAAATTCACATATAGTAATATAGATGGTGGTGATCGACGCTATGGCAGCGCGGTGACCCGCATACGGGCATTTGGTATTTGGACATAGCAGATTTACCTGTATTTAGCACAACATCTTATGAACCTGTGATCCCCAGTAAAATTATTTGAATTTGAATTTGAACGTTTACATTTCAATAGAACCAACATAACGATTGAACTGATTGATGCCAGTTTGACTGTCTGAGGTCCCCCTAAATTGTGCCCAAATACCTTGTTTCGATCCTCAATAAAAAAATTGAATTGTCAATGTTTTCTGCAAATTAATGTCAAAACCACAGAAGCTTGTCAAAACTCAAGTGCAAGGTTACCATATAAAAGTCATCGGTTACCATTGACTTAAAAATCATTGTCATTGAAGGTTACCCTCTAACAAGTTTCTGAAGTTTCACAAATACAGTACCCTTTTTTAAATTTAGTTTTGACCATTGTTGTTTTTTTTTTTCTTTTCCCTCCTTCGCACGTTTTCTCCTAGCACATCTGACATCGGCAGAATTGTCGATATCGGCACCATTGCCATAAAGAAAAATAGAATAGAATAGACAACAGCGTTGACAAGTGCAACTGAACTGCTTGATTTGATTGTCATTTTCTTCAGTTCAGTAAAGTGAATCAATGTAATTTTCCGTAAAATGTTGTTACGATCCTGTAATAGTCGGATTGCTTATATAAACATGGGACTTAAAAATAACAATCATCTCTTTCTTTTTCAATTATATTTTATGCACAAGTGTGAAGAGTACTAAGAATAGTCAGATGTAGCTATAAAAAATACACTAAAACCTAAGCCTGATGTTATTTTATGTCTAGAAATCACTACTAAATCAATTAAAATGGATTGAAATCTGTTTTACTAATTTATTTATTGAACTATCAAATGCAATAATGTTTGTAAGTATCTCAGTGCTAAATTAAGTCCTTTAATTGACCTCTTCCAATAACAAATAATGGTTACCTTGATTACAGAAATTGAATACTCCGCGACTTCCTGCTATAATAAGATATAAGAATCTTGTTAGACCTTGCACAACTACGACGCAAACTTCAGATGATGAGAAACAGAAGGAATTGGAGAGAATAGCTAAAGATGTAAGCTCGTTTTTGTTTATCCATTCTATCTATTTGTTTTTAACATTGGGTGGTTCGATAAGAACAAAACAACAGCTCAAAACATTCCATTAATCAAATCCTTAACAACTACAAAAAACTAAAGATTATCAAGTCTTCAGACTACATCCATGTAAATGTTAAGACTGATCTATAATTTCTGCTATTGAACTGCGTTCTATCTTCTTCCATCTGGATTCCGGTTTAGTAAAAATCTTACTGTTGACCAAATTGGTTGGAGTGTAGCCTTAGGGGCGCTATGGCGCGAGACTTTTTTTTTTTTCGGAAATTTCTCAATTTTATTGTAGTACCAGGTTGACCTTGAACATAAAAACCATTTAAGTTCTGAGAAGCATGGCCATATGACGAACCGTTTCCGAGTTAGGAGCTGTCTATTTTTTTACAAAATGCTCTATATTTCCAAAATGGTGGCTCGGATGAAAATCTTTTCTGGAAAGAAATTGTTGTTCTAGTCGAAAACCATGAGATGATGTAAAAATACCGCAAAATATTGAGAAAAAAAATTTAAGTGTCGGTCAATCTTTCAGCTTGAGTATTCTTAGGGCCAAATGAATCCGCCCCTAAGACGACCCACCAACCAAAAAATTTGTTAAAATTCCTTGAACAGTATCCTTTCCAAAATAAAACCTCTTTTGTATGATTCCAGGCCTCCATAGATGAACCTCCAACAGGCTGCTGCCAATCTGGTTGCTCCAACTGTGTATACATAGTATGGGCAGAAGCTCTATCAGCTAAGATGAAAGATGCTGGGCCTGAACTCAGTGAAAAGATACTGAAGATGGTTGATGATCCGTCTATGAAAGCATATCTAGAAATGGAACTGAGGATGCGAGTATTAAAGAAATGATCATGTAGTATATTAGTCTTGATAGAGATATGCAGCAAATTTTATATTTAACTTTCTATCAAGGATAGCTACACTCTGGTTCACATAAGATATCGAAATATGTCCATAGAAAACATTAACTATGAATACTTACACAAGAAAATTGTAAAATATTCATGAAGTTGTATCGGGGTGGGCCTATCTGACCTCCATAACTGGGATGTGGAGGTCAGATAGGTAGGTGCTTTATGTAAAATATTGGTATTCAGCTGTATCCAGTTAGACTGGAAGCAGACCCCAACATAGTTGGGAAAAGGCTAGGCAGGTTGATGTCTGTTCTAGCCCACCATACATAGACAGAAATGCCAACTAAAGGACAACTATCCCTGAACAGAACTTAAGTTAACAGATTACATTTTTATATTTTGATAAATACACCAACAACATCTTCAGTTATGGTGGATCCGCGGTCTAAATATCAGAACAAATCTAACTTAGAGAAACATATTAATGATAATAATTTAATCTTAAGGTCGCAAATCATATTTTGATCAAGATACAACCTGACCTGACCTTCAAATTACAATAAACGTAAGAATATTTGAATTTTGCGGGCTACCATTGCGGATCTACCTTAATATCTTAGTCATTATACCACAGTTCAAGGATCTTTTGGCGCGTGGAACAAACTCCCCGCCGTCTTGTTTTTTGAATACTATTTCTATGGTATTTTCACAAATGTTTACCAACAACAGAGAGAGAAGTGGTGGCTCAGTGAGAGCATTGGCCTAGTGTTAACGGCCGCAATTTACGAATTGGAGATGGTAGGCCAGTCAGGCGCTTTACTTGGTGTAAATTTTTTCATCGCCACTGCTGTCAAAACAGTGAAGGAAAATATGAAGAAACCGGCATGACTACCAACCCGCACTGGGCCCGCGTGGTGGATTATGGCCCACTCCCTCTCACTGAGTGCAGGCCTATGTCCCAGCAAGCAGTGGGTACATGGTAGGCTGGTTATATTTACCAACAAAGCCACCCGTCAATGTCATTCAGGTGCCAAAAAATCCTTGTAGCACTATATGTAAGTAGGTTAGTAAGCAAGTAAATCTCATTCTTTCATTCCATAAATTCTCATTCATAAAATAAGTATAATTGTTGTGATAGTAAAAATTATATATTTTTTTAATGTTATTTACATTTGTAAAATCTAAGTCAACTATTGTACAGAAAATATTACAAATAGTGTGAAGTAAATACACCCATTAATTAACACGGAATTAAGTTACGCCAATAATAACAATATTATTTTATTAATCAGAAATAGAATAATTGATTGATTGCCTCATTGATCTAGTGGTTGCAAGCGCGACTGTTGAGCATGACGTCCTGGGTTCGATTCCCAATTTGGGCAATTTGTTATTGGGTTTTTCTATTAAGAATTTCTTAGCAGCAGCCCGGAGTCTGTATTTGTGCCTGGTTGATGGCAATAGGCTCGCCGCCTATTAAACATAACTGGCGAAGAGTTGGTGTACTATAAGTACACCTCTGACTATGCGTTCGGGAATACAGGCATGATGATAAGTTATGTCATGTACCTATTAAAAATAGTTTTGACGGAGAGGGTACCTACTTCCCTCGTTAACATCAGCCATATTTTAACTACTGTGGGCGTACTATGGGTAGTTAGTATTGGTTATTGAGCAATTGAAAATCCGTTTGCAGTTCAGAACGCTCAACAGTTTCTAAACGTGTTCACTGATTGAGCGCCACCGACTAACCTCTGCTTATCGGGTCGAGCGTTATCACAGGCGAAGTAGTACAGCGTTACGTTGTAGACTCTGTGGAGCGCCGCTAGGTGGCGCTGGAGCCCCGATTAGTCATATCAGTGACGTATTTCCGACATATTATATAATTATTGCGTAGCTTGATTCCGAAATTATTAATTAGGGCCATAATGTATTATTATTATACATTCATAATAATTATTACGCTTATTAAATCTAGAATGTCTAATAGATGTTTGTGTTAAAAGTGTTTTTTTTTAAATCTTTTCCTAATAATTTCCTTCTAACTGCAGACCAATATGCAAACCTACAAAAACAATAATAAAATATACTTAGTCTGGCCATAAATACTGTTACAATAAAAAATAAGAAATATATTACATTTGAATTTGGAATCTGTCATTTTTATACGATTGTTCATTGAGTTTTCTAATTTTGGCGCCAATACATTGTACTTACAATATTTTGCGATATTAAAATGGAGTGGGCTGATAAAGGGAACCGAATCGCTGTGATTGCATTACACAAAGTTGGTATGGAGCCAAGTGCAATTTTTAAAACTCTCCATACGCTTGGTATTAGTCAATCGTTTGTGTACCGGGCTATTAATAGGTACAATGAGACCTCCTCTGTTTGTGACAGAAAAAGATCTGGCCGTCCACGTAGTGTTCGTACGAAAAAGGTGGTCAAAGCAGTAAAGGAAAGAATTCGAAGAAATCCTGTCCGAAAGCAAATGATTTTATCTCGTGAGATTAAGATAGCACCCAGAACCATGTCGCGTAATTAAAAAGATGACTTAGGACTTGCAGCCTATTAGAAACGCACTGCTCATTTTTTAACTGATAATTTAAAAAAGAATAGGGTGGTAAAATCGAAACAACTACTGAAGCGGTACGCAAAGGGAGGTCACAGAGATTTTTTTTTACGGTTGAGAAAATCTTTACAATTGAGCAACATTTTAACAAACAAAATTACCGTATTTATGCTCAAAGCTCTATGGAAGCTTCCCAATTAGTCGACAGAGTGCAACGTGGGCATTATCCGACTTCAGTGATGGTTTGGTGGGGTGTTAGCTATGAAGCAGTGACAGAGCCATATTTTTGTGAAAAAGGTATCAAAACATCGGTACAAGTGTATCAAGATACCATTCTTGAGAAGGTAGTTAAGCCCCATAACAACACCATATTCAATAACTAAGTATGGTTCTTCCAACAAGACTCGGCGCCGGGTCATAAAGCTCGGTCCACGCAGTCTTGGTTGGATTGGAAGTGAACGTTTCGGACTTCATCAGAGCTGAAGACTGGCCGTGCGTCGTCTAGTCCCGATCTTAATCCGCTGGATTATGATTTATGGTCAGTTTTAGAGAGTATGGCTTGCTCTAAACGCCATGATAATTTGGAGTCCCTAAAACAATCCATACGATTGGCAGTGAAGAATTTTCCCATGGAAAGAGTGCGTGCTTCTATTGATAACTGGCCTCAACGTTTAAAGGACTGTATTGCAGCCAATATATAAGGTTCAAAGTTGTTATTAATCGTCGTTATTAATAACACGGTGTAAGTACCTACAATTAATTGTTGGGTGAATCGCTGCTCCCCTAGCTAGATCACTGAGTACCTACCTATCACAAAAAACATGTTTTTAAGCTTTTGGAGATTACAGTATCAAAACAAAAGATAAACATTTACAATTAAAATTAAACAAAACAAATTAGAAAATCTACACTTCAGGGGCCCAAGTCTGCTATTTTTATAAATTCGTCATACCAACACGATCCCATTGTCATTTTGCTAAAAGTTCATAATCTGCTGAATTCATTATGGTTGATCGTTGTATGATTCCACAAACACGATACTCGTAACGAATTAAAAGCAATGATTGACTGCACAATGTCGTTCTAATGGTAGGTTCAAAGGAACTGAACTTTCAAAGGAACTGTCAAAATTTTAGTAGATTACCGCCAACTGCCAAGTCAGTCATTCATTTGTTAATAAATGTAGGTACGAGATTACCAAAAGATCCCATTTCTTTCAATGGAGTGTCAGTGGCTGACCATTGGAAAGTCTTAATGACGCCAATATATTAGTAGATTACCAAACTTGTCAAAATCAACAATATTTTATGGAATCAATGATAAACCATTCTGACACTATTGTACAGGCTTGAGGCCCTGTAGATGTGCTGAGTCGAGTGCGTGTGTGAGAGTGAGTGTTGTGTGCATTTTAATAATAGTAAATGGGGTTACCTTCCTGATGGGTTAAAATGTGGCTAAAAAAATTACGTGATTAATGGACGACCCCTATCTATGTAATGGATGGTCACCCATCCACGGACCGACCTCGGAAAGCATTGCTTAACCCTGATCGAAGATCGTCCCGTGCGGCTGTTATGATTTTGCCACGAGCCCCTTCGACTCAATAACTATGAACTAGATAAACTCATTTCGTCGCCCTTCAAGGGTCAAATAATATTTTAATGTCGACGTAAATGGTCTACAAGGCCTTAGATACTGCGAGTCTGCGTTGTTTGTTGTTTTAGAAAACAGGCGCCGCGGTGGGGTAAAACCGTAATACCGGACGAGTTTTAGAGATTATCGACTAGTTGAATACTTTATTTTTCCGTCATCAGTATACCTACTTCAAATTACTGAAATATGGAGCAGATGGTTAATGGTTAAACGTAGTTTAGCTTTGAATATAGTTTGTTTTTGTACACTGAACAGTTTCTTTCCAAGGGGTAGGTAAATCCGGACTTTGATCTAAAGCCGCTTCTAGTGCTTGGTGGAATAAGGTTTCTATAAAAGGAATACATCCGATCTTTCCCTTTCAAAAATTCAAAAATTGCCTTGTAGGTATATTCTGAATGCGTTTAATTGCCTTGTATATTCTGGAGCAGTTGGCGGGAACTATAGGGGCAAATTAGCCGGGAATTTGATACGTACGCCGTACGGTCTTATCCTAGCGCTGAACTTACCCCAATAGTCTACTACGTACCTATATTAAATCTACTTATTGGAAGGTAGGTATCGAAATAAAATGTTTCACTTATTTTATTTAAGTAGTTATTTAAAGTTCATAAACATACTACAGCAACATCATAACATCACGGCTGTTATTCTCGAAGGGTTTGGCAGAGGTGTACTTAAGTCCCATATAAAAGGGGGCGAGCCTATCGCCATCAACCGGTCACAAATCTAGACTCCGAGCTGCTACTGAGAAATTCCAGAAGGAAAAACCCAAAAGTTAACACTGCCCGAGCCAGGAATCGAACCCAGGACCTCACACTCAGAAGTAGCGCTTGTGTCCACTAGAGTCACGAGGCAGTCTTATTTAAAATTCAATCTCAGATTTCATGCCACCAATTGCATCAGGATGATTGAAAAGCGAGCTTGTTTAGTTCATGTAGTTTTTTTTTTAATTTTCATTATTTTTGGATTCGTTTTCCCAAGCCCATTTTGATAACCATGGTCAATGGTCTACTAAAAAATTGTTTGCATGCCATTTCTTATTGTCATGTGAAATCCTAAATTTTTACTTTATAAAATCAAAATCTAGTCTATACCTAACCATGACGCGATCTAGACGATTCGATAGAGACCTCATGTATTAAAATCCGTCCGGCCGTTAGGATGCTTCGAGGGTAAAAAATAGATCTAGTCCCACTTATAAAGATATATTATTTTTACCACACGAAGCGACGCGCGCTTTAGTTGTGGTAACCATTTACCAAGTGAACAAGCACGCTGTGAATGTGTGCGTGAAAACGAGTACTGTCAGCATATAACACACACGCAAGCACACGCACACACACACACTTCTGACTTCGCAATTGTCTCGGACGATGCCAAGAGCTCCTGCGGTTACTCACACATTCACAGCGTATTTGTACACTTGGTAACCACAAGTAAAGCGCGCGTCGCTTCATGAGATAAAAATACACGTGAAAATTATAACTTTAGTACCTACTGATAGTCATTATCCGAAATGATATTTTAAAAAAAAAGGTATTTATACAAACTAGACTGAGAATCAGCACTTTTCGAATGTCAAAATTACCGCACACCCTTCACCACTTCGTACTCGTAGTGGTTTTGCTGGGAATAAGAAGTGGCGCAACAAACTCCGCAGCAGCACAGCTGTTGCAGTCTGTTCAGTTAGAAACAATTTATTCTATATAATAGTATGCAAGATAATTTACATTACGCAACACAAAACAGACAGCTAGCACACGCCAATATACCAACCAAAAACATCCGAGAACTATACTAATGCAGAAATAAAAATAACTAAACGTAAACAATATCTAAATAAAAGCCTCCGGGCTTATAGAGCGTGCCCGCTTACATGCTAGAAGTTATAATTGATAAACTAGGACCATCGAGGTAAAATAAATAATTGTCGAGGTCGCTAGCTAACCACATATTTCAATACAACTCATAAAAAAACATTGTAATGAGTAGATTATGTCAACACTAAATTAAAATAAATTGACTCATAAAGTAAAATTATAAACAATTATATAAACTCATATAACCTGTCAGTAGGTAAGCTAATTCTGGAGAAAGAACATTTAAACATTTTCTTGAGTTAATCACAGCGACCTACTATATTCTTATCATTTACGAGTAAGTAGGAGTCGTTGCTAGAATAGTATGCCTTTGAACAAAGGCATACGTTGGATTTTACTTTAGTTTTGAATGCATTAAAAGGTAAATCTAGCAGCTATAAAAGGTTATACCAAGCCCAACAAATGAGTTATGAACCTTATGAAGCCTGTGAAATCCCTTTCACCGGCTTCATTACGGCTTATTTCTAGTGTTAACATTGTGAATATCACTGTTTTTAGTGTATATTTTGCCTAATATATAAGATGTTGGCGAAGATGAATTGTGATGACTGTGAGGATAACGATATCTTTAAAAAAATCTCTCAGAGGAACTCTGACACCTAGCTGGTAAATTGCTCGAACAGCTCGTTTTTGAAGGACAAATACATTTTGAATATCAACAGCTTTTCCCCACAGCAGGATACCGTAGGACATAACGCTATGAAAATAACTAAAATAGACTAACCGAGCTGTATCAACGTCAGTGACTTTATTTCCTAACGGCGTAGGCGGCCGAACTAAGCCTTCCCGCTAGGATCGATATATGTATGTTGGCCCCACTGAAGTTTGGCATCTACTGTTATGTCTAGAAAAACTGCCGAGTTTACAGTTTCAAGCACTTCTTTATTTAAGACGATGTTGGGTCCTAGATTTCTAACATTTGGATGGGCAAACTTTACACATTTCGTTTTCTTGGCATTGAGAACTAGGTTATTTGTCCTAAACCAATCCGTAACCATTGAGAGTGCACTGCTTACATCGTCAAAATCTACTTTAAAAATAACAATACAACTTCACGGATACCCTTTAAATAGAATGGTAAGTCATTGATATACACTAAGAACAAGAATTTACCCAGTGTTGAGCCTTGAGGTACAACTAACTGAACTGGTAGTCTGGAAGATTTCACACCATCAACTTCTACACATTGGAACCTATTATATAAATAAGAATTTATACGACGCAATTTACGCAAAAGCGTGTCATGGTGCACGCAATCAAAGGCTTTGGAGAGATCACAGAAAACCCCAATAGCATTTTGCGGGTTCTCCCATGCGTTAAATATGCGTTTCAGCAGAGCAACACCCGCATCTGTAGTAGAACGACCCTTTGTAAAGCCATATTGTTCATTACGAAGGAGGCTGTTTAAATTAAAATGTCTTAGCAACTGTTGGAGTATTAACTTTTCAAATATTTTGCTAAATTCTGGTAAGATAGAAATAGGCCTGAAATTGCCAACGTCTTATTTATTACCTGATTTAAATAATAGTTTGACTTTACTACTCTTCATGAGGTCAGGAAAAGTTCCTAAATCAACACATTTATTAAAAGTAACAGCTAGATAAGGGGCTACGATGTCTATTATATTACTTAAAAGTTTAATGGAGATGCCCCAGTAATCACCAGTAATTTTAGACTTGAGTGTGTTAAAAACATTAACTAATACTAAAAAAATATTCAGAAAAAAAAACCACGATCATTTTATTAAAAAAGTCTTTATTATATCAACAGTCAACAGCAATATTCAGTTAAGTATACATTTAGGTATAATTAAGTCCATGTAGATTTGATTTATAAAGCATCCTTCAGCAATATTCTTTGGTAAAATTTCAATTGTCATATCCTATAACTAAGAAATTATTTTAAACATGGGAAAAAGCATGGACAGACATTTAACGCGGAAATAATACTGTTTATCGAAATCGATACAAATTACATAGACAAACTATGAAATTGAACTAGTTGTTAATAGATCATCATTCTGCTGCCCTTAAGTATCTCAATTTAATTGGGGTTGGCGTAACATGTCCCTTTCTTCCATACTAACTTCTCTATTAGCCGTCATCTCGGTAATCACCCCATTTCACAGTTCATCCATCAAATTCAAATTATTTTATTTCACATAAACCTACATGGGCACTTATGAAACGTCAGAAGCTAGGTGCACGGTTCCAATTGGTCGTTTCCTATGGAGGAGAGCCGGCAATAAACTCCACGGTTACTCTTTTAAAAGTAAATGGTTTTTACAATGTTTTCACATTACAGTGTTAATAGGGTTGAGAGGACAGTGTAGGCCTATCAATAAGTACCAGGTACTTAGCAAGAAAGAAAATGGTCGACAGATCTACAGTCTGTTAAGCCTAAAACGTTCTCACATTCACAAAATATAAAAGAAAATAATCTATCTAAAAGAAAAATAAAATAATAAAAATAAAGACCTATTTAAACCAAATTACATGATTGCCACTACAGCTGTAACAAATCTAATTTAATAAAAAATAAAGAATATTCATAGTTTCTCTGGTCTTCCCCTTAGTGTGTTTAGAGACTAATCTGGTGTCAGAGAGGTGGTTTCACATGTGTTCGAGAATATCTCTCAGGCATTCCGGTTTCCCATTATCCCTCACGATGTTTTCCTTCACCGCTTTTGAAGCTAGTGATAATTATACATGAGTCCGAAAAATCTGAGGTGCGTGCCTTGAGTTCGAACTTGATACCTATGACTAAGCAGTCCAATGCGACGCCGACGGTCACACCCTTAGGCTATCACTGCTGTATTTCCCCTACTCTATAGCCATCGACATTCATACTCAAGTAAAAAAGAAATCAGTGAAATCACCAACCCGTCTTGAGCAAGCGTGACGGTGCTCATCAATATTCTGGCCTTCTCTTTATGACAAGAAGGCCTTTGCCCTGCAGTAGGACAATAATAGGCTGGTATTATTGTGAACTTGACTGCCTCGTTGGTATTGTGTTCGCAAGCCAGAGAGCTGGCGTGAGGTACCGAGTTCGATCCCCAAATAGGTGTTATTGGGTTTTTCTATAAGGAATTTTGAAACGCATGTACATAATGTAAATGTTTTATAAAAACGTTCACCCCATTAAGGGAACTAACCTCTTGTTTTTTTTTTTAACATTATGCTCATTAAGGTAACATAATGCTATATTAGAAGGTTAAAAGACAAGAAAAAAAGTTGAAAAGTTGAAAGGAAATCGTGAGGATGAAGGAAACGCATGTGACTAAACGAGTAATGACTATAAATGTTGATGGATGGAGAGGGAGAGGAAGGCCAAAGAAAAGATGGATGGATTGTGTGAGGAATGATATGAAAGAGAAGCGAGGGAGAATGATGAAGTGACGTGTCAACGTGACGGTTGACAGGGGAGAGTGGAAGAAGAAAAGGTGTTGCGCCGACCCCACGTCAAATAGAACAAGGGGATGATGAATGCTATATTAGAAGGTAGTTAGTAGATCTATCTTTAGAACTGTGTTCTTCTATTATATACTCATTTGAAAGGGATAAACTGTAAATAGGACTTTAATTGGCTTATTTATAGCCTATAGATAGGACTAGGTATACATTAAGTTAGGTACATAATAAGGTATATTTCATATATTTTCAATTCTACATTATCTACTAGGGGCAGTGACAAAGGTAAGTACATTGAGTACCTATATACCTACCTATTTCTATGGTAATTGTCATTTAATTACTTATGTGATTCTAATTAAGCTTGAACTCACTTTGAAAATGTCTGAAATAGCGTACAATTTATTAATTTGGTATACCAAAAGCAGTAGGTAAGTACGAGTACATACAAAGATACTATTCCGGAAAATTGGTCCACTCTATGAAAAAACAATATAAGTACCTTAGCGTTGGTCGTCGATTAAGCAATTTGTCCCTTTTAACCCTAACACTTCTACTTGTTAAAATAACCACTCAAAAGGGAAATAGGACAAGCACCCGTAGTCAGGTAGTTTAAAGGGTTTGGTAAAACACTTTGTCTCCGTAAGTAACTTCTCCCCGCGGTCGTTTTAGGGAAGTCTGTATCAATTTCGTTAAGCTCACAATATATCTAATAAAATAGTGATTAGGTACAGAAACATCCTGGTTCTTAGTAGGAGACAGTATAAATATCAGTACAGAAACTACGTAGTAAACGTTCGAAATGACACTCGCACAGACGCGGTCATTGACGAGACCCCAACCTAAGCGATCGTCTTCGTCGCGGTGCCGTCAGTTGCGGGTGTCGTGTCGAGACAAGTGGTCGCCGCTATCTTTTAAAAAATGGAGCGTAGGTAATTATTACGAAAAATTGTTCATAGTTAGTTTTCATACTGTCCTTATATTGTATAGGTAGTGACTACCTAGAAAATAAGAAAAAAATAGTAAATATAATAAAAAACGGCAGGTTTAAAAATACCTATCACGTTCCTAGAATGAGGAGAAATGTAGGTTGGTACTAATTGGTGTGTATCGATTTCGATAAACTTCACAAAATTGGCAGGGATTTGGTCAAAATCACACAACACGCATACATATAATATAACATCCATTTTCACCCAAAGACTTATTACAAAAACTTACATAACAATGTTTAAAGGTACATTTATTAGGTCCGTTACAAAATTGATCCAATACTTTTCATATCAAAACAATATAATTTAGATACTAAAATTAGTAGGTATACATAGATACTATTACCTAGTCCTTAGCCGTTCAGTCATTCTCAATTTCGTATAATAATCTTACCTTCCAATTTCGTATAATAATCTTACCTTCCAATATGTGTCTATCACTTTTATCGATTTATTCAGTAACATCTATTCGATTATACAGACCTTACGTCAAACAGAATACGTTATTCGTCGACAATAACATAACATAACATTACGCCTGTATTCCCCGAAGGGTTAGGCAGAGATTCTCTTATAGTACACCCACATTTCGCCGTTTGCCGTAATAGGGGCGAGCCTATTGTAATCAACCGGGCACAAATCCAGTCTCCGGGCTGCTATTGAGATGGAAAAACCTAATAACACTTTGCTCGACTGGGAATCGAACCCAGGCTCACGCTCAGCAGTAGCACGTTCGTCGAAAATATTAATATGAATAAATTAGGTACACACAACTTATGAGATCAGTTTGTAATGAAAATATTCTTGCCGTTTTCAGCTACTTACAGCGAAAACGAAGAAAAAAAAAATCGTTTTCGAATCATCGAAAATTCATATTATCTATACATCATGCATATTATTTATATAGAATACAAATTATATATTTAAGTTAAAATAAAAATTATATAATAACACTAGCATTATGTTTTAGTCTATTTACATAAAAAAAACTTTACATTTGCCAAAATACCTACAGTATCGACCCCATTTTTTATGGGGTTTAGGTTTAGTGAGGTTTTATGGGGGCCAAAAACAAAAAAGGGGTTATTCCCTCTTTTTTGTTTTTGGCCCTCATAAAACCTCTCAGACAAGCAACAAATAATAAAAAAAATCGTTTGTACCAACTTAGGTATTTATTAAAGGATAATACCGACTTTCAATACATAGCTCAAAGATAAATCCCTATTTTAAAATTATTCTGAATTATGTAAAGACACGTTCTGAAATTGCGCAGTCTATATCTTTGTAAACATATTATAAATTAAACTTTTTCAGGTCTGTCTGTGTGACCGCGTTGTTCTTCTGAACTACACAACAAATTTAGATTTCACCGTCATTTAGAGAACTTATTCCGGATGGTTTATTAATATTTAAACTTCTTCTTCTTTTCGTGTGGTTCCTGGTTAGTAACTAACCAGTACCCTAATTACGTAATGCAAAATCAATCCGAATCTGAATCGTTTTGAAACAGATTGCTAATCCATTGCTCCGTAAGTTCTAAAAAAAAAACTGCAGAGCAACGTAAATAACGCAATTAATGTTGTTGAACTGTCAAAATGAAACAGATTTGTCTTTATCGTTTACGAAAATATGTTGCGTAATTAGCAAGCTGGTGTCAGAGTTTAAGAGAGTAAAGCCGCCCATGGGCCTCTGACTTGGCTTGGATTTAAATAAAGAAAAAAAAAAATGTTCGATATAAATTGATGGCCTGAACACAGGTTTTCATAAACATAGATCAGGCAGGTCTAAATTACAGTTAGAATTAAATATTCCTCCATTGTAACTTAATTATAATTTTACTTTACCTATACTTGAATAAATTTTATTTTAATTTAAATGTTGATATTTTCTCAAGTCGTAAAAACCGTGCGAAGCAGGGGTGGGTCGCTGGTTAAATAATGAATTGAAGAGCCTTTAATGTACGCTTAATATGACACCCAATTTTGTAAGGGAGACGGCGAATGAAGTAAGTACTAACAGGTGCTGTAATATATTAATATAATTATTAATGTTACCTACAAGTCTCGGCTTTAAAGAGGTGAAATAAAGGAGTAGTACCTACATATTTATTTATTTACTGGTAACGATTGCGCGCGTTTTATTTGAACTGGCAATGCATTCTACAAACGGGCGGCCTGGACAGTAAAAGACTTGTCGAGGAATGTTGTGGAAAGCATAGGCATTTTAAGCTTCAAGTTATCTGATGACCATAAATATTTCGTGTGGGAGTCGCAAAGAAACTGGAAACGTTTTTTGAAATAGAGAAGGGTGGAAGGGGAAAAAAGCACACTATACAAAAGGGAAAGAATATGAACATTCCGGCGAAGGCGAATTGGTAACCACTTGAGCTTCACACGAAATTCGGAAACATGGTCATATTTGCGCAAACCGAATATGAACCTTATACAAACATTTTGAAGCCGCTCAAGTTTATCGAGTTGGTCTTGGGTAAGGTCAAGATAGCTGACATCAGCATAGTCAAGAATGGAAAGAAGTAGCGATTGTGCAAGCGCAATCTTGGTGGCAGTCAGTAGAAAATTACGTAATCTCTTCAAAGATGCAGCGGCTGCAAACAGTTTGCGGCCAACTTCCTGTAGCTGGGTAGTCCAAGAAAAGTTTTTATCGATGAAGATCTCCAAGTTTTTAACTTTCTCACTGAAGGGAACCACTGAATCGTCAAAAGAAACTTGGGGAAGAGTCGTCAAGACGATCCTTGAGATCTTCCTAGAACTGCCTACCACCACAATCTGCGTCTTCATGGGGTTGACCATAAGTCCATATCGCTTACTCCAGGCGCATATACGGGCCAGATCACGATTAATCGTTGATATAGCCTCGGATAGACTTCCGAGAGGAGCTCGCGAGTAAATTTGTAAATCATCTGCATATAGATGGTAGAAAGAAATTAGTTCGTCGGAGATTGAGTTAATAAAAACTGCGAAAAGTAAAGGAGATAGAATGCCACCCTGAGGTACACTGGCAGAAGTATTGCTCCAGGAAGACAAGGTATCTCCAATGCAAATACGTTGCCGGCGGCCGAACAGGTAAGTACGAAACCAGTCAATTACCGACGATGGAGATATGTTAAGAGAGCATAAAATGTCAAGCAAAATATCAAAAATAAACGGTATTAAAAGCATTACTGAAATCTAGCAAAGCTAAGACCGTTAGATTAACCGTTTTCCATGGCTGACCTTATATCATCCGTAATGTTCAGAAGCGCTGTGGTGGTGCTATGACCAGGACGGAAGCCAGACTGGAAGGGGTTGCGGAGATTATTTTTAGAGAGGAAAGTACTTATTTGATTGTGAATACCGATCAAGGACTTTGGATAGGAATGGTAGGATGGATATTGGACGGTATTCAGAAAAGAACGAAGGATTTGACTTTTTAGGTAAAGGAATTATTTGAGCATCTTTCCATGAGTATGAAAAGACACCACTATATGCAGAAAAATTGAGGATGTGACAAATGACGGGAACGATAAAATTCAGCACAGGTACTAACATATTACGGCTGATACAGTCACTTCCTACTGCATTGGTAATCGATAGTATGCTCTTCTTAACATCACATGCGGAGAACTGACTAAAAACAAATGGAGAATAACTGGGAGTCGGAAGTGAAGAAAGATAATTCAGTGTATTTAATTTGATTGTCCTATTAAAATTGGACGAGGCAGTAAAATGAGTATTCATTGCATAAATGTCTATGTCTTTTGGAATTGTGTCTTGTCGTGTTTACCGACCCCCAATGATCTAAGAAATTTCCAAACTTTGGATGCGTCCCCATTTTGGACAGAAGTATGAATGTGGTGACGATTAGCATGCCTACACACCTTATTATAGTGATTACGTATGGAGAAGTATCTTTCCCTGTTAGCGTCATTAGCCGACGCGTAACCCTGCGTCCTATTCAAAAGCGATCATCGCGTGCATGTCATTTTTCGTACGGAAAATCGGAAAAAACGTCCTCTGTGGGCGCGACCACGCGATCAGGTTCACCGAACAAAAAGTTACATAATTATGTGCGCGACGATCACTTTTAAATAGGACGCTGCCTTAAAGTGGCGTTTTTAGAGAGTTTAATGTGCACAGATTCTTAGCATGTAGATAACACGATTATTATTTGAGTTTGATTATAGACAAATGTCGGCCTGTTTGATATCTGGCTTGCTTGATTTGTTGGCTTTGCGTGCGGAAATCGCAACAAAGCCGGCGGCCATTTTGCGCGAGAAGCCGCCGCACCGACCGGCGTTCAACAACAATTTATGGTCAATTTTTGTCTCCAGTATCTGCGTAAAACTCACTTCACCGAAAGTCACAAGAGAACTGAGAATATCGATTCACAGCCGCACTTGATTGCGGTCTGCCTGCGGCACTTACCGCGGCTTTTTTGGCGGCTTTGCTTGTGGTCATGCCGCCAGCAATGACGCAGCTGTGTGGATTCACCATAACAACATCATCTAACAGATGATTTTCAGAAAAATACTTTAAATGAGTGTCGTTAACTTATTTCTTAACGTCATCAGCCCAACTGGTATAAATGTATTAGTTACTATCGTAACTGCTGATAATTCAGTAATGCTTATTTTCTATTTATTAGACAAAATACTTATTTTATAATTACCTATGGGTTTCAATTTATTTTCTCTACATACGAATGTGTTTGACACTCTGAGCCTTGATGCCTTACTGCTTGCCAAAAAAGACTTTTCTTTCTACAGAACTTACCGAATCGTCTGGAAGTTTATACAAATCAATACAAAGCGTAGACGTAAACCATCTGATATCTCCTACGTATTTTCGTAAATTGTAGTCAAGCTTCAGGAGGAGTTCAGGAGTTCTGCTATAAAAACAAGATTAACGTACTTTTTGGAGATGGGAGGGAATAAGTAACCTCCAAATCTAAATAGAAAGAAAAAGCGCAAGAAGCGCAAGGAGGACGTAATATCCCTATGTAGTTTGTGGCAGCATTCGTCCCATCGCCGCTGGGTGCACATACAGTCGTAGGCGGCCACGTATCTTGTAAGTTGTACTACAGCGAAACAAAACTAAGTTTCAGCACCTGCAGTTAGGTTTTGGCTCGAAAGGGGGCTGTGAGGCTGGCGTACATGCCCTTTAGATCTTTTAAAACTGTAATAAAGGCGAGGTCATCCTCAAAGTCGACGTTAAGAACGCCTTTAATTCTGTTAATAGGGACACTTTGTTGGCTGAAGTCAAAAAGGAACTACCCGAAATGAATAGTTTTATGTAACAATGTACAGGTACCCTTCTAAATTATTATACAAGGACAATGTTTTGGAATCTGCAGTAGGATGCTAACAGGGCAAACCTTTCGGGCCCGTCATTTTCAGCTTGGCCAATTATCCAGTAACTAAATTCAAAATTCTAACGTGTAGTATTTAGACGATGGAACTCTAGGAGGTGATGTAGATACCGTTTTGAAAGACCTACAACTCCTCCATCAACATGTGAAATTTACCTTTCTGACATTACCAACAGACTATAATATGACCCTACAAAAATGTATTTATTTATAATTATATTCAAAATTTCAACGACGTTTCGGACAGACTCTCCAAAGTTAATTTACATTCGGCGTTCACCCTGATTGTTGTTTAGGCCCAAATTTTATATAAGTATTTTCTACGCTCTTCCCCATTATGGAAGCGGCCACCTTCTTCTTCCACCTCTTGGAAAAAAATGACCAAACTATTCGTGGCCCACTAACATCCGTTTTAGCGGCCTCAGCGTCCGCAAAATTACCTTATAGTATTAGTTTACCTGTCCTCTGTTCACAGCACGTAAAAGTGGACCAGGAAAATTTTAGCCCCTTCCCTGGTTGACTCAGAAATGCCATTCTTGACCAACGCGGCAACGTGGTTAATGCCTGAAGCCATCTTCTCAGAGACAGTGGGATGAGCCGCTCTGAAGAATGGTACGGATTTGGTACGGAATAATCTTATTAATACGTCCACCAATACTGCTGAGCGTGCCCGCCTGCTGACTGTAGGTGAGTGGGATTCGGGCCTCTCGCTTCAGGCGCTACCGTCACCCAACAGAGGCACTATGCTGGGTGATACCACCTTCCGGCTCACTGCTTATCTGAGTCTGGGCGCTTCTTGCGTGAGTATGCATCGCGGTGAAGGTGTCGACTGTCTCGGACAATATGGCCTATCCTGCAGTAGGAGCGCAGACCGGATAGCACGGTACGCCAGCATCAATGACATCATTCGTCGTGCTCTTGTCACTAGGTTGTCAGCTGTTTTAGAAGCCAATAGCTTCGCACGCGACGATGGGATGAGACCGGACGGAATGACAAAAATGCCTTGGAAGTTAGGTCGGCCTTTGATGTGGGATGCAATATGTGTCGGCATCCTTGCGCTAGCCCATCTTTCTAGCACGGCGGGCTGTGCTGGGGCGGCTGCTGGAGGCGCGGAAAACCTCAAACGGTGCAAATACTCCAATCTTATTGGGAAATATGTTCGAGCCGTTTGGGGTTGATACACTAGGGCCATGGGTTCCCAATGTCCACTTAGTATTTCGAGGTTGGTCGACTTTTCACGTGACAATAGGGCTGGCGTATTTATTGGCCAAAGAATAAGCATTGCCATATAACGTGGCAATACTGCCGGCCCTTTTCCTGTTGACAACGATGCCGACTTTTTTGATGCTCTATTACCTATGATTTTTTCCTCTCCCTTTTTCATATTATACTTGTACCTACATATTATTATTATTAGCTTTTAAATATATTTTCTCTTATAGGAAAGTTTTATAATAGCAGTTACATCTAACTTAGTTTTTTTTTCACGATAATTTCGAAATGTATAAAATATATTATACGACATTAGGTGTATACATAATAGTTATTTCTTAGTCTATATTTTTAAGTCATATCATGTCACATGATATATAATCGACTTCAAGGTAATCTTATTTAGTTACATAAAACCTTCAATTAACAATTATGCTTACAGAATAACTTTGTAAACGTCTCGTGGCTTTTATAGTAGGTAATTGCGAGCAATTTTAATTATAGTTGGATATTAATGAAGAAAACCTAAACTTCCATTGAAAAAGAAATAAGATGTTAGAAAAACAAAACGACAGAAGGTTTGCCTTAAGCAAAATTATTAAAGAGAAATGAATAAATAGCAAAGGGCTGGCTGTATATTTTTGATGAAAAAAAAATCTAACATAACCAACCTTTAGGAATGTACAGTCGGGAAAAAAGAAATAGGCTAGAAATTGCACTTTATCTAATAAAAAACATTCTCTGCTACTTAAAGCAACTCCAACAACTGCTAGAGTTTCACGATTACGCTTCAAATTACACTATCCACAACACTTTACAAAATAGGCTAATAGTTCCATGCAATTACAACCAAGTACCGCCCTCATATTCGACGCAATACAGTCTCCTCAAAGCCGCCAGCTTTCTGGCTCTGCTGGCCACACCATCATCAGCTACCACCTTCATCCCCCCACATTGGTACACCACCATCCAATCATTATAATTATCTTCTACATTGTCTGCACTTTCAACCTTCACCCCAGTAGGTACGTCTACATCACTATCGTTTTTCAGCCAGAAATATTGAAGGGAGCTTTGTTAACGTCATTCGTCGCAGAATAGGACTACAGGGGCGGAGTGGTGGTCTCGGTTGGGGATGAAGCAGTCGCAGGCTGGGGGCCCGGGGGACGAGAGTGCTGAGCCGGGGCCTGCAAGGCCGCCGCAGGACAGGCGGGCCCTGTCGCGGATGTTCAGGATGGAGCGGTTCAGGCCCCATAAGTCTTCGCTCTCTTCGTTCATGTTTCGGAGTAGACCTGGTTCTATAGAAAAAAAAAGTTGTCAAAGTACATATTTGCTTCCTGAAGAGTCTGTTAGGTTCCAAAAAACAAGACTATCATAAGTAATATTATAAATTCCAAAACCGGCCAAGTACGTGTCGGACCACGCACAATGAAAGGTTCCGTAGTTGGAATGAATTTATTCATCGTAAGAACAAACTTAACTTTGTAATTGAAAAACGTGTTCTCCCATACGGAATATATGGGAGAACATGTTTTTGCAACCGCAAATTTAAGTTGGTCGATTATTACTAGTAAAGTTGTAAAGCCCACTTAAGTGTGATAGTTGCGCCTTTGTACTTTTTTTTGAGTGTGAAAAGTTTAAATAAATAAATAAATAGTTTTTCTTTAAATTTCGTTATATATAAGTACTAATGCCGTGACATTTGAATTTATAACTACAACCGTTTAGTTGGTAGAGGGGGGGACACTTGACTCTAACGAAAATTGGTACTTTAAAGCTTGATAAGTCACCAACGGTTTACTTAATCAAAAAACGGTCTCCGCAAACCCCTAATATTTTTGAAAGACCTATCCAACGATATCGCACACTAAGGGAAGGACGAAAAAAAAAATATCATCCCCACTTTACATGTAGGGGAGATACCCTAAATAATTGTTTTTTTTCAAAATTTTATTTTTCCACTTTTTTGGCGTCATTATCTTGTGTACTCATGCCAAATTACAACTTTCTATTACCAATAGTTTTTGAGCTAAACCGCGGACAGACAGACAGACAGACGGACATGGCGAAACTATAAGGGTTCCTTGTTGACTACGGAACCCTAAAAATGAGTTTGTTTGTTACGCTTTCACGCTAAAACGGCTAAACGAATTTGGATGAAATTTGGCACATGGGTAGACCATGACCTGGAGAAGGACATGGATGCTATTTTTTATCCTGGATCGCAGACAAAGTCGCTGGCAACCGCTAGTCTACTTATAATTTCTAAAGCCTCTAGTTGTTTGGTACGTATGACGTTGATACTTACGGTATCTGCTCATGGTGTTTTTTCTCCTCTCGTGGTCTTCACCCATTAGCCACCACGTCCTCATCTCACCTTTGCCCTTAACAAAAACATGAGAAATATCAATCAGCAAAAACTCAATAAATCCATAAGTTATGAGGTTATCAATGGGATTTATATCAGGAGTCAAAACAGGGAAACTTCTTGCTTTCCACCAGAAAATCTGAGTATTTGTGTCACTATGTCAGCCAGGAACTACCAATAAACTTAATTTTGTGGCGGCAGCTACATCGCCACATGCGAACAAAGACCTGATGTCACACAGAAATCCTGACGTCACACAATTCTTGCATCTTGCAATTAGAGTTTACCGTGGGAACGACATACCTAATATTATGAGTATCCGACATCAATCCTTGGGCAGTTGCCCGCCATGCACGACACCCGTCTGGTCAGAGGATCCTCCCTTTTCAATAGAGGATGAGTGAACTTTACACCCTGTTCATCATACCTACCTCTAAAATTACTTTCTTTCTCTAACCTAGCTCGTGGTCCGTTTCTATCTGTTACTCTGAAATGTAGGAACAACTTGACCCAAAGATGACAATAAACTGGCGTTCCTTACCTTAATATTCACAATCCCCCTCTCCTTAAAATGGTATCCGCCATGTTGTTTCAGCAGCAAGTAGGTGTCATGGCTGACGTGAATCCTCTGGGGTTCTCCACTGGACTCCATCCTGGCTGCAGTGTTTACCGTGTCTCCAAAGAGACAGTATCTTGGCATCTTGACTCCTACCACTCCTGCTGCGCATTGGCCACTGTGTATACCTGGAGAAACAGGCTCTGTTTAGCCTTGAGGATTTTGAGGATGTTGACCAGTCATTTTCTCCGAGGACGTGAGGAAAAGTCGTCAAGGGATTTTTTGATAGTTAAATTATTGAAAGTTGAGTGATAGGAAACATTGTTGCTCCCTAGTATTTAATGTTAAAAAACTGTGTTGTCTAGACAAAGGCGTATGTAGATTCACAGGTGGGAAATGGTTAACTAAAAAACCAAAACAAACATGAAACTGGAACTCATACATACTTCACGCCTTGTTATCCCGAAGGGTTGAGCTGTACCTATAGTACACCCTCCGCCAGTCGCCTATTATGTTTAAGTCCCCTGTAATAGGGGTCGAGCCTATTGCCATCAACCAGGCACAGATCCGGACTCCGGGCTGGTACTGAGAAATTACGTTACGAATTGATGATCGTTTATGTAATAAATGAAGTTAGTTACATGTATAGATAGTTAGTTATTTATAGTTTATAATAGGTACAATATCTCAGTAGCAGGCTGGAGTCAGAATTTGTGCCCAGCTGATGGTAATAGGCTCGCCCCTTGTTACATGGGACTTAAGCATAACTGGTGAAATTGTGGGTGCATACTACTGCACAACTTTTCAGGGAAACAAGGCGTGATGTTATGTTTATGTTAGATCTAGATTCTAGAGTAAAGATGTACGGGTACTTGGACGAAATTTAGAAATAAAATAGGCATTTCCTGGCAATTTCCACTGTCGTTTTTCAAACTACGCCAACAGATTGGAGCTGTTGTCAGCTTTATTTTCTCTTCCCTTTCCATCTCATGAGCCATCTACCTCGATTTCTTTTGATTAAAACATAAAATTCAAGCAAAACCCCATATACCTAACATAAAATAAAAATTCCCAATATTCCAACAGAATCGATCACAATCGAATCGAAATCGAAAAAAATGTCAGTGCAATTAAAATTTATACAAATTATAAAGGTCGTATGAATTAAAATAAAAATAAAATGTCAATGCAATTAAGGAATGAGTAGATACAAATTATAAATGTCACAGAATTATAATTAAATAAAAAAATAAACATTATATGTTAGATGAAACAAGTTTTTCTTATTTGAAGTCTGTAAGTTTATAAATTATGTAAATATTTTCTTAAAATATAGGTCAGTGTCAATCAGATTAAGTGCCCTGGCTATATGTCTATTACAGCATTGTCGTATAGAATTCCTTGTATACCACGCTTCGCCAATATAGCCTAACCCTACGATAAAATAAGATATTCTAAGTCGGGAACCACGACTTACCTATCCTTATATGCAGTCTTGCAGCGGGCATGTGCCTAGACCTGATCTTGGGCACCGCGTCCAGCACGTGCAGGGCTAAGGATGCTACTTCAGCAGCGTGACGGGAACACCTCTCAGGTAGTCCTCCAACCACCATGTATGCGTCGCCAATTGTTTCCACCTGTAGAATTGGTTAAGTCAGATGAAAATGTTAATCGGATTGGACAATAATGATGGCGGATCAAACGAAAACTGTATTGACCATGGATAAAAGACTCAAAAACTAGTAAGCATGAATCAAGCTTATCTGTACCAATTAAATAATTTTAATGACTAATTAATTCATTTAGACTCAATTAAAGTTGATATAGATTGATCTTTCTGCAGTGCCTATACACGGTAAAGCATAGATTATATGCATAATACCTACTATGTTGCAAAATCCTACTCCCTACTATCCTACGATATTAATATACAGGATGTCCAGTAAATAGTACGACATATTGCAGGGGGTGATAGCTTGGGTCAATCAATACCTTCCAAAAAAAAACAATATATGTTCAGCAATATGATACTTTTTTCACCACTGTAGGTTAAAGTTAAGCGGTAAGAAAACGGTTTTTTTTAAAGTGGTATTTCTTGAATACAATCTTGTTTTTTTTATAGAAAAAAGTCTTATAATTTATAAATGTGTAGAGTACGAATAATTTGATGTAAAAAAAATACTAGAAAAGGACTTTTCACTACGAAATGCTATAAAATCTGTTTTACGGTAGAGATTTTTCGATATTTTGGAAAATTTGGTATTGATTACTCTAAGTCCGTAACATATTGCTGAACATATATCTATTGTTTTTTTTTAAGGTAATTGACCCAAGCTATCACCCCCTGAATATGTCGCACTATTTACTGGGCACCATGTATAACAATAGCTTTTTCCCGCTGCTTTGCTCGATTGGAAGTCGGAATTATCCCATGGAAACGTACTACCGGAATAAAAAGTATCGATTGTGTTAATGCTTGCATGAATTCACGATATTATAGTATTTCAATCATTCGACGTCGTGCACAATTTCTGAGCGGTAACCTAACGAAAAGTACTAGGTTTGCATGAATGCACGATGGTATTCAATCATTACGTGAAAAGATACGGATGTCATACATGTCCAACGATAGTCTGGCAGTTCTTTCGAAATGGCTCGCAGCTAATAATCTTTTACTTAATGCGAACAAAACTAAATGTCTTAAGTTTTCATTACCAAATGTACCTCAGGAAGGTCTAAATTTAAAACTTGATGGTAAGAAACTAGATGCTATTACGGAAACCGTATTTCTAGGAATTACTTTAGATTCGAGATTGCAATGGGGCGCCCACATTAGAGCTCTTTCAGGTAGATTAAATTCAGGTGCATATGCAGTAAGAAAAATAAGACAGATGACTGATGTAGCCACAGCTAGGTTAGTATACTTTGCTTATTTCCACCGTATTATGTCTTATGCCGTTCTGCTGTGGGGATCGGCAGCTGACGTAGATTCAATTTTTATTTTACAAAAGAGGGCAATTCGCGCTATCTGTAAAATGGGTCCTCGCGAGTCCCTTAGAAATAAATTGATATACTAACTCGGCCTTCTCTTTATATCTTAGAAAGTATTTTGTATGTTCGGAAAAACTTAAGACTTTAAAAAAAAAGAAGCGATTTCCATAATATACATACACGTAGTAAACATGAAATTGTGATACCCAAATTTAGGTTAGCTAAAACTAGTAAGTCATTTGTTTTAAACAGTATTCGATTTTATAACAAGTTGCCAAAGTCGATTACAGAACTTAGCGACGGAAAGTTCAAAACCCACATCAAACGTGTCCTTATCAAAAAAGCATATTAAAAGATTAAAGACTACGTTGAAGACAAGGAAGTTTGGCAATAATTCCTTCTGCACATTTGGCTTCCCTGGAACCTCATTAACGTCATTACTATGTAATGTCTATTAACTGCTCCCAAATTAAGATGATTATTTTATTTTACCTTTTTTATCTTTTACGTAGGTACTTCCTTGACATAATCTTTTCGTTATTTGACATTATATAACTTCAATATTCTATATTTTTTATTAAATTAGATTTGTTACAGCTGTAGTGGCAATCATGTCATTTGGTTTAATAGGTTTTCGCTTTTATTATTTTATTTTTCTTTTAAATAGATTCTTTTCTTTTAGATTTTGTGAATGTGAGAACGTTGTAGCTTAACAGACTTGTAGATCTGTCGACCATTTTCTATCTTGCCAAGTACCTGGTACTTGTCGATAGGCCTACACTGTCCTCTCATACCTATTAACACTGTAATTTGAAAACATTGTAAATACTTACTGTAGTACTTTTAAAAGATTAACCGTGGACTTTCTTGCCGGCTCTTCTCCATAGGAAACGACCAATTGGAACCGTGCACCTAGATTCTGACGTTTCTTAAGTGCCCATGTAGGTTTATGTGAAATAAAATAATTTGAATTTGACGTTATTCTACTTGAGGCAGACAGATTGTTTATAACCTGGATTAACACATAGGAACCTTTTTATCCCGATATTCTCAAGGGATCGAGACTTATACGGATGAAACCGCGGAGCGCAGCTTATTCATTTTCACTGCTATGGTTTTATTTGTTAACCTAGAGACCTACAAACCAAATTAATATCTTTTTGGTTTGCTCAAATCTATCTAATATTTCCTTTGCAAAAATTGTTCAAATAGCGTGTATTGATTGCAACTACAGATGTCTATACTGATAACTACCAACATACATAACATCAGGCCTGCGTTCCCAGAAGGGTAATGCGTAGGCGCACACCCACATTACGCCGTTTAAGTTTAAGTCCCATGCAACAGGGCGCGAGCCTATTGCCATCAATTACCGGTTAAAATCTAGACTCCAGACTGCTACTGAGAAATCAGAATACCAGCGCTGCTGCGAAATTTATTTTTAAATGTCGAATGTGTGTGTGTGTCATCATGCTGAGATAGGAGCCTTTTGGCCTCGTACAGGACTTCCTGCTTTATTTTCATTTTACTTTACACTAGACCAACGAGTCAGTGACAAATACCTATTGCCTGGAATTTACGTACCTATGCGGAACATGCATGTAGGAGTCACTAGGAGTAGGTAAACAAGAAGCATATATCTAAACATACCTTGTAAACTAGAAGCATACACATTAACATACCTTGTAAACGTTGTAGTATGATATGATTGCATCGCAGCAAGTGTATAGGTCGTTCAGGATTTCCACCACCTGAGGATCATATTGGATTAGTTAGCAAAGCTCACTACGTGGTGAGTATCGATAGGTATCTAAACACGACAAAACAAAAAAAAAAAAAAAAAAAAAACTGATTTTCTCAACTCAACGTAGCGATAGTTCATATTTCCAAACAGTAATATTGCCAAATTAATCAAAACAGAGAATTAGTAAATAATATTTGACAGCTATTTGCGACGTTGCCATCTTTTAGAATTACAAACTCCCGTGCTGATTGATTCACTCTCGCCAAAATCCCATATTAACAATAAAGTTAATCATTCGGTACATTTACTAAAGCAAACAAGGACCTATATATCTTGGCTGACCTAATAATTGTCGACTCAAGGATCCATCTAAGCCTAAGCTCTCGAAGGCTCCTAGCGATCCAAGTTCTACGAAGCAAAAGGAGCAGTCAACCGAGTGGAGACACAGAGGTGTCAGCTCACGCTTTAGTAATTTGTATCTTAGCGTATCTTAGAAATTACTCGCTATAGAGATTAATATTGTTGTTTAAAACGTAAACTGGGAAAATGTATTTAGGTTATGAAAAAATGTATGAATTCCAAGTGAATTTTATACAAGGTGTAATTGAAATAACTAACAACCTAAAAAGAGGGCATTGTATTCATAATTATAAATAACATTAAATAATGAACGAACACTGAATTTGCGTTAAAATCAGCTGTTCCCTAGATTTTGTCGAGTTATCCAAACAAATGGTATGCAGCAGCTGATTCTGTTTTACAATTTCTGGGTTGGTCCCATAGTAAAAGTTGTTTAATATTGATGAGTAAAATTATCCCTTTTCAGCTTTACAGTTATTTTAATTAGACCTTGTATACGATCCACGCATATCTAACATCTTTACCGTTAGTGTACTAATGTTTTTTTGCGAAAGAGGAGGCGGAACGTGTGAGGGAGAGGCAACGCGTCCCTAGCCACCGCAGGAGACGCCTTGGGCATCGGAACTCCCAGACCGATTCCCGGCCACCTTAGACGCGGGCCTGCGGACGGTGAGCAATGGGTAGCTCGCTGTCAGATAAGGACCAGGCGCGGGTCGACGGCGCGTTGTGTTACACGAGCGCTTCAAAGAGATGTCAGCACAACTGACGGGATCCGCTAGGGCCGATGCCTGCCGGGGTCGCGAGAAAGTCCGAAAGGGATACCGTGGCCCTTGGCAACATACAGGTAACTGACACGGGTGGGTTTTATTCAGTAAGAGTCTGACTGTAAGTCTGCTCCGCCCAGAGCGGGAGAATTAAATTAATAACTTCCCACGAAAAAATAAATAAAAATTAAACCCATTGCGATAAGGCACACGATTTTCATACCTTTTATATGAAGACAAAAAAATGTCTAGCCTGGCTCTTTCGGTATATTTGAGTTTTGAGAAATTTTGTTCAGCGGTGAAGGCGTGTTACGAATGTATTATGCTAGACCGTGCCGTATTTGAGGCGAGGCGTTACATACAGACACTTTGTTAATTGCGTACCCTGATGAATTTTAAACCTTGGAAAAAATCGATGGCTATAATGTAAATGAGCTAGGTTTTTTTTAAATTTGGGTGTAGACACATAACATACATACTACATACATAATCAGCCAATCATTTATCAACCTCATTTTTGGTTCTATGACATGCCGGTTTCCTCACGATGTTTTACCTCACCGTTTTGAGAGCAGTGGTGATGGTGATGTACACAAAGTAAAGCGCCTGTGTGGGTTCGAACCTACGACCTATAACTCGTAAGTCGCGGCCGTTACCACTTCGCACCACAGCTCAATTTTCTGCTTTGGTGTACATTAAAGTAATAGGGGTTAAAGAATGAAATTGCAGTTTTATTGTAATAGGTACTTCGAATTGACATAGAACCTTCATGGTTTGAGATATTTGAGTGAAACTTTTTTCAGATGGAACCTATGAAGTTCTTCTTTTAAAAAAATGTGCATCATTCGATTATCGACTTTCAGTTGTTTTTTTTTATTCAGCTTAGTTAAGAAAGATGGATACTTCGAAAATTCGAGTTATTTTTGAATACGAGTTCCAACGCGGAACTAACTCGGCAGAAACAGCTCGCAATATCAATGTTGCATTTGGAGAGGGCATGATAACACGAGACCTCATACAACACGACAAACCATTTTAACTCTACAGGAACTGCAATTAGAAACCATTCGTCACTCTCTTATTCGCCAGACCTTGCTCAAACTAACTACAATTTTTTTCGTGATTTGGACAATTTTCTACGTGATAAAAAGTTTTCTTCTCAGGAGGCAGTACAAAATGCTTTCACACAGTTCGTCGAATCTAGATCACAAGAGTTCTATCGCAAAGGCATAAATTACCTTCCTATGAGATGGCAGCAATGTATAGATAATAATGGCAATTATTTTGATTAAATAAATATGTTAAATAAAAATAAATAAAAAACAGTTCAAATCGGCTATTTCATACTTTAACCCCTAATATATTCTATCTGTCTTAATTCTAAAGGCAGTGGTCTTGTTATGCAGGCGAACCTACATATGCCTATTTTTGGTTTAATTTATACTAATTCGTACAAAAGGTGTTTGTTTGCCTTCGGTTGTACGTGGTTTTTCCAAGCTTCGTACGTGACACGACTCCAAACCGGTTCGCATAAATTATTCCTTAGATAAAAACATAAATGCAAATGCGAATTTCTAGTTTTCAATAAAACCCATTCTCAGTTTAACGGAATTACGATGGTGGAGCCGCGTAATAACTATAAATACTTAAATAGTCCAAAACGCAGAAGTGATAGAAACAAATTGGCCCCATGCATGTTAAGTCATCTTTCTCTAGGACTGCTACGCTAATTTCATCTAGTGTCAGTTGTTTATTTTCAGCCCATAATGTTAGTAGTGAGCATCCTACCCAAAAGTTTCAATGACCATCAATTATCCGTCCGCCATATTACCGCCGTGTTTTTTAAATATTTGAAATCTGCCAATATAAGTTAAATTTTAAGAACGATATATCAAAATCGAAAAAGCAGAATATTTAAAATTTAATTTATAATTCTGCGTACGAAATTATAGAAACATTTTCAACTTTACAAAATACAGCCATTTAGTTTCCAAACAGCCTACTACAGTTAGTTAAAACTTTTCTGTTAATGAAATAATGATACAAGATGTGAAAACAATTTAAAAGGTAAGATAAAACAAAAAACAATTCATTTAATAAAAAATTCATAAGATTTCGGACGGAAATGGAAAAGTTGTTACTTCATCTATTTTTACTCCCAATGTATCATTTATCTAAAATTACCAATCTATGTTTAGTAAAAGTAAGGATTAATATTAAATATTATTCTGTAAATAAATTTATATCAAACATAAAACTTGAATTGGGCAAGCTAAGCAATAAAGTGATCCTAAACAATTAAAAAGCCATTGTGTCTCGCTTGGGTACGGATCTGAGGGTAGTACAAACTAGGACATACGAGATTCCAGCTGAGTTGGGCGTTGGACTACTAGAAGCTGAGAGTAGAATTGGCGTCTTATTACAAAACGAGATCTAACTTTACTCAATATGGAGTAAAGAAGCTTTAACAACTTAACTTACTATAGAAAGCGATCTTCGCCAGAATACGCAATCGTTGCGTTTGTATGTCAACAAGAACGTGAACAGGATCGCATGGTCGTGCCGTCAGAGGGCACCGGAATACGGAAAACAAAAGGCGTGCAACGATCGCTTTTAAGACGAGGGAACAGTCTTCTGAACTAAATTAATCGAACCGAACTTCTAACCTTCTAGCTAGTTTTTGTATTTCAAACCTTCTTCCGACTAACGTAAAGTTCTTAATGCAAAATTGACAGTTAGATTCAGGTTTACAATCAGTTTTTGATTTGCTTTTTGGTTTAATCAGAATAAAGTTCGAAATAAAAATATACTCGATGGTTTAAACCTGGGTTTGAAGGAAAACCTTGCTTAGTAATAAGACCGTTAAAGTCTAAAGCCTGTTATTTACTATCGAACTGCCTGTAAAGCTTTGGTTTCCTAGGAAAGCGGTTCCGTCATATTATAACCGCGGAAGGCGGTTCCGTCATATTATAACCAGCGCCATGAAAATATGTCATTTTCATCAGTATTTAACATTAAGTCAAACCTTGCTAGACTTACCTTCAGCATACTTAGTCACAAGAAAAAGTTTCCATGCTGAGAAGAGTTAGCTCTCACATGATTAAATTGCGTTTCCATGACAATCAAGTATAGTCACAGCGTCATTGTGTGTCAGAGGTGTCAAAACGAATCAGAAATGCGACTATTTTTTGACGCGGTATGGCGAATCTAACGATTTAAATCTTTGCAACTGCCATATTTTTCATGACAGCCGTCACTGCAGCCGCTAATTAATCGAACATTGCTCACCTGCATCGGAGTGTTAGTTGCCGCTAGTTTTGTAAATCCAACGATATCACTAAAATATATCGTGACGCAGTCGAAGCTCTCTGCCTGTACTCTTTCACCGCGCTTCAAGGCTTCTGCCACGGTCCTGGTGTGTAAAAAAAGTAAATAGAGAAAAACCGTTAAGTAATTTAAAGTAGTTGGAAAACGAGGAAAGAAAAAGGTCATGAACAAGTAAGTCAAATAACCCTGCCTTTAGTGTCGCGCAGTCAGCTAAAATGTGCCGAATTATGAGGTGATAAAATCTAACATGTTTTAATTTTATATCCGATCGATCATATTGTAGATTAGCTACTGCCCGCGTGGACCCTAATTCTTTTTCTTTTTTTCCGTTTTCTTTTCTATAAGTAATAAAAGTAGCCTTAGTTACTTCTTATATTTAACATCAGCTATCTGCCAGTGAAAGTCCCGCCAAAATCGGTCTAGCCGTATTGGAGATTACCCGGGACAAACAGACGGACAGACTTTTTCCTTAAAGTACTTTCATAATATGAATTTAGTAAATAGCTGTTTTGACATAAAAAAACAGACACTTCAATTTTATTTATTTGTATGTATTTGCATAGAAGTGCATTACTGTCGAGTTAAATTTTGTTTAGGTAGGTACTCAAAAACACTGTTTAGCTAAACAATAATCTGACTTATTTTTGCACTTACAAAACCAAAACTCCAACTTGGTACTAAATAAATAATAGACAAAGTTAAATTATGAAGTCAAGGGAGGACAATAATAAATCATTTGCGAATTTCCCTTGAGGAGTCCTAACCCCGGTAGCACACCTCCGCTGCGAAACCATAGCAGCGAAACCGCAGTAGTTAAATTCAATAGACTCGCGTCATTTTCCGCTACTCGTATCCGATTCGAGTAGCGGAACATGACGCGGAGGAGGTATGCTACCGGCGTAAAGGCGTGTGCGCACGAACATGGTGAACACGAACATCGAACACTTTATTCGCATGTGCGTACCACTAACGAACATCAAACACTGTTTTCGTCAAAAATGTTTGTGGCGATCCAATTTTGAATCCATGGCTACTAAAGAGAACGGAGCGGTTGATGGTGTGAACTGTGCTCGTATGGTGTTCATGTTCGCTTTGCTAATTTACGTCCATACGTACGAATCAAATGTTCCGTGTTCGTGTTTATCAAGTTTTGTCCATTCGTGCGTACTCGCCATAATGTCAACGACCGAGTGCGTTGCAATATTTTATTTCTATGAAGTTTTGATACATAAAGTTCGCACACATGATTTCACATCAAATTTTATTAAAACTCGCTACAAAACCTATGCATAACCAAGTTACTATGAAAATAGATATCTGTACCATTTTGTTGGAAATATTTTTTATATTTTATTAAAATACTAGCTTTTACCCGCGACTTCTTTCACGTGGTAGTCGTAAGATACACAATATACTAAAACAGAAGCCACATTTTTATAACACACCCACGGCCCCCGACGATGCGATGCGATGCAACGCATCGCATCGTCCGCCCGCGCTCTTACTTCGTTTTCGTTTAGCGTTCTTTCTTGTTTTTGTTTTGTTCAGCTCATAAGGGTCGTTAATTATAACCATCCTTCAAAAATGAGATACCAATTGCAAAAAAAATCGACTGGAAATTCCAGATTTACGCTTTCAAACAAACAAACACACTCTTTAGCTTTAATAGTATAGATACAGATTTTCCAGCAATAGGTATAAAAGACGGAGCTATTTCTCGGGAGGATAACTTTATTGGTACCTGAATAATAGTTGCAAGCTGTGATCGACATTACTGAAATGTTAGCAATTTCAATTCTGCGAATTTTGCCCATCACGGCGAACTATTTCGATGAGAAAAATAGCTTTGAAGTTGTTTGAAGCGTGTTTATTTTAATAACTTTATTTTCACTTTTTATTTTTTATTTGTATTTTGTGTTTCACGAACTGTGTTCAAATAAACGTTGTTATTTCTTTCTCTATCTATGTCGTCTGTCATAGGACTTGTGATTCAGATAAAACAAAATTTGAGCGAACAACGTAGGGTCACATCTCCATAGAAATTATGAAGATGCGGATCAGGGTGCGGAGTTTTTAAAATCAAAAGTTGAGAAAGCGAATGTTTTGCGGATATCAAAATGTATACGGATGCTTCGGATATCCGTTACATCCCTGCTTAAACAGTGATTTTTCACACCAAAAAATTATGTCTTTGTGTCCTTCAAAATATTAGGTGTTTATGAGGTGGCTGGGTGTAGGTACTACTTATTAAAAGTCGCTACCCAGCAATTATTTTTGTGCAATATTACTTAGTTTGATGTAAATGCGTAGTTAACGGCTATATTGGTCTTGTTGCACCCTGTATTTTGAAAACTTGTATCGAAACTCACCTTGGCAGCATCCTGTTCAGCAAGTCATCAGTCCTTCTCTTCTCCTGCAGCAGCTGTTCAGTCCTGGCTGCGACGATGGCTTCCAAGTTTGAAGCATACTTCTCCATCATTGCCAGCATGTTGTCGAAAATGTTCGTTTTCCTATGGACAAGTGACAGTTTTTACGAAACGCTGTTTCTCAAAGCCAACCAACTAACAAAAACCAGTCTTACCAAAGGATATGGTATTACCTAGTAACTGGGATATATAGGTCAGATAGGCAGTCGCTCCATGTAAGTACAAGCTACATCCGGTTAGACTGGTAGCCAACCCCAGCTTAGTTGGCTAATAGCTAGGCAGATGATGGTTGTTTCTCAAAGTCGATCTAAGTAAATCTGCAGTCGTTGTTACTGGTATAGGCTCCAGTAGACAGGCGCGACGCGACTCTGTTGGAGCAATTTCTATGAAAAATGTACGCAGATTGTTCTACCGTTCCGGTATCGTGTCCCGCCTGTCTGCGGGAGCCATAGACATGAGATTTGATCTCTGATATTAAAACGGGTGTTTGTTTAAATTGCTCACACATTGGTGCCGATTCTCTTGTACACCGAACTAAACTATCACTAAAATTCCTTACTATGAGAATCTTATAGCTATTCTGCAATAAAAAATCTCTAAATTTAAAAAATATTTTGACACCTTAAAATAGAATTTGACAATCGCGACTCCACGTGGTACATACTTGTTTGCCCTACTCCGTGAATTTTTTAGAGCCGGAGGCGCGCAGGGTGGGCAGCGTCGACGTCTATTATATGGAATTTTTCTCTTTTTGTATATAAAATATGAAAAATTTGTACCTACGTGTTGTGTATTAGGGGTATATGGGTTTATAAAGGGGGTCGCAATTTTCATTATTTTTGTATAAGCTTTTCGTTTTCATATAAGCAAAAGAATAGAAAAAAATCAGTACAGTACTTTGCACTTGAAGTCGAGGTGTTCGTGTAAATTTTAGTTCATGACAACTAATAGTATTCTACACCATTTTTAAACACGATTAAAAATGGTCATATTTAGTTAGACAATTAAAACGTTAGGTGAAAAACGTCAAATCCAGAATAGCAAAATTGTCATATTCACTAAATTAAAATCTCAGTGCTATCTTAGTGCTGTCAAACTAAAATATAGATAAGTTGTGTCACTTTAGTCTATTTCAGAATGGGAAATCATCGTTTGACAGGAATAAACTAAATTTTGGTTATTTTTAGTTTAGTTTAGAGGCATTTGTGACAAGAGAATCGGCACCATTGTCAACTTTAACATCTACAAAAATCAAGTTCATTATTATTGTTGTTATGTTTAGCCTTTTTTATTTATTTTTTCTTTGGGGATGAACCTCCGTCTGGGGAGAACGGAGAGTTCTGTCAGACTCCTACCGAAAAAACGTAGTAATACCGAAGGAACAGTGTTCTGTGCAAGGTTGTTCTATTGATTTGGCAAATTTTGTATGATTTAAAAAAAAATTGAGCACTGAAATTTACCTATGCATTGATAGGTGTACCTAATTAAACGTGGGGATTCACTAAAGGCCAAAAACCTTAGTCTCTCGAGTGAAATCTATCGCACAAGAAAGCTTAGGCGATTGTATGAATTGGCTACGAATACCCATCGTACCCAATTGGGGCCTGTTTGTTTACAATTTCATGCCTAAAAAGACGACTTTCCATGATAGAAACTTATCTAGCAATTAAAACCATTTATTATTCATATCGAGCAGAACATTATTTAGGTATTACAAGTTTAATCAGAATCCCAAACAGTCCATGGAATTTTATACACAAACTTTCTTCAACATGTCTAGACGAATCATGCCGATTTTCACCAACACCTAAATGAAAGCCTGAATAAAAGTACGCTGTTGGATTTTCAACTTTCGTCGCTGAGCGGAGCGTTGAAAATTCAACAGCCATTCATTTAAGTGTTGCTTTGTGTTTAGATGAGATAGGAATAATGATTTCAGATGTTAAATATAACATTAATTATGAGGAATCGGTGTCTGTATTTATAAAAGTTCGAGCATTTAAAAAAATGAACAAAATAATCCGTTTTTTTTTGCGTAAAATTTAATATTTTACTAGGTAAGAGAATCGTTAGAAACAGTGAGCAGTATTGTTTTGCATTTTTTTAAAACAAAACTCCTTTTGGCTCCGCGTAAACGGGCCACTGATCACAGCCACTTCACAAGCTTTTTCATAAGTTTTGTGTGGATTCGTCGCACACGTGTGGCCGGTGGCGGCTACCCGCTACAGCAGTACTCAGCACCGCTGGAGGCGACAGCTACCGGTGGATGTGTTTGGTGACCCGTTTGCGTGGAGCCTTAGATATCCTTAGCGGTTTTTAGAGTCCCATGTTCCAACTATTTTTGGCCGACCCTATAAGCATAAAAATAAATGAAATATTATTTCTTACCGATTTATTGATATTTGGCAGTTTGCCCACAGCCTACCCACTCATACGCCAACTGACTGTCAAATCTTATTTTACCCTCAAAATGTTCGAATTCGACCTTCTACTGCTACGTAGGACATACCGTGTAGGTATTGTAATGTTCGTATTTTTTTACTTGCGTTTTGGCTACTTTAATTAGATATTATATGTTCTCTCCAATTATCTGCATGGCCATTGTCTGTAGTTTAAGCAATCCTAGGCCTCTATATTTAGAGCTATTTAGATTTTCTAGTGCTCTCCGAATGTTTGTTTACTTTTTGTAATGTCAGATAATGACAAGCCTAGGTTTTATTTTTAATTTATTGCTAGAGCTGCCGGTAGGTTAGGTTGTATACGTATTAGACCTTGTTATAAATTATTATTCTTCTTGTATGTTCTAGAATCACATTGCTATTTTGAAATGACAACCGATCCGAAAAGGAAGGGAGCCGGGGCCAGCAGACCAGTTTTACTCTTGGGCTCGCCTTGGCAGGAGGTCCTGTTGATAGCGCTCGGTGGGAGGACTGTGCCCTCTAATAGCGGGGGCTGTGCTGGAAGAAAACTCAAACTCGAAACTCAAGTCTACGCGTCTTGGTACACCGGACATCGTTCGTGGGATAACGTCGTGAAAACCTGTGACGCCGACCGCTGATAGCTCTCAGCCCTCTGCCGGTCCTCTCTACCACGGCCTGCCCCTCCGAGGTCGGCGACGTGGAGGCCTGACTCGAGGCCCTTTTCTGCACAATCTACGAGCCTCTTTTCTGCACAATCTACGAGCTTCTTTTCTGCACAATCTACGAGCCTCTTTTCTTCACAACCTGCGAGCCTCTTTTCTTCAACAACTTGGACCTTCAATTTTCTACCCCGGTTTCCCTGGCCTTATTTATTTAAAATTAAATTATTTTACCTTTTCTTTTTTACTTTTTCTTTTCAGCCGGGACTCCTCCAGTTCTGGTGATAGTTACCTCGTTGACCTTACATTTTCCCCCTCCCGGGAAAATGTAACGTTACAGTATGTCCTACGTAGCAGTAGAAGTAGCAGTCAGGTTTGTCACTTTATTTGCGTGGTTCATTTGTTTACCAGTCACGCATTCGTGTGCAGCGTGACCGTGGGTCCCAGTGGATGATCCCATGTCTTTCTATCTAGCTAGCCCCCCTGGGACACAGCAATGAAACTGGTACTGGCTACTAGTTCTCACATGCGTAATTTCAAAATTAATTATGTAACCAATATTTTGTATATTTTTTTTATTTAAAATAGTGTCCATGGTGTTTCTTGCCCGTTCTACTCCATAGGTACTTACTACGCTTTGGAATGGGCAACTAGCTTCATATTTCTGACTGACCGAATTCTTGACAGTTCAAAAGTGCCTGTAAATGGTTTAATTGAAATAAATGCTTTGATTTTGAGTTTAATGGATAACTTGTAAGGTACCATCGCGGACACTGGCATGTGGACCACTTTTCAACCTTATCGACGTAGCCGATCGTGTTAACGACTTAAGGGTGAAAAGTGGTCGACCGCCACTGTCCGTGCATTGGAAATAGTATCTCCAAAAAAATCTTCAAGCCTTAAAGCTATAGAAGAACGAAGGGCCCCATTGAATGGAAACCGAAGTTAAATTCCATTTCTGCCTTTATAGTGGAGATACATTGAATATTTTCATTAGATTAGACAGATACATTCAACAAGCTAACAGTCTACACCGATTTTGTTGCTGTGGCTCAGGGGGGCCAGCTAGATAGAAACACAATCAACAACACGTGTGTAGCTTAGCCGTGGGCCGCTCCAGGGCCGGGTCGCGTTGTGTTCCAAGCGCGCCTCAAAGAGATGTCAGCAATTGAAGGGGTCCGATGGGACCGATGCCTGCCGGGGTTGCGGAAAAGTCCGAAAGGGATACCGTGGCCCCTGGCATTGCACAGGCAACTGAAGGAACACGGGTGGGTTTTAGTCATCAAGAGTCTGACACGCCTTCCCACTCTGCCCAGAGCGGGAGAAGTCATTTGACGATTTCCCACCAAAAAAAAAAAGAAAACCGTGGTTCGCTGTGGAGTGGCGCCTTTTATTCAAGTCTCGTATTAACACAAACAACATGCATTCTACATAATGGTTATAGGTAGGTGAATAGATAAAGTAAGAAATGAGTATTTATGAGGAAGTTTGAAGATCGCGTCAGTGACAGAAAAGTTATAAGGAAATAGTTTGACCTAGTATGGGCATGTGATGAGGAGTGATTAAACGCATGTAACTAAGAGAATAATGAATATAAATGTTGATGAAGGGTGAGGGAGAGGAAGGTCAAAAAAAAGATTGGTGGATTGTGTGAGGAATGATATGAAAGAACAGGGAGTGAATGATAGCGTGACGGTTGACATGGTAGAATGGAAGAAAGAAACGTGTAGCACCGACCCCAAGGAACATGGGATAAGGGATGGAAGGTGATGATTAGGTAAACTCACATGCCAGCATGCATATCCTTGAGCCTTAGCCGGACGAGCCTCAAGTCCGGTCTGCGGTCAGACCGCTCGCTCCAGCACGCATTCAGGACTGCCAGTACAGCCGGTCGAGCAACCAGCCCACCAAGCGGTGGCCGGAATAGCACACCGCCTATTGGGTGACGCACTCGGCCTATGATCTCTGTTGATGAAAGATGAAATGTGATTAGGTATAGTTTGACCGGAACCGCAGTAACGCGCGGTGAGACGAGGGGGCGGTGCATGCCGCTCATTCGTCATGAGCGGCATGCACCGCCCCCGTCTCACCGCGCAAATACCTAACGCACGGTACACGAGTCGCGGTCTCGGTTAAGTTATAGAACACATATGTTGATGAAATAAATTAAACACGGAACATAAATTACATTCGCCAGAAACGTAAAATGGAATTTCCATTTCCCGAGATGGTGAACAGCCGGTTTATTTTGTAAAAATCTCACCGTGAAATGAGAAGGTCAAGGTGAAGTAAGCTGTCAATAGCTTCAATCCGATGTTGGAATGGCATCTCACTTCAAGCTCACTTCACCGAGGTTTTCTCAGTGAGATTTTTACAGAATTTATCCCGCCCTTAAACATAATATTCAAAGAACCTTTTGAGACTGAAAAATAATCTCCTAACATTTCAAATCCCTTTTACGACCGTTACTCAGTATCCCGAACACGAACAAATGGACTTACGGTCTAACCAAACGTTATTTATCGCTGTTTTGAATACGTATACACGTCCGCATTGTATATTATGCTAGCTGTCCGCCCCTGCTTCGCACGTATTACGTATTTTCAAGTTTAACAAAAATGTATTACTTACTTACTTTAACCTCTCGGAATAAATACTCAAAATTTTGGTGAAAACCGCATCAAAATCCATTGTGTAGTTTAGAAAATGTAAGCGTTTTTTAATAATGTTGTGCGTTGTGTGTGTTGTGTGTGCGTTGTGCTTTGTATTTTGGTTTTTGAAATTCAAGAGTGGTCATCACTCTTGCAATTTACACAGTATTGTATTGTTTCCTGGGGCCCAAGTCTGCTATTTTTATAAATTCGTCATTCCAACACGATCCCACTGTCATTTTGCTAAAAGTTCGTAATCTGCTAAATTCATAATGGTTGATCATTGGTTGATCATTGTATTCCACAAACACGGTACTCGTAACGAATTAAAAGAAATGAATGCACAATGACGTTCTCATGGTAGGTCACTGATCAAAGGAACTGTCAAAATTTTAGCAGATTACCGCGTAAGTCAGACATTGATTTTTCATTATGTACGAGATTACCAATAGATGCCATTTCTTTCAATGGAGTGTCAGTGGCTGACCATTGGAAAGTCATAATGACGCCATTATGTTAGTAGATTACCAAACTTGTCAAAATCAACAATTATGAAATCAATGATAGACATTTCTGACACTATTGTAATAGCAGACTTGAGGCCCTCTATTGTCAGTACGGTCCCTAAATTATTCAGAATCGTATTAATGTAACAGAGCAAACAATATTTTCCAATATTTCCGAGAACGGGTTATCAGTTTGTGCTTCAATTAGTAATAATCTTTAAAATAAAAAAGGAAAAAATTTTTTGCTTCTAATTATGTTTCCTCTTATCTGCGTCTGCACTCTAGCTTCATAATAAAGTTACGTATATGCTTATAAAAACGTTTAAAAATCACCTTGTAACAGAAATCCAGCGTGGGTGATGACTGATGATAAATACATGCTGCTTAAGATTGATTATCATTGAATTACATTTAGGATCATGTTTACAATCAGTCCCTATAGCTGGCATATCTAGCGGGGCTTAACACGACCATCTTACTATCAAGCTATACATTAACAGTATAAGCTGACCCAGCAGAGTTTCGGTTTTCCGCACACTGAGATATCAGCTTATACTGGAAACGTAGGTCTAGCTTGATATGCCGCGGGATATTGCACGGATGTCGAGCTGATATTCAATGGGGCCAAAGTATTAAATAAATAAACCAAAGATGCAAAGATGCATAGTTGTATTTGTATGTAAACTGCATGTAAATGCAATAAATAAAACTAAAACAAACATTACTCACCAGCACTAGTAAGATTAGTATCTCCCCACGGTCCGTTTCTTCCGAGAATCTCGTACAGAATGATACCGAAGGAGTAGACGTCCCCCTTTTGCGACCCCCTGGGGGGAGGGTTTGGATCCCTCAATAGTTCTGGCGCCCTCCATAGCATGCGGCGCTCCATTCTCAAGGCATCTTCAGCGTCGGAACAGCCATCTGATGAAGGAGAATTTCTTGAAATTCGGGGCAGAAACTTTGGCACACCTTGATTGTACCTACCCATTTTACGAATGCATTTAAAGGCTAGTTCTTTTACCAAGATATAAATTTTAGTCTAGATAGACAGTCAAAACTTTGAACTCTTCGAAAACAATTGCGTCCAACTGTTGGCCACTAAATGCACGCACACTAGAAATGTTGGTCTGTTTTTTTAGTTCTTTTGCAGCGTGAAACTCTATCTAAAATATGAAATGTAAACTTTGTATATAAGCTCGTCACAATAGACTTAAAAATGGTCTCTAGATTAGTATCTAGCAACTAGCTAGTGATAGCAACTTGAGTGACTTCAAAACTTTTGCATAAGAATTATATTTGACCTGCGCAAATAATGATCACCATGCGTCTACGCCGGAATTCTCATAAATCTTGTTTCAGCTCTACAGTATTCTATGTTCCTTCAAGTTCCTTCATGACACATATCATTTTACTCAAATTAGGCTGAGATTCAGCACTTTTTGAATGTCTAAATTATATAAGACAGTCCCCCAAAACGGCCGCCCATCACCACTTCTTCTTCTTCTTCTTCACGTGTTTCAGCTGGGAAGAAGTGGCGCAGCCAATGCAAAGTCAAAGTCAAAAGTCAAATAATTTATTTCAATAAGGCACAAAAAAGGCACTTTTGAACGTCAAACTTTACAAAAAATAATAATAACTGATTCTAGTCGCCCATTCCAAAAGGTAGTTTTCGTATGGAGAAGAATGGGCAAGAAACTCCACCGTTACTCTTTTAAAAAAATCATTATATCCTTTTATTATATATACACTAATTATATAATTATATGTGAATTCCCCCGCAGCACAGCTGTTTATGGCGCTTTCTAACTCCAGCCCAAGGTATTTCGCTTTTTTCCCTAGATTTCTCTAAATTGGCTTTGCTATCACCCTGGACTATTAATTCGATATTGTTTATAAATAATCTTAAGTACCTACGACCTACTATTATTAGAAAAAAATATTTTCCAAGATAATATATAATTATATATTCGTTTCCAGCTTGGAAAGTTTACGCCTTTGCCTATTTATAACATTCATTGGGAAGAAAAGTTGTTGTTGAATCTTGAAATTAGACAAAAGCGCGTAGGTCTAAAACGTTCAGTGCCAGGAGCCCTCTTGGAGGGTTCAACTAGTCGCATATGGGATGTAGGGAGCCCTCGAGGAGGGCTCATTTTAAATGTAGGTTTTTCTTAGCGAATACACCATTTTAAACTGTGAAAATAAAATCTGATATATATTTTAACAAGATGTATTAGTATGTGCGTTGTTTTTAGAATCCAAGCATTACTTAAAAAAAATTGTTAATAACTCATTCACAAAAAAAATTAAAGGTTTGAAACTACGTATAGTCAAGACCCCCTTTTTTTTTTTTTTTTTTTTTTTGGGTGGGAAATCATCAAATGACTTCTCCCGCTCTGGGTGGAGCGGGAGGGCGTGTCAGACTCTTACAGACTAAAACCCACCCGTGTTCCTTCTGTTGCCTGTGCAATGCCAGGGGGCCACGGTATCCCTTTCGGACTTTCCCGTAACCCCGGCAGGCAATGGTCTTATCGGACCCCTTCACTTGCTGACACTCTTTGAGGCGCGCGTGGAACACAACGCGCCGTCGACACGGGCCTGGTCCTTACCGGACGGCGAGCTACCCATTGCTCACCGTCCGCAAGCCCACGCCTACGGTGGCCGGGAATCAGCGATTGATTCCCGACGCCCAGGGCGTCTCCTCCTGCGGCGGCTAGGGGCGTGAGGGCGCGAAATTTGCCTCTCCCTCACGCGCTCCGCCTCCTCCTTTGCGAGCATTACTGCTTCGCAAAAGGAGGTGACGGCCTCCCATGCCCTCTCGCTCCGTACCATGGCCTGGACCAGGGCCGGACGCGAGAGATCCCCGCCACCGATCGCCTCCACGAGGACACGGCGGTGCTCTGCCCAAGCAGGGCATACCTCCACCGTATGCTCCACCGTGTCCTCCGGGCGATCCACGCAGTGATGACACCCGGGCGTTTCCTCCCGCCTTATCCGAAACAGGTACCTCCCGAAACAGCCGTGTCCGGTGAGGACCTGCGTCAGGCGGAAGGTGAGGACGCCGTGGCGCCTCTCCAGCCACTCCTCAAAGAGGGGACTTATCGCCGCAATAGTGGCGTGCCCAAGTCAAGACCCCCTGAAAGCACGATTTTACTTCCTTTTACAGTGTTTTACAACACAGTTATAAACCTAATGCCGTTGACCGTCCGCGATGGTTAAGTTTAGCGCAAAGGCAGTGCCAGTAACCCTCCCGGAGGGTTCACTTCCAATATGTATGGTGGCATAGCGTATGAGTTCTATGAAAAGTGGGTGGAGTCGAAAGTGTTAAAACCACGTATGTTCCTATTTTTGAATACCTACAAGTAGCACTACGTCCTACATACATTTAGATACTGTTTTGTCTAGGTTCAATACTTTACTCAAGGTATATATTTCTTGTGCCTACAATCGTGTGCGACAATACGGCTTGAGGCTTCGGGCAATTAAATAAACAGTTTCCAGCAACGTACCTAATTGTTTTGTGTAATTATTATAATGGGCATAACGTATACGTAAGAGCGTACAATATTTATGTACCCACAGTGATTTACACAGAATGCTTACAGTCTCTTATTGAAGTCAGCACAGATGTATAAGACAGAAATAAGGCGGTATTTTGCCAGTCCTATATTATGATTTTTATGAATACAAGGATTGGTCGAAAGTGCCACTGAGATCCGCAGGGGAACCAAAGTAACCGACATAGCCCGAAGAATTGCCAAACTTTAGTGGCAGTGGGCAGGGCATATTGCTCGCAGAACAGATGGCTGATGGAGTCGAAAGGTTCCGGATTAGCGTCGGAAGGCCTCCCACAAACTGTTCTGATGAGCTTGTGCAGGCCGCAAGCATCCGTCAGATGAGGGAAGCACAGAAACGGTCGAAATGGCGGTGCTTGGGGGAGGCCTATGTCCAGCGGTGGACGTCTTTCGGCTGAAATGATGATGATGATGACACCGGTGACTGAAAAGTTGTGTGTAAATCAGTTGTCTTGGTAAGTATGGTCATGTGATGAGGAAATTTGAATAAAGTTTTGAGTCTAAACGACAATAAGAGTAGGGAAGACCAAAGAAACGATGGATGGACTGTGTGAAAGATGATATGGCTAGAAAGGGGGTGACTACCGAGATGACGTCTGATAGAGAAGTATGAAAGAAAATATAAGGTCCCATTAAAATAGATGGACAAACTTTTAGAAATCCTTCATACCACCAAAATAAGGACGATGGTAAAAAAAATAATAAGAAAAACGCATTAGATACAAGTCAACAATAAATCAGCGAAAAATAATGGTTACCCAAGCCATTTATTATTTTAGGTCAAAATAAAATCACTATTCAGTCTTTTTTTTTTGCTTGGATATCTTTGGTTAGACGTAGGTACTGAAAGCTGTGTTAAAATTTGTCCATCTATTTTAATGGGACCTTGTTGCGCTGACCGCAAATAAATTGGGATAAGAGCTAGAAAATGATGATACTGAGACCATAACAACCATATTATAATGAAGTAGGTTGTTCAGACTCTCAATTGCTTGTAATGTATAAAAAATAAAATAAAAAAAAAATAACTTTTATTTTAATTTTCTTTTTAAATACCTATCAACTGCCAGTTCTATTATGTAAAAAATTAAATTAAACATTATTAAACAAACTAAAATATAGCATCGAAAAATTCATCCACATCGCTGTCGACTGGTAGTGTACCCAAGAGACTGGCCGCATTGCCACGTTGTATGGCAATGCTTAGCCTCTGGCCAAGGTACAAACCAGCCCTTGGGTCACAGGAAGTGTCAAACAGTCGTTTAGAGATTTCAGTGAACAGACCATGAACACTCGGACCCCACGGCCCTAGGGTTTCAACCCCAAACGGCTCGAAAATATAGTTACGAGTAATATAAGGTTATTATACTTTCGCCGCTTGAGGTTTTCTGGAGCCGCAGCGGCAGCGCCGGCACAGCACGCTGAGCCGGGAAGATGGGATGGCGCAAGAGTATCGACACACGTTATAAAGAGAAAAGATTTGTATTTTTTTTTAATGAATACACTCAAAAACTACTGGACCGTTTTTGAAAAATCTTTCACCAGTAGAATGTTATATCATCACTGAGTAACATAGGCTATGATTTATAAAGTTATCAGGTGGGTTAAGTCGCTGGCGGAAGCTACTCGCCAATATGTAGTGAACAAGGGCGTGATCAAAAGTATGTATTTTTCTAGATAATACTTCCCTTCTGCCAGGCGTATTCATTATTATTTGTATTAGTATGTGTCAAACCAAGCGGCTTTATTACCTTCTAGCTTCTGCCCCCGACTTCGCCCGAGCCTTTAAACTTCCTCAAGAATTGGGCTATCCAATGCAAAAAGGTTTTTTCAAATCCGAGTGGTAGTTCCGGAGATTACCCCCTACATACAAACTAACAAACAAATTTTACCTCTTTATAATATAGTATAGAAGTATAGACTAGCCGACATGACAGACGTTGTCCTCTCGTTTTTTTCGGGAATCTTTTCAATTCAATTCATTTATTAATTTTGTGAACATATGGTAAAAAAATATGTAGATGTTATACATGTCGGTCTATACTACGTCCCGCTAGAAGGCATACAAAATTGTTTAGGTAGATAATCCAATGTCACATTAATAACATTTTAATATAAACTATACCAACTACACTACGAGTACTACTATATATATACTTTTCCAATGTTTCATTTAATAATAAACTAATTCGGACTATTACAAACATCTTAAAACATAAAATAGCCAAATCTGTTCAAGCGATCGGAGCGATGCGCTTACCAACAAACAGCATTTAATTTTTATTTATATAGATAGATAGATAGGTAGGATCACAGACCTATTTATTTTATTTAAAATTAAAAGCTTTGTCACATCCTTTGTAACATCCCTATTTAAACCCAGCCAGCATAACCTCTTTGTGGAAAAATCAAAGCCTTGTAAACCTATCACATTTCAATACCTGCATGAAATACGGGTACCGTGAAAACTCGGTCATTGAACATCGAATAACACCAAAATGTAGGTCAATAAAAGCATTTCATTTCGCATATCGTTCGTATCCTGATATTAAAAATAAACCTAGAATTTATTTTTAAATATCAGGATAAATAAGGCTACATATATGGGTTGACCCAGTAGCCTTATTTCTCACAAAAAGAAATTGTTTATTGGTATTACTGAGGAGCTCATGACTAAGTAATAACAGCTGTAGTCAGAAGACCGAAAGTCTGACAACCAGTCTTACCAAGGAGTATCGTATTAACCAGTTACTGGGTTGTGGAGATAAGATAGGCAGTCGCTTAGGTTTAAAGAATTTATTTCTCATAAGAACTATAACAGTTCACTTAGAATGAAACACAAAAGTGCTTATCATCAAATCCTCCGGTAAGTTATTGAACAGCTGTGCTCCCTCAACCAATATTGTTATTTTGCCGGAATTAGTCCGTGCCCGTGCAGTCATTAGTAGAAACTTGTTTTTACTTCTTGTGTTGGCTTCATGTAAAAATACTGGTATTCAGCTGCATCTGATTAGACTGGAAAACGCTAGGCAGATTTTTATTGGTTTTACTGAATCATAATTATGTCCGTTCATATCGGACTGGGGTGGGGGGGGTGGGGGGGGGGTGTTGTCGTGTTATTTTTTCTCTCTTTCTTTATGTAGGATTACTGGTTTATAACTAAATTCCCTATGTAGAACTATGTAGTATTACCTATGTAGAATGTGTTACTTTCCACATAACCAGCACAACACATTATGAACTTCCAAAAGACGTTTACGGTTTCCAAAACGCCCACCCTCTACCACTGTTAAAGCTGGAAATGTTTCCCAGCGGATTTATTTATAGTCCCCAGCCCATTCTAGACACTTTCAGCCACGTGTAATGGCAAAGATTAAAGAAAATAGGAATAGAAACAACTCACATTTCAAATTATGAAGCCCATAATCAGCAATCTGTAACACCCATCGACTATCCACCAGGCAGTTGCTCGAAGTCAGGTTCCCGTGTGAGATCAGCGTTGAATCGTGTAAGTACGTCAGTCCTCGGAGCAGGTCGGCTACCAGGCTTGCCACGAACATGTCGTCCAGATGCAGGTCTCTATCTGCTAGGACCCTGGCTAGAGACCCTCGGGAGCAGTATGCTGAGACGAAGCAAGCCGAGCCAGATTCTACGCAGACTCCTACGAAGGCGGTCAGGTTTTCGTGACGAAGCTCGCGGATCTGGTGAAGAAATAATATCTTTGAGTTTTTGTAGCTGTAATCTGTTTTATAAGAATAAATGCCGTGTACTCCTGGGATTTCTCATCGGTACAAAAAATCCGAACTTCCATAATAAAAAGTTTCATTTTTCCTTTGTCAAATGCATTTAAAAAAATACTTCCTCAGTGCTTACGTCCTTTAAAAAAAGGAACTCTTGTGTAAAATTGTGCGCTTCTAGACCCAGCGGCCTAGGTTGTGCGTTTTCTGTCAGTACCTAAATTAATGGATGTTAAACTTTTTGGTAACCACAAGTAAAGCAAACTTAAGGTAATGTAAAGAAAATGCACCTGTAACAATAGCAGCAGCATTTACGTTGCTGCAAATATTAAATTATATGAAATGTTGCCAGCTGTATAATTCCCGCAACACAAAAACATAAACCATTAAAAGAACTCATGGGACAAAAGACCAACTAATGTAAAAACAAATGAATTGAACCATCATTAACATAGAACGGAATTAGGATTCGATTAAATTCTCACGCACGAGCTACCTCAATCCCACGCTTCCGAAAGTTTCCACAATAAATAGAGGGCGCTCTATACAATAGATATTTGGCACATAATTATGTTTGTAATTATCTAAGTTCAGGGTTACAACCACCGGTAGAATTTCATTCAAGGCTCATGCATGAGCCACGGAGGGATTAGCATAATCAGTCTATAGTGTTACCACTGCTGGGACAAAGGCCTCATCTCTGTGAGAGGGATTGGGCCGTAATTCAACACGCGAGTCCACTGCGTGTTTAGTTGATCCATAAGCGATTGAATCATAATTATATTCCAGTCGAAGGCCGCCAATTATAGTCCCTAATTAATAACTAGATGTGGACATAATTCATGTGTAATTAGCAACACTAACTAACTGCCTCGTTGGGCTAGTGGCTGCTAGCTCGACTGTTAACCACGGGGTGCTGGGTTCCAATCCAACCCATAGGTGAAAGGTCGGGGAAAGTGTTAGTTTGGTTTTCGTTAGGAATTTCTCGGTAGCAGCTCGGAGTCTGCTGAATTAGGGCCTGCAGGTATTGACGGATGGGATGGCAGAGGATATTAAGTTTATCAATTGTATTTAATATTAATACTTAAATAAAGATATATATTTCAATGCTCGGTGATTGACGGATAACTGCGTTGCGATGCTCCAAATTTAATTGATAAATTTAAAATTTAAGTCTGGTGTCCCGTCCGATAGTCTACGCAGGCCATAGGTTTCCGTTTGATGGCAACCTTCCTTAACCTATAAGTATTAATTGTAGGCATCGTGCGTAGGTATTTAACTCTCATTCAAAAGTAACTTAGTAGACTTGGCGACTTCGGTTCCCCACTCGTCGATTCTAAACCTTTTGTCTAGCTCTTCTAGATAGACTTCTAGGTATACCACCATGTATTCTATAAATAGACTTTGACTTTAGTAAGAACTTATGTAAGTGTCAAGAGTAAGAATAACTTACCCTTTAGAGTACAAATCTTATTTTGGTAGGATTTAGGAAACTATCTGGCGTAGGAGTTGCTAGGCTTGAGGCCGTATTTAAGATTTATTTAGGGTCAAACTACATTTTTATTTATCTCTGTACACCGTCACAGAAAAAAAAAGAAGTAGGTACCTAATATTAGGCAATGTATTTTCAAGATTCAAGATTATTTATTTGTGGAAACATGAGTACACATACAGAGCATGCAAGTTATACATTATAGTTTGAGATCAGTCATTTTTGGCCTTAGCGGCGTACAAAGGTTTAAATTTCAGTAATAAAAGTATCATATTAGATAAGAAAAAAATAGTAAATGTCAATTTTGAAAACAAATAAATTAAATATATGGTCAAAGTTACGGAACAATTATTAAATGTCAATTAAAATTATCATCATAGGTACCAATAATATGTTGCTTTATGTTTCAGGGAAATTAATAGTTTACCAAATTGAAACACTACGTCAATTTGCCGTTATATGGCTATACAACTGTCAAATAAATATTTATTTAACAGTTGTATAAAATAGCCTGAGAGCACAGACTATTTTTTTTTTTTTTGGGTGGGAAATCATCAAATGACTCCTCCCGCTCTGGGTGGAGCGGGAGGGCGTGTCAGACTCTTACTGACAAAAACCCACCCGTGTTCCTTCTCTTGCCTGTGCAATGCCAGGGGGCCACGGTATCCCTTTCGGACTTTCCCGCAACCCCGGCAGGCAATGGTCTCATCGGACCCCTTCATTCGCTGACATCTCTTTGAGGCGCGCGTGGAACACAACGCGCCGTCGACCCGGGCTTGGTTCTTACCGGACGGCGAGCTACCCATTGCTCACCGTCCGCAAGCCCGCGCCTACGGTGGCCGGGAATCCGCGATCGATTCCCGACGCCCGGGGCGTCTCCTCCTGCGGCGGCTAGGGGCGTGAGGGCGCGAAATTTGCCTCTCCCTCACGCGCTCCGCCTCGTCCTTCGCGAGCATTACTGCTTCGCAGAAGGAGGTGACGGCCTCCCATGCCCTCTCGCTCCGTACCATGGCCTGGACCAGGGCCGGACGCGAGAGATCCCCGCCACCAATCGCCTCCACGAGGATACGGCGGTGCTCTGCCCAAGCCGGGCATACCTCCACCGTATGCTCCACCGTGTCCTCCGGGCGATCCACGCAGTGATGACACCCGGGCGTTTCCTCCCGCCTTATCCGAAACAGCCGTGTCCGGTGAGGACCTGCGTCAGGCGGAAGGTGAGGACGCCGTGGCGCCTCTCCAGCCACTCCTCAAAGAGGGGACTTATCGCCGCAATAGTGGCGTGCCCAGCACTGGGTTGCGACAATCGCACTCTCCATGCCGCCATGAGATCCCGTCGGAGCTCTGTCCGCTGTGCCGCGATTTCTCGCGGCATCGGAGTCAAGCCCCGGCGTTTCACCTCCTCGCACCACTCCCAAATATGCGCGAAGACTGTGACTTGAATAAATGGGCAATTTAAGAGCGTTCATTCTAAAGTTGGCAATGTCACAAATAGCTGTCAAATATTTACCTGTTTTGATTAATTTGGCAATATTATATAAAACATACATAACATCACGCCTTGTTTCCCCAAAGGGTTGGGCAGAGGTGTGCCTGTACCTAGTACACCCACATTTCGCTAGTTGTGTTTTAAGTCCCATGTAATAGGGGGCGCGCCTATTGCCATCAACCGGGCATAATTCCAGACTCCGGGCTACTACAGAGAAATTCCTGTTGGAAAAACCCAATAATACTTTGCCCGACTTGGGAATAGAACCCAGGACCTCATGCTCAGCAGTGGTACTTGCAACCACTAGACCAACGAGGCAGGTTACTGCAGTTGGCAATATTACTGTATTGAAAAATGAAATATCGCTAGCGACCTAAAATATTAATAATGAATTGCAATTGGGTGAAATTTGCCCCAATTTGAACAATCCCTAAGTCCAACTAAGGAATTTTTACACTGACAACGCCAGCCGATAGAGCCTTGTTTTTCTCTATCGTTGATGTTGTAACCGTTTTAGGTGGTAAAAGGGCATTTGAACAGTTTCCAAATTCTTTGTTTACATCTAAAACTATTCGGTGTTACGATATTAATTATTGCATTTCATAATCAATAGTTTAGTTCACTAGTTAGCAATATTTCATATTGTCATACAGTAATATTGCCAAATTAATGAACACAGCTAAATATTTGACAGCTAATTGCGACGTTGCCCATTTTGTTAGTTCTTACTCAATTTGGTAAACAATTAATTTCCCTGACTTTACAATTTATATTAATTAATTAAATCTGAAATAGAAAACAATTGATACACAAATACAATATTTATATTTAGACACTGGTATTTGAAGAAAGGATTATGTTTTAAACTTGACATTACTCAGTCTAAAGCCAAGCCAAATAAAATTAAATTCTTGAGTAAACGGTGCTTTGTGTAAGTGGAAAATCCGTTCTAATAATATAAATTCTCTCTATCTGAGTGTCTGCGCTGTTACCTTTTCACGCCTAAACCTAACTGCTGAAAGAAAATCTCACTGAGAAAACCTACATGAAGGGAGCTGTCATTCCTCCAGATGCACAGATTGACACTGTGGCGGCATTTACATTGCTACGTGCGAACTACGCATCAAAGACCTGACGTCACACAAATCCTGCATCGCGCAATTGCAGTTTACCGCGCGAACACCATATATATTTCAGTGAGTGTAACGTAGTCAGAAGATATAAGAGTTCAGCGGTAGAGAGGCAAAATCTAGATGAATATAAATGTAGGTAAGTAATTAGCGCTGTGCGAACTGAATTGCACTTTAATGTGTCGTAGCAAGAGTCGCTTTTTATTTTAATGATTTTGTGGAGTGATCCATATGTACTCATCTGTCTTACGTTTCATGGTGAGATTTTTACGGAAATATATTCCGTAAAAATCTCACCGTGAAAACGGCTGATCGTTATGTTTGATAGATATGAAGAAGGACGTAGACTACTACCTACACGAAGTCGCAGGCAACACCTATTATTATAAGACAAGAAGATTCTATTAGCATAAGCATAATCATCCTATAATGTGCCCACTGCTGGGACACAAGCCTCCGCTCTTCGAGAAGGAGTGGGCTGTAATCTACCACGCGGGCCCAGTACGGTACATGTTACATGTCTTCGAATTTTTGGATATAGGACATGTCGGTTTCACACGATAGTTTCCTCCACCGTTTTGATAGCAGCGGAGGCGCTTTATGATTCTATTTTATGACAAGAATAGATTCAAGGTTCCGACTTATATTTTTTATTATGGGTTAAACTTTACTATGGGTACCATAAAATGTGATAGTATGGACTTCTTGCAAATAAAGGACGAACTGTTACTACCATAGATATGATAAGAGATTGCTGGCTTGTCATTGTAATGAATAACCATAAAAAAAAAGTTATTGCTGAGACAATTGACAAACGATGGGATGGGAAGTAAACTAGCGAAGTTTAGGAAATCGTTAAAATGATTAACATCATCATCATTTCAGGCCGAAATTAACCACTGCCTCCTTGGCCTCCAAGGACTCTTACTCCAACCAAGGCCTCCCCTTTTTTCTTCCGTACTTCCCGGTTCCGTGCGTCCCTCATCCAGGTGTTTCCCGCAACTTTGACGATATCATCAACCCAACGCGCTTTTGAACGGCCCTGATTTCTTTTGCCTAACCTTGGCCACCATTCGGTCACAGCTTTACTCCTTTAGGGGCATGAGGAACAGGGTGTAAAGTTCACTCATCGACCATAGAAAAGGGAGGATCCTCCAACCAGACGGGTGTTGTGTCTGGCGGGCCGACTGCTCCACTGTTAATTTCGGATAGTCTTATCTATGTCATTCACGTGGTAAACTCTAATTGCGCGATGCAGGATTTGTGTGACGTCATGTCTTTGATGCGTAGTTCGTATGTGGCGGTGTAACCGCTACATCACTCCCCTCTGGAGACCGGAGGTCGATAGTGGGCTGAGTCTTGTATCTTGCGATGCTTCACAGTGCCAGTGGAGGTTCCAGTGAGTCGGAACCGGGTGCCGCATAGTTCGCGGTGAGTCGGAACTGTCTGCGGTGATTCCCCAGTGAGTCGGGGTGGCGCTGCGTCACGATCCAGTGAGTCGGATGTGGTAGGTATAGCACTGGGTTGTGGCTGACTGCTAGCGTCGACCAGGAGAGGGTAGAATGGGCTCTGCTTGTGACCCCGGCCGAAGATGCAGGTGCTGTGCCAAGGTTGCTGATGAGGCTGAGGAAATGCGCGTTCGCTGCGTGCTGGTGGTCAGGATACCCGTTGAAGCCGTGGGTGCTGGCTGTCTGTGTGACTCGCCTCACGAAAGCTTGCGGGAGTGAGGTACTAACTACTTCAGCGTGACGTCATCATCATCAGATGACGTCATGCTGAAGTAGTTGCACGAAGGCTGCGTTGATGTTCATAATCGGGGTCACCAATTTAGGGGTATGAGGAACAGGGTGTAAAGTTCACTCATCGACCATAGAAAAGGGAGGATCCTCCAACCAGACGGGTGTTGTGTCTGGCGGGCCAACTGCCCCACTGTTGATTTCGGATAGTCTTATCTATGTCATTCGCGCGGTAAACTCTAATTGCGCGATGCAGGATTTGTGTGACGTCATGTCTTTGATGCGTAGTGCGTATGTGGCGGTGTAACCGCTACACTCCATTTGCCATCCCCGCGTTTAAATAGATGTCCTGTCCAACTCCACTTGAGGCGCAGCGCCCTGTCCCCAACGTCCGTAGACTTTCGACCGACGACGGATTTCGGTGTTACGCACTCGGTTTAGTAGGGTTAAAGCAGTGGGCTGTAACTAGGGTTGCCAACCATACTGTTTAAAACAGTATTATACTGATTTTAAATCAAAAATACTGTTTGCAAATAAAGTATATGAATGTAGGTACTGTTTTTACTGATATCCAGAGCTATACCTACCTAAATAAAACGTTTCATCTACTACATGGCATGGCATGGGCGCGGTGCTTCCGCTAGCCTTCATTTCAGAATGAAACTGTTAATGAGTCGAATTTTCGGTATAGAATACCTTTTAAATACTAGTATCATAGTTAGTTCTGCCACCTCAGTATTCACAGAATGAGTGTTTACAGTGATGATTCGAATGCTAACTAAGTGTTTGGACGACAGAAATAGAGCTCAAACACACTACATTTAATATAGGAATTTCTTACAAATCATTCAAAAATTGGTGCAAAATTTATGAGTTGCGTGAGTAGCGCTAATGAATATGTATCTATTTAAAACTTATTTTATTAAATTAAAATTCAGTTAAGTATTTTTCCGAGATACTGTTTATTTTTCCGAAATACTGTTTATGTTTTATGTTTACTTTATTTGTTCTACACATAGTTGGCAACCCTAGCTTTACCTAACCCAAGCCAAGCCTGGCTTGCTAAATGGCCTTTTGTGCTACTCATACGCGGTGGGCAGTCTCCTTTGTGAGCGTTTTAAGGCTCGTGAAGACCAGCGACTCGAACAATACAATTTCTAAGAAAACTTCACGGTATAACATTGATATATAAGGTATAACAATAAGCGGTGTCGCGTCGCGCTAGTTTGCATGAAGCTTTATCTGAAAAGGTTTAATATTCTTAAAATATTGAAGATTCTTCGTTGTACCTATAAATAATCGTAAACCATCTTTGTCGTTCTTTGTTCTATGGATGCTGCTGAGGCTCCTTCCATTTTGCAGCGCGTCCGTCAAGTTCATGGAGGCACGCACATATGGTTTCGCGGCAGTGCGTGTGAGTAGCAACAGAAATCTGAGTGTGATAGCCGACAGGTCTGACTGGCCGTTCTTCAAACATTGTATGCGGTTATGTGCGAACTAACATAGCTTTAAGCACTATCAAAATGGATCATGTTGTCTGAAATATAAATAAATAATAATAATAACAATTTAATTAAAAAGATTTGAAAGTTGAGTAGTCTGCCTCGTAGGTCTAGTGGTCGCAAGCGCTACTGCTGAGCATGAGGGTTCGATTCCCGGGTCGGGCAAAGTGTTATTGGGTTTTTCTATCTGGAATTTCTCAGTAATAGCCCGGAGTCTGGATTTGTGCTCGGTTGATGGCAATAGGCTCGCCCCCTATTACATGGGACTTAAAACATAACTGGCGAAATGTGGGTGTATCTACTACAGGAACACCTCTTCCCAACCCTTCGGGGAAACAAGGCGTGATGTTATGTTACAGATAAGTTAAGATATTTATTTTTTGTAAAACATGAGTACTACAATAGATTTGCACGGACTTAAAATAACATTCAGGATCAGACATAATGATCACAGATCTACATGTTTTGCCTTTTATGGCGTAGGAAAAAAAAAAAAATTTTGGTCAAGTTAACCAATTGAATGTATACATAGCAAAACGAGAAAAAACAAAGAATAATAATAATTTAACCTACTGTCGCTGTGTGTGTGTTGCTGTGTTATGTTATGTTAAAACGTTTACGTTATCTGCGTTATCTAACTTCAACCGAGTAGTACCTAAAATCAGGTTAGCTTTAAGTTTCACTAACTACAATCAAATATGAATAACCCACTATATTAACACAGTTCTATGTGTAGACATTGTCATCGGCAACATAATCCGTATTCACATTCCAGCGTATTACCTACAGTAGAACTAGTTACTCGTAATACCTTCATGAACAAACAATACCGTTTCCAAAGTCCATGGTGAAATAAAATTTGCTGGCGAAACCTCTTCTATACAGGGCGTCCAGTAAATAGCACGACATACTGCAGGGGGTGATAGCTTGGGTCACTACCTATCAATACAACACAATATATGTTCAGCAAAATCTTACGGATTTACAGTTACAAAATTTTCCAAAATATCGAAAAATCTCTACCTTGAAACAGATTTTTAAGCATCACGTAATGAAAAAATCTTTTTCTAGAACTTTTTTTACATCAAATTATTCGTGAATAGTTACTCTACTCATTATTAGTTTTTTTTTTTATCAAAAACGTAGTTTCGGGTATTATGGCACACCATAAGCCTTTATGGAAATAAAACTCGAAGTATATGAGATCAATAAGTCTTTTTTGGGTAATTAAGTCGTTAAACTAATCAGTAATCAATAACTAGAAGCCTATGGCAATATAATTTCACAGAATAACTGAAAATATAATTTTTCGTAAACTTGAATATTGACAAAATTTATTCGTGGTGGGATAATATAGCCTAGGGCCATATTGGCCGTAAAATCCGTGAGCCATATTGCCCACCAGAGCAAACAATACAAACAATTAAGTGCAAGTTATTTTGAGGAACAAAATTCACAGAAAAAAATGTCAGTTTCCACTCCTGAGCATTCTTCATGGGCCCATAGCTAACATAGACATTTAATCCACGATTCACCTCTGTTGTCTATAGAATAGAGAGACTCGCAATACAAGCATTTCGCGTCAGAAAAATTGTGTCATCTGGACTTTCATCAGAGCTGTACTCGTCGCATGAATCATAACGGGTTCATTTTCGGAGGGTATTATATCAGGAGATTCATTTGTTATTGTAAGAGTAGAAGATGTAGTTGTAGGTTCGGGTGCGATGTTTTCTAGATTGTTCATGCAGTTTTCTCGTTCACTGTCCATATTATCTATAAAATCGTGGTCTTTAAACACATTTCTGTCAACAGGATATATCCTCGTTCCACGAAAACCATTAACAGCTGTCTCTACGCTTTGAGCTCGTAAATACGCATGTCCAAAAACTTCCATCATATTGTAATGCGTCAGTGGCCGTGTATTGTTCCTAATCCAAGATCTTATTTAATCAGAAACATATTTTTTTAGCGGTCCCATGAATGGTTTTCTTTGTGAAATAGGTTTTCGTGGAGCCATTGCCTAAAATAGAAAAATCATTAATTATTTAATCATGTGGTAGCCAATATGGCCTAGCAGGCCATATTGGCCCTCTACCTGGTGAGCCATATTGGCCGCAGGAACGTTTTTGACAAGTAAAATCTAATCTAAAAACCAGTGAATAATATGCATACAAAACAGTTACCTCACTACAGGCTAAGAGTTTTCCTACAAAACTGTGCACTAACAACATAAAAACATTAATAATTCGATTATCTGAAATTATTTAAACTTACCAAAAAAATAACATCGATATACGTAATTCTGGATAACAGCGCATGCAGGACATGCGCGCACTCGCCGCGCTGCACAGATTGACTGAGGAGGCGGGGGTAAGGTTGTGCCAACATGGCACTGTAAGTTAGTCACTAGTGTTGGTTTATTTCGGAGATATAGTAGTAGTCCATATTGGCCGACCAGACCATAATACCCGAAACTACTCTACCTAAAATCAGGTTAGCTTTAAGTTTCACTAACTACAATCAAATATGAATAACCCACTATATTAACACAGTTCTATGTGTAGACATTGTCATCGGCAACATAATCCGTATTCACATTCCAGCGTATTACCTACAGTAGAACTAGTTACTCGTAATACCTTCATGAACAAACAATACCGTTTCCAAAGTCCATGGTGAAATAAAATTTGCTGGCGAAACCTCTTCTATACAGGGCGTCCAGTAAATAGCACGACATACTGCAGGGGGTGATAGCTTGGGTCACTACCTATCAATACAACACAATATATGTTCAGCAAAATCTTACGGATTTACAGTTACAAAATTTTCCAAAATATCGAAAAATCTCTACCTTGAAACAGATTTTTAAGCATCACGTAATGAAAAAATCTTTTTCTAGAACTTTTTTTACATCAAATTATTCGTGAATAGTTACTCTACTCATTATTAGTTTTTTTTTTTATCAAAAACAAGAATGTTTTGAAGAAATCGTTTTTTTTTTGTTAAAATTTTCACAGAACAATTTTCAACAATTAAATTTTGTAAAACTGTAAATCCGTAAGATTTTGCTGAACATATATTGTGTTGTATTGGTAGGTAGTGACCCTAGCTATCACCCCCTGCAGTATGTCGTGCTATTTACTGGACACCCTGTATAATAGACGTTACTTAAAAGTACGAGGCATTTAACTTTACATGTATACACTAATATACAGTCAAAAAGAAAGGAACAGAAAAATACATACAAAGGTGATGCTTATTTCTAAAGAAATCTCTTCCAGCATACCCGTGTTAGTTATTTAATACATTCTGTAATTTTGGTTCCATTTTCATCAAAACAAAATAATAATTAAAAATGTATAATGTCATAAGGGTGTCGTTCAAAAAAGCGCGGGCCTGACGCGGGTAGTCGTCGACTAGCTGTCACATAGATAAGTTGTGTTGTCAATTGGTATTTTGTTAATTTTGTACAGATAGTGCAATCCACGACGACGCGCCCCACTCCGCGATTACTGTACTGTAAGCTGTACGGAGCGGAGCGGAGTGGGGCGCATCGTCGTGGATTGCACTATCTATAGTAATATGTCTATGAATAAACTTTATAACTACTAGTCTTCGTGAGTTTAAATTTACAGCAAGAACCCTGGGTAAGAGTAAGTAATACCTGCGATAGGAAAGTAGATACAAAGAGATGTAGACAACGTGTGTAAAAGGTTTGTAAAAGGTGCGGATGAGAAAATTCAAATAAATGCTGATATTCTTTAAAAACAGTTGACACCGCTTCCGATTGCCATACACAAACTCACGTCTTCTTCCCGATCGATCCTTAACATACTCCTTTTGCTTCATTTTCGTTCATGAATCTATGTCATACACGCACGCTGGTTGCGAGTAGGTACTACGCACCTGACCTTTCTGAAGAACTTAAAAATAATGAGCTGATAAAATCCCTTTGTCTTATTTTATCATCATTAGATAAGTAGCTATGAATACCCCTCTTGTCTGTGAAGTTTTGCCAACTAATTTGTCTTTGTATTGCCATCAACAAATTCTTAACCTTGAAACTTCAATACTATCCAAATTAAATAAATGATAGATAACAAGCCCCAACGAGTTCACGTCTCGTTTGATTCCCAGATTAAAGGACTAAATAATCGAATGTTACCTGTAACTAAAAATGGAATTCTTTTATGGCCCATTTCTAAAATCCTACGGTAGAATTTATTGCTGAAATGTGCACCAACGCCAGACTATGTTGTTAGCCAATATACATCGATGCTGGTCAATCGTATGATAAAATTATAAGTGTATAGGAAAAGGTTAAAAATATTTCTTGCCTCAACAAGGAACCAACATGGTATGGGTATACAATGTGGAGCAGGACGCTTGACATTCCTCAAAACCACATAAAGAGTGTCATGTTCTTTACCCGTATACAAAAAATCAATCAAATCCAATGAATACTTTAGCCACAGGAAATTATTTTTCATTTCCTTATTTTTCAACATGATGTAGATCTGAGTCCGTAATAATAGGTAAACATTGTAAGGTCAAGAACCTGTGCAAAACGTACGATTCTATCCTCTACGTCTCAATATGCTTGAGAGACAGAGAAAGGTGTCATACGATTCCACTCTGACGCGCCCCGCCCAGTCCCACAAAATAATACTACAATTAGAAAGAAAAAGAAATATTACTTACGCAAATTATGCATTAGTGGTGCATAGACAATTGCGAGTGTGTGTGTGAGCGGAATTTTTTCGGCAGTCTCGGGACTCGGTCACAGTCAGTGCAGCGGCGCCCTTTGAGGAGCGCACATGGCTACTTTTTTTATCACGAGACGAGCCGCGCGCGCATTGTTGTAATTTTGCGAAAAAAAATAGTTGTTATTTGTGATTAAAGACGATTTAGTGTGACTTATTGTTCAGTGTTAGTTTAATATTAGTTAATTAATTAGGTATCGATGTCGCTTGTGCATAATGAACAACGGTGGAAACCTTGAAAATTTATAAATTTGACTATTGATGTAAATTCTGATTGTGATGTGATATTATGTGATTAATTATTCAACCAGTGATCTTTTAATTAACAACGCGCAACTTAGTGAGTTTATGCCGCTAATTTGTTGTTCTCCGACTAAACTACCTACCCACGTCCATCTACGCCCGCAGCGCAGCGCAGGCTCCGCCCCCCGCCGCGACCCGCATCGGGCCGCGCAACAGGTTAGTGACTTTTAGATAAAGCGTGTTTACTTTTTATGCAGTCGATTCTGCTATTTATTTTGTTTGAAAATTGCAATTTTTCAATTTTCCATTAACTACTAATCTTCGTATTTTAAAATGTTTCTATGGACTAGTACCTACTGTGCTCGTTTTATATTTAATGTCGTAAGTCCAGATCCACATTGTATATTAATCAAATAGATTAAAAAAATAAAATAAAAATAGGGTTGTCTATACGTATTAAAAAGTGAGCAAGTCGTTCAAAAATATTGTGGGTGTGTGAAAGCCATTTGTCAATTCAGGGATCCGTTTGCGAAATATTAAGCTTTAAAGTGCTATTTTTTGTTTGTCATGTCCCCCTGCCAGCTAAATGGTTGCACTTGGATTTGTGAAAAAAAACACAGATAATTGAATTGTGAATTTTTCCACAACTTAAATTTGCAGTTTGAAAAACATGTTCTCCCATACATTCTTTTATTACTACGGAACCCTTCATTGTGCGTGGTCCGATTCTTATCTATATCTTCATTCCACTTGGCTGGTTTTTTAGATCAATTTTTGACAGTCATAAATATTTGTTATATATTTACCCGACTGCCCCAAAAGGAGGGTAAGTTTCTCGAGAGTAGGTATGTATCCTACCTATGGCAAAATTTTATTCCCTTTATACATCCATTACGTTGTCACGTTCATTTCATTCAATTAACTCAACTAATAACATTCTTGCCTGTTACTACAGCAATGAAAAAAAACCTGAATCATCCCAGAGGTCAAGAAACTTCAAGAAGCATTATTTATTTAACTTCAATTTAGGTTCAATAGTGGTACGTGTACATCAGATGTTTTGTAGCGCATTAGGAATGTTTTTGCAGAGGCAATTTTGTTTTGTCACTCTGGTATACCTATTATAAAAAAATCCTGGACACGTTTTTTTTTTCTTTTTTTACGTAATCTAAGTATTACGGCGATACATTGAGTTAAAACGTGGTATGACGCCTTGGTAGATTTTATACTGAGTTGTGACGTAACGAGCTCTCCCTCCCCCAACTTTAATGCGTTTTATCTGTCATTTAAAAAAAATATGATGAAGCAAAAAATAACGGTTCGAGTCAAATAACTTTGCCGCTCTGAAGTGGACTAAGTCGGTTACAGAACTTAGCGATGGGAAGTTCAAAACCCACATTAAACGCGTTCTTATCAAGAATGCATATTATAAAATTAAAGACTACGTTGAATACAAGGAAGTTTGGCAATAATTCCTTCTGCACATGTGGCTTCCCTGGTAGCTCATTAACGGCAAATATTGTGTAAGAGTCTATTAACTGCTCCCAAATTACCATGTTTATGTATATATATTTTTTACCTTTTTATTTTTACATTCTTCCTTGACAAAATCACGCTATTATTTGACACTATAAACCTACAATTTAATTTCAGATCATTTTCAGATTATTAGTGGCTATTGTGAACATGATAATTATTCAGAATTGTCACAGCTGTAATAGCAATCACGTCATTTCGTTTATAATACGTTTTTATTTTTAATAGTTTATTCATCTTTATATAGATTATTTTCTATTTTGTGAATGTGAGAACGCTGTAGGCTTAGTAGACTGTATATTTGCCGACCATAATTATTTTGTTAAGTACCTGGTACTTGTTGAAAGACATACACTGTCCTCCCATACCTAATAACACTGTTATTTGAAAATATTGTAAAAACCAATTATTTTTAAAAGATTAACCGTGGAGTTTCTTGCCGGCTCTTCTCCATAGGAAACGACCAATTGGAACCGTGCACCTAGCTTCTGACGTTTCATAAGTGCCCATGTAGGTTTATGTGAAATAGAATATTTTGAATTTGGTTTTTTTTTTTACTACAAATGACTGCGCAGTAGTCAATCTTACTTATAAAAGCAGTAGCGCGCATACCAGCATGAGCAACCTAACTTCAGAGCGACAAAGTAACTACGCGTAGTAACTAGTAACGCGAACTGCACATGTCTAATATTTTTTCATTATCTGACTGAAGGACTAAACATGTCTTTTTTTTACCCGGGCATCATCCAAGCTGGCAATGTATTAGAGAGGTAGCACACGAGGGACCCTATTGCTTTACTAAGGGTTGCTACTAAAAAATTCGTAATGGAAACTCCATCTATCACTATGCCCGAGGGCTAATACCAGGACTACTTGCTCCAGCAGCCGCAATAGGGATGATGACTAAAAATGTTTTTTGTCCGTAATGTAGATTATGAAAAAATAACGTACGAGTATTTTTTTTTTTTTACGTTATCAAAAGATTACGGCGATACATTGTGTTATAATGTGCCATGACGTCACTTGTATGTAGATTTTATACATACTTGTGACGTACATATCAATCCCCACTCCCCAACTTTAATGCGTTGTATCTGAGTAATTTTTTATTAATATGATAAAGCAAAAAATACGTGTCTAATATTTTTTTATTATCAGACTGACGGACTAAATAGAATTTCTTTTTTTTGATCCAGGCATCATCCCTATTGTGACCATTAAACCAAGGCAGTCTAATATAACAAGGTAGAATAAAACTGTAAGGAGCTTCGCAGTTTATGCCTATAGCGTTTCATCCAAAATAGAAGGTACGGTCATGAAAAATCAAACTTCACAAACCGCGCTGCGTTGCTCGGGTACAACGTGTGTTAAGTAATAGTAAATCAAGTCGGTACCTAATGCCCGTATTCAATAACACTAGGCGATACCTACCTAAATAAAAGCGCGCAAGCGTTGAAAATACCAACAGCCCGCTTTTATTCAGGCATTCATTTAGGTGTCGCCGAAAACGAGCATTCGTGTTGGAAAGTTAAGTATAGTTGTAGTAGTTATTAGGTACACGGATCTATTGGCGAGTGGCCAAAATTGGAACTTACGCCGCCATCTTGTTTTTTCAATACAATTTCTTGAAACAATTTCATAAATGTTTACCAACAACGCCCTCTGTTAATGTCATTCAAGCGCCAAAAGACCGACGGGTCCATTTAACACACTTACCTGTTTCAGTTCCTTCTTGATCGCCCTGGTGACGTCAATGCTCTTCTTCTGCAGGCGTTTGATGGCGACTATGTTGCCTCTGTACATGGCTATTGTCGTGTGAGCTCGTCGGGTCTCCATGTCATGCTGCATTGAAGTCTGCGGGGAAGTGAAAAATATTTTGGTATGTTAAACAAATCTAAATGACATAACATAACATCACGCCTGTAGTTCAAGTGTCTAGGAATCTTCCTAGACCTTTCGAAGGCATTCGATACAGTGTCTGTTCCTCTACTTCTTTCTAAACTTGAATCCATCGGAGTGCGAGGAATCGCTCACGACTTATTTAAAAAAATTCTTACTGATAGGATGCAGTGCGTTAGGATAGGGGAGTACGTTAGCGAAGCAAACCCGGTGATTATCGGAGTCCCACAAGGAAGTTTGCTCAGCCCTCTCCTTTTTCTGATCTACGTCAACGAACTCTGTGAACTATCCCTTCCATCCACAAAAATAATAGCCTACGCAGATGACACGGCAATTCTATCTTATGGCCGTGATTGGGCTTCAGCTAAAGAGACGGCCGAAAAGGGACTCGGTGAAGTGATGTTATGGCTAGAGCAAAACAGTCTCACACTAAACGTTGCGAAAACTAATTTTATCACCTTTGGCTCAAGACGTTCCACTCTACCACAAGACGGTTCATTACTAATTAAAGCCCACAAATGTTCCAACCTTCTCCCCATTTGCACATGCCCCGTTGTAACTAGAGCACCAGTGGTACGATACCTCGGCCTTCAATTAGATGCCTGCCTGTCCTGGAAAACACACTTACAAACAGTGTCCGCACGAATACGAAAACTTATTTTTCTATTTAAGAAGCTAAGGGCAAACATCGAAATCCTTAAGATTGTTTACTCGGCACTAGCCGAATCAGTACTGAGCTATTGCATCACTGCCTGGGGGGGAGCCGCCAAGACCGACATTATACAGGTGGAAAGAGCCCAGAGAGCCGTAATTAAAGTCATTTTACAAAGATCCTTCAGATTCCCAACGCGGCAACTTTACAGGGATTTTAAAACACCAACGGTTCGACAACTATATACATATACTACGCGCAGTCATGCGAAAACACGCGACTCTTCCATACAGCATAAATAACAGCCCGACAGTAAGAAGAAGACCCAAACCGGCTTGTCCCACAACACATACAAAAACTACATTCGCTAGACGTCACTATCCCTACCTAAGTGCCCTTATATACAATAAAATACATCAAAAACATAATATACATACACTAAATACACACAAATGTAAAAAAATTACTAAAGAATTCCTCCTCACCCTAGATTATGATGAAACAGAAGCACTGATGAAACCCACATACAAATAAATAATTATTAGTATCACGAACGCTTACACAACCACAGACACCCCAAATCACACACCTTCTCTACACACACACGACACACATTACACATCACACACTCATACACAACACACATCACACACTCATACACAACACACATCACACATTCATACACTTTCCCCATAACACCACATCACACGCGCTTACTCAAACACAATTTGCTGCTGTTACACTTTTTAGAATTCCTAATTTTGTAAAAAATCTTAGCGGACGAATGGATGGCCCCTATAACACAGGATTGTCCTAGCATCGGGGTCATTATTCACAAAAAAATGAGCACAAATGTAATATCATAATAACGTAACATGCATTGTATTAATTCTTTTTGCTAAATAAATTATTAAAAAAAAAAAAAAAAAAAAAACTCCGAAGGGTTAGGTAGAGGTGTACCACTAGTTCACCCACATTTCGCCAGTTATGTTTAAGTTCCATGTAATAGGCGGCGAGCCTGTTGTGGTCAACCGGGCACAAATCCAGACCCCGAGCTACTACTGAGAAATTCCAGATGGTAAGCCCAGTATTAACCCGGTAATTGAACCCAGGACCTCATGCTCAGCAGTAGCACTTGCGACCACTAGACCAATGAGGCAGTCTAAAAATAATAATAGTCAAATGAATAGACTTTAGGCAACCGGCAGTTATTGGTGTCTCTAGTAGTTCAGAGGTGAAAACATTCTACAGTTTTGAGGGTGAAGGGTGCCAAACGTTCCCCTGTATCGCTGCTTATATTGTATGGTGGTACGCCAATTGCTTGTTAACTACACACAACAATATAACAACAAACAACAAAAACAACAACATAATATTTTCGGAGCAAGAGCTAATTCTGGTTATAATAAAAATATTTCGTTTCTATTAAATACGTAATTTTGCTAGATTTCATTAGCAATATTTTAGAAAGTCTAAAAATTTTTTGACCTTTAACCGTTCTCGTACCTTGTTTTAAAAATAACTGGCTAGCTTTTATTGAAATTAAATGTAATGTAGGTATAACTAAAATAATAATATTTAATGAATACTCCGAAAAGAGCGCCATGTATAAATATTTCGAGTAATTTCTTCTTTGAAAATATTTGTTTTATCTGTGACTTACCTGTCTACTATACGACCAATAATAAATTCACAAATGATTTTCTAGGACTAACTTTTTGGCTTCGTCCTACTTGGGGGCTCTCACGCACTAGACGGCCGAGACCACGACCATTGATCGCACCGACCAGGGCCTCAAGTCTGCTATTACAATAGTGTCAGAATGGTCAATCATTGATTTCATAATTGTTGATTTTGACAAGTTTGGTTATCTACTAACATAATGGCGTCATTATGACTTTCCAATGGTCAGCCACTGACACTCCATTGAAAGAAATTGCATCTATTGGTAATCTCGTACATAATGACAAATGAATGACTGACTTAGGCGGTAATCTGCTAAAATTTTGACAGTTCCTTTGATCAGTGACCTACCATTAGAACCTTATTGTGCAGTCGTTGCTTTTAATTATTTACGAGTATCGTGTTTGTGGAATACAATGATCAACCAATGATCGACCATTATGAATTTAGCAGATAACGACCTTTTAGCAAAATGACAATGGGATCGTGTTGGAATGACGAATTTATAAAAATTGCAGACTTGGGCCCCAGGTACACTATAGAAACGAGGCTGTTGACCGTTGCGACCAAGATCAACGGATCCAGATCGATATTTCAATCAGTTTCTATTGTTTACCTGGTCAGTGCAACCACTGGTCGTGGTCTCGGCCGTCTAGTGTGCGCGATCCCTAATTCTTGAGTTTTACTTAGTAAAATTTGTAGCATAATTAAAATGAAAACATTATAGGACTTCAATTCATCTGGGTAATTGCGTAACACACATAAAATGGCATAACATAACATCACGCCTTGTTTCCCCGAAGGGTTGGGCAGAGGTGTACCTGTATCAGGTACACCCACATTTCGCCAGTTATGTTTAAGTCCCATGTAATAGGGGGCGAGCCTGTTGCGATTAACCGGGCACAAATCCAGACTCCGGGCTGCTACTGAGAAATTCCAGATAGAAAAACCCAATAACACTTTGCCCGACTTGGGAATCGAACCCAGGACCTCATGCTCGGTAGAAGCGCTTGCGACCGCTAGACCAACGAGCCAGTCCTTGGCAGGCGTTTTATTTTGACAGATTAGCTACGTTCATTGCATTATTTACGTTGTTGGACAGATGAACTTGTGAAACCTACATATGTAGCAATGGAAGTCACTATGAAAGACTTTGCAATCGATTGCCATTTTTTGTGTGTTACACAATTACCCCGTCGGTTACTCTTTACGTGAAATCTTGAAGGTCAGTTTTTTTGCAAACAGTTTCTCTTCATTACTATGAATAGTGGCGGTTTTTCGTCCGAAATCGGGCCTAAAACCTATTAAGCCCGAATATATTTCCAAGCTTTTTCGGTTTCAAACTGTCTCAATTCCAATTTTAGGGAGCAGGACCTACGTCGGCAATTTTAATTTAAATAAAAGCTCCAGTTTCATTTCTACCCGTAGGTAATTTAGCGAGCTTTCATTAGCAAAATTTCATAAGTCTCTTATATAGTAGGTAGAAAGGTTTTATCTTTCACCTACAATGACATAAAATATACCTATCCTACTTCATAAAAGATAGTTTGATCTCTGCGACAGCTGTCATTAAAATCGCCGCCTATGAAGTTCTGAACTTCATAATAGTACAGACAGTAACTGTCAATGTCATACTTTATGGGCATGCTGACCTAATTAATGAATTCCTACGAGATCATGCTATCTTTTATGTTGTTTATCTGGCTGGCTTTTATTATTGAAATTAAGTGTAATATGATATAATATAACAAGAAAACTCCGAATAGAGCGCCATACATGTGACATTATATACCTACAATTTAATTTCAACTCTTTATTAGTGGCTTTTGTGAACATGATATTTTTTTTTTTTTTTTTTAATGAATTAATTTATCTTTTAAATAAATTTATTTTCTATTTTGTGAATGTGGGCTGTAGATTTGTTGACCATTTTCTATTTTGTTAAGTACCTGTTGAAAGACCTACACTGTCGTCCTAATACCAATGCCTATTAAATCTGTTATTTGAAAATATTGTAAAAGCCAATTATTTTTAAAAGAGTAACCGTGCAGTTTCTTGCCGGCTCTTCTCCATAGGAAACGACCAATTGGAACCATGCACCTAGCTTCTGACGTTTCATAAGTGCCCATGTAGGAGGTTCATGTGAAATAAAATACCTATTTTGAATTTGAATTTGTGAAAATATTGCGAGAATTAACTTCTTGGAAAATATTTGCTTTATGTTACTTCCCCTATTAATGTAATTACCTAAACAATTCATAGGTTTACGCAAATGATTTTTCAAAAGACCTAAACGTGAGTTGCAAAAGCTAGCTCAGCTGTCACTTGAGGTTGATTTGCAATTGCATTAGTTATGTAGTGAGTTAAGTCCCTTGAAGTCTTATATGTGAGACGTCAGATACCGCAAGGTGAAAAAATCTCAGAACAACTCAGAATGAAAATGTAAAATCCACAAAAGCGGCGCATGTAGGGTTACGATCTATGTAAGGAAGGATGCCTGTCTAGGATGTACAAAATGGCTGATTTTCCAGAAAAATGCCTATCTATTGTAAAGAAACTGTAAGTCTTAAAATAAATAATATGCAACAGATACATAGTTTTAAAGACTGAAATTTATTCAAAATGAAAAGTATGAACAATTTACGAGCACAAAACTTACCAGAAAAAACGAACTTACTACATTTAGTGAATTTTTCAAAAGTTGTTTTTTGAAAAAATATAATAATACAAAAATCTTCACACGTAACGTTTTTAAAGTTTTCTTGGGTTACTTTTACCGACTCTATTGTCAGGCGATTACTTTCTTTACTCAACTGTGCAACTAATTTATTAGGGAAATTCAAAAATGCCTGTCTCTTAACCGTAAAATGCCTGTCAAATGCGGCAAATGCCTGTCACATGGTAACCCTAGGCGCATGGGCAATACACAAACATACGGTCCGCTGTCGGTGCCGGAAATCTACATTTTTAGTAAATAACACATTCTGTGGTCTGCCTGAACACATTAATTAGATCAATAATATTGATATGAACAAATGATTCAACAACGGCGTTGTGTTTTCTGCCTACCCCATGTGATGAACGCCCGAGTTTATGTATGTACAAATGGAAGCCGACCCCAAAATAGTTGAGAAAAGACTTTTTGATTGATTTTTAGGGTTCCATATCTCAAAAGGAAACAACGGAACCATCAAAGGACTACTTCGTTTTTGGTCTGTCTGTCTGTCAAGACCCTTTTTTCTCGGGAACGCGTGAAGGTATCAACTTGAAATAAATATCAAATATGCAGGCCCCTTGTAGCTGTTGTTTTGGGGTAACTGTAGTGAGAGGGAAGAGATTTTTAAGGCCCAGAAACGGTGTATTAGATCTATGTCAAACCTAAAAAGCACAGACAGCTGTGAACCCGTGTTTCGCTCTCTGAGGATACTGACTCTTCCATGTTTGTACATATTGGAGGTGGCAATTTTTGTAAAAACGAATATACATTTATTTCCGTCACTGGCAAATATAAGACCACGTAATGGGCCCTTGAGATCCCAATACAAGAACTTGCTACTTTCGGGTCATTACAAAACAGCACTGTTAAAAAGGAAAAGTATGTGTGGATGTGTATGTTGTGGAAAAGTATTATGACAATGGGACCTGTCATTTATAATAAAATACCTCACGGTTATAAGGATTTGTCTGTAAACATGTTTAAATTTAAGGTAACTGCACTTCTTTTAGGCAAATGTTATTACACTTTGAAAGACTTTCTAAATGATATGAATTTGTCCAGATTATGATTGTTGTAATTAATTGCAATTTAACACTGTAAGACTTATTTAGCTGACTATAATATTATTAATTGACTTCCCTATAATTTCTGTTTAGTTTGTTGACATTGTTTTGTATGTATTGATATTTTAATTAATGTAATAATTTGCACGCCGTAAGGTAGACTATAGCCGATCTTATTAATTTATGAAATATATTATGATACAGTAATTTTCGGCCAAATCGTTAATTTGTAGATTTATCACATAATTATTATTTTTTTGCGATTACGAACTTACGTTAGCAATTGGAGGATTGACCGTAACATTTCTTCAACAAAAAGTTAAGTTTGTTCTTGGAAGAAATGCATCCCAACTTTGGAACCCTTCATTGAGCGTGGTCCGACGCTTACTTATTGCATGTACAAATAAATAGAATACAATACTTACTCTCAATTGTAGTAAAGTGTATTTCGTTCCATAATAACATACTTTAATTCTAAAACGAAGTTGTCTGGCGCAGGTGCTGTAGTAAGAAAACTATGTAGTTTATGGAAACAATTTATAATTTAATGTAAAACGCTTTTGAGTTGCATAATGTGTGTGAAACACTAGCTTCTGCCTGCTACTTCGCCCGCATGGTAGTTAACTATAAAACATACTTTTTATTACATCTGTTCAAAAAGAGCTAGTTTATTCTTCGTTAACAGGGACCAAAATAGCTCTGTAATCCCTAGGGACCAAAAGTGATTTGAATTTGGAATGTGGATATTGTTAGTAAACGTTTCAATCACCAAAGATATCAATCCGGGTTATTTTATGAATAAATAACATGCTGAATGACAAAGAAAATCGCGCGCGAGCCAAATAAAAAATAAAACGCGCGAAATGCATTCCGCCTTCACTCGTAATTGTTTACAAAAATTCGGATTCTACGTTTTATCAAATATAAGTATGTGTTCTTCAAGTAGTGAGAATGAAATAAATAAACGTAGGTACTATTCTTATTCATAAGTTGCGCTTACTTATTTTCTCATAGAGGGTGATAAAAAGTAGAGTGTCCACCACGGGAGCAACACTATTTTAAGATCGAGTGACGTACTTTGAATCCCTCGCTACGCTCAGGATTCTACTTCAGAATACCTCGCTACGCTCGCGATTCTACTCTAGAATACTTCGCTCCGCTCTGGATTCAAAGAACCACTCTCGCCTTTAAAATAGTTGTTTGCTCCCTAGGCAAACAATCTCCTATTATAGCACTCGGGAAATTGTGTAGCTTTTTGCCAGTGAAAGAATTTTAGAAATCGGATCAGTATTTATAGGATAAGGTAGTCTATGGAAGATTACCACTACACCCAAAATTTCAAACTGTACCTCATTATAATATTTATTATGAATTAAGATGAAATATTCACGCCTTGTGTTAGATGTATCCTGATCTGAGATAGCTATTAGGTTTCTAATGAGATATATATTATTCGAATCATCATTTCAGCCGAAAAACGTCCAATGCTGGACATAGGCCTCCCCTATAATCGAATGGATGGTCATAATATGTTACAAAGCTGGAAAGCCAACGAAATTGGGATTCTGTTAATCGGTCAAAGTTGACCTGATTTGTATCAGACAAGTTTTTTTGTGTTTTGTTTCGGTGTGAGTATCAGATATCTGTGGTAAGGGGTAACAAACATTACAAGATCAATATTTTCCAGATGAAAAGTTTAGTGTTGTAACAATCAATAAGATATACATATTGTTCAAAGTTAACAGTTACATAGACACCATTCTATAAACAATAAATGTGTGCCTGACTATCACGTCCACATCATGGCATCACGATAACAGAGGTAAGTAAAATTTATGGAAATATATGAAAACGGACCGACTTTTAACCTTCCACGATAACGTTTCAACGCACACGTGTTTTATAGATTTTATGCACGTGGAACGTGAACAATATCGTCACGTACCAACACCGGACTAGACCAGACGTCGGTAGAGACCTTCATACTGCACTCATGTTTTACAAAATAAATATTATCTTATCTTACGTTAGAAATGATAAAAACGTTATTTCCGAAGTATCCAAGAAAGTTATGAAGTATTTTAATAGTATAACAAAAAAACTCACTTCGCATACTACCTTGTCAGTACTCTGCGCGTTGTACGTCGAGATGAAGGTCAGATCCTTAGCTTCGATCCTCCACAGCACTGACGCAAGCTTTTGTTCGTATCTGTAGTGACGGACGAGCAATGCTGCTGCCAAGATAGCCGCCGCCGCAACGGCTGCTGCTGCAGATAAGACCCCAGGGTCGTGGGGTAAGGAGCACTTGATGCCGTCGAAGCCGCATTCTGGTTCAGCGACGGGTGGACTTCCTCCAATCCAGCCTATGTTGTTTGCTTCGACTAGTTCCTGTGATAAAAAATAGTGTTGTTAGTTTGCCGTGCCAAAATGGACATGGTGGATGGGACTTTAGCGGAGTAACTTAATAGCTTTCTCTGTTATTTTTGTTATACCCTAAAATGAAAGTAATACCTTATTTTAATTATATAATCATCTTTATCTTATTATATTTTAGGCTTCAAAAGTCTCAGACCGCCATTTTAGCTAGTAAGCAATTTAATATTAAAACAAAACGAACTACGTTAATTAACCACATACGTAATGAATACATAGACAGGATAATGAATGTCTTTTCAGTAAACATCGCGATGGGTTTAAATTCAAATTCAAAATATTTTATTTCACATAAACCTACAAGGGCACTTATGAAACGTCAGAAGCTAGGTGCACGGTTCCAATTGGTCGTTACCTATGGAGAAGAGCCGGCAAGAAACTTCACGGTTACTCTTTTAAAAGTAAATGGCATTTACAATCTTTTCAAGTTACAGTGTTTATAGGTATGAGAGGACACTGTAGGCCTATCAACTTTATACTCTTATTAACGATTTTCAGGTAACTATTAGACGAATAATTATGTACAATCAAACTTATTAGCCTTTGAGCTTAATTATGTAGTAGTATCATTACAATAATGGTTGCATTCAGGACATCGCTTACGCAAATCTGTCAACGATTATATCATCAACATAAGTGTAAGAATACTGTCTCTTATTTTTCCTAGTCAGTGGCGGTCCTAGGGCGGTGCTGGCGGTGTGACCGCACCGGGCGTCGTCATCGAGGGGGAGCCGAAATCAACCAAAACACTACCACCGGGCACCGGTCACCGTCTCGTTATTGACAGACGATCAATCGGATTATACGCCGAAATTAACTAGCTCGCTGCTCTCACTCCTGCTCCCTAGGGTTATCATCATTTCAGCCGAAAGACGTCCTATCCTTGGTTCATGACAGAAAATGTTCAAAGTAATTTTCTCTATGAATGATCAAGAGAAAATCGAACCTGTGAGAGGGTCCTATAATTTTTGAGCTCACTTCTCTCGCTCTTCTAGCCTTGAATCATAAACTGAAAATATTCAGAATAATTATTTTCTAGATAAGATGACCAAGTCAAACCTGTGGTACTACTGACCAAGACGGCATATTGTCCGAAGAATACAACAACCCTATAGGTTTTTAAACAATTTTTTTAACTGTTATTATTTCTCAACTGTATAACTTGTCACCTTAGCAGGGCAAGCACAGTGGCATTGTCGAGCTTAACGGATTAGTGCGAGCGGGATGGACAACATTTCTTTAACGCAAATGAGTAGAACAACTGCTATGTCAAGCGCAACAGACACCACCTGTGCTTGTCCCGCAGATACAGGTTTTGTTTTTACTTTGAGATCTCGCACCACCCAAATTTCTTTTGCTAGGGCCGCCTTTGTTCCTAGTGTTCCATCAAAGTAGTGTATCTTCAAAACATGATTTGTATCACGTTTTGAAGATAGACACTAATACTGATATGGTAGTAAAAAGAAAACAAAAGGCTCAGAAATAATAAGATTTGTGTGGAAATTGCTTGTAAACTTCCATTTTATTGAAACTTCTACTTTGAGCTGCTTCAGTTCTGAGTTTTGCTTAACGTTTACTGATAAATGAGTACACTGACAGGTCCACTCAATCCCAGTGGTCTTCACATGATCTAACCAAGATTATGTCTAAAAGAGCTGTGGTCACAGTCTCTTTTAAGTTGAGTTTAGTAGTCTGAGTTTGTTTCGGTCTTTGTTCTCAGAGTAGTCGGATAGGAAACGCTGATCTCTTCTAGTTTTTTTTTTAAAGTATGAATCACGTTTAAAATACTACCGGGATTAAAAGTATCCTATGTGTTAATCTGTGGAATTTCTTGCCGGCTCTTCTCCATAGGAATCGACAAATTGTAACCATGCACCTAGCTTCTTACGTTTCCTATGTGCCCATGTAGGTTTATGTGAAATTAAATATATTGATTTATGATTTTAATTTTACTGATTATCTCCTGATCTAATGACATTTTCGCCTTTGAAAATATCGAAGATTAAAGTGGTTACTACGAAAAATAGTCCTTGATAATATGGCATTCCTATTTATGTTATGAGTGTGGAGCAAGTAAATGAGTTTGTATATTTGGGGAGTCTGTTCCCAAGGGATGGAAAGATTGATGAAGAATGCAATGGCCAGTAAATGCGGAAAATAAAGTGAATGGTGCTATATATGCGATTGTGACCAATCAATTGATGCCCAAAAAGGCTCGACTGGCTGTTCACAATGGTGCCTACGCTTATTTAGGGAAGTAAATGTTGGGGTGGCAAAAGAAGCATGAAAGCAGAATAAATGCTATGGAAATGTGTTCCTTGCGAAGCATGTGTGGTGTGACTATATTAATGATAGGCTGAGGAATGATGTGATAAGGCAACGGTGTGGTTTAAAAAAAGATGTAGTGACAAAAATTAAAAGGGTATGCTGAGATGGTTTGGTCATGTTGAGAGGATTAATGAAAGGCGACTAACAAAAGATTTTACAAGTCAGATGTGAGGGGAAACGCCGGGAGGGGACGCCCTAGATGGACTTATAGACCTTATTGGTAAGGAGATGGGAAACGGTGGGCCCAAATGTAATAAGTTAAGATATGATCTAAAAAATTAGTCATATTTTTCTATCTTAGAATATGAAAAATCACTTCAATTCTCAATCTGGAAGCGGAGAAATATGGAAAAGATAGTTTTCGTGAGATTACCGATTGAGTAATCGATTACACAGTTACGAAAATAAAACCTTTGCACTAAATAATTAACTCAAAGTAATTAAATGCACTTTATACACTTATGTGCAATATAGTGCATATAATTACAGTCATGTTAATAAATAAAATATCAATTAATTACTGAAAAAACAATATTAATGATTATCGATTTCATATCGATTAAAATTAGTTTTCTATTTTTAGTCTATGTCCAGTGACATAGACTCCGTGTCTCGTGTCCGTGTCAGTCAGCTGTCATGCCAGTGCATGACAGCTGACTGACACGGACACTAGACAGTTGCCAACGTCAGTGTTGCCAACGTAGGCGATTTGTCGCAATTTAGGCTACTCAGAACGAGAATCGGCGACGAAGAAATCTAAAAGGCGACTGGTCGCCAATTAGGCTACTCTAGGGACAAGTTTTTTTTTATACTACTTAGTAGGCAAACAGGCATACGGCCGTGCGTGTGTGTAATGTTGGTACAATTTGATATTGAGATGGTCACCCTATTCGTTTGTGATTGGTTGGTAATGTGTCGGTGGTGGAAAAAAATCAACTTTTGGCACCAAGCCGCGTATGCCTCTCCACCAGCAAACCCAATATTGAAGATTTTCCCTGGCAGTTGGGTGATCCCAATATTGACCGAGAAGCTATTATGAACCAATGGCGCGTATTAAGCACTATGCGCATTGAGGAGATAATCGGAACAGATGCTTCTCCTAATGACATTGTAAATTTTTGGATAGAAGTGCTAAAAATGAAGAATGCTGGTGGAAGCCCGATGTTTACAGAACTAGCAAAGTTTTCGATACGATGCCTTTCATTACCTTTGAGTAATGCCGTTGTAGAAAGAATTTTCAGCGTAATGGGAACAATCAAAACCAAATTAAGGAATCGCATGCAACTACCAATGCTGATCGCCATTCTTAGAATTCGTACTCACATGAATGTAAGAGGTATGTGTTGTAACAACTTTCAACCAAGCAATCACATGGTGAGTTTGCACGCTGGCAGAAAAATGTATGCCTCCGGTGGATCTTGCGCCAGTACTAGCACATCAACTACTACTGAAGACGGCGAAAGTCTTGATGATGCCTTATTATTGCTAGCAGAGGACGAATCAGAATAATCTTAATTTTTGTTAATGTAGTTTTTAAAATGTTAATTTTAATTTCATTAACGTTTTTTAAAGATGGCTTATGCCTAATTATCAGTGTGATAGGAACATATTATGAATAAATTGATAAAAACTACATTTTATTTTATTCATATTGATATTTTGGTGTTTGGGCTACTTTAGGCTACTACAACTGAAATTCGGCGATATTAGGCTACTTCATGCATGAGAAACGGCGACATTAGGGCCAGCGCTGTTGGCAACACTGGCCAACGTAGTATCCCTATGTAGTCTGTGGTTGCCAACTGCTCTAATGATCTCGTTTGCTTACTCGTTTCGTGTTTTCCGATGCGTTTTGAGTGCTTTCCCGATTGTTCTTCATTTTTCACGACCTTTGCTTTGTATTTTACGGATTCCGACCTTGTCTACCTCGTACGACACACTGGACACCGAAGATCGCTCACACGTTTGACTTGGAATTGTTATTTTGGATTTTACCTCCGGATTGTGTATTGGGTATTGTTGAAACCACGGAATAGAAAAAACAGTGAAACTATGGATCGCTGTGTGAATTGTGGGACAACAACTGATCACTGCAATACACTGGGTCGACGACCCTTACCCGATGAAACAATTCTGTCAGTGATTCGGCAATGGCTCTCGTACAGGAAGGGAGGCTATAGTAATGCATTACTGTAAATTGTATTGTAGGGAGACGAACTGTAGGCTACTGCGCTCATATAATCTGCATTATATGGTATCTTAGCTGGGCTAGGTACCAAGATCATATAGCACCACCTGCACAATTCCTAGACGACATTTTAATTATAATTAAAGACGAATAAAACACTATAATACTTAAATGAATTTTTATTTTATTTTAGACATCCTTTCCGTAACTCCATACCTGTTACCTACATAGGTAGGTAGGACTGAAGTCATTGACGTTCATTCATATGAATTATCAAATATGTCCTACTAAATATAATAACTATTAGTGCAAAAGCACATATTTTGCACTTCAGGAATCAGCTGTTAGTTAAAGATTGTAACATAACCTCACTTTTACATAATCTCTTTTATCTCTGTTCTCAGATTGACAAAATCCGCAGAATTTTCAGTGAAAGGCTGATAATATATAAGCTATTAATTGACACCACTTTCATCTTTTTACAACCAGGCCCAAGATTGTATGTAATCGTTTCAGTCTCCTTTACTTCAGAAATGTCAGGTGCGTGGTACTCGCAACCGCAAGATGTATGAATGTAAATGAGGCAAAAGGAGTATGTAAGGATCGTGGCAAGTGGCGTTCTGTAGTTTCTGCCTAGTGAGTTTATGTATGTACATGTTCAGTAATATTCTAACCACAATAGTAAAACATCTCAAGGCAAATAGATTATGAGAATAAAATTACGTGAAATACTTACTTTAATATCATAAACATTAGTATTTTAAACAATCAGTTCTACTCTATTCACTACTTTAGCAAGCTTATTTTGCTCCAGTAAACATGTTTTGAAATTATCTTCTTAAAGCATTTCCTAACTTCGTACCGAAATAGTCATGAATACTATTGAAAGCGACCAGAGCGGAAAAATATTGACATATTGAGATTGGATTTTCACCATAGGATTTAGGTTGACTATTGTACCTTTTTCGACTAAATAGTTATTGTGAAGAAGTTCTGGGAAGGAAAACATTATTTATTTTTATCCAAACCAGGTTTTTAATAATTAATTACAATAAAAACTTGTTACGGTTTGTCGAAATTCAGTTTGATAGTACAATCTAGCCTTTATGACTAATAAGCTAATTTCTAACTTAATTTCTTACATGATAATTATTTTAAAACCTCCACAAAAGTCCGTTCAACTTTTTTAGAGTCTGATTTACTTAATAATATAAACATTGTGTTCATGTATTGAAGATATGTGTGTCATTGTCACTATTATTTCTAACACTTTTTACACTACACTAACTCAAAAGTTTTTTTTTATATTGTATTATGGGGCTACTCTTGTTCTTGATCTCGCTTGTTGGAAAGCGATGGATATTCTGGGAAGGAAAACATGTAGACTTAATGTCCCGAAAGTATACTTTTAGGAATTCACATAAACTCACTCACTACTTTCCTATCGCAGGCATGCTGGAAGAGACTTCTTTGGAAATAAGCATCACCTTAACGTATTTTTCTATTCCTTCCTTCTTGTGTTTATATGTGTGTACTTAAACTGATAAATAAATAAATAAAGTGCTACTAACTCATCTGATAGTAAGCAATGATTCAGTTGACGATGTTACACGTATATTTAATTACCTAACCTACCTTTTATTACTAAGGTCTGACAAGTACTCGTATGTACTTATTTAAATTTAGCAGAATAAGTTACCAATTAACTTCGGATCGGACCGGTAAGTGCGTAAGGTGACTTGAAAATTCTATCGATCGAAGGAAGGGAAGATAAATTCAAACAGTAATTTAATTATGGAACATTTTGAAAGTACTATTTCAAAATTATTAAATTTAATTTAGAAATCGCCGTCTATTAGAGGAAAAGGTTCTGGTGAATTCATCTGGAGTACCCATGGTGAGATGAGTTTAGTAATAATTATGAATGTCGTGTAATGAAATTTTAGTATCTTATCTAAGATACCTATGGCCATTTTGTGTTAAACTATGACAAAAGCCTAAATACTAGAAAATTCAACTTTTGTTGGTTTTTTATTTCTGACCGTATAAAATAATGTTACTATTTGCTCCTTTTAGCAAATAAATGCAAACTGTCAACTGGCTAGCTGGCAAATTGCATCAGCCGAATCGATGTCCAACCGACCGAAAAAAATCTGCATTTCTGAGTGGCGCACTGCGATTACATATTGCCGTTTATGAAGCCATTTTGTTTACATCGAACAAAATGGCTTTCTAAATGATGAGCGATACCACACGACGTTTTAAAGATTGGATCGCCTCCTCTATTATAGATAGTGCCATTCACGAAGACGCGCCCACCTCTTCTTCCTAAACGCGATGACTGTTCTATGTTATGTTATGGGGTTTGGTTTCCGCACTCAGTCTGTCAGGTGGACCATTGTGCGTGGGCCATAGCGGCCGTTTGCGGGGTTATTCCAACCAGCCCACCTCCCTCCAGAAGTTAATTAGGTCTCCTGGTTTGTCTAGAACATCTGTTTATGATCTGGGTCCCCGAGGGTGTCTGTTCTGATTTGGGTAACGCCCGTGCATTCAAAGAGCACGTGCGCAACGGTCTCTTCAGCCTCCATGCACTCCCTGCACAGAGGACTGTCCGTTATGCCTATTGTGTGGAAGTGTTTGTTTAGCGAGCAGTGTCCCGTGATGGTCTGTCACCAGGCGCAGGCCGTTCCTGTCCAGGCATAAAAGACGCCTGGTCAGCCTGCTATCCAAGGATGGCATAGCTTCCTTTGACTGCCGGCAGCCTGGTGTCGAGGACCACCATTGCCCTGCTTGTGTGTGGGTGATTTCCTGTAACCACCTGCGTATTTAGTTGAAGGGGATAGGTACGATAGGCTCGGGTTCACAGACTGTCGTGCTGGATCCTCGTCCAGCATGTTCGTCAGCTGCGTCATTACCTAGCGACCCGCTTTTTCCTTTTATCCATTGCAGTGTCACCATGTTGTGGCTAGAGACCGTTATTTGTTCTAATGCCTTTTGACATTCTAGTGTTAGCTTTGAGGTAATAATTTTTTTCCGTAATGATTGGAGAACTGAGGTGCTGTTGGAGAGTATACGTATGTATGTATCACTAGATGACTGTACTGTAAGCTGTACTGCTTAGGCAATTAGGAAGAAGCGTGGGGCGCGTCTTCGTGGATAGCGTTATCTGTAAAATTTCGTAGGTAGCTACCAATGTGGATCTACGCAAACCGTTAATAGGGATGATGACTGGGTCAAAAAGAAGAAATTGTAATTAGTCCGTCAGTCAGATAATAAAAAAAACATTAGACACGTATTTTTTGCTTTATCATATTAAATTAAAAAAAGGCTTTAAAGTGGGGTTGCTACGTCACAAGTAAGTATAAAATCTACATACTCGTGACGTCATGGCACATTTTAACTTAATAAATCGCTGTAATCTTTTGTTAACGTAAAAAAATACGTGTCCATGATTATTAAATAAACTACCTGGCAGACAAAAAAAAAATACTGTCGTCATCCCTATTGAAGTAATTCGTAAAAAACGTGACGAGCTTGTGAGTGTGCAACCATCAAAGTATGTGAGTCATACCGTCGTTGGGCACGCCACTATTGCGGCGGTAAGTCCCCTCTTTGAGGAGTGGCTGGAGAGGCGCCACGGCGCCCTCACCTTCCGCCTGACGCAGGTCCTCACCGGACACGGCTGTTTCGGGAGGTATCTGTTTCGGATAAGGCGGGAGGAAACGCCCGGGTGTCATCACTGCGTGGATCGCCCGGAGGACACGGTGGAGCATACGGTGGAGGTATGCCCGGCTTAGGCAGAGCACCAGCTCGTGGAGGCGATCGGTGGCGGGGATCTCTCGCGTCCGGCCCTGGTCCAGGCCATGGTACGGAGCGCTTGGGAGGCCGTCACCTCCTTCTGCGAAGCAGTAATGCTCGCGAAAGAGGAGGCGGAGCGCGTGAGGGAGAGGCAAATTTCGCGCCCTCACGACCCTAGCCGCCGCAGGAGGAGACGCCCTGGGCGTCGGGAATCAATCGCTGATTCCCGGCCACCGTAGGCGCGGGTTTGCGGACGGTGAGCAATGGGTAGCTCGCCGTCCGGTAAGGACCAGGCCCGGGTCGACGGCGAGTTGTGTTCCACGCGCGCTTTTTTTTTGGGTGGGAAATCATCAAATGACTCCTCCCGCTCTGGGTGGAGCGGGAGGGCGTGTCAGATTCTTACTGACTAAAACCCACCCGTGTTCCTTCTCTTGCCTGTGCAATGCCAGGGGGCCACGGTATCCCTTTCGGACTTTCCCGCAACCCCGGCAGGCAATGGTCTCATCGGACCCCTTCACTCGCTGACATCTCTTTGAGGCGCGCGTGGAACACAACGCGCCGTCGACCCCTCTGGCATTGCACAGGCAACAGAAGGAACACGGGTGGGTTTTAGTCAGTGAGAGTCTGACACGCCCTCCCGCTCCACCCAGAGCGGGAGACGTCGTTTGATGATTTCCCACCCAAAAAAAATAATTAATTACGATTACACGATTATCGCACTTATTTATTATGAATATGACATACTCGCAAGATCGATTAAGTCGCGTTTGTACGTTACAATTCATACAAATGATCGCGAACTCGCACGATGGTCACTTTCGGTTAGGACGCGGGGTATTGGTTTTGGGTAGTCATGAACATTAAAGTCACAGGATTAAGTGACCTTCTTCACCAATGCCCGTCAGTGTTAAGGTAAGTTGATAATATACTACAATAATACCTCTTCACCAATTTTTCTGCAGTAGTTGTAATTTTCACTTAAAAGGAAAGTGATCTGCAGTGCTATTCTGTAACCATCTCACCGTGAAAACTTAGGTGAAGTGAGTTGTCATTCCAACAGGGTGAGATGACACTGACAGCTTACTCCACGCTCACTTCACGTGTTTTCACGGTGAAGTGGTTACGGGAATCGACATGCTGATCTTAAATCTCAATGACTGCACGAACCGGTAAAAAATCCGAAGAGTTGACGTATCGGAAGGTGGCGACAGGCTGGGCGCTCCAGCCCCCTGGGACACTGGAATCAGCTACCAGACCAATGACTGTGAAGTTTCCTTCGGCGTCGCCTGCGCTGTCCATGTTTACCTGGGAAAGAAAACTCAGGTAAAATGACAAAAAAAAAACACCGTTTATACATGGTTTTATTAAAATTTACTACCGAATTATTTCATTTTGTGCAGACAAAACGCTATAAAGACTCGACATTTTAATAATCACAGAATATGTTTGATGTCACACATTAAAGAGTTAATTCCTCTTAACAATTAAAAGATTTCTGAAAGGTTGAAAAAATAATATTATTTCGATTTCGAAATCTTTCTAGAAGTATAAAATATGAACAAAATCTTTATTTCGTTCATATTTTATACTTCTAGAAAGCAAAAACAAACAAACAAACATGGAACAACAATCAAACATCGAAGATAACATTCTCCTCCTTTGAGGAGAATGTTATCTTCGATGTTTGAGCGTGTCTTGAGATGAATATTTGCGACTGCCAAAAGTAAAACTGAATGTTACGCTTGTTATATTCTAGCTTAAAATAACACCGCTCTTGTTATCGGTACCCATTTACATAGATAATGTAAATATGAAGCCCACAGTTCGAAAATTTTGATCAAAGTGAATGTGGGTCACTTTACTCATGAAAACTTTGACTTAGGTAATCGATCAAGAGATTTCAACTACGCACTTACCTCTATCATAGATGGAGTGTGCATGCCAAAGTTTGGTTAAACACTGTTATGATAGTTCAAACATTCAGAAACTCACAACTTTTCATGCAACCCCGTGGGGGTTGACTGAAACTACAGAACTCCTTACAGAATCCTTACTTACAGCTTAACCAGAACGGTAAATTATAATAGTAAGTATTTAATGGTAAGTTTTTAATCGGTATATATGTATATCTTTATATTTAAATAAATATTTTGTCCTAAGTTCTCGCTATTGCACCTACCACTGTTTGTCTCTGCATCACCCAAAGATTGACTGGTAGAAAAGTGCCGATGAAATAATTTGATGAGATGACAAGCGTCTGAGTTTCAACCCACGGCTCGTTAGCCGCGGCCTAGTGGGCCACTACTGTGCCACCACTGCTCTGAAGTAAACGTACACTTCAGTAATCTTTATTTCCGAATTAATGCTAACGCCGCGCCACAGAGTAACCTTCTACAGAGGCAAAGCTTCTAAGTTTGTATACTGTCGCGATTTGAAATAGTCGTAGTGCACATATATATTATTGCGTGTTTATATGAAGCTTTCTCTCTGTTGGGTTACCTACTCTGGGCGCACCTTGTCATTGTAACTCAGATGATTGTCGAAGCGCATACTTTTGCTGGGAGATCAGTACATTGCCTTTTTCTTTGTCTATGATCATACGTCGCCTAGTTTGGCTATAACCCAAACGGACGTTTGGTGAGTACTACGCACGTACTTGACCCTTTTTGAAGGATATCAATGAAGGCCAGAGGTCCTGTTAATGAACAAACTCTGAAGTAAAGTCCCTAAGAGCTGTTACTTAGAGTACGTAACTTACGGCTTAGCTTTGTTTGCTTCCACTGCGCCATTTATTCTGAGTTTGCACTCTCTATGTAACCTTCAGAGAAAGAGGAATTACTCTTAAGTAAAACTTTTAAAGAATCTAAAATGTGTGCGGTCAAAATATAAACCAAAAAGTTTAGTAAAATTGTGTCCTTTTTATCAAAAATTTCCTAAAAATGTTTTTTAAAGTTTTGTATTTTGCTCTCTACTACCTATTAGGTATTCCACTTAACCACTTCAACTAGACATTTTATAAAATGCACACTATGCTGCCAAGCATATTATAAGTTGGGCATTACATCGCTGACAAAAATTCTTGGCTCAGCGCTGGTCCAGCTCCACAAGGGCGCATAAACTAATTGATTAGCATTCTAAAATATTGTTGGAGCTGCTTAAGATTGCAAAAACTATATTTGCATTGTATAAATTAAATCTCTTAGTATTGTATATTGCATAGTACACGTGTGAGCACTATGACCATGTATCTTCTATAAACCTACCATTTACTGGGTACGTCTTTCATTGACTTGAATGTGCCCTGGCGGCTGATAACGGAGGCTTGTAACGTGCACATCTTTCTAAATTGTTCTCACGTGTTCTTCGTTCTTCTCCATAGGAACCTACTAAGCTTTGCAATGGGCAACTAGCTTCATTTTTCTGACTGACCGACCCCTTGACAATTCAAAAGTGTCAGTAATCAAACTAGTAGTAAGAAAACTAGTGACTTGGCAAAATACTTCGTGGTAGGTAAGTACTACTGCCGATCCCGGCTTCCGACAACCAGGAATGTATTCTTTTAGAAAAAAAAGAACCTTATATTCCACTAGGTGCCAAATAACCTTTCTGGGAAAAAATCAACAATAGTTAATCCGAGAAAACCGACAAACTCAATTTCCCATTATATTTCATTGATAAAGGTTTCCAAGGCATCTCATAAAAGGTTTTTACAAAAATAAATAAATCCCCAAAGGAAAAACAAGCTTATATATGAATTTTCAGCAATAATCTTTTCGCTTACCAATGCTGCAAACAGACATTTTCTAACATAAAGTAAGATGGTGGTTTTAAAGGCAAAAATATCGTTTCCAAAACGAAAATTCTGATGATAAATACAAGCGAAATTACTAATACCTAAATATTGAATGGAAATGAGCCCAGGCTTTGATAGGCACTATTTCTATTACTAACGATTATGGTGACCCGGATTTGGTTGCCCCGGATAATAAAAATAATTGTTGTCGTTTTTTACCTAAACTTGGGTTAATTTTTTTAAGTTTGCAAAATCTAGAGGCTTGTTAATATTGTCAAATTTTAAGTTTCAGTGGACCGTATGATATTCTAAATCTAATAACTACTTTTATGTAGAGAGGTTTTAAAAAGAAAAGGGAGGCCTTTGTTCTACAGTGGGACACAAATAAACAATTTTATGTTTAATAATAAAATCTAAAAATGGTGGTCATATCGCTTTCAATAAGCCTGCCTTAATATTAAAAGCATATTTTGGCAAAACTGTTTGATTTATGAGCCTGAGAATTTGACCCTGGTATTAAATAATTAAGTCCATTAGCGTTTAAAGCCTCGTGGATAGCCGTAGACCCGTAGGCGAGTATTCCTAAAGGTTTTAATCCCTGTTTATTATTATACGATTAAATATTAGTCGTAAACAGCACAATAAGCTTTTATGTGTTGTTATGAGTTTTTATGATATTAAATAAATGTTGTGGCAGCATTAGATTTCTGCGAAATATAGAATATATACAACAGCCCAACAATCCACATCGAGCAGCAGCACCCGACACAATACCCGTCTGGTCAGAGGATCCTCCCTTTGCAATGAGGATGAGGATCTTTCCACCCTTTTCCACAAGCCTCTAAAAAGTTAATCTTATCCCATCAAAAACATAATTATAACATTCAATCGTTATTGTTGTGTATCTCTAATGTAGGTACTTGGAAATCTTCTTGACAAATAAGATTTGTGCAAGTACCCGATATGTACAATAGACTCATCTCAGTATAAGGCTACCTAGTGCTTATGCTATTCACAAAATAAAACAGTAAATTACCTAATTAGTGTTTTATTGAACATAATAGTGGCGACGAGGAATAAACTTTAAAGAATGGAGTGTAGGGCAGTGAAGTTCGCGGAATTTGATTCTCAAACAGACAATTGGAACAATTACATAGACAGGCTAACATTTTGCTTTGAAGCAAATGGTGTTGTGTTGGACATAAGTAAAAGAGCAAACTTTTACACAGTGTGTGGATCGAAAGTGTTTGATACGCTTCTTGCGTTAATTACACCTAAAAAAGCTAGTGATGTCTCATTTAAGGAAATCGTGAACGTTTTAACGAAACATTATAGCCCTAAACCTAACGAAATATCAGTGTCATATAAGTTCTATAAACGTGACCAACAACAAAACGAATCGGCATCGGAATATATTGCTCAGCTGAGGAAGATTAGTTCTGATTGTAATTTTTCGGATTTAGAACGTATGTTACGTGACAGACTCGTGTGTGGAATGAAAGATCACAGACTGCAATATGATTTATTGAAAAGAGATAAACTTAGTTATGACAATGTTGTTGAGGCTATGTTGTCTTCCGAGAATGCAGTAAGAGATGTTCGCATGATACAAAATGTGAATGGAACCACCAGCAATGTCGCAAGCGGATTCGATTCGACGGCGAGTACATCGACGACCATGCCGGCAACTCCTGAGCCCATGGACATCAATGCAGTGCAAACAAACATGAAAACTTGCTACCGTTGTGGTGATCGCCATGCTGGGGACTGTCGTTTTGCCAAGGTTACTTGTCGATACTGCAAGAAGGTAGGACATATAGAAAAAGTATGCATTGCAAAGAAGAAAGCCTTGAAGAGTAAAGTCAATTTCACAGAAGAGGAAGAGTCACATGTTCAGTTGAATGGTATATACAATTTCGGCAGTAGTCAACTGCGGGTGCCAGCATATTATGATGTGAAGATTGATCTGAATGGGCTGTTAGTGACTATGCAGGTGGACTCCGGTGCTGGTTTCTCACTCGTGAACGAGTGCACGTGGAGAGGCCTGCGCAACGCAAAGCCGCGCCCCGTATTGCGCGCCGTACACAGCAATCTACGTACTTGGACGGCGGCTCCGGTTAATGTGCTCGGTCAGACAGTGGTACACGTAAACTTTAGAGACATTAAGTGTGTTTTACCGGTTATTGTAGCTAGAGGCTCAGGCCCCAATTTAATTGGTCGTGATTGGTTTTCCGCTCTTAATATAAAAATTAATATTAATTTTGTGTCTAGTACTGGCATATCAATGACTAATGAAATGTTACAAAAACACTCTGAAGTTTTCAAAGAGGGTCTTGGTACTTACCGAGGTGAACCAGTGGCCATACATTTAAAACCGGACGCTACTCCTAGGTTTCTTAAAGCTCGCCCAGTTCCGTTTGCAATTAAGAACAGAGTTGAAAAGGAAATAGATCGATTGATAACTGAAGGGGTTCTACGTCCTGTTTCTTACTCACAGTGGGCAACACCAGTGGTGCCCATTGTTAAAAAAACAGGCGAAATTCGCCTGTGTGGAGATTATCGCAGCACGGTGAATCAGGCTACCGAGTCTGATACTTACCCTATGCCAACTGCTAATGAGGTATTTGCTACAATTGCTGGAGGAAGGTATTTCACCACGTTAGATTTAGAGCGTGCATACACACAAGTCGTTGTGGATGAAGACACGGCTAAACTGTTAACATTAAACACATGTAAAGGTCTTTACACTGTTCACAGGCTGGCGTTCGGAGTAAAAGCATGTCCAGGCATTTTTCAAAGGTTGATGACATCTTTACTGGCAGGTATATCAGGCGTCGCAGTACTAATTGATGACATTATTATAAGTGGGCACACCTTAACAGATATGAGTCAACGGCTGGATGCTGTACTAGAACGCATACAAAAAGCTGGCCTGCGACTGAATGCAGGTAAGTGTAAGGTTGCTAAAGAATGTGTCGAATTTCTGGGTTTTATTATTGACGCCGACGGCATTCATCCAGCTCCTAGCAAAGTGGAATCGATTGTCAAAACTCCAGAACCACAGAATGTTCAGCAGCTACAGGCTTTTGTAGGATTGTACAATTTTTATGAGAGGTTCGTACCTCACAAAGCCACTGTCCTCGAACCGCTCCATAGGTTACTTGATAAGTCTCGCAAGTGGCAGTGGACTGAACGTGAACGAGAAAGTTTCGACGCAGCGAAACGGTTACTATCGTCAGACATTACGTTAGTTCATTATGATTTAAATAAACCCTTATTACTCACGTGTGATAGCTCTGAGTATGGTGTAGGCGCAGTATTGTCTCATGTGATGCAAGATGAGCAAGAACGACCAATCGCTATGAGTTCTAGGACATTACATTCACACGAACGTAAATACTCTCAGCTTGATAAAGAAGCCACAGCAATCATGTTCGGAATTCAAAAATTTCATAACTATCTCATGGGAAGAACTTTTACAATAGTAACGGATCACAAGCCACTGGTCAGCATTTTTGATCCTAAAAAGCCAATACCCAATATTATATCGCCCCGATTAACTAGAAATGCTATTGTTTTGACTTCACACAGTTATAATATAACGTATAAGCCTGGCAAACAAATTGGAAATGCAGATGGTCTCAGTCGCTGGCCACAACCGGTGCCAGAGGAACCTGAACAGCAGCTTTGTGATATTTTATTGATGGCGGAGGCTCCCGAAGATTTTCCAGTTGATGTTAATCAGATCGAGCTGCTCACAAAAACAGATAAGACTTTATCACAAGTCAAGCATTACGTGTTATCTGGTTGGCCTGCTAAAGTGACAGAGGAAGCTTTGCACAGTTATTGGTTACACCGTACTGAACTTTCTTTACATGAAGGTTGTATTTTGCTGGGTTGTCGCGTTGTGGTGCCACCACCGCTACGCAAAGATATTTTACGTGCTTTACATAGGGCACACAGTGGTATAGTTCAAACAAAAGCTTTGGCCAGAAGCTATGTGTGGTGGCCGGAATTAAACAACGACATTGAGGCATTGGTGAACAATTGCACCAAGTGTCTCGAAAATAGGCACATGCCTCCCAAGACAAGTTGCGAGTGGGTAGTACCTACAAGACCTTGGTCTCGCATAAATATTGATTTTGCTGGTCCATACCAAAATAAAGTCTTTTTAATACTTGTTGACTCATATTCACGATGGCCTGAAGTATTTGTAGTAAATAACATGACTACAGAAACTGTGATTCGGCATCTAAGAATGCTATTTGCTACACACGGGTTATGTGAGACATTGGTTTCAGACAATGGAACAGCATTTGTTTCAGCTGAAATGAAACAATTTCTGGAGTCAAATAAAATTAAGCATATCACTACTGCCCCATACCATCCAGCCACAAATGGATTGGCTGAACGAATGGTGCAGACGGTTAAGGACAAGTTACGTAAAATGGATGATGTATCATGGGACGTGAAAGTACCTAACTTATTACTGGGACTGCGTGTAACGCCATGTTCAGGAACAGGCAAGAGCCCTTCAGAACTGTTAATGAACAGAAGGTTAAGGACTTTATTGGACAGTATTCATCCAGTCAATAAACAGCACATGAGGGTCGAACAACAAATTACCAATAACGCACAAAGGAAACGTAGAGAAACTGACATTGGTCAATGCGTGATGTACAGAAATTATGGAAGAGGACCACGTTGGTTACCAGGCACTATAACAAGTAAGGATGGCCCGTCTAGCTATCAAGTGACATCAGACAATGGAAATGTTGTCAGCAGACATATTGATCAACTGATTCAGAAGAAGCCATCAAGCTCAACTACAGGAGAGGAGGAGAAGGATAAAGAACCGGAAGAGGAAAAGGAAGAAAGTATACAGGAGCAGGTGGAAGAGTCAAATCAAGAAAATGAACAAATTATCCAAATTCCTAGCTCGGAGGAATGGGCTGAAATGCTTGGGATACCTAGTGGGTCAGAGACCACTTATCCAGGTGGCAAACTGAAGAACAAAGTTTCTTCTTATACAAAGTCACCATATGCCAGGCCTAGCCACAGTAACTATTTGGTGTAATGTTATGTGTTTAAGATTGCTTTTGCTCCTGTTTACTTAATTGTTATATTTTTTGAATTGAGAAGATTATGATGCTTTGTGTTTATGTTTTGTTTATACTTTAATTATGTTTAGAAGATGTTCATGCATACTTGGGGGAAAGGTATGTTGTGTATCTCTAATGTAGGTACTTGGAAATCTTCTTGACAAATAAGATTTGTGCAAGTACCCGATATGTACAATAGACTCATCTCAGTATAAGGCTACCTAGTGCTTATGCTATTCACAAAATAAAACAGTAAATTACCTAATTAGTGTTTTATTGAACATAATAGTTATCAAGGGGTCTGTCAAATAGAAATATGAAGCTAATTACCCATTCCAAAGTTTAGTAGGTACTTAAATGGTCTCCATAAAAACCACGAACGAACGGAACGAACGGCGGAACGGTGGTCTATGAACGGGTAATAAACTCCACGGACACTCAATAATATAAACTCCTTTTCAACCTACTGACGCAACCAAAGCTGTTATTATAATAATATCGATATTAAACTTCCTTCACAAAGCGTATAACCGGAAACACATCAAGCCACCTTTTGTTTGCAGGCACAGTTTTGAAGAGGATAAAGTAACAGAATTACTGGCACTTGATAAGAAATCTGTTAATAACTGACCTAATTTAAATGAATGTATTTTAAAGTTAAAGTTAAAGTCAAATAATTTATTTCAATTAGGCACAAAAAAGACACGTTTGAACGTCAAAATTTACAAAAAATATAATTGATTCCAGTCGCCCCTTCCAAAAGGTAGTTTCGTTTTGAGAAGAATGGGCAAGAAACTCCACCGTTGCTCTTTTAAAATGATTTCACAATATCTTTCTATACATTAATTATATACTTAGACTGGCCATAAATACTGTTACAATTAACAACAAGAAAGATATTACATTTGAATTTGGAATCTGTCATTTTTATACGATTGTTCATTGAGTTTTCTAATTTTGGCGCCAATACATTGTACAATATTTTGCGATACTAAAATGGAGTGGGGTGATAAAGAGAAAACATGTTAAAAGATAACATGTTTTCACAATATCTTGTATACATTAATTATATAATTATTTGTGAAGTGAAGTGTTTAATTTCCATCACAACATCACTCTCACACTATCACTTAAGCCCCAACATATACTCTTACATAATCTCTCGCCCGCAACATTAAATAATAAATACCTACATTTGCATCTTAACTACGCTGACTACTTCAAACATTCATTTTACGATTTATTTTATTTTTAAAGTCTTTTGTTATTGGTTTTGTTTTTACATATTTTTTTTTAAAACAATATGTTATAAATACAATACAGTATCGACCCTGAAATTCAATTTTGTTAAATACTCTCAAGTAGTCTATGAAACAGGCTCGTCCTAGTATGTAAGGAGTCCTTAAGTTAAAATATAAAAATTATGTTTCCTTTATGACAAAAATTTTAGGAATAGTTTATTTTTATTACTTTTATGGAAATGTAAAAATTCTTTATTTGGTCAATAAACGACTGTATTATTATTGTTTTTATTATTATTATCACAATTTCCTTAATAACCGCATCATTGACGCAAAAAATACTGTTTATAGTGATCTAATTTCGATGATTCCGCAAATACCTGAACAGTCTCTTTAATGAATAAAATCATAATACCTATAAAGTATTAGTATAGCACTTTTTTTCGAAACAGCATTTTTTTTCTAATTTTAATTGTTCTTGCCAGAGTGAAAGTTGTTTTAAATATTTTTTATACAACCGAAAACCGGACCAATTGTATATTATATGTTTATTAATATAGAATATGATAAAGTAAATATAGTAAAATGGATGAATCTGATAAAAAAATCTTTAAAAAAACTTGTTCATATACGACGATAAAAAATTATATAAGACTCGCACTTGATTATAATTTTATCGATAATAATTTGTAATGTGTCTAACACTATTATTGTAAGATGACAATTAAACGTCATCATATCGCATAGAAATAATCACACTTTCGAAAACAATATTATGAATTAAAACTGTATTAAAATTACGAAATATTTTTTCTGAGTTGTCGCAATTTCATATCTAATGTGTTCTTCTTTTATTTGTTTTTTTTTTAAGAACTGCAGAGAGAGCGTATTTTTAAAAATTTTGACACAGGTCCACCCTCGATGACGTCCCGCAGGACTCCACAGACTACATAGGGATACTACGTATCCGTCCAGGACTCTGAGCGCGAGCCGATTTAGCCCGATTTACTATATTTGGATTTATTTTAAGATTCTATTTGCTGTTACATTAAAATAAATCCATAATACCCTAGTCTTTTATGGTGAACGAAACGAATTTTTATTGAAATTGCTTTAATTACAATCGAATAAAACCATTTTTTCTCATAAAAACTCTTCATTTTGAGGAAACTTTGCAATTTTTTTGTATCGAGCCAAATTATGTCAATCGTGTTTTGGCCCTCATAATTCACTAAAAAATATCTTCAATTTTAATAATCATGAAAAAAAATAAGGCAAATTTGTAGTTTTTGAGGACAAAAATTGATTTTGCGTGCTGCCGAAATGCGTCAAAACCTCTTCTTTGGGACCCATTTCGCCTTAAATTACTTAGCGAGCTTGGTAATAAAAAAACTAGACACTTATTATGTCCCGTTTTAGGACTCGAGCATTGAATTAGTTGTTTCATGTTCAAAAATTTCAACAGTTTGTACAAAACTTTGAAGAAAGAAAATCAAAACAAAAAATACTACACTATTTTTTGTTTTGATTTTCTTTCTTCAAATTTTTCCTACTCAAAGATCCTTAGTATCTTCAATAAGAGTATTTATATTGCAAGTCAGTGGGTGAATCCGTCAATTGAGCATAACATTGAAGAAAAATATTTATAGGATGATAAATATGCTATCATAGACAAAACAAATGGCCCGATTTGAACTCGCTTAAGTAGTTCTTTTTCTTTTCCAATACTCTAAGGTCACGAAAACGTTCAATCCCTTACAATAACTCACACAGATGTTCATACGTGGGAGGTTATTTCTGAGCCAAATATAGATAGATAGAGAGAGAGAATAGATTTATTCAATTTATTATCAGTTTCGATCCCGTGGGAATATCGGGATGAAAAGTATCCTATGTGTTAATCCAGGTTATAAACTATCTGTGTGCCAAATTTTATCCAAATCCGTTCCGCAGTTTTAGCGTGAAGAAGAGACAAACATACACACTCACAAACTTTCGCTTTTATAATATTAGTAAGAAGTAAGATAAGATTTGGATGATGACGTGAGAAAATCTTGGTAATTTTTATCACCTAATCTTCATCTCAATAGCCCTTTCCAAACTATGTCGGTTTCCTGTCTAACCAGATGCAGCTGAATACCAGTACTTGAGGCGTCTGCTTATCCAAATAATCAATCCTGGTCTTCTTCTTTTCGTGTGGTTAGTGACTAACCTGGTGTCAGAGTTTTAAAGCCACCCATGGACCTCTGACTTGGCTTCACATGCCGTCGAGAAATATCTCTCAGGCATGCCGGTTTCCTCACGATGTTTTCCTTCACCGTTTTTCAAACTAGTGATAATTATTCAATACGCACATGAATCCGAAAAGTCAGAGGTGCGTGCCTTAGGTTCGAACTCGAGACCTGTGACTTGGCAGTCCGACGGTTACACCACTAGGCTATCACTGCTTTTTTTTCATCAGTCCTGGTTGTGTTATGTTAATACCTCCACAACCCAAAGTCAAATAATTTATTTCAATTAGGCACTAAAAAGAGAAGAATGGGCAAGAAACTCCACCGTTACTCTTGTAAGATGTTTTCACAATATCTTGTATACACTAATTATATAATTATATGTGAAGACGATGCACCTATAATAAAATTACTACACCACATTAGGTAAAAAGAATGAAAAATTAAGGAATGACAGAGAAATTAATTATGTGATAGATGCATGGTGCTCACATATTTACAAACATATTCCTAAAATTTTAACAAGTAATATCTACTAATTACTGGGTAACACGGTACCCCTTGGTAAGACTGAATGCCAGACTTTTAGAGAAGCCTAAAGGTCTGAGTACCCGTAACGATTTTACGAATCTTCATCATCGTAATAAAGGAAGCCTGCTAGGGAAGTTTAGACAGGGAAAACAACACGGGAAAGTAAAATTTTAAAAGAGAATATGGTAGGATCAAAACAGCTTAGTTTATTCATAGATCTTTCCAGTAATCAGGAAGGAAATATCCGAAATGTAATGCTCTTAAGCCGGGAAAAACAGGGGAATTAAGGCTGGAATAAAAAAAAAAAAAAAAAATGACTTTATTTATAAATTCTTGCACACAAATAAGGCACAAAGGCGGACTTAATACCGTAGGTATTCTCTACCAGAAAACTAAGGGTGGAATACCGACTACTACGAATACTATGTCATTTCGAAATTATAGTCTTACTGTTTAAGCACAGGTCTTTTCAAGGATATTAAAGTTATTCAACACAAGTTTATTACGTTAGCGAACCTTTGTTAAATCTTCGCCTCATATTATTCAAATTACAGAGAACTGAATAATCAACGCGTAGCATCGCCTACGCAGCGTAGCCAGTTTAGCCGGCCGTGGCTACGAGAGCTACGGCGTAGAGTGTACGCCGCGCCGTAGCGCTCGTACTACAGTCACGAATTCAATGAAATAGAATACTATATCTATAATATATTGATTCAAAATGTTTGTTTTAGTCCGAATTAGCTTCTTATGAAAAGAAAAATAGGAAATGTTTCCCGGAAAACCTTCAAATTCGGGAAAAACTGAACGTCCTTTTTTGTATGAATTTTTGAAATTTCGACAGGACAAAGTCTGTCAGTTCGACTAGTTACTAATGAAAATAATTTATTCAACTTTCAATTAGACAACTGGTAGTTACCTATACTCCGTTGGTTTAGGTAGTTAAATAAAAAAATCCACGTGACAAGACAGCTGTCAAGTAACCAACAAAACGTAATATCTGTCACTTCAGCTGTCATGCAACGTCTCAGTAATGTACTCTTCAATTTAGCAACGTTATAATTTCTTGACGTTTAGAGGACCTGATTTTTCGGCTCCTTACAATAGACTGATTACAATCTATACTAATATTATAAAGCTGAAGAGTTTGTTTGTTTGTTTGTTTGTTTGAACGCGCTAATCTCGGTAACTACTGAATGCAATTGAAAAATTATTTTTGTGTTAGATAGTCCATTTATCGAGGAAGGTTATAGGCTATATAACATCACGCTACGACCAATAGGAGCGGAGCATAAATGAAAAATGTTACAAAAACGGGAAAAAATATTCCTTTTTGACAGCTTCCGTTGCGTGCGCTGCGTTAACGGTTTAAGTTACGCAAATATCATGTATGACGGAATTATTCCTCTTTAAAAGTTCTAAAAAAAAGTCTATCTTTTAAGATTGACTCACTATAACCTTTTTTATCGTAATCTAATTTGTTCGAAATTAATGCATTATTTGCGAAGGAGTTTTATCAACATAATATTAATCCACAGCCAAATAAATATGTAATTAATCACAAGTATTTCAATGTAAACAAAATTGTCCTTGACATCACTTGATTTCAATGAACATCTTAGGAGATATAATAATTTTAAAAGAATTCCGCAACAAAATAAGTATGTATGTTCGGGTTCACGTGCGTATGACGCGGCGGGTGAGGGGGAGGGACGCTGGCCGGCGGGTGAGGGGAAGGGGCGCTGGCCTGCCGCCGCCGGTAGCTCTGCGAGTTGCAAATGTTGCAATAGATAGTTTTGACTGGTCCAGCAGTTGGTCAAACAGTGCTAATACCTCGCATCCCTATGATTCCCAATGACAACCTTTTAATTTTAAAAGAATTCAATTTCCCGTTAAGGTATCTTTTGCCGTAACAATTAATAAAGCACAGAGGCAAAAATTTAAACACGTACAACATTTACACGAATCGATTTACGTCAAGACTGCCCCCAGTACTTTTTTTTACCCAACGTTCCTTTATTATTCCTGTTCCCGTGCCATTTTTTACTATAGTTCCATTTTTTTTTAGGTTTTTTCCACAAAACGCTGGTACAGCTATGTTATAACAGTTTTTGAAGTAACTCTGTCTGTCGGTCTATCTGTAACGTTTTCACGGCTAAACTACTGAGCCGATTTGGACGAAGATCGAAGGACATAGTAATATTATGTATCCAACCACGATAATGATATTCACGCGGACGAAGTCGTGGGCAACGCTATGACCATTATGATGATATAGGAGCGGAGCATCAATGAAAAATGTTGCGAAAAGATGGGAAAATTCATTACTTTTAAACCACTCTGTGACGCAGACGAAGTTGCGCGGCTCAGCTAGTATATTATATTAGTTATTATAAATGTAACTTAAAATTGTGCTCAAGCAGTTACATCTGCGAAGAGTAGTTTAAGAATATAATGATAAAGTTAACATACATTAATAATAAAAAAGGAAACTATCGTAAAAATAGAAAATTAATTTAATTTGGTTATAACGTATTTTAAACAAAAAAGTGTCACCTATAAAAACCTTTTTAACAATTTGTTTACCTTATTTAATTACCTGAACCAATGGAGTATAGATATGGTTTCGCCCGCATAATGAGTTTTCGGCCCAGCAGTGGCCTCGCCTCTCATGCACGAGGTTCGAATCCGGACAAGTACCAATAATGAGTTTTCGGCCCAGCAGTGGCCTCGCTTCTCATGCACGAGGTTCGAATCCGGACAAGTACCAATGTGAGTATTTTAATTCATATGTAGTTTATGAATTGATCTTGGACATTGCTGACATCGGTGGAAACCAGGGGCTCAAGTCTGCTATTTTTATAAATTCGTCATTCCAACACGATCCCTTTGTCATTTTGCTAAAAGTTCGTAATCTGCTGAATTCATAATGGTCGATCATTGGTTGATCATTGTATTCCACAAACACGATACTCGTAACGAATTAAAAGCAATGTCTGCACAATGACGTTCTAATGATAGGTCACTAATCAAAGGAACTGTCAAAATTTTAGCAGATTACCGCCTAAGTCAGTCATTCATTATTGTCATTATGTACGAGATTACGAATAGATGCCATTTCTTTCAATGCTGGAGTGGCAGTGGCTGACCATTGGAAAGTCATAATGACGCCAATATATTAGTAGATTAGCAAACTTGTCAAAATCAACAATTATGAAATCAATGACAGACCATTCTGACACTATTGTAATAGACTTGAGGCCCTGGACTTAAACATAGTTAATATAAGTCTGAAATCGCCAACCCGTCTTGAGCAGGCGTGGTGATCAATGCTCGTGCCTTCTCTGTATAAGAAGCCTACTACTGGGCAAAGGGCTCTTGCCTTTGTCCAACAGTGGGATAATAATAGGCTGGTTTTATTTTTATGACCTAACCTTTATTTTACGTATTTCAAGATGTTAAAGAACAACGCAATTCCGAATTAAATTTTAATTTGCTAAGTAATTGGCAAAATTGGGAAAAAACTCATATAGTAACCTTATGCTGTTATAAGAAGAGACTACAACAGTCTCATTTAAATAAATAAACATAATGGATCACTTTATATGCCGGTGACACTCACAGAATGGAGTTTGCTATCTTTAGCCCTACGCGACCTCATTTGTATACTTTCATTTTTGAAGAAAATCAAATGTTTATAGTGTAATATTATATCTAATTCCCTAGCTTTTACTTCAAGGGTTCAAGTGCCATTCGCCAGCCATATTTATAACGACAAATGTTGTAACGGTATGTACGGTAAGCTCAAAGAGTGTGGTTCAAAACCTGTCGAAAATAGAAACAATATAAAATTGCCATTCTTATTACAACCTTGGTGAACGCTATCGTAATCTCTTAGTTCAGAATACAAACATAACATCAAACCAGAATACAAAAATAACATCACATCACAAATATAACATCACGCCTTGTTTACGTGAAGGGTTGGGCAGAGGTGTACATACTAGAACAACCCCATTTCGCCAGCTATGTTATAGTCGAATGTATAAGGGGGCGAGCCTATTACCATCAACCGGGCACAAATCCAGACTCCGAGCTGCTATTGAGAGAAATTCCAGATAGAAAAACCCGATAACTCTTTGCCATACCTTACAATCGAACCCAGGACCCCTCATGCTCAGCAGTAGCGCTCGCGAGCACTAGACCAACGAGGGAGTCTAATTCAAAATAACTACAAAATACTATCTAGGTAATTTGTCTACTCATAACTTTGCAGCAACTTTCCACGCTGAAATGTAAACAAAACTCGTAAAGTACCTAAGTAGCAAAATAAAGATAAAAAGGCTTTTTTCTACGAGGGTTATCCATTTAAGTTCCCTTTTGGGGAAATAGAGATACTAAGTAATGTTTTGAATTTGTTTTGTACATAAGCTAAAGTTTTGGAGCGATTCAGAAGACTTTATTTCGGCAAAGAATTAGAGAAATATTGAATAATTTATGTATCTAACTAAGCCAAAGAAACGGAACATCATGTCGGCGAATCGGCATTTTAGAACGCCAAATGTTTGCTAAAGTAAAAGAGAAGAGGCTTCAATTAAACCGACATGTCGTAGAGTCAAAAATTGGAAGACATGTGACATCACCACCATTCATCCACTGGGCCCGCAAGCCCACTCCATCTCACAGACAGGTCTGTGTCCAAGTACTGGGAACATTATAGGATTATACTATGTTCTTCCTCAAGCCCGATATTTATGAACTCACGCGCATGGTAGCTAAAAAACAAAATCCTGTAATGTAAATTAAAGTTGTACAAGGATTAAGGCACGTATTTAAAATCGTATGTGCACCTAGACTGAGGGAACTAACGCCGCCATCTTGTTTTTTTAATACAATTTCGTGAAACAATTTCACAAAGGCACGGTAATATTATCATACAGTATGCTAACTCGGCCGTATCTTGAAAATAAATGCCTACAGCCGCGCGGTTCGTAAACATGCGATAGGGCTGCCCGCCTCCAGCATTTTAGATTTGCCTACTTTGTGTTTCCATTTAGTTTTGTGATTGTAAATATACTTTTTTATATAAACAAATAAAATACTTTGTGAATTGAATAGGAAGTGTTCAATAACAATGCGTGTTGTTTTTTGATTGGTAGATATTAAAAAAAAAACTTGTTTATGTTTAAAATCGGTCTTATAAATTTGCGACCGAAAAATATTTGACATATCAATCTGAAATACTTTATCTGAGAAAATTTCAACTATCTAGTGACTGAGAGACGGTCAAATTTATTTTTTCTAGTAATATTCATACACACAGTACAATAAACAACTATTATTAATAATAAAATACCACGTCTTTACTTTGAATTATACAAACTAACAAAACAAAACACACATGCCCTGAGATTTTAACACAAGCGTACCTACCGTATCATGATTCATAATCCGCCTATAACTACCTATTTCACTCGTGTCAATCACTTTCCTTTTCTCTATTCACTTTATTTATATACCAGACATCTTTTTTTTCGGGAGATAAAAGGAAATACTTATCCATTAAAAATACACACATCATGTACCTACCACAGTAAGTAACATTATTTTAAGATCTTGCCTTTCAGTTTCCAGGTAATCTAAAAAAAGTTATCCCTGGATGCGTTATTGACGAATTCATGCAACCAAAAACAGCTCAATATATCCTACTCGTCATAATAAAATATGTACTTGAACTTATTTTTAGTGAAAAAATCGCGCGGTTATTGTTAAAAAAAACAACACACCGTCCGTTCGTTCGTCTGCGGCACATTCGCGACTGTCTGCATGCCGAACGGATGCCAAGATCGAGGCGCGTAGGCATAGCTCGCGCTTCGTTCGTTTGTATGAAGTTGGAATACTGTATGATAATATTACTGTGACAAAGGTTTACCAACATCGCCTACCTTTTATTAACTTATCAATGTCATTTTTAAGCGCCAAAAGATCTTTGTAGCATTCTAGAATGTAAACTCACGTCAAATCCCTGCACAGATCTGTAGGTGGTGGGGCGCAGGAGTTTCATAAGGGTGGCGCCATCTGTCGGTGGTAGACCGGAGCGCATCGTCGCGGTCGCCGCACGCGCCCATAAGATCACTGCGTCGTACAGGTGTGCTGCTTCTATGGGGACCTGCAGGGAAGAAGAAGGACATCATTGTCATGTTTTTTTGGCTTCTAAACCAATGCTCCGAATCGATATGATGTTATCACAAGAACTTACCTAAGTAGCCTAATTAAATCTTTTCCCAATATAAATTACACTATTTTTGTATGTATTAATTGTACATTGTTTTAAAGTCTCGCCTTGCCTTGCCTTGGAAGCCTGGTGTTCCTTGCAGACAGTACTGTGTCTGTAGCAAATAATATTATTTTTTGTTTTTCTTTTCTTTATTTCTTAAATTGATTGTAAGTTGTTAAAGCACGGGTTTGAAACAAGCAATATTGAGCTTCCATCATTATTGGCACAAACAAAATATAATAATGGATGCTCAAGTCAGTTTTATGAGTTTTCAATGATGAAAAGTCATAGTTTTCTGCCCTTTCGTATAATACACATAGTGAATAATTATACACTAGGAAGGTTATATTTAAATCATCAAAGAGAATTGCGAACAAGCATTGAATCTCGCAATCCTACGTAATTAATGTAAATAAATAATTAATCAATTACCGGGACTCGGTTGATGTCGTTAATAGCTAAAATAGGAATTCCCTGAAGTGACTAAGAGATAAAATGAATTCGTATTTGAAAGAGAATAAGATTAGATCCATGTGTGCGTTGTTTGAAATTTGTAATTACTTTAAGGCTTTGTAGTTTTATCAGAATTAGGTGTAAGTAGTGGTATTCGGTGACCGAGTCCCTTCACAAAGAGCTCTGCTAACATCATCATCATTATCGCCATACTCCGGTCCAATTGAATTGATTTACGGCCGAACCCAATAACCTATTTTCAGTAAAAGACAGATCGCTATTGATGTTAAAGTAAGAAGTCGGATTTGACGTTTCTAATTTGACATGCTGCGATAACTTTGTATGAGCGTCTATGTAAGAAATTGAAAAATCAAATTCATAATCCTATTTAATTACTGTGTTACCCATACACTATCACAACGCGTATCATTCGTAAGCATCAAGTTTAACTTTATATTGAAAAAATGCACTCATAAACACGAATTAATCGTTGATTAATATTCCGAAAGGACGTTACTACAATGTCATGTCTTTGGGTTGGTTGCCGTAGTGTTGTGACCGTTAAAAGCCGTTTTTTGACCGAATAAAATCGATTTTCTGAAAAGTCGTTTACAAACATTACATGTGACCGCTGAGGCTCCGAGTATTTTATATTTCACATCTTCGCGTCACGTATTTGCGACGAATGTATTTTGAAAAAGAGATAAATGTGTAATTACTTACTGTATTATTTAATATTTAAACATATTAAAACAAAATCTGATCACATATATTTTTAACTTTAATTAGTACTATGAATTTTTTGATATTATACGAAATGATTTGGTTAAAAAGCCCGGAGTCCACCCCATTAAATATTAAAGAAAAAAAAACCTCCATTTTCTGTCTCAAACGTCATTAATTCGTCAATGCTCCGCGTATTCTCACGCTATCGTTGAAGTTCTTTGTTATTGTTATATTTTTAGACTCGGCTATTACTTTTGGACTGTTTCTGTAATATTTGTTGACCTTGGCTTGCTAATTCCGGACTTTGATTACACATTAGGTACGTGATTTTGGTGTTATTTTGTGAACTCGTCAACATGTCTAAAAGAGGACGTACTCTTAACAGACTCATGACTTGGTTGTGAAGCTGTACGAATACTTTGAACGAGAATCAGCAAATAGAGGGCCTCTTCTAGAAGTTACCAAACTACAAGAACGAGACGCACAAGCGCATGGGATTGGCACAAACACAGTGGGAAAAATTATAAAAGAAAAGCACGGGCCCTCTGGTAGTGAAGACAATTAGCTTCACACATCCAAAAAGCGAAAAAAAGTAAAACCTGTGACAAGTATCGATAATTTTGATGCTAATGCTATTAGAAACCATGTTTATGGCTACTACACAAGACAAGAGTACCCCACCGTGAGTAAATTACTTGTGTCCCGTATATCTGCAAACTTATACGATGGCAGTGCCACATCTTTAAGAATAATTTTAAAGAATGTTGGGTTTAGATACAAAAAAACCGACAAACGGAAAATTATGATGGAAGGATATGACATAATACTACAAAGAGTATCATTTTTAAGAGAAATTAATAAAATAAGCAACTGGGATAAAGTGATATTTATTGATGAGACATGGTTCAATGCCAATCATACTGTACCACAGTCTTGGACGGATGATACGCAAGCATCCAGCTCAAAAGTCCCAATAGGAAAGGGTGGATGCCTCATTATTTGTCATGCTGGAACTGACGGGGAAGGTTTTATTAAAAATTGCTTGTTAGTGTACTTTAGGTACCCCTCTGCCCAACCCTTTGGGGAAACAAGGTGTGATGTAATATTATGTTATGCTTGTTGGCATTTGAATCAAAAAGTACAAAAGAGTACCACGAAGAAATTAATGCCGAAAAATTTAAAGAGTGGTTTATGACCCTTATGCAAAATCTTCCAGAAGAGTGTACAATAATTATGGGCAATGCTCCCTATCACTCAATCCAAATATACACCCACACAATACACACTTTTGTAGGCATTTTTTCGCAAAAGTCATTATTCAAAAATTAAATCCTAACTTCTAAATATAGTTATCCAACACAGGGCTTGTATGACGAACGGCTAACAAACAGTAACTGCCTCGGAGCTTGTTACGGACTGACCTGGGCAAACGGCTGGTATACACAACTGTCCTACTTATCGTGTTGTTATTTTATATTGCTTTTATTCTGTTTCAGGCCATACGTTGGGAAATTTACAGTCGAGTATATCTATTTTTGGTTTGGAATGTTTTATTCTTTTGTTTTCGTGTTCGTGATCCACTTTTGTGCAACGATTATCGTATAAGGTTTCGCGTGTTTTCAAAGGTATCCAAGAATGGTCTCCAAATCCATAGAATAGAACAATTGGTTGGTATATTGGCGTGTGCTAGCTGTCATATGGCTATTAATTTATAATTTAAATTTTATTTAGCGTAATGTAAATTATCTTAAAAATTATTGTATAGAATCATTTTTTTTTTCCTAACTGAACAGACAGCTGTGCTGCTGGGGAGTTTGTTGCGCCACTTCTTCTTCCCAGCAAAAGCACTAGGAAGTGGTGAAGGGTGGGCGTTTTGGGGGACTGTCTTATGTAATTTTGACGTTCGAAAAGTGCTGATTCTCAGCCTAGTTTGAATAAATGACTTTTGAATTTTGAATTTGAATCGTTGGTGCAGCTTCTCCCAATACAAAACGATTAAATCCCGTGATTGATCTGAACCACACAACTCTTTTTGAACAGAATTACAGAATTGGATTGGAAAGTACACGCAGAGGAATTAAGTAAAAGAGTAGCAAATCAGCTTATGCTCTTTATAAACTGTCTTGGATGTTAGGTACCGACGCTTTGCTCACTGCATATCTTGGCATCGTTGGCTCAATCTTAAGATACGGGGTTATTTTTGAGGCAACTCGTGTAATAGAGAACTAATCTTAAAGTTACAGAAAAGGTGTCTCAGAGCGATGTTTGGAGTATTGTGTACTGACTGATACATGTAAGCCATATTTCATCAAAAATAAAATAATAATACTCCCGTCATTATACATTTACGAGGTTGCGGTCTTCATTAAAACAAATCCAAATCTTTTCATTAGATAACATTCAGAAGCTATTAGATACTAATACCCAAAGTCGACGGGATTATAGTTGGTCATATATAACACAGTCCAATACAGCACTGATGCATAAAAGTGTGTTCTGTATGGCGCCAAATATATTCAATCACATCCGCCACACATTAACGAATTGAATGTAAACTTATTAAAGAAAAAATTAAAGAACTGTCTAATTCAAAAAACTTATTATAATATTTCCGAGTTTTTAACAGACAAAGTATTTCTTTATAGCTTTTTTTTTACTTTTTAAAATTTATTTATTTACATTCTGTTTTGACAATTGATTGGTTTTTTTAGGGTTCCATACCCAAAGGGTAAAAACGGAACGCTATTACTAAGACTTCGCTGTCCGTCCGTCTGTCACCAGGCTGTATCTCATGAATCGTGATAATTAGACACTTGAAATTTTCACAGATGATGTATTTCTGTTGCTGCTATAACAAAAAATGCAAAAAAAAGAATAAAATAAATATTTAAGTGGGCTCCCATACAACAGTTTTTTTTTTGCTGTTTTTATCGATAATGGTACGGAAGTTTTCCTTAACCTTCGTGCGCGAGTCCGACTCGCACTTGGCCGGTTTTTATTTTTCATTTGTTAGATAGATAGATAGATGTTATTTATTTTATATATTTTTGATGTTAATTATTGATGTTATGCTTAATAAGTAAATTAATCTGACTTGGGTGAAATAATATGTACATTTTATTCCTAATTACTTTGACTTTTGACTCGCTAATTTTATTTTATTTAGCTCTCACTTCACAACACTATCATAAAATTATTCGACTGATCACAGCTTCACAATGGCGCTCACTGTGTTGTGGCACTATCGAACTAATATTCTAAACAACACTTGACCCGCTGAACCTTACTGAATTCGAAATAGAGCCGAAAATCAAAACACAGTTTTCTTGGTAGCTCTAGCTACCAGAAGCACTTTATGAAAAAAAATTGGTAGCTTGCGCAACCAAAAGCACTTGAGTGGTTAAACTTACATTTCGATGACGAGTTGATGATAGGTACTATTCTGTAGTATATTTATTAATTTGATTGATTAAGTTTTTTTTATATGTTAATTGCTTTGAATAACGGACAACCCTACTAAAAATAACCTACCAGTTTGTATTTGTACGCCAACTAGAAAGGTATAAACAAGACATCGATGTCGTTTTTTTTCGGTTTTCGTATAACCGAAGTCACACCTAATCAGAACGATTCATGATTTAATAGTGACGTGTAATTCCGGTAATAAGTACGAAAACCGAAAAAAAACGGCATCGGTGGTTTGTTTATACCTTTTTAGTAAGCGTTTTTGTCATAGTCAGGTTTTAGTTATTAACTTTTTATTTCTCTAAGACGAACTCTCAGTAGCAGCCCGCAGTTTGGAACTGTGCCCGATAAATGGCAATAAAATCAACCCCTGTTACTTGAAACCTTCAATAACTGTCGCATACTTTGTGTAACACATCTCTACCAACCCCTTTTAGTGAAAAAGCCGTAATTCGTATATTGTATGAACAACAACTACAATCAGTGTCGAACCGTAAATGAATGGAACGGCAATCTGAAACTCGTGATTGGAATCCATGTTTGTACGAGGCATTTGAACGAGGTCATGCGACCTACCTCACGGTTCAACTCCGTGCCCTCGGCCACGAGTTACACGCTCAAACGACACGCGTATTGCGACAGCGTCTGCGGTGAAAACAAATGAAAGAAGTTGTCTAGAGTGTTAAGTTTCAATTTAGTGATATATAATTATTGGATATTGTACTGGCTATTATCATGACGGAACAACGACCTTCTGGTCGGGCGCTCACGAGGGTACGACGTGCTAGGGCTGTGTCGCTTTAAAAATATAGATTGGCATAGGATGCTTGGAGATCTACTGTAAATTAAGGTAACCTATTAGTTTTATTGTAAATATTCGAATATTAAATAAATTGTAATATCATGTGGGGAATCAGGAGATGAGATGGTGTGGTGTAGAATATTGAATTTCATGTTGCCAAAGAAATATAAATGAATGACAAAATATCTTGGTGTTTCATATAATTTTCCTTATCCCTGAAATATTGTAATTAAGTAGTTTCATTGGACGGTTTTGGATTATGATATTGGGGTATATACTTTAAGATCGATTTGGGGATTAGTAACTATTTAGAGGTTAAATAATTAATTTAATTCGGTATTCAATTAGTTATTTTAGAGCAAGTGTAGTTGTTTATTACAAGAGCATGTCACGAGTCACCGCGACGCAATTTGCAGAGCGACTGTACTTTGCGAAGGAAACAATAGGGTAATATACCCATTTTTGAAAAGTGTCTCAATTAGATTCTATAGTGCTAATGAACCACTAAAAAATGCTCAATTTTTTTATTCAATCGTTAATGGCCATAAAAATGCATTTAAATTTTGCATTTTCAAGTTCCGCGCGTGATTTGACGAAAACGCTGGACGCAGTGGACGCCATATTGCTCTGTAAATTTATAGATTAAAGGTACGCTGATACTTTCTAAGTTTACATAGCCGTATGACGTAATAACATGGCGACTACTATCTAATGGTGTTATGAAACAGATAAAAAAAAGCTGAAACTTTTGAATTGAATTTAAAAATTTAGTTTGCTATTTTATGAACTAAAACTAACGTTTTACGACAGATTTTTGCCTAAGCTATCTCAATAATATATTATTGGATTTTTTCTCATATACAGTAAAACACCCTATTGACGTCCGCGCATGCCGCTTGATGCAAGTCGCATCGTTCGAGGCTCTGAAAGGGGCCTAATCTATGTTTGTCTTAGTTGCGACGTTTCCTGTACGAACGCAATGTAGGAGTTTGTTTACCGGGTAGAAAACATAACATAACATCACGCCTTGTTTCCCCGAAGGGTTGGGCAGAGGTGTACCTGTAGTAGATACACCCACATATCGCCAGTTATGTTTAAGTCCCATATAATAGGGGGCGAGCCTATTGCCATCAACCGGGCACAAATCTAGACTTTAGGCTGCTACTGAGAGCGGCTCAGTGGCCCTAATTTCGTCGGCCGCCACCGGTACCCCGTCCCTCGAGGCTGTTAAGAGAGGACGGGGTTGCGTTGCAGCACGGTTCGGGGAGATTGTCGTGGTAGGGGCATACTTCTCCCCGAACCGAACTCTCGCCGAGTTCCACAACTCCCTTGCGGAGTTGAGAGTCGTCGTCGTCGGGTTCTGTTCCCTCCCCGTGCTCGTCCTCGGGGACTTCAATGCCAAGAATGTGGCTTGGGGTTCCCGGTATACGGACACACGGGGCAGGATGGTGGAGGACTGGGCGCTGGAGACAGGCCTGGTCGTCCTTAACCGGGGTTCTGTCCCCACGTGTGTACGGATGCGGGGTGAATCGGTGGTGGACATCTCGTTCGCCAGCCCCGCTCTGTTGCCACGTGTCATTGACTGGCGCGTCATGGAGGGGGTGGAGACGTATTCCGATCACCGGTACATCCGGTTTGACGTCTCCGCCCAGACCTCGAGCGCGTCGGTCCGACAGGCCCCGAGTGGTCCGCGGTGGGCGCTGAAGCAGCTGGACCGGGAGCTCCTCCTGGAAGCCTCGATCGTGCAGGCCTGGGTGTCATCACCGGACAGGCCTGCCGACATCGATGACGAGGCGGAGTGGTTCCGGGAGGCCATGTCCGAGATATGTGACGTGGCAATGCCCCGGGTCCAGCCCGGACGTGCTTCGCGCCAGGTGTACTGGTGGTCGCGACAGCTAACGACACTGCGCAATGCGTGCGTTGCTGCGCGACGCCGGTACACCAGGCACCGCAGGCTCCGTATCCGACCTCCGAATACGGAAGCCATTCAGGCGGAGCTATACGAGGGGTACAGAGCGGCGAAGACCGCCCTCCAAGCGGAGATCCTGCTGGCCAGGGCACTGGCCCGCGAGGAGTCGCTGGAGACTCTGAACAGAGACCCGTGGGGACGCCCATACAAGATGGTGCGGGAGAAACTCCGCCCATGGGCTCCCCCGCTGACGCAAAGTCTCCGGCCACAGCTTGTGGGGGACGTGGTGAGCGCTCTGTTCCCTTCGAGAGGGGAACACGCCTCCCCGCCCATGGCTCCGCCTACTGCGGTGCCCGATGCGGACCACACCGCCGACGACGACGACGATGCTCTGGAGGTGACCGAGGTAGAGATGAGGGTGGCGGTACGTAGGCTGAATGCCAGAAATACCGCCCCAGGACCCGACGGCTTACCTGGGAAAGCCTGGGTCCTGGCCTCAGAGGCTCTCGGGCCTCGACTAAGGGGGCTCCTAAGCGCATGCATGGAGAGGGGCCAGTTCCCGCTTCGTTGGAAGACGGGGAAACTGGTCCTCATCAAGAAACCGGGGCGCCCTGCGGACTCTCCGTCCGCTTACCGGCCCATAGTGCTGCTCGACGAGGTGGGCAAGCTCTTTGAAAGAGTCATTGCAGACCGCCTCGTCGGGCGGCTGGTGCGGGTGGGGCCGGATTTGGCGGAGAGCCAGTTTGGTTTCCGCAGGGGGCGCTCCACGGTGGACGCCATCATGCGCGTGCGAGCCCTCACGACGGGGGATGCGGTGGCTCGGGGTGGGGTCGTCTTGGCGGTGTCTCTAGACATCGCCAACGCCTTCAATACCCTGCCCTGGAGTTGCATCAGGGAGGCACTCCGGTATCACCGGATGCCGACCTACCTCTGTCGTGTGGTCGAGGCCTATTTGACGGACAGGGCCATCATCTACCCCGGTCACCAGGGAGAGTGGAACCGGCGAGAGATGTCGTGCGGTGTCCCACAGGGATCGGTCCTGGGGCCGCATCTGTGGGACATCGGATACGACTGGGTGCTGCGCGCCGACCTCCCCAATGGCGTCAGCGTCGTTTGTTACGCTGACGACACTTTGGTCCTGGCGCAGGGGAGGTCGCACCAGGCGGCGGTCGAACTAGCGACACACGGGGTTGCGACAATCGTAGCCAGAATCCGGCAGTTGGGACTCGAGGTGGCCTTGCACAAGTCCGAGGCCATGTGTTTTCATGGTCCTCGGAATGCGCCACCGTCGGGTTCCCAAATAACGGTAGGAGGGGTTCACATCGGCGTCGAGTCGACGATGAAGTACTTGGGACTCGTCCTCGACAGTCGGTGGAACTTCGTGGAGCATTTCCGACGTTTGGCTCCCAGACTCGACCGGGCCGGGGCTGCCTTGAAGCGGCTCCTGCCCAATCTAGGGGGTCCAAACGCCTCCTGCCGGAGGCTATACGCGGGGATCGTGCGGTCCATGGCCCTGTACGGGGCACCGGTGTGGGCGCATTCGTTGAGGCGGCGGCCTGCCCGCCGGTTGAACGCGTCCCAGAGGGTCATGGCCACCCGGCTGGTCCGGGGATACCGCACGGTCTCCGGTGAGGCGGCGAGCCTCCTTGCCGGATTGCCGCCATGGGATCTGGAGGCAAAAGTCCTCGCGCATATTTGGGAGTGGCGCGGGGAGGCGAAACGCCGGGGCTTGACTCCGATGCCGCGAGAAATCGCGGCACAGCGGACAGAGCTCCGACGGGATCTCATGGCGGCATGGAGAGTACGATTGTCGCAACCCAGTGCTGGGCACGCCACTATTGCGGCGATAAGTCCCCTCTTTGAGGAGTGGCTGGAGAGGCGCCACGGCGTCCTCACCTTCCGCCTGACGCAGGTCCTCACCGGACACGGCTGTTTCGGGAGGTACCTGTTTCGGATAAGGCGGGAGGAAACGCCCGGGTGTCATCACTGCGTGGATCGCCCGGAGGACACGGTGGAGCATACGGTGGAGGTATGCCCGGTTTGGGCAGAGCACCGCCGTGTCCTCGTGGAGGCGATCGGTGGCGGGGATCTCTCGCGTCCGGCCCTGGTCCAGGCCATGGTACGGAGCGAGAGGGCATGGGAGGCCGTCACCTCCTTCTGCGAAGCAGTAATGCTCGCAAAGGAGGAGGCGGAACGCGTGAGGGAGAGGCAAATTTCGCGCCCTCACGCCCCTAGCCGCCGCAGGAGGAGACGCCCTGGGCGTCGGGAATCGATTGCCGATTCCCGGCCACCGTAGGCGCGGGCTTGCGGACGGTGAGCAATGGGTAGCTCGCCGTCCGGTAAGGACCAGGCCCGGGTCGACGGCGCGTTGTGTTCCACGCGCGCCTCAAAGAGATGTCAGCAAGTGAAGGGGTCCGATGAGACCATTGCCTGCCGGGGTTGCGGGATTAGTCCGAAAGGGATACCGTGGCCCCCTGGCATTGCACAGGCAACAGAAGGAACACGGGTGGGTTTTAGTCAGTAAGAGTCTGACACGCCCTCCCGCTCCACCCAGAGCGGGAGACGTCATTTGATGATTTCTCACCCAAAAAAAAAAAAAAAAAAAAAAAAGGCTGCTACTGAGAAATTCAAATAAAAAAAAAATGACTGTTTATTTTGCATCTTACGTACCTATATTCTCATAAAGTTTTGTTGGGGGTTGCTTCTGAACCTCTATTGTAAACCTGTAATTGAGTGTACTGTATTTACTTATCATCATCATCATCATCATCATCAGCCTATAACGTTCCCACTGCAGGGACACGGCCTCCTCTCAATGAGAGGGAGTGGGCTGTAATCCACCACGCGGGCCCAGTGCGGATTGGTGGATGTCACATGTCTTCAAATTTTTGGTTTTAGGACATGCCGGTTTCCTCACGATATTTTCCTTCACCGTTTTGAGAGCAGTGGTGATGAAATAAATTACACAAAGTAATGCGCCTGTCTGGGTTCGAACCCACGACTTACTGTTCGTAAGTCGGGGCCGCCACCACTGGGCCACCGCTGCTCTCGCTATTTACTTATGGAATAAATTAATTATATTAAGGGGATTAGTGAGATTTCAGGAGTTCATTCTTATTGAAATCAAGTGTAACGGGATTATTTCAGTTGTGTGTTTCAGAAAAATACATGGAAGTTATTGATTAGAGCACAATATACACAAGTGCTCTAAAAGTCAACAACTTTAACTTTAAACCAGGGAATTGAAATATACGCCGTTTACGCAAATTTAAGGTGATGTGACAGGAGATTGTTGCGCCACTTCTTCTTCCTCGCTAAAGCACTAGGAAGTGCTGAAGGGCGGGCGTTTTCGCAAAAAAACCAACATTGTTCCTCGGATAAAGCGTGAAAAAATCAGCCGTGCCACTAAAAGTCTTTGTATAGCGGACGGGAAGGCTTGTCGCTCTTTGACATTCCGGTCACTCACGTTTTAAAACGCACGGGACCTGACCTGCGACACAAGATTGAGTTGCACTTCGTCCTAGGCACGTCCCGTCCGCTTTGATTACGTATTTGTTTGAAGATTTATGTGGCATATCTCTTGCTTGGAAAGTAACTTATATACAGCTTCTTCTCGATAACAATGTATAAGGTAGGGGAAGACCATAGAAATACTTTATTATATCTATGGGGAAGACACTGAATCTTCAAATTTAACATACTTCATAGAGTTCATAGCCCATATGATAGTATCTACACCCACCCTTTACCAGTAGTCCCATGCAGGTAATAGAGGCGACCCTATTCAAGAAATCCGTACGGAAGAACCCGGTAACACATTATGAAACAAAGAAAGAATAATAACTGTAATAACACAAAATCAAACTCAAACTCAAAGCATTTATTTCAATTAAACCCTTTACAGGCACTTTTGAATTGTCAAAGAGTCAGTTAGACCCGATTTCACCAAACATTTCTTAACGAGCCATCAGCAAATGCTCTGTTAAAATTGACGTAGACGTCAAAAAGTTTTACGTTCTATGGAGGAATCTTAACAAGGCGTTGCTAAATCAAACATCTAGCAGATATTATCTATTATCGAGTGAACAAAAACGACCGGTCTGACTTTTCATTCACTCTCGTTATTATGCAACCAAATTAAAATGTCATGGCGTCTAAGCAAAACGTTCTATAAACAGTGTAATTCTATATTAGTCGTTTTAAACGTCAAATTCGTAAAAATGTTTTCAAATGATTTTGTTTTGTGTTATTTTTTGCTGGCTGAGCTTGCTAACAATGAAACTAAGATATCATTGTAACACAGTGGTTTAATAAAGTACATTTTATTATAACACAAATTAACTTCATTTGTAAAACACAGGATGACAGAAACAACAGTTGCTAGGCAACAACTAAAGAAGACTACTCTTAATTCATAGTGCATTATATCCTTTATGATACTTACAACAACTTTTGATTTTTCTAAATTGTAATTTTTACTTATTTTGTGTGTTAAAATGTCGAAAAAAAGTCGCCGACCCAATTTCAGCGCTAGTGAAAAAGAAATTTTAATAGGACTCATTACAAAACATAAAAATGTAGTTGAAAACAAAAAAAACAGATGCAGTGACGATTGCTCATAAAAATGAGGGTTGGAAGGTGCTCTCTGTGATGATGGGGCGGTCCTATTACTAGTGGGAACCACTGTGAGCTTTTACACTACGTTAGGTAACAAACATTTCTAATAATATTAAACATCATGGGTGGGTACCTACTTACGTAAGAAGTTGTAAATCGAATCATAGGCATATTTTTATTACAATTCACATACCTAATAAGGCAATTTTAAGGTAGGTAGGTACTAACCGATTTGATGGATATTGAAGTTTATCTTCAATCATTTGCAAGACCTCTATATGTACAAGATTCTTTCGATAAACGAAACCTTGTCCTGAAATCTAGATCGTCATATTCTTCAAAATATAAGTCACGTCGATCTTTGTATGTTTTAGGACGTTGAACTTTATTGTCTAACAGTTGTAAATTTTCTAAAATATCATCATTTCCGTGTTCAAAAATAAAATTTTACACTGCTTCCATTTTATTTGACCAACTGACAACCAATTGACAGCCGTTAAAAGCATTAACGGACCTTTGGAGCAGTGTTTAAGTTTAACGCCTTGTTAAGAGGATTAACCATTCGTTAGTACTTGGTGAAACACTCACTACGCTTAACGGGCCGTTGTCTATTTAACGCCGAAGTTGAAGCTAATTGCCCATTCCAAAACCTAGATCTCTATGGAAAAGAACGGGCAAGAAACTCCAAGGACACTCTTTTAAATATAGAAATTACAAAATCCTGGGTACATTACTCTTGTTGATTCTATATGTGAGAACAATGTAAAAAAATATATATAAAAATCAAAAACGATTAAAAATAAGCCCTGGCAGATAAGAGATAACCAGTCTCAACTGACGGCGCCCGTTCACGAACATGACGCGTGGATCAGCACCATCCAGCTCAACCATTTTGTAGGGAACCAAATGATCCAACACACTCGCCACCATCAGAGAGACATTTAAGTGAGCATGACATTCTCTCAACTACCCTGCTCTTTCAAGTCAAAATACAACACAGTAAACGACTCCATGGTACTCACATTTACAAAAAATGAAAATAAAAATGCGTCTAAGTTATACAAAACTATAGTTTGCAATGTATTTGTAACCTTTAAAGAATTTTACCACCAAAAGAAAGAAAACAATATTATCTATTCGAGTATTCAATTATAATAATCATAGTCCGAATAAATAAAAAAAAATTAAAAGGGGAAGCAACTCTACCATTTTTTTTTAACTAGTGAGCCTAAGTGGCTGTGGAGCAGGACCAGCATTTAGCCAAGCATTTTTATCTACGATATAATCATCCAACTTATAGTATGCTTGTCTACATAATGTGCGTTTAATGCAAGTTTTAAATTTCTTCTCATTTAGTTGAAGAATATCAAGTGGTATTTTATTATAACATTTTACACAGTACCCCATAAAAGAAGTGTGTACTTTAGACAATCTGAAACGTGGTTGATCTAATTTGTTCCTATTTCTTGTGTTAAAATTATGCCTGTCACTTATCTTACTATAGAGATGTAGATTTTTTCGAACATACATAATGTTTTCATATATATACTGACAAGGTACCGTCATGATATTAATTTTTCACCACTCCCGCACGAAAGAAGTGTCTTTCCTCTACGAAAACAGTGAGGAAAGTTGGTTTTTCCTCACTGTTTAACAGTGAGGAAAGTAATGATCCCGTTCCGAAACTAACCTTGCCTGATTTTTTTATGTTAAGTTTTAAAGATATTTTAAAAAATTAAGAATTATTTTGATTTATTTGTGTCTATTTAATTTATTTACCTATGATGACTGAATACTTTCTTGCTGGGAGTGGTGAAAAGTTTTGTATGCAACATGTGAGCCAGTTCATTTACTATTCGTTTTGTTGAGTCTTTCGCTTACTCAGGATTGAAATTTATAATCACTCGCTGCACTCGTGATTCTATTTCTCAATCCTTCGTTCGCTCAAGACTCAAAATCAAAACTCATAGGAAAAACGAACTTTCCTCACAATCATGTTGGATAAATAACTATTCTTAAACAGTTCCCTAAGAGATTCGCGTCTGCGGAGGTTGTAGATGGCTCTAACAGCCCTCTTTTGCAGAATAAATATAGAATCAATATCTGCGGCCCGTCCCCACAGCAAAATACCGTAAGACATGATGCTGAAAGTAACTAAAATAGGCCAGTCTCGCGGTATCCACGTCTCTTAGTTGGCGGATTTTCCAAACAGCGTAAGCGGCTGAACTTAGCCACCCTGCAAGTGATGTTAAGTGAGGAACCCACTGTAGTTTTGAGTCAAGCGTGATTCCCAGGAAAACCATTTTTTCGACGAATTCTAGTGTCTACTTATTCAGTAAAACGTGACATTCACTACTTCTAACATTTGGTAACGCGAATCTTATGCATTTAGATTTCTTCTCATTTAATACTAAATTATTTACAGTAAACCAATTATGGACCTTTAGCATAGCGTTATTTACGTCGTCAAGCTCCTGTGCGTGTCTGTTAACCTTAAAAATCAGTGATGTGTCATCAGCAAATAACACCATTTGTGGTCGGTTTTTCAGTAAATCGAAATCAGGATAATATAATCGAATCCAGGACCACTCGGCAGTTGCGCTTGCGACCACTAGGCCAGCGACGCAGAAAATAACAATTATATTAATCTTCGTTAAGTGCACAGTGCAGCGAAAAAATACATAACACATCATTGTAAAAAAAACTATCTGTGTATCTATTCTAGTATATTGTATAGTTTTTACTTGCACCAACGACAGCCCCATTTTATGTCCAGGCAAATCACTGTCCATTCCAAGGTTGCCTGGAAGAGATCGCGGAAAGCGATAAGGCCGCCCATTGTATATTTTGTAGTGTTAATTTTGTTTTTTTTGTTATGTGTTTTTGTGGTGTACAATAAAGTATATATAAATAAATATAAATAAATAAATAAAACCCTGTCCGATCCGTGTGGGTGTTGTTAGATATCGTATTAAGAGTCTATTTAGGAGGGAATTTTCGGGGAGAATGGGGAGTTTTACCGGGATATTACTGGGGCGCATTAACTTAGGACCTGTTGAAAATTTGCTAATATTTAATGAATTTGAGGTAGTTTTGGTACTTACCATACATGTGAATTTTAAACAACAATAACTTTTATTTTCAATAATAATAAGATTTTTTGTGCCCCTCAGATCGAACAGGGTTTTTTTTTTACATATTGTATAAAGTCCACACTCCTCGTAATAAACAAATAAAAGTTTGAGGTTTGACAACAGAGGACTCGACTTACCTATAAATAATTTTGGTAAACACCCAAATTCCAAGACTAAGTATATAAAGAGTAATCTAAAAAGAGTTTGTGGAGAAGAAATGGGTAGGTGATTTCGATTCGTAGGTCAGGCAGTGTTATTGAGTTTTCCATCAGGAATTTCTCAGTAGCAGCCCGTAGTCTGGATTTGTGCCCGGTTGATGGCAATAGGCTCGCCCCCTTTTACATGGGACTTAAACATAACTGGCGAAGTGTCGGTGTACTATATGTAGATACACTTCTGCCTACCACTTCGGGGAAACAAGCGCGAGTTATATGATGTTATGAAATAGGTATGTAATAACGAAGAACTTCATATTTAAGCATTTTGAAAACAAAATCCCGTGAACACGATGACCACATAATTATGTTACTGCCCCGGTTCTATAGCGGTCGAGCGCTGCAAGCAGAAATAGTCCTTACGGTGTATAGATGAACTTCTTCGATGGTACCTAAGTTAAATCCGGTCTACAGATTTACCTAACTATTTCTGACTCTGTCTTTCATTAACATTCACTAACTAGGAATGTAAACACCCACTGAATAAACGTTTAGAGCGAACAATTCCTTGTTAACTTAATAAGTCAAAGGTCTGTCTAGGTACATAAATTACTGTGAAACATCATGTGGCTGCAAACTCAAGTAATATTACGTCGAGAGACGGTAGCTATACATTGATAACGTCATCTTTGGTTTTAATTACAAAGTTGTTACTGGTAAGGGCGCGTTTCGTGTCGTGACGACAGATTATCGTGTCGTTTAAAGAGACGTGGCTTGTGTTTTTAAATGGACTTGTTCACAACAGGACGACACGATTAACTGTCGTCCACGACTTTCGTCTACAATCTTCCAACGATAAATTAATCGTCACGACATAGTGTGAACGTGCCCTAAAGGAAATTATTTGTTATAGCATGTACTCATTAGCTGCGGAGTTTAAATAATAATTACTTTTAAACAACTTTTGTAGCTTAATTATAACACAACTTTTTAACCGACTTCATAAAGGAAGACGTTACTCCGCCAATTATTATTGTGAAATTATTTTGATGTCTTGTTTTGTTTGGTACTTACTCCCATATAAATTGAATTAACTTTGCTTGTGTAGTTTTTGAGTTAGCTTCAATTATATAATAGGTATTTTTCCCACTTAGTCTATGTGTATGATGTTATAAGTTCCTGTCACTGTTATTTACATAGCAGGTATTCGAATGGTATTCGAATTTGTGTGGGGTAGTTACCACGACTAAAAAGTGAAAACCAAACACTTTTTACAAAAAAAATTACCGACTTAAAAAAAACACAAAAAATTGCAAAATAACTTAAATTTCGGAAGTTGGTGGCAAAAACCGAAAATACAGAACCAAAGACACCGACTTCCGAAATTAAAGTTATTTTTCATCCCACCATCTCGGAAAGAGTATTTTTAATCTTCAGTATCTGAGTGGAAAAGCCGTTTTTATTCTCTAGAGGATAAAGTAAATTGAATTTAGAACATCGTGTGCACTAAGTTTGTGAATTAAAAAAAACATTAAACCTATTTACTGCTACCTCTATGGTGCCGAATATATCATACAACTTTTTTTTAATTTGTTAAAAACTCAGACTCGGAACCTTCTTGGTGTTCTTTTTTCAATTTGCTTTGTACGCGGTTCTTTACGCGGCATTTTTTCACGTCATTGTTAAACCTTAGGTATATTTAAAACAAGAAACTTGAAAACAAGTGAAAAAACTAAAATGAGTGATTCTAGCGACGAGGAAGTTTGCTTGACGCCAACAGAATTGACTGAAACTGTTAATAATGCGCAAATGAGCTTTCTCCCTCAACAATCACGCGAGAAGTATTTAAAACAGTACGATATGTTCAACACGTGGCGACTAGCAAAAGGAGCCAAAACTTTCTCAGAAAACGTTTTGCTGGCATATTTTATAGAATTATCCGAGAACAAGAAAGCAAGCACTCTATGGAGTACGTATTCGATGCTAAAAGCAACAATAAAGATGAAAAAAGACAAACATATCGATACCTATCCTAAATTAGTGGAATTTTTAAAAAGAGCCTCATCTGGTCATCAACCAAAAAAATCGAAGGTTTTCACAGTATCTGATATTGAAAAGTTTCTTAACGAAGCACCCGATTCCGTATATTTGGCGGCAAAAGTAAGTCAGTTGCACATTCAGTATCTACTTAAGTATATTAATCTCAATTAAATAGTATACTTAGTAGATGTTGATAGGCATAATTATGCGTTCATATCAATTTTATTCATTTATCTACTACAATACTCTTTACGTTACAGGTTGTTTTTATTATTGGAATAAACGGAGCATGTCGAACTAATGAACTAACACAACTTAATGTCAAAAACATTGAGAAACATTCAGATGACTTACTATTAATTAATTTACCTAATACAAAGACAAAAAGAGACCGCAACTTCGTCATTCGCAAGGAATACGTAACGATTGTTGAGAAATATCAAGCCTTACGCCCGCCTAACACTCCAATCAATCGATTTTTTCTACAGTATCGCAATGGAAAGTGTGTTAGACAGCCTATGGGTACTAATAAAATTGGCAGTATCCCACGAGAAATAGCAACATTTCTTGAACTTCCAGAACCCCTGTTGTACACGGGTCATTGTTTCCGACGAACTTCAGCCACACTTTTGGCTGATTCTGGAGCTGATCTGCTGTCCCTTAAGCGCCACGGAGGCTGGAAGTCCAATGCAGTTGTAGAGGGATACATAGAGGATTCCATCCAAAATAAGTCTAAAATATGTGAAGGCATCGTAGGAGCCATTACACTGAAAGAGCCTCAATCGGATCCTTGTACTGGCCCTTCTACATAAAAAATAAGCCGTTATGAAACACCTAACCATCTCCCTCTCTCTCCAACATTCACGCCAAGGGAATCCGATGAATCGGTACAACTATTAAGTATGACAGATAGTTTACCGAAAAACAGTACACAAGTGACTAACACCAATATTACAGTACCAAACAAAAATATTACACTCAATTTAAATAACTGTAGCAACGTTACTTTAAAATTTTCTTAATTATACCTTAGTATTATTTTGTTATAATTTAAAGATTATTCTGTAATACTTACCTGTCATAATGTAGTAATTAATACCTAAACTGAAATAAAAGTGTACCTATCTTGTGATTGTAAACGTTTTTTTTTTTGCATTTAGTCATTTCCTCGCTGAGGTGGAATGAAAAGTTACGTGTTGCACTCGAGTGCAAAGATTTTTCACCTCGTGCTCTTTTGATTCCCTCGCTAACGCTCAGGATTCTAATTTTGAATCACTCGCTGCGCTCGTGATTCAATTTTAGAATCCTTCGCTTGCTCGGTCATCAAAATTGAACACGCGGTTAAAAAGCAACTTTGCACTCTTGTATAACAAATAACTATTGCACTTTTTGTGTTTTCTGTTGAAGTCGCTTAAATATGTTTGAAAAAAAGTTTTTATTTAAAAAGGTCAGCAACTGTTGCCAGTAATTGCAATTTTCATTTAATTCAAAATACCTATTTTATTTCACATAAATCTTATTTATTTATTAAAACTTTATGCACAGGTAAAAAAATACTGTACAAAGCCGGACTTAATGCCTGAGGCATTTTCTAGCAGTCAACCTTAGGGTGGTGCAGAGACAAAACATGGCAGGTGCAACATAAGTGATTGATAACTTGATAATGAATACCTACTAATACATACAACATACATAGATACATACATATAAACCGAATAAACTTTGTCAGGAGAAATAAAGATAGGTAGAGGAGAAAACAAATCTAGCAAATCAGCGCTGCCAAGATTCTGCTCACTTTCACGAATATGTTCACGTGCCTTCAACTTGAAAGATAACCGACTGGTTGCCATCCTGATATTCAGAGGAAGCGCATTCCAAAGAAATACCGCCTGGACAAAGAAAGAAGAGTGAATAAAACCAGCTTTATAATTACGCAACATATTTTCGTAAACGATAAAGACAAATCTGTTTCATTTTGACAGTTCAACAACATTCATTGCGTTATTTACGTTGCTCTGCAGATTTTTTTTTCGAACTTACGGAGCAATGGATTAGCAATCTGTTTAAAAACAATTCAGATTCGGATTGATTTTGCATTACGTAATTAGGGTACAGAGCGGTGAGAAGGACATCGTAGAAGACGATGTTGGTAGAACGAATAATAATATAAATCTTCATGCGCACTTAAGAAACTTCAGAAGCTAGGTGCACGGTTCCGTTTCCGGTGCCGTCAAAAAACTCCATGGTTAGTCTTTTAAGAATATTTACCATTTTCAATATTTTCCTGCCAGCGGCAGTCACTGCATACTATGGATATGTCTATTCTATACTACGCTATAGAGTCATGTTTTGGGGCAACTCCTGTAATAAGGAAATGGTGTCAAATCGCAAAAAAGATGCTATGCCTACGAGCTATTACCGGTATAAAACTAACTGATAGCTGCAAACCTTATATTGTATTGTTAAAAATAATGACTTTACTTTGCTTGTACATATTTGAGACTGCTTTATTTGTTAATAAGAACATGCATCTATTCACAAAAGCATTTGAACATCGCTATAAAATGATTAGAAAAGTATAATGAATTATGCGTTCGACCATCAAAGACCGCCTTGATGCACAAAAGCGTACTTTGCATGATCCCTAAAATAAATAATAAATTGCCAAATGGAATTAAGGACTTAAATATTATTAAATTTAAAAACAAATTAAGACATCTTTTACTGAAAAAATGTTATTATACTATTGATAAATCCCTTAATGATAAATTGTAAATTATTGATATTTATTTAGTTTTGACATTGCATTATTATCTTTAATTCCATTCATTATTTATATGTATAGGTACTCAATTGTTAATGTTTTGCTAGTGGTTTTTTCCGTCTTAAGTTATGTTGTGTTTTACGTTGTAACTTTAATATGTTGACTATTCTTTTTAATATTATGTGAAAGAGTGTACACCTTCAAGGTAGATTTTTGAGGAACGAATTATTTATTATTAATATTTCATGTAAAATGTACTAAAAATCACACTAATAAATGAATATTTGTTTTTTTTTAAAATTTTGAGACTTTAATTCTCATCCACATCATCCGTTTTGATCTGAGCTGTGTAACCACTGTCAAGATCATCAGCGGATATGCGCTGATGAAAAAAAAAATTGTATTGATTTGGACTTTTTTACATATGTCAGTGACATAAATAGTAGTCAACGATGGCTAGATCACTGTATCGTTACGAAGTCAGCGTGGCACACTGTAACACATGCCATCACGGATCTCGATACCTATTGGTCAGATCATCTACCCTTAATAATTGAGTGCGATTTAATATAATCGTGCTAACACTGGTGCAGGAGTTTGTGAAGTTTCTTGCCCATTCTTCTCCATGCGAAAACTACCTTTTGGAACGGGCAACTGGATTCTTTTTGTTTTTTTTTTTTGTAAATTTTGACGTTCAAAAGTTCCTTATCATTTGAAATAAATGATTTGATTTTGACTTTGCAGGAAACTAAAGTACAGAATATTTTTTTATGGCGAGAGCGCGATAAGGTGGAAATAGATAGGTAGGTAGGTAGGTAGGATCTGTGTAACAAAGTTGAGGAATATTCACTATCCTGAGTTGTTTGAGAAGTGTGGAGATAGTATGTTCATGTCACATTGTAGAACACAGGCGTGCTCTAGATCGTATGTATAGCAACATTGTAAATGCTTTGCCAGGGGCTGCTGTGCAGTCCTGGGATGACAAGCAACCCCAAAAGGCAAGACAAGTGGCAGGCTCGAACAAACACGTTCGGGGCGCTTATGGGGAGGCTCGATCTAAGTATCACACGTGGCTGTTCTATAATAAGCCAAAATCTGGTAGAATTTGGGAAGACATACGACGGAGTCAGATAATCTTTAGGGCTTAAATGGTGCCAAAATCACCAGGATCAGATTAAGATGAACATATAAGTGTCAAATCAAGCGTCTAAGAATTTTTCTGAGTTCTGGAAGTCGACCAATAAGCTGAAGGTTGGATCGGGCCGCCTTGTGAGCATAGGGGAATGTGGTTCACCGGAGGACATAGCCCGCATGTTCAAAGATCGATTTATGGTATCATCTCCACTTGGGCCGGCTCAGGGGGTGATCGATGAGGAGACTAGTCGTGATTATGAACCGATCCGTTTCTCTGCCAAGCAGGTAGCTGAGTCAATCAAGTGAATGGCTAAGGTATAGTCTCGTGAAAGGTCGCGACGGTTTCAGCATTGAGCACCTCATGGAGTACATCTGCCTAGGGTGCCGGCACTGTTTTCCAAGTTGGCCACTCATACTTTCCACCAGATATGCTGAAAACAATAGTGGTACCAATCGTCAAAAGTAAGGGGGATGGTCTGACAAGGTGAATTACAGACCAATATTCTTGGCCACTGCATAGTTTGGGTTTCGGCCTGGACTTTTCACCGAGACTGTTCTCCTCTGTCTAAAGCCTCACGGTCCAATACTATAAGGATAGAAGTACTCCGGTGTATGCCTGCTTCCTTGATCTTGTGTCATATGATGTCCTTTGGGATAAGCTCAAGAAGGCAGGTGTACCACCTGAGTGGACGGGTTTGTTCCAGTACTGGTACTCTAACCAGTTTAACCAAGTTCGTTGGGGGACGTTCTATCTGAAGCAAACAGGATGGATTGTGGGGTAAGACAGGAAGGGATCACCTTTTCTTTTTTTTTTTGTCTCGGGGTGGAAAATCCTCATGGATATCCTCCACAAGTCTGTCAGACTCGTACTGACTAAAAACCACCCCGGTGTTCCATCTCACACCTACGCCGGGGGTCGCGGGAACGCAGATACTTCCGCGACCCTCGACTGGTGCGGCCCGCCTCTGCAGGCCACCTCGAAGAAAGGGTTAACCTGACCTAAGATCTTCAACCGGTATGTAAATGAGCTAACCCTTAGTTGATATGTTTGTTTTTTGTACTAACTGGTGGACCAATGTTGCCAAATTAATTAAAAATATATATTTAAATATAATAATAATAAGTTATGACTTTTAGACACCCGCTAAACGACGGTCGCCCGCGCCCAATGTAAATTACCAAAGTAACCTGGTAAAATTACCCATTTAAAAAATATGAGGGGAATTTTTTTCTCTTTTTTCTTGAAAATTTCCACATAAATATACCCTCAGTACAACAACAACACCCTCGCGATGGGTTTTTTTACATGTTGTAATCAAGGAATTAGTAAGTACAACTATAGAACATACTAATTCCATGTCATCTGCTCACTATATTGACGTTCGGTCACCTTTTCTGTCAAACTAATAAAACAAGGAGCCACCCTAAAATAAACTAACAAAACACCAAAATATAATGTCATAAAAATTATGATAATAATAATCCATTCAATGGTTACCCTCTATCTGTCCTGCCCCTTTTAAATATTCAAATTGGAACCTAGAACTTACATTTGAATATTTTGTTTCCAAAAAAGTAGGCTTACCGACTTTTTTCTTAAGAGATGTTTGACTTGCAAATTCCAAATGATTACAGGGGATAACGAAAATAAATGCAATTTAATTTAGTCTGATGTTATACAGGTTGCTTGGTAGAAGGACCGACACATTTTTTTTAAGGAATTGGGAATTGGGGTCATTTTCTAGCATACAATTGTTTTACTTATCATTTTTTATTATGAACTAGCTGACCCGATAGCCATGTCTTGTCCAAACAATACATACAACTTTTTCTTGACCTAAAAACCTTATTCAGACTATAACAAACATTTTAAAATAAAATAAAAATTGCTAAATCGGTTCAGCCGTTCTCAAGTGATGTGCTTACCAACGAACAGCATTTCATGTTTACGAGTATTTAAATAGATTTTATAACATTTATACATTTTTTATTTAATTGAAGTGTTTCATACCTTGACACAATTTAAAGCCTGGTAGCACATAGTCATTTTATAGAACCAATTTAGCACATAAATGTACCATCACGGACACTGGCGGCGGTGGACCACTTTTCAACCGCATTACTAAGGGCATAGTTGAAAAGTGGTTCACCACAAACGTACGCGGTTATACACTGCAGATAACACCAAAAATGTTTGCGTTCTATTACAACCACAAACAAAACAGTTGTGATAAAAAAAAACATACACTTCTCATCAGAAAAATCGAAACACCTTGTTTAGTTTATGTTTTGTAAGGATTATCAGAAAAATGTGTATATTTAGGAATATATGTCAAATGTCGTTTAATAGTGAATAATATGACGTTTGAAAATCTAATGTTAATGTTCTAATCAAATTAAAATTTCATAGGTTTCTTATTTTGTATAACAAGTCATTTTTACCCTGTATGGAGTATGAAGGAAATTGATAAAACAACACAAGTAAATGAAAAAAAAAGCTAAGAAACATTTATTTAATAACTTTTATTCCCTCCTCAAGCTCTTATTACTGCCTCCATCCTGTTGCATTTTGCAGCTGGCTAAGTTTTTCTGGGGCAGGATCTCTTGCACGAACTTGTCTCTTTAATTCATCCCATAAAATGTTCAATCGGTTTCATGTCCAGGCTTCTTGCTGGCCATTCCATAATGGAGATACCGACTTCGGAAACATAATAAATATCGTAAGACGCTCGCGGTGTGAGCCCTAGCATTGTCGTGTATGAATATGAAACAGTTGCCAATAAAATGTGCATAGGGCATCACGCGAGGCTCAAGACACTGTTCGATGTACCGATGACTGTTTAGTGCAGGCAGACGTGGCCCAGACACAAAGACAAGCTCTGTCTTACCGTCGGCGCTGATTCCTCCCCAAACCGTCCACGAACCGCTACCATAGCTGACCTTTTCTTTAATGCAGCATTGTGCAAAGCGTTCTCCATCTCTTCTGTAGACCTTGTACCTTCCGTCCTTACCATACAGCATAATTTTACACTCATCAGAAAAGAGGACTTTGTTCCACTGGAGGTATGACCAATTTAGGTGCAAAGTTAAGGCGCGCTTTTCGATGGTTTGCAGTTAATTTCGGCCCATTTGCTGGCTTGTGCGGTACCAGTCCACGTTCCTTCAACCTTCTTCTAATTGTAGAGTCACTTACAGCCAAACTACGAACAACATGAAGCTGCTGCTGCAGTTGAAAAGCATTAAGACGTCGATTTCGTAAAGAAGTTATTACAATAAATCGATCACCTCGCTCAGAAGTGACCCGATTCCTGCCAGATTCTAAACGGCGCGTGAAAAAACCAGTCTCCCGATAGCGTTTGTAGACTCTATGAACAGACGACAGGCTTAGATGCAATCTTTCAGCCACAACACTGACTTATTCCAGAATCCAGCAATGCCACCACTTGGGCGGCTTCTACAGGCGTAGTATCCATATGTTTTAGAAAAAAACTTTTTCAGACGTCCCAAAGTCACAGTAAACAAATAACGATCAAAAAGTTTTAAGATAAGCGCTAATTTTTAGTTTTCAAAGGTGAAATGTACTCCAACTTAAACACACATTTGTCTCAAAACAGTGAATCAGTTAATTTAAAGGTTTATCCTATCCAAATGAAATTCTAATTTTGAATTTTGAATTTTCGCTTCACTGTAATGGCCAAACTGCCAGCTATACAATCATGTGATTTTTTTCATTGAATGAAAACTCTTTTGTGTTAAATTAGGACACAAACCATAAAAAGTGTTTCGAATTTTCTGATGAGAAGTTTATTATTATCTGAATGGCAGGGATGTCCGCCATTGCTCCCGCTTGGTGGCCTGGTGTGTTTGGCGGTCATGACAGTTCAGTTTCTCGTAGGGAATATGATTTTTTTTTGTGTGTTGATTTTATTTCCGGGAATTTCGAGATTTACTGATGAAAAAATTACATAGATAGGGTGGTTATATTGTGAAAGAATTGAAGAATGAACTTCGAAATAAAAATGCATAAGTATTTTGAAATAAAACCGGCTAAATGCGTGTCGGACCACGCACAATAAAGGGTTTCGTAGTTGGGATGAATTTATCGCAAGAAAAAACTTAACTTTGTAGTTGAAAAACAAGTTCTTCCATATGGAATGTATCGGAGAACATGTTTTTGCAACCGCAAATGTAAGTTGGTTGCTTATTACTCGTTAACCTGTAAAGCCTACTTAGCTGTGATAGTTTTCCTTTTAATTTCGTTTTAAATACTACCGACGTAAATATAAAAGGTCTCACCAAATTTTTAGGGATTATTTTCTTCCGTACGGTTATTGTAGAACAAGTAAAGTTAGGTATAGTAAAGTGGTAAGTATATTTTTTATACAAAAATCATTTACGCCCGAAAGGTTGGATATCGGATTTAAACACAATTAAACCCAAAACACCCGGTTTAATCCCACTTGGGTTTAAAGCCGGTAACCCGGTGGGTGGATTGCGCATCTATACACAAAACTGACGGATTTTTATTTCAAGAAAAATAACTAACTTTGGTGAAAACTTCGTCGCTCCAAAGAAATAACCAATATTTGACAGTTCGCATGACCCCCAATACAGCCAGCGCCATCTGCGTTGAGCTTTACCTGCCATTACCCACCGTGACACTTAAGACATAGGTTCTATTGATGAAAACTAGTAAAAAAAAAATCGGTCCTTTTACCAAACAACCTGTATAGTCCCCATCTTTAATGGAGTCTTTAGCTCTTGCTACAACCCGAGACGTAAGCATATTTGAATTTTAATCTACGTACTTGTGAATTCGATTGGAAAAATACGGGAGACACAAGTGACACTGGATCTGTGTTTGTTTACTTCATCACGAGGCTTTCGAGTGAAACTAAATAGAAAAATGGAATTTAAAATATTGGTAATATTTTCTTTTGTTATTCCTTAACATTTTTGGCATCATTTACGTTTCGTTTCGTTTCGTTTTTGGCGTTTTTTATTTGTTTTTTATATTGACTGCAAGTCAAGTCAAGTCAAATAATTTATTTCAATTAGGCACAAAAATGGCACTTTTGAACGTCAAAATTTACAAAAAAATCATAATAATTGATTCTAGTAAAAATAATGAAAAATGAAGGAATGACTGAAAATATAAGGAAAGTATGTGATAGATGTTTAGGGGCATGAGGAACAGGGTGTAAAGTTCACTCCACCATAGAAAAGGGAGGATCCTCCGACCAGACAAGCAATAGCACGACTGTTGATGTCGGATAGTCTTATATATGTCGTTCGCGCGGTAAACTATAATTGCGCGTTGCAGGATTTGTGTGACGTCATGTCTTTGATGCGTAGTTCGTATGTGGCGGTGTAACCACTGCATCACTCCCCTCCAGAGACCGGAGGTTGATAGTGGGCTGAGTGCCTCCGGACCGGAGGTTGATGTTGCGATGCTTCACAGTGCCAGTGGTGGTTCCAGTGAGTCGGAACCGGGTGCCGCATAGTTCGCGGTGAGTCGGAACTGTCTGCGGTGATTCCCCAGTGAGTCGGGGTGGCGCTGCGTCACGATCCAGTGAGTTTAATGTGGCGCGGGGTTTTGGCTATCTGGCTGGCGTCGTCGGTAGAAAGAGCTCTGCTTGTGAGACTGGCCGACTGTGCCAAGGTGGCAGATGAGGCTGAGGGTGATGACCAGGAATACGCGTTCCCTGCATGTTGGTGGTCAGGATACCCGTTGAAGCCGAGGGTGCTGGCTGTCTGTGTGACTCGCCTCACGAAAGTTTGCGGGAGTGATGATGATGATGACGCCACGCTGAAGTAGTTGCACGAAGGCTGCGTTGACGTTCATACTCGGGGTCACCAATTTAGAGGCATGAGGAACAGGGTGTAAAGTTCACTCAAACAACATAGAAAAGAGAGGATCCTCCGACCAGACGGGTGTTGTGTCTGGCGGGCAACTGCCCGACTGTTGATATCGGATAGTCTTATATAATTATGTCGTTTGCGCGGTAAACTCTGCGCGATGCAGGATTTGTATGACGTCATATCTTTGATGCGTAGTTCGTATGTGGCGTGTAACCGCTACATACGAACATGGTGCTCACATATTTACAAAAAAATTAAAATTATACGATATGCCTAACATTTTAACAAGTAATACTAATAATAAGTCAATGTGTGAGTTCAAGTAATCACGGAATATAAAATCAATGTTATGTACCTGATAATAAGTTTACTGTAACAGAGACTCAACGATCTTACAGTTAAATTGCGTAAGCAGTTTTGTGGGGCAATGTACTAAGCGTTATAAAATTTAAGTAAATAAATCATTAATTCATTCATTCAAAAAATAATATTATGCAACTACTGCTTAAGAATACAAATCCTCTTGCTTTGAAAGGTACATTTTAGTTTCTAAAAATATTTCCGTAGTGTTTTTCTCACAGTGTGAAATGCAATAAAGTATTAGGTATTGAAATATTTTTCAAAAGAAACAAAACACTTTAACCTTATCGAGAGTTTATCTGAACTTTAAAAGAGAATTTTGCCTCTGATTTGTTTTCGGAATTTCTTCTCAGAGGAGACAGTTGGCTAGTTAACACTGACCTAGTGTAGTTTTAAATACATATTATTTTTGACATTTAAAAGTATTTACAGAAATAAATATAATTTATCGTGTAACAATATTTATGCAGATTACAATTTTTTTTATTAACCGACTAGTTTGTGAGTTCTGTGGAGTGTGAAACTGAACTACATAGGTACATTGTTGATGTTAACACAATTTACATAGATTAGCTGACTGCTTCGCAATAAATTTTGAAACTATGAAAGTGCATCAGTACAGTCGACCGCACGTCGTTGGAAATACTTTGATCTTCAGCTGCCCTAGCTTTGTAAGGACGTTCGTTAGAGTAAAAGCTAGCTTAAAAGGTTTTGTTAGTACTAACGTACGGCCTATTGTATTATAAATAGTCCTGAGATTTAAAAGCGCACCGAGGGAACGATACGAAGAGATAACGTTGGTTTGATCCATTGTTGCATCGATATTACTTAACCTTTAGTTATGCAATTAATATGTAAGATATTTAAGGATTCATTCTATAAAAATCGTACACTGTAGAAATACGATTACTTGTAGTTTCCTCGATAGAAAAAAAAAACCAAAGTAATCTCAAAAAAACAAAATAAACCTTAGCTTTAGTACGGCGTAAATACTTCACGGAAGATCATCGGTTTTTAATTTTCAAAAAATACCTAAATTTGCGCGCGAACCGCCCTTTTCCGCTCATCCCATTCATTAGTGTCAGAAGTTCGCTCTTAAGTAATCATATTTTTTTTTTCCAACGTATTGACGAGCAGTTCCTATATCTATGCAAATAAGTGATCATCCGCTAGCCTTTTCCAAATCAAGTTGAAAAAGGCTGAATACCAGTATTTGACATGAAGCGACCGTCTATCTGACATTCACAACCTAGTTACTTGTCAGTCTTTCGGGTTTCTGGCTACCCGTAACGACTGTCAAAACATAGTGACTGAATAACACCCCACTTTGGTAAGAATTTTCGTCAGTCTTTCGGGTTTCTGACGGGTGTTTGCGGGTAAAACACTGTCAAAAATCTATGAATGACGCCCGGGAAATAACAACCGGGATCAAGCAAACATTACTAGGTGCACGTTTTAGTTCAATCAGTCAATTCTAGCCTTCGTCTCAAAATACATTAAAATTTAACATGAAATTCCACCCAATACATTTAGATGCTAGTAAAATCCAATCCTTACAGAAATAGATTTCTTAGTCCAAGAATTGAACCCCTTGATGTGCCGGCCTGGTAACCTACTTAAACTGCTCCAAGGGTAAACTCCTCTGAAAGATTCAAGTACCAGTAAATTGATACTTATTGACAGTGTTTATCAAAGTCAAAGTCAAAGTCAAAGTCAAAGTCAAATAATTTATTTCATTTAGGCACAAAAAAGGCACTTATGAACGTCAACATTTACAGAAAAAAAAATATAATAATTGATTCTAGTCGCCCATTCCAAAAGGTCGTTTTCGTATGGAGAAGAATGGGCAAGAAACTCCACCGTTACTCTTTTAAAATATTTTCACAATATTCTGTATACATTAATTATATAATTATATGTGAAGACGATGCACCTAGAATAAGATTACTATACCACGATAGGTAAAAAGAATGAAAAATGAAGGAATGACATAAATTAATTATGTGATAGATGCATGGTGCTCACATATTTACAAACATTGTAAAATTATACGATATTCTTAACATTTTAACACGTACTACTAATAATAAGTCAGTGTGTGAGTTCTAGTAATCACAGAATATAAAATTAATGTTTAAAAAAAAAATATTATACAATTAAATTGGCAACCAGTTTGATTTTGTCTAGATTCTAAATTGTCCTATGGAGCAGGACCAGCATGTTTCCAAGCATTTTTATCTTGGATATAATCCGATTTATTTCATTTATTAAATCTATATGCACAAGTAAAAAATACTGAACAAAGGTGGACTCAATACTTCAGGCATTAGGACTCTTATAAGTACTTCATCACAGTCTTAGTTTTGTTTGTTGTGTTGTTATTTCTCTGAGAATAGTACGTACTTCAAAATGTGAGTTTGTTGAACAGTAGACTGTTTTAGGTAACATAATCAGCCCATCATCTCCCACTGCTGGGAACAGGCCTCCTCTGTGAGAGGGGTTGCGCCGTAATCTACTACATAAAGTGCACGCCTGGATTTAAAAGCAAAGATGTATGTGGACATGCACAAGGCATGAAAACACTGAATCAATTTGGCAGTTCCAGAGATTCAAAATAAAAAGTGTCCATTTCAGATGATCAGCTAAATAACTATGATTTCTGAAAACATATCAATTCAATTCAATTCAAATCCTTTATTGCACATAATTATGTCTATAAATAAAACAGTGTAATTTCCGATTATTTCAGCTTAAAATAAATTCTATTTCGTTTCCAGACGACCTCTAATGTCAACTACTTTATTAGATTCCATTGTAAAATAAAACGAAATTGGGGACTAGGTATATTAAAATTAAATAAAGTGGAAAAATAATATCGTCGCCGTTTTAATTCAAGCTTTTTTAAATACGGCCTGACTTTTGGAGACATTTACTTATTCATTTAGAAACAGAGTACCTCCAACTGAGCTCTGCTCTGGTGAAAATAGAGAATGCTCATTTAATAGAATAGGAAAGTTCGTAGATACTAATTCGTTACCAATTTTTTAAGAGACTCGTGAAGGAACATTACTTGTCTTTGTCATCTTGTTCTCGTAACTGTAATTATCTATATTCTTCATTTATTTTTGTTGTTTATATATTTAGTAAGTATGTATGTATTTATTTATCTATTATTTAGGATATGTATATATCTGTGTATCTATTCTAGTATATTGTATACTTTTTATTTGCACCAACGACAGCCCCATTTGATTTCCACGCAAATCACTGTCCATTCCAAGGTTGCCTGGAAGAGATCGCGGAAAGTTATAAGGCCGCCCATTGTATATTTTCTAGTGTTTAATTAGTTTTTTGTTATGTATTTTTGTGGTGTACAATAAAGTATATATAAATAAATAAATATATATTTAAATTACTGAGAGGGAAGGTGCATAATGCAGTTATTTTAGTCCAGGTGAGTCTGTGTGTTCCGGACACGTACGTGTGGCGGCGACGGCAGCCTCCACTGCTAGTGGAGCCGCGTGCTCGGACCAACCTTTTAAAAGAGGCGCCGCTGACGCTTGCACTCCGCACGCTCAACCTCATAGCGAGTGAGACGGACCTATTCTGTTGTTCTGTGGGTGAATTCACAAGGAATGCTTTGTTTGTAATTAGTTATAGGTTTATAAGTAACCATTAAGTGAAATATTCATTAAGGCGCATTTACCGCATTGGTTAGCTGTAATGGAAGATGTGTGTATGTTTAAATAAATAAATTAATTAATTAATTATTCTAAGGTAGCCATCTTGTTCTAAACTTCGGGCGACCGAGCTCTGCTGGGGGAAAATACGGAGAAAACGAATTTTCCCAGATATGAGACCTAGCTAGACCGTTTTGTGCACTCCCGTAAATTCTATATTGCAACTTTAATTAAAATCGTTAGTCATTTTCGAGAACGTGATTACAATTATATCGCTTCTTTAATATTATAGGATATTTAATGAGTTTGCAAAAATAAACAACGGTTGTTCCCGGGTTTGCCCTCTTCTTAGGATTTTTTTTTCATTTTAGCCGGGTCAAAAGTATGTTGTGTATTATACCAGAAAATGATCTATCTGTGTGACCAATTTCATCGAGATCTGTTCAGTCGTTTATGGGTGATTATGGAGCAAAAGCAGTGAATGGTAACGGCCCCGACTAACGAGTTGTAGGTCGTGGGTTCGAATCTAGGCAGGCGCTTTAATTTGTGTAATTTATTTAATCACCACTGCTCTCAAAACGGTAAAGGAAAACATCGTGAGGAAACCGGCATGTGCTAGAACCAAAAATTCGAAGACATGTGACATCTACCAACCCGCAGTGGGCCCGCGTGGTGGATTACGGCCCACTCCCTCTTACAGAGAGGAGGGCTGTGTCCCAGTAGTGGGTACGTTATAGGGTGATTATGCGTATGTGTAAGGAGCAAACATACAAACATTTTCACAAACTTTCTCATTCAACAGCATCATCATTACTATCCTGTCCTTAACTCAATTTATTTGGAGTCAGCGTAACATAAAAACGGAGGAGGTTCTCAATTAGGTAGTTTTTTTTTTTTTTTTTGTATGTTTGTTACGCGATTACTCCTCCAATTATGAATTGATTTTAATTATTGATATAAATTTGGTCAAGATAATGATGAGGGGTTTTTCAATTAGTTAAAAATGTTTTCACAAAAAATAAAACCGACTTCCGAAAACACTGCAAATTGAAAAATAACTTTGGTTTCGGAAGTGGGTGTCTTTGGTTTTTTTTTTTGGTTTTTTTTTGGAAGTCGGTTATATTTTTTGTGAAAAAGTTTTTTTTCTCATTAAACATCATCGAATATAGAACTCATTCATAGGTATATCTTTCAATCCAAATACAAACACACATCGAACAATAGGACTAAGACATCTTACAGCTACAATAATATAAAGTTTCCTCAACAAAGGACCATAAATAGTTTCCTTTACCGATAAAATATTAGTTAATACTTCAAGGGTTTCAGGGACCGCCCTAGTCAGGTCAGAGACCTAGGAAATAGGTCAGACTTAGGAGCGTTATGTGATGTGTACCTAGTCGCCATATTGTCGGCGTGTTACAAATTATGATCCTATTGTGGCTCGGGACGTGCGTGAAACATCTGTGGGAATATTCAGTATGATAATATTAGAGGAACTAAAATCCTGCCATGCTGTGCTTTCACTGTGTTAGAAAGCCGGTTTTAGTTATCTGACTGCTAAACCCCGACTTTAAAAAAAAGCTAATCAGTAGGTACCCTGATTGCGTAACACACGATCAATCACAATCTGTTTAATATTGACAGTTCAATAATATTCATTGCGATAATTGCTTTGTCGAGCACACAAATTTTTCGAACTTAAGAAGCAATGGATAGTACCTTCAAAATGATTCAATAAAAAAAAAAAAACTGATATTTTTGTTTTTACTTTCGTTATAAAAATTTCATTTTCATGTTGCTTGAGATCGTCGTCGAAAAACAGTAATTTATAAATAAAGACGTTTTAAAAAGAGTAGAATGCATAAAATACATTGCCATAGTATTGCTTTGAATATCTAAAGTAGTTTTGTAATAGTATAATAATTTTAATTATTTATTATAATCATTATTATTATAAATACATTAACAAATAACGATGATAAAGACTTTATACATAATATCAAACGTAAAGTTTTAACCAAACATGTATATTGCGAAAATACTAGTAGATGTCGAACATACTACGTTTATAACTGTCTCAGTTTACGGTGAAGTTTACAAACAAGGCAGAATAATATTCACGTTGAGCTTAGCATAGCAGAGTAACTTATACTGCTTAATTAACTTAACTTTGAAGATGCATAGTACATATTTATAATTGAAAACTCTCACTTGATCTTCTCATGAATTAACAATTAGTGTTGAGAACAGCGGGGTAATTGTGGAACACACTTACAATGCCTTTCATTTTGTCAGTTAAACAACGATCATGCGTTATTTTACGAATTTTTCAAACTTAAGAATGAATGGTACAGCAATTCCTTCAAATCTTTCGGGTTGTGATTGTATTACGCAATAAGGAACTTTGTATACACTGTTTTTCTTCCCGTGAAAAAACACAACAACAGTGACGACCGTGCCTACACACGGCTAATAAGTCGTGTGTAGGCACGGTCGTCAGTGTTGTATGAATCACTATGTACGAGTAAGCTTGTTGACTGACACGTTTTTTCTCCGGCGCAGATTCCACGTACCGCAAAGACACCGTGCCGTGTACAAAGGGCTTTTAACTGCTGAGTTATCGGTTTACCATTTTTTTTAAATCGTTTGACTGTACGTTTAGCATAATGGTGAAGCGACTAACTTCCCAAAATTCAAAAATTCTAAATTCTAAATATTTTATTTCACATAAACCTACAAGGGCACTTATGAAACGTCAGAAGCTAGGTGCACGGTTCCAATTGGTCGTTTCCTATGGAGAAGAGCCGGCAAGAAACTGCACGGTTACTCTTTTAAAAGTGAATGGTTTTTACAATCTTTTCAAGTCACAGTGTTAATAGGTAAGGGAGGACACTGTAGGCCTATCAACAAGTACCAATTCTGTGTTACGGGGCGCGGTTCGATATCTGCACGAAACAAATATTTTATGGCCTTAATTTTTTTTGTTTATTCTAATTCTCTAGTTATGGAAAAGGTAAGGTTTGCTAAGGTATTTTAATAACAATCTGAAGTTTTTAGATGACTTACCGATGTATCTTCGAAAATCTTATGATAGTTAGGCACACAGAACGGAGGTGCAGCCGACATCTCTCGAATCATTTGACACAGCGTCCTGTAGAAAAGAAAATATAATATTTTAGTTGCCAAAAATATGACAAAATAACGCTAAAAGCTATGGTTACACAAAGATGTAACTGGAACTAGCCGCTTATTAAGCAAACGTAGCAAAAAAAAAAACGATTTCCATTATTTTCATACAAAGCGAGAACTACACGTACGTAGCTTAGCCGTGGGCTGCTGTGAAGAAGCGCCTTTTTAAGTACCTCCTTTATACGCCTCAGTTACTCTTGGACATTAATTTATGAGATTCTCATGTTGCAGTAAACATATTTGCCAGTCAGCAAGATTAGTAGCGTGGTTTAAGCACTGATTCTCGTGAAGGATCTCTTTCTTAATACCAGTTAGTATTCCACCCGGCTTCTGAATTGAGAAATTTGAGTTCAGAACTTATATTTTAATAAAATTAATGAGTCTTATTTATTAATTTTATGATTAGGAGTTCAAAAGGGTTATTCAAAAGTCTACGTGACTCAGCGTTATCATATACCTTATTCTATGTAGTTTTATTTAGACATTATATAAATGTCTTTGTGACTAAGCATTTAAAAGTCCTCGTCATCGTCATTAGCTGCAGCCTGTGTCGACCCATTAGCATAATCAACCGTGATAGTCTAGTGGTGTGACCGTTGGACTGCCTAGTCATAGGTCTCGAGTTCGAACCCTAGGCACCCACCTCTGCTTTTCGGATTCATGTGAGTATTGTACCTATAATAACCACTTGCTTCAATAATGGTGAAGAAAAACATCGTGAGAAAACGCCTAGATATATTTCTCGACGACATGTGAAGCCGCATCGAACGGTTCTGTGCTTCTCGCATCCAGCGGATTCCCAAAACCTTCAATAGTTCATCGGTCCACCTTGTCCGGCCTTCCAACGCCGCGCCTTCCGGTACGCGGTCGCCAATCCAGAACCTTTCGACCCCATCGGTCTGATTCTGTTCTGCGACCAATATGCCCTGCCCACTGCCAATCATGGACATCAGCAATTCTAGAAGCATAGCACAGCGTTGCCATCTCGGAGAGAAATATCTAATGTCTCATTTACCTAAAATTACCCATTTTTTAAATTTATTTTTTTGGTTTGGAAATTTTCAAATAACTTCTCCCGCTCTGGGCGGAGTGGAACGGCGTGTCAGACTCTTACTGACTAAAACCCATTCGTGTGGGCCACAGTATCCCTTTCGGACTTTCCCGCGACAAATTACCCATACCTCAAACCAGAACACAACAACGTTGCTTTGCGGCAGAAATAGTTTTCAAATCATATAGTTTCAATGCTAGTCTATAAATATTTTCTGAGTGACTAATATGAATATTTAATTATAATGCACTTTCCTGAATCAGCCGAACAGAACTTTTCCTAGGAAAACTAATAAAGCCGAAACCCGTGCTAAAGCAAATTCCAGGATATAATCCCGCCGTATTGTTCGTCAAACACAGACGGTTTCGCTCACGATGGAACTGGGTCATACAGTTCATTCACCATTAGATATAAAAATAACTTGTTGTTATTATACCACTTCAAAAAAGGAGGAGTATTTTTTTGGGGTACCATGGGGTGGTACACCGATTTCTCCGTGATTACTGAACCGATTTACGTGTTTTTTTTTCTTCTCATTTGTTAGAAGATGCGGGGTGGTACCATATCGGATAAGTTTTTGAGTTAATTTCAATAACAGTATTCAATCCCTTTGTGGGCTATGACCACCACAGCGTAGGTTCCTGCAAACGTCCAACGGCATCGCGGAACACCCAGGCATTGAGCTCGTGGCTAAGTAGTAATAGCCGCATGGGTCAATCCATCAGGTTTAGCTATGCTTGTCGGGGTTCGTCCGTGGATGGGTAACCATCTTTACATACCGAGACTCCGCCGAGCCTCGGAAAGCACGTTAAGCCGTTGGTCCTGGCTGTCATTTGTGGATCTTTGACAGTGCTTACGGGTCGTCAGAAGCCCGAAAGTTTGACATCCAGTCTTACCAAGGGGTATCGTATCACCCAGTAACTGAGTTGTGGAGGTCAGATAGGCAGTAGCTCTGTGTTAAATACTGGTATTCAGTTGCATCCGGTTAGACTGGAAGCCGACCCCAATATATGTAGTTAGGGAAAGGCTAGGCAGATTGGATTGGTCCATATTGGCTTAGGATGGAGTTGAGTGGAAAAAGGAAAGGGGGCCTCGCTTGCCCCCTTTGCCCAGCAGTGGGACAATACAGGCTGATTATTATTATTAATCCCTTTCGGCCATGTTGATTATTTTTTAATATTCACATTACAAGTAGTGGTACACGAATTTGTGTGGGCTACCACCACACGGGTACCGCAAAACAATAAAATGCAAAAATAGAACTACCTACTATAAAAATAAACACTCCAAAGTTATCAAAATAGAACTCGGTCATACAGTTCATTAGACTATAAACTTCTTAAATAACTTCTTTTCATTGACATAGCAGCATGGGCTCGGATATTGACACTTTATCAGGTCTAAGCTGGCTACACTTTCTATTGAAACTCCGTACCACAACACTAGGCCAGCTCTTGGTCAAGGTGCTCCCACCGACGCGCGTCGTACACTCTGCAGTAGAGAGTGGTGATGCGAAAGTGAGTTTGTTCGTTAGTTACGCTTTCATGCTAAAACGGCAGAACAAATTTGAAAAAAATATTGCACATGAGCAGGCCTTGACCAGGGTTAGGACATAGGCTACTTTTCATCCTTTTTTTTTTTTTTTTTTTGGGTGGGAAATCATCAAATGACGTCTCCCGCTCTGGGTGGAGCGGGAGGGCGTGTCAGACTCTTACTGACTAAAACCCACCCGTGTTCCTTCTCTTGCCTGTGCAATGCCAGGGGGCCACGGTATCCCTTTCGGACTTTCCCGCAACCCCGGCAGGCAATGGTCTCATCGGACCCCTTCATTCGCTGACACTCTTTGAGGCGCGCGTGGAACACAACGCGCCGTCGACCCGGGCTTGGTCCTTACCGGACGGCGAGCTACCCATTGCTCACCGTCCGCAAGCCCGCGCCTACGGTGGCCGGGAATCCGCGATCGATTCCCGACGCCCGGAGCGTCTCCTCCTGCGGCGGCTAGGGGCGTGAGGGCGCGAAATTTGCCTCTCCCTCACGCGCTCCGCCTCCTCCTTCGCAAGCATTACTGCTTCGCAGAAGGAGGTGACGGCCTCCCATGCCCTCTCGCTCCGTACCATGGCCTGGACCAGGGCCGGACGCGAGAGATCCCCGCCACTGATCGCCTCCACGAGGACACGGCGGTGCTCTGCACAAGCAGGGCATACCTCCACCGTATGCTCCATCGTGTCCTCCGGGCGATCCACGCAGTGATGACACCCGGGCGTTTCCTCCCGCCTTATCCGAAACAGGTACCTCCCGAAACAGCTGTGTCCGGTGAGGACCTGCGTCAGGCGGAAGGTGAGGACGCCGTGGCGCCTCTCCAGCCACTCCTCAAAGAGGGGACTTATCGCCGCAATAGTGGCGTGCCCAGCACTGGGTTACGACAATCGCACTCTCCATGACGCCATGAGATCCCGTCGGAGCTCTGTCCGCTGTGCCGCGATTTCTCGCGGCATCGGAGTTAAGCCCCGGCGTTTCGCCTCCCCACGCCACTCCCAAATATGCGCGAGGACTTTTGCCTCCAGATCCCATGGCGGCAATCCGGCAAGGAGGCTCGCCGCCTCACCGGAGACCGTGCGGTATCCCCGGACCAGCCTGGTGGCCATGACCCTCTGGGACGCGTTCAACCGGCGGGCAGGCCTCCGCCTCAACGAATGCGCCCACACCGGTGCCCCGTACAGGGCCATGGACCGCACGATCCCCGCGTATAGCAAAATCAAAATCAAAATCAAAAGTCATTTATTCAAATTAGGCTGAGAATCAGCACTTTTCGAACGTCAAAATTACATAAGACAGTCCCCCAAAACGCCCACCCTTCACCACTTCCTAGTGCCTTTGCTGGGAAGAAGAAGTGGCGCAACAAACTCCCCAGCAGCACAGCTGTCTGTTCAGTCAGGAAAAAAAAATGATTCTATACAATAATTTATAAGATAATTTACATTACGCAAAATAAAATTTAAATTATAAATTAATAGCCATATGACAGCTAGCACACGCCAATATACCAACCAAAAACATCGAGAACTATACTCAAGCAGAAATAAAAATAACTAAACGTAAACAATATCTAAAAAAAAAGAAAATAAAGCCTCCAGGCATAAAGGGCGCGCCCGCTTACATAGAGCTGTAACTAGAAGTTATAATAATATTGATAAACTAGGACCATCGAGGTAAAATAAATAATTGTCGAGGTCGCTAGCTAACCACATATTGTAATACAACTCATTAAAAAAAACATTGTAATGAGTAGATTATGTCAACAATAAATAAAAATAAAATAAATGTACATAAAAAGTAAAATTATAGACTTTTATACAACGTGTAACGGAAAGGGTATATACATACCAAGGACACGGCTTCTTTGGATGATAACAAACGATATTGGAAGGGTTTTTAAAATCTATCTCTACATGTTCGGAAGTTATGATTTTTTTTAATACATTGATACCAGAAACCGAACTTTTCAAATTGAAATAAACACATCACTAGCACTAAGTCAGCTGATCGGTGTCAGCGAACTATTTGTAAGTAAAAATCAACCTCTTACTCCTGGTATTTCTGAATAAACGGTTCCGCATGTTTCTTTTTTTTTACAAAATATTATTAGGTTACTGACTTTTCCTAAACTGAATAAGTTTGCGAACTAGCTACAATACAATTAATTTTATTGGTCTAGGTATCAAAATTTAACGAAATAATATTTGGATACATTACACACATGTTGTTTTTTTACGTAGTTGTCCTTTTGTTGAAGATTACTTTGTAGATCATTATTATCGACATAGTAATCTTCCACCCACCACCCACCTTACCATCGTACCTACAACACAGTAAATATCTAAAACAATATTCCTGTAAATTTCCTAACTTTATTCCTAACCTTTTATTTTAACAAAACCCCACTGCGACCAATTGGAATTGTGAGATATTACAATTACAGTCGCGGCTAAAATCACTTTTTTTACTACTAAATAATGGCTATTTTCATCTGTGGGCTGTTTCAACCTATGGCTTTAATTTATAAAACACAGCTATGTCATTCGAAATGAGAACTTCTATCAAACCGTCATGTTTCAATCTTCGCTTAGTGCTAACATAAACAATGCGGACAAGTTAAAAAGTATGTAATTGATCTTGTTTGAAATAGATAAACCTACCTATTCGCTGTTTACTCGTATGATTGTCAGCACAATACTTTAGGCAAATATGAACTTGAACTATTATGACTATGAGCCCTTATCATAATAATTTTTACACATACGATCCAGGAAATTCGATTCACCTTATTGAATCGATTTGCTTGAAGATTTAGTAACAATTTTTGTCCAACTGAACCCAAAAAATCATTTCTATTCATTTTTTCGCAACTTATGCTTCTCCTAGTACAAATAAAATCACAGAGGGTTCCGTTCATAATTTTTAAAATAAGTAAATTATAATTACGACGAAAATTATTATCAACAAGTTAATAGTTTTTTTTTATTACAAAATAATAGCACGCAACGCATATTTTTTGTCTGTAGGACTAACCGAAAGAATTATCGGAAGTTTCACGGTCGGTGCTGTTTGAGTGTTACCTACATTGGTTTTATTGGTTTAAACCAGTGAACGAAAATAAACTTCGTTCACTAGTTTGAGCACGTGTAGGTAGTTTTTAAACGAAGTCAATAAAAAATGTCGCAAAACGTACGTACCTATCTAACTGTAGAAAGAAAGTAATAAAAGTACTAGGACCGCAAGAAAAACAGGAATTGTTATTGCCGAATTGAAAATAGTTTGCTCACAGAACCCTGATTACGTCGTTATGCACACACTAAGCATCATAATGTGTGTAAACCTAATGGGTTAGGGTCTTAGGGTACGTGAACCAATTGCAGTCCGTGTAGTTTAAATTACTCCTGGTAAATAAAACTTTTAATTCAGACTTCGAACGAGATATCGCGGCCCCATAATTATTATGATCTTTAATGGATTGAAATGAATATTTTTCCGGAGTTGCGGGAATTTCCGGGGTTGCGGGAATGTTCTAACGAGATAACACGGCCCCAGAATGCAAGGGCAACTGAAGGAACAGGAAACACTTCCTTCCGCCCCAACCAGGGTGGGAGCTGAGTCAAAAAAAAAAAGCATTACGTAATTAGTCTGCTCTGGTGTGTTAGATTTACTTAAAAGTTTGACGGAGTTTAGTTTTTGAAATTATTATTAGGATGTAAAATAATCTTGAATTCTTGATCAATATTTTTGAATAGTAGTGAACACTAATAGGACAGCTACCCCATAGGTATCTAAATTTAACGAAATAATATTTAGGTACCAGAATAGCAGGGAATAGGAGCTTTATTTAGCAAATTTCGGTAATGCTTTGCTCGTCAGTCGACGTCTTTTCCGCCGCATCTCCGTCTGGTGCACTCGTTTCTATCCCTGTGACCGGTCGTAAATTATTAAAACTTCCTGAGGAATGAATTAGACGATGTCCTCACAGTGCTACCAGTGTTGAGTTATGTTAATCTTGTGATGGATAATAATTTAATTTTTCAAAACGACGCGACCGGACGGTGCCCCGGCACACTGCTCGAGATGTGATGTGCGCCATTATTTAGATGCGCGCTTTTCCCAGTGGGTTGAGCGTGGTAGTAGAAGCGTGGCTTGGCCTCCGCGAATCCCAGACCTAACCCCGTTAGACTTTTTTTTGTGCAAGTGTACGTAGTGCAGTGTGATACAATGGACCTAATGAAAGTGCGGATTGAGGCCGCTTTCAGGACCATAACACACACACACACATGCTACACACATGCTACGCAATGTTCAGGTGTCCATGAACAAGCGAGCGGCCTTGTGCGATACAATACCAAGGTCACCACATCTTTAAAAATGTAAGTCAATTTACTAAATTAAGCAAAGCTTTAAGATTTTACTGTTTACTCGGTAATAAGAGATGAAACTATGTAGGTAGTTAACCTACCTAAACTTTGTTTCGATTTTTTACGTAAGTTTTGTTACCTGTTTTTACGTGCACCCAATTTCTGGCTCTGTAAATCAATAATTACGCGTTAATTTTTACATCACGGTAAAGTAGGTATGGTTTATTGCGCGCGCGCGCCATTTTCTTGGAAGCGCGGCGGCGACATGTTTTATTTTGTCAGTTCACGCCGACAAAGAACACCGCCTGCGGGGTAGGCTACTACGGTACTAGGCGCGCAGAATTACGGAAGAGATTTATCCTGATATTGGCAAGTAACGTGGAAAGTTATTGACCTACGTAGTGCGGTGACACGTTTGTTATGATTTGAATTTAAAAAACATATGAAACCGAAAATTTGGTATCAATTCATAGAGTACATTATTTTGAGTTGAAACTATGTATAGTGATTCTATAACAGCTGTTATCTTTAGTGCTTAAGGATAGCTATAGGGTTTCTGTTACACCCTGTATAAACTCATAAAACCTGTCAGTAGGTAAACTAATTCTGGAGAAAGAACATTTAAACATTGTCTTGAGTTAATCACAGCGACCAACTATTCTTATCATTTAAGTAGTCGTTGATAGAATAGTATGCCTTTGAACAAAGGTTTAGCCTCCGGCAAGAGGCGTTTGGACCCCCTAGATTGGGCAGGAGCCGCTTCAAGGCAGCCCCGGCCCGGTCCAGTCTGGGAGCCAAACGTCGGAAATGCTCCACGAAGTTCCACCGACTGTCGAGGACGAGTCCCAAGTACTTCATCGTCGACTCAACGCCGATGTGAACCCCTCCTACCGTTATTTGGGAACCCGACGGTGGCGCATTCCGAGGACCATGAAAACACATGGCCTCGGACTTGTGCAAGGCCACCTCGAGTCCCAACTGCCGGATTCTGGCCACGATTGTCGCAACCCCGTGTGTCGCTACTTTTCATCCTGGGTCGCCGACGAAGTCGCGAGCAACAGCTAGTACTAAATAAAACGTATGCGGTCGGGGATCCTTGTCAAGATCGAAGATACTCGCACGCACACACACACATAATAGAAAGAGACAGAGAGATAGAGACAGAAAAAGAAACAAAAATTGGTTTATTTGAAAATTTCCAAATTCAATTTTCTATTGCATTCATGTGTACATTTAGTTGTTACAATTTAAGTAAGTTCCAACATGAAACCCGGTTAGGGCACGGCAACATTATAATAATAATAATTTTAACATAATAATAATATTTTTTTACATAATAATAATAATTTTAACATAATAATAATACATTAAAAATAATAATTTTAATATTTTAATATGATAACATTTTTTACATCCTAATAATTATTTTATTTTAGAGTAGGTATGTGTGCGTTTTATATGTATATAATTATTTATCTAGCTATCATACTAAATATTTTGTTCTAGGTATTCTGCGACCGAGTAAAAGCATTTTTGTGTTAGATATTCTTTTACTTTCCTGTTAAATTTATTGACTTTGGTTTTTTCTTTTATTTGTTCCGGTAATTTGTTGAAAAATTTTATTGCCATGTAATATGGGCTATGATAAAGCATTTTGATCCGAGAGGGTGGGAGATGTAATTTATTTTTATGGCGTGTGTTTATGTTATCGATATCATTTGTTTTTGGAAAAATGTTGCTATTTTTAAATACAAATGAGCAAAGGTCATGTATATATATATAGAAGGTAAAGTTAGGAGTTTTAATTTAACAAAATATGGCTTACAGCTTTGGGTGTTGTCAATATGGGCCAGTATTTTAACACATTTTTTTTGGATTATAAATATTTCACTTGCGTTGACGCTGTTTCCCCATAACATCACTCCATACCTTAGCCACGAGTTTGCGTAGGCGTAGTATGCCGATAGTGCTGTTTTTGTATTTGTGCTGTACTTAATTTGAAACAAGGCGTAGGTAAATTGAGATAATTTAGATTTAACTGTTTCTATGTGCTTTTTCCAATTGAGGTGTGTGTCTATGTTTATACCGAGTAAGTTAAATGTAGTTACGGAATCTATAGGCGTGTCATTAAAAAACATTTTAGTTTTATTATAGTTAATTTCTAAATTGTGATCTTGTAGCCATAGTGTTATTGTCTGAAGAGTATTTTGTAAGATTGTATTTGGGTCGCAATTTTTGTCACATTTCACAAGTATGGAGATATCATCGGCAAATAGTCCTGGTAATGTAGTTTGTTTATTTAGAATTTTTGGGATGTGATTTATATATATTAAGAATAGTAAGCAGCCTAGAACGCTGCCTTGAGGGATGGAGCATGTGAGATTTCTCATCTGGGATCGGACTGTTATTGTCTCCCTATTTTTAATATTGTGGTCTTCAACCTAAACTATTTCGTTTTCTCTCGCTTAGATATGATTTAAACCATTTGTAAGCAAGGCCACGTATGCCTGAACCGTAAAGTTTTGTTAATAATATGCTATATGCTACTTTATCATAGGCTTTTGACTTTTGTCATAGAAACACGTGCTTACGAAAAGATAACAGCGTGATAACGCTTTTTCCTTACGTGACGATTTCTACCAGTCAACTCCTACCACTAGCCACGTTGAGGAATTTTGATCTAATAAAATATTCAAGTTAATAAGGGTCAATACGAATATTCTCTCGATATTGGAAATTGACGTCACTTACTGATATCAATCGTTAACCTTAATTAACCAGCATACCTTTGCATGACAGTTACATTATATTTAAATGGCAGCTTTCCAATATTTACGTATTTAAGTCAAGCTTGTCCTTCCAGGAGTAGGACACCGCAGGCTGGAGTAAAAACAAAAACCTTTTTATTTACACTCGAACAGTATTAATTCTGTAAACAACAGAATTGTCAGTCAGTTGGCAAAATAAAATAATGTTTTGACTATTTTCTAAAAGACTAGTCGTTTAGTTCAAAGACAAAATATTCTCCAAAACACCAATAATATTTCATCAAACGTGACCCTCCTACGCTTTTACTACGGCGTAGCTGATGTAGCACCTACGCGTGCTACGACGTAGCAGAGAATCCCGTAGCCTTTTGAGTCGCGCTGGGAAGCACGTAGGCTTGGTTATTTTCATACTTTACTACGCAATAAAAGGTCAGATTTATTGCCCCTTTTCTATTTTAAAACGATTTAAAATTTAGGGTTTTCATTATGTGCAATGCTTATTTATTTTTACCTATTGAGAAGTTCTATCTTGTTTTGAAATGAACTATGGAAGTATAGCTCACAACGGTAAAAATACGTTTATATAAAAGAAGTAAAGAGGTAAACATTATATTTTATTAAAAATATAAAATACTTTCATAGCACGGCACGCCAGCATCAACGATATCATTCGTCGAGCCTTTGTCACCGCCGGCATACCAGCGGTATTAGAACCAAACAGCTTGGTACGTGACGATAGGAAAGGACCAGACGGCATGATTTTGTTGCCTTGGAAGGTGGATAGGCCTCTGGTGTGGGACGCAACCTGTGTAGACACCCTTGCGAAAATACTGTAACCTTACGGCTCAATTTTTTAAGGAAATATCTCGCCAACTGGTCGACACTTCACGAGAACAGACGGCTGGCTCGTTTTTTAGCCAAAGAATTAGCATTGCCATTCAACGTGGCAATGCAGCCAGTCTTCTGGGGACGTGTCCGGATGACAGCGATGTGGACGAGTACTTCGACACCTTATGTTTTTGTATTTATTTGTATAGTTAGTCATTTAATTTAGTGTTAGTTTGTATAAAATGTTGGCCATCTATGGTTATAATAAAATGTAAGTAATATATTTTGTCCTCAATAGTTAAAATACCTCTAGAGATCAACTTTTCCAAGAAAATATCAAACAACAAACTATATCCCATTTTCCGCCCAGTTGCAAACAATATCTATTTATCCGATACTCAAACAAACCGCGATAGATCTAGAAGAAAACTAGGACATCAATTCATTGACCTTTTACATTCTTACTATAATATTATATTAAGCGAAACTTTGTGAGAATGGATGGATGGATGTTTGTTACTCTTTCACGCAAAAATTACCAGTGTGCCTAATTTCATCCAAATATGAAATTTGGCTCACAGGTAGTGTTTAATACGGGATTGAGACTTATGCGCGAAGCACTGCTAGTAATCTTTATAAAAATAACTAGTGATCTGTCCTTGCTTCACAAGTGCAATGTACTGATGCTGCGACCTGTCAAAACATTGAGATTTATGCGCTTTATGCAAGTAAAATATTAATGTCTTTTTATAATAAATGCTATAAATTATTGTGAAAACTGCATCGAAAACCACTGCGTTATTTATAAGAATGAAGCGGTCACACAGGCACAAGACCTTATTGCTACGCAATAAGTGGCCTTGTGTAGTTATAGACCGCTTAATAGCCAAGCCATAGACCCTCAAATGAAAATAGACCACTATTGTGGCCACTTACTGTTTGTATTACACTTACTCTGCAAACAGGAACTGGCAACAAGAGTGGACTATTCTTGTGATGTCCGTCATTGTTACATCCTTTTTGAATTTCATATCTAGGTAGTTTTACTGTAGCACCTAATATGCCTCTATTTCAGATGTCAGATATTAGGAAATATTATTATTATTTTTTTTTTTTTTTTAGATGTCAGATGTCAGGTATTGAACACTTAACATTCTGGGCTACATGCTACTTACCCACACAAAACACACAAACATCTACAGATCTAATTACTGGAGATCTATTTCTGCCAACAAGCAGAGTTCTGAGCTCCAGGTTCTAGGGTGCCGTTTGAAAATTTTAGACACACAAGACATTATTATTAACATTGTGCTCATGGCTGTGAGGTATCGGAAAACCCCTTGTCTCGGAGGCGATAAACGCTTTTAATCAAAATTTCAACCAGCACCCTTATTGCGTAACAAACTTTCAATCACAATCTGAATGATTTTGAAGGATAATCCATTGCTTTATATGTTCGAAAAAATTGTCTGCCCAACAATGTAAATAACGCAATGAATGTTGTTGAACTGTCAAAATGAAAGCCATTGCTACTGTAAGTGTGTAACGCAACACCCCGCTGTTTGTCAAGTTAGGAGTACCAAAAAAGAAGCATGATTAGCTGGTTTGTGCTGGTTTGTGGTTTGTTAGCTGTATTATATTTCTTCTAATAAAAAGGTAACGCAATGGTTAAAAGAAAAATGATTTTACAATCTCAATAAATACATGTCTGATTGAGGAGAAGGAAACTGAAGTAAATATTGGTGTAAACCTTTAATTAATTAATGTTAAAATTTCAGTGAAATTATAATAGTTATGACATTATTAATTATAATTTACAAATTTATTTATTTAGTCTTATTCTTCTCATTACATTACTTACATAATTATAAACTTTATCTCTTGAACTGACATATTATGTGTAACTTTGACATCAATTAATTAAATTTGTTCTATGAAAATTTTAATGCATGCATCTTATTTGTAGTTGCTGTATTTTTTATAAATTTAATTACCATTGTGTAGGACACAATTAAATATTTGCGCACCATAAGTAATAGTAGAACGTAAAAGGTCCATTATAGTTTTAAGATCGTACAGTGTAAACCTACATTCTCGCAAATAAATTTGAAATTTGATTTGATCTAGTAATATTTTTCATTTATGTTCAAGATCCCAGTTAGTTTCCGGATATTTGTAATTTTGACCAAAAAACTACTTGAAACAACGTTTGACAAAGCTTTTTAATTTAAAGTTTATATTTCACGACAGAGCTCCAGAGGGGGCACAGAGTGGTTATGACAATCAGTAGGTGGACCGACGACGCTAAAATATCTTTGGAAAAAATCACTAAATAATATGAACAGTAATTGTATAAAATGTATTGACTTTGTATCGTCTTCTATCAGTCACTTATAACATCGTCATAATCACTTATAACGTCACTGTTTCTAAGTATTACACTTTTATTCTTACTCTTTCATTTTTATTTTCTATTTTTTTTATTACAGCTTACAAGATAGTTAAATTATTTTTCTAGCACTCGTCGAGTTTCATTGTCTCAGCGCTTTCCTGGTTTAGATTTGTTTTGAAAGAAAACTATTACTTTCCTGGGCAACATAAATGTAAACAGAGTAACGAGTATTCAATTTCCTCTCCCATAGAAATTGAAAATGGAAACCAAGGTTTAAAAGATCAACATGTTTTGAACAAAACCATGAAGAATGTAGTTCTTGCGTAAGGAGTATAGTAACGAAATAGTCACGTAACGAAAAAGCGATATGCCCCTTCCATGCGACGAAAGACGATGATGACGAAAGTTTGAATTCGGTCAAAATGAAAATCCAAGATGGCGGCTGCAAAAATTTCTTTTGTCATGGTTGATAGTGAGATCAAAATGTAAATCCAAGATGGTCGCTGCGAAAATTTTGCTTTTGTTTTAAATTATAATCAGAAGGAACTTCTGTTCTGGCGGGGTCCCCCGACCGCACACGTTTTTTTTTTTACTTTTGTTATTTTTTACCGCTAGTTTTCTGTTTCATCATCATCATCATCATCAGCCTATAACGTTCCCACTGCAGGGACACGGCCTCCTCTCAATGAGAGGGAGTGGGCTGTACCACGCGGGCCCAGTGTGGGTTGGTAGATGTCACATGTCTTTGATTTTTTGGTTCTAGGACATGCCGGTTTCCTCACGATGTTTTCCTTCGCCGTTTTGAGAGCAGTGGTGATGAATTAAATTACACAAAGTAATGCGCCTGTCTGGGTTCGAACCCACGACTTACTGTTCGTAAGTCGGGGCCGCCACCACTGAGCCACCGCTGCTCTCTCTGCTTTCTGTTTAGCAACAGGTAAAATAAATTATTATTTCGTAAACGCAATTTGTTTCACTCTTCATTTAAAATTCCATTATTTTGTAAGCCTTGTGGATCAAGCAATCTCTTTGGATCTCGTGATGTTTTCTGAAGATAGGTAAAGTGATCCGTATTTGTTTGCATTGATATAAGATGGCTGGTGTAATTCACTAAAGAAATCATACTAAATTATTGATACATAATCTTCATGTTAGATAAAAAATCTCAATTTATTAGGAACTTCTCAGAGTCCAGTGTTGACCTTGCTATCAAACTTGATGCCTGGCTACTATTGGAACGAAGTTCTTTAAAGCGGCTTGCGGTAGGAGTTGAGTAGTAGAAATCGTCACGCAAAATAGCGTTCATACTTATATGCTGCTATTCTTTTTTAAACTAATGGGGATTTGCAGACTTTCTGATCCACATAATATCCCCATCAATGGGGATTTGTGGACAAGAGTTCACAAATCCCCATCGGTTTAAAAATAATGTTCAAGCAACATATCTAATAGATATGAATCACGAATTCTTTATATCTTACGGAGGTGAGGACTCATTGATTATTTTTATAATCAAACAAATTAAATTATAAAAAGCCTATAGAAAAGTGTAAAATATTTCTGTCTGTATATAAATAGGTATTATGAGCGTCTTAAAACCTACGTATTTGGATGTCTCACTGAGTGAATGTAATAGATTTTTTGTCAAAAAGTTAATTAGTAGTTTTTTGTCAATTAGTGGAATAACCCCCACATTGGTGTCGTTTTCGTACTTTTCGAGGGTGCTAAACCTGATAGTAGTACTACTAAGGTTGAAATTTTGCTCCACATTTTCAGTCTAAAGATACTCATATGTCAGATTTTAAGCAATAATTAGCAGTGTTACGATAAAATATGTGTTTATTTTGACACCTATGCAGATATCTACACGAATAATATAAAGATATATAATTGTTTGTTTATGTTCTACAAAAATTCATTCACAGATAGAAAGCTAGTCAAGCAAAGCCAACCTATTGCTGAGTGTCATATGATGTTTAAGGTTTATAAAAACACGCTCACGGAGTCACAGGCAGAAACTAGTAGATAATAAGGATACTTTCCAATCATCATAATCATCATTTCAGCCGAAAGACGTCCACTGCTGGACTGTGCCTCCCGCATCCAGCGGATTCCATAAAAGTACGAAATGAAGAGATCCGCAGAAGAACCAAGATAAACGACATAGCCCAAAGAATTGCCAAATTTTTCAATACTAACAGCAATTGCAATTTAATTTTTGTTTTATAGTCGGCTGTACAGCCTCGCTGCCCTGAGTAGTTTTAACTAAAAAGTTTTTAATTAGGTACTTACTCATAATGCGGGTTGGTTGGGAACGAAGGCGTCAACTTGAGTACTGCGCGGAATGCCAAGACATCGTTGGTACTGTTTTGTCCGAGGTGATCTGTTGACAAAGGAATAATTAATTCGTTTAGTTTTTTAAAGGGTTCAAAATAAAAAGTTTGTTCAGGTTATACACTGAATTTGTGTTCCGAGTTCTAATGTTCAAGATTAACTTGCAATCCTTCTTAAAATTTATAAAATACATACTTAAGTGTATCAATTTGGTTATCCCTCATGAAGAAACGGAGCTACCGATCGACTTTTGAGATAAGTAATGGGCAGGAGAGTGCAGTAGGCTTTTTATATTGGACATATCCTTCAAACGGGAGCGAAGCGAACAAAAGCTAGTTATTACATAAAAATTATATCGTTAAACTTTTGCTGGTTCTTTCATAAAGTAACAAATTGTGTTTCACTGCAGTTCGGTTAAAATCTGGGATAAACAATCGAAGTATACTATTCTAGTTTCAAACAGTGATCAAACTATACATGTTCTCCTCGACTTCGGCTAAGCGGTTAACTTAACCATCTCCTTGCTTCCCATAACTTGGATCAACTCGTATTACAAGCATATTGGTTAGTTAGCGAGGTTACAGGAGTAGATAAATAGATTAAATACTCTTTATTATACTGTGGAGTTACTTGCCATTTACCTATATTCAGGGCACTTTATTTGTACATTAATCCGTATTATGCAGTGACTGTTTTATAAATTACTAAGCTAGACTTAAAATGATCGAACGTTGACGCGATAACGCCATCTTGTTTATTTATGTATGTAGATTTCTTTCACGTCAAAGCTGGGTGGATGAATATTTGGTTTTGTCTCATAATTATTTAGTAGATCTTCAAGATCATTCTTATGTTAGGCCTTGGAGTTTATTTTTGTAACTTAAATACTAGCGATGCGCGATGGCGAGAGGATTTATTCGATTGTTCGAACATCTCGATGGTTCTCGATTGTTTCGACTTGGACTCGGGTCTGACTCGGTTTGTTATTGTGACTGGCGCATGGCGCGTTCATTCGCGAGTTGTTCCTTGATGGTTTAGAGTTGTAGTTTCTTGACTTGCGTTGTGATCGAATCCAAACGAATTCTTTCAACAGGAGCAATCGAAAATAATCAATACCGCGACGGGAATAAAATGTACGTAGTTAACTTACGTAGGAATACTTAGATAGATGGAATCATGAAAATAAATAAAACATATTGAGGGTTCTTAATGAATCTGTTTTTTTTTATTAATTAGTTAATTTAATTTTTAATAATCGTTCACAAGTTACGCGCGGCTCGCTCGACCCGAGTCTGGCACGCTCTCACCTCTAACTAACATGCACCTCGGCTCGATGCATGCAATCGACTGACTCCGCCCCCCGGTGACCGAGCGAGACTAGAGTCTGGCACGCTCTCGCCTCTAACTAACATGCACCTCGGCTCAATGCATGCAATCGACCGACCCCGCCCCCCGGTGACATAGCGAGACTTGAGTCTGGCACGCTCTCGCCTCTAACTATCATGCACCTCCGCTCAATGCATGCAATCGACTGACTCCGCCCCCCGGTGACATAGCGAGACTCGAGTCTGGCACGCTCTCGCCTCTAACTAACATGTACCTCGGCACGATGCATGCAATCGACTGACCCCGCCCCCCGGTGACCGAGTGAGACTCGGTGAGTGAGAGTGAGTGGTTCAAACAATCGAAAACTAGCGTTCGATTCCGTTGACTCGAAACAATCGAGAAACATCTCGATTGTTTTGTAGAAGGGCGAGTCGATGGTTTATTTTAACGACTCCGATTCTTTCGTTTGTTAAAACATCTTGGAATCGCCCATCGCTATTAAATTCCCATTCATCAATTTCAAATTGTCGTGAGAGAGCATTAGCAAAGCAGGTTCCACTGGGCTTAAAATTGAATCCATCAATCATCTCATTACTATGTCTACCTTTACGTTACATTGGCTATTACAGTGTGCTATTTTTTACCTATTTTTTATCAAGCATGATCACACTAAATCAGAACACGGTTTTCACTTTAGATACCTATTCAAAATCGTTCGTCTCGTTGGTCTAGTGGTCGCAAGCACTACTGCTGAGAATGAGGTCCTGAGTCGGGTTGGGAATCAAGTCGAGCAAAGTGTTTGCCATCAGGAATTTCTTAGTAGCAGCCCAGAGTCTCGCCGGGTATCACATGGGACTTGAACATAGCTGGCAAAATGTTGAGTGTACCTAAGCCATTGGGGAGTACAGGTTATGTTATGCTACGAGTATACTGTGTTATTTAAAAAAAAATGAAACCGTGTACACCATAGCCTCTATTTCAAACATTACTTACCAGCATGAGTAATAGCAGCAGTACTGGGGTCATATATCTCGTCATCCACAGCCACCACGGCATACTCTCCATTAGTGAGGAGCCCTCGACGTTGGAGCACCTTCACGAAGTCCACCAGGGCTATGTGCTCACCCAGGAACACGTAAACTGTGGACAAAGATTTATTTAATAACTAGTAACTAACATCTGCTTCGCATGTTTTTTGCGACTAAACAAAACATGTACATTTCATTGGTGTATCTAAATGAAATATTAGTGAACTATACACATAAACCTTCCGGAATAAATTCTCCAAATGACTTTGAAAACCGCATCTCGGTCACACAGACAGACATGAATGCGACTTTAATTTATAATATTCAAATTCATTTATTTCGTGATTCAAATTCACATAATTCGTGATTCAAATTCATTTATTTCGTGAAAACAGGGTACATACCAGAAGGTGTTATAATACATAAGATACGAGCTGTGTCCCGCCAACAGGCATACAAAACAAAATACAAAATATTAAAGGTTTTTTTTTTAAACAAATACATTTTATGAAATCAAAATTCGGTACAATCAAAACTGTCAAATTAAATAAAGTAAAAAGAACTCAAACATACAAAAAAAAGTCACTAATTTATTAATACAACAATAATCAAAATTAACAAAATTATTTAGTACTAGCGGCGCCCCGCGGTTTCACCCGCATAAGTTTCGATCCCGTGGGAATATCGGGATAAAAAGTATCCTATGTGTTAATCCAGGTTATAAACTATCTGTGTGCCAAATTTTATTGAAATCCATTCGGCAGTTTTAGCGTGAAGAAGAGACAAACATACACACTCACAAACTTTCGCCTTTATAATATTATAGTGAGATGGATGTCACACGTATTATATTTTAAATTTTACATTTAAATATTCGTTACCAGAATAATACACCTTGTTGCTTAACAATTTGAACAGATTTCTTTTAAATTCGTTAATGTTAATACTTGAGATAATTTGTCCTGGTAACTTATTATAAAGTTTTTGAGCTATTGCTTAAAAGCTGTTGCAATGAAATTTTGTTTTTGTTGCTAACACCTGCAACTTTTTTGAGCGCCGCTTACTTTCTACAAATCTATATAAATTCATGTTGTGTTTTATAAAAATACAGGCTTCATACTCGTATATATAGAGTGACGGAGTGACCACATTTTCATAAGCTAAAAATATTATAAAGTTAATATTTTTAGCTTATGAAAATGTGGCTTGCATGATTCTTTTTGTTTTATTTAACAAATCGCTCGGATACATTTTTTCTGCGCTATAAGTACTTCTTGAACCTTAGGGGCATTTCCCCAGAATATGAGGCCATACCGCAGAGCTGAGGCGACATAGGTAACCATGATAAGCTCCGAGTAAGGCGGTCTTATTCGCAATTTTACCCAGCATATAAAGAGCATATGAAAATCTACTAGCTTTCCACAAACACTTTCAATTTGAGTCCTCCATGTCATGTCATTGTCAATTATGTACTCCAAGAAATTTTGTAACACTAGCTTCAAGTATCTCATTCCCTCTATAGTTTATTTAAAACTGTGATTGTTCTCTGTCTAATTTTAAAGTTCATAACTTTAGATTTGGTTAGATTTATTTTAAGGTTATTAGCATTTAAGCAGTCAATAAAATAGGAATAAGGCTATTATTTACATGCTCTTTTATTTCTTTTATAGTGCTATCATAAATAGCAGTGCTGTCGTCAGAAAAAAGTGACATTTGATGTTCGACTACTTGGGGAAAGTCATTAATATAGCAAATAAAAAGTAAGAGTCCTAACACAGAACCCTGCGGCACACCACATGACACTATTCTAGAGCTAGAGGAGTAAACTAAATCAGTTTTGGTATTTATATTTACTTTATTAATTTGTGTAATTATTTGACTTCTATTCTCCAATTCACTGTGAATCTGTCATTTTGTCTATTCTTCCGTCGACAAAACCCGTTTCTATTAGAAGGAACCCACCTACATCAAATAACAATTCACCCTGTATAGTTGATGCTTGGTACCTACCTACCCTATTAAATAAAGCATCTGTACTTACGAAAATAAAATCTTATTTGAGAGGAAGAAGAACATCTCGTAAGGTACACAATATTAACAAAAGAAAACAGTCGTACCTAATTCGATAGTCTGAAACCATTTTTCAGACTATCTAAAGTAAGTACATCTTTTATGGGGTACTGTGTTAAATGTTACAACAGAATACCTTGTGATATATTAGAATTAAATGAAAGAAAATTTAAAAATCATATAAAAAGTACACTTTGTAAACAAGCATATTACAAATTAGAGGATTATATCCAAGATAAAAATGCTTGGAAACATGCTGGTCCTGCTCCATAGGACAATTCAGAATCTAGACAAAATCGAACTGGTTGCTAATTTAATTGTATAATTATTTATTTTTTATTTTTTATTAAACATTTTTTTTTTTTTTGTGATTACTTGAACTCACACACTGACTTATTATTGTTAGTATTACTTATTATAATTTTGGAAATATAGTATAATATTACAGTGTTTGTAAGTATGTGAGTACCATGCATCTATCACATAATTATGTCATTCCTTCATTTTTCATTATTTTTACCTATCGTGGTATAGTAATCTTATTCTAGGTGCATTGTCTTCACATATAATTATATAATAAGTGTATACAAGATATAATGATTTTTTTAAAAGAGTAACGGTAGTTTCTTGCCCATTCTTCTCCATACGAAAACTACCTTTTGGAATGGGCGACTAGAATCAGTTTTATTATTTTTTGTAATGTTTGACGTTCAAAAGTGCATTATTTGTGCCTAATTGAAATAAATTATTTGACTTTGACTTTGACTTCGATAACCTTAACTTTATGAGTTTTGGGCTATGCTATTTTCTATCTCTGAGTAGAAACGTCGGAACAACCACAGAAGACTGTAAAGTCTAGAAATATTATTATTTTCAGCTTGACTTTCAGTAAGTATAATCGTTTTCAGAGTAAACAAATTATCAACAACATAATTATGGTTCCTATGTTTACACTGATACAATTTGAGTGTAAAAACGTAAAATACACAAACACCAACGTCAAATTAGATTACGAGGAAAATACTTAACAAAAGATGTCTTCACAACTGAGCAATTACCTACCCACCTCGGGCGTAACGTTACATAAACTCGATTTATTCCACAACGCCTTCAAATGAATAAGTGCCATCCTCTGTTCGTTTAAAAATAGTCAAGCTTTTATATTTTTTTATAAGTGGTACTTTAGAAAAAACATGTGAATTGATTTTCCTTTTCTCTCGCTGTTTTCCTAATCGTAAGAGCTTTTAAGAGTAAACTTATGCTAGATAAAAGGGGGAAAAGTGTCCATTTCTGTCACTATACTGTTTGCGGTGTAGCATGGTGCAGGTGACAGGTGACAGAAAGGGTAAAATATATTATAATTTACTTGTTTTTACTGATTCTGTATTTTACTATGATCCGTACCTACATACAGATTGTGTACATAATACGGACTCAGTAATAACTGTAGTAAATTAAATAAATTTACCCTTTCTGTCACCTGTCACCTGTATCATGCTACACCGCAAACAGTATAAGTAGTATTGATGTGTATCAGTTTTAAACTCCTGTGAAATTACGGGCGCATGAGACACTTCAAGTCTTTATCTTTGTTTTTATATTAAAGTTACTCAGGTGTCTTCAAGCGGCAGTAACGATGTTGAATTAGGTGTGTTACCAAGCTACCACGTTAATGATCAAATAAAGTCTTCCACCATGGACCTTTCCACACCAGTGGGACAGTAAATGTTGAATAAAAAATAAAGTTGGTATAATTTATTAGAAAAAACACTCCATCTGGCGGGCAGACAACCTATTTGACAAACATTCCAAGATAAATTAATTTAGAGGGCTCGGTAAGTGCGTCTAAAATTATCTAACACCTTTTATAAAGTTTCATAGAGACATGAAGCAACAAAATTTGATCGAAAGAAAAGCGGCCACATTCCTCTAGCTAGATCGTATTTTGTTGCTTCGTGTCTCAATATGAAACTTTATAAAAAGGTATTAGAAAATTCTAGACACACTTATCGAGGGTCCTTATGAGCCGTTATTCAAAATTCCTTCTCAGTCACGAGATAATATTATTTTAAATGAGTGGCGCTAGGGTACCTACCGTTGAGCGCCCTCTTAAGTCCAAAGTATAGAACAATTCCGAAAAGGCAAACATTCTTCATAATAAAATCTTATTTCTCTCACATTTCCTGCTTGCAACTTACACAGCAGTTTATAAACGCCGCAAGCGTTCTGCTTTCTTATGCACTCTCAACTTACTCGTAAAGTGGGTCACACATACTCTGCACCAATTCAAAGAACTACTTAGCACTACATAGTACTTACTTTACCACTGCTTACAATTCAATCACTTCGTGCATTGTAGTTAAATATGCACCCATTTTTATACTGAGTAGGAAGTTATTTCACTTGATTTATTTACTTTTAAAACCGTACACCGTTATGTAAATAAGAATGCTTCAAAAACTGCCTCGCTGGTCTAGTGGTCGCAACCGTTACTGCTGAGTTCGATTCACAAGTCGGGCAACACTTATTGGGTTTTGCTATCAGGAATTTCTCCGTAGCAGCCCAGAGTGTGGATTTGTGGCATTAAGTCCGCCTCTGTACATTGATGTGCTTGAAGTATTAATAAATAAATTAATTAATTAATTTCTGCTCGGGTGATGGCAATAGGCTCGCCCCTTATTAGGTGGGTGTTAGGTGGTTAGGTTGGTGGTTAGGTTGTATTAGGTGGGTAGAAAGAAAGGAAGAAAGAGAAATTCGTTTATTGGCATTACAAAAGATACACCTAATAACTATAATAATAGAAATCAAATTATTATATTGCCAAAAAAGGCCTCAGCTCAGCATAATGTCAGATGACAACACAAAGTGTAACACCTGACGCTGATTTTCAGCTGCAACCTACGAGTGCCCTACGATAGAATAATAAATATAGGGAATTGCCTGTCCGTTATAATAAAAAAATAAAAGGCAATATAAAATAAAACAAACTCATACAAAATCAAATAAAATGTTGTGACATACATGTGTGTGTGTGTGTGCATTGTGTTTTGATTAATGAGCAGCTAAACTAAATACCTAAGTAATATCTATGTATTTCCTACATTAAAATAATAAATCTATCATCTATAAAGAGAAAGTACCTTCAAGACAAAATCGTACACTTCTGCCTAACCCTTCGGGGATTACAAGCGTGATGTTATGTTATGTAAATGTTGTTGTTGTTTGGATGCTTTAGCAGTCGGTCCATGGAGTTTCTTGCCCGTTCTTCTCCATAGGAACCTACTACGCTTTGGAATGGGCAACTAGCTTCATCTTTCTGACTGACCGACCCCTTGACAATTCAAAAGTACCTGTAATTGGTTTATTTGGAATAAATGATTTGAGTTTGAGTTTGAGGTCCTGTGGTCCTAGGTCAATGCGCAGAGTAAAGTATGGTGGGGTCGGCTTCCAGTCTATCCTCATGTAGCCGAATACCACTATTTTACATAGAGCGACTGCTGATCTGACCTCCACATCCCAGTTACTGGGTACTACGATACCCCTTGGTAAGATTGATTGTCAGACTTTCGGGCTTCTGACTACCCGTAACGATTGTCAAAGATCTACGAATGACAGCCGGGTTAACGTGTTTTCAGAGGCACGAAGTGGTCTTGGTATTTAAAGAAGGTCACCCATCCACGGATCAACCACGGCATGCGTAGCTTAAGTTTACTGATCCACCCGTGCGGCAGTAATTACTTAGCCACGAAAGAAAAAGTATTTAGGGAAACAAAAAAAGTCAAGTAGAATTCAAAATTAATATCTTGTGATGGTAACCTTTTATTGTTTGTTTTATAGAAAGCAGTTTCGCATAGGTAAGTACTAAATAACACCTACATATTGTGTGTCTAGAAGACACACGTGTAACATATACACAATATGTTACACGTGTTGTTGAAATCGATACTAAATTTATCAGCCATACTTGATTTATACTGAATAAGGTGAGACTGGTTGTCAGACTTTCGGGCTTCTGATCACCCGTGACGACTGTCAAAGATCTAGAAATGACAGCCGAGTTAACGTGCTTTCCGAGGCACGAAAGGGTGTTGGTATTTAAAGAAGGTCACCCACCCACGGACCAACCGCGACAAGCGTATCTTAACCTGATTGATCATCCCGTGTGGCTGTTATTACTTAGCCACAAGCCCCTCACTTTGTTATTACAAACTGAGGGGATTGTTACTTGTCACTTTGTTATTACAAAGTCAGGGGCTTGTGGCAGATAGATCGTCCTAGTTGGTCTAGTGGTCGCAAGCGCTACTGCTCAGCATGAGGTCCTGGGTTCGATTCCCAAGTCGGGCAAAGTATTATTAGGTTTTTTCAATAGGAATTTCTCAGTAGTAGCCCGGAGTCTGGAGTTGTGCCCGGTTGATGGCAATAGGCTCGCCCCCTATTACATGGGACTTAAAAAAACAGAACTGGCGAAATGTGGGTGTACTACAGGTACACCTCTGCCCAACCCTGCGTGATAGTATGTTTATGTTGTACTTTCCTTTACTATTGTAATGGCAAGTACTCTACGTTAAATCTAGCCGAGCGAAAACGCTGTTACCTTGTTCGAAGAAGCCTCATTTTGTATGCCATTTTAGTAGTCAAAGAAGATGTTTACGGAACTTTTTTTAGTACCTACCACGAGATAACAGGTTTTTATTGTGACGCTCGTGTAAGCAGGCCATGAAGGGTGACATTAATGTGTTTTTATCGCCGGTGAACATGAACGGGAAAGCAAATAAGGCAAATAAGGTGTTACATATGTGATATTATTGAGGCATGTATTTAACGCGGCGACCAACTAATATGATTTAGGGTTTTAAAAATAATTAAAATGGGTACCAAAAATAATAGGTTGGCAGCTACAAGCAAGTAGCATTTTAAGTATAAAGTAGCAGCTTTATATTGAGTTGTAAGCTTTGTTTAAATTTAGTTAATTTATTGCTAAGCGCTAACACTAGACACTGGCACTCGCCGGCGGCGGCGGCTGCCGCGGGACCGCTCGCTTCGCTCGCTCGGCTCGTGCGTTGTGTGATCACAGTTACCTAACCTAACCTACCTTTCAGTCATTTTTATTTTAGGTCAAGGTTTTATATGGAGGTCTATAATTGCCAATAATACAATGTTTGTTATCCCACCGTTAATATTAGTCGCCATTTCATTATTTATAGTACCTAATAGTTAGCCGCCCTCTAAGTTGTTAGTCGCCTGGAAAATAATTTGCCTATTATTAATAACATAATATCACATACATAACATCACGCATTATTTCCTCGAATGGTGAGGCAGAGGTGTACCCATAGTAGGTACCACATTTCGCCAGTTATGTTTAAGTCCCATTTAATAGAGGTCGAGTCTATTGCCATCAACCGAGCACAAATCCAGACTACGGGCTGCTACTGAGAAATTCCTAATGGAAAAACCCAATAACACTTTGCCGACCTGGTAATCGAACCCAGGACCTCATGCTCAGCAGTAGCGCTTGCGACCACTAGACCAACGAGGCAGTACGGGAAAGCATATTCGGCAATTTATTTTGGTAAGGGACATTTTAAGTTAATCGTCTAAAAAGATACCGACAATGATGGACGCTTTTTAAAATTAATGAACCTCTAAAAACTTTTTGGGCTCCTGATGATGCACACTTTTTTAATAAATGAGCTTTTTTTTAACTTTCTGGCCTTTTCTGACAGTTGGTCGCAGTAGGTAACTAAGCTAAATACCCCGTCCAAACAGGTTAGGTTAGGTTAGAACTGTGACCAACCATACACCACATTCAAGTTGGTTGCAGTTACATAGACTGACTATTGATTATTTTTAGGACTCCAACTTAGTGTCCGCACAAAAAACCTTATTTGTAATGTTTGTTCGGTTCTCACAGACAAACCGTGAAAACGATTTTGCGGAGGAATTATTTGAGGTTCACTTAAATACACGCCTTTATAGTGTTACATACCCGTTTAGAAAAAAAACGCTGAAAAAAAACACGTAACTAGTATGGTAATTTTTAACTTCATTTATTGTTGTTATAGCGGCAATAGAAATACATACTCGGTGAAAATTTCAACTATCTACCTATTACAATAGGGATGATGACTAAAAAAATGTTTTTTGTCCGTAATGTAGATTATGAAAAAATAACGTACACGTATTTTTTCTTTTTTTACGTTATCAAAAGATTACGGTGATACATTGAGTTATAATGTGCCATGACGTCACTTGTATGTAGATTTTATCCATACTTGTGACGTATCAACCCCCACTCCCTAACTTTAATGCGTTGTATCTAAGTCATTTTTCACTAAAGCAAAAAATACGTGTCTAATATTTTATTATTATCTGACTGACGGACTAAATAGAATTTCTTTTTTTTGACCCAGGCATCATCCCTATTGATGAGATACAGATTCATATTCTGTACATCGTAGTTTTTGTGAACTTACTCAGAGAACAAGTAAAAATAATATCTATGCTGTCTGTTACGTCATTAAGTTCAGCAGTTTGTGCGGAGGTTGATTGTTACTAACACTAGGCAATAAGTTATTTTTTGTATGTTACTAACACCATACGGATAATTGTGTCCGAAATAAAGCGACTCTATTCTATTCTATTAAGTACACGCAAAGTACGCGTTATAAGGGCTTTACCCAGTAGATTGGTCCTACTACTGGACACTGCCAATAGCCGTGGCCGTCGCCTTCGCAATACCTACATAATTGTCGGGCACACACAGAAACCCTGCGCGTGCTGGATGTCAAACCAACATCAATCAAATGAAACGAAATACATTCTTCACATCATGACATCAAATTGACCTATCAATAATTAATATATGCATTGCACTATTGCATTGCGGGTACCTCCGGCCTTGCTCTTGAATTCAATGCTAATAGCCATGTCATATAACAGTTGAATGCAGAAGATTAAATTCATCATCATCATAACATCACGCTTGTATTCCACAAAGAGATAGCAGAGATAGTACACGGTACATGGGCGTGCCATCAACCGGGCAGAAATCTAGACTCCAGACTGCTACTGAAAAATTCGAGATGGAATAACCCAATAACACTGCGCGACCTGGGTATCGAATCCAGGACCTCATGGTCAGCAAGATTAAACTACCCATTCTTTTTTATACCTTTAATGGGAGATTCAAAGTTGTTACCAAATTGTCCTAACCTTACGATATTTGTCCCACAGCCTTTTCTTATACATGTCGGAAATAGACTAATATTTGACTAATCGAAGCGCCAGCGGCAGCGCAGCGGCAAAGTCTACAACATATCGCTCGGACCAGCCGGAGATAAGCAGAGTTTTGTCAGTGACGGTCAAGCAGTGAAGACGTTTAGAAACTGTCATGCGTTCCGTATATTTGTGTCGTGTACCTACAGTGTGTGAATTACTAGTGTGATTAATTTGATTGTAAATTATAATTTGATCTGAACTGCAAACGGTTTTTCTATTGTCCAATAATCAACACTAAACATAACATGCCCACCCACAGTAGTTAAATTATGGCTAGTAATAATGAAAGAGACATATCTACCCTCTCCGTCATACATAATGAGAAGGTTTGAGTCGGAAAAAACTAAAAAATGTATTTAATTTTGTAGTTACTTTTCTCCTTTAAAACTCTAGGAACTTTTGTAGCTTGCATTTATCACAACTATTTTTTAAGAAACTCGCTAAGATTCTAGCGGCCTTCCTAGTTTAGACGTCCATAAGTCATAGACCCGCGCATATCCTTAGCAGGCATTTTTAAAAGAAATTAGTGACCTTGTTGGTGATATTCTTCACAAAGGTCAGGTGCGTAGTACTCGCAACCGGCGTGCGTGTATGACCAGATGTATGAACGTAAACGAGGCAAAAGGAGTATGTAAGGATCGTAGCAGGTGGCATTCGGCCTACCCCCTTAGAAAGAAGGCGTAAGTTTATCTATGCATGTGTGTATTATTAAACCTTCTGTATTTTCATACCTTATGCCTTGTTTAATGGGAAAATTTTCGCCATTTATTATCCACCCTTAACAATTTAAATAACTCATTTCAATTTATAAATCAAACAACATTTATCATTCGTTCGACAGTTTCGTTCAATTTAATTTTTATTGACCTTTGAACACTTTACTTTCCAGAATTTTCCATCAAGAGCCCAGACTTCAGATTTTAATTTGAATTGTGAAGAAATCTTGAATAAGATTTACGAAACTGTTACATAACTGTTTATGAAATGTTTTACTATGAAATTCGATAAATGTTTATATCAATCTCAAGAAAGTTTGTAATTTGAAAGGGGAATTGACTTGGAAAACAACTGGGATTTCTAAGATTACTTTAGGTACTTTTCTTATCAAAAATCTAAAGTAAGTATGATTTATAGAAATAGGGTAGAATAATAACTAATTCGGGGTGCGTGCGTGTAAAAGGCGTGATTTTATGTGTAACCGGAATGAAGCCGAAACTGTTACAAGTGTCTGTAACCGTTATCCTTCCAACCGAAATACAGCAACGCCATATACCTAGCGGCAGAAATTGTTAAGCGAGCCGTCCACCGCCAGCTAAACTAAACTAACCTTAAAATAATTGAGTTTAGCTGGCGGCCGACGGCTCGCTTTAAGGTGCTTCACATAGACAACAAAATAAAAGTCAATAATAATAATATTATGTAATATTTAAACACAATGAACAAATAAACAAACAAACAACAACACAACAATGTTTACGTGTTTTATGAACAAATAAATGTTTGAAATGAAAAATACCGCAACAACTTTTTGCTTAGTTGTCATTTTTTGTTAGGAGCCAATTTCCTTTTTAAATGTTAATTGTAGTATGGACAGATGTACAGCAGCAGACGTTTACGGGCTGATACCATATTGATAAATAATCATTTTTTTACACAGCCTCTATTCATAGAAATTAAGCCCGTATAAACTCCGCCTTATTAATTGTTTCTCAGAATTTCTGCTTGATGGAAGATATTCATTAACTACATAATAGATATTGATAAAAAGTTAGTTGGCTAATTGGCTTTGCCAGCGGTCGGAAATTATTCCATTGGAAAGTACCTACAGCCGAGATAAAAAGTATGCCTTTCATCCAAATCTGTTCGACCGTTAAGACGTGAAAGATAACAGACGGAGTAATTTTCGCTTTATAATATTAGCACGGATAGTTTGGATGGATTAGAATTGAAATAAGATTTATTTAAAGCTAACTCTAATAATTGTTAAAAAAAAACGAGTATAAAATGCGACAAAATTAGGTATACGAAGCTTCTACTCCGAGACAGATTAACGAGCAAAAGCGCGGTATTGTACCAGAGCGCTGACAGAATTTATTTCAAAGCTAAAAAGTAAAAATTATTCCCTCATCGGGCAACACTGTAATGTCATTACAATTTTTGTGCTTGCACTGTCAACAGCTGTCACTCCTTATGTTGTCTCAATCGTTTTCTCTTTTCTCTTAACACATCTGACATTGGCAGAATTGTCGACATCAGCACCATTGCCATAAAGAAAAATAGAATAGAAAATACAAAAAATATTAAAAGACATCATCCACAATTCATAATTATATATTTGGTGAGATATAATAAAATAATAGAAAATTAATTTCGGTACATTATTACAAGACTAACTACAAGTAAAACTAAAAGTGATAGCTGCAAAAGTTTATAAAAGGTAATAACATTAATTTAGATTTAGTAAATTAATAATAAACACAGAAAATAAGACAAGGATAAACAGTACAGAACAGGACATTATGATTTGGGATGTATTTTGACGTTGAATTAATGTGGTGAGTGTAGGGTGAATGGGTCTGTGGGTGAGTGTTAATGAGGTGTTATGCATAATTTCAAAATGAATGATGTAACCAATATTTTGTATCAATTTTTTTATAAAGAGTGTCCGTGGAGTTTCTTGCCCGTTCTTCTCCATAGGTACCTACTACGCTTTGGAATGGGCAACTAGCTTCATATTTTTGACTGACCTACCCCTTGACCCTTGAGAGTATATAGGGAAGATGTCGAATATTGGATCGTTTTCCTTGCCAGCACCTTCAGGACAACTCTCTGCGCTCGTTCGACCCGTAGCATCACAGTTTTACCGGCACCACCCCAGACCGTCAATACCCCAGAACAGACTGAGCGAGGGCAAAGTAGACTGTTCATAAACAATTGAAACCGGCCACGCGTCTGAGCTTTTAAAAAAATAATGTATGTTTGCTTTCACAGATAGGAGTTTTTGACCCGATAGGTGGCGCTGTTGCCGAAATCTAAAACCATGTGAAGCAAAGGCGTGTAACTGGTATGTAACACTAGCCACCACTTTTAATTTGATTTCTGTCTTCATTATGCCGATTTCCTAATAAATGAAACTAAATACTACTTTTATTTGGTATAGTTAAATGTAATACGGTCTTGGTTTAAATTTCTTTAATATTTAATTCTACCTTTACTTTGATATGATCTAAGCTTTTCTGATTCCGTCTTAATAGTGTAAGGCAGAAATTTCTGCCTGGGATTGGAAAATGGACGATTAAAAACGATCGTTTTGATTTCAACATTACTTACAGCTACGACACAAACTGATCCAGTGTTTGATTTCTAGTATCCGTTATTGGTTAAAACTTTCTTCTAGAATACAATAAAAAAGGTGTTTTTGTATTTATTTTTGTATAGTTAGTCATTTAATTTAGTACCTAATGTAAATAGTTAGTTGTGTTAAATTTTCTGTAAGCATTTTAATGTATAATAATATGAAATAAATTATAATTATATAACTCATAACATACCATCACGCCTGTAATCTCCGAAGGTTAGGCAGAGGTGTACCTATAGTACACCCACAATTAAGTAAAATAAATAAGTATGTATGTGTGTGTAATAAATGTTATTGTTAAATTATATATTATCTTATATAAATATGAAATCTTCTAGAATAGCATAGAAAATGCTTAATTTCGTAGATTGTAGGTACCTTTTTAAAATACAGGTGAGTTGAGTTAAATAATGTTTTGTTCCAGGTACATTCTACCATTTTGCATGCAAAAAATGTTCACAACAATATATAATTTTACAGGTTTTGGTGTAAAATTAAAGCTTATTGATCATAGTTACCTACTTATTATTTTTAATTTGATACAATCAATATTACAGACTACCAATTTTTTTTTCAAGTCGTTTGAAAAAAAAGTTTTTTAATGTTGTTTTGTGTTATTAAAAAGAGGTTTCGAACATATCTACACTAATATTATAAAAGAAAGAAAGAAAGAAAAATATTTTATTTGGGACACGCACAGGAAATACAAACAGTAATAATATTTAAAAAAAAAAGAACAAAATTATATAAAATAACAAAAGAGCAGCAAAACTAACAAAAAATAAATAAAAAAAGACCTGTGCGAGGCCAAAAAGGCCCCTATCTCAGCATAATACGGCGATATTTAAAAAATAATTAAATACCACCGCGCTGGTATTCTGATAGGGCCCACTGTGATGCCACGGACACACCTACGGACTTACATAGATCCCAATAAAGGGGATTACAAAAAGATAAAACAATAATTAAAAAATAAAAACCAAAACTATGTACATTAAATAATATTTTATCTATTAACACGCCCGACGTTCCAACATCACTTGTCCATGGTATAGACAATATAAAGAGAATAGATTTTTATTTTTGGTTGTAAAGAATAAACACAAAAACTACTGGATGGATTAAAAAAAATCTCTCATTAGGTATCACGCGGGCGAAGCCACAGATGGAAGCTAGTCAAATGCAAATAGGTAGTATAAAAAAAATACAGGTACTAACCTCTAGTTTTGTAATAGGTCTGGTCCACAATCCTCTCCATGTCGGAAATGTGGCGAGGTATGTAATCAGCAAAGCGATGCTCAGCTGTTATTACCATTCCGTTGGATTGCGCCAGTTCCTGAGAACAAATAACAAATAAAATTTATGACAAACACACATGAATAACTTCACGAAAAAATGAAGCACTGTCCGCAAGCCTGACACTGATTAGTATATGTTCTTTCAAATTACATGTGAGCTAAAAGAATGCTTAACTAACGTAAACACTATAAATCATTAAGTAAAGCAACATCACAGTATAATAAAGTAACAGTATTATGTTACGGCAGCGACCTTGAAAATGGGGGAACAATAGGGGGGGAGGGGGTAATAGGGGAAATAGGGGATGAAAGTTTGAATAGAACTTCATCATTTTGGCAAACAGTAGCTAGGTCCTTGAGAAAATAGCTAATGCGGTCGTCATGTATAGGTACTGACGCTTATCAAATCTTCACAATCGTAAACTGTATTTCCAATGAATCTCCAATGGCTGTGCTGGGGCGGCTGCTGCAGGTGCAGAAAACCTCAAACGGCGCAAATAAAACAACCTTATTGGTAGCTATATTTTTGAGCCGTTTGGGGTTGAAACATGCCGTGGGCCGTGGGGTCTGAGTGCTCATCGAGTATTTCGGGACAATGCCAAGCGTTTCGTCGAATCTTCACGTGACCAAAGAGCTGGCAAATTTTTAGGTCATCCAACGTAGCAATGCTGCCAGTCTTTTGGGCACTTTTCCCACTGACAGCGATGCGGACAAATTTTTTGATGCCCATTGAGCTGTTCATTTTATTTTTTGCCTCTGTATACTTGTATATAATATTTAAATGTATTTTCAAGATCATTAACTATTTTGACACGGGCAGGTATGCTACCGGCGTTGAAATAATTACCTACGGCCGCTCGGTAGTATATCTGATGTGTTAAAATCAATATCAATCGTAAAATAATTGTAATCGTCTTGACATTTAGCTACGGAACTCTTTTTAAGTAGTAATTTTCCTATAATTACAAAGTTTACTAGAACCAAGACCAAACACGTCATAGGTACAAGTATTTGTTACGGACATATATTCGTTAAGGATAGAACCCACGACCAGTACCACAGAAGCCAAACCAGTGTGCTGCGGCAGATAAACTTGCCTTCATGAGGTGACTCAGGAAATAGGCTAATGGCCGTTCATAAATAGGCAATGGCCTGAAAACTTGACACTGCCTCTAGTAAAAGTTTACAGCTTCCTACGCTACCACGTGTAAGTAAATCTTGATTTCCAAGGAGTTTAATAATATAATACTGAACAAATACCTACGATTGGTATTACGTAGTACTATTCGTTACAGAAACTCTAGTTTTAGATCAAAATGTAGGTACTCAAATAAGGGCGAATGAAAACGTAGTGAAACTGAACGCGGTTTAGATGTTCTGATAGTGTTCAGCTTCAAAACACACATAACATCACACCTGTTGTGATGCCCGAAGGGTTAGACAGAGGTGTACCTTTTTTTTTTTTTTTTGGGTGGGAAATCATCAAATGGCGTCTCCCGCTCTGGGTGGAGCGGGAGGGCGTGTCAGACTCTTACTGACTAAAACCCACCCGTGTTCCTTCTCTTGCCTGTGCAATGCCAGGGGGCCACGGTATCCCTTTCGGACTTTCCCGCAACCCCGGCAGGCAATGGTCTCATCGGACCCCATCACTCGCTGACACTCTTTGAGGCGCGCGTGGAACACAACGCGCCGTCGACCCGGGCTTGGTCCTTACCGGACGGCGAGCTACCCATTGCTCACCGTCCGCAAGCCCGCGCCTACGGTGGCCGGGAATCGGCAATCGATTCCCGACGCCCAGGGCGTCTCCTCCTGCGGCGGCTAGGGGCGTGAGGGAGACAGAGGTGTACCTGAACATGGATCTTACGCACTAGACGGCCAAGACAACGAGCAGTGATCGCAGCGCAGGTAAATTATAGAAACTGATACTAATCGCGCACTTGGTCACAACGGCCAACCTACTAGTTCTATCAGACCAGTTATGCTTAAAGTTTAAGTCCCATGTAATAGGAGGCGAGCTTATTGCCATCAACCATGCCATCAACCGGGCACAAATCCAGACTTCGGGCTGCTACTGAGAAATTCCTGAAAGAAAAACCCATTAACACTGCCCGACCTGGGAATCGAACCCAGCTATCTAATTACGCAACACATTTTCGTTAACGATTACGACAAATTTGTTTCATTTTGACAGTTTTCAACATTCATTGCGTTATTTACGTTGTTGAGCAGATTTTTTTTCTCGAACTTATGAAGCAAAGGATTAGCAATTTGTTCAAAACGATTCAAATTCCGATTGATCGTGTATTACGTAATTAGTACACTAATTACGTAGGACCTCATGCAAAGCAGTAGTACTTGCGACGACTAGCCCAGAGAGGCAGACTCGTTTATATTACATAATATGCATAGCACAGGTGTGGGTACTAAAGAGCTACCATTTACCGGGTAATATGTCTTTCATTGATTTGAATGTGCCCTGGGGGCTGTGAGTATGTCATGCTTACTCAGATGTCTCGCTGATGGTGGCGCGTGTGTTGGATCATTTAGCTCCCTTCAAAATGGTTGACCTAAATGGTGCTGATCAATGAGTCATGTTCGTGAACGGGCGCCGTCAGTTGGGACTGGTCATCTCTCTGCCATGGCTTTTTTTTTGTCTTTTTTTAAAATATATTTTTATTACGGACGCTATTAACGTGCACGTCTTTCTACATTGTTCTGACATGTTAATGATGTAACCAATACTTCGTACCAAATTTTTGATTTAAAAGATTGTCCGTGGACTTTTTTGTGTGTTATCGTTCTTCTCCATGGGTACCTACTACGTTTTGGAATGGTCAACTAGCTTCATATTTCTGGCTGACCGACTTTTTGCCTGTGCAATGCCAGGGGGCCACGGTATCCCTTTCGGACTTTCCCGCAACCCCGGCAGGCAATGGTCTCATCGGACCCCATCACTCGCTGACACTCTTTGAGGCGCGCGTGGAACACAACGCGCCGTCGACCCGGGCTTGGTCCTTACCGGACGGCGAGCTACCCATTGCTCACCGTCCGCAAGCCCGCGCCTACGGTGGCCGGGAATCGGCAATCGATTCCCGACGCCCAGGGCGTCTCCTCCTGCGGCGGCTAGGGGCGTGAGGGAGACAGAGGTGTACCTGAACATGGATCTTACGCACTAGACGGCCAAGACAACGAGCAGTGATCGCAGCGCAGGTAAATTATAGAAACTGATACTAATCGCGCACTTGGTCACAACGGCCAACCTACTAGTTCTATCAGACCAGTTATGCTTAAAGTTTAAGTCCCATGTAATAGGAGGCGAGCTTATTGCCATCAACCATGCCATCAACCGGGCACAAATCCAGACTTCGGGCTGCTACTGAGAAATTCCTGAAAGAAAAACCCATTAACACTGCCCGACCTGGGAATCGAACCCAGCTATCTAATTACGCAACACATTTTCGTTAACGATTACGACAAATTTGTTTCATTTTGACAGTTTTCAACATTCATTGCGTTATTTACGTTGTTGAGCAGATTTTTTTTCTCGAACTTATGAAGCAAAGGATTAGCAATTTGTTCAAAACGATTCAAATTCCGATTGATCGTGTATTACGTAATTAGTACACTAATTACGTAGGACCTCATGCAAAGCAGTAGTACTTGCGACGACTAGCCCAGAGAGGCAGACTCGTTTATATTACATAATATGCATAGCACAGGTGTGGGTACTAAAGAGCTACCATTTACCGGGTAATATGTCTTTCATTGATTTGAATGTGCCCTGGGGGCTGTGAGTATGTCATGCTTACTCAGATGTCTCGCTGATGGTGGCGCGTGTGTTGGATCATTTAGCTCCCTTCAAAATGGTTGACCTAAATGGTGCTGATCAATGAGTCATGTTCGTGAACGGGCGCCGTCAGTTGGGACTGGTCATCTCTCTGCCATGGCTTTTTTTTTGTCTTTTTTTAAAATATATTTTTATTACGGACGCTATTAACGTGCACGTCTTTCTACATTGTTCTGACATGTTAATGATGTAACCAATACTTCGTACCAAATTTTTGATTTAAAAGATTGTCCGTGGACTTTTTTGTGTGTTATCGTTCTTCTCCATGGGTACCTACTACGTTTTGGAATGGTCAACTAGCTTCATATTTCTGGCTGACCGACTTTTTGACAATTTAAAAGTGCCTATAATTAATAGTTTAATTGAAATAAATGCTATATACTATCTCTTACAGCCTACAGTCAAACTATTATATATTTCTACAAAATTAGTTTAGTTAGTAAACCGACTAGATAAACTTAATCAAACTTAAAATAGACTTGAGCCTTTGAATGTCGATGAAGTATATGGAATTAGGTCACGAGCTTGACCTCCGTGTGTTCCAGTTTAGATCTAAACCTTATATACGTCACCGTATAATTATGAACTTTGCTCGCTCGGCTCGCGCGCCGTTGGTAGCAGTTCTAACCTAACCTAACCCATTTCACTCAGGTCACAAGATTTCGACAGTTTATAATCAAACGGAAATAATAAACTAACTCTTAAAATACAGGTAAAACCTAGCTTATGAGGTAGAGTATTTTTCTTGTACAGAATTTGCAACAGAAACTGTAAATATATTTTAAAACAAATGTCAAACAGTACTTCAAACTCTGTATATATTTGGATAAATAAAGATTTTTATTTTTAAGTTTTTGTCTTTTTTTTTTACATTTCTCGGGACCCTAGGGTCCCGGACCTTTGGAAGGCGTACGAGGGGCAGAAGAAAACTCGCAGAGGCCCGTTAGACGTTTTTCGTGAAACGAGGCACCAACCGACGATTATCCCTGTACGCACTAATCTAGTGCACCCAAGGACAACCCCTGGTTGGTGCAATAATGCTTGCAATAGTCCTGACTATTGCAAGATATGGAAACAAAGATATTGGATTATGGGTTTGGGTGGCTAAGTGAACCGGTTATCTAGAACTATGAAAAGACTATGGCCCCTGCCTGACTAATATTTTATATAAAATACACAGGTAAAATGGCAGGGGGTGACTTACACACTCAATAATGGGCCCCCGAAAACGGTCACTAGCACAAATTGTCGTAGCGACAATGGGGCAACATGTCCTGAGGTGCTTATAAGGAGTGGAGTGGTATTCCACGGCTATCAGGACAATCCCGGAAGTACGGTTAAGATCCCTACCAGCATCTTACTGGAATACTTCCTTGCTCCGAGCACATTTGTTCTTGCGATCCTCCACTCAAGTTGGCCAATAAAGGCAAGACAGAGATGGGAGCTCTATTCCTCGTCAGTGGTTACTCCAGCAGGCCAATAAAGGTAAGCCAGAGATGAGGAACAAGATTTCTCTCGGGAGATAGGGTCCGTGGGGTCGCTACTGCCCAACAGCTCGCCACATGCTGCCCTGCGGGTTTCTGTATCTCTCTTGGTCTGGCTCCTCATCCTAGACCTGTTCCGGCAAAAAGCTTTACCGGCATAGACCTGGACTTCGGAGCGCGCTAGCCCCACCACAACATCAACGTAGAGATACGGCAGTGGGGTTATTATTATTTCCTTTATTTAACATTAAAACATATAAATTATATTTTTAAATATTAGAATAAAAAATATAAAAACATTTAAAAATATAAAAAATAGTAGCCCACCGGTATCGGGAGCAGGGTCCAAGCTACCGGCGGTCAGGGCTCCAGAGAGAGGAACCTCCTAACAATGCGAGACGTGTCCAGGAGTACCGCTTTCTGGATCAAGCCCTTAATCCAGCTTATTATTATTAACCGTTCCCACAATCTTACGGTGACATATAATTATAATGATTAATACAAAACAAGCATATATAAATTTATTTTATAGCAGGAAAGATAATTTACACCTCTGCTAACCCTTCGGGGATTACAGGCGCGACTATCATAACTATAATATTATAAATACGAAAGTGAGTTTGTTTGTTTCGCTTTCACGCTAAAACGGTGAAACAGCTTTTGATGAAATTTGACACATGGATAGACCATGACCTGGATTAGGACATAGGATACTTCTATCCCGATATTCCCACGGTATCGAGACTCATGCGGCTGTAACCGCGAGGCCTAGCTAGTGTCAAATTCAAAGTCAAATAATTTATTTCAATTAGGCACAAAAAAGGCACTTTTGAACGTCAAACTTTACAAAAAATAATAATAACTGATTCTAGTCACCCATTCCAAAAGGTAGTTTTCGTATGGAGAAGAATGGGCAAGAAACTCCACCGTTATTCTTTTTAAAAAAAACATTATATCTAGGGTATTCAATAAAAATCACACGATAAATAATTCTAATTATTTCTTCTAAAAGATTTATCGTTACAAATGTAATGGAAGGTGATAATTTATATGTATATTAATACGTATCATTTCTAATGAATAAACTTTTTTTTTCTGTGTGCCTTCACATTTACAAATAGTGTGAGAACAGAATCCTAACTTATATAGGTACGTATATACTAATATTATAAAGAGGAAAGATTTGATTGTTTGTTTGTATTTAATAGGCTCCGAAAATACTGGACCGATTTGGAAAATTCTTTCACCATCAGAAAGCTTAGTTTTCAGGGAGTAACATAGGCTACTTTTTATCCCGGGAAAAATAACAGGTCCCGCGGGAAATACCACGGGAACGAAGCCGCGGGCAAAGTGCTAGTAATATTATAAATGCGAAAGTGAGTTTGTTTGTTTATTTGTTACACTTTCACGTTAAAACGGCTGAACTGATTTGGATGAAATTTGGCGCATGTGGATTAGGACATAGGATACCTATATTCCCACGGGATCGAGACTTATGGGAGTGAAACCGCGGGGCACAGCTAGTACTACATAATTGGCGGAAGCCGCTTGAGTTGGCCTTGAAACAAGCTTTTACCAATTTAAACGCAACCTCACAAATTATTGAATGAGCCAAAATCGGTTAAATTGTTTTCTTTCGACTCACCTCGCAAACACAACACAAGAATACTTTTCGCAAGATTTTTTTGTTGAAATATACGTAGATAATAAAAATGGAAAATGAAAAAGCACGTTATTTCTGGATATGAAAGGACTCAAGAAGACATTATCCACGCGTAAGCGTGAAAGCTTAAGAAAACGAAACATGGTAATTATTTTGTAAATTGCGAAAGATGAAATTGTATTTTATCAAGCCGTAATCGTAAAAAACCGGCCAAGTGCGTGTCAGACCACTCGCAATGAAGGGTTCCGTAGAAGAATTTATCCCAAGCACAATCTAAACTTTGTACCTAGTTGAAAAATCTGCTGTTTCCATACATTTTGACAGCGTAGGTATTGAACTTTTCTATGAAATAGCTGTTTTTTTTTTAAATAACCGACGAAAATTTTCAACGGGTGGGGGTTCAGAATTATGTACTGAATCCATGGTATCAGTTTTCGCGTCGATGTCCCTTCCACCCTGTATAATACTGCTGTGAATTATTTCACAATGTATCCAGAACCAACCATTTAGCTGGCAGGTTGGGGACCAATTTTGTTAATTAAATGCTTCCTATCGTTTGTACTTGTGAACGATTATTATCGCTTTATTATGTAACTTGCAACCAACTCAACTAACGGTATCACATACGTCCTATAGTCATTACGTCCCATGCTAGTGCTGTGCACTTCTTTAAGTAACGTATTCACTATACCTAAAACTTTAAGTGATTTTTGTTTATGTATGTTTTAGTGAGTAAGTCGTTGAAGTGCCTAATAAATAAATAAATGACTCTAAGAAAATTAGCACTTTAAAGCTTAATATTTCGCAACGGATCCCTGAATCCAAAAAAGGTTTATATACTCGTAATATTTTTGAACGACCTTCTCAACGACACCCCACACTATGGGGCAGACGAGCATAAAAAAGCATCCCCGCTTTACGTGTAGGGGAGGAACTTACCCTTATGATTTTTTTTTCAAGATTTTATTTTACCGCATTGTCACGAAGAAATTTTTTTTTTATTGCATTTAATATTTATTACTTTTACAGTGTGTTAGTTTAATACATAAATATTTATTTTTTATTTAAACTGAATTTTCGGATTCATGTGCGTATTATATAATTATCACTTGCTCAAAAAACGGTGAAGGAAAACATCGTGAGGAAACCGGCATGCCTGAGAGATATTTCTCGACGGCATGTGAAGCCAAGTTCGAGGCCCGTGGGCGGCTTTAAAACTCTGACACCAGGTTAGTTTACTAACCACACGAAAAGAAGAAGATATAAAAAGCTTGTTCGAAGTGGTCTCCATTGGCTGCAATACAGTCCTTTAAACGTTGAGGTCATTTATCAATAGAAGCACGCACTCTTTCCATGGGAAAATTCTTCACTGCCAATCGTATGGATTGTTTTAGGGACTCCAAATTATCATGTCGTTTAGAGCAAGCCGTATTCTCTAAAACTGACCATAAATTATAATCCAGCGGATTAAGATCGGGACTAGACGACGGCCAGTCTTCAGCTCTGATGAAGTCCGAAACGTTCACTTCCAACCAAGACTGCGTGGACCGAGCTTTATGACCCGGCCGGAGTCTTGTTGGAAGGACCATACTTGGTTATTGAATATGGTGTTGTTAAGGGGCTTAACTACCTTCTCAAGAATGGTATCTTGATACACTTGTGCCGATGTTTTGATACCTTTTTCACAAAAATATGGCTCTGTCACTCTTTCATAGCTAACAAACCATCACTGAAGTCGGATAATGCCCACGTTGCACTCTGTCGACTAATTGGGAAGCTTCCTCAGAGCTTTGAGCATAAATACGGTCATTTTGTTTGTTAAAATGTTGCTCAATTGTAAAGATTTTCTCATCCGTAAACAAAATTAGAAAACTCAATGAACAATCCTATAAACTACTAACTGATTCCAAATTAAAATGTAATAAATCTTTCTTATTTTTAATTGTAACAGTATTTATGGCCAGACTAAGTATGTATACCCATGCCAAATTACAGCTTTCTAGTACTGTGAATCTCTGAGCTAAGCTCAGACAGACATATAGACGGACATGTTGAAACTATAAGGGTTCCTTGTTGACTACGTGTTGAAATAAAGATAAACGACTGCCGGTTATAAAAAGGTTTCTTTATTATAATATACAAGGGCTGGACGTGCGTGCCATGACAGGGCAGGCCATAGACTGAAGACCAGTATTGCTATACCTGACACTACGGAACCCTAAAAACAGTAGCGCGCATGCCAGCAAGCATGCGCAACCTAACTTCAGAGGGGCAAAGTTATTTGACGTGAACTGTAAGTTTGTAATCGCAAAAAAAAAAAAATTGTAACAGAACTCTTACATTTTATTTTCTTTTTTCTTTCCTAGTGCTGTAAGACCTTGCTTCTTGCCAAATTTCATGGTTCTAGGTCAACAGGAAGTTCCTATCCTATTGGTTTTGATTTGTTTGCAAGTATCAAAATATGGCGCATAAAGGGCCATATTTTTTATTGCGTTGACTTAATACAAGCTTGATTTTTAAGTGCTCCAAACGGACCGTAGACCTGCGTATTTGATATTAAATTCACCTTGATACCTTCACGCGTGCCTGAGAAAAGGGTTTTGACAGACAGACAGACAGACGGACGGACTTACGGACAACGTAGTGATCCTATATATGTGTTCCGCTTTTTCCTTTTGATGTACGGAACCCTAAAAATCAATCTTAATTCCGCTCCCCAATAGAAATGTATTTCTATATGTTTATTCATTCATTCCGGGATTAGAATTGGATTTTGGTTCGAATTAGTTTGCTTACCTATTTCAATCACTCTGCCTAACCTTTTTCCAACTATGTTGGGGTCGGCTTCCAGTCTAAATGGATGCAGTTTAATACCAGTATTTTACATGGAGCGACTGCCTATCAGACCTTCACAACCCAGTAACTGGGTGATACGATACCCCTTGGCAAGACTGTTTGTCAGACTTTCGGGCTTCTGACGACCCGTAACGACTGTCAAACGCCCACGAATGACAGCCGGGACCAACGGATAAACGTGCTTTCCGAGGCACGGAGGAGTCTCGGTATGTAAAGATGGTCACCCATCCACGGACCGACCTCGGCGAGCGTAGCTTATGCCGCGCCGTGCGCCGTTATTACTTAGCCACGAGCTCCTTTGACTCCCTATTTAACACCTTTACGGGATCAATTTACAAAAATCCTTTAGTGCTCACTTTCTTTACATAAAGAACTACATATTTGTCCTTATTCCATGCTTCTAGACTCAGTGGCATAAGCTGTGCGTTGTCTGTCAGTAAATTAATTAAAATTTAAGTTTTTTTTTTTTATTAAGGGGCTACCCCGAGCTAAGGTCGCCCTCATTGAATAAAAAATCGTAGCATAGCATAGAAAAAAAAATGAAAATGGAAATAAAAATAAAAAAATGGAATCTAGGAGTTTGTTACAAAGAGAATAAGTATGTGTATTTTTACGTTGTTATAACAGGACTCAAGGTGTTTCGTATCCAAAGTAGATAGCAAAAGTGTCAAAAACTGCCACTTTTGACACTTTTCCATTTTTTTATTTTTATTTTCTATGCTATGCTACGATTTTTTATTCAATGAGGGCGCCACTTAGCTCGGGGTAGTGCCTTAAGTAGATATTGATAACTCACCTTTATAGCATCCATCTGCTGTGCAGCTGCGGTCAACTCATCACCAGCGACGATGGCGAACTTGGTCCATCCAAAAGCCTTCAGGAGAGCCACGACTGACTTGCTGGCCTTGTATGCTGGTGGCAGGGTCCTGGCGAAGGTGGCTCCGAGACCTGATCCCTTTTCGGAGCCGTGGGCGCCGGCACATTTCTGCCAACAAAGAGGAACGTTTAATGGATCATTCTCCAAAATAATCGCATCTACAACGCAACATGCGAACTACGCATCAAAGACCTGACGTTACGTAACAAATCCTGTATCGCGCAAGCAGTCAGTAGGCGAGACTTAATGCACGGCAATATATATATATAGATATATTTAGGATCTCCAACAAAAAATATACACAAATTATGACCCTTAAATTAATAACATAACATAACATCACGCCTGTAATCCCCGAAGGGTTAGGCAGAGGTGTACCTATAGTACGCCCACATTTCGCCAGTTATGTTTAAGTCCCATGTAACAGGGGGCGAGCCTATTGCCATCAACCGGGCACATATCCAGACTCCGGGCTGCTACTGAGGAATTTCTGATGAAAAAACCCAATAACAATTTGCCTGTTCCGGGAATCGAAACCAGGACCTCATGCTCAGCAGTAGCGCTTGCGACCACTAGACCAACGAGGCAGTCGGTCAGGGCTTTCCCATAAATTAATAATGGGTAAAATTTGTTAAGAAGGTGTACTCCTTCATTTATACAGGGTGTTTGGCGCATGGACCGACACAATTTTTTGGGGAGTTGAGAGGGTCATTTGCAAAGTTTCACCCAAAGATCCCATGTCCTAAGTGTCACGGTTAATAAGATATGATTTATTTAGATTTTTTCCAAAAATTATGAACATAGTTTTATTTAAAAAAGTTCTTTATTTATTTAGAATAAAAATACATTGCAGAATACAATAAAAGTTATTTCGTGCAATTAGAACCATAAACAAAAAAGTAATGACTATTTAAAGGCGAGATTTCGGGTAATTTTGTGAAAAAAACATCTCAATAACCGTGACACTTAGGACATGGGGTCTTTGGGTGAAACCTCCCAAATGACGCTCCCAATCCCCCAAATAATTGTGTCGGTCCATGCGCCAAACACCCTGTAGAGGACCATTGTCTTCTCCTGGAGAGGTCCATTTTAACTGTTTTTGAATCAAATCTAACCATTTATTATTTCAACATAATTAGTTACCTCGTTTAATTAAAACCAGCCTGCTATAGTAAAATTTAATCCATTTAAAATAGGTACCTAATCCAATTCACTATATCACAGAATTAATTGTCTGAAACTTAATCGCTTCTTGAAAGCCTTTTCAAGAAATACTGTGCAATCATTAGGTTTAAATATTATAAAGCAATCATCACACCTTATCTAAAAATACGTTTGAAGTGAACTCTTTGAAGTATTTTTCTTTATAGAAATATTTTGAAATGGATCAAAGTACCAGTCGGTCACCACGGTTTCCTCAAATAAATCTTTTGAGCTCATTTTTGTTTTCCGAAATACCCATTTCCTTTTCTTCTTTTCTGGGCTAAAATTCTGGAGTAAAAATAGTATTTGATTATTTTTGTGTCTTTGACATATCTCGGGAAGGTTCCCGAAATATGTCAAAAACACACACAAATACTATTTTGTCATCGGTTCGAAGCCAACTCGTAGAGGCCCGTTAGAAGCATTCAATGAAATGAGGTACCAACCGACGACTGTACGAAGGACAACTCCCGGTTGGTGCTGGACTATTGCAGGATATGGAAACAAAGATATTGGACTGTGGACTTAGGTGGCTAAAGTGGACTGGCTGCCTTAAACTATGGAAGGACTATGGCTGCTGCCTGACCAATGTTTTATACATACAAAACACATATAAAATGGCAGGAGGTGACTTGCACACTCAATATTGGGCCCCGGAAACGGTCGCAAGCACATAGTCACTATTTTATAGTTATTATGACTTACTTTCTAATAATGAACGTTCAGTATGTTGGTACGCGTAAAATACCATTACGTACCATAATTCTGAACTTTAGGCTTGTTTATTGTAATTTTAAAGTAATTGTTCTTTTCGTGTGGTTAGTGAATAATCTGTTGTCAGAGTTTTAAAGCCACCCATGGGCCTCTGCTTTAGCTTCACGTGCCGTCGACAAATATCTCTCAGGCATGTTCCTCTCGATGTTTTTCTTCACCATTTTTGAAGCAAGTGATAATTATGCAATTCGCACATGAATCCGAAAATTCAGAGGTGCGTACCTTGGGTTTGAACTCGAGACCTATGACTTGGCATTCCGACGGTCACACCACTAGCTAGGTTATCACTACTTAAAGTAATAATCATTAGGAACAATCACGTCAAAACTTTTTAACCTCAAAGTTAGAAGCATATCAAAAATCTATATTTTAATTATTGTACGCAATTATTACCTGACCGAGCGAAAGCAAAGACAGGGTTATAAAATTTTTATCGCTCTTCTTACTATGTGACGCGGGCTATTCTCAACCCGCGGATAATTAATTGCGTTATATTAAATAGTTCTATCAAGAAATTCTTGTAATAGTTTCCATTATGCTCGTTAAATGCTTAAACCCTTAAAGTGGCTTCACATTCAGTTTGTTATTCAAAGGTTCAAGCAGGGAAGCAGAGTTCAAATTACAATAAACTAAGTTGGTAGTACAACATTGGGGCCTTTTTAATACAGCGTGCTGCTTTACACACAACCGCAGTAGTTCAATTCAACTGGCTCCCGTCATGTTCCGCTACTCGAGTTCCGCTATTGATTATATATTGAATTGAACTACTGCGGTTTCGCTGCTAAGGTTTCGCGGCGGAGATGTGCTACTGGTGTAAAAAAACACACGTATACAGTTTCGCGTTTTCGTTTAATGATACATTTTAATTTCATTATATAAACGTTATTATTTATTGATTTGTTTTCAATTTTCTAAAATAGCACCTTGTAGCAACCTGTCAGTCCCTGCAGAGGTCATTTGCGGGGTCACGGATTATAGCATCGCATCAATGAAAATAATTAAAACGAATAATGTGCAAAGAGTAGACGAATTTAAGGAAAGAGAGAGCCCTATGTGTGTTCGATTTTTTTTTATTTTTTTTTTACGAATTATTTAACGTATCTTATTAAAATTTGTATGGTTACTGGACACTAGCCCTACCCATGTGTTAAATTAATGTCGCCATATTGTAGTGACACGTTCTAAAACATTGCTTGAATATCCAAACGGCTTGTACAAAGCCGTGGCTCTACGCTACGGCGTAGACCCACGGATTTCTACAAGCCGCTAGTTTTCGTAGCAAAGGCCTACGAAATTGTAACAAAAGGCTACGAGCCGCTTGGCGTAAACAAACGCCTACACATTGTAATGGGATATTGTTTGTCATATTAATATCACTAGTTAGCTTAATTATGTACTTCACCTATTTTCGTAGTTTGTGTATTATTCAGGTTAGTTTTAATAGGCAAGTAGGTAAGCAAAATTCACACTACCATTAATTATTTAAATTTTAACCGGCTTTACAAATAGAGAAGGATATGGTATTCATTGTGTAATGTTTTGCCTGATCTGTGCCAATTACATGTTTTAATTGTAACACAGCCTCATTTACGCATTGCTAATTAACCCTAAGTACATCGTTCTCTGGATTCGGGTCGTACGCAGGCAATAGACTCGTAATTACTGCAGTATATATTATATACTGTATATAATAACGTATCGATCTGTAAATTATCCTCGAAGTACCGAGTAATGGACACTGCATGGTATTGACGGCCGGTTTGCTATGATTTTAAGCACAATGTTTGATTCAAATTCAAAAATTATTATATAGGCTGTGAATCACGTCAAAATTACATAAGACAGTCCCCCAAAACGCCCACCCTTCACCACTTCCTAGTGCTTTAGCTGGGAAGAAGAAGTGGCGCAACAAATTCCCCAGCAGCACAGCTGTCTGTTCAGTTAGAAAAAATAGTTATTTATCCAACATGTGAGGAAAGTTCGTTTTTCCTATGAGTTTTGATTTTGAGTCTTGAGCGAACGAAGGATTGAAAAATAGAATCACGAGCGCAGCGAGTGATTATAAATTTCAATCCTGAGTAAGCGAAAGACTCAACAAAACGAATAGCAAATGAACTTGCTCACATGTTGCATACAAAACTTTTCACCACGACCAGCAAGAAAGTATTCAGTCATCATAGGTAAATAAATTAAATAGACACAAAGCAAATCAAAATAATTCTTTATTTTTTAAAATATCTGTAAAACTTAACATAAAAAAATCAGGCAAGGGTAGTTTCTGAACGGGATCATTACTTTCCTCACTGTTCAAACAGTGAGGAAAAACCAACTTTCCTCACTGTTCAAGCAGTGAGGAAAAACCAACTTTCCTCACTGTTTTCGTAGAGGAAAGACACTTCTTTCGTGCGGGAGTGGTGAAAAATATTTTACATAATAGTATGCAAAATAATTTACATTACGCAACACAAAACATAATTTAAATTATAAATAAATAGCCATATGTCAGCTAGGACACGCCAATATACCAACAATAATATCGAGAACTATACTCAGGCAGAAATAAAAAATAAAGACTAAACGTAAACAATATCTAAATTAAAGCCTCCAGGCATAAAGGGCTATAGCTATAAATTACTATTGGTCATGAGAAACGTTGGATATGTTTGTTTGAGGTGGAAGTTCAGTCACTAGCATAAATATATGACATACGCAAGATTCAAAATCGATTTATCCCTAAAGTCAAAAATCAATCTGTCTAGCCTCTTCCCAAGTATGTTGGGTCGGCTTCCAGTCTAACCAGATGCAGCTGAATACCAGTTTTTACATGGAGCGATTGCCTATCAATTCAATTCTATTAATTTTATTTGGTAACAATCTACATTGCGTTCGAAATAATCCAACATGAAACATACAGAAATATTACAAAATGACGATGATACAAATTACAGATTTTTATTATTATTAAGAAACATGCAATTCAATTTATATTACGAAAAATTATTTAAATAAACAAAATTGTAAAAAACCATGCATACATAAATTATAAAACCATATGTCAACTAAACACAAACGAAAAAAATCATAAAAAAATAAAATAAAATATAAACAGAAATAACCCATAGACAAATAATGACACATGTCAGTTATAAGAGAAGGTCTATAAATTATCCTATGAATCTGACCTCCACAACCCAGTAACTGAGTAATTCGATACCCCTTGGTAAGGATTGGATGTCAGACTTTCGGGCTTCTGACGATCCGTAACGACGACTATCATAGATCCACGAATGATAGCCGAGACTAACGGCTTAACGTGCTTTCCGAGGCACGAAGGAGTCTCGGTATGTAAAGTTGGTCACCTATCCACGGACCAACCTTGTATACGGTAGCTTAATATGATGGATCGACCCGTGTGGCTATTATTACATAGCCACGACCACCAACCATTTCTCCCTAAGGTATTGATACTTAATTTTATGCCGTTACAAAAAAAAAATTTTTCGGAACTGTGAGAAAAGATCTAATTCATAATATTACAGATAGTACAATCCACGACGACGCGCCCCACTCCGCGATTACTGTACTGTAAGCTGTACTTTAGTACGGAGCGGAGCGGAGTATGGCGCGTCGACGTGGATTGCACTATCTATATTTTATTATGAATTAGGTCTTTCTTACATTAGGTCTTTTACTTCACGAGAAAATCGCTTTTGAATCTACCGTAACTGTCAGGTATTTATGCTCGTGACTGATCGTCAACTGAAACAATGCGTTCCGTGACTTCCGTGTCAAATGCTTTAGCGATAATATTTGCCACTTTTAGGGTTCCGTATCTCAACAGGAAAAAAATGATCCCTTATTGGATCACTCGTATGTCTATCTGGCTGGCTGACTGTCTGTCCGTCTGTCACAGCCAATTTTCTCAGAATCTACTGGACCAATTTAGTTGAAATTTGGTACACCTTTTAATTTCTGTGACCCAAACACGGTCGTATAATGTACATAGATGAATTTTGAATAGGGGGTCACTTTTCGGGGGAAAATTAAAAAACAAAAAAAAACGAGTTCTGTAAACTGTACTGTGTGGCATATCAAATGAAAGGATTTGTTGTGAGGATCTCAATTTTTTTATAAATTTAAAATAAATACTTTTAGATATTTAAGAAAATTGATGAAAATTGACCATTAACCAACCCCCTTATCTCTGAAACTACTGAGCCCAACATTTTGAAATTAATACAGAGAATGGTTCTTTACTCATAAATTACTGGAAAACCTATAAGAAGTATATCTTAAAATAACATGGTAAATCTCTCAATATTGTGCGTACAAACTTACATTTACAGTTAAAATGTATGGAAGAACATGTTTTTCAACTACAATGTTAAGTTTGTTCTTGGGATAAATACATCCCAACTAGGAAACCTTTCATTGTGCGTGGTCAGACACGCACTTGGCTGGTTTTTTGCCAAATCAATTTAAATAACTGGTTGCGTATGAAAAGTACGAGAAATTAAAGCTACTCACATGTGATATTAGAGGCAAGTTCCATGCAGCAGCTAGTTTGGCTTCAGTGTGGCAAGTACCATCGGGTCCGAAGAACGCCACCACTCCCAGGTCTCGCATTTGAGTCATCACCCTGTAAAAAAATAAGTCTTATTTAATCAATCTTGCTGTCGTAATTTACTACCAGTCGTTAAGGCCTCGATGCACGAGGCCGTGGGTTAAAATCCAAGCAAGTACCATGAATGTGACTTTTCACAAAGTTCCCTTTAGTTTAAGTTCCCTTCAAAATGGTTGAGCTGAATGGTGCTGATCCATGCGTCATGTTCGTGAACGGGCGCCGTCAGTGGGGACTGGTCATCTCTTAGGTGCCATGGCTTATTTTATTTTTTTAATCATTTTTGTTTTTATATTTTTATTATGGACGCTTTTAACGTGTACGTTTTACTACATTGTTCTCACATGTATAATTTCAACATGAATGATGTTACCAATGTTTTTTAACAATATTCTGATTTAAAAGAGTGTCCATGGAGTTTCTTGCCCGTTCTTCTCCATAGGAACCTACTACGCTTTGGAATGGGCAACTAGCTTCATCTTTCTGACTGACCGACCCCTTGACAATTCAAAAGTACCTGTAATTGGTTTATTTGGAATAAATGATTTGAGTTTGAGTTTGAGTTTTCAATTCTTAAGTACTTTCTGAGTTTATCTTGGTAATTTCTGATGTGAAGGAAGACATCGTGAGGAAACCCTGGAGTTATATATTTTAATAATAAAGCTGAAGAGGTGCTATACATTGTAACAGCGAATCAATTTTTATGCCTCCCCTTGACGTAGGCCAATTATTTGTTTATATTTTCATGACCTAAAGAGGTGCCATAAAGAATATGAATTAAAATCTCAGCTAATTAAAAAGTTATAGACAACACCAAATTTCCCGGGTATTCTGGTACTAATAGCTAAAGAGTTTTTTTGGTTGAACGCAATAATATCGGCCAGACGGATTTGAAAAATTCCCTTTGAATTTGATAGCCTAATTCTTGAGAAAATTTATAGGCTATTTAACATCACGCTACCCTTTTTCTCAGAAACGCGTGGAGGTAACAAATTGAAATCAAATACGTAAATCTATGTTCCCTAAAAAAATCAAGCTAACTCAGAAAAGTAAACGCAATAAAAATACGACCATTTATGCAACATATTTTGATACTCGCAAATAAAACAAGACTGATATCTATTCAGGGTGAAAGTAATAACTTTCTGCTAAAGTCCTTTTTTAATATTTGAAAGTGAGTTTCTACAAAGAAATTCTTTTCATTCTGGTCGATTACTTCAGGCGTGGATGGAATCAAATAACAAGCCATAGTTGACGCAGTGACTGAGCAATTGGCTACGTGTCTCGGGTTCAAATAATAAGCCTCTTGTGTACTACACACGGTACAGGGATCTATTGACCAGTGCCCACACGGCACAAAAGGAACGCCGCTTTTGTTGCAGTGGCAACGGCCGAGCAGTGGTGGCTCAGGTGGTAACGGCCCCGGTATTTAGGCCTGTGTCCCAGTAGTAAGAAAATTATAGCGTCAGCAAATTATAACGTAAAATGAAACGCATCGCTTCAAATTCAAATTCAAATGTCATTTATTCAAACTAGGCTGAGAATCAGCACTTTTCGAACGTCAAAGTTACATAAGACAGTTCCACAAAACGCCCACCCTTCACCACTTCCTAGTGCTTTAGCTGGGAAGAAGAAGTGGTGCAACAAACTCCGCAGCAGCACAGCTGTCTGTTCAATAAAAAAAAAAAAAAATGATTATAAATTATAATTGATATGCAAAATTATTTAAATTACGCAACACTAAACATAATTTAAATTATAAATTAATAGCCATATGTCAGCTAGCACCCGCCAATATACTAACCAAAAATATCGAGAACTGTACTCAAGCAGAAAAAAACAAAAAAAAAAGATAAACGTAAACAATATCTAAATAAAAGCCTCCAGTCATAAAGGGCGTGCCCGCTTACGTATAGCTGTAACTGGAAGTTATAAATGATAAACTAGGACCATCGAGGTAAAATAAATAAACAGTTAATTACTAGCAACAATAAAAAAACCATGATCAGCAAGACGACCAGTCACCACAAGCAGCACCCGTTCACGAGCATAACGCAAAGATCAGCCACTACCCCCCTCGCTATATTTGAGGGAAGGAGGCAACCCGACCCCCAACGCCACCGCAAGCAGTGACATCTAAGGGAGCATGACGAACTTGCTGCCAGTTGGTCAGGCAAAAATTAATATAATCAATTGTCGAGGTCGCTAGCTAACCACATATTGCAAGTGACACTATCGTCCCACTCAGTGAATCAGGCCAGTTGTGAAAGGGATCGACCTTTATTAGATGGCGCACCGAGCAATGGGAAAATTACCGCCTCGACCCTTGTTCGAGACAGCTGGCGCCGCTGACCCTGTAGCCTTAAATTTCCCTAATATTAATCCTAATTATTATTAAAAATATTAATCCGATCCAGATCCAGCGACGCCCTAAGGCGAGGTCCGTATACCACAGGAGGGTGAAGTCGCTTAGTTTATAAGTTTTATGTCCCAAAAATTTCGGTTAATTAACCTCCTAGGTTGACCTGCGAGATGCCATTAAAAAAAAAAAAAAAAAAACAAAGGCGAACAGTCCGAGTCTAGTGACTCGGGTCACGCCTGAATCACATTATCAAAACGTTTATTGTTAATTATTATTTTAATCAGTTAGTTGTTAAATTAAAGGAAATGAACCATTTAAATGCTACTGCTGAGGTCTTGGGTTCGATTCCCGGGTCGGGCAAAGTGTTATTGGGTTTTTCTATCTGGAATTTCTCAGTGGCAGCCCGCAGTCTGGATTTCTGCCCGGTTGATGGCAATAGGCTCGCCCCCTATTACATGGGACTTAAACATAACTGGCGACATGTGGGTGTACCTACTACAGGTACACCTCTGCCCAACCTTTCGGGGAAACAAGGCGTGATGTTATGTTATGTATGAACCATTTAACCATTCAGAAATAGGAGCCCCACTGAGCCCGTTGACGACAGTCAACGCAGCCAAGCTCAGCGGGACTCCTATTCCGCTCCTATACGTAGCGGGTCTAAATTAGTTTTGAAGCAATAAGTAGATAGAGAATATACAATTTAAAAAAAATACAAAGCGCTGGGCATCACTGTTTTCACTGCCAAACCAATATCAATACCGCACTGAAATTGAGTGAAAAAAAATAAACATTACTGCGTGCTTTCGTTCAATTTGATGCTCTTGCTGACGTTGTGTTGCCATGTGGCTTCTGCGCAAAATATTCATAGTTTAAATAGATATTTAAACGATAAACTATAGTTGTTATGTTATGTAGGTAACAATGATTAGTACGAAAATAATAATTTTTAGAAAATTCCTCAGACCTAGTATATATAGAGCGCTGTCAAAGCGCTCTATATATACTATAAAATTCATACAAGTTGACGATAAGACAATGACAGTTGGCAATAAGACAATGTAGTACCTACTCGCAAAAAAAAAGTGTTTGAACATGTACGAAAGTAAACGAACAAAAGGAGTATGTAAGGATCGCATCATAGCAGGTGCTGTTCTGTAGTTTCTGCCTACCCACATGGGGAGAAGATGTGAGCTTATAATGTATGTGTGTGTCATATACCTATGTTACAAAAATTAAAGAAGACAATTAACTTGTCAGTCTTTAATTTTTGCTTTGTCTCTCCTACCACTTTACAGTGCACGACAGAGTCCATAATGATATCATTATATTTTATGTTACCACCTTACCCTAAACTAAAACCCACCCGTGTTCCTTCTCTTGCCTGTGCAATGCCAGGGGGTCACGGTATCCCTTTCGGACTTTCCCGCAACCCCGGCAGGCAATGGTCTCATCGGACCCCTTCATTCGCTGACATCTCTTTGAGGCGCGCGTGGAACACAACGCGCCGTCGACCCGGGCTTGGTCCTTACCGGACGGCGAGCTACCCATTGCTCACCGTCCGCAAGCCCGCGCCTACGGTGGCCGGGAATCAGCAATTGATGTTACCACCTAAGTACACATTTTAGAATGAAGTAGATAATTGAGTATTGATACTTTGAATATGAGCCGGGGATTGATTCCAGCACCTTAGCAGTCGCTTGGCAAGTTTTTTTTTAAATATTGATGAATGTACTGAAAACTTTTAAGAAATTGATATCAATAACGAGCCAAACGTAACATATCTAATATCACGCTTGTATACCCCGAAGGACTGGGCTGAGGTGTATGGGAGCACCCTCGTTGCTTCATTTATGATTAAGTCCCAAGTAATAGGGATAGTGGGCAAGCCTAATTGCCATCATCCGGGCACATGTCCAGACTTCGGGCTGCTACTGTAAAATTCCGAATGTAAAAGCCAATAACATTTATCCGAAATTGGGAATTGAACCTGAATTGAAATTGAATTGAATGTGAATAAACCAACAGATGATAAAACAATCAAAATAAACCGTTAAGCCGCAGTCTCCACGGGCCAGAAAATCGCGGCGATAGTCTCGCCGTGCCATCAAATTCAATAGAAACTCTATGAATCAAGCTTCGTGCAGACTGGCGCGACGCGACACCGGTGATGTTTTCTTTGCAATTGTCTTGTTAAAGTCGCGTCCCATCAGTCTGGACGAGGCTTCAAGCTCCATATGGCAATATCATCGAGGCGATCATTTGAAGGCGCAACGTGACTATCACCGCGATTCTCTCGTCCGTGGAGATGGCGCCTTAGTTTATAAACCAATTCAAAATTTTGCAACGATTGCTTTTAGAACTAAAAATAAACTAAATCAATTCAATTGCTCTTAGAACTGCAAATAACCCAAATCAAACTTCATAGATACGTGAAATTGGAATGTGTGCTTTGATCCATGTTCCGTTTGTTTTTCATTTATTTAGGTAACAGTTTAGGCGTGTATTATTTGATAAATATAGAACTGCGTGGTATCTGAAGGTTACTTAAATAATTCAAAAAGGAAAATTTCACTTAAAACCTACATGGGCACTTCGATCATTTAAGTTCGATGGTACTACATAGGTGCACGGTTGCAAGGCCTATTGCAAGAAACAACGGCAAGGAACCCAACGGTTTATCTTTTAAAAATAATTGCCACGATATAAGATACTTAATAGGATTCTCTTTATTTAGTTTATAACAATTATATTGAAAATGTATATATTAAAAACGGCGGCTTTTTAGAGTGTCGTGGAATATCCATATCCCGGGCGGCCCCGGGCGTTCCGTACAACTCATTCTTTTGTTTTTATTTTTTATTGCTGAATTAGGTCAAGAGATTGACAAAAATTACTTTCAATATACCTGTTATTGTACTGCAGCTTGAAGAACAGCGTAGATGTCCACTGCTGCACATAGATTTCAATAAAACTTTTAACTTCAGGTACCTACTGTGCAATAGGGATGATGACTAAAAAAATGTTTTTGTCCGTAATGTAGATTATGAAAAAATAACGTATACGTATTTTTTCTTTTTTTACGTTATCAAAAGATTACGGCGATACATTGAGTTATAATGTGCCATGACGTCACTTGTATGTAGATTTTATCCATACTTGTGACGTATCAACCCCCACTCCCCAACTTTAATGCGTTGTATCTAAGTCATTTTTCATTAATATGATAAAGCAAAAAATACGTGTCTAATATTTTATTATTATCTGACTGACGGACTAAATAGAATTTCTTTTTTTTGACCCAGGCATCATCCCTATTATGTTCGCACCAAAGAAAGATCACCTGACAAGAGTGCCAACGTGGGATCGCCTGTATTTAAAATATTTATAAGTTAGTCACTACTAACTGGCGTTAGTGTCATTTACAACATCAATCTGGCTCGCCAAATAATATTTGATGGAAATAAGACTATTTCGTGAAAAATTCATATTTTCGCCATATTTTACACCCGGCTAGGTACGAATTGTGCCACGTGGCATTCTATCGTTTGCGCGTTATACGCGTTAGTTTACTGATGTTAGAGCTTACTTACCGTAAAGATAGGCTATCCTTATCGTTGGGTAGGTTTGGTCGGGCGCGGCCGATATCAGCGGCGACGTAGCGCAGCTTCAGTCCGGGTAGCAGGCTCGGTTCCCGGTTGATGGCTGCCACGGCAAGTGGCATGGCGCCTAGCACTGTCTGTTAACAAATAGAATAGTGAGTTAAAATAAATAAATAATAAATAGAAAATAAATAGAAGACGTCAATTGATGAAGGTGATAAAATAAAAACCAGTCAAGTGTGTGTCGGACCATGCACAATGAAGGGTTCCGTAGTTGGGATGAATTTATCCCAAAAACCAATTAACATTGTAGTTGAAAAACATGTTCGTCATCGATATACGTCACGGTCAATGTTCCAACTGCAACTGTAAGTTTGAAATCGCAAAAATGAAATTTTGCACAAAAGTTCTTTCCATTCCATGAAAATTCATGCCTTAAATAAGAATTTACAAGAATTTTTCTTTATTTTGCATAAAATATGGTACATAAGGTCTTAAATATAAAAAGTTCCACATATTTTGCTTACTTACATATTTCAGCATGCAAAAAACAAACAAAATACCTTATAATAAAATTATAGTACAAAACCACTTACATTTATATTGTTACTACTGAGGTAAAAAGTAAAAAAATCCTTAAAATTACGTTATTTAATAATATTACTACTTACTAGTAAAGGGGTTTAATAGGGGATAAAAGTTGAATAGAATGAGTAGAATTGAATAGAAGTAGATGAAAGTGAACTTCGTCATTTTTACCGATGGGCAAACAATAGCTAGGTCCTTGAGAAAACAGCTGATGCGGTCGTCATGCATAGGAACTGATGCTTATCAAATATTCACACTCGTAAACTGTATTTTCAATATCATTAGGTAAATATTTTGACACGCTTGATTAAATTCTACCAGCAGTTACGGCAAAAACAATAGTCAAAGTCAAATAATTTATTTCAATTACACAAAAAAGGGACTTTTGAACATCCAAATATACAAAAAAAAAAAAAAAAGATTCTAGTCGCCCCTTCTAAAAGATAGTTTTCGTATGGAGAAGAATGGGCAAGAAACTCCACCGTTACTCTTTTATAATGTTTTCACATTATCTGATATACATTCATTATAATTATGTGAAGACGATGCACCTAGAATAAGATTACTATACCACGATGGGTATATAGAATGAAAAATGAAGGAATGACAGATATATTAATTATGTGATAGATGCATGGTGCTCACATATTTATAAACATTGTAAAATTATACGATATTCCTAACATTTTGAGTTCAAGTAATCACAGAATATAAAATCAATGTTATAAAAAAACCGGCCAAGTGCATGTCGGACCACGCACAATGAAGGGTTCCGTAGTTGGAATGAATTTTATCGTAAGAACAAACTTAACTTTGTAATTGAAAAACATGTTCTCCCATACGGAATATATGGGAGAACATGTTTTTGCAACCGCAAATTTAAGTTGGTCAATTATTACTCGTAAACTTGTAAAGCCCACTTACGTGTGATAGTTTTCCTTTTTTTTTTTTTTTTTTTTTTAACTATGGCATCTCGCAGGTATACCACTAAGGTATTTACTGCTTAACCGAACAATCCTGTGGCTGCCTTAAGCACTACACTCAAAGCCTCCAGCCAGGAGCAACTATTCTACATTAAAATTAGGCGAACGCTCGCTAAGGGCACCCCCTGTGGGGTACGAACCTCGGCTTAGGGCGTCGCTGAGGGGGGGACAGCAAGATGGGACAGGCTGGATCACGGATATATTATTATTAGACGGGGAATTTAAAGCTACGCGCTCAGCTGCGGCGCGGGCTGGCGCTTCATCGGACAAGGGTCGGGGGGGAGTATTATTTACTCGTGAGGGTCGCGCGCGCGGAGGACCTCGGCGGCGAGGTCGGTACGACGGGTGTCGGGTGTGTTTGTGCACTGTACTGGTGGCCCTATTGCTCTCCTGGAGGAGAGTGGTTGGATCATCTGGATCGGAGAGGTAGTTTTCCTTTAAACTTCGTTGTATATAAATACTAAAGCCGTGACATTTGAATTTCTAACTATAACCATTTAGTTGGTAGAGGGGGGGGGACACTTGACTCTAACGAAAATTGGTACTTTAAAGCTTGATAAGTCACGAACGGTTTACTTAATCAAAAAACGGTCTTGGCAAACCCCTAATATTTTTGAAAGACCTATTCAACGATATCCCACACTATGGGAAGGACGAAAAAAAAATATTATCATCCCCACTTTACATGTAGGGGAGGTACCCTAAATAATTGTTTTTTTCAAAATTTTATTTTACCACTTTTTGGCGTCATTAATTTGTACACTCCAAATTACAACTTTCTAGTACCAATAGTTTTTGAGCCAAACCGCGGACAGACAGACAGACAGACAGACGGACATGGCGAAACTATAAGGGTTCCTTGTTGACTACGGAACCCTAAAAATAATATTATACAATTAAATTGGCAACCAGTTAGATTTTGTCTAGATTCTAAATTGTGATATGGAGCAGGACCAGCATGTTTCCAAGCATTTTTATTTTGGATATAATACAGTAAAATTTACAATTTAACGCATTATTTTTCTATAGTTTATAATCTGTCCATGGGAAACCAAAACAACCTGGTATCAAACTCGCGGCGCGACGACGCCGACGTGGAGAATCTTGCGCTAATAACAAATTGCCTGCCTAAATTGCAAGTAACGTTTGGTCATAGTTTTAACCTAACATTTCACCCAGTTCACAATTTTTCGACTGTATAATATATAACGGAAATAATACCGATAGATTATAAATTAGCATATTATAATATAATATGGAATTCTGACGGAACATTTTTGAATTATGTTGACATTTATAATTTATTAATGTTTGTTAGATTCAAGGTAAATTAATGATATTGACTTGACTACCTAAATTATTAACAATCATAATTATTAATAATTGCACGCCTTATCATGTGGCAAACATGTCAGAGGCAGTATTTTTTTAATGTTATCATGCATGCACATTTTTATTTCTGTATGTGTAAACATGTTTGAGCAAATAAATATATCTTATCTCTTACGGTTCTCTCAATCTTACCGTGACATAAATATATGTATATTTTATACATAAGTTTATTTTGGTCCCCATTGACCTACGTTGAAGGAAAATATCGTGAGCTCAATTATAGTGCCTTCTCTGTTTGAGAAGAACAATAAGACAATTACAGACAGGTATTATATTCATGATATAAATAGGTTTAAATCCACGGGCAGGCATTATTCTCCTTAGAACCTGTAGGAGGTCTCTTTATAGCCCGGTGTATTTTACAAAGGTGACATACGCCCTTGGTCTAGGTAACCTTGGTACAATGTACATGAACGGCAGGTACGTCATAATAAATCTCTGTAGTTTAAAAGCTGTGCCTTTAAAAGGGTGCACTGAAATAGCCAGCACAAGTGGCGATGCTTTGAGTACAGAATTGTATTAAACCCCAGACCGTGCTCAATAAGCGGAATATAAAAACGTTACGACCGTTTGATAGACATGTAACATATTCAACGTGTGGTATCGACATCATAGTCTTCGGAACTTTAATAGAATGTGTAAACAGCATGATTTCGATCCCTTTGCAACAGGTGTGTCTTCGGCCCTTTAGCTTAATTACTTTCTTGCCCGTTCTTCTCCATAGAGATCTACGTTTTGGAATGAGCAACTAGATTCAACTTTCTGACTAACTGACTGACAATTCAAAAGTGCCTCTAAATGGTTTAATTGAGCATCTTTTAAGGGGTATTGTATAAATGTTACAAAAAATTAATAAATATTAAAAATACAATTTTCAAACAAGCATATTACAAATGAGAGGAATATACATCCAAGATAATAATGCTTGGCAACATGCTGGTCCTGCTCCATAGAATCTAGAATCTAGACAAAATCAAACTGGTTGCTAATTTAACTGTATAATTTATTATTTTAAAGACATTGATTTTACATTACCTATGTGATTACTTCCTCACAAAATAATTTATTAAGTGTAACATTTTAGGAAAATCGTCTACTTTTAGAATGTTTGTAAATATGTTAGCACCATTGTATCTATCACATAATAAATAAAAATAAATGTTTATTTCTCACCATTTAAACTTACAGTTACTCAATTAGGTACAAGTGTACAAGTAGGTATTTCACATATTTGTGGTGATCAGGATAAGGTACACAGAGTATTGACCCTAGCCCCTGAACTAGGCGGGAACCTCTATCTCAGGGGATAGTGTTCAGCTATTATACTTCAGGCTTCGTTCTCGATATAACATTTACAATGCAGCTTCGTCACGTAGTCGACAACCATACGCATATTTAGAGCTGAAAGCAAAAACTAAACGCACAAGTATAGCTACTACACTCTATATATGTCATCTGTCATTCTTTACGTTTGCGCGGCAACCAATACGTTGTAATTCCCAAAGAATATTAATTATAGTGTTTAAAACTAGTTTAAAGTGTGTTTAAAGTTGGCATAAGTTATCATGCCGAAACGAAAACAAAAAGAAAAGAATATTATCTTCAAAAAATCCGAAGACTACATGAAACGACACCGGTACAACACCGATTCATCAGTTTTTCTTCACAAGATAAAACAATGTAACACGCGGGTAATGTACGAGATGCATTGACGCGAACAAATAATTCGGGTCGTTTACGAGATAAACGGACGAATTATATCATTGTCATAAAAGTTTTATACAGTAAAAACGTAAGTATCTTACATGGCTTATAAACGACATTTATTGTACCTCGCGGGTAATGTACGAGATGCATTGACGCGAACAAATAATTCGGGGCGTTTACGAGATAAACGCACGAGTTTTATCATTGTCTTAAAAGTTTTATACAGTAAAACGTAAGTATCTTAGATGGCTTGTATACGATATTTATTGTACCTCGCGGGTAATGTACGAGATGCATTGACGCGAACAAATAATTCGGGGCGTTTACGAGATAAACGCACGAGTTTTATCATTGTCTTAAAAGTTTTATACAGTAAAACCTAAGTATCTTACATGGTTTGTATACGATATTTATTGTACCTCACGGGTAATGTACGAGATGCATTGACGAGAACAAATAATTCGGGGCATTTACGAGATAAACGCACGAGTTTTATCATTTACCTATTTTAATAGTGTAGTCCGAGAGGCTACGCTTAGGTATGTATATTATGGTACATTGTCGGGGTCAAATCTATCTTTTTGCAGATATCTAGGTACTTGATGACTGTGTCGAACCACCAGTTTTATTTGACACAAATCCGGATAACTCTAATACAGCTATGACTGTAATTGACGCTCTACCTGAGTCTGACCGAGCACCTGTGCTAGACACTGCACCTACTAATGTTTTATCCCTGGATGTGCTGCAAGCATTATGGGATTTGATGCATTAATATGCATACAAATGAGCATTAAACAACGACTTAACCTGTATTTGAAATACATATTTGAAGAAGGGACTCACCATTTTAGGTGTTGCATTATCTATGTTAATCAACAACAATAATAATGATAGAGATCAACCAGCTCAGTGACGCTAGAAGGATGTTAACAGAATTACACTTCACTCAATCAAAACCGTGAAAAAAAAAAAAACCTTATTTTCCCCGTCCTGGCCAAAAATGCTTAGATATTGTCAAATAATTAGAAACAGATAATCACCTTTATTGTAATCTTACCTTCATGGTAACAGCCTATTTCAAAAGATAAAAAGTCCTACAAGCTTACCAAAGAACAGGCCAATCTATAAACAAGCCAACTACTTTTACCACAACCCGTCAGGGAAACTTAAGTGGTTCACTTGGTTACACACATACAACCAACAGAGGACAAATTTGAGGCTGGGACACAAGAAACCACAGTTCTCATATCAAGCAAGGAAATATCAAAGAACAATACAACCAGTACCAGCCACCGCATGCTGTGACAAAGCCCAAAGCCCCACAGGACAAGACTCATGCTCGATACTAGAGTTAGTCATGCTGGAAGATTAAATATTTTTTACCTTGTTGGCAAAGCTGATGTTTCAATATTGAAACATGTCAATGGATACTCAATACCTTTTATTGACACACCTTATAAGTCACAATCACAACAGTCATTATAAAATGATATTATAAATGATCCTGATATGCATACCGCCATTAATAATCTGCTGGCATTAGGTGCAATTTCTCCTTGCACCTTATGTGTTTTGTTTCCAAAAACTGAAGGGTAGCAAAAGTTTATAAACCTTAAGCCTGCTAACAAATTTGTAACTGCAGTAATAATAATGCTGTGTAATTTCTACAGGAGACTATTGATTTAAAAGAATGCTATCTAATGGTAAATAGTAATCCAGTTCACCGGAAGTATTGATGCTTTGAGCATGATAAATTATACAGATTTAATGCATCCCCATATGTCTTGTGTTCTGCACCTTATGTGTTCTCTAAGATTATGAGAACTGTGGTTAAACAATTTAAAAATCAGTACAAGACTTTGATGACCTCTTGTGCATTGATTCTGATTATAAAACATGTTTGGAAAAATGTTAATGAAACAATTGCAATTTCCAAAATTCCAGATTTGACATAAATTAAAAAAAAAAAAAAAAAAAAATAGTTAATTAGACCATAGGTACTCAGTTAATAGGAACATTGACTGCCACATGCCTGATACCTGGCAAGTACATATGTTTGGCTTAACACAAAACTGTTAGACCACAAAACTATTACACCATAATAATCATAAATATCATGGTTTACTTTAAAGTAAAGGCTGATAAAAAGATTATCATTCACCCAGATATTAAACTAGATCTACAGCAGTGGGCTGATAATATCAATAGTTTACACATTAAAAGTATTGCATACTCAATATATGATTCGGAAATATTTACAGGTCAAGAAGTGGGTGGGGGGCCATTTGTAATGATAATATGGTTCATGGATTCTGGAAAGAGACTAAAAAATTATAAGTACTTATCACATAAATCATCTAGAACAACTTGTCATATTTTTACCTTAAAAATGAGTGTTAAAAATATACAATATTCACATAAATTGTTACATGTTGATAATAAGTGCCATATTAACCAAATGGGAGGTATTCAGTACCTACATTTAAATAACTTTGCCAGAAGCCTATTTAGCAATGGTGTGAAGACAAACTTTGGCTATTTGCTTCATATATGAAGCAACTTGGCTATTTGCTTCTTAAATACAGCCAATACTGACATAAAGTAGAAAATAAATACCTCCACATTCCAGTACAATTTGTGACTCATTTAATCAGTTTGGTCAACCTGATAGGTATTGACTTTTACTTCAAGAATTAATGCAAAAACGTCAATCTTACATATCCTGAAAACCGGCCCTGATGCATCGACTGTAGTCTATGCTATTACCATGTCTTGGTCAAACTACATTTTTACTACGCGTTTTTGTGCCCATTTTGCCTATTATTAAGATATTAACAAAAAATTAAGAATGGAAAATTGACAGGCATTATGGTTATGGCATACTAGCCGTCATAAGCCTGACAGAATCACCCTCTACATCTCCACCGGGATATTATCCGGAAGGCAGGGCTAAGACTAGCTATCTTAGTTAATTTTTTTGTAGTTAATTTAAGTTCTCTTTCAAATAATACCATGGAACAATACAATTTTACCTATAAATTATGGTGGGCCATTTGTCAAAAACAAAGTACTTACCATTTACAACATCTATAGGTACCAATCTAAATCAAAATTATATTTTAACCAAGCAATTCAAGATAAGGGCCTTGTATGGGGTCTTTAAATGAACTTAAGTCAGCTCTTGCTATCGCAGTAGACTCAAACATGGGGGTTATGACCGCATCAAGAGGCTACCTACTTGAAGGTTTCTATGGGGCCAAGTATGAAACTAGCTGGGACCCCAAGTTAAGTCTTAAATGTTATAAAAATAAACTTTGACTTTTTAAAAATAATTATAAAAATACCTAACTGCACAGTAAATCATGCAGTTCTGGTCCTGGGTCCTGGTCACAGCCAACTGAACCTTTTTTATTACCTTTCTTTGAAAAGTCCGAAAGTCTAGCTAGTATATTATGTGATTACATTAACTATAGGTAGGTACTCAGGGCATTAGAAGGAAATAATACTCACTTAATACCTTCATTGTATAAGCCCCCACAAACCAGTTTCTGCCTCTACCATTCTCTCACCACCACCTCTATCATTTGGTTTCTATAATATAGGTAATATACCAACTCTCTGTTTGCATCATAGATATTAGTGTTTTTTCAGGACATAGTACTAGACATACCTCGACATCCACTACGAGTAGGTACTAACGCTAAGGGAGCGTCATTCGATGTAATAATGGCAAACGTCAGGCTAGACAAATAGCTCTTTCACCTTTCGGTAGACTTTAATAGAGCAATTTTCAATAATTCAAACGAATTTACTCATACTGTGCTTAATACTAAACAAAATACTTGAGTATTATGAATGCGAATAATCATTATAACGTACCTTAAAAAGTATAAATCTAAATTAGACCAGAAGTTCAATATTAAGATGAATAATTTGATTGTTTATCTACTTATATTGGTATCTTATTAAAAAAGTATAAAACAAAATTTGACAAGTTCAATAATAGGATGAATAATTTGATTATTTATCTATAATGGTACCTATATTATTTATCTATAGATATTTGATTAAAACTTGTTTATAAGTTGGATAATAAGTCCGTTATTAAGATGAATGAGACTTTATCTATTATTTTTTATTATGTCATTTGTATCCAAAAAACTAAAAGATTTAATATGTTATTGAAATACGATTTATTTATAATTTCATATTGGAAATCTCAATTTTCCTCATAATCTCTTAACATCTGCATTGTAAATGTTATATCGAGAACGAAGCCTGAAGTATAATAAGTGATCAAACGAACTTACCTGTTGTGAAGTTCGATCATTATTATACGAAGGGCTTCGTTCGAAGATATAAGGAACCCTCCCTACCCTACCCCAGAAAAATTGAGATTCTCTTCTTACTCTAAAATAATGACAGATGACATATATAGAGTGTAGTAGCTATACTTGTGCGTTTAGTTTTTGCTTTCAGCTCTAAATATGCGTATGGTTGTCGACTACGTGACGAAGCTGCATTGTAAATGTTATATCTTCGAACGAAGCCCTTCGTATAATAATGATCGAACTTCACAACAGGTAAGTTCGTTTGATCACTTATTATCATTCTAATTTTTATCTTAGGACATAGTGTGTCACTACTATAATTCGTCTCAGTAAGTACCATTAGAGAGTGCTAGGGTGAATTATGGATGTGGGTATGTGTGTAAATGTGAGTGGTGAAATGGAACAAAGTGTGTGAATGATGTGATGGTGAAGTAAGTGAGGAAGTGTATGTGTGTGTGTGTGTGTGGTAGTTATGATTATACATGAAGGGTCACTAGATTTTCAGTGTATACATTTATCCGTGTTGCTTCATTTTTAATTCTATTGACCAGCAGTGCTATTCTGTAAAAATCTCACCGTGAAAACTTCGGTGAAGTGAGCGTGGAGTGAGCTGTCAATAGTGTCAATTCCAAGCAAAAACAAACTCACTTCACCTAAGTTCCTTGACAGCTCACTCTGAGCTCACTTCACCTAAGTTTACAGAATAGCACTACTGTTGTGGTATATTATTCTAGGTGCATCGTCTTCACATATCATTATATAATTAATGTACCTATACAAAATATTGTTATACATTTTAAAAGAGTAACGATGGATTTTCTTGCCCATTCTTCTCCATGCGAAAACTACCTTTTGGAAGAGGCAACTAGAATCAATTTAATTTTTTTGTAAATCTTGACGTTCAAAAGTGCCTTAGGTCCTATTTGAAATAAATGATTTGACTTTGACTTTTAAAAGCTCGTTACAGCCAATCAGAATTAACAACGTTATGTCAACGAAATAAGGTTGCAAATCACCATCGATTCATCTCAAACTGCAGACTTCCCGACGGACGCAATTGTCTTGGCTTGATTTGACCATGGTCCGATTAAAAAAACCATCGAAAAGGAAAATACCCGTGGTCCTACTAATAGAACTACGTAGTTCTATTAGTAGGACCAAGGGTATTTTCCACGACCACGTGGTCGAACCACGGGCAATAAACGATCACGTGGATTCCATCAACATCCATTAGGAAGCAAAATTGCAATTGTGGTAATCGAGCATTCTGATCGACAAATCGTTCTTCGAAGGCATTTCCATTAAAAGCGTGGTTTCAATAATGAATCTGTTGTCTTTATGCTGTAGCAAAGCATTATTAAACTTGACTATGAAATTGTCTATCCTAAGGCCGGCTTTACACTGGAATAACATTATACTATATTGTTTGCAAGGTACTTTAAAGGGAACCATGAATCATGCAGGCTGCCAGAAAAAATATTCTGGTTGCAATCGGTACTGCAAGAGCGCGAAGCTTTACTGTTAAATTAGTTATTCTATTTCCCTATGACATTTTTATTTAAGTGATACGTTTCTACTTCAGTTAAGCAGATTCTGACCAATTTCTTATTTCTTTGAATGTTATACATATATATATAGGTACCTAAATACTATTTTAACCGTATACATTTGTGTTCACAGCGTACAGTACCTACGCAATAATTTTGCTCATACAAAATTGGTGAATACTTGTTGCATACTAAAAAAATCGATAATGCAACCTATGCAGCATACGTATAATATTTATTTATTTAATGATATGGAACCTCACACAATACAGTTTTAGGTATTATGAATTCGTCACTTACAGAACAACACTAGCAGTAAACTTAATGATTATAGGACGTTTTAGTTAATATTCGTTGATTTAGTTTCAAGTTACAAAATAGAAATAAAATATGTTCACAAAATACGATGGAAAGTACAGAATTTACTAAATCACTGCTATGGGTTTCGCGGCGGAGGTGTGCTACCGGGGTGATAGCCGGCTTGTGTCGCACATAGCTCTTGAGACTCCGAGCTGGTTAAGTCTTGTACGGAATTGACGAATAGGGTTAGAGAAGATGTCGATGCTATTGGTTCGTGAAGCGATTTTATTATAATTTCCCATTAGACGGTTCATGGGTGCGGTGCTACCAAGGTTAGTACTACTTGCAGTTGTGGCAAAGGTTATGAACTCGCGACCAGATCGAATAGTTTTCTGTCGAGGTATAGCTATACTTAATTCCGCCAAAGATCGGGAACATTTAGTAAACTGTTAGCGATTTTAAAAAGAAGGATTGGGTTTGTCACGTCTCTTCTGGCCAAATCTGCCGAAACTTTAAAGCTTCTTTAAGGGGTTTTTTGTTCCACCTTGTCGAACGCACTGCTGAAATCAGTGTAAATTGAGTCTATCTGGGCACGAGAGTCCATCAATTTACTTACTTCATTGACGTATGGACCAAGCCAGTAGTCGTAGACTTAATTATGAACACAGAAACCATGCTGTTGGGGTACTAAAGATTAATGTGTGATGTATATAAAGGACATACCAGGGATTCAAATAGCTTAGCAAAAACCGAAAGGAGTGAAATAGGACGGTAGTCTTTAGTCTTTAGAATCTTCTATAAGTAGATATGTACCATAATATATATTTAAATTTCCATTTATCTTTATAGCAATCCATAATGTACACATACGGGTGGTAGGAATAAATAAATTGAAACAATGATGGACCCTGTCGGGCACGGCAAAATTTTAAATTTTAAAAAGTGGGAGAGAGGAAGCTTGTTACTAAATATTTAAATTATATCCTATCCGTATTTATATTTTTTTTGCAGTAGAATTAGTTTTATATTTATTTATGTTATTACTCATTTATTTATTCTATGAATATGATATGTGTAGGTTAATATATTTATTTATTTTTGTATTGTTATTAGTGCACTTGATAAGAAAAAGAATAAGAATAATTTATTGGTCCATTTGTTACAAAATACAATTTAGAAAATAATGATATTGTATGCTTACTGTAACTAGAATATTTAACAGTGGTATCCAAACTAGGCAGCGCCTGTATCTTGGGGGCCTGAATAATATAGTTATACAACGTGTAACGGAAAGGGTATATACATACCAAGGACACGGCTTCTTTGGATGATAACAAACGATATTGGAAGGGTTTTTAAAATCTATCTCTACATGTTCGGAAGTTATGATTTTTTTTAATACATTGATACCAGAAACCGAACTTTTCAAATTGAAATAAACACATCACTAGCACTAAGTCAGCTGATCGGTGTCAGCGAACTATTTGTAAGTAAAAATCAACCTCTTACTCCTGGTATTTCTGAATAAACGGTTCCGCATGTTTCTTTTTTTTACAAAATATTATTAGGTTACTGACTTTTCCTAAACTGAATAAGTTTGCGAACTAGCTACAATAAAATTAATTTTATTGGTCTAGGTATCTAAATTTAACGAAATAATATTTGGATACATTACACACATGTTGTTTTTTTACGTAGTTGTCCTTTTGTTGAAGATTACTTTGTAGATCATTATTATCGACATAGTAATCTTCCACCCACCACCCACCTTACCATCGTACCAACAACACAGTAAATATCTAATTCAAAAACAATATTCCTGTAAATTTCCTAACTTTATTCCTAACCTTTTATTTTAACAAAACCCCACTGCGACCAATTGGAATTGTGAGATATTACAATTACAGTCTATTTTCGGCTATTTTCATCTGTGGGCTGTTTCAACCTATGGCTTTAATTTATAAAACACAGCTATGTCATTCGAAATGAGAACTTCTATCAAACCGTCATGTTTCAATCTTCGCTTAGTGCTAACATAAACAATGCGGACACGTTAAAAAGTATGTAATTGATCTTGTTTGAAATAGATAAACCTACCTATTCGCTGTTTACTCGTATGATTGTCAGCACAATACTTTAGGCAAATATGAACTTGAACTATTATGACTATGAGCCCTTATCATAATAATTTTTACACATACGATCCAGAAAATTCGATTCACCTTATTAAATCGATTTGCTTGAAGATTTAGTAACAATTTTTGTCCAACTGAACCCAAAAAATCATTTCTATTAATTTTTTCGCAACTTATGCTTCTCCTAGTACAAATAAAATCACAGAGGGTTCCGTTCATAATTTTTAAAATAAGTACAATTATAATTACGACGAAAATTATTATCAACAAGTTAATAGTTTTTTTTTATTACAAAATAATAGCACGCAACGCATATTTTTTGTCTGTAGGACTAACCGAAAGAATTATCGGAAGTTTCACGGTCGGTGCTGTTTGAGTGTTACCTACATTGGTTTTATTGGTTTAAGCCAGTGAACGAAAATAAACTTCGTTCACTAGTTTGAGCACGTGTAAGGTAGTTTTTAAACGAAGTCAATAAAAAATGTCGCAAAACGTACCTATCTAACTGTAGAAAGAAAGTAATAAAAGTACTAGGACCGCAAGAAAAACAGGAATTGTTATTGCCGAATTGAAAATCGTTTGCTCACAGAACCCTGATTACGTCGTTATGCACACACTAAGCATCATAATGTGTGTAAACCTAATGGGTTAGGGTCTTAGGGTACGTGAACCAATTGCAGTCCGTGTAGTTTAAATTACTCCTGGTAAATAAAACTTTTAATTCAGACTTCTAACGAGATATCGCGGCCCCATAATTATTATGATCTTTAATGGATTGAAATGAATATTTTTCCGGAGTTGCGGGAATTTCCGGGGTTGCGGGAATGTTCTAACGAGATAACACGGCCCCAGAATGCAAGGGCAACTGAAGGAACAGGATGGTTTTTAGTCAGTAAGAGTCTAACACTTCCTTCCGCCCCAACCAGGGTGGGAGCTGAGTCCTAAAAAAAAAAATGCATTACGTAATTAGTCTGCTCTGGTGTGTTAGATTTACTTAAAAGTTTGACGGAGGTTAGTTGAAATTATTATTAGGATGTAAAATAATCTTGAATTCTTGATCAATATTTTTTAATAGTAGTGAACACTAATAGGACAGCTACCCCATAGGTATCTAAATTTAACGAAATAATATTTAGGTACCAGAATAGCAGGGAATAGGAGCTTTATTTAGCAAATTTTGGTAATGCTTTGCTCGTCAGTCGACGTCTTTTCCGCCGCGTCTCCGTCTGGTGCACTCGTTTCTATCCCTGTGACCGGTCGTAAATTATTAAAACTTCCTGAGGAATGAATTAGACGATGTCCTCACAGTGCTACCAGTGTTGAGTTATGTTAATCTTGTGATGGATAATAATTTAATTTTTCAAAACGACGCGACGCGACTGTGCCCCGGCACACTACTCGAGATGTGATGTGCGCCATTATTTAGATGCGCGCTTTTCCCAGTGGGTTGAGCGTGGTAGTAGAAGCGTGGCTTGGCCTCCGCGAACCCCAGACCTAACCCCGTTAGACTTTTTTTTGTGGGGGTACAAGTGTACGTAGTGCAGTGTACAATACAATGGACCTAATGAAAGTGCGGATTGAGGCCGCTTTCAGGACCATAACACCAGACATGCTACGCAATGTTCAGGTGTCCATGAACAAGCGAGCGGCCTTGTGCAATACAATACCAAGGTCACCACATCTTTAAAAATGTAAGTCAATTTACTAAATTAAGCAAAGCTTTAAAATTTTACTGTTTACTCGGTAATAAGTAATAATAAGAGATGAAACTATGTAGTTAACCTACCTAAACTTTGTTTCGATTTTTTACGTAAGTTTTGTTACCTGTTTTTACGTGCACCCAATTTCTGGCTTGATATTAACGAGTAAACTGTAAATCAATAATTACGCGTTAATTTTTACATCACGGTAAAGTAGGTATGGTTTATTGCGCGCGCGCACCATTTTCTTGGAAGCGCGGCGGCGACATGTTTTATTTTGTCAGTTCACGCCGACAAAGAACACCGCCTGCGGTAGGCTACTACGGTACTAGGCGCGCAGAATTACGGAAGAGATTTATCCTGATATTGGCAAGTAACGTGGAAAGTTATTGACCTACGTAGTGCGGTGACACGTTTGTTATGAATTGAATTTAAAAAACATATGAAACCGAAAATTTGGTATCAATTCTTAGAGTACATTATTTTGAGTTGAAACTATGTATAGTGATTCTATACCAGCTGTTATCTTTAGTGCTTAAGGATAGCTATAGGGTTTCTGTTACACCCTGTATATTTAAATGAATACTTATACTAACGCTATATACCAACGTTAAAGAATTGAATCATGTAACTTTTGGTTTTTAACGCAAATAATCCATATTATTCATATACAAAACGGGGCAATCTGCGGCATGTTGCCACATCACAGGGGTTTAGCTTGTCGCATGAATATTGCAATTTAGAAGTATGCGGCACTGGAGGCAAGCCGCAATCTTGCTCCGGTGTACCTAAGGCACCCGTCGCACCGCCAGCAATTTACGAGAAGCGAGTAAAGCTAGCAACGAAAAAACGAATTGGCGAGCAACGAGTGCGCGACAGCAAAGAGCGATTACTCGCTGGTATGCGAATTTACCAAGCGTGAGTCTGTCAGCGAGCATTCTGCCCGCCAGGCGAGAGTCGCTGAGCGAGTCAATCAATCTGCCTAGAGTTTCTGATCGAGTAATCTCTTTGATATAGCTCTTTTCACTGCGAAAAATGTGTGCTCACCGGCGCGAGGCGGTATGAACAGTCAGCCATCAACTATTAATTTACGAGTATGTATCTCTTTTAGTTACACGGGACCTACAATATTTGTACGTTTCTTCAGCAAGAAAATCGTTGATACGTAGTCGCTTCCTCGTGAGCAGTGGGATCCCGCGTCCTATTTAAACAAAAAGTGACATTATGAGCGCGCCGATTGCGTATTTGCGCGACGGTCACTAATAAAACACGGCAGGACAAGTGCCCTATTATTCTAGTTGTATTGGTGTGCGAGAAACAAAAGAAATGATAAAATAAATATAACGCAGCTGCGGACAAACTGTTCAAATATTGAACAACAAACTTTTGCTCAAGATAAAACCACATGAAGATATTAAACAAAAGCCACCAAATGACTACAATTACGACCTATTTTGTGCTGACCTTCAGTGAACAGTAAAGTATGACTAAAACATAATCTGAAAATTTTAAAATAAAAATGTTGAAGGTTGATATTAAAATGTTGTGATAATTTAGCCCACGCTTTGTCTTCAGGTAGATACTTCATAGTAAAAAAATAATTTTCACCACTCCCGCACGAAAGAAGTGTCTTTCCTCTACGAAAACAGTGAGGAAAGTTGGTTTTTCCTCACTGCTTGAACAGTGAGGAAAGTTGGTTTTTCCTCACTGTTTGAACAGTGAGGAAAGTAATGATCCCGTTCAGAAACTAACCTTGCCTGATTTTTTTATGTTAAGTTTTAAAGATATTTTAAAAAACAAAGAATTATATTGATTTGCTTTGTGTCTATTGAATTTATTTACCTATGATGACTGAATACTTTCTTGCTGGTTGTGGTGAAAAGTTTTGTATGCAACATGTGAGCAAGTTCATTTGCTATTCGTTTTGTTGAGTCTTTCGCTTACTCAGGATTGAAATTTATAATCACTCGCTGCGCTCGTGATTCTATTTTTCAATCCTTCGTTCGCTCAAGACTCAAAATCAAAACTCATAGGAAAAACGAACTTTCCTCACATGTTGGATAAATAACTATTTCACCACTCCCGCACAAAAGAAGTATCTTTCCTCTACGAAAACAGTGAGGAAAGTTGGTTTTTCCTCACTGTTTGAACAGTGAGGAAAGTAGTGATCCCGTTCAGAAACTAACCTTGCCTGATTTATTCATGTTAAGTTTAAAAGATATTTAAAAAAATAAATAATTTTATGCTTAGAATAGAAATATTTATAAGTTAAGATTAATGTTTTTTATTTATTTACCTATGATGACTGAATAATTTCTTGCTGGGAGTGGTGAAAAGTTTTGTATGCAACATGTGAGCAAGCTCATTTGCTTTGGAAAAACGAACTTTCCTCACATGTTGAATAAATAACTATTGTTCACATTAATATTAATTACTTACTTTGTTATTTTTGCTCATTAGATAGGTATTTGTTTATTACTTAATAAATAATGATTCAGGTTTCTTTTCGTTTCATTTCTTAATTGATATTCTTAATCTTGGTTGCTTGCTACTACTTAATCGTCCACCAAACGGACTGTGCCAGTCATATTATTTTTATAAACGGGCCCCAAATGAAAGTAATTGGTGATCACTGGTCTAAACAGTGTGTATTAATGTTTTTTATTTATTTACCTATGATGACTGAATAATTTCTTGCTGTGAGTGGTGAAAAGTTTTGTATGCAACATGTGAGCAAGCTCATTTGCTTTGGAAAAACGAACTTTCCTCACATGTTGAATAAATAACTATTGTTCACATTAATATTAATTACTTACTTTGTTATTTTTGCTCATTAGATATTTGTTTATTACTTAATAAATAATGATTCAGGTTTCTTTTCGTTTCATTTCTTAATTGATATTCTTAATCTTGGTTGCTTGCTACTACTTAATCGTCCACCAAACGGACTGTGCCAGTCATATTATTTTTATAAACGGGCCCCAAATGAAAGTAATTGGTGATCACTGGTCTAAACAGTGTTTATAGGATGCAGGGCATTCGTTGCTTTCTATTTTATGGTACGTCACAGATAAGAAATTTGCATTGTGTAAATAGAGGCTACTCATAAACGTTACAATGATTGCACATTCTTCAGAATGTCAGACGCAGAAGGCATTCGTTTAATTGGGTCATACAACCACATTTGTACTCTCGAGGGACTTACATGTGTCCTTCGTATTTTTTTTTATTTTACGTAAGCTGCTGAGTGCCTCTTTGTTTTCGAAGAAGTAAGCTGGGATATAGAATTTAGAACTGAAGATTGTGGGCTCCTTGTGTGCAATGCAAGAGTTCGTCAAAAATAATGCATGTATTGATGACACTTTGTAATAAAGGCGTTAAAGTTTCAGAATTCTGCAATAGTCAATGGTATGTCCTCGTAGTCGTACAGCATCCTGGTTGTGTTTATTAGTTTCTGGTACAGCTATCAGCAAATATTAAAATTTATTTAACTGCGCTGGCACACTCGGTAAATTATTTCAATACTATGGCCTACTGTTAGGTGGGTCACACGTCAGTTGCTGCTGTGTCCCTAAACACATGTATAGATGAATCTATCAACGAAAACTGGCCACAAAGCCTGAAAATCATTCTGGAAGATTAAACATTTCCGACAAACGCCATCTGGCATTCTTAGATACATGTCATTTCTAGTAGAATGAGAGCTACGTCTGCAGATGTTGCGGTCTAGCAACTAAACCTATTGTACCACAAATCCCCAATCGGCCTTGTAATGTGTCTGCCATTGTACAAAAGTAGGTCAGGATTAAATTCGTAGTACTGAAATTTCCTAAATGGACCATATGTTATTGAATAATTTGCACTTTGTGAATGATATACACAGTAACATGTAAATAAATAATAAAATAAGTAAATATTTATTCAGTATTAAAATTCGTAAAATATTAACATAAATTCTTGAAATAATTTACAAATTCAAATTCAAATTCATTTATTAATTTTGTGCACATAGGGTAAAAATTATACAGATGTTATGTAGAAAAACGTTGGTCCATACTATGTTCCGCCAGAAGGCATACAAAATAACTTAGGTAGTTGAATGTCACATTAACAAAATATAATCAAAACATATAAAATAAAATCAATAAGTAAGTAGATGTCACAATTTCATGCCAAACACTAATAGTTAATATTCCAATAATATGGCAATAAATTAAGACGGCACATAAACAAATGGTAGTATTTAGTCACAATTTCGTATACAATAATAAATGAAATAAAAATGTCAACATAGAATATCTTATCATAAGGGAGCAACTTTTTAATTATTCAGATAGTTATAAAATTATACAGATATTAATTTAATTTGTCATTAAAATATTCATTAACAGAATAATACACCTTGTCATTCAATAATTTAAAAAGCTTACGTTTAAACTCATTTATGTTGCTGCTTGATACAATTTCACCAGGTAATTTGTTATAAAGCTTTGGAGCCATTGCATATATACTGTTGTAAAGAAATTTGGTTTTAGTCCTTAACGGGTGCAACTTTTTTGAGCGCCGTTGACTTTCAACAGATTTATATAAGAACATGTTGTTTTTTACAAATATACAGGCTTCATAGACATAGAGGGATGGTACAGTCAATATTTTTAAGTTTTCGTAATGTGGCTTGCATGAATCCGTTTGTTTTATTTTACATATAGCTCGAATAATTTTTTTCTGTGCTATTAATACCTCCTCAACCTTAGTAGCTTTGCCCCAAAATATTATGCCATATCGCAATGTAGAAGCGACATAACCATGATAAGCTGCTAGGAGCGCTGGCATATTCACAATTTTGCCCAGCATATAAAGAGCATAGGAAAACTTGCTGAGCTTCCCACATACATTATCGATTTGAGTCCTCCATGACATATCTTTATCAATATTCAGTCCAAGAATTTTTGTAACATTAGTTTCAAATATTTGGTCACCTCTGTAGTTTACCTGAAAATGTGACAGTTGTTTTTGTCTAATCTTAAAATTCATAATTTTAGTTTTAGTTAGGTTAATTTTGAGGTTATTAGCGTTCAGCCAGTCAACAATCGTAACAAGACTACTGTTAATGTCATCTTCTATTTCTTTGTTACTACCAGTATCATATACATATAACTGTGCTGTCATCAGCAAATAAGGACATTTGGTGCATGATTACTTGGGGAAAGTCGTTTATATATAGCAAATGAACAGCAAGGGTCCCACCACAGAACCCTGCGGAACACCGTTACAAAGAACTCTAGAGCTAGACGAGTAAACTACTTCATTTTTGGACTTAATATCCACTTGACTAATTTGCGTAATTTGTTTTCTTTCCTCCAAGTAAGATTGTATGAGATTAAGCACGTTACCTCTGATGCCGTATTTGTTTAGCTTAGTTAACAGTACTTTATGGTCTACATAGTCAAATGCCCTTGTCATATCCATAATACATTACCATTACTGGTTTCCTTTTGTCCATGTTGTGATGTATTTTTTCAAGAAAATTGTATATGGCCATATTAATGGTTTTTGTCTTCCTAAAGCCCATTTGTTCCTTGCAAAAGATATTTTGTTTTTCAAAGTAATTATAAATACTATTATAAATTACTTTCTCAAAGATTTTTGAGAAAATCGATATTAGAGCTACAGGTCTGTAATTACTTACATTTGTTTTGTCATCTTTTTTGATAATGGAAACCTTTAACTTTTGCGGGAAAATACCACTTTGAATACAGTGATTTATAATGTCACTTAATATAGGTGCTATAAGAGGAGCCACTGCTTTAACTACTCTTGTGTCAATATCATCATATCCTGTACAATTCTTGTTTTTAAGGTTGTTAATTATAGTAATAATGTCCTTTGGTATGGTTGGTTCCATAAACATAGATTTATGCGATCCTGATGTATTAATATTATGATTCGTCTGAAAACTATTGGCATTCGGTTGAAGTGAGTCTATAAAATAATCATTAAATTGCTTTGCTATCATTTTAGGATTTGTCATAAATTTGTCATTCACATTAATTACATTAATATTAGCTATAGGAATGTTGGGTTTCATACTATTTATTACCTTTCAGGTTGCTTTAGATTTGTTGGTACTTGTTCCAATAAAATAGCTATTTTGAGCTCGTTGTGTTAATTTGATCACTTTTTGTTATCTTTTTGAGAATGATTTAAAAGCTATTAAAATTTAAATAAATAATAAAAATAATAATTATATAATAATAATTATAAATAATTTATTTATAATTGCCAATTTAATTCATAACATTATTATAAACAATTTGTACGCCAAGTGAGGCAAAACATGTTGGTCGATATATTTTGTTTCCATCTTTATGTGCATATTCATGTATCATGTTACACATGTTTGAACAAATAAATTTATCTTTATCTTTATATTTTTATCTTTATTTTCGAATCACTATTTCGTGTTAGTCTATATTGCCACAGTAAAGTTCGTCTCTTCTTACTACAACGTTTTATTCTCCGTGTGATCCACTTTGGCCTCATAACTATGGAAATTTTACGTTTGATAGTTGGGAAGCAGAGATCGTAGAACATTTTAAATAAATCATAAAACGAATCAAAGCTTTCATTTGCATTATCCGTTTCATAAACTTCAGAGAAACTAAGACTGGCAATACATTTTCTAAAAAGATTAATGTTTTTCTTGCTGTAATCGCGTTTGTTCACATAGTAATACTTTAGAATACATGTTCGCTGTACAGGAAACTTCATAATTTGTGCTGTGTGGTGAGATACACCCAGATCCAATATCTCACTCTTGCAGCCTCTTATATTGTGTAGAAAATTGTCTAGACAAGTACCGCTACTAGGATGCGTAGGTTTTTTTATTTCTATATTGAGATTAAACTCCTTTATAAGATGTTTAAATAAAGTAGAGTTTTTAGTTTTCTTAAGAATTTCAATGTTAAAATCACCGCAGATAATTATTTTTTTATTATTTTTAAAGCAAAAGTTTCGTAGTAAGTAGGTTACTTTATTAAAGAAAATATCCATTTTACTTTGGTTTGGAACTCTATAAATACACAATATTATTATTTTGTGGTCCGTTAATTCTACCGCGCAACATTCAAATACGTTAGAAATGTTATCACTTTTTACTAATTCAATCTCAGAGACACCAATATGGTTTTTTACTAGTATGCAAGAGCCACCGTTTCGCTTATGTCTTGTGAAGCATGTAGCCAAAGTAAAGTTAGGTATTTTCAAACAGTCAACGTCACTCTGCTTCATATTATGTTCCGTAAAACAGAGAACATCAACATACTTCCCACTGTTTGCAAGAGTATCCAAATGTTCTGTTATTATTTCAGCCTTTGCTATTAGACCATTTATGTTTTGATGCAGTATACATATGCTGTCATAGACGAAAAAAAAATTGATTAGAGACATCAGTAGTACATGAAAAACACAGGTACAAAGGTATTATAATTAGATGTACCAGGATAAATTTGTATCACAGACGGCATGAGCTGTCACTTTATAGGACAATACAATTCTTAACAATAACGAAAAATAATAAAATTCTTGATTTAATAAAAAAAAATTCTTAGAATTAGAAGTCTTGATATAATGACAAAATGTAATTACCTAATTCATTATTTTCTATCTAGTTTACTTAAATACTATTTGCGCACATAAGGAGATGTATTTACTCTTGTAAACTGGCCAAAGATTCATGAAAATGTTTGGTCTATATATACTCGCTTTCTACTTTGCTGGCTGAGAGGCTAATTTATACGAGCACAGTTTCTCGCTGTCAATGGATAATTATCGAAAGGAGACAAACATGTCACTCGAGTAAATATATAGTAGGTACTATCGCGGACATGCATATCTGAACACCGTAAGGACTATTCTTGCTTGCAGCGATCGGCCGCTTTAGTAACACTTACCTACGAAAAAAAACCGGCCAAGTGCGAATCGGTCTCGCGCACGAAGGGTTCCGTACCATTATCTATGATAACGGTAAAAACATCATGTCTTTCTTAAATATTTAAAATATTCTGCTTCACCCTTACGGAACCCCGGAAAACATGAAGCGTTCGAGTTAGCAAAAATTCAAGACTTTTCAGATACTTTTCAGAGAAAAGAGTCACGTATGTTATACCTAACGGTAGGCGAGTTCTTTTTCTCGCTCGAGTATGTAAATCACCTGATTTAAATCTTATAAAAAAGATAATGTCCATGCGAGTAACGGTAGGTACCGTGACTCATATGGACATTCATCTTTCAAAGGGCGATAATTTCTCCTCGCCTTTAGTTTATTTTACTGCAATCAAATGTTAATTAGGTTGCTTTTAGTCGTCCTTCAAGCTTGTCCTCATGGGACGTCATGATTCAAGTTAAGCTCCGGTGGAGCTGTGACCCGGATAAGTATTTTACTATTCGTAGTTTATTTTCCTGTACTCTAGAGTTTATTTATCTCGACGTTGGTTTTATAAGTCCTTTAAGAGGGAACAGGGCCTGCGAGGAATTTGAAAAATAGGTATCTGAAGAAACTATTGCCGTCGTCTTACCTCAAATCTGCCACCGTAAAGTGCGATAGGGACAGCTGCAGCTCAGACCGATGATATCACAAAAAAGTACGAGATTGACGTTTCGTATTTCCCTTTTTTCTCCCCGAAAACTAAGCCGATTCAATTATTTTTTACATTTAAATTTTAAGAAAGAGTATGTCTAAGTTTCTATAACTTTCTATTATGTTAAAAACTTTACAAATTTATCTGGTAGTCCTCTAATCACGGTCATAGAGGGTCATATTTTCTGTACCAATACGTTGCTGAAAAAAAGGAAATAACATGGACGTGTCTACAGCAGACCTTGATTTTATGAAAAAAAAATGATTGCTCTAGAGGCATTATTCAGGAAGAAAATAGGAGAATACATTCGTATGGACAATCACCTGCCCTGTTCTCTCTTACACTGCTTAAAGTTTTACACGTGTTTTTTTTTTTAATGTTCTAGTTCATTTTCAAAATCTTTAATTCGAGAGAAAACCTCATATCCCTTATTAACATTGTCCTTAAAAGTAAGCGTTTATAAACAACACGATACGATGGCACATCATGTGTATGTCAACACTTAGTCTGTCAGTTTCATAACTGACAGTACTGAATTACATACGGAAATTCTGCCAATCATTTTCAGAACCCTGTTAGGGCTGGCCATGACTCGAGCCACCATCGATGCTGCGTGCTTGCGCGTTATTGTGTAAAAACAATCTACACGCGCCGCCGCGATCGCCATAAATATCTCTAACGCACTGCAACGCCATGGCACACCCATCGGTTTTCCGTGCGCGTTATAAATTGGTCACGAAGGGCTCTACACGAGGCCTGCAAATATTTCTCCCACAAGCTGCATGTGTGGTACAGAATGCTCTAAAAATAGTCACCTTTACGTCTGCATTACAACTTGCAAACCTGTGGGGTATCATACTCGCACGCATGGGAAGAGCCCCCCGTTCCCATTCAATGTCAAAAATAAAAACATACATAAAATAAGTCTAAACAATTGTCGGTAGACCTAATAGATAACATTCATATAGTTTTGCGTGTATGACCAGATGAACGTAAACGAAGCAAAATGAGTATGTAAAGTTCGCAGTAGATTGCGTTCTGTAGTTACTGCCTACCCACATAGGAAGAAGGCGTGAGAATATGATATGATTTAGTTTTAAACTAAACATCAGAGTGGCAAATGAAAAAAAAATATTTTAATTAGTCTATATTTTCAAGAATTTTTCAAAGTCATGACTCACTGAAAGCCATTTTCCTTCAGTTTTTTGTTAGCGATTGAAAACTTGAAAAGTTTAAGTTTGCCTAAACTTGAAAGTTAGGATCCTATTTGTAATTGGAGTTTAAAATTCAATTAAATTATAATTAGTTAGCAAGAAATACTCAATGAAGTCTGCTTCTCTTTAATCAGTTAGGTATTTTATGTTTAGTGTCAAGAGGCTGGGGTATCAGTGACGTATTTCTTACTGAATCCTACCCTACACGTTATTTAAATTTACTTGTTAAGTCATAGCCATTTTTTCTTTATATGTAACATCTTTCTTCTCACTTTAGCTGCAATCCGTGGGAGTGCTTTCGTGAAAAGGGACGTAAGTGTGTAACAAGAAGCCGGGGAAGCGTGCACTATTTGATTTGACCAATGAGCGCGCGCGGTTCTATTTTGGCTGTCAGATGGTAACAAACCCATTTTCCGAGAGGTTGGTACTGTCAGCCAACGGAGTGAGATGTCAGATGTACATCATATGTTACAGCTTTAGTGGCAGTCATGCCATTTGGTTTAAATAGGTTTTTAATTGTTTTTTTTATATAGATTCTCTTTTATATTTTGTGAATGTAAGAACGTTGTAGGCATAACCGACTTTTAGATCTGTCGATCGTTTTCTATCTTGCTAAGTACCTGGTACTTGTTGATAGGCCTACAGTGTCCTCTCATACCTATAAACACTGTAACTTGAAAAGATTGTAAATACCTACCATTTACTTTTAAAAGAGTAACCGTAGAGTTTCTTGCCGGCTCTTCTCCATAGGAAACAACCAATTGGAACCGTGCACCTAGCTTCTGACGTTTCATAAGTGCCCTTGTAGGTTTATGTGAAATAAAATATTTTGAATTTGAATTTGAATATGCGACTACAGTAAGGCTCGCTTTTTTTGTCGTTTGTTTAGTTATGTAGTCAGGTGGAAGTTAGTATTCAGTAAAAAGATTTTTTTTCTAATGGTTCATTTTAACAAGAAGGTAGCTTTAAATATTAGGATTTTATTATACCAACCGCATACACATCTCAAAAGGTTTCTAGAATTAAGTGAACACAACATAATATCACGCCGGTAGTCCACGAAGGGTTAGGTAGAGGTTAACCTACTGTAAGTATACCCACAGTTAGGTCAGGTATTATGTTTAAGTCCCATGTAATAGGGGGCGAGCCTTTTGCTATCAACCGGGGACAAATCCAGACTCTGGGCTGCTACTGAGAAATTCCAGACAGAAAATCCCAATAACACTTTGTCGGACCCGGGAATCGAACCCAGGACCTCATGTTCATAATAATAATATAATATAAGACGTTCTATACAAGTTATGTACTTAAATTATTTGACAATAATGCAAGAACAAGGAGCTAATTTTGTGACACTTCTTATATGGGGTAGGTACTGTGTAAAATGTTATAATAAAATACCACTCGATATTCTTCAACTAAATGAGAAGAAATTTAAAACTTGCATTAAACGCACACTATGTAGACAAGCATACTATAAGTTAGATGATTATATCGTAGATAAAAATGCTTGGCTAAATGCTGGTCCTGCTCCACAGCCACTTGGGCTCACTAGTAAAAAAAAAAAAAAAAAAAAAAATTGAGTTGCTTCCCCTTTTTATTTTTTCTGACTACAAACATAATATTTATTTTTAATTTTTATTTAACCACGTTTTAATTATTTAATACTCCAATAGATAATATTGATTTTCTTTCTTTTTGGTGGTAAAATTTTTTAAAGGTTACAAATACATTACAAACTATAGTTTTGTATAACTTAAACGCATTTTTTTATTTTTTTTGTTAATGTGAGTACCATGGAGTCGTTTACTATGTTACTATGTTGTATTTTGACTTGAAAGAGCAGGGTAGTTGAGAGTATGTCATGCTCACTTAATGTCTCGCTGATGGTGGCGTGTGTGTTGGATCATTCGGTTCCCAACAAAATGGTTGAGCTGGATGGTGCTGATCCACGCGTCATGTTCGTGAACGGGCGCCGTCAGTTGAGACTGGTCATCTCTTATCTGCCAGGGCTTATTTTTAATAATTCTAATCGTTTTTTGATTTTTATATTTTTTTACATTGGTCTCATTTATAGAAACAACAAGAGTAATGTACCCAGGATTTTGTAATTTCTAAAAGAGTGGCCTTGGAGTTTCTTGAACGTTCTTCTCCATAGAGATCTACGTTTTGGAATGGGCAACTAGCTTCAACTTTCTGACTAACTGACTGACTCTTTGACAATTCAAAAGTGCCTGTAAATGGTTTAATTGAATTAAATGCTTTGAGTTTGAGAGACTGGTGCCTGGTTTAAATAAAAACCTGTATTACAGGTCACCAGGGCCCTACCGACTATAATAACAATGTATGTGTCGCAGCCATCTGGTTAAATTAGCCAGCTAATTGGACGCCTAGGCAGTTCATTAAACGCCGGCATCCAAATGAATGCCTAGGCCGATAGTTAATTTTAATAAAATCATTCATTGTTTAACAACTTGGCGTATTAAAAGTCAGCCCTTTGAAGATGACTGACCAAGACTCAGCCAAGTGATTGAAGTGGTGAAAAAATCTCTGCGAGCAACTTGGAAATAGCGCTCGCCGGCCGCTGCCGCGGCACCGCTCGCTCGGCTTGCGCGCGGTTGGTCACAGTCCTAACCTAACCTAACCAATTTCATCCAGTTTAACTAAATGTCTACACGACATTCAGCCATCTGGTTAAACGTTGTGCTCAACGACTTGTCCTTTAGTCATTTAATTAAATGTCGTCTTTCAATGAACGCGCTAGTCATTCAATCAAATAGTAGATTCAACCAGATGACTGTGACATATACATAACTAACGTTGAATTAAGAACATGAAATAAAATAAACTATACAAATAGTTAGTGGACTGGAAATTGGCAGAGTGTGTGTGAGTACCTAGAGGAAGTGTATAAAAAGATGTGAGAGGTTGCTTGAGTGAGTGTGGTGCGAGTATGGATGATGGTATGTACCTATGTACAAGCAGCAGTGGGGGTGAATAGTAGTAAAGATAGTCTATCTGAGACGGATCAACAAATTCGCTTGATGTTATTTAGCTTACTGTACAGATATGGGCCGATAAAGAAGAAGAAATTACGCGAGTGCGCAGAACTGGAAGGTTGTGTTTGGCATACTCTGCCTTTTCGGCGCTTATTCGAATTCACACACATACGAACATACACAGATTCGAATCGTAATGTAACATGGAGTGTTCTTTAAGCACCGTACGCAATCTGAAGTTTTGCCTAACAGTGAGTTTATCCCAATCTTTAAAAAGGTCTACGATTGGGAATAAGTAGGAGAGACTTGCGCCAACTTTGAGAATGGCACACTGTGCCCTCTCAGCTTCAATAAGATGGGTCTTGGCAGAACCTCCCCAGGATGTAATGCAGTACTCTAATAAGGATTGGTCATCAGTAGCACTTGCGGTCACTAGACCAAAAAGGCAGTCAATAATATCAAAAATATCTCACGTTATTGTAAATAAAACTTAATGGCCTTAGGTTTCTATGGTACCCACATACATGTACATCAAAAGAGAATAAAATGAACTTTAAGACATATTGTACAATGGCACACACATATTATATAGTACAGTCTCGCAAAATTATGATGTCGTAATTACAGGCGCTTTTTAATAGCCTCAGAGCATTTAGACGCGATTTTTGGCCTTAAATAAAATACTGAAAACTTACTGTGCCAAAGGAATGAAGGTTGAAGCAAAATTAAAGCCTTAAAACTTATATTATTATTTACGACGAGGTATTCAGTTCAAAAGCTTGAGTTCCTTTAAAATGTTTTGGACCATTCCATCTTAAGATCGTAAGAGTGATTGTCTTTAATCAACAATGAAGACAATTTTCAATATTACGAAAATTTTCTTCTTTCTTGAAAATGTTGAAGTCGGAATTTTATAGACCTGTCTGACAATTTAAAACGTAAACGGCGAATGAATAATTGCTGTAGCAATCAGCCGCTGCATAATAAATTGATGCAGTATAATACAAATGGGCCAATACAATTATCTCGATAAGTTGAGTATAACAACAAGCGAGCCTCACAGTAGTCGCTTAAGATGTGTTAGATCTGACATCTTGGCCGACAGTACCAACCTCTCGGAAAATTAGTTGGTAACATCTGCCAACGGCCAACTCTAGTACCGCGCGCGCGTGTAACATCGTTCCTCTCGTTTTCAAAACCGAATCAAAATCCGTTGCGCTGTTTAGAAGACTGAATCAATTCATTTTTTTTTGTAAATTTTACGTTTAAAAGTGCTTTTTATGTGCCTAATTGAACAAAATTATTTGACTTTGAAGAACAACGTGTTTACACAGCCACGTGGAGACACAGAAGGCTACTTTAAATTATAATATGTGTAGCTATAGATAGTGTATCTGTGAGGTTATGTTACTGTCATATTTGATAGATAATTTAGGCAGTTACTACTGTAGCGGTTACACCGCCACATACGAACTACGCATCAAAGACATGACGTCACACAAATCCTGCATCGCGCAATTAGAGTTTACCGCGCGAACGACTTATAGGTATAAGACTATCCGAAATCAACAGTCGGGCAGTCGGCCCACCAGACACAACACCCGTCTGGTTGGAGGATCCTCCCTTTTTTATGGTGGATGAGTGAACTTTACACCCTGTTCCTCAAACCCCTAACCCCTGGCTTCCTGTTACACAGTTCCGTCCCTTTTCGCAAAATCACTGCCACAGATTGCAGGAAACCGAGAGGAACTGATGTTACACATAAAAAATAGGCACAAGTTAGTAGTATAGGCCCCAAGACGATGACTGTTGAATAATAACGAATGTTTTGTGGGTCATAGTTTTAAGTACAAGACTGAAAACAACTACAACCGTTAAAATTAATAATCAGTCATTATCGAAATCTTTGCTTAGCAATGGCTTTGAAAGCTCTTGGACTCTTATCAGTTACTAAACCACTTTTATAAATCAATCTGCCTAGCCTTTTCCCAACTATATTGGGGTCGGCTTCCAGTCTAACCAGATGCAGCAGCTGAATACCAGTATTTTACATGGAGCGACTGCCTATCTGACCTCCACAACCCAGTAACTGGGTAATACGATACCCCTTGGTAAGACTGGTTGTCAGACTTTCGGGCTTCTGACGACCCATAACGGCTGTCAAAGATCCACGAATGACAACCGGGACCAACGGCTTAACGTGCTTTCCGAGGCACGGAGGAGTCTCGGTATGTAAAGATGGTCACCCATCCACAGACCAACCCCGGCAAGCGTAGCTTAACCTGACGGATCGACCCGTGCGGCAGTTACTACTTAGCCACGAGCTACCACCACTACCACTAAAAAAACCACTTTTATAAATACCATTCATTAATTTCATATTTTTTTGTATTTATGACCTACTTCAGAATAGCTACCCAGGGAAAGAGCAACAGTATTATATTCTATGCTAGGACCACACAACCAATTTCTTCCAATAAAATATAATGTTTACCTACTTAACTTTTCTTCAGTTCACAGCCAGTAAATAAGTCAACAAGGTCCAACATAATACGCAAAAAGATTCCCCACACAAATTGAGTGCGTGACTTTACATAATACATAGTGTAATGAAGCGGCATCCTTCCGGCATCCCTCCCGTAGGCATTCGTCAGTAGTGATAGATGAGCTCAGACTCAATAGACTCCTACGAAGAATTTATTAGAACAGTACCACGGATATTTATTGGTGTATGTCTGGGTTTATTATGTAAATGTAGGTTTTAAGACAGATCTTGATGCCTGTGGCCTTGGCGCAGAACACGCAAGTACGTGTTCTGCGCTGAGCTCACGCAACGCGTCGTACGTCCAGCCAGTAATAAAAAAATTAGACGCATTATTAATTTATTATGCATAAATCAAAAGGTATTTTAATAAAACACGAATACTAAAAGATCAATAATTAAATTATTCTTAAAATGGTAAAGGTTTCAGAAAAATACGCGTGACGCTCGGTTTTTTTATCCGCGTTAGACATAACTTTACAAGTTAATTACATTATGTAATATAAACATACAAGAATATTGTTACGTCACTGCGCGAGGCGGCTGAGGACAGTGCTGGTTTTGTGAGAAAAAGTAGTAATAAACGTACTGTGATAGGGTGGAATAGACACGTTAGGGACAAACACACACGCGCGAGCACACTTTCACTTTCACATACACATAAAAACCCCACTTATGTAATTATTCTAAATTGTTTTGTTCTTATCACTTTATACTTTTATTTCTCTATTTTTAATTTGTTATTCAACCTTTAACATTGGTACAACAATGATAATGTAAAATTCTTTCTGAGTGGAAACCTGGTGACCTGTAATTCAGGTGTTTCACTACCTACCACAGGCATCAGTGATTCACAACCATGTAAATGTCTTGTTTATGCCAATAAATTATTACTTACTTACTTACTTAGGGACGCTCATGGGTGCGCTAGGGTGGCTTTTAAAAACTGGGTTTGGCACGGGAAACCTCAATTTGGTCAGTTGTTTATAGATATGCGAGAAACGAGAAAAGTATTTAAACAAAAACTAAAAAATTGCCAGGACAACGAAGAACAAATTAAGTTGGACATTATAGCTTCAGAACATAAGAAAAAGCAGTTTAATAAATTCTGGAAGTCAACTCGGAAGTTAAACACCACACCTGCTGTTCCTTTGAGCGTTAATGGCGTGTCTGAACCAAGAGATAGCGGACATGTTTAAAAGGCATTTCTCTGTGACACCACGGTTGCAGGTCAATAAGCAGGAGGGGTGCGGTGGGGAGAGACTTGGGTCGTCTAGCCCGATTTACATCTCGTCAAAGGATATAGGGAAGGTTATAAAAACCATGACTAGGGGTAAGTCTCCTGGTCATGATAACCTTAGTATAGAACACTTCCAACATGCCGGTCCGCATCTTCCTAGGGTCATATCTATGTTAAATAACTTTTGTATTAGGCACTCATACCTTCCTGCTGAGTTGATGAAGACGATTGTTGTACCTATAGTGAAAAATAAGACAGGAGACGTCTCAGATAAGGAGAACTATATAGGTCAATGAGTGGCTACTGTAACTGCAAAAGTGCTTGACAGTGTGCTGGAGCGTAGGATGGCTGGACAGCTCAATTTACATGACGCACAGTTCGGTTTTAGAGCTGGGCTGTCTACAGAAACAGCTATCTTGGCGCTCAAGCACACGGTCAGTTACTACACCAGCAGGAATACACCTGTGTGCGCTGTATTTTTAGACCTTTCGAAGACATTTGACCTGGTTAATTATAACATCCTAAGAACTAAGTTGCGTGACCGGGAACAACCTGAGGAGATAGTTGAGCTTCTCAGGTACTGGTATAATCACCAGATTAACCAGGTCAGATGGTCGGGTGCATTGTCGGAGACGTATGGTCTGGAATGTGGTGTAAGGCAGGGTGGTCTGACCTCCCCAGCGCTATTCAGCCTGTATGTCGATCAGTTGATCGGGGAACTCAGCAGCACAGGGGTTGGATGCTCGGTAGATGGGAAAATTATAAATAACATATCTTACGCGGACGACATGGTGCTGCTGAGTCCCTCGATTGAGGCACTCAGGCGATTGCTTGAGGTTTGTGAGAGATACGCCTTGACTCACGGCCTCTTGTACAATGTGATGAAGAGTGTATTCATGGTGTTTGGGGTGAGTGCAAAGGGTCATAGAGCAGTGCCGCCGGTGTACCTATATGGTGTTGCTCTAAACAGAGTGCCCTGTTTTAGATACCTGGGACACATAGTGGCCGAGGATCTTAAGGATGACCAGGACATAGAACGGGAACGAAGAGCGTTGTCGATCCGATGCAATATGTTGGCCCGTAGGTTTGCAAGATGTACGAGACCGGTCAAGATTACCCTTTTCAAGGCTTATTGCCAGTCATTTTACACATGCAGCCTGTGGGTCAGGCATACGCAGCGGGCCTACAACGCTCTTCGTGTCCAGTACAACAACGCCTTCCGGGTGTCGTTGGGGCTACCGCGATTCTGTAGCGCGTCAACCATGTTTGCCGAATCTACTACCGATAGTTTTTCAGCAATCATGAGGAAAAGAACGGCATCATTGTTACGCAGGATTCGTGGGAGTGCCAATGGCATCCTGAAGGTGATTGGGGATAGGCTGGACGGCGTTTTCCTGGAGTATTGGACCCGTTTGCATAGCTACGGGTCTGATACTGCAGGAAAATACATGAATTAGCATAATATTGTAGGTTTTATTTTATTTTATTTTATTTTTAATTAAATGTAAGTACTAACATAGTTACGTAAGTTGTATCACTAACAAAGATCTATGGAGCAAGTTTCTGAAATAAACGTTTTATTTATTTATTTATTATAATCTAAAATTATTAAGAAAATTAATTATTAAGATTATTAAGAAAATGCTCTAATTTAACACTAATTTTTTCTTAACATATTATTACTCGTTTAGACGTAAATCTGCAGTATACAATCTTTTGAACATTCAAATTACATAAGAGAGTCGGGACTCTCTTATATAATTTAAAGTACTAGTAAATGCGGGAAAAACGACCACCATTTCCTAGTACTTTACCTGGGAAGAAACTCACAGCTACCTGGTAAGTTAGAAGAACCTGATTAAATAACATAGATGATAATGTTATTTTTAATTTTACTTTTTAACATGGAAACAATAAAACCTTGTAAGAAGTTAACTGATGTCCCTGTCCTTCTTTTTGTAATAAACCTTTGGCTTACAGTGGACCAGTATGGACTAGGTTTTTAATCAAATGAAACTCTTTGACCGTAACTCAGAAACTTTAGGTTTGCGAAAGAGCGAGATGGAGGGAAGCATTCCGAAAACTAAACTGAGTGACCGAATTCGCAACACATTATTACGCTTCAATACAGGCATCACCGATGTGGATGATAAATCCGCAAGCCTTTTCAATCAAGAGAGAAGAAGAAAAAGAAGGAGTAGTGTTATACTGTACCGTTTAGTTGGTTACTGGACAGCTGTCACGTGGTTTTTTTGTTTACCTTTATTTAACTACTAAAACCTATAATAATAAGTTTGTTTATTTTTCTCTGCACAAATGTACATTAGTAGTGCTTAAAACTAGCTTAAGGATATCTTTACATGTGAGAGAGATTGGTGCTTGAGGTAGGCATTGCAAGCAACGCCTGTAGTACAAGTCACCAGGGCCCCCCGACAACGCTTCATATGTATAAGCTTACATTGTGTGCTTTTATGAGACTGAAGAGAATTAACATTACTTAATGAAGGAAAAAAAAATACAAAAAAGATAAAAACAAATAACATAAGTAATTAGAATAACATAACAATATAAGTACGAAGCTTTAAAGCGTGAATTAGAATGTGTGTTGTGTGCATGTGTAACAAGTTGATTTGTGTAAGTGTAATAATAATAAGTGTAATAAGTAGTTTGGTATGAGATAATTCATGTAAGTAAGAAGTGTCAAGAGGGAATCAATAATTTTTAATTTTTCCTATGAAGCATAGCTGTACGTAATATTTTAAGCTACTCATGATGTGTAAAAAGCCGCTAAGCTGAAATGCTTTGAGTTTGAGTTTGAGAACAACCATTGGTCCATATTAGCCCTGGATCGAAAGAGTCATGTCATGGGGAGAGGCCTTTGCCCAGCACTGGGGTGATGCAGGCTAACAGTAATAATATGTCATCTCAACTTCTGTTAACCTGTGTGTACCCGCTTATTATATTACCTGGACAGTAAACAATTTTTATTATATTTGTCTATTTCTATTTTTTTTTACTCTCAACAATGAGTAGAATAAATAGATACCTAAAAAGTAAAAATTGTTTTACTTTCCTAGAAAGTAGTTTATTATAGTAGACATTGGTGCCGATTCTGTTGTACACCGAACGAAACTACTAAACTATCACTATAATTCCTTACTTTTGGCTATGAGAATCTTAAAGCTATTCTGGAAAATAAAATCTCTGAATTTAAAAATTATTTTGACAACCAAAATCGAATTTGACAATCGTGACTCCACGTGGTACATACTTGTTTGCCCTACCCCGTGATTTTTTTAGAGTAGGGGCGCGCATGTGTTGCAGCCTCGACGTGGCATCTTAGTGCTGTCAAACTAAAATATAGTCAAGTTGTGTCACCTTAGTCATTTTTTTTTTTAACAAAATTATTATATATATATCAGAATGGGAAATCGTCGTTTGATAGGAATAAATTTTCTGATTTTTAGTCTAAGATAATCGGCACCTAACTAGTCTTAAGAAATTTAGTTTTCTATCAAAGTAATCATTTCTTTGCGAAAATTTCTGTATTTAAAACATTCAGACTGGTGATCTAATGAGAGAAGTTTAAGTGTTTTAATAGTAATTTTGTCCTCTAGGATGAACCCAAAATAAACAAAGGAATATATTTATTAACAAAATAAAATATATAACACGTTTTTAACGAGACATCGTTAACTATAAATACGATGAAAACGGATTTAATTTTAAAATCTCGTATCTGGCGAAATAATTTATATACGAAGAGAAATGCTTTTAAAAAATTTTCGCTTGTTATGCATTATGTCTAGCTGCAGACATTTTTCACTGTGGTAATAAAATATAAGACGAAACAGGAGCCTCTTGACAAAAGGCTTGCGTGGGAACTGAATAATGGATTTAGGTACAAAAGGATTTATGAATAATACTATAAAATTTTAAACATGATAATGATCCTTTTTAACCGACTTCCAAAAAGGAGGAAGGTCTATATGTTCGAATGTAAGTATGTTCTTCGATATTTTCGTCAATTGTGGACCGATATTGAAAATTCTTTTTTTATTTGGTAGAAGAAGCTTGCACAGTGGTCCCATATAAATTGTATTAACTTTGTTTGGGTAATTTTTACGTATTTTTTCCACTTAGTATAAGTGGATGACATTAAAATAACTTCCTGTCACTGTTATTTATATATAGCAGGTAGTGGTATTCGAATTTATGTAGGGTCGGTACCACAACAAAAAGTGAAAAAAACATATTTATAAAATCGGTTATTTCTGTTTGTAAGAAGTTTTCTTTTGAACTTTTGTTTTGAACTGCAAAGATAATTTATTCTGTACCTAACACCCTAAGGGTTTCTGATCACAGTTAAATTAAAAAAATAATCTGGCGCCCTTTAGATTCTATAGTTTTCTTCCTGTGCGTTTGCACTGGTGAAACATCACAACAAAACAAAATCTCTAGTTCCTTTCAAATATTGTATGGAACTTTGACAGAAACTTAACATTTCAACATGTTTTGTTGTGAATGTTTCGCCAATGCAAACGCACAGTTAGGAGTACCAGTACACTTTTTTAAAGGTTCATGCACACACCTCAGTCACGTCAACGTCAAGTCGCCGATCAGTCACGTTAAAAAATATAGTTACTTAAAAGTTCTAGGACGTTGGTTACACATATTTTATATTTTGTGATTACTTGAACTCACACACTGACTTATTATTAGTATTACTTGTTATAATGTTAGGAATATAGTATAATTTTACAATGTTTGTAAGTAGGTATGTGAGCACCCTGCATCTATCTCATAATTAATTTATGTCATTCCTTCATTTTTCATTATTTTTACCTATCGTGGTATAGTAATCTTATTCTAGGTGCATTGTCTTCACAAATAATTATACATATAATTAGTGTATACAAGATAGAATGTTTTTTTTTAAAGAGTAACGGTGGAGTTTCTTGCCCATTCTTCTCCATACGAAAACTACTATGGTTGTACCGAGAATGCTTAACCTCGGAATGAAATATGCTGCGTCGACGTCTAGTGCAAAGTCAGACGGTGTCAAGTCCTCATCTCACACCGTATCGGCGCCGCATAGTCTCAGCTGTCCTTCTGTTACACCGTAGCGTAACAAATTTTTATACTTGGGGAGTCTGTTTACAAGAGATGGGAAGATTGATGAAGATGTGGAAAGGAAAGTAAATGCGGGAAATAAAGTGAATGATGCTATAAATGCGGTTGTGACCATCCAGTTGTTGTCCAAAAAGGCTTGACTGGCTGTTCACAATGGTGTGCTGGTACCCACGCTTATGTATGGAAGTGAATGCTGGGTGTGGCAAAAGAAGCATGAAAGTAGGATAAATGCTGTGGAAATGCGTTCCTTGCGAAGCATGTGTGGTCTAACTATGAATGTGCCGCGGTGTGAGTTATAAGAAGATGTAGTGACAAAAATTTAAAAGGGTATGCTGAGAGGATGAATGAAAGGCGACTAACAAAATGTATTTACATACAAGGCAGATGTGAATGGAAACGCCGGGAGGGGACGCCCTAGGAGGACATATACTGACCTTATTGGTGATGTTCTTCAGAAAGGACAGGTGCGTAGTACTCGCAACCAGCGTGCGTGTATGACCAGATGTATGAACGTAAACGAGTCAAAAGGAGTATTTAAGGATCGTAGCAGGTGGCATTCTGTAGTTTCTGCCTACTCCCATGGGAAGAAGGCGTGAGTTTATGTATGTATGTGTATGTGAAACAGGCATTGCTATGACTGACTGACTGGGCTACGAGTATATATTCACAAACATCTCTGAAATTGACCGTGACTGATCGGCGATGCAAGAATCTTTACCTTTTCATTTATCCCTCCGTTTAACTAGTGAGCTTTATAGCAAGTGTCTATGACCGACCTATTAGCTACGTTATTCCCAAAGGACAGAACTACGAGAATGTAATCAACAAAGATAAATTACGCCATTAGTCTAGTGTGAGGCAACGACCTACAGAGTACAGACATACTCGATGTCATAGGACTGCTGACATACTGCAGAACTTTCTCAGAATAAATAATAATTGCCTGTTACTTTAATGTGACCTATTTACATACTAGCGTTTTCCCACGGCTTCACCTGGGTGCATGTCGGTAATTATCCAACGGGAACGTACTACTCGAGTGGGTACTGTGGGTCTTGACAGACTGACAGACAGACAGACAGACGGACAACGAAATGATCCTATAATGGTTCCGTTTCTTTTTGAGGTACGGAACCCTAAAAATTACCTTTCATCGTCATCTTTTGGTGATAGACTTACGTAACATGAACGATTTGTAAATTTATAAAATCCAATAAGCTTCTCTTTATTTTATTATAGGTTAATTAGTGGTGCCGATTCTGTTGTCACAAATGCCTCTAAACTAGACTAAAATTCACCAATATTTAGTTTACTCCTGTCAAACGATGATTTCACATTCTGAAATAGACTAAAGTGACACAACTTAACTATAATTTAGTTTGACAGCACTAAGATGGTACTGAGATTTTATTTTAGTGAAAATGACAATTTTGCTATTCTGAATTTGACGCTTTTCACTTATTTAATTCTCTAAAATAGAGAATGCTCATTTAATAGTATAGGATAGTTCATACTAAATCTACATATAGTACATATTATTTCCATGCTGCCATGTTAGTAAAAATCAATCTGCCTAGCCTTTTCCCAACTATGTTGGGGTCGGCTTCCAGTCTAACTGGATGCAGCTGAATACCAGTATTTTACATGGAGAGACTGCCTGTCTGACCTCCACAACCCAGTAACTGGGCAATACGATACCCCTTGGTAAGACTAGTTGTCAGACTTTCGGGCTTCTGACGACCCGTAACGACTGTCAAAGATCCACGAATGACAACCGGGACCAACGGCTTAACGTGCTTTCCGAGGCACGGAGGAGTCTCGGTATGCAAAGATGGTCACCCATCCACAGACCAACCCCGGCAAGCGTAGCTTAACCTGACGGATCGACCCGTGCGGCAGTTACTACTTAGCCACGAGCTCCTGCCATGATAGTAGTACTTGCTAATTACATGCTGCCATGCCATGTCATTATTCTAAGGTAGCCATCTTGTTCTAAACTTTGGGCGACTGAGATCTGCTCGGGTGAAAATACGGAGAAAACCACAGACTGCATAGAGATATTTCGTGAGAATACGAATTTTGCCAGACATGAGACCTAGCTAGATCGATTTTTGCCCCCGTAAACCCATATAGTGCAGTAAACTACAGCGTCACCTAAAGGTATGCACAGCACTTACATAGTTTGCCTATTTTTAAAATGATAATAATAATAAAATCAATAAGTTAATAATAATAAATTCTAATAACTAAATTAATAAAAATAAGATCAAATAAATCAGTAAAAATACAATCTCATTTATTTTTATTTGATCAAATTAAGTTCAATTGAGTAATTATGAATGATGGAATTAAACAAGAATCAATATTAGCAATCCACAAGCTGCCGTAAAAGATGATTGCGAAATTAAGCCAGTGTGTTGGAGAATATGTCAATGCATTGGTGCGAGAGTGGATTTCAAGATACGTCCTCATTGAAACGGTTCAATGGCGCTGATCGCCTGAGGTTGGTTCGAGCTGTAAATAGTGCAAACACATCTAATTTGCGGTCGAGTCAAGGGTCTACTCCCTAAGCGAAATCCGTAGTTTAAGCCGAAGTTACGGGCGCTTCGTTCTACGTCTCACTTACGGACATACCGTAAGTACCCCCCACGGGTAAGTAGTAAACCCATTTTTTTTTTTTTTTTTGGGTGGGAAATCATCAAATGACTTCTCCCGCGCTGGGTGAAGCGGGAGGGCGTGTCAGACTCTTACTGACTAAAACCCACCCGTGTTCCTTCTGTTGCCTGTGCAATGCCAGGGGGCCACGGTATCCCTTTTGGACTTTCCCGCAACCCCGGCAGGCAATGGTCCCATCGGACCCCTTCACTTGCTGACATCTCTTTGAGGCGCGCGTGTAGTAACCGCTGGGTTGACTTCGACGGGAAACAGATACATACATACAAACTTAAGTTGTTCCAAATAAACTTTTATTATTTTATTTATTGTACATAAATAAAGTCTTTCAAAAATTGTGGACCATGAATCAGTTCATTGACAATTTTAATGAGCATATTTAGATCCATATTTATTCTGCGGTTTTCGAGGGACGTAAGGTTGAAGTGACTCCACCTTTCAGGGTAATTTGTTCTGTTAGGACAGCTGTTTGATTTATATATTCAAAAAATTCATTGATAAAAATGGTCTAAAATGTTATTTACTTGAAACTTTTGATGATTTATCTAGAAAGCACTATGAGATGAAATCTTGTTAGTTTTACAGTATTTCCATTTATAGCTTGAAGGTTAATATGTCTTCAATGACAATTAGAAAACAAGGTGCCTTACAACTCACATTATAAAACAAAAATAGATATTTTGTTTATACTCTAGCCAACATTACAGTTCTGAGGACCAGTGAAAGAAAAAACCTAAAACGTGCTACACACACGTCCGGGTCGGCATTAATAAGCCGGGCGTCATCATCTTCCGACTAGCCTCCCATCTATGTTGGGTCAGCTTCCAGTCTAACCGGATGAAGCTGAATACCAGTATTTTACATGGAGCGACTATGCGATGACGATGCTTATCTGAACTCCACAACCCAGTTATTGGGTAATACGATACCCCTTGTTAATACTGGTTGTCAGACTTTCGGGTTTCTGACTACCCGTAACGACTGTCAAAGATCTTCGAATTACAGCCGGTTTAACGTGCTTTCAGAGGCAAAAACGAATATAAGTAGTAATTGCATTGTTATCCAACAAAATATTGCCGAATCGAATGTGCCGACCCGAATACTTAAGTGTGTAGCATTCAGATTTTAACTCCGCTGACTTTACGCTTTTTCAGTGCCGCTTACGTAACTCATGAAAAAAACACGTGCTACGTAGGTAATACATTGAGCGAATTCTTATAATTTGTCAAACTCACTCTCAAACTCAAACTCAAAGCATTTATTTCAATTAAACCATTTACAGGCACTTTTGAATTGTCAAGGAGTCAGTCAGTCAGAAATATGAAGCTAGTTGCCCATTCCAAAGCGTAGGTTCCTATGGAGAAGAACGGGCAAGAAACTCCACGGACACTTAAACTGTGTCTTAAACTTACTACTTCCTTATAATTTATATTAAGACACCATTGCGTAGTAGTCTGTCCGTAACTTTACCGAAAACTATAACAATAAACTAACATGTCCATTTAAAGGCACCGTTTCACTAAGTTTACAATTAGAAGGTAAGTAACGATTCGTTTTGTGACGCACTGAAATATATTTTGGTGTAAATAGTTTACCAAACACACAGAAAGTACCTTACTTCCAAACTTAAATGGGGTTTATCCCCCCAAAGTACCTAATAGGGAATAAATTGATTCATCCTTCCCTTTTAAAGGTCAAATAATTTGATCAGATTATGTCGAATACTTCATGTCGATTATTTCCAGTTTTATCGAATGTAGGTGAAAAGGGGCTTTAGAGAGCTGCCGTTACTGTTCACAAATAAAATAGATCGAGCCTTTGGTCTAATAGATGTAGATAATAACGGCATTGACGTCACGGACGAGGTTCCGGGTTGAACCGTATTCCGAGAAAATTGAAAACAGATATATAGATAGATAGAATACTGTTTATTGTGCACCATAAAAATTACAGACATAAATTTAGAAATTTTTATATAGGGTGACACAATGGGCGGTTTTATCGCTTAAAGCGATCTTTTACAGATAACCTTTGGATGGATTAATGGTAACAGGAGAGACAATACTGCAGGTAGTCAGCGGTGTACCATCTACAATACAATAAATATGTACATACATACATAAAGTATAAACTTACAGTGACAGGAAATAAGAATTATTTCTAGAGAACCTCTTTTAAATTAATATTATTAAACCCCTATTACATACTTCTTTTGCTTCGTTTACGGTATTTTTTATCGAGGCACGGAGGAGTCTCGGTATGTAAAGATGGTCACCCATCCACAGACCAACCCCGGCAAGCGTAGCTTAACCTGACGGATTGACCCGTGCGGCAGTTATTACTTAGCCACGAGCTCCTCAAAAGATTGCATTGGTATAAAAAAGGTTGCTATTATTTGTTTGGGTAGTGAAATTTTAGCAAAATCTTTTCGGCAGAACGGCAGGGTTCTTTTCGCCAGTTATAACAAGTGGCGAGCCTATTACCATCAACGGGGCACAAATCCAGAGTCGGGGCTGCTACTGACCAAGACTGGAGCGGGCTGGGGCTGCCTTGAAGTGGCTCCTGCCCAATCTCCCCTAGATTGGGCAGGAGCTCCGACAGGAGTCCTAACGACTCCTGTCGGAGCCTATACGCGGGAGTCGAGCGGTCCATGGGCCCTTTACGGGGCACCGGTGTGGGCGCGTTCGTTGAGGCGGTGGCCAGCCCGCCAGTTGATCGCGTCCCAGAGGGTCATGGCCACCCGGCTGGTACGGGGATACCGCACGGTCTCCGGTGGGGCGGTGAGCCTCCTTGCTGGATTGCCGCCATGGGATCTGGAGGCAAAAGTTCTCGTGCACATTTGGGAGTGGTGCGAGGAGGCGAAACGCCGGAGCTTAACTCCGATGCCGCGAGAAATCGCGGCACAGCGGACAGAGCTCCGGCGGGATCTCATGGCGTCATGGAGAATGCGATTGTCGCAACCTAGTGCTGGGCAAGCCACTATTGCGAAGATAAGTCCCCTCTTTGAGGAGTGGCTAGAGAGGTGCCACGGCATCCTAACCTTCCGCCTGACGCAGGTCTTCACCGGACACGGTTGTTTCGGGAAGTTTCTGTTTCGGATAAGGCGGGAGGAGACACCCGGAAGTCATCACCCGGAGGAAACGGTGGAGCATACGGTGGAGGTCTGCCCGGCTTGGGCAAAGCATCGCCGTGTCCTCGTGGAGGCGATCGGTTGCGGGGATGGCCATTGTACGGAGCGAGAGGGCATGAAATTCAAAATTCAAAAGTCATTTATTCAAACTAGGCTGAGAAACAGCACTTTTCGAACGTCAAAATTACATAAGACAGTCCCCCAAAACGCCCACCCTTCACCACTTCCTAGTGCTTTTGCTGGGAAGAAGAAGTGGCGCAACAAACTCCCCAGCAGCACAGCTGTCTGTTCAGTGAGAAAAAAATAAAAAAATGATTCTATACAACAGTATGCAAGACAATTTACAATATGCAAAAAATAATTTAAATTATAAATTAAATAGCTATAATTAAAAGCCATATGACAGCTAGCACACGCCAATATACCAACCAAAAGCATCGAGAACTATCCTACTCAAGCAGAAATAAAAAATAACTAAAAGTAAACAATATCTAAAAAAAGAAAACAAAGCCTCCAGGCATAAAGGGCGTGCCCGCTTACATATAGCTGTAACTAGAAGTTGCAATTGATAAACTAGGACCATCGAGGTAAAATAAATAATTGTCGAGGTCGCTAGCTAACCACATATTTCAATACAACTCATAAAAAAACATTGTAATGAGTAGATTATGTCAACACTAAATTAAAATAAATTGACTCATAAAGTAAAATTATAAACAATTATATAAACTCATATAACCTGTCAGTAGGTAAACTAATTCTGGAGAAAGAACATTTAAACATTGTCTTGAGTTAATCACAGCGACCATCTATTCTTATCATTTAAGTAGTCGTTGATAGAATAGTATGCCTTTGAACAAAGGTTGGACTTTAATTTAGTTTTAAATGCATTAAAAGGCAAATCTAGCAAAGAAGAGGGTAGCTTGTTATAAAAGGTTTTAACAAGCCCTACAAATGAGTTATGAACCTTATGAAGCCGTTGAATGGAAGGCCGTCACCCCCTTCTGCGAAGCAGTAATGCTTGCGACCACGAGACCAACGAGGCAGTCCAAATTGTGAATACAGGTATCATGCAAAGTCAGGGAAATTAATTGTTAAGCAAATTGACACGAAATTATTTTTTTCGTGTATTCAAATTAAAACTGTCATTCTTTGACATTTGTATGAAATGGGTGTAAAACGTCAAATTGGCGTAGGTTGTAAATTTGCTTAAAAATTAACTTACCTGTCTGTTCATTTTCGAAATGAATAGATATAAGGAGTCAAAACAATCTAATAATAATACTAATTTATATATAAATGTTTTTATATTCTAATATCTAAAAACAAAAAAAAAAAGTATTTAATTAAATAAAGAATACTAATGTTAATTACCTCTAAGACCCTGTCGATACTTCATTAACCAAATTAATAGATACTTTTAATATATCCCAAGATCCTCGTCAACACTACAAGAGAATCTTAATTATAAGAAAATATACTGCTGTGTTGTAAGGTCAAAGTACATATTTCAATTATCCTTAAAGTAAAGCCATTTTAATAGGTAACATTTGACGTCTGTCAGTTTAGTGAAAGCAAATCGTAAAATTACTCGTATCGGTCATTATTACAATACATATGTAATCGTAATTGAAAAAAGTTAAGCAATTGTGCAGTTCTGACAAAACGAAAAAATATATTATTTTATGCCCGGCGCACATACAGGTACACACACACGTACATACACATTTAATCGCGGCCAAAAGTCCCATTATCAAAATAATAATAACATTCATAAAAACGGGTTCCAGGAACAGAGTACTTTTCCTTTGTACCACTATAGCGATCTAAATATTATTAAGTATATTATTCTTTTTTTATATTTTTCGTTTTTTGTATAATAAACAAAAAAAACGTATTTTTTGTTTATTTACCTTGTTTAGATACCAATTAAGCATTAAAATAATTTTGGCCGCGTAGATCGTGCAAATACCTGTATGTGCGGCGTTACAAGGTTACATTGTTGAATTTTCGAATGTTACCTATTAAAATGGCCTTACTTTAGATTGCATTACAATAACTTAGGTGAAGTACTTAGTTTAAGTATGTAAGTTTCTCCATAATGTAGAACATCTTTGACACATTTATTTGGTATCGTATTTGATCATCTGTATCTTTTGTAGCAAAGAAATCAGATTTCTTTGATAAACTTAACTCGATTAGGGCGCTACACTAATGATTCTTGAGATCAAAAGTATGTCATGAAAGCTGGAAAAGATAGATTAATATCCTTTATCTTTTTAAACCCCGACGTAAACACACATAGCGGTCAAACTTATAACATCTTGTGTTATAAGTTTGACCGCTGTATGCGTCTTTCTGTGGCACCGTAGCTCTTAAACGGATGAACCGATTTGAATACAATTTTTTTTATTTGAAAGCAGGTTTTCTAGCGATGGTTCTAAGACATGTTTTTAACAAAATTGGTACAGCCGTTTGAAGATTATCAGCTCTTTTCTAGTTGATGAATAGATGTGAGCGTCTTCCACAGGTCAGATAAATTTGAAATTTGGTATTCTGTTACTTCTTATGATAAGTATTGGAAGAACATCAACAAACGAAAAACCTTGAACTGATGCTGCCTTACCAACTTACAACACAAATATCTTGTTTGGGCTCATTGGAATGGTCTCAATGAAAGATAGATGATGAACAGGATCTGGTGATGAATTAGGAAAGAGAAATGAGGAAATGTAAGTGTCGGGGTTTTTTAAATTTTAATATAATTTCACTTGTTACCTACTGTGGTCGTTTTTTAAACCCAAGAGACTAATTTGAGATTTCAAGTGATTTTTGTTTGGGTTTTTTCAATTTGGAGCAATATTTAATTTGGACATTTGCACCTGGGATTAAAAAAGGAACGATAGTAATTTTATTCTAGGTGCATCGTTTTGTTTGAATATATTTTTTAATTCTTTTCCTTCTTTTTTTTAGTCGAAAATCGTATTTAACCGCAAAAATCGATTTTTAGTAAGTGTGAAAAGTAACCATATTTAGAAGTAATTATTAGGTGTTTCTCTTTTTAGCAAGGGTCATTATTCAATGAGGAAGACCTTGCTATATTCCTTCGTGACTAAACATAAAATACTAAAAACCGAACAAAACGGATTCCAAAAAGGCAAATCGACCACTTTAGCAGCTTTTAAATTACTGACAAAAATCACTGAAAATATAGATAAACGTACACGTACCTGCACTGTGTTTTTCGATATGAGCAAGGCCTTCGACTTTGTTGACCACCATATTCTGCTCACTAAATGTGAGTTGTACGGTTTTCGCGGCCTAGTATTGAAGTGGCTGCAAAGCTATCTCTCAAATAGGACTCAATATACAGCAATTTCCGAAATAAATTCAAATAAAGAAGAAATATTATGTAAGTCTACCTTAAGGAGCAACAATACAGGAGTGCCGCAAGGTAGTGTTACAGGGTCATTGTTCTTTCTGTTATATATTAACGACCTACCAAATGTGACTAAACATTTCTACTCACTTTTTGCTGATGATATTGCGGTGGTTATCACGGAGAATAAAATGCTTGATTATAATACAGAGGTTAATGAAGCAGTTAATGCTATCATAACATGGCTTAATAATAATAATTTAAAAGTAAATATTGATAAAACCTCCTTCGTTCAGTTCCATAATCGAAAATCAAATTTTGACCTTATGATTACTTATTCTGATCAGAGAATTAACGAAGCACACGAAGCCGTTTTTCTTGGTATAACAGTGGACAGTGGCTGCACATGGAAAGCTCAGTGCTTAAAGGTTACAAATAAGATTAATCGTTTCGCTTTCGCCTTATGGAGACTGTGTAAAATAACTAACCTCAGAACCGCCCTCTTAGCGTATCATGGTTACGTAGCGTCTAACATTAGATACGGCATTGTGCTATGGGGAAATTCTGTTCTTATAAATAGGGTATTTATAGCCCAAAAACAATGTATCCGTGCTCTTTGTGATGTGCCACCATTGACTTCATGTAAACCTCTTTTTAAAGATTTAAAGATATTAACTGTTCCCGGTATGTACATATTTGAATGTTGTAAATTTGTTAAAATGCACTCCGAATTATTTCAACGTCTTGGAGACACTGTTACGTTTAACACAAGGTATCCTGAGAGACTAATGATTCCTCCAATGAAAAGCCACTTATATCACAGAAGTTGCTTTCCAATGGTTATAAGGATATATAATAAATTACCAAAATCATATAGGGAACTGCCAATTAATCGTTTTAAAACAGCGTTATTCAAATGGCTTATAGATAAATCATTTTATTCTGTGAATGAGTACCTAAACTTTAAACACTCACACTGACATTTTACTTTAATAATTTGACAAATGATTGACATTCGTATTCTTAATATACTTTATAAGATGTATTTTTCCAACTTTATTAGCTTCATTTAATTAATTTATATAATGTTCGCATGCTAGTTTTAGCGAATTGTTTTAGAAACTGATAAATAACCCGACCACCTGTAATGTACTACAATTCTTGCAAAATAAATTTCATTTCATTTCTTCCTTTGAGTGAGTGTATATGTAAGTAACAGCCATGGTAACTGACTGTGTGGGTCTGTTATTTTAAGTAACAGACAAGTAAATATAGTTAGGAACAATTGATAACCCTTATTTTTAAATATCTGTTATTTCTATCTGTTACGATAAATACGGCTCACCCCTAATTCTCTCATTCGCTTTGTATTTACGCGTAAGTGTGTTTCGTCATTTCGTGTTTTGGGTGATTTATCCAACGACTTTGGCTGCTTCACGGAACACGTAAGGGCAGATGAGTCCTTTGTAATAGAAGTATGAAGGGAGGTTCATAATGATCTTTTAAGAGAGATGTCGGCTTAAAACAATACCTGATTATTAAGAGCAAAAATTCACTCTCGGCATATTATTATTAGAAATCATATTTTGCCTTTTGTTTTTTTTAGCTGACAGCTCTGTAAGTGGAAGTAATATTGCAATATTATTGTAATTGTATAGGAAGGCGTACAGTAAGTTATCGTGCGCATGTAATGTCAATTATTTGGTACTTGAGTTGGGATAGGTACCAAGAAAATATTTCACCTCCTTGCACACTTTCTAGATTCTATTCATTTTGTAGTTGTGTGTAGGTACACACAACTACAAAACTCCACTTATGAGCTAAAATTGCTTGAAATAAATGTATTTTATTTTATTTTATTCTATTTTTTTATGAAGATGAATGACTAATGTGAATGAATTAATAAAAGATAATGGTACCGATTTTCTTGTCACAAATGCCTCTACACTAAACTTAAAATCACCAAAATTTAATTTATTCCTGTCAAACGATGATTTCCCATTCTGAAATTGACTAAAGTGACACAACTTAGCTATATTTTAGTTTGACAGCACTAAGATGGTACTGAGATTTTAAGTTAGTGAAAATGACAATTTTGCTATTCTGAATTTAACGTTTTTCACCTAAAATTTTAATTGTCTAACTAAATCTGACCATTTTTAATCGTGCTTAAAAATGGTGTGGAATACTATTAGTTGTCATGAACTAAAATTCACACGAAAACCACGACTTCAGGTGCAAAAACAGTACCTACTGTACCTACTGGTTTTTTTTTTGCTTATATCTCGAAAATGGTGTGTCCTATCGCAAAAATAATTACAATTTCAACCCCCTTAATAAAATCTTATACCCCTAATACTCAACAATTAGGTACAAATTTTTCATATTTTTCATACAAAAAGTGAAAAATTCCATATAAAACACGTCGACGCTGCCCACCATGCGCGCCCCCGGCTCTAAAAAATTCACGGAGTAGAGCAAGCAAGTATGTAGGTACCACGTGGAGTTGCGATTGTCAAATTCTATTTTAGATGTGTCAAAATAATTTATAATTTTAGACACCTTTTATTGCAGAATAGCTTTAAGATTCTCATAGCCAAAAGTAAGGAATTTTAGTGATAGTTTATTTCGGTGTACAAGAGAATCGGCACCAATGACTAGATACAAAATATTTTTTTTCTTTAACTAATCTATTTCCACATTATAGTTTACCTGGGGATCATAAACCTATATATCCACTAAACTAGGTATCTGACATGGCATGTGAGATTATTAGGATAAATAAATACATAGAAGTACCTACCTTTAATCGTTTTAAAACAGCGTTATTCAAATGGCTTATAGATAAATCATTTTATTCTGTGAATGAGTACCTAAACTTTAAACACTCACACTGACATTTTACTTTAATAATTTGACAAATGATTGACATTCGTATTCTTAATATACTTTATAAGATGTATTTTTCCAACTTTATTAGCTTCATTTAATTAATTTATATAATGTTCGCATGCTAGTTTTAGCGAATTGTTTTAGAAACTGATAAATAACCCGACCACCTGTAATGTACTACAATTCTTGCAAAATAAATTTCATTTCATTTCTTCCTTTGAGTGAGTGTGTATGTAAGTAACAGCCATGGTAACTGACTGTGTGGGTCTGTTATTTTAAGTAACAGACAAGTAAATATAGTTAGGAACAATTGATAACCCTTATTTTTAAATATCTGTTATTTCTATCTGTTACGATAAATACGGCTCACCCCTAATTCTCTCATTCGCTTTGTATTTACGCGTAAGTGTGTTTCGTCATTTCGTGTTTTGGGTGATTTATCCAACGACTTTGGCTGCTTCACGGAACACGTAAGGGCAGATGAGTCCTTTGTAATAGAAGTATGAAGGGAGGTTCATAATGATCTTTTAAGAGAGATGTCGGCTTAAAACAATACCTGATTATTAAGAGCAAAAATTCACTCTCGGCATATTATTATTAGAAATCATATTTTGCCTTTTGTTTTTTTTAGCTGACAGCTCTGTAAGTGGAAGTAATATTGCAATATTATTGTAATTGTATAGGAAGGCGTACAGTAAGTTATCGTGCGCATGTAATGTCAATTATTTGGTACTTGAGTTGGGATAGGTACCAAGAAAATATTTCACCTCCTTGCACACTTTCTAGATTCTATTCATTTTGTAGTTGTGTGTAGGTACACACAACTACAAAACTCCACTTATGAGCTAAAATTGCTTGAAATAAATGTATTTTATTTTATTTTATTCTATTTTTTTATGAAGATGAATGACTAATGTGAATGAATTAATAAAAGATAATGGTACCGATTCTCTTGTCACAAATGCCTCTACACTAAACTTAAAATCACCAAAATTTAATTTATTCCTGTCAAACGATGATTTCCCATTCTGAAATTGACTAAAGTGACACAACTTAGCTATATTTTAGTTTGACAGCACTAAGATGGTACTGAGATTTTAAGTTAGTGAAAATGACAATTTTGCTATTCTGAATTTAACGTTTTTCACCTAAAATTTTAATTGTCTAACTAAATCTGACCATTTTTAATCGTGCTTAAAAATGGTGTGGAATACTATTAGTTGTCATGAACTAAAATTCACACGAAAACCACGACTTCAGGTGCAAAAACAGTACTGTACCTACTGGATTTTTTATTTTGCTTATAACTCGAAAATGGTGTGTCCTATCGCAAAAATAATGACAATTTCAACCCCCTTAATAAAATCTTATACCCCTAATACTCAACAAGTAGGTACAAATTTTTCATATTTTCCATACAAAAAGTGAAAAATTCCATATAAAACACGTCGACGCTGCCCACCATGCGCGCCCCCGGCTCTAAAATATCACGGAGTAGAGCAAGCAAGTATGTACCACGTGGAGTTGCGATTGTCAAATTCTATTTTAGATGTGTCAAAATAATTTATAAATTTAGACACCTTTTATTGCAGAATAGCTTTAAGATTCTCATAGCCAAAAGTAAGGAATTTTAGTGATAGTTTATTTCGGTGTACAAGAGAATCGGCACCAATGACTACATACAAAATATTTTTTTTCTTTAACTAATCTATTTCCACATTATAGTTTACCTGGGGATCATAAACCTATATATCCACTAAACTAGGTATCTGACATGGCATGTGAGATTATTAGGATAAATAAATACATAGAAGTACCTACCTTAATACTCATTCAGTATAAATCTTACAATATTTTTACAGAACTCATCACTGTAGATACTTCATTTTCAGGTTGAGTCTTATTAAGTTGACATCTGATTAGTGTTTTCAATGCAATTGTAAAAAAATAGTTTAATTTTTTCTAAGTACCTATAAGTAGGTACCTACATTAGTTACTTATGTATCATTCAGGCTTTAAAGTCTGTTTACAATAAAAACTTATCGCAACAGTTTAATAATAGTCTTGTAAACATTACCAGATTGATAAAACTGCAAAATATAGTGTTAAATAACACAACCACTAATATAACCTAACCTTAGATTCAACCCCACATATCTTGATTATGCAATTGTCACTGACACTGAAACTAAGGCAGCTTTAATCTGATATTTTAATCTAACAAATGACACTAGTTTGGAACTTGTAACGGTTCATCAAATATTGGGCCCCACGATGTATGGGAGATGGTCGATGTCCTTTGGGATTACAAAACGAACGATAGTAATTTTATTCTGGGTGCATCGACTTCACATATACAGGATGTTAGGCACACGGTTGAACATACGAAAATGGTGGAAATGTCTCGGGCGAATCACACCGTTTAATAGTCATACGTCACTTACAGGTAAGTTCGATTGACTTTCCATTAAACTTCAGTGATTCGCCCTTCGAGATTACACTTATTACTTGTAGATGTTTAGAGTCTCACGAAATATTAAAGAGGAAACTAGACTATTTAGGGAAAAAAGACAAACTTATATATAATATACCTTACGAAATGTAATCAAAAACACAAAGTTTTAAAATCAAATAGGCATACATCATATAAGGAGAAATATATTATTATCATTCTTTTTAAGTTCGAGAAATGTAAAAGTTTATCCTTGATTCTACGTTTCTTTTCTATTGGAATGCTAATAGTAAGATTCTCGGAATAGCAAACGAAACCTAAAAATGTTGCAGTTCGGCTAGGTATACAACACTCTTTTTTAGGTTTACTGTAAAACCTAATGATTGGAGAATTTTTTGTGGAATTTCAAAATGATGTTTACAATCCATATTTAAAAGTATTTCCAAATAACAACAGATCATCTAAATAAATAACGGACAATAAGCCTTTTTTACGCAGAAATAGCATTAGTGGACGCATAATTTTTGTAAACACATATAGATAGATCCACGACGATGCGCCCCACTCCGCGATTACTGTACTGTAAGCTGTACTTTAGTACGGAGCGGAGCGGAGTGGGGTGCGTTGGCGTGGATTGCACGATCTATAAGGTCCTATATTAATACGAGTACCAAATGGTAAAACTTGAAATTCATACAGCTTAGCCAACCAACAAAATCGCAGAAACTTTCTACCGTCTCGCTGTGAATATTTATTAAAAATAAATAGAACACATGCAACTATGTCTTGAAAAGAGACTCATTGCAGCTCTGTAATCTTCAAGTTTGAAATGTGGCACGATGATGAATTTATTTAAGGATTTTAAATTTGTCCCTTACTTTTCTTAACTAGGAAAATGTTTGATAAAAATTTACCATCACATGGTTTGCACACGCTTATAATGGCACCAATACGAGTACTAAGAATATTATTAATTTCTTTAGTCACGAGCAGTTCATCTGCATCAGACTTAGGATAGATATGTGAATAAGATATAGGCTGGGATATATTGTTCAAAATCGGAATTTGCAAACCGTTAAAACCACAGGATCATTATTGATTTGCGACCAATTATGGTGAAATTACTATAATTTACCCGTCTATGTGTTGGTATTGTCCAATTTGGCTTACGCCATGGGTTCCGGTTGTGTTGCCGCAGAACACGTCGATCCGTCGCACGGCGATCTTACGCACAGTTACAAATTCTTGATACCAACCCACAGTTTATACTCTAGAATTGAACACTAGTCTTTAACAGAAATTTAAGTACAAATTCATGACAAAATCTTCCGGACTATGTTCTAGAATTTTGGTGCTATTAAACTATATATATATATATATATATGTGGGATTGTATGGCAAAATAAACGATTATGAATACTTTTTAATATTTTATTTAAGCACAAAAAAAAGGTCTGCGTTACACCGTGGTTCGTTCGTCGTCCCGTTATTCGCCATTACTCTCTTTTTCACTCACACACATACTTCCCTTTCTTTCATCCGCTGCGTTCCGTTTTTACAATTATAGCTGCATTCATACTTTAAGATAATTACAATATTTTTATCCCACAGTCGGCCATCCTGATCCATGTCTGTCCTCAGACATCCACACAAACATTCATCACTAGCTTTCAACAACTTAAATTTAACTTAACTACTAGTACAGCATTACAACTTACAAGTAACAACATAACATCATCAATATTCCTCTATAGACATGTTTACACACGACGTTTAACATTGCAGTAGGTATAGTGCAGATACAGGTCTCTTAATTACATTAAACTAAACTAAAAAATATGATAACAATACATGGTGTTAACAAACATTGCACACAACCTTTCACACACAAACCTGAAACAAGACAAAGTTAAGTAAACAAACAACTCTCACCTCTCAGGTTTTAGAGTTTACACCTGGCCACACCTTCATGTAATCTGCTGAACTGGAGGTCACCCCAGGACCTTCAGTATTAGGGTCGAGCTTTTTTACATCATATCTGTTGTTCCTCTTTACTTTTACAATTAGATAGGGCCCCAGATATTTGGCTTTCAGCTTCATTCCCGTGCCAAACTGCGTGCGCTTTATTGCCACTAAGTCCCCCTCATTGTACTTCATACTTTCTTTTCTCTTCTTATTGAAATTCCTTATGTTTTCTTCTTGAACTTGTAGAATTTGTTCTTTAGCTTTCTCTCTGAGTTTTTCTCTCTCTTCTGAATAGCTTTCTCTTTCTTCTTCTAAAAGCAAGTCATAAATCTCGATGTCTTCCTTCATTCTCATCTTAGTCCCAATCAATAGTTGATAGGGTGTAGTATTTATGCTCCTCTGAAAAGTACTATTCAGAGAACGTTGTAATCTACTCACATGCTTGTACCACAGCGCAGGATTTTCTATACACATCTTTGTAAGTACGGAGATTATAGTACGATGAACCCTTTCCACTTGCCCATTTCCTCTAGGTACTCCCGTCGTAGTTTTGATGTGTTGTATGTTTTCGTTTTTACAATACTCCTGAAACTCATTACTTGTATAAGCCGTTCCTCGATCAGTAATAAACCTGGTTGGATTGCCAAAATGTTGTTGGTGAATCTGCAACTTTTCAATTGTTTCTTTACTTGTGGTACTTTTAGTGGGGAATATCCAAGTAAACTTCGTAAATGCGTCTACAATCGTGAGAATATGGTTATACTGCTTCTTCGTCTCAGTCATTGGACCGATGTGATCCAAATGAAGTGTATGCAGCGGTGACTCTTCCTTTTCAATCGGAGTTAGAAATCCTTCTTGTTTTCCCTCTTTACGCGTAGCTAATAAACATGGAATGCAACTTGTAATAAACTCTTCAACTTTCTTATCAAGGTTCTTGATGAAATAGTCTTTACTTATTAATTCAATCATCTTTCTTTTTGAAAAATGTCCATTTGCATGAGCCCGTTTAATTACTTCATTTTCCATAGACTTTGGGATCACTAAATGCTTTTCCATTCCTTTGTACAGCAATCCATTATCCATATAATAATCACCATAAGTTTTCTCCTGTAAAATCTCTACTATAGCTTTTAGACCATCATCCAACTGTTGCGCTCGTTTGATCTCATCATGCAGAGTTACTACAGCTACATATGGGTTTCGGCTCAATGCATCAGTATGCTTCATCCTTGTTCCTGGCCGATGTTCAACCACAAAGTCAAACTCCTGTAGAAGCAATGCCCATCTTGCAACCCTCGTACTCAAATCTTTCTTCTTAAGTGTCATCTGGAATGCTTGGCAATCAGTTACAATTTTGAATCTTATACCATACAAGTAGTGTCTAAATTTTTTTACCCCTTCTATAATAGCCAGACTTTCCAGTTCATAACTAGTGTACTTTTTTTCTGCATCATTTGTTTTACGGCTCATGAAGTATACCGGATGTAGTCCACCATCATCATCAGATCGCTGCATGAGTATAGCAGCATAAGCCAGACGTGATGCGTCTGTATGCATTTCTGTCTCCAATCTTGGATTAAATATTCGTAAAACTGGTTTAGTAGTCAAACGTTCCTTCAGACAATTGAATGCACACCGTAGCTCATCGTTGAATTCAAAATTGACATCTTTCTTAAGTAAATCTGTAAGTGGCCGCGCTATGGATGCAAAATTCTGGATATACTTCCTAAAATATGATGCCAGCCCAATAAAACTTTGCAACTGCTTAACTGTTTTGGGTTCTGGAAACTTTGTAACAGCATCAATCTTTTCACTGGCAGGCCTTACTTGTCCATTCTCAATCGTATGACCTAAATAAGTTATGCTTCGACATATCAACTGTGCTTTCTTCCAATTTATTTGCAAACCATATTCAGATGCCACTCTTAAAACTTCTCTTAATCTATTAACAGCTTCCTGTTCATCTTTTGCTGGAATAAGAATATCATCGACAAATATTAGAACAATCCCTTTAGATATTAATTCTCTGAAAATTATGGTCACAAATCTCATGAAGTAGTTTGGGCAAACAGACAAGCCAAATGGAGCTTTCAAAAACTCAAACTGACCATGGTGTGTAACAAATGCAGTATACTTTACGGACTCACTGCTAACACTCAAATGAAAGAATCCATTTTTTAAGTCCAGTACACTAAATACTTTTGCCTCAGCCAACTTGTCAATGTAATCCTCAATAATCGGTAATGGAAACTCATCTTTTATAATTTTACTATTTAACTGTCTGTAGTCTACACACACCCTTATAGCACCGTCTTTTTTGCGAACAAGAACTAACGGACTAGCATATTCAGAATAACTTACGCGTACAATTCCTTGCTCAAGCCACTCGGCAACTTGTTCTTCAACTACCACCTGCTCTTTTAGTGATATGCGTAATGGACGTTGCGCCACCGGGACATCATCTTTCACAACGATTTTCAGCTGGATAGGAGCTTCTTTGATTTGGCATGGTTGATAGCTGTCAACCATCTGAACAACCTCTTCTTTAAGGTAAGCATTACTTACATGACCAACCTCGACACTGCAAGTAAAACAATTTATTTCTTTCACCCATTCCACAGGTTTCATCCACACAGCACTACCATTCATAACCGTTATAACATTCTTAAGAAATTCGTGACCTATGATTACATCAAAAGGCATACAGTCTTTAGGTACCACGTAGAATAACACATCGTCGTATTTCGTACTGTCGATCACAACATTTGTTGTTATACAACCTAATGACTCCACTTTAGCGAAACCGAGTCCAGCTAGTGTTATGTTATTGTTCATCACTTTACTGACATTAGCACAAAACTCATAAGATACCAAGTTCACGTCACTGCCCGAATCAATAAGCGCACTTGTCGTTTTTCCACATAATTCTACGATCTTCGTAGGTTTTTCCAGTTGCGATTGTTTATTTACATCGTAAATGTCATACACAATTTGACGTTTGCTATCATCGTCATCTGTCATCTTGTCACTGTCATTCTGTAAGTTTGACATATCATCCGCGTTGTTGAACGATGATTGGCCGAACATCGCTTGCTTGCTCACACGTTCGCCGCTCCCGTTCCCACTTGTCGATGCGCCGTTGTGACCTTTTCTATCGCCGGAAATGCCGGTACTACGCCATCTTGATGAACTCGAGTCTTCCTTACGACCGTCTACCGCCATGTTTTTTTTATGCGGGCACTTCGGTGAAATATGGCCATATTCATTGCAGTTAAAGCACTTTGGACCTTGTGCCTTCTGCGGACAGTCTTCCGACACATGATCGCCGTCACCACAGTTATAGCACCTTTTCAACGTTTTTCCGTGACGTACGGTGCCGCGTTTTTCGTTCCTGTAGGTACTTTTAGAATATTCCAGTTTCATCTTTTCCTTAACAGTCTCGTAGATTTTAAACTTATCTTTGAGATCAGGATACGTAGTTACACCGTATAGCATGATTTTATTGGTCTCGCGGTCGACTATGCCATCAACAATGTATTTAATGGCCACGTAATCGGGAATCTTTCCTCTTTTCCCTAATTCCTTCATGATCATCATATAGTCGATGCAACTCTCGTCACGTCCTTTCTTTCGTTGGCTCATAAGCTCGTGTATTGCTTTGATGTCGACGGTGTCAGAGAACTCTTTACTCAGGGCCACCTTAAGTTCTTCCCATGTTCTGTGAGGGCGTTCAGCTTGCATCCAAAGCTGTGCGGTGCCTGATAGGGATTTCCGTGCCATCAACAGCTGTTGTAACGGTGTCCAACCACATATTTCTCCATTTTCTTCCACATCTTGAATCCATCGCGTCACTGGATACGTTTTATCTTGACCGGTGAACTTAGGTATTAGATCCGAAGTTAGGTACAACATTGAGCTTAGGCCCGTACGTGATTCGTCTTTCGTCATTTTCGTAGTCATCTATCTTCGTCAGCGTTGATCAGTTCACCGTATGCCGATACCGTCGTATATGTTCGGCCGCCGTTGATTTTTTTGAATAGCGTTCGCCGCCGGTCCCCACGCCACGTGCCGGTCGCGCGGTCTCCGTTGTTAGTCCACTTTTAAAACTCGAACCCGTATCGCTATTTTGCCAATCCCGGGCGAGCCCCCAATTTTGTGGGATTGTATGGCAAAATAAACGATTATGAATACTTTTTAATATTTTATTTAAGCACAAAAAAAAGGTCTGCGTTACACCGTGGTTCGTTCGTCGTCCCGTTATTCGCCATTACTCTCTTTTTCACTCACACACATACTTCCCTTTCTTTCATCCGCTGCGTTCCGTTTTTACAATTATAGCTGCATTCATACTTTAAGATAATTACAATATTTTTATCCCACATATATACTATAATACAGCGATCAACCTTACAGGTTGAACTGAAGTACATGATAGGTTGGTCTTACAGACTAAACTCATAAGCACTAGGCACCAAATAAATAAAAATAAGTAGATAAATAATTCAAACAACATGTTCTGTAAGAAAAAGTAGGTCAAGGCTGCGAGGCACGGCTGGCGTCGGCGCCCGCGCCGCGGCGGCCGTTTTCATTATTCGAAATTTAAAATGTTACCGACCTTCGTTTTGCGGAGCCTCCTGCAATGGTTCTGAGTACTATCACAATATTGATTCTGTTCGAAATTCGAACTAGTACTGTGGTAACTCCGTTCCCGTTGTTTACGACGAATACGAGACATCTTTTTCTCCAGTTTTCTCATTTTCCGTGCTAAATACTCCTCCTCATCGTAGCGTTTTCGTTTTCCCATTATCAAAAACTAAGAAATACACTGTTATACCACTCAATTAATTTACGAATAGAAAATTACGTGCGCGATGGCAACCACACAAAACGTGTGTTATCAATAGTAAATTATATCGCATTTTATTCAATTAGCTATGTTAAATTAAATCTGTTTTAATATTAAAAGTATAGTTTTGACTATTGTAGTACCGACTGAGTTCGTAGATAGCACGAATAACTAATCATAGCGCATTGCCGGTCATTGAATGGTGGGAGAACCCCACTGTCATTGTCGTGCGAGTCCTGCGAGCTCAGTCGTGGATTAGACGTCGTGATACGAGTACTAAAGCTCGAGTTGTGCTGTTAAATATATCTAATGGAGATTGTGAAGTTTATTTGATTTCGTGTGCTGGAGGAATACAATAATACCATATAGGTAAGTAAGTACATGAACAATTAGTGTCTATTATTTCTAAAACCTTATTTTTTTAAAGCCGTGAACCTGATTAACAGTTAGTTTTCATTTTTAAATATTGTTACTAAATTCTCTGCAAGAGTACCTACAGAGTCAATACGTGTATGGGATACCTACATTAGGGTGCATAAAATAATCTTTGAATTGTTGCTCTAAAATTGTGTAAGATGGCAACACATGTCCGTGCTACAGTAATAAGTGTTAACGCGAAGGGCGAATCACTGAAGTTTCGTTGTTATTCCTGTCATAATCGCACAACAGCCAAACTAAAAGTGCAAAATAAAGACAAAGGCAACTTATTATTTGCGTTTTCTTATTATGTCCCACTTTTGAACGAAACGATCCCGTTTTTTTTTCCTCAAAAGGTTTCAAAATCCTGCTTTGTCCGAAAAAAAACCTAGCAATGCTGCTACGTACCCTCTAGGAAAAGCCAACGTCATACGTCAAGCCATTATACATAACGAAAGACGGTGGCAAAATTCTCCCCAGACACGACTAAATCCATTAAATCATTTCTGCTGATGATAACTTACTGACATAAAGAACTGAACTTGTGAAGGTTTTTACAGTGTGGGACTTACAAAGGCTGTATTCACACGAAAACACGCGTATAGTCGCTGACTGTTAATGGCCAGTAAAAAATGTATTGAAAAAATAACTTTATCCGCCGACTGACTGTCCTTTGTTTTTCATACATTTTCACTGAAGGCGACCGACGGTCGATTATACAGGATGTACTTTTGAGATGGGACATTAAGGACAGGTGCCTTATGCCTTCATACGCATTAATCGGTTAACCACGCGGCTGACCGCCGCGGTTGATGGCGGTTAAGTGCGTACAACTATAATTAAGCAGCCGCTTATTTAAAAAAAAAGACTGAACATTTATAGGAAAATTTAACGATTTTAAAATGTAAGTGGTTACTTATCAATTATGTACATATTTTTGAATTCAATGTGCGACACACGAATTTTGTATGAAAGTGAAAAGAGGCCAATGAAAATAAAATCTTGACTAAAAATTATATGATTCTACATAATTCTGCTAAATGATTATCACATAAAACTTATTCATAAAAATTAAAAAAAAAAAATTTACATAAATGCGAAGGACTGAATCTTTTTTACAATGTTTGGCAGCCATACTCAAATAGTTTTTTTGCGATTTCTGACTTTTCTAGTACTCAAACCTCAGTTGGTGCAACAGACTTTTTTGATCCTTATAAGAAACAGAATCGATTGGCATCAAAAAATTTTTTTGTGAAAACTGCCCATTTTCTTGCCGACAGTATTTATTTTTTCAAAATCTGAGAATGCATATGAAAAAGCCAAAAGTTTACGAAAGTCTTCTAAGATCGTTTTCTTGTAGCTACCTACAACGGTTCAGGTACCTGCCCTTACGGGCAATAATCTCAAAAATCCACCCTGTATAATAAATACACTTGGTGCTAACGCGGCCTTAAGTACAAATGGGCACGACTTTCAACAAACGAAGTGCGAATGTAAGCAAAACTTCCGGGAAGGATGAAGGCAAGACGAACGACGGAAGTTACCTTGTGCCCGTTTAAAAGGTCAGGTGCGCTAAATATGAAGCCAGGTGCGTCGTACTTAATTTTATTCTGCGTCAATTATATTATATGTAAAAAGAGGTAGATAGGTTATAAACGTTCCGCAAGTGGCACGTCAAAAGTTGGCTAATTAGCCACATTTTCTTCGTTTTGTCTCTTTTTCGCTCCCGATAATTACGACATGCCCTCCTACTTCCACGTGTCATATAATAGTGTGACATAGTGCCGTTTTTGAAGATAGAATGTTAGATAGGTAACCTATCTACGTCTTTTTACTTCTAATATCATTGTTCTGCGTGGTATTTAAAGATGTTACTGGGTTTTTCCATTAGTTTCTTAGTAACAGCCTGGAGTTTGGAAGTTAGCGGTGTGATCCCCCCGTGCCTCGGAAAGCACGTTGAGCCGTTAGTCCTGCGGCGTTGCCTTCCTATCGGACTATGAGAGTGAGGTAAGAGAGAGGGTGCACCTGTGTCTACACAGTGTGCACTATAATATATCCCGCATCGAAGGCTAGTCTCCGTTGAGATTGGCCGTAATTACGGTCTGGAGGACTATAAAGATATTTAAAGATGAATTTGTAACAGAAACAAACAAGTCGCAACTTTTATTGTAATATACTCCCATCTTATTCGAAAAGCTCATTGCGTAATACCACAGATAAATACAGATGTTTCACTCTGCATTTTAGGTATGAAGCTAAGTACGCGGTGGGTTTGTCTTGTCGGGCGTAACGTAGTCAGAAGATCTAAGAGTTACGCGATAGAAAGAGAGGCAACTTAAATACTACCAATATAAATTAAATAAGGACGGACAGATTCTGTCGGACCAAGAATGCGCACAGGAGTTTGCACTTTTCTTTCACTCTGTATACATATAACCCCGAGCCGGCTACGTTAAACGCAGAGACCGTGAGCATAACAGCAGCAGCGCGGCGCGACGTGGCACGACGCGTTGTCTCACCTCGGTCGTCTTGAGACGTCAGTGGTGCGCCGCGCGCTCGCTTACTTGCCCCCAAAACGCTCAGTGGGACCAGATGGCATACCATCCTTTATCCTTAGGGATAGCCGCATGGTGTTAGTTGAACCCATACTACACTTTTTCAATATCTGCATTGCTAAAGCAACATTGCGTGATCGTTGGAAGCTTAGCAGAATGGTGCCGGTGCCGAAAGGTCGTGGAGGTACGGAAGCAAATGACTACAGGCCTGTGACAGTATTATGCGCTCCAGCTAAAGTGTTCGAGGCAGGCATTCATAGCTGTTTATACTCACAGATGAGCGCACACTTGTCTGATGCGCAACATGGGTTTCGTCCTAGGCGGGGTACAACCGGAAATTGACTTCACCTAATGATGCAATTGTTGCCAGCTGTTGAATGAATGTAATCAATTGCCGCGTGTATGAAAGATCATTAGCCCGAATTTGTTTTGTGGTTCGTCGTTCTCGTTCGTTTCGTCTTCAACATAGTATTTAACTTAGAATCTGCTTTTTTTATAAGGACACGTTTGATGTGGTGTTTGAACTTTTCATCGTTAAGTTCTGTAACCGACTTTGGCAACTTGTTATAAAAGCCAATATACTGTAAAGAAATTACTAGATTTAGTTAATCAAAATTTGGGTATCCCAATTTCATGTTTACTACCGTGTTTATATTATGGAAATCGCTTCTTATTTTGAAAAGTCCTAACTTTTTGCAAACATACAAAATACTTTCTAAGATATAAAGAGAAGGCTGAGTTAGTATATCAATTTCTTTAAATTTACTTCTAAGGACGACTCACGAGGACCCATTTTAAAGGGCACGAACAGCTAGTTTATACTATTAGTAGGATACGAAATAGGATAAATTTTTGGAGCCTTTGTCCACGAAACCGGGAGATTGTTTGAATTCGAGACCACTTAACACCAACAAAAATATTTTTGACTATTCTCACTCAAATAACTATTTTCAGGAAATTCTAACATTCAGTCGAAGAACGTGCAAGCACTGTTTTATCCTGAAATTTCTGGCTGCACAGTAATAGCTAGAAATTGACTATGTATTTTTATGACCATGTTTACAGAAGTCAGAAGGGGCTCGTGGTTAAATGATATCATCTGCACGGGTCAATCGAAGGTTAAGCTACGCTTTCCACGCTCGGTTTGTGGATGGGTGACCATCCATTACATATCGAGCCCCTCCGTCCCTCTGAAAGCACGTTAAGCCATTGGTCCCGGCTGTCATTCGTGGATCTTTGACAGTCGTTACGAGTCTTCAGAAGTCTGACAACCAGTCTTATCAAGGGGTATCGTATTACCCAGTTACTGGGTTGTGGAGGTCAGATAAACAATCGCTCCATGTAAAATACTAATATTCAGCTGCATCATCTGGTTAGACTGGAAGCTGACCCCAACATAGTTGGGAAATAGCTAGACAGCAGCTAGGATGATATTTATAGAAGTCAGAATTGGTACGTAAAAAATGATGCCACTACTGTACGGACAGGCTGTAAAAGTAACGTTAATATAAATACAGCGGTCACTGTAGGCTTTCTAAAATTAACGAGATTGTAAAAATAATGACCGTGGGACATATAAACTGTAACGAAATATGGGGCATTATTATATGATGTTATATCAGGTCACTCTCTGATATATTAAACTGACAGTAACATGAGATGAAGCTAAAAAATAAAAACTTTTACTGATCCTAGAAAAGTAAAACATAGTATATATCCGATGCGATTGAGGAGCTAAACCGGGATTTAGGTGTGGTTAAAAACTGGTCTGATCGTTTTGGGTTGGCGGTTAATCCTACCAAGTGTCAGGCTATCATTGTAGGGAGCACGTACGAGGAAGCTGAATGGCTTAATTGTGCCACCTGTAATGTTTGACATCTCAGTCATCCCGTTTAGCTCCGATGTTAAGGATCTTGGTCTGCATGTTGACACATGTCTTGACTGGCGAAAGCAGGTCACGACTGTAAGTAAAAAAGTCACAGGAGCGCTGCGGTCGCTCTATCGGTTGAAAAACCTTCTCCCATCACACAAAAAGGCAATGCTTGTACAGTCCCTAATCTTTCCCATAATAGACTATGGTGATGTGTGTTACTATGACCTGAATGCAGATCTCCTCAATAAACTTGACCGCCTTCTAAATAACTGCATTCGATTCGTTTTCAATCTCCGTAAGTATGATCATGTGTCTGCGCATCGATTGCTTTTAAAATGGTTACCCATACGTCAGCGCAGAGAGTTGAGGGCTCTGTTAATGTTGTATTCTATACTCGACAAACCCACTTCTCCGTCTTACCTGACTTCCCATGTTCAATACCTTTGCTCTGCCCATAGCAAAAATCTTCGTTCTACCAACAATCGTCTTCTACGATGTCCTTCTCACCGCTCTGGTTTTATTCACTCTTCTTTCTTTGTCCAGACGGTATTTCTTTGGAATGCGCTTCCTCTGAATATCAGGATGGCAACCAGTCGGTTATCTTTCAAGTTGATGGCACGTAAACATATTCGTGAAAAGTTGGCAGAATCTTTGCAGCGCTGATTTGCTGGATTTGTTTTCTCCTCTACCTATCGTTATTTCTCCTGACAAAGTTGATTCGGTTTATATGTATGTATCTATTTATGTTTTATGTATTAGTAGGTATTCATTATCAAGTTATCAATCACTTATGTTGCACCTGCCATGTTTTGTCTCTGCACCACCCTAAGGTTGACTGGTAGAAAATGCCTCAGGCATTAAGTCCGCCTTTGTACAGTATTTTTTTTACTTGTGCATAAAGTTTTAATAAATAAATATATACAGTACAACTATTTTCTTAATGTCCCTCGGCATACTTCGTATTTCGTCAGACGTCGGATTTCTATTGCACTTGGTACAGACCTGATGCTCTCAATCGACTTGTAAAAATGGGAGGAAAGCTTCTAGACCAAAGAAACACGAAGTTTGCCGAGGGACATTAAGAAAATAGTTGTACTGTACATAAATAGGTAACAAGATAATATTAACGACGTCTTAGATAGGACAACAATCTCTGGATACAATTTACAGATAAAAAAATTACCTTCAAATGTCTTCAAAAGTATAAAGCCCGTGAAGGAAAATCTATCGACTATTATATAATATATTGTAACATCAAATCAATTTTTTTGCCTCGGGGTAAAGACGTAGGCCATTCTTTTTAATATTCGTATTTCATTACTTATAGAGGTGCCATAAATAATATGAATTTAAATCTCAGCTAATTAAAAAGTTATGGAACAACACGAAATTTCACGGGTATTCTGGTACTAATAGCTGAAGAGTTTGTTTGTTTGAACGCGCTTATCTCTGGAACTACCTGGATTTGAAATAATATTTTTGCACTCGTTAGCCCAATTTTCGAGGAAGGTTGAAAGCAACTCAACAAATAAACTATAATACCTACATTGACACATTACTTAAAATTAAAATGCATTCAAGACCTTGAAATCCGGTACAGGATAATGGTAAGGTACAAAAAGAATACAAACGTATATTGTTTTTCAGCGAAGTAAAGGTCTCCCATAAGGTAGATCCGCAAAGGTAGCGAAATTTAAATTATATTAATTTATTTTAAATTTTATAATGGTTCTTTGTTTTTTTTCTTTTTATTACGGACGCTTTTACGAACGTGCACGTCTTTCTACATTGTTTTCACATGCATAATTTCAACATGAATGATGTAACCAATATTTTGTATCAATTTTTTTATTTAAAAGAGTGTCCGTAGAGTTTCGTGCCCGTTCTTCTGCATAGGTACCTATTACGCTTTGGAATGGGCAACTACCTTCATATTTCTGATTAGCCAACTTCTTGACAATTCAAAAGTGCCTGTAAATAGTTTAATTGAAATAAATGCTTTGAGTTTGATTTAGTTTTTTTCAAATTTGCATCTCAGTGTCAGGTTTTATCTGGATCAAAATATGATTCGCGACCGTAACAAATACGTATTTACAGAATTATAATCATTAGAATCATTAATATATCTTAAGTAAGATTTGTTCCATTGAATGAGTTTTCATGAAATCATTACATTGGCGACTGATTTATACGGTGCGTTTAAAGGCTTTGTGAGCACCATGCATCTATCACATAATTAATTTATCTGTCATTCCTTAATTTTTCATTATTTTTACCTATCGTGGTATAGTATTCTTATTCTAGGTGCATCGTCTTCACATATAATTATATAATTAATATATACAAGATATTGTGAAAACATTTTAAAAGAGTAACGGTGGAGTTCTTTGCCCATTCTTCTCCATACAAAAACTACCTTTTGGAAGGGGCGATTAGAATCATTTTTTTCTTTTTGTAAATTTTGACGTTCAAAAGTTCCTTTTTTATGCCTAATTGAAAAAAAAAAATGACTTTGATTTTGCCAAATAGAACGCGTACTTAGCGTGCGTTAGAGCGCTAGCCTGTCGCCGCGCTAACGTAATGTGCGTAACGTACCACTACTAGCGCTGGCGCTCTGTTTTACAGTTTAAACTTACGTCATAGTACAATACAGAACGCACTACAACGCAGATCATCACTGCTCTGAAAATTATACGGAATGTAATTTACTCCCCAGAATTGCACAACATACTATGCACATTTTATGTCCCTGACGATCGTCAGGGAAAAAAAAAGGAAATGGAAAGGAATAAAATTGTCAAGGAAGGAGGGGGGGGTGGCGTAGGTAATTACGCCACCGGTCTAACCGCCGGCACAGACTATTCGCAACTGCACAGTGCCGCACGGTGTCCCGAGCGCTCTCCCCGCTGTTTCGCATAAACAGCGCAATCAATGACCTTATTTTTGACCTACCCGATTGTGACGCGTTGGCCGACAGATTCAACCAAATCATGTTATTGTGCTCGAAATTTTGTGAAAGACATTGTATATGAATAATTGCATGTCTCAATAATTTGTAACCTAACGAAATGTAAGTTTTATTTTATTTCATATTAACGCTGTACCTACCTATCCAGATGAAAGTTTATTTTATATAATAGTTATTTAATTAATTAATTACTGTTATTGGTGTATAACCGTTGTAATAAATTAAATTAAATTAAATACAATTCGGCGCTATAACGCGGCGTCAGGCTAGCGCTCTATCGCGCGCTAAGTACGCGTTCTATTTGGCCTTTAATTGCCCATGACATACTTTAAGTTGAAGCAACAATGTGTTTCAACAATGCATTTCATAGTATGCGACAGGCAAGAAACTTGCATCTTACAACTGAAGACTATATGGATTTCCACACCTCCCTCTCTCTCTAAAATATAAAACAGAAACTCACCTGACTCCGGCCATAAGCTCCAAGAAATCCAACAGTAATAGTCTTTTCATTGGTCCAATTCCCGCTCGCATTCGGACACACTTTAGCTCCACCACAATCACTATTCACTATATCAAACAAATTGACTCCTTCTAACTCCATTCTATCGACTGACAGTTTCACCTCAATCAAGTTTGACGTCAAGCTGGAGTGTATATTGTTCAAATAAATAGAATTTAGAGTGTTTGTCTGAATGTAATCAGCATCATCCGTATTTGTTGTGTTGATTACTTCACATTTTTTATGATTCACTGGTTTGTTTGCTACTTCATAGGTATTGTTATATACATCGTATAGGTCAGTTTTGTTGTATTCAATATAATCGTCTAGATCTATATTATTTATTTCTGTATGTTGTTTGTTTTCGTCTTCGATAGACAGTCCGATTTCAGTGAGGATGAGGATAAGTAAGAATGTGACGTGTGCCATCTTGATTGTTGCTGTTCAGGTTGGGTCCATCATTGGAGTGGTTTCTGTAAAAGAGAAATATAATTGTAACTTATCATAACATAAAATCACGCCTGTTTTACCAGAAGGGTTACCTTTTTGGGACAGAGGTGTACCTTTTGTACACCCACATTTTTCCAGTTATGTTTAAGTCTCATGTCACAGGGGGCGAATGTAAAATAACCGGGCACAAATCCAGACTCCGGATTTCCAGACCAATAACACTTTGCCCGACTTGGGAATCGAACCCAGGACCTAATGTTGCAGTAGAGCTAAAAATAATGTTACTTATGATTTGGAATGACGTCACTAATATTTGGATTCTGAGCTCCTGGATAAGTTTTCAATACTATTAAAGCATTTGTTACTTAATTATCTGAGTGTTCAAAAACAAGATACGAACCAATTGCAATATCGAATTGATTAAAACCATCCTCAGAAACTAGGGGTAAGAAGGCAGATTAATTTGTTCCAAGTGGTTATAAATACCTTGTAACCTATCATTTTTAAAAGCGGTCAAGTGCGTGTTGGCCTCGCCCACGTCACGGCCTCCATACTACCGTACAGTATTTGACACCACATATTTGGGAAAAAGCACGTTTCTTTTATGTTGTCTATTGTTGTTACAGCAGACATAGCAGTACACTCTGTGAAAATTTCGAGTGTCTACCTATTACGGTTCAAAAGATACAGTTTTGTGACAGACGGACGGACAGCGGAGCCTTAGTAATTTAATTTATTTTATTTTATTTATTTATTTAGCTACAACGGTTACAACCAATTACAGTAAAAAAATTATAAAAACAAACGAGACAATTATAAACCACATTAAAATATACAAAATAAAAACATAAATAAAATAAAAGAAGGTTAACAACACTGTCATAAATTCCTCTCACAGTACTTCTGACATACCAATAAAATCTTCGCGCATCCATCCGCAAACAGGTCGCCTGTTGGGTTAGAATCCAAGAGATCATTAAGCGTGGCCAGAGTGCGAGGAATTGGCGACTTAGCACGTGCAACAGTACGACATGGAGGCACGGCAAACAGCCTGTGCCTTCTGCCCCGGCCGTAGTTGTCTGTAGTTTGTCCCAAAGAAGCGCGCCAGCACATCAAGGAGATCAGGAGCGTCAATTGCGCCACGGAGCGTCTTACAGGCTATTGTGAGCTGATCTCGAGCTCACCTTACCTCTAGCGAATTGTATCCGAGGCAACCCAGTAAGAATTTTGTCGGATAGAGGTAAGGATAGTAGCCTTGTTTCTGCTTATATAGGTACCTAAGGAACGCTTTTTGAACTTTTTCTAATAAAAGTTCGTAAGTCCTTTCATGTGGATTCCACACGCAAGAGCTGGTTTCCAGCTTGCTACGTACAAGCGCATTAAATATTATTTAAGGCAATTTAAGGCTTGAGCGGTGCAAAAATCGCGGCAATTACGCAGAACAAAACCTAACCTTTGGTAGGATTGTTTCGCTACCATGGTCATATGGTCGTGGAAGAAGAGCTTTCGCTCGAATGTGACTAGGTATTTCATGGCTGTAGACTTCGTGATGGTATTATTATTTAAATGATATTCAAAATTAACTGGGTGCCGCATTCGACCGAAAGTCATAGCGAACCATTTGGATGAATTAAACTCCATCTTGTTGTCTACGCTCCACTTGAATATCGCATCAATGTCTTGCTGCAGTGCCAAACTGTCACGCTCTGAGTTTATTTCCAGGTACAGTTTCAAGTCTTCAGCATACAAGAGGCATCTTGCATGAAGCAGAACTTGAGGAAGATCGTTGACCATGATAAGAAACAGTAAAGGCCCCAGAATTGAGCCTTGACTCACGCCTGAACGCGTGTGATAGGTACCCGACACGTACATACCAAGCCTAACAAACTGCTGTCGATCACGTAGGTAGTCTGCAAAGAAGCGGAGGAGAGATGGTGAGAACCCTATTTTGCTATGCTTCATTAGCAGCATGTCATTGTTAACCCTATCAAACGCCTTCCGGAAGTCGAAGTAAAGTACATCTACCTGACGCCCGCAGTCCAAACTAGATGAGATATAATCCACCAGCGTCAAGAGATTTGTGTCAACTGACCTTTTGCTTCTGAAACCGTGCTGCTACTTCAACATCACATTCATCACATTGACAAAGATACTTGTTTATTTGCTCATAAATAGCACTATGGAGGATGTTTTCGAAAACTTTCGCTGGGGAAGATAGGATTGCGATAGGGCGGTATTCTTCAACGGAACTCTTGTTTAGAGTTTTAGGGATGGGTGTAACTCTAGAAACTTTCCACTTAGAGGGATATGTACCAGTCTGCAGGGCTAAATTGAAAATGTGGCAAAGAGGATCAATGAAAATATTTCTTAAGTCTTAACTATGAAGGGAGGGCATGTTTTCGGGGCCAATAGAACTGTTAGGTTTAAGTTTTTTTATGCCCTTAACAATGTCTACATGGCTCAGGAGGGGTATATTTATGCAATTGCTGTTACTGGAATGGTCGGACGCACCGACATGATTAGCATTAAGCTGCGGAACGTCAGGCAAAAAAACAGATGAGAAAAATTCAGCAAAAGCCCCTGCCGCTTTAGTACCTGAAAAACTTAAACCCTTGTATGTTATATTTGGTTCAAAACCACCTTTGGACCGCAGGCTGGAAATAGGTGACCAGAATTGACGAGGATTTTGTTTTATTCTCTATGTATAAAGAATACGCATCTGAAATACGGGTTTTAAGAGCTGACCTGAGGCCAGCAAAAAGCAAATACGCGCTATCGCACTTAGTTAGTTTCCAATTTTTATAGAGTTTTAACTTGAGCTTTAGATCCTGGATGATATCGCTTGTAAACCATATAGGATATCGCCTATTTGCCGATTTCCTTCTGCGTTTTTTAGGCATGCACCTATCAAAGAGATTAATTTTTTAAAAATATCAAAGTAATAGGGTCCTTTTGTTCGTTCGTTGCCACCGCTTGGGTAAGAAGCCCTAAAAATTATTGATCAAACCCTTAAAAGTGTTTAATTCATAATTTGCTTGACGGGCTCATTGTCATTCGTTAGGTTGAAATCCAATTCGATTAATTCAAAATGTCTTCTTTCCGGGAAGTTTATTTTAGCTGACCTTTGAATGGAATTTCAAATTGTTATTTAGTTATTATATAGTTTAGTTTATTATATATATTTATATATATATATATATATATATATATATTTCGGTACTGGGAGAATGCTGGGACTAATTTTAACTTGTATATACTTAATTGAAGCCATCATTTATTATTATTCTTCATTATTTATTTCTCGACGGCACGTGAAGGCAAGTCAGAGGCCCATGGGCGGCTTTAAAACTCTGACACCAGGTTAGTCACTAACCACACCAAAAGAACCACCATCGTATACATAAATTATATAATTATTGTTAGTTTATAATCTATCGGTATAATTTCCGTTATCAACTGTCGAAAAATGGTGAACTAACTAACAAACTAATTACAATTTAACACATTATTTTTCAATAGTTTATAATGTATCCATGGGAAACTCGACAAATTGCGTTCCAACAGCAATATGACTATCGGGCTATTGGGAATCTCCAGTGCTATTCTGTAAAAATCTCACCATGAAAACTTAGGCGAAGTGAGCGTTAAGTGAGCTGTCATTGCACAGCTAGGGATGGACACTATTGAGCTTACTTCACCTAAGTTTTCACTGTGAGATTTTTACAGAATAGCACTGATGGTATCAAACTTGCTTGCGACGTAAAGGACCTTGCGCTAATACTAATATATTCAGAACTTGGTGAAATGGGTTTATTACACCTAGTTCACAATTTTTCGACATTTTATAATCTCACGGAAATAATACCGATAAATAATAATCTAACGGTGCTCACAATCTCACGGTGACATATACATTCTAAAAGCTACAAAACCTGCTATGTTTTTTTTTTACTGTAGTTGTTTTTGGTTATAGATACATAACCATGTCAGCCCCATCAAGACACATACACAGGATAAAAAAACACCTTACTACTATAAAACGACTACTACAGAGTTGTAAATAAACTTGTCAACTTCAATGCTATAAGACAAAAAGCACCCAGATCTAGCCTATAAGACAAAAACACCCAGATCTAGCCTATAAGACAAAAAACACCCAGATCTAGCCTATTGGTGTTTAATTTGACCATCTACGCGTCTTTTTCTTTGCTATTGCGGTCATATTCCACCAACAGGTGATGCACATCCTCCACAGTCTTTGAGTCGAAATTGCTAAGTACTAGAACGACTAAATTCTGTTAAAGCTATTTCATATTTTTACGCCGTTAGCCTTTTTATGTAGAACACTTATTTTTAACCGCGGGCCCCGACGCAAAAAGAGGGTGTTATAATTTTGACCGCTATGTGTGTGTGTGTCTGTGCATCGTAGCTCTTAAACGGATAAACCGATTTGGATGTGTTTTTTTTATTTGAAAGCAGGTTTTCTAGGTATGGTTCTTAGACATGTTTTATCAAAATCGGTTCAGCCGTTTGAAGATTATCAGATCTTTTCTGGTTGGTGAATTGATGTGAGCGTCTTCCACAAGTCTGATCGATTTGAGATTTGGTAGTCTGTTACTTGAATGATATTAGAATAACGTAGTCATCTTGAACTGATGATTATGACCAACTCCCTTACCAAATTACAGTCCAGTTATCATGTTTGGGCTCATTGGAATGGTCTTAATGCTATAGATAGATGAACAAGGTCTCGTGATGGAGTAGGAAAGAGAAATAAGGAAATGTTTATATCGAGTTTTTTTTTTACATAGCATAACATTACGCCTTGTTTTCCCGAAGGGTTGGACAGAGGCGTACCTGTAGTACACCCACATTTCGCCAGTTTGGTTTTTAAGTTTTTGTTTAGTCCCATGTAATAGGGGCGAGCCTATTGCCATCAACCGGGCATAATTCCCGACTCTCGGCTACTATTGAGATATTCCTGTTGCTAAAACCCAATAATACTTTTACCCGACCTGGGAATCGAACCCAGAACCACATGCTCAGTAGTAGCACTTGCGACCAATAGACCAACGAGGGAGTTTATTTTTATTTTTTATTATAATTTCACTTTTTACACTATAACAAATAAATACTTTGACACTGAATTACTCAAGCTAAAGATAAGTCTATTAGTTAATTTTTACAAATATTTCAACTGCATTAAAATATGAGATGTATTGCACCGATATTTATAGCAAAAAAGAACTTCTAACTAAAGAGCTATCATCACTCATTTCCCTTAGAGTTTACTTTAGAAGTTAATTAAAGTGCTCTTAAGACTCATTGTCGTGTACCTTCCATGAACACGTGGGTGACATTAACCCGAGCTTAAGAACATAGATTTATAGTAGATTTTACAACAAGTGCACAAAACGAATCATTTTTATCCGAGACTTTTAGCAGCGCGAGACGAAGTCGAGGGCTGATAGTAATGTCGAGGATAAAATGGTTTTGTGGACGAGTTATAAACTCTGCTTTTCACTTCGATTGCGAGGAAATAAAACAGTAGTATACCATAACATTTCTTTAATTAAAATTTAAAGTAAAATGAAACGACATTGATATTAGGCTTGGACGGCAGACCTATACAGCCTACTATTAAATTAATTTTTTAATAATAATTTTCTTAAATTAATTAAATAACCTACCGTGCTTGAATTTAAATTTTAATATCTTTTATGCCTTAAAAAACACATAAGGCAAATAAATTAAAGTAAATATTATAAAATAACGAATTCTATCTATGAACTTCTTATTGTGTTTTGCTGCATGCCTCATTTTCTTTGCCTTAATATAGATACATTTATGAGTAGATACGTTAATGCTCTAGTGCACAAAATTCGATTTTGTGCAGCCTATATCCTGCACAAATAAGCACTTTCAGAGCATGAGAAGTGAAAATTAAATAAACATTGAAACAGACGTACGAGTAATACAATTAAATGCGATACCTACATCTTTGGCTAAGTAATAACAGCCGCACAGGTCGATCGATCAGGTTAAGCTATGCTTGCCGCGGTCGATGAATGGGTGGCCATTTTTACATACCGAGACTCTCCCGTGCCTCGGATAACACATTAAGCCCGTTGGTCCCAACTGTCATTCTTGGATCTTTGACAGTCGTAACAGGTCATCAGAAGCCCGAAATTCTGTCAACCAGTCTTCTTAGTAAGACTGGTTGACAGAATTTATCGTATTACCCAGTACCTACTGGGTTGTGGAGGTCAAATAGACAGTCGCTCCATGTAAAATACTGATAAGCTGCATCTGGTAAGACTGGAAGCTGACCCCAACATAGTTGGGAATAGGCTAGGCAGATGATGACCTGCGTCCTTTGGGTGCGAAAACACAAATATTCAAATTGACCTTGATTTTATTCGATCACTATGAAACTAGATTCTCCCAAGGCACGGGCCTTGGGAGAATCTAGTTTCATAGTAAGAATCTCTAAGACGCTACTAAAAAGTTAATAACATAATTACTAACTAGTTAATAACGCGATAGTAACTCACGTCGTGTACAGTAAAAAGGATATTCCTGAAAAAATAATATTAAAAAAAACAGCACAACCCAACAAGTTCACTTCAAGTGAGCGCAATTTCTCTTTTACGAAGACAGATTGCTTCCATTATTTATTCAATAACCATACCACAGACTACATAGAGATTGGACAGTACATTTCCAACGAGCTTTCTTTTTTACAAACGTGCCCTGGAGCTTGTATTCATAAGTACGCAAAAAAGAAACTTCACGAAGTTCCGAACAGAAATATCTTAAAATGATTTTATAATCACCACCGATGATTATCATGATATGATCGCATTTCGACTGCCTTGTCGGTCTAGTGGTCGCAAGAACTAGATGTAAGATGTTAAAATTACTTGAATTATAATCCTTATAGCACCCCGAAAGTAAGGCGTAGATACCATAATACAGTCGTAGCACAGTGCTTGCTACGCCGTAGCTTGCCTCGTAGCCGCGTAGCAAGCCGTGCGGTATTTGACCTCAAAAAAATATATTTGCTTAGACACCTTTATTAATATTTCCAAAGGTCCGAATAGAATAGAATACTCATTATTATGTACAACATATGAATTACAGAAATAAATGTAGAAATTTTACATAGGGTGACACACTGAGCGGTATTATCGCAAAAAAATATATTTTAAAGACAACCTTTGGAGGCTTCTCCTTCTACTTCTGTAAGTAGTCTGGTAGATGCGTTGAGCATTTTCTATTTTAGGCACCTGGTACTTGTTGAAAGGCCTACACTGTCCTCCCATCTATTAACACCACTGTTATTTGAAAATATAATAAAAGCCAATTATTTTTAAAAGAGTAACCGTTGAGTTTCTTGCCGGCTCTTCTCCATAGGAAACTACCGATTGGAACCGTGCACCTAGCTTCTGACGTTTCATAAGTGCCCATGTAAGTATATTTGAAATAAAATACTTTGATTTTGATTTGATTTTGAACGAAAAAGTTAAAAATAAAAATATTTTTACAGAAAATCCTTATCCAACTTCCAAAATTTAAGCTGTTTTTCACTTTGTAGTTTTTTTCTAAAGTAGAGTGGATTTTTCATTAAAAATAATATTTTTATTTTGAAAGCACACAGATAAACATTTTAGTACTAAAATGTTTAAACAAATGAAGATATATAATATGATATGAGATGTTTATGTTTTGTATATTTATACATATCTACGCACCCGTCGAATGGAGCCGCTCGTGAAAATCTTATCACTCGCAATATTTTTGTTTACCTATTACTTTTTACGACGCTCTGCGAATTTGTCGGTCCACTGATCATAGTAAAATCTTCGTTTGTATTCAAGGACGGCCGGCGCCATTCAAGTACATAGTTACCTAGTTTGTGTATTTCAGTCCTTATAACTCTCCGCTGTAGTCGGATAAAAATTGCGTTATACTAGACAAGAAACTAAAATAACAATATTTACTATACATTGTAACATCGAATCGATTTTCACGCCTCCCCCTTAAGACCTGGGCCAAAAAAAAAATTTAAAAAATTATTTTAAGAATATTGTATAATTCTAACTTTTTGCAACAACATGTTTCGCGGGTATTCACTCGTAATATAACATCACGCCTGTATTCCCCGAAGGGTTAGGCAGAGGTGTACCTATAGTACACCCATATTTCACCAGTTATGTTTTAGTCCCATGTAATAGGGGGCAAGCCTATTGCCATCATCCGAGTACAAATTCAGACTCCGAGCCGAAGTAATTCTAGTTTTAACAATGAGAGTAATAAATAGTGATCACTTTGCTTGACCACAGCTTCTATTGTCAATAAATTAGATTTGCTATTTTTTTTTTGCAAATAATTTTAATTTCATTTCAAGTAGAGGAGTTATCATTGTGTTCACTGCTTACACAATCAAATTCATCATCTGCCTAGCCATTTCCCAACAACGTTGGGGTTGGCTTAGAGTCTAACCTGCTACTGCTGCCTGACTGCCTATCTGACGTCCACAACCGAGTTACTGGTAACACGATATCCATTGATAAAACTGGTTGTCAGACTTTCGGACTTCTGACTACCCTTAACGAATATCAAAGATCTATGAATGACAGCCGGGACCAATGGCTTAACATGCTTTCCAAGGCACGGAACTGCCTGCCTGCCTAATTATAGTTCTTACACAGTCAAATTGAAGACTATATTTCTCAAACTCATGTTATATTTCAATAGATTTCTTAGACATATATAGATTCTATAGACATTACTATTTTCTGTTTCAAATCAGTACAGCAACACCAAAACACTCACACCTATAGTTACTTTCTTTTAAAACCAACTGAAGACAAAGAAGGGAAGAACATGGAATGTCAGAAGGCTTACTTGTATTTAAAAAAGAAACGAATCAATGTATCTATTTTTATCATCTCAGTATCTGACTCCAATTGTACTGTAGCGGTTACACCGCCACATACGAACTACGCATCAAAGACATGACGTCACACAAATCCTGCATCGCGCAATTAGAGTTTACCGTGCGAACGACATATATAAGACTATCCGGCATCAACAGTCGGGCAGTCGGCCCGCCAGACACAACACCCGTCTGGTCGGAGGATTCTCCCTCTTCTATGGTAGATGAGTGAACTTTACACCCTGTTCCTCATGCTCCTAATCCTACTATCAGTAAACTTATACAGGGAAATTGACGTGAAAACTGTTACCATGAATTCAGTACATGATGCTGAACGGCGCTGCGTTGAAATTTTTTGTAGGTTATTTAAAAATTAAATGCTTTTCCATAAATTTTGACCGCGTAGGTATTGCACTTTTCTATGAAACAGCATATTTTATTTCATTTTATTTTATTTTACAATTTTGGAAAACTTACAGCTAGACACTTTTGCACGATTGAGAGTAACAAAATAAGGCCAATTAAAAGTTTTCACGGTTATAAGAGAGCATAAACAAAAAGTATTTGAGAACGTAGACAGTTGAGTAAAGACAGTATCTTATACGTTTCAAACAGCGCAAACTGTTAGCAATTAATGTACATGATCATAAAATAAATTACATATAATCTTTTTTAATTTAGATATACCAGTATTGAAAACGTCGATGTCGACGTCCCGGCAGACCGCATTATACGTATGACTCGCTCTGACTAAGTATGAATTCCGCCTGTAATTCGTTCCTACCGTAGAAGTATGCAAAAGATAAGGATTGCGCAGAAAAGCAGAAGGAACCCGCAGTCTGACTTTATTCAGCAATTCAGGAAGCTCGGTTGAACCGTTAGCAATTCTAAATAAAAACGCCAAATCCGCAATACTTCTACGCTCAGAAAGAGGAAGTAGATGAAATCTTTTACAGCGTAGGAGATAAGTGGGAGAGTAAGTTTTAGACCGGAACTGAATATACCTCAAAAATTTTCTTTGTATGCCTTCCAAACCTTAAAGCCTTACATTCCAAACTTGAGAGGCATACTCAAGATAACTGCGAACAAAAGTACAGTAGAGAATTTTTATGGTTTTGATGCTCCTAAACTCAGACGAGACTCTCAAAATGAACCCCAAGTGATTTTGATGCTTTGTTAATGATTTTATCAATGAGCTGATCAAATAACAATTTTGAATCAAATACAACTCCCAAGTCTTTGACTGTGTTAACCCTAGCTAGGGATCTGTCTAAAAGTTTATAGTCAAATGTGATAGGTACGGGCTTCCTAGTGAAGGAGCACACGTAACACTTCGAGACGTTTTATACGTGATATTTTTGTATGTATCATATATAACAAAATATAAAGTGCGTGCAAGTAGCAACTTCAATAGCATGTGCAAGCAGCATGATTATGATCCTTTCATAACAGTCATAACAGTGTCCTCGGCCAGAAAGTGCCTGAGCGTTGACTTTTTAAATTAAGATTTATATGTTTAGGTTTTTATTCTTGTAAATGTGAATATGGTTTAAGCTTGGTTTTGCACACTGTTTTTTTTTTCTCTACTTTTTTTAGAGAGTAGTTTTGGCAGAGTGTGAACAGCAACACTCTTTCTAGTCTGTTTCTAGAAGTGAAGACTTTTAATTGGCTGTCAGTCTCACATGCAATTTTTTATTCGTATCATTTTAGCTGTAAGACTTCCATAGCATTTAAAATCAGTACTGGACTGAAAAAACATAATTATATAATATGGATGCTGAGAATTTTTCATAAAATCAAAACGGAGTCACAAAATGAAATGCAAGAACAATGAATGTCATTGATATTCATTGTTTTTGTTTTTGACATTCATTAGTTTTTTCCAACAAACGTCAGCTTACATACATTGCCAATACACTGTCTCATTTTAAACGGAAGGCCCTGTTTCATGTGATATAGTTTTTCAATTAGTACAGGATACACGTGATCTTTGCCACTAAAGTTAAGTACTATAATGTCTTGCACAATTTTTGTTTATTCATAACTGGTATAAAAATACTCTTAGACCCAGACCCAGCTATCATAGCAGCAGACCCAGTTATCTTTGTAAATGATATGTATATTTCCTGGTACTGGTTCACCGGCAGGGGAATACATCAGTGTGTTTCCGTGATTTATGTTCACATGCACATTTACTAGATAATATTCGGCCGCGGCGATTAGGATGTCTTCTCCTTCTCAAAACGTCTCGTTGAACTGCGCGATTATGTATTTTGTTATCATTTGTTCCTGAGAAAGCTTACTGTTAGGAATAAAGTCTTGAAGTATTGGGAACAATAAATTATTATCTTATTAACTAGCAACTGACTCAACACACATAACAAACAGGAAGATCATTACGTAATCGATACCGTATCAACATGATGCACGTAAACTTAAATACATCAATACGTATTAAGTAGGAATGTTCCTAAGAGCAGTGGTGGCGCAGGTGTAACGACCGCGGCTTACGAGTTGTAGGTCGGAGGTTCTAACCCTGACAGGCGCATCACCACTGCTCTCAAAACGGTGAAGTCAGAACATCGTGCGGAAACCGGCAGGCGTAGAACCAAAAACTTCGAAGACATGTGACATCTACGAGTACCAACTGGGCCCGCGTGGTTGATAACCTCTTTAGAAATGTTAATCTCTTAGCAATTCCTTTTTTTTATATTTATTGTTCAGTTTTGACTTTGCTACGATTATCTATATCTATATTTAAAGAGGTAAAATTTGTTTGTTTGTAAGTTTGTAAGTAGGGAGTAATCTCACGAACTACCAGTCGGATTGGAAAAAATCCCCCAGTTTTTTGCATTAGATAGCCCAAGTCTTGAGGAATGCTATGAACATCGCGTTAAGATTAATAGCATCGTAACAACAAAAAAAAGTCGGAAAGAACGCTATACGAAAACGAAGTAATAGCGCGGGCGATGCGATGCGACGCGGTGGGTCGGGGGCCGAAACACCCGGATGAAGTCGCGGGCAGAAGTTAGTATTATATGTATAGATTAGCTCGGAAGTTAAGCCACCTACTTTGTAAAGCAGGAATTGATTGTTTGAAACTAACTTCAATGATATTACTTTCTAAGTTCATCAAGAACACTCAATATACTGTGAAGAAAAACATTAACAGGCAATTGATGTAGGTATATTAAGTATGATGAACAGTGATCGGAGTAGGTAGAGCTATTTTTTGTACTTGTGATACGTTATCACTCCCGGAATTCCGGGATTTGAAATAAATATTAATAAAGAAGTTAGAAATTACTTTGTCAAAAGCTATTTACGTCTTAAGGAATTATGAACGAACACATATCCCTCCACCCCTCCGATGGGTAAGTAAAAGATAAGTAAGTAAGATAAGATTTTAAGTATAAGATAAACTTTTTTAAATAATATTTTTATTTTATTTTCTGTGACAATTTTGTATAGAAAAGTGTCGAGTTCCTCTAGCGGCACAGCGCGCCATTGTATGCTTTTTCTTTTTTGTTTCCACTATGCATGTCACGCGTTACACTTGAGTGGCAAAAAATTTGCAACGCGTCGCTGATGTTAGTTTGACAATGTCGTGCGCTCACTGCCGATACATAAGACAAGCTTTCTTTTATCCTTGTTAGTAAAAAATCAAATATTTTTTTCGAATCTCGGAGTTTCAGTTAGAATCCCGGGGAATGTCCATATTAACATCAACGTTAGCGGACATTGAACCAGAATAGCTACCTACTCCGACCACTGATGATGACACATAATTAAATTGAAATTTGTTTTTTTTTATATTTGAATTTAGGAGCATGAGGAACAGGGTGTAAAGTTCACTCATCCACCATAGAAAAGGGAGGATCCTCCGACCAGACGGGTGTTGTGTCTGGCGGGCCGACTGCCCGACTGTTGATGTCGGATAGTCTTATACAACGTTAATACGACAGAGGGGCTTTTCTTTAAACTGCCTATACTAGGTACCATTTTCAAGCTCTGTACCAAAAATCAATTAAATAGGAGCAGTAGTTTAGCCGCAAATGATTTTTTAAGTTTTTGCCCCGTTTGAACACGATGTATCTTTCCTAACAGCTGATTATGTCTATACGCGGTCATCCACCTTAAAACGATAAATCTGAGTTAAGCCTACGATGCGTTTTTGCCGCTCTGAAGCAAGTCACAAGTACAACGAAATATTTTTCGCTAAAAAAATGGCAAAGCAAACAAGAGAGAGAGAATCATAGCAAAACATCCCGCGCGTAAAAGAAATAGAAATAGGTCAGTCTGTTATTATTGCATCCTAGATCCTTGTGCAATCGGTAAGTAAGTGGGGGCAGTCGGGCCTCAGTGCCCTCAGTCAGTGCGCCGACGACGCTATGCTAGCTAGCTAACGTAAGTTACGTAACACGGAAGCTCTTGCGCCGCTTACGCGCGCAGACAATTTATTGTGATAGGACACTAAATAAGTTTAAGACAATATTTATTTTTATATTGTGACAGGACACACGTAACATCGGATTATTAGTGTTAGTGTTTTTTTGTGATTGACTGTTTTTTATTGTGATAGGACACGTAATTAAACTTTGGTTGTGGGTGAGTGTAATTAAAATACAATTATTTAACTAAAAAATAGGATTATTTTAGCATTTCACAAATTAAAGTGCTTAGCAACGAACAATGATTTAATTATAATTCGGTATAATTTGTGCATTCATGTGAATGGAGTTTTAGTTGTGATTGTTAAAAAAAAACTAATTTTTGATGCTTTTTATTTTTATACCGTATCGAATTAATACTAAACACGTATAGTATAAGTAGTGTAATTTAATGCCCCTCTGTCATATCAACTCTGTATATGTCGTTCGCGCGGTAAACTCTAATTGCGCGATGCAGGATTTGTGTGACGTCATCTCTTTGATGCGTAGTTCTTATGTGGCGGTGTAACCGCTACAATAAGTTTCTCATCCAGGTACCTACGACGAGACGTTTGTTTTTCAGTGATGATAAAGTCACAAGCTGATATTGTTTTGACGAACAACAAAAATACTTTGCAAAGCAACCTCTTACATAATAAGAAAGAAATAAAAACTAAAAGAAAAGGTACGATGAAGAAGTAATTAGATTAGTCTTTGAGGAAACCCAAATGTTTTAATTGGAATCTTTTCTGGCTCATTTTATTTGCAGTGAAGCTAACAAGCTTTTCCTTCAACAAAAACGGTTGGTAACAAAAAATGTAACGTTGCCAAACGCTAGAAATTTCTGCTGTTCCGTTGGTGCCTTAAATAAATACCAATCTAGCAAACATCCTGAGAGAAAAACTAAATTATCTACTGAAATATGTACTTGTTTTTAGGCATAACATCATGACAGTAATCCGCGAAGGGTTAGGTAGAGGTAAACCCATATTTCGCCAGTTATGCTTAAGTTCCATTATGGCTAGAACCTCCCGAGATGAGGACTAATAGAGAAGTATTGAAGAAAAAGATATGTTGCGCCGACCATTAATAAATTGGGATAAGGACAAAGGAATAGGGAAGTTGACAAAAATTGTTAATTTTTCCCTCAGGTAAAGAATATTGGACACGTATTTTTTCTTTTTTTACGTAACCAAAAGATTACAGCAATACATTGAGTAGGCAATACGTTAAAATGTGGCATGACGTCATTGCCCGGTAGATTTTATACTGACTTGTGACGTAGCGATATCGTAGCGTTTTAATGCGTTTTATCTAAACCATTTTTTATTAATATTATTATGATAAAGCAAAAAATACATGTCTAATTGTTTTTTTTTTCCCGGTTGACATCCTTATTAGGTGGCGAGACAACACTTTATCCACCACTTACTTCTCAATATCCACAAATATTTTTCTTCTATCAATATATTTTTACCGTGAATTGTGACATTGATGTCCAAACGGCGCGGCGCGTTATACACAATATTACCCTTATTGCCTACATATTTGCATTTGATTTGTGATCATAAAAACAAAGCCAGTTTTCACAATGTGACAGCTGGCTTTGATTTTTTCTATTGAATACTCCAATAGATAATATTGATTTTCTTTCTTTTGGTGGTAAAATTCTTTAAAGGTTACAAATACATTGCAAACTATAGTTTTGTAATAACTTAGACGCATTTTTATTTTCAATTTTTGTAAATGTGAGTACCATGGAGTCGTTTACTATGTTATTATGTTGATTTTGACTTGAAAGAGCAGGGTAGTTGAGAGTATGTCATGCTCACTTAATGCCTTGCTGATGGTGGCGAGTGTGTTGGATCATTCGGTACATACAAAATGGTTGAGCTGGATGGTGCTGATCCACGCGTCATGTTCGAGAACGGGCGCCGTCAGTTGAGACTGGTGATCTCTTATCTGCCAAGGCTTATTTTTAATTTTATATTTTAATCGATTTTGATTTTTATATTTTTTTTTACATTATTCTCACATATAGAATCAACAAGAGTAATGTACCCAGGATTTTGTAATTTCTATATTTAAAAGAGTGTCCTTGGAGTTTCTTGCCCGTTCTTCTCCATAGAGATCTACGTTTTGGAATGGGCAACTAGCTTCAACTTTCTGACTAACTGACTGACTCTTTGACGATTCAAAAGTGCCTGTAAATTTAATTGAAATAAATGCTTTGAGTTTGAGTTTGAGTTCTATAGAATCCTAACCACTAACAGGACTTTTAACAATTTTTTCACTGGAAACTAAAAAAAACCGCGATATTAACAAATATAAACTCAATAATCTGCTCTTATTTATTTACTTGAACATATTACACAACGGCTGAAGACCATAAGGTATATCATACCTACCTATTATTTGTCAGTTTCTTTTCTACCTCTAGAGAGTCTTATCTCAGATTACGCACAGTTTCCGAATTTTTTCTTACACCTTGTTTCCGAATTTAGAATTGGGAGTTGAGAACATATCAATGTAGCCCACAAAGTTCAAATTTTTTTCCTTTTTTTGAAAAGAATTTTGAATTTCACGAGCTACATTGAAGATGATTTCTTCTTATGTAATGCTAGAGTTTGACAAATTGACAGAAGTACCTCACCCAAAAAGGCGGTAAACTGAGCAATGTCAACAAGTAATATTTAGCAAGGCTTTTAAGAGCCGATGTTATCAAATAATTGAACAGACCCTAATACTTGCGGGATGCCAATTTGACCCTTATAATTTCTATAATAATACATAGGTACTGACAATCCCTTCAGTTTGTGTTCAAAAGTTAAATTGAACTTTTAAATTGTTGATGATACCGGTTTTACAAGGGGTAAAACCGTTATCATCAACAATTTAAAAGTTCGGGCAGTTTTGTGATATTTTGTGTTGTGTTTACTTGTTTATGTACATAATAATATGGAATACAATATACTGTTATGTAGGAATATTTGAAGGAATATTCTCTATGAATAAAGTATTTTTGTGGAATACTATGTATTTCTCAGTTGCAGCTTGGAGTCTGGAGTTGTGCCCGGTTGATGGCAATAGGCTCGCCCCCTATTACATGGGACTTAAACTTAACTGGCGAAATGTGGGTGTACTTACTATGGGCACACCTCTGCCTAATCCTTCGGGGAAACAAGGCGTGATGTTATAATGGGTAAAAAAATTCTCTTACAATTTTGTAAGCGGTTAACAAGAGAGCGTTGACAAGAAGTGGCGCCTCTAGCGGCAAACATCTTAAACCTATGTTGCGTTACATTTTTAGGGTTCCGTATCTCGAAAGGAAAAAACGGAACCCTTATAGGATCACTTCGTTGTCCGTCCGTCTGTCTCTCAAGAACTTTTTTCTCAAAAACGCGCGGAGGTATCAAGTTGAAATGAATATCAAATTATTATTTTTAATATTCATTTATTTAACTATATTCACATAAGGTAAGTATAACTTATAAACTAAGCCGCACAAAACCGTAGTAGTGGTTTGACTTTGGTGTCGGTGAGTCTCTAGTCTCTATACATTCAATAATTTTCTTACTTAAAACTAATTATTATTTATAGGTAGCACTTTAAGATAGCATAACATAACATCATGCCTTGTTTCCCCGAAGGGTTGGGCAGAGGTGTACCTGTAGTACACCCACATTTCACCAGTTATGTTTTTTAAGTCCCATGTAATAGAGGGCGAGCCTATTGCCATCAACCGGGCACAAATCCAGACTCCGGGCTACTACTGAGCAATTCCTGTTGGAAAAACTCAATAATACTTTGACCGACTTGGGAATCGAATCCAGGACCACTAGACCAACGAGGGAGTCACTTGACACACAAGAAGTCGAGGCACTTTAACATGTTTCTAAATAATATATTTTTTAATTTTTTTTTGTTCATTTTACCTCGACTCTGTCACTAAGCGCGTCCTCCACCTTCACACGGTCGGAGCGCGCGGTGAGGTAATCACGGAACCATGAGTTCAGTGGTTCTTTCAACCCGAAATCGTCCATTGCACTGAGAATGGTATCAGATTTAAAAGTGTCTAATGCTTTTTTATAGTCAAAAAATATTGTAATAACATTTTTTTATCCTCTAGGTTACTATTAATTTCGTCTGTGAATTTTGTTATCAATGTATTTGTCCTTTTTCCTTTTAAGAAACCGTGTTGACACTCGTTAATTATGTTATTCTGGTCATCTCTTAGCTGCCATGGCTTATTTTAATTTATTTTAAGTTTTTGAATGATTCTTTATTTTTTCTTTTTATTACGGACGCTTTTACGAACGTGCACGTCTTTCTACATTGTTCTCACATGCATAATTTCAAAATGAATGATGTATATTTGAAATTATCAAAAAAAATATATTTAAAAGAGTGTCCGTGGAGTTTCTTGCCCGTTCTTCTCTATAGGTACCTACTACGCTTTGGAATGGGCAACTAGCTTCATATTTTTTTTGACTGACCGACCCCTTGACAATTCAAAAGTGCCTGTAAATGGTTTAATTGAAATAAATGGTTTGAGTTTGAGTTTATTTGTTGTACGTAGGTGTCTCGTACCCCAGAGCTCTAAAAAAATCAAGTTTCTAAATCTACTCAATAAAAAATACGGCCATTTATGCGACATACCTACTCGCAAATAAATCAAAACCTACCAGAACTACTTCCCGTTGATCTAGCATCATGAAATTCGGCAGGAAGCAAGGTCTCAAAGGACATGTGAAGGAAAAAGTTCGAAAATCATTCATTTGTAGTTTTATAACACATTTTTTTTGCGATTCTAACTTACATTTGCTGTTGGAGAATTGACTGTGACGTATATTGATTTATGGGAGAACATATTTTTCAACTGAAATGTTTACTTTGTTTTTGGGATAAATTCATCCCAACTACGGAACCCTTCACTGTCCTAGGTCCGACACGCAATTGGTCGGTTCTTTAATACCTAGGCATCAAAGTTTCAAAAGAAATAAAGGGAAGTAGTATAGGTAGAGGTTTATACAACACCCACATCTCGTCAGTTGTTTCAAATCCCAGGTAATATGGGGCGAGTCGATTGCCATGAACCGGGTCCAAATCTAGACACCGGGCTGCTGGCTGAGAAGTTTCTAATGAAAAAACTCAATAACAAACTAAACAACAACTAAACAACATACGAGTAACTAGACTAAATTACTTTTTTTTTCGTTTCGGGGATTGAAACAAAACCTTAATGATATTTTTTGGCCCAAAACCGTATAGACTAGGTTTTCGCTTACGTTAGCAAGTACTATCCCTATAACAAAGTAACCGAATATTCAATCAGGAATATCGAGTAGTCGGCATTACTATCCGTATTTGTTTTCGTTCATACAGATGATGTAATATAAATGTTTTATCATAGAATATTCGGGTATGCACGGCATACTAAGATATGTCTTGAATCAACCCTGGCGCCAGACATATCTTACTTGGAATACGCAAATAGATATAGGTAGGTAGGCATAGCCGCAACGTGTGGCACTGGATGTATGTGAGCATTTGAGTGCAAAAGCACTTCGTCATCCCGTCTTGCAAAATCTAAGGCCCATAGTACAGAACCTCACACAAGACTCAAGCATTACTTTAAACTTAACTTTCAATATTTTCTTTTTTTTTCACGAAATTGACACTTTATTATCGTGGATCCACACACTCGACACTGCCGGTGGCTTGACCACAAACAAAGCCGCCGCCGGCCAGCGAGTGCGGCTGTGAAATTTGAATTGTTTTTTAGGGTTTCCAGTGAAGATTTGAATAAAGAACTCCCCGAACGGCCGAATTTTGATTGCGGGTCCACCATTAAGCAACAGCTTAGGAATCAAAACAAACAAACTTTGAAACAAGTTATTACCACTTCGAAGAAAACAAAATAATGTTACGTAGATATGAATAATTTCTTTCAAAGGGGCATCGTGATACTCAGTAACTGGGCTATGGAGGTCGAATAAGCAGTTTTTTTTTTTAGAATTTGGCCGCGCTCAATTTGTATGCGTGTTCATACGAATTTCACTCGTGCGTACACGAACGAACACGCAGGAACGACTGGGACAGACTGGCTGCGACTTAGTCGTACGTATACGTACCTATAGTTCCGATGTCCGAAAACAAACCAAACTTGTTTGGATTTGTTCTATTTGACGAGAAAAACGTATCCAGAGTGCGCACGAGTGAAATTCGTACGAAAACGCATCCAAAGTGCGCGCGGCCTTAAGCTGGATTCGCTGCGCCAATTTTCGTAACAAAACACGTTAATAAAACATGATAAGTAAACAGCCAATCCGCTGCGACAAAATTTTATGTTATATGTTTGTGTTTATTATTTAGGCCACGACCCAAATAGCTCTTTTCAAAAATGTGTTCTGATGAGGAAGACGTGTCTGCTGTTCTAGCAATAGTAGATATAGTGCTACATAGGAGAAATAGACTCCGTGTCCGACCGTACCTGTGACCAATAATTAATTAGATATTTATCAAGAACTAAAAGAAAGAAAGAAAAAGTATTTATTGGGACAACCACAGGACATCTGTCTGTGTTCTGTCTGTCTGTGGACGTCTGTCTGTCATCTGTCTGTCATCCGTCAACGCCGGTTGTCGCTGAAAACCAGCGCTGGGGCTTTGTCTCGCATAGGGTCCCAGCATTATGCTGAGCGATGGCCGTTTTGCGTGGATGTGACGCATATTTTCCTCCAAATTGTTATTTTCGTGTTTGTTTTTTCTTTGCTTGCGTCATATTTTACCGCAATTAAATGTATTTTATTTTTCTTTCTTCTTTCTATCTCAATTAAACTAAACACACACTCAATAAAAAAATACAATAAAAATAAAAACAAAGTAAAACTAAAATAAAGCAGCAAGTCCTGTGCGAGGCCAAAAGGCCTATCTCAGCATGATGCTGAAAATTGATGATAGGTGTAAAGTTCACTCTTCCTTCATAGAAGAGGTTCTTTCTTTCTTCCTTCGACCAGACGGGTGTCGGGAAGTTACATATATGCTGGTCGCGCAGTAAACGTCAGACGTCAGTGTGATGCGTAGTTCTTATATGGCGATGTAGAAGCCGCCACATCACTCCTCTCCGGAGACCTTAGGTCAATAGTGGGCTGAGTCGTGTATCTTGCGATGCTTGCCGCATAGTTCGCGGTGAGTCGAAACTGTCTGCGGTGAGTCGGGGTGGCGCTGCGTTATTATCCAGTGAGTCGGATGTGGTACAACGCTGGATTAAGGACGATTGCTGGCTTCGACCAGGAGAGGGTGCTCTGCTTTTGGACCGTCCGAAAGTGCAGTGTGCTATGCCCAGTTTGCTGATTAGGCTGAGGGTGATGACCAGGAATTCGCGTCCGCTGCATGCTGGTGGTCAGGATAACCGTTGAAGCCGTGGGTGCTGGATCAACATTTTAGAATGAAAAAATATTTATTCTGCACAAACATAAGCTTATACAATACAAAAAAAAACCGGCCAATTGCGTGTCGGACCACGCGCAATGAAGGGTTCCGTAGTTCCCAAAAACAAACTTAACATTGTAGTTAAAAGCAAATGTAAGTGTATTTGCAAAACAAAAACTACAAATTAACAACTTTTGGACTTTTCCTTTACTTGTCCTGTGAGACCTTGTTTCATGCCAAATTTCATGATTCTAGGTCGACGGGAAGTACTCTATAGGTTTTGATTTATTTGCGAGAATAATATGTCGCCTAAATGGCCGTATTTTTTATTGCTTTGACTTAGAAGCTTGTATGTTTTTAGAGCTCCAACAGACCGTAAACCCGCGTATTTGATATTAATTTCAACTTGATACCTCCACGCGTTCCTGAGAAAAAAGGTGACAGACAGACGGACAAGGAAGTGATCCTATAAGGGTTCGGTTTTTTTTTTTCATTTTGAGGTACGAAACCCTAAAAAACGGTACTTTATTATATACAATCGAATGTATTTCATGAGAATGAGAAACAAAAACGATGAAAAATCCGTGCAAATTATGGTAACGCCATCTTTTTATAACGATATACAAGTTTCCGTTGCAAAAAAAAAACCCTCGCGAAAAAAATATTTGAATGACCTACAGACAAGATTATACTATGTGAGATTCGCAGCCACGATACGAAAGACATTCCTGAAGCAAAATACGTCCGTCATCGTAAAACTTCGTCCGTCACACTGTCTGCTCCTACCAAGATATACATTTATTACGTTAGAGATGTAATCGAAGAACCCAGTCTCAGTAGTGGTTTTTTATGTTCACCCACTATTATGGTGAATAAAATCATTTCATTCTTCAGTGTCTGGGAAAATAAAAGAGTCACCACGAAATTCATGAGATCAAGGATTAAGAATAGTCTGTCTATAAAATATCGGGGAATGTTCAACATTGTTTAAATATGATTTATTTAAATTTTTACCAAAAACAATAAATGTCTGAATTAAATCACTGACTTTTAAACCTTTTAATATAAATCTAAGAATTGTATGTAGGAGAAAGCCTTGTTAGAAAAGTTTGGAAGATGTAGCTAGCTAATCTTCTCACTATAGCATGAGATAACTTCGTATAACTCGTGCCAATACGAGACAAAAACGTATCGTATGTAAACAGAAAACGATCCATTTCAATCAATTAGGTATCTCTCCATCAATTGCTCAAGTTCATTTTTAACTTCCTACAGATACAAATAAAAAAACAGCAATAAATCCTTAAAATAGATTGGTAAGGACGTCCCTTCTCTTTGCAGGAAATTTATATCGAAGTATTCAAGAAAAAGTCATAAAAGTTTTTTTTTTTTTAATATTATTTAAAATGATATCATTCTGAATAAATTTATCTCTTGTCGCACAAAATGTATAGTGTTATTATGTTTGACTAATCAAATAAATAATATACGTGATAAAATAACAATAAGTGCCATAAACTGAATCAGCAAAAGGTTATCTCACTCAAAATGTACACTAGGAATAACTTTTCCAAAGAACTTTTATTATGTCGAAAGGTAATAAATCTTTCTATAAATAACAGTAACTTTCTAAACGTAACTTAGAAAAATCTTTAGGCTGTATCTTTGTATCACTTTATCGTACCTAATCATCTTGAATTGAACTTAAATGTAACCAACTTTAAGTCGGCATGACAGAACTAGTAATCGTCGGGGTATTTGCGTAACACACTTATAACGACAATTGATCGCAATGGGTTTAATTTTGTTTCAATAGGCTCGCCCCTATTACATGGACTTAAACATAACTGGCGAAATGTGGGTGTACTATAGGTAAACCTCTGCTAAACCCTTTCGGGCAAACAAGGCGTGATGTTATGTTTGTGTGGGTTTCATTTTCACCCACGTTCATTTCGTTGCGTACGTTGTTGAGCAGATGACTTTTTCAAAACTTTGAAGTAATGAATTAGCAATATCTTTCAAAACAGGGACTGTGATTAAAAGTGTGTTATGCACTAATTGCACAACAGACTTTCAATCCGAGTCCAAGTTGCGAGTTTTGGGTGCAGTTCCGACTGCAATTTAAAAGTATCGATATTTGTAAAAAAATATCGATCGCATGTCACCCCTACCCGCTGTCGATGAGGGGGTGTGTGCACACACGGCACAATTAATTGTCAGCGTTAAACATTTACGGAAACCTACAGTAATGAGAACCGACACCTAACATTTGCTTCAAATGGCTTTCCTAAGAGAAATTCCCGTCAAATTAGAAAATCAGCGGGGTAATGGCGTTACACACTTACAATGGCAACGCCTTATATTGAACAGTTCAACAACATTCATTGCGTTATCTACGTCGTTGAGCAGAAGAACTATTGAGGCCTAAGAAGCAATGGATTAGCAATTTCTTTCAAAATCTTCCGGATTGAGATGTAAACTGTGTTACACCAATTACAGTACTGGATACAGTATGAAGTGCAACTTAATTACGAACATATATTATGTACTTTAAATACTGGCCATGACTTGGGCTGGCTAAGATTGTCGAAGGACTGAAGGACGGTGGAGCAGACGACTCCTGGAGTGGAGACCGCGTCTCGGCAAGCGTAGTGTGGGACGCCCCACAGCTAGATGGACCGACGATCTTAAAATGCTGGGACAGACTAGATGCGGAAACTGGAGGACGAGGTGTTGTGGCGCAGCCTGGAAGAGCCCTTTGTCCAGCAGTGGACGGAGAAAGGCTGAGTTGATTGATTGAATAAACTCATCATCGCGAGATTGAATAACCAATATCAAAAATGACGATGATGTCAGTTGGCTCGCCCTCTATTAAAATCCTTCGAGGATTACAGACGCGATGTTATGCTTTTTCTATAGTGGAACAGCGATTAGCTTGCATTTTCATAGACAAGTGATTTCCGTATGTAACAAAATATTTGTATGGCTTATAGGGATAGTTGGGTGGTGGTTGTATGGAGCTCGTGGCTAAGTAATAACAGCTGCACGGGTTGATCCATCATGTTAAGCTACGCTTGCCGGGATTTGTTCGTGGATGGGTCACCATCTTTACCTCTCCGTGCCTCGGAAAGCACGTGGCCCCGGCTGTCATTCGTGGATCTTTGACGGTCGATATGGGTCGTCAGAAGCCCAAAAGTCTGACAGCCAGTCTTACCAAGGGGTATCGTATTACAGTTACTGGGTTGTGGAGGTCAGATAGGCAGTCGCTCTATGTAGAATACTAGTGTTCAGCTGCATCCGGTTAGACTGGAAAAAAACCCCAACGTAGTTGGGAAAAGGCTAGGCAGATTGAATTTATTTGCTTAGTTACGTCGCATGTTGGCCATGTGGCAGACCTACGCACGTCACTGTCGGCTAGACTTATAATTCCGTAGTCCGTAGTTTATTTTTCTGTAAAAATGCATGTAGTCTATCAATGATATTCTAAGTGCTAAGTAGGTATTTCTATACCGTAGACCGGGGTTACTTTGATCAATATTAAACTTTGAAGGTTCATATCTTTTAAATTTGTGGGTGTAAAAAAATACTAAATAAATCTAGTGATCGGTTTTTTTATTACTCTCGATTCCTGTAATAATAAGTGAAAAAAATTGGCTTAAACTGCCTGATCAAAGTTATACGTAGGATGGGGTTACTTTGATACCCCTTATTTTATTGCGTAATTACAAAGTAATTATTGCGTAATTGCAAAGTGATTACGTAATTAAATAAACCCAATTACAATGCCAATACAATTTAAATATAATTACCCAATTATAAGGCCAATACAATTTAAAAAATAAAAATCTATCAACTAGAAAAATAAATATTGTCGCATGGGGTAACTTTGATCTAACAATTGATTTGATTGTTTGAATGACAATATATTTACCTTTTTCAATTAAAATGATTGGTGGATTCCCAGCGTGTCCTCAGGAAAGGATTAAACAGTTGTTCAGTGTTCATAACTCAGAAAAAAAACTACCTAATTGCGTTTCGTTTTAAGTAATTCACGATTTTATATGAAATGGAAGGTTCTATCAAAGTTACCCCGCGATTCAAAGTAACCCCGGTTTACCGGTACCTATTAATTGACAAGATATAACCTCTAGAACGAGTGAACTTCAAACTGGAATATCTTTAATGCCTGACTTCCTATAAAAGTATAACTGAAGACAACTGTTCAGGAATTCAAACTCTGTACTTTGACACATTTTTCAGCAGCAGACGCAAAAAAAAGGTCAACAAAAATTTGTTCGATAGTCTACCATTGTCCTTTGAATTTAATAATTATTCACTTTCATTACAAAAAGGCGAGCTTAATGAAACCATTGAAATAAATCACAGCTCATTTTCGAAAATAATTCGTAGAATTGTAATTAAATGTTTATAGAAATTACGAAGTGGATAATGGCGACACTGGAAAGCTGTTAAGTACAATTGTCATGAGAAGTTTCAAGTATTTGCATTTAGTTTTCATTAAATCTGCAAATAAAATTAATGTTTTAGTTTATTGTAAAGTCAGAGGAGCTTGTGGGCTAAGTAATTACAGCCGCACGGGTCGATCCATCAGGTTTAGCTAAGCTTCGTGGATGTGTGACCATCTTCAAATATTATACCGAGACTCCTCCGTGCCTCGGAAAGCACGTTAAGCCGTTGGTACCGGCTGTCATTCGTGGATCTTTGACAGTCGTTACGGGTCGCCAGAAGCCCGAAAGTCAGGGGTATCGTATTAGCCAGTTACTGGATTGTGGAGATCAGATAGGCAATCGCTCCATATAAAATATTGGTATTCAGCTGCATTCGGTTAGACTGGAAGCATACCCCAACATAGTTGGAAAAAGGCTTGGAGGCAGATTGATTATTTTGTAGTAGTACATCGGCGGATTTTATGCTGTAAAGCCTGGCTGAAGGTCAATTCCAGTAATTAATAAGTAATGGGTAGTAGTTCCCGCTAGTAAATAATACAAGTCATCAATTAAAACATTATGAGGAATGTCCTAGAACCAAAAATTCGAAGACATTTGTGACATCTAGCAACTTGCACTTGGCCGCCATTTGTGACTTCGTTAGCGCTTTACACATTAATCACGTGGGAGAAGGCTACGTTCATGAAGGTCTTGGTTGCAGTTTGGCGTTAACAATAGAGTTATTTATTTAAACGTCCTGGGGTGGCAGTCTGTCTGTGCTGCTGGGGAGTTTGTTGCGCCACTTCTACTTCCCAGCAAAGGCACTAGGAAGTGGTGAAGGGTGGGCGTCTTATGTAATTTTGACGTTGGAAAAGTGCTGTTTCTCAGCCTAGTTTGAATAAAAGACTTTTGAGTCTCGACATAGATTGCCGAATTCGGTCGCAAAGTCCTAATAGCGTCCCCAGACGGTCAAGATTGCTTGACAAGCACGAAAAAATCACGGGCTTGTGTATCACGTCGCGTGCGTCTTAACGTCATTACGAGTTTGCGACCGAATTCGGTCGTATAGCGATCGCAATCTATGTCGAGACTGCCGCCCTAGGACGTTTAAATAAATAAATCTATTGATATCACCCAAACTGCAACAAAAACTTTCATGAACGTAGCCTTTACTCCCACGTGATTAATGTATTTCATTTCAAGCGCTAACGAAGTCACAAAAGGCGGCCAAGTGCGAGACGGGCTCGCACAAAAAGAGTTCTGTACTACCATACAATATTTAACACTACATCTTTTTATTTTATGTTTAACAGATTATGTATTATAGTTATATTAGTTAGACGTTTGTAAGTATTGCCATTGAGAGCCACTGCTCTCAGTGGTAAAGGCTCCGACTTTCGAGTTGGTCGTGGGTACGAACCCACGACAGGCGCTTAGCTTTGTTAAAATAATTTCATCACCACTGCTCTCAAAACGGTGAAGGAGAACATCGTGAGGAAACCGGCATGTCCTAGAACAAAAATTCGAAGACATGTGACATCTACCAACCCGCACGGGGCCCGCGTGGTGGAATACGGCCCACTCTCTCACAGAGATGAGGCCTATTTCCTAGCAGTAGGAACATTATAGGCTGATTATGCTGTTATCATATATATCATTTATCCATAATCTAAAGTGCCATTTTTTTTTTGTCCTAATCTACATTTGCCCGAACAACAACTTGCCCGAACTTAATGTCACATAACATGCCATAAAATTTGAAATCCCTAAATACAATATGCCGTAAATCTCTTTGTTATAAATATTACAATCAATAATGTACAAAAGACTTAAACCGTTTTCAATAAAAGTTATGTCCTGAATTCAAATTATTTAATGTTTATTTATCCTAATAATGTTTTTAAAACTTTGTCTGGCGTTACGTAGATACGAGTTAGTTTAGGTTACAGATAGTTCTCTTGTTGTGTAGCTCGCTATGCTTGCATGCAAGCAAGCATGTAGCATGCAAACAAGCATGCAGCAAGCAAGCGAGCATGCAAAATGCAGCAGGCATGGTTTCTGTCACGGCTCCAGCGCTGCGGGGCTCCGGCTGACCTCAAAAATAATTAATTGAGATTATCATGCCATAATTGGTATCAAAAGAAAGGTAACGAGCACATTACAAATATGTATATATATCATATTGTCTGAGTAAATAAATATGTTTAAATTGTTAAATTAATTAAAAACAAGCAAACGTGAGACTGCGCTACGTACGGCGCGGCTGTGAAATTAATACCTATTTATTAGACAAATAAAAAGAATGATTATATTAAATGAAAACGATGGACTAATCTCAAAAATCAAACAAAATAACAAGTGAAAGTGACAATGACAATGCAATCCTTACTCCACTTTAGCCGGGCGGAGGCAGCGCCACTATTATGCCGCAAATAGCGGCACTCTATACACGTTCTAAAACCTATTGAATATAATTAATTAGTTATAAGATACAATACATAATACTCGGCTACATACTTTCCTCATTCGAGTTCTGTCTAACAAAGTCGTTTGGTAGTATTTGTTTAAAAGTTGGTAATAAAAATAGTGGTCGGTCGGTTATTCTTGCTAGGAAAGATTTGTTCTCTGAATATAATTATTTAGATAAAAAATACATAATACTCGGCTACATATTTCCCTCATTTGAATAATTACTGACCATTAATTTCATTAACGTATTACTCTCATTAACGTTGTCAAGCGTTAAAACGGAAAAGTGTAAATATTTTCTTGTTTCGTACTTTTAAGATCACTTTTAGATAGATGTTACTACTCCATTACTGAGTTTACTACTGATGAACAGATGTATGATGATTCCGACATGCTAATTAAACACTTTGGATTTTATTTATTCATTAAGTATGAATGTGTATATTTATCTAAAATTGTAATGACCTGTTTACCTAACTGACATGTTTTAAATTGAATTATTTTTTAAATGTTATCTATTTCCATTTCACCTTTTTTTTTTGGTTTGGGGATCATCAAATAACTGGGTGGAGCGGGAGGGTGTGTCAGACTCTTACTAACTAAAACCCACCCGTGTACCTTCAGTTGCCCCCGTTGTATCCCCTTCGGACTTTCCCGCAACCCCTTAGGCAGTTGGCATGCTACCTTAATTGTAATCGCTTATTTATGTTAATTTTGTACGCCATACATTGGCAAAACACAGTGCACATATTTTAGACAATATACTATCTGTAACCAAACCTATGTTTAACAATAGTAGATTTCACAACGAGTGCAAAAAAGGAACCATTTTTATCCGAGAATTAGCAGCCCGAGACGAAAACGAGGGCGTGATAGTAATGTCGAGGATAAAATGGTTTTGTGGACGAGTTATAAACTCTGCTTTTCACTTCGATTGCGAGGAAATAAAACAATAGTATAACATTTCCCGCCGCTTTATTTTTTTTTAATCTTACGACATTGATATTAGTCTTGGGCTATACAGCCTACTATTAAATTAAGTTTGTAATAATAATTTTCTTAAATTAATTAAATAACTTACTACTTGAATTACCCATTACTTGAATTTAAATTTTAATATCTTTTATGTCTTAAAAAATACATAAGGCAAATAAGTTAAAGTAAATATTATAAAATAACAAATTCTATCTATGAACTTCATAATGTATTTGGCTGTATGGCTCATTTTCTTTGCCTTAATATAGATACATTTATGAGTAGATACGTTAATGCACAAAATTCGATTTTGTGCAGCCTATATCCTGCACAAATAAGCACTTTCAGAGCATGAGAAGTGAAAAATAAATTATTGATTAATTGATTTTATTTTTCCGTAGTCGAGTTACAGTTTTTTAAACAAAAAAAAAATGTTTAAAAAAACTGTAACCCGACCACGGAAAAATAAAAGTGATCTTAAAAGCACGAAACAAGAAAATATTTCGGACAGAAATCATTACATAGGTACAAAAATGGCCAAGGTAAAGCCGTCGTTGCATGCCATTATAATTTTGTAGGTGTTCCTGGCACCCATATGGTACCTACAGTAGCGGCCATGGTAGTAAACACTCTGTAAAAATGTCAAGTGTCTACCTACTAAGTTTCAAAAGATACAGCCCTGTGACAGTGGGGCCTTAGTAATTCATTCATAAAGGGTTCCATTAGCACCCTTTGGGTACGGAACCCAAAAACATACATTTAGGGAAGTGATCCTGAAAAATTGGACGCTATTTTTACAGCACACCTTGTTTTGGTGCGGTTCCAGTAAGTGATCACGCCACACGCCACGTGTACCGTGTAATGAACGGAACGTGCCATAATAAAAATTAAAAGATTAATTGCAGATTTAAAAAAAGAATTGTGATTTTAGGGTATGTTTTTAAATGTTTTTTATTGATATGTTTGCCTCATGACACGTGTAACAGTCCGAGATATTTATTTTTTATTTTTTTAATATTTTTTTTCATACAACTGTCAAAGAATAACAGCTGTGATTTAAATATACGGACACTCTAAGGTAGTCAAGACGTTTACAATTAATTTCCCTGATTTTACATAAAATAATTATAAATGTTCTGATTGCGTCGTTGATATGGAGTGTATTGGCTGCAAGCGTGACTGTTAACCATGCGGGACTGGGTTTGATCCCCAGTTCTAGAAAAAATATATAAGGGCTATCCTTTGTATGCTTTAATAACTTAAGATCCCCAGCCAGGGCATAAAACTTATGAACTAAGTGACTACACGCTTATGCCAACTCCCGTGGGGTACGGACCTCGGCTTAGGGCGTCGCTGTAGGAGGAGCAAGGGACAGGCTGGATCCGATCAAGATCAGGGAGATCAGGGGGATCAGGGTTCATGTGAACTTTACCATTATTATTACGACCTTGTTAACACAAGTGATATGCAATAAAGATTTGAATTGAATTGAAGACTAATTAGTGATGAATTTAAAGCTACAGACCAGCTCAGTGGCGCGGGCTGGTTCGAGTAAGGGTCGGGAAGGGTTGAGTTTATTCTTCGTTAATGTCAATAAATTACCTCGCACCTGTTTTTTATGTTTCTATGGCTCCCCTCTCTAGATAAGACTAAAACATAACTGGAAAAGTCTGAGTGACGGTATCATACGACTCTGACTACCCCTTCGGGAAAAGGTACAGACGTGATATTTAATTAAATAATATTATATTTTTGACCACTTGAACTTGAATATTTATTTACGACTCTTTAATAAAATGTCAAAATAAAATGTGGAAGCCCACTTGAACTTGAATATTTACTCGTAACGCTTGCACACATTTGAGCGGGCCGCACCGCAGCGCAACATTGCTCCTGCATCACTTTAGTACATTTTGTATGAACCATCGAACCTACAGCAAAAATACGCGTGGTGAGTGATCCGCCAGTGCTTTACACTGGGGCCCGGCCCGTCTAAAAGTGCGCGAGCCTCATTGCACTGGAGTGTGAAACAATAACTGCGTTGCGGTGCGGCTTGCCGCTCGGCTCCTAAAGGCCTATTCAGATATAAGCGATATCGCTGTCACGCTCGGTAGATACTGGTGCACCTTCTGCTAAGTCACTTTGGACTAGTATCGCTACCGAGCGTGACAATGATATCGATTATATCTGAATATGTCTTTATGTGCTATGGCGCATTTTTTCAATTCGATGCGCTGATTCCCGCCGCGGCTGTAATGTGCGCTTAGCTTTACAGCTCTTTATTGAATATTTTTATTCAAATGTTAAAATAGATTGTAACAAACGTCTACTTGAACTTGAATATTTTCCGTACTTTATTGAATATTTAATTAAAATTTAAGCCTCATTCAGTCATGTCACATGAAACGATCAAAATAAAATTTTGAGTATAAATTTTAACAATACACACTTGAACTTGAATATTTTCGATGCTTTCGTTTAAATATTATTCGATGCGTTGTGGCACGAGTTATTTTGATATTTTTTGGAACACTAACGTAGTACGGAATGTGTTCATTATTAACTAGCAGTTACGAGTTTTCACTCACTTTCTATAAGAACTCAAACTCAAAGCATTTATTTCAATTAAACCATTTACAGGCACTTTTGAATTGTCTAAGAGTCATTGTCAAGAACATGACGTAGAAACTCGGATAAAATTCGGTACATGTTAGTTTTCAGTTCTTTAAATCTGCAAACCAGTTTTGTTTTGTCCCACCTCAATTTTACCACCCCACTTAAACACATTTATTTCCCACTTTAAGTGCACCCATGTACCTACTTAGCACAGAAATAGTATACAAACTACACAGACTACATAGGGAAACACATACCAGCTAACACGTGTATATAAAAAAACCGGCCAAGTGCGAGTCGGACTCGCGCACGAAGAGTACCGTACCATCTATACTAACAATAATATAATAATCTATACTAATAATATTGAGTGTGCAAGTCACCCCCTGCCATTTTACCTGTGTATTTTATATAAGATATTGGTCAGGCAGGGGCCACAGTATTTCCATAGTTACAGATAACCAGTTCACTTAGCCACCCAAACCCATAATCCAATATCATTGTTTCCATATCTTGCAATAGTCCTGCACTAACCGGGGGTTGTCCTTGGGTGCACTAGATTAGTGCGTAGAGGGATAATCGTCGGTTAGTGCCTCATTTCATTAGACACGTCTAACGGGCCTCTGCGAGTTGGCTTCGGCCCCTCGTACGCCTTCCAAAGCTCCGGGACCCTAGGGTCCCGAGAAATGTCAAAATACTAATACTAATAATATTATAAAGAGGAAAGATTTGATTGTTTGTTTGTTTGTATTGAATAGTCTTCAAAACTCCTGGACTGATTTGAGAAGAAAGCTTAGTTTTCAGGGAGTAACTTAAGCTACTTTTTATCCCGGGAAAAATAACGGGTCCCATGGGAAATACCACGGGAGCGAAACCGCGGGCAAAGTGCTAGTTATCTATAAAAACAGCAAAAAAAAAAACATATTTGTTGTATGGGAGCCCCCCTTAAATATTTATTTTATTCTGTTTTTAGTATTTGTTGTTATATCGGCAAAAGACATACATCATCTGTAAAAAAAACAATTGTCTAACTATCATGGTTCATGAGATACAGCCTGGTGACAGACGGACAGACAGACAGACGGACAGCGGAGTCTTAGTAATAGGGTCCCGTTTCACCCTTTGGGTACGGAACCTTGAAAAGATAAGTTAGCTCGAATATTTAATTAGTAAAACAATACAAATATTATAATAAGCATGGAAAAGAAGAATGTAGTTGAAACCTGCACGACATGATTGTCACAAGAAGGCTTCCACTCAGCACGATGCTGTATCTTTACCCCTGACCATGTTGAACCCCTAAATGTTTCCATGTTTAACCCCCTAGGGGTTGAACATGGATTTCATTACATTGGTCATCGTTTCTTTGTCCATATTCAACCCATTGTTGTTAGGTAACTAATAATGACATTAAAGTAATACTGAGAGCAGAAGTGTATTTATTTTCTTTACAATTATTTTACAGTATAAGTTGCTGTTGGGTAAAAAAATATATGGCTTTTTGGTAAACTTCTGACTTCCGACATTAAAGTTTTTTTTCACTTTGTAGTATTTTTTTGGAAGTCGTTTTTTTTTTTTTTTTTTTTGTAAAAAAGTTTTTAACTCTAAAACTATTTATGGGGCTACTTACCTGGGTTGTCTATGTGCTTCGGGCACCTGTCTGGGTCGATAGGACCACTTTAGGGGCGATACGACGTAAATTGCTTCAAAGTCAAGGTTTAGCCTTTATTCTATTTATTTATATATTATTATTTTAAGTATTTTACAGAAGGCTTATAGACTAATACCAAGAATAAAAAGCAAATGTACATGGGCTTACATACCATAAAACAACAAGCGTGTGAAAAGTTTAAAAAATAAATGGACTCAATTTCTCCAGACAAAGATCTACCGTTATTTCACCGCTTATAAAACGATTTACAATATAATTTCTCCTCCTGTCAATTTCAATATGTTCTGATCTTCTTTCATTCTTTTTTTGGCTTATAATTTTTTGGTAAATAGAATCATCTTTAAAAATTGAACTAGATTAGAGGATTTACCTAACGTCCTATTTAACATGGCGTGCCAACCTTCTAACTTATTTGTGGTGCGATGCCTTTCAGCAAAACAACACCATTTATCTTTCATTAGTTTATTCTCCAATCACTGTTTAACAAAATAATTATTTAATTTAGTTACAGCTTCGTCAGTCGGACTATTTTCCATAATATAGAGAAATCTAAGTAAAAACAAAATTACTTGTAAACACGTAGCTTTAGTGACAGTATTGGCTCATCTACCTCCGGAGGCTGAAAGCGACTCTCTTTAAGTTTACAAGTAATTTTGTTTTTACTTAGATCAAGTTCTTCTGCTTTCTTCCATATCGCTCTATTGAAATGATAATAGCTTCTTTTTATTGATGCTTCCGGAAATTTCTTTTGGATTGTTGACATAACAGCGGCTTCGAAATCAACTGTGAATTGCGTTGGATTCCAGCTTGGGATATTTTTTTTAATTATAGTAAAAAGTAAATAATATGTACCTACTTGGTTTTTTATTTAGTAACAAAGCGTACACCACCGGCATTATTTTCGTTTCTTTTTCAGAACTTCCTACATCAGCGTGTATTGTATATAGTTGCAAAAAAAGACGTGGACATGTTTTGAATGTCCCGTCACCAAAAAAATGTTTCACGCTGCTTATTATTTCCCTTGCCGCCTCAGATACGAAAGCTATTATCTAATTATTTTTATATTTGTAATCAAAGAGCAGGAACCTCTAAAAAATGGCAGGTACTTCTACATCAATCCCTCTCAAATACCTAGTTTTTTTAACACCTACCGCCATATTCCTTTTATTGTATTGATTGATTGATTTTACATTTTTATACGACGGAAATTCTTTGATAGTATCATCACTCGCGTTCTTTAAAGAAATTACAGCTTCACGATATACGGATGGAATAGTCTTCTTGAAATCTTTGGAAACCTTTGTTTTACCAATAGAAATAACCCTTTTTACTTCGTTTTTAGCATAACTTTCTTGGCAACTATGTACTGTTGATTTAATCATTTGACTTTGTGTTTCCATAATAGTAACAGTTCCATGACATTTAGGCCATTTAACACAACGCCAGTAAGTAGAATGGCTCTACTTACTGGCGTTGTGTTAAATGGCCTAAATATATTTTTTTTTCTGGTAATACTGATGGCCTGCTAAAAGTAGTACGCGTCCTCCGCGCTTAGAAGTCACAAATTCAAAATTAAATAAACCGCTACTCGTAGAAGGAATCTCAGCCTGATCTCAGCCATATTCAGAAACACAGAATATATAGGGATATGTTCAGAAATAAAATAACTGTCACTGTCAAAGTCACTTCAATATCCCTTTTAATAAATAACTATTAATAAATTGATGCACTTGTAACAACCGGCCAACTACTAATGAGATAGAATAAACTCATTTGTATTTCAAAGTAACTGCAATAAAGGGCAAATGAGAGTAGGCAGGCAGACGAAAATGTACGAGTAGCTCTAATAGCAATAAATTTTGGGTAGATGAGAATAACTTTTGTGTTTTACTGTCCATTGAGGGTTGAACGTGGATTAAATATATTCAAAAATAAAATAATAATAATAATAAAATCGACATTTTAAGTGTTAAATAGTTTTTACGGAGCAAAAAAACAATATTATGTAGGTATAAAAACTTACTTGACTTGATTTACGTACACAGCACGGTTTAGTCCATGTTCAACCCCCACAATTTTTACCCCCGACCATGTTCAACCCCTCGGGGGTCTTTCTGTCGCTAATTGCGCGCGCGACGGGTTAATTATGTATAATTATCCTGTCATGGTGGCCCAGCGGTTAAAGCCTCGCCTCTCATGCATGAGGGTTCAAATCCGAGCAAGTACCAATGTGACTTTTTCAATTTATATGTACTTTCTGAGTTTATCTTGGTTGGTTTTTTGAAGAAAAACATCGTGAGGAAACACGGTCTTATAGTTAATATAAGTCCGAAATCACCAACCCGTCTTGAGCAGGCGTGGTGATCAATGCTCGTGCCTTCTCTGTATGAGAAGAGGGCTTTGCCCTGCAGGGCGACAATAAGAGGCTGGTATTATTATAACTATCCAGTAAAAAAAAAAGTTTATGTTTTCACAATTTTATTGATGCATAGTGGTGTTTTCTAATGCCTAATTGCTTACGATCATACGTAGATAAATAAAGGTAATAACTTCATCTGAAATAATCATTTGTTTACATTTACAACGCAGTATGACCTTTTGACCTACCTACCCGTACCCGCTGACAACATATAAAGCGCGGTCACTGTCGCAGAGCATAGAAAAGAACAAAAGTGCGATGACACTGTGGCGGCATTTATATCGCCACATGTGAACTACGCATCAAAAACCTGACGTCACAGAAAATCCTGCATCGCGCAATTAGAGTTTACCGCGCGAACGACATATATAGGACTATTTGACATCAACAGTCGGCCCGCCAGACACAACACCCGTCTGGTTGGAGGATCTTCACTTTTCTATTGAGGAAGAGTAAACTTTACACCCTGTTCCTCTTTGTTTCTAAATTGGTGACCAGAATAATGAACGTCAACGCAGCCTTAGTGCAACTACAAAGGAAGATTTATCGCACTTTTCTTTTTGGTTCAGTTTTAATAAAGTTCACTCAAGCACTATCGTTTGCACTTACGCAGTGCTACGCTATAAAACGCTTGAACTCATCATAGCAATACGACAACGCCAAGTTGAGCTTCATTTCAAAATGAAACGTCGGTTAGCCATATCACTGACGCTTGTGTGAACAGTCACCGTTTTCACTTCATACAACTACCAAGCAATGTTTATAAAATTTAGTACCAGCTTTCTAATTACGCAACATATTTTCGTAAACGATAAAGACAAATCTGTTTCATTTTGACAGTTCAACAACATTCATTGCGTTATTTACGTTGCTCTGCAGTTTTTTTTTTCGAACTTACGGAGCAATGGATTGGCAATCTGTTTCAAAACGATTCAGATTCGGATTGATTTTGCATTACGTAATTAGGGTACTGGTCGACCGAGCTCTGCTCGAGTGAAAATAGATAAATATATCATCCAGGTATACCCACGATCAAGCCCGGGTCGACGGCGCGTTGTGTTCCACGTGCGCCTCAAAGAGATGTCAGCAAGTGAAGGGTTCGGTGAGACCACTGCCTGCCGGGGTTGCGGGAAAGTCCGAAAGGGATACCGTGGCCCCCTGGCATTGCAGAGGCAACAGAAGGAACACGGGTGGGTTTTAGTCAGTAAGAATCTGACACGCCGTCCTGCTCCACCCAGAGCGGGAGAAGTCATTTGATGATTTCCCACCCAAAAAAAAATCCGATCCGTGTGGGTGTTGTTAGGTACCGTACTGAGTCTATTTGTGTGGTAATTTTAAGTAAAAAAGAAAAAAAAAATCATCACCTTTATTTTTCAATCATATTACCTGTTTAGTACATAGGGCGCGGGCGACCGTTGTTTAGGGAGTGTCTAAAAGTCATAACTCCTGTTGAAAATTTGCAAATTTTTAATGGTTTTGAGATAATTTTTGTACAAAAAATGAGAATTTCAAATAGCAATAACTTTTTTATTTTCAATAATAATAAGATTTTTTATTAGATACTTTTTGGTAATTTGATTGCAGTATATAGTGCCGCATCCGACAGGGTTTTCTTACACATTGTATATATATACAAATATTGCTCATTGAATAGTATAGGATATGGAACAACCGCGCAAGTTTCCACGAAAAATGAAAATATAATTTTCAAAATCGGTCCAAAATAGACGGAGAAATCGAGGAATATCCATAAAAAAATTGTCGTAGGTATCCCGTTACTCTATGAGTATCAAACTTTTTACTGAGAGCGTCATAATCTTAAGTGTTTTCCCACCGTGGGGTCCCTACGTAATAACATAATGGACTTTAAGGCTTAATATAGCCCTGCGAGTGTGAGTAACAACAAAGTTTTAATAGACCATCGATCTCCTCACAATCCCATCTCGAATAAAAAAGTGTATTTTTTATTATTATTATAAATCGACGGTCCCTACGTACAAAAAGACATGTCAAAAATGGCAATTTTTTTTTATTGCACAATTGGCTTTAGATTTTCCATATGCACAGTCCTGTATTTTATTTTATTTTTATATTACGTATTTAAGGTCATTTACAAATCGTATATGAGAACAAGTATAACATTCACAACGAATAAGTGTCGTAGATGCGGATATCTACACATATCGTTTTGTACGGTGTTTTAATATGCGCGCCACTCGGTGCGAACGCGGTCTTGTCTGACATAACGTCATTCACGGCGGGAGTTCCCCAATGTCGTGTCGATGCTTGTTCGCGTGGTGAAATATTAATGTTTTGATACAGTTTAGATTTAGTGGTTGTGTTTTTTAGTTATAAGTATCCATAATATTACCCGCAACAATACTGTAAAATATGAATAACAGTAGATCAAAGTTATTGGTGGATATTGCAAACTCCAGAAATGATATTTTATGCGTTTCTGAAGCACAAGATTTAATTAATTATATCGATGAAGCTAATGAGGGTAAGTAGTAATTCAAGTAAGTATACATTAAACGCTCAATGATTTATACAAAACCGATATAAATATGATGGCGAAATTAGTGTGCTGTATTATAAAAGGAAACTATCAGTATATAATTTTACCGTTTTCGATGCTGGGTTAAAGGAGGCTACGTGTTACATGTGAGATGAAACCGTTGCTAAACGTGGCGCCAATGAAGTGGCCAGTTGTTTGTTTTCTTTCGTAAAAACAATGTTGAAGCTGGCGTTAAAGATTTTAGATTCTGGTCGGACAACTGTGCCGGTCAGAATCGCAATCGCATTGTTTTTTTTATGTACTTGTATGTAAGCAATACATTTATGGTAGATGTGTGCCTTAGATTCTTGGAAAAAGGCCATACTCAAAATGAGGCAGACAGCGTTCACGCATTAATAGAGCGTTCTTCAAAAAATAAATTTATTTACACCCCAGATGAATGGTACACACTGGTTCGCTGGGCGAAACAGAATAGTCCAGAAGTCGTAGAAGTAAACCAAGACTTAGTTCTGGATTTCAAAGCGTGGCTACATATTAAAAACTGGTTAAAAGATACAAATTCAGAGAAAATTTCTTGGAATAAGATAAGAGAAGTAAAAGTGCAAAGGAATAATCCAGACATTATTGAATTTAAGTATGATTTTTTTGAAGAAAATTATAGAAAACTGAACTGTGGCAATAATTTGAAACTGACTAGAGGGAGAAAAAAGAAGGAGAAAGAACTAATACTAGAGAAGGTGTACAATAATCCTATTCCTATTAGGTACTGAAGTGAAATATAAAGAGTTGATTAGTTTATGCGATATGATGATTATCCCAAAAAAGTATCATACATTCTATAATAACCTTATGCATAGTAACGAAGAACAAGGTAATGACGAAGAAGATTGTTAAATTTATTTATACTTACTGTTTTTTTTTATACATTTTAGTTTGTTATTTAACTATTAAGAAAACTTTAATAGTAATAAGATGAATCAGTCTGAATAATGCTGTGATGATTATTAAATAGTTTTTATTAAATAGATAATTATTAAGCTGAGGCTCATGCTTAAATAAAAATAATTGTTAATTATTAATCTTAGAAAACTGTGATTTTTAATGTTTAGTTCCTGCTTCAATGACGCTACAAGTACCTATTGTTTAGATGCTAAGAAGATTGTTAATTAACAATAAATAATTTTCAATTATAAACCTTGTTTAAATTAATAAAACACAATCCTGATACTTTGACCGTCGAAATAGACTATACATAATACGAGATTTCAACAAAGATTTAATTCTTTTTATGAGAGCAAAGCTGGCAAGATGGTAAGACGGTCAAGAAGGCAGCATTTACCGAGAGGTCAACACTGCAGAAGACCGCATAACTTGGAGACGCATTGTATGTTGTCACGATCCTCAGCATTAAAGGAACGACGAAGATGAAGCTCACTATCAAGTCAAGTCCCGCCACATTGTGTGTATCAGAGCTGTCAAACTGAATACGGCAAATCTACGATTTACCTAAGTCAGATTTCAAAAGAAATGGTATGGTAAAAAGTGATTAATTAGAAAGTTAAGGTCCACACACATTTTTAATAACTAAGTACAGTAGGCAAGCTCTGCCCTCAGTCTCTCACGTGTTTTTTTCTTCTTTTCGAAATCTGCGGTAGATAAGGTCGATAATACTAAAGGTTCATGCGCACACGTCAGTCACGTCAACATCAAGTCGTCGATCACTCACGTAAAAAAAATAGTTACGAGTACGTAAGTACATGGTATCATGGTATAATAACATACTTCGCCTGGTATTCTCTTCCGACGATGGCCTAAGACTACGTCACGATACGTGTTGCCATTGATTGTCCTTTTCAGTAAATTTAGGAACTTTCTCATTTAGTTAATGAAAATAAAATAAATTACTACTTAGCTGAACTATTTAGTAACTCGTGTGATTCATCTATTTAGTTTTAAATAATTAACATATTGAATTATTAGTTCATAATTGCTTTGCGTAAATGCATTTTGCTGGGGTAATTCAATCACGCACAGTGGCCACGCATAGAATTGACCAGTGTCATACTGACAGCTCGCCATTTCATCGCTATCGTCGTGTCGCTCATACCTATAGCGTTGTTTCGCTCGGTGAGCAAAATACTGTGGTTCCCAAACATTAGTTACTGTGAAAAGGAAAACTGTGTAAACTGTGAAAGATACACAAGAAAAATGGTTAATTGTTCCATACCAAACAGTAAAAACAGAATTAAAAAAGGCGGTATAATAAGGTTTTTTTCTTTTCCCAAAGAAGAGATGCTAGCAAATGCGTAGCTTCAATATTGTAGACCGAAAACAACAATAAGAACTGGTATGTACCTTACTACATATTATTTCATTTATCTAATATGGCTTAACGGCTCTGGCTTCAAGGCCTTTTGGGCTTATCTAAAATATTAATCAGTGTTTTTCAAGTGGCGAAAGCTGGATTTATTGTTATGATCCTGAAACTAAGAGACCGTCTGCTGTCTGGGTGATTCCTTCCGAGGAGTTGCCAACTAAAGTGAAGAGAGGTTAAAGCGTAAGAAAAAAGATGGTGGCCTCGTCTTCAGAAGGACATGTCATTACGAGGATCGAAAAACAGTTACTACAGAATGGTACACTAACAATTGTCTGCCACTTGTCTTGGAAAAAGTTCGGGAGAAACGACCTCGCAGTAGGATCCTCTTTCACCACGACAACGCCTCGTCACACACCGCCAAGCAAACAATCGACTACTTGGCGACGTCAGACGTGGACTTACTGGGACACCCGCCCTATAGCCCTGACCTCGCACCTTGCGATTTTTATTTATTTTCGAAAATAAAAGAAAAACTTCGAGGAAAATGTTTTATGGACGCCGCGGAAGCAGTGGCTGCGTTTCAAAATGCCGTCGAAGAGACCCCTAAGGACGAGTGGGCAAAGTGCTTTTCTCAGTGGTTCCATCGGATGCAGCGACTATTTTGAAAAGATATAATAAAACTAATAACTTGCTAGTTTGTTCAGTTTTTGATTTTCTATGAACTTTCAGTGTCACCCTCATGTCGATTTATTAAAAATGATAAAAATTTATTACCCTTTATATTATTTTTATCTTTTTCCCCACTAAAAAAGTTTGAGAACCGCATCGCAACTGATGACGTATTCTTAGGCCAATACCATGCATGGTATAATAATATGTTATTATACCATGCGTCAGTTGAAGTTGTAGGACGTTGGCTACACACATTAGTGACGTCACTACCGCGTCTCAGTCGACGACGCGGCGCCGGCAAGTCAAACGTTGTATTACTACGAACGAAACAGGCGTTGCTATGACTGACTGACTGACTATTTGTTCACACACGTTCCTGAAACAATTACACAGACATTTAACAAGTAGTCAGAAAAATAGACTTTTGTTTGCCGCACTTATATTATTAATGCAGATAATTTTATTTTTGTCACGCGAGTTCTCAGTTAGTCCCCTGACACTTCCAACAGACTTTCCCTAACGGATTACCCGAAAATGTCCTGAAATATTAAACTAACCCATATTTCCGAATCCGGTGTAGCCCATCTCATATCACATTCAAGGACGGTCGTTAGCATGTAAATCCTTGCGTTTTCTGAGATGTTGGCACAAAACAGATAAACACAGACGACCCAGATAGTACAGACGCCAGCACATCAACCTACTACAAGCTGTCAAACTTCTTTAATAGATTTTCAACTTTATCACTAAAGCGAAAGGTTCAAAGTCGATTGGGAAAATTTGACAGTTTCGGGTAGGTTAACGTGCTGGCGTCTGTACAATACATAATCAACCTACATCGTACCCACTGCTGGGACAACGGCCTCCTCTCTGAAGAGGGAGAGGATCATTACCATCACCACGCGAGCCCAGTGCGGGTTACAATGCAGGAGTTCAATTCATGCAAGGCCGCGCTCGGAAAGTTCAGACAAAATCGAACTACAACAGGTAACTCTGTGAACATAATCAACCACTGGTAGACGGTCGCGCGATATAATAAAAGGTACTACTCTATTTAATATTTTTATTTCATGACACGAAAATTTTGATAAACGAACCCGGTCCCGCAAACTAATATACTCACTACATTAAGTTTCAATAGGCTTCCTAGGGACATTAATGTCGACTTGTTCTGCACCAGTGTGGCGATCTTAAGACGGCTCTTGGCACAGTAATTTTTCAAGGACATTTAACTTATCTACTACTTTTCTTACTATTTACGAGTATATTAACTTTATGTACTTTCTTTTTATCGACTTTTTCTTTTCTAGGCTTTTTATTAGCAATTTTTTAATATTATATTCTTTTATCATTTGGTTTGTTAGTCTGTAAGCCTTATTTACAATAAATAAATAAATAATAAATACTAGTTGTAAATAATCATTTAAAAAAAAATAAGTTCTCGTTGTTCTAGTGACTGCCTCGTTGGTCTAGTGGTCGCGGGAACTACTGTTGAGCATAAGGTCCTGGGTTCGATTCCCAGGTCGACAAAGTGTTATTTGGTTTTTCCATTAATAATTTCTCAGTAGCTGCCTGGAGTCTGGATGGGACTTAAACATAACTTGCGAAATGTGGGTAAACTATAGCTGGTACATGTCTGGCTATCTCTTCGGGGCATATAGGCGTAATGTTACTAATCCTAACTACGAGTATAAGATATAATAATATAATATTACAACTCTTACATAATCTCTCGCCCGCACCCTTGCTAAACTTTAAATAATAAATACCTACATTTGCATTTTATCTACGCTCTCTAGTTCAAACATAGTTGTGGTACGATAGAGTGTTTTTTGCATGGCACCAATTATCTATAAGTTGGAAAGAGCAAACTATACCTAAATTTAAACAAATAATGAAATGGTTTTTGGCACAAAAAGCATAATAAAGCATTACAGAATTTTTAAACGACAAATGGTGATTATTATAAATAAATATAACTAACATTGTAGTAATTATGGTCATGCCTAATTATGAATGTTATTATAATAATATTTAAATGCCTATAAAAGTAATGTAAATCTTCATTGTGATAATTGTAATTTGTAATATTGGACAAGGAAAATAAATAATAAATAAGTGATAATGTATAAAAAATTGTTTAGCTGTGACTGATATTTAATGTATTGAAAGTGTAATATTTAAAAATAAATGATTCAATAATAATAATTGTACCTATAATATTTGCACGCCATGATATATGGCAGGCATGTCGTGAGCCACTCTTATTTAAGATCTTGCATGCATGTATTATTTTATTTCTGTATGTATACACATGTTTGAGCAAAATAATTTCTTATTCTTATTCATACAATTTTGTTTTATTTTAAAGTCTTTTGTTATTGGTTTGGTTTTTAATTGAAATTTTTAGGGTTCCATAGCCCAAGGGTATCCGGAACACTATTACTAAGCCTCCGCTGTCTGTCTGTCTGTCAGCGATCTGTATTTCACTGCGTGTCGCGGGTTCGATTCTCGCACGAAACAAATATTTGTATGACCTACAAGTAGTTGTTTCGGGTCTGGCTGTTTGTGTATGTGAATTTAAGTGTTTGTAAACGCACGCACAATACAAGAGAAATTCCTCATGTGGAGCAAAGTTAAAAAAAAAAAAAAAGATTTTGAAGAAAGAATCTATTCCCAGCATGTAAACTTAGATTTGTTTAGAGAACAAATCAAAGTTTTATATTTTTATCCTCAAAAATTATGAAATAGGGAGCCTTTTTTTTTAACTTTGGCATCTCGAAGGTATTTACTGCTTAACCGGACTGTCAAATAGGGGGCCGTAAAAGTTCTCAGTTTTATACCTTTTTTGTACGAGTATAGCTCGTATAAAAATGGTGCGTGCAACCTTTGGGACAACTTTATGAACTTTATCCAAAAGTTGTGCAGCCCGTCCGGCCCTGGAGATTTCCAGTTAGGCAACAGATGGACTGCACGAGCTACATCTCGGGGGCTGATGGTAAGTGCCCGCATTTGTAGTATTTGCTCGCACGCTCGCTCGATCTCCCTTGTCAAATCTCCTTCAGTGTGACTGACAGGCGCCGACCAGATGCTTCGCTAAAACGAACACATGGCGTCATCATCCAGCAGGCGTGTGTCAATCACACCTTGATCCCTTCGCTCCCAAGCTCTGTAAACCTATCTTTCATCGCTCTGGAATGTGCGATTCTGAGTGAAGCGCTCGACTATCCGCCTGTACCGTCGAATGTAGGTTTGCCCATGTACAGATCTTCTGGTTCAGGATATACGCTTACGTAACGCAGGTCAAATAATCTCGAAAACTAATATCAGTCCCCGAGAACGCCCGCCTCACTCTTGGGCGAGTATTGCCCTCCCTGAAGCAGATTAGCTTGCCGATGAGTACTCTAGCCTCGCCGATACTGCAGGCTGATATTGCAGGATATGAAAACAAAGAGATTGGTCTATGGGTTTGGGTGACTAAAGTTGACTGGATACCTGGAACTATAGGAGAATGGCCCCTACCTGATCAATGTTTTATATGTACACGGGTAAAATGGCAGAGGGTGACTTGCACACTTTTAGGTAAATGAGGAACAGGGTGTAAAGTTCACTCATCTACCATAGAATATGGAGGATCCTCCGACCAGACGGGTGTTGTGTCTGGCGGACAACTGCCCAACTGTTGCTGTCGGATAGTCTTATATATGTCGTTCGCGCGGTAAACTCTAATTGTGCGATGCAGGATTTGTGTGACGACATGTCTTTGATGCGTAGTTCGTATGTGGCGGTGTAACCGCTACACACTCAATAATGGGCCCCCGAAAACTGTCGCTAGCACATAGTGACGTAGCGCTCGGGGGGGTCTGGGTATACGGGTATACGTACATCCGTGGTGGGGCGACCTAGACTGCCAGGCACTTCTTCTCCTGCAAACGAGCGGGTGGGCAGGTTGCGGATAGCCCAACTCCGGCTGCGGGACCGACCACTGACGGCAACCTTGGGCCGTTAGTGGGCGGTCCCGCACTCGAAGCATCTCCCCTAGGGGATCCCGGACAAGAGAAGTTCCCGAAAGCCAAATCCCAAGCTTAGGGTAACCCATACACCCCTTCCCGTGAACCCACAACCTGACTAAGCCATCCCTCTCTATCCATACAGATCCCATCGATCCTAAAATCCCTAGGCCAACTCCCAGGCCTAGGGTGACCCCCCAGGAAACCACACCCTCAATCCACAAAATGCCTTCCCTCCCATTCCTTTACCCCTGTCGGTCCCAGAGGACGGGTAACCTCGATTCCAAAAAAAAGCCTACCTCCACTACCATGAACATGCAGCAGCAAGATAAAAAATCTACCCAGGTGGGTCCCGGCCAAGCCGGGGAATCCCACACCGCTCCGGCGGTTAGCCCCCATCGTATTATGGGGGGGGCGTCAAACTGCTCTATGGACCCATTAATGCCGCACTTCTCAGCGCGGCCGGCTGCTGCTTTAGCGCCCACATCACAGGCTGCGACTAACGCGCCCACAAATCCAACCGCGGCTGCGACTAACGCGCCACTGCACTTAACCCCGGCTGCGATACACTTGCCAATACCCACGACAGAGTATGTGCCTCCCACAAACCTTTGGCAACAGAGCATTGTGCGGAGCAGCACCACTTACCCAGACAGCGACCAAGATGAACACAGACAAACCGATACGGGGAAGGACACTGAACCGGGCAGCTCTACCACTCTCCCGGTCGTTGTTGGTGAAGTACGCCCGCTGATAAAGCGCGGAAAAACCTCAGCCCGGGAGAAGAAGGAAGTAGGTGACCGAAAGCGTACTACCCGCGAAGGCACTGGCCAGCGCGAAGCGCGATCGGACGCCGAAGAGATGGTACGCGACCGGTCACGAGTACGCGCAGGGGCAACCCAGCGCGCAAAGTTACCGGACGCGGAGCCACGCGCCCAGTCGCAAGTACGCGAAGGGGAAACCCAGCGCGGAAAGCGGCCGGACGTGGAACCAAGCGGGCGGGGGCAGGTACGCGAAGGGGCAACCCAGCGCGAAGCGCCTCAGCACGCGGTGGAGCCTGTCGGGGCAGCTAGCCGACCCCAAGACTCTAACAAAACCCACGACCGACCTCGACCTCACACAAGGCGTTGCCGGCAACGACCACCCTGCCAGGCACCTCTGAGCCGCAGCCTGGATCGAGCGGTACAGGGCCGGCGAAGAGGGATCGACCTAACGACACGGCTTCGCCAAGTACGTTTCAGGGGGACGCCAAACGTGTGAGGGTCCACTCCGCTCAGGGGGGACAGAGAACCTACGCGCGGGCCACCCAGGATATTCCGGTGCGGCTGGCTGTAGCAATCTGCTTTCCCCACCCCGGCGGGGAGCTGACCAAGGTAGAGGCAGACTATATTAAGACGGACCTTGAGAACCTAGTGATGGACACAGACTTGTCGGCACCACTCCCGGCCTTCCGCGGTTACCCACGGGTGGCGGAAGGTACAGTGCAGATGTGGTGTGAAGACGACAATGCCCTGACCTGGCTTAATGTTGTTGTTAATGGCAGAATGTCCCAAAATCTGACTCCCAGACACTAACCAGAGACTTACCGTCATGAAACAGACCGACGTGCCCACCCGTGTCCGAGCCTCGCTTTTCGTCCCTCGTTACAGAGGTGACGTGGCCAAGCTCCAGAGTGTTCTGATCCGTCAGAACACTTGGTACGACATATCGCGGTGGTCGTTATACATGGCAACTACCGTCGGTGGCGACCACTGTGGGACTTATCTGACCCTAGGGCTGCCACCGGAGGAAGCTGAAAAGGTCCTGGGACGGGAGCGACGGATATCGTACATGCTAGGGTCGATATACGTACGCTTCTGGCCCACGACCCGACCCTCTGACACCCAGACCGACAGCACAGACGGGAAGACGACAGTACCGACGACGACACAGACGACCGACATGGACATGGCACAACTCGAGGAGGTCATGGCCCGAGCGGCAATGGCCGACGACACCGACACGTTGCCCCCTGCACCTGGCTGGAACGAGCTACTCCTTACCTCGTCGCCGGGTGACGGAAACGACGCCCAAAACAGAGTGGAGGAGACGGAGAGACTGTCCAATGGATCAATCTCCGACTAACTCCACTCCATCGCCGCCACCACCCTTAAACATAATCCAAACCAACCTCCAACATAGCCAGACTGTCACGGCTAGTTTACGCAGGGCACTGGAGGTAAAGCCCCGAACCATAGCACTGATCCAAGAGCCGTGGATCAGAAATAACAAAATATGTGGCCTCGGTAACATCGGAGGTAAGATAATCCTCAACACTCACACATTAGACAAACCAAGAACCTGCGTCTATATACCCAAAGAAATCCCTACCACACCACTCACCCAATTCTGTTCCAGAGACCTGACAGCTATCAGGCTCCAGACCGAAGGTAGCGCCCCAGATGTTGTACTGGCCTCGGTGTACATGCCTGGCGAGGACGCAGACTGTCCACCAAAACAGATCCAATCCGGCCGACCTGGTGCAACACTGCGAGTGCACCAATCTGGACCTGATCATCTGCTCTGACTCGAATGCCCACCACCCGCTCTGGGGCAGCGACGCACCGAACTCCAGGGGAGAGGTACTATCCACCTATTTATTCTCTACTAACCTTAACATCATTAACCGCGGCTCGGAACCCACTTGGGTCACGGTCCGAGGACAAACGATTATAGATATAACACTTGCTACAGAAAACGCGACAAACCTGATTACAAACTGGCACGTGTCAGACGAGCCCTCTTGCTCAGATTACAGAAGGATCCGCTTTACACTGATGACCAAATGTAGGGAACCCGAGCCGAAGCGAAACCCGAGGCGCACTAATGTTCCCGGATACAGACGCCTCTTGGCCTCCCTAATAACTAGACACCTAACACTAGTAACCATAAAAGACCAGGCACAACTAGAATACACCGTGATAAAACTTTCAGAATACCTAACCGAAGCATACCACGCATGCTGCAAACTGAGAGCGCCACGAAACAGGAACGAGAGGAACCCCTGGTGGAATGCTGAACTTAGTAAACTCAGAGATGCGCTGCGTAAGCAATTCAACAGAGCCAAAGACACCAGACTTCCGGACGACTGGGAGATATACAAAAAGACCCAATACACATACTAAAAGCAGATCAGAAACGCCAGGAGGACAGCATGGCGTAAATTCTGCGAATCCATCGAGACTAATAATGAAGCCGCAAGGGTAAGGAAGATCCTATCAACGGATCAGGACCGAACTCTAGGCGCGCTTAGGAAACCCGACAACTCATACACAGTATCTGACTATGAAACTAGTAAGGTCCTTCTCGAAACTCACTTCCCAGGTTGTAGAGTCCTAGAGGATATGACGTGGGAAGCGGAACCAGAATGGGCCCCAACGGATCAGGACTGGTCAAGTGCCCGCAACATAGTAACAGAAGATCGAGTAAGGTGGGCTATTAACACCTTTCAGCCTTACAAGTCAGCAGGGCTGGATGGCATCTTCCCCGCCTTACTGCAGTGGGCGGTAGATTGTCTGACACCATGGCTGGTGGAGTTTTACCGAACCTGTATAGCACTCAGACACATGTCTCTTGCATGGCGCGAGGTGAAAGTCATATTCATACCCAAACCTGGCAAGACTGATTATACACAACCCAAAGCTTACAGACCCATAAGCCTCACATCCTTCCTACTAAAAACCCTAGAGAGACTCTGTGACAGGCACATCCGAGACGGACCTCTCCGGGTAAAACCACTTCATAAGCAACAACATGCGTACTCCACAGGCAAGTCAACAGAATCAGCGCTGCACAGCGTGGTCTCTAAGATCGAATGTGCAGTGGACCACAAAGGCTCAGCACTGGCTGCCTTCATCGACATCGAGGGTGCCTTTGACAAAACAACGTTCAACAGCATAAATATGTCCCTCGACAGACACAACGTAGACCCGACCCTGAGTGGCTGGATCACCAATATACTCAAACTAAGGGCTGTACAAGTCACAGTAAATGACACCACGAGAGCCATTGTTGCGAAAGGCTGCCCGCAAGGGGGCGTCCTCACGCCGCTTCTGTGGAACTTAGTGGTAGACAGCCTCATCAAAACACTCAATGAAAAGGTTATTTCACCGTAGGCTACGCCGATGACATAACCATAATAATCAACGGGACCCACGAAAACACCCTATGCAACCTTATGCGTCAAGCCCTGAAAATAGTAGAGGAATGGTGCAACAAGCACCAACTCTCAGTGAACCCAACGAAAACCGAACTGATTCTCTTTACAAAAAAGAGGAAACTGATGACACTACAATTACCATGATTCTTTGGAACAACCCTAAGCCTCTCAACTGAAACCAAATACCTGGGCATCTATTTGGACAAACAACTGAACTGGGCAAAACACACGAACTACACTATTACAAAAGCCAGCATATCCCTGTGGCAATGCAAGCGACTGCTTGGCAGGAATTGGGGGATAAGCCCCAAAGTCACCTACTGGCTATACACTACAGTCATCCGACCAACAATCACATACGGCTCACTGGTCTGGTGGCCCAGAACAGACCTGAGCACAGCCCAGAGAGATCTCGAGAAACTGCAGCGGTTTGCGTGTGTCGCAATCACTAGCTGTATGAGAACTACACCGACCGCTGCCCTACAGGCACTGCTGGGGCTGCCGCCTCTACACCTAATCGTGCGGGAGGAAGCGGCCCTGGCCGCCTTTAGGCTCCATTTATCGGGAACCCTAAGTAATGACTCCAGAATTAAGCACACACGCATAAAGGAGGATGTGATCAAACGACAGCCAATGATGGCATCACCCTGCGACAAAGCCCCGAAAACAACCCATTTTCAAAGGCACTACAAAATAATACTTACAGAAGAACAGTGTGACTACTCAGGCCCCAATGAAATGCGGGTATACACCGACGGCTCGAAGACCGACTCCGGTACCGGAGTTGGAGTCTTCTCACACGAACTCAACATAAATATATCCAGACCGCTGGGAAGGTTCAACACCGTCTATCAGGCGGAGTGTGTGGGCATCATACATGCGGTCCACGCCCTAGAAGCCAGGAGGGTTACGGATACACACATACGTATACTCTCCGACAGCGCCTCAGTTCTCCGATCATTACAGAAAAGAATTATTACCTCAAAACTAACACTAGAATGTCACAAGGCATTAGAACAAATAACGGTCCTTAACCGCAACACGGTGACACTGCAATGGATAAAAGGACACAGCGGGTCTCTAGGTAATGACGCAGCTGACCAACTTGCTAGACGAGGATCCAGCACGGCAGTCTGTGGACCCGAGCCTGTCGTACCCATCCCCTTCAACCAAATACGTAGGTGGTTACAGGAAATCACCCACACACAAGCAGAACAATGGTGGTCCTCGACACCGGGCTGCCGGCAGTCAAAGGAAGCTATGCCATCCTTGGATAGCAAGCTGACCAGGCGTCTTTTACGCCTGGACAGGAACTGCCTGCGTCTGGTGACAGGGACCATCACGGGACACTGCTCGCTAAACAAACACTTCCACACAATAGGCATAACGGACAGTCCTCTGTGCAGTGCTCTTTGAATGCACGGGCGTCACCCAGATCAGAATAAACACCCTCGGATCACCCAGATCATACACAGATGTTCTAAGCAAACCAGGAGACCTAATCAACTTCTGGAGGGAGGTGGGCTGGTTGGAATAACCCCCCAAACGGCCGCTATGGCCCACGCACAATGGTCCACCTGACGGACTGAGTGCGGAAACCAAACCCCATAACATAGAACATAGAACATAGTGACGTAGCGACAAGGGGGCAACATGTCCTGGGGTGCTTGAGGAGTGGAGAGGTATTCCACGGCTTTCAAAACAATCCCAGAGCCCAGAAGATGGTCATTCAAGATCCCTACGAGCACTTACTGGAATACTTCATCCCTCCGAGTACGTTTGCTCTTGCGAATCTCTACTCAAGCTGGATAATTAAGGCAAGAATGAGGTGAGAGCTCTGTTCCTCGTCAGTGTTCACTGTCTTTGTCTGGCTTCTCATCCTAGACCTGTTCTGGCAAAGTAAACTCTACCGGCACAGAACTAAACTTTGGAGCGCGCAAGCCCTACCACGACGTCAACGTAGAGATACGGCGGTGGGGTTATTATTATTTACATATAAATTATATTTTTAAATATTAGAATGAAAAAATATAAAAACAGTAGCCCACCAGTATTGGGAACAGGGTTCAAGCTACCTACGGCGGCGGTCAGGGCTCCACATAACCTCTGACAATGCGCGTCTCTGCGTCTTTTTATCGTTTTTTCAAAATTGATCACATCATCTGTATTCTAACATCATTCTAATCCCTAACATGACCGTAAACGACGAGTAAACTCGAAAAAGGCACTTTGACACTTCTATATCTCACGACGAGAGACCGATGTTGCAAATTATAAAAAAACAAATAACTTTTATGATACCAACATCGGCTTGAGATTCCGTTTCATTCAATAATGGTGCCGATTCTCTTGTAACGAATACCTCTAAACTAAACTTAAACCCCCTTATAGACTTAAACGCTGCTTAAAGTTAAGTAATGGTTAGCGCCTGTTTAACCATACATTTTTGAATTTTAAACGTTAAAGAAAAAAACCGGCCAAGTGCGAGTCGGACTCGCGCGCCGAGGGTTCCGTACAAACCTGTAGATATATATGTAAAAGTTGAACAAAACGACGATTTCTCATTCTGAAAAGACTAAAGTTGCACAACGTAGCTATATTATAGCTTGACAGCACTAATATGGCACTGAGTTATTAATTTAGTGAAAATGGCAATTATTCTGTATTGCTATTCTGAATTTGACTTTTTCTCTTGCTTATATCTCGAAAATGATGTGTCCTATCGCAAAAATAATGAAAAATTCGAGCCCTTGTATACAAACCCCTGAAACTCAACATGTAGGTACGTTAATAATTTTTCATATGTTCCATACAAAAAGTGAAATATTCCTTATAAAACACGTCGTTCTAATATAAATAGTAGTTTAAAACTAAGTATTTTCAATATTAATACATTGTAAAATAAAACGATGACTAAAATAAGTCAATTATGAAACTGCCATGCTATTTTGGAGTTTTTTTTTTTTTTTGTATCATAAGTTTGTCTACTCTTCTCGTCGGCGTCGTCAAAATCGAGGACGAGTAAATACAACTAAATTACAGAAGAATCGGAGATTATTTCGTGTTGAATTGTCAAAAATCGAGATAACTAAGGTGCCATGTTAGGGTTTGCCGAAAAACATCAAGTTTGATAGAAAGAGTCGACTATTTTATATGGCAGCGCTGTCAGAAAACGAGAAAAGTGTCAGTAATAGACGAAAATTGCCAAATAAATGGTCAATGGTAATGGTAAATGGTGGTAATAAATGGTCGCGTGTGTCATTTTAGGCCTGCAGGCTTTACTTTGCGGTTTTAGTAAGGCAAAATAAGGTAATCATATAACCGGTTATCATCTGGTGTCATTATGACACCAGAAACAATGTAATTACATTACGATTAGCGAAAATAACATTATTGTGTTAATTCCGCAAACTGGTTAGTTAGTTAGCGCAATAAATTTAATTTTGGTTAAATTTCAAGGATTCATTATGTTCATTGTAAAGTTTTAGTAACTATTACTACTGAATTTGTTTATTTTGCGGTAAAACACAAGAATTATTTAGTATTTGTTCTGCATACACAAATAATACTCTGCTTACAAGCTTAACTACAATTTTGTTCTATGATATATATACAGGGTGTTTGGCGCATGGACCGACACAATTTTTTCAGGGATTTGGGAGGTCATTAGCTAGGTTCTACCCATACACCCTTTGTCCCAAATGTCACGGTTGGTTACATATGATTATTTTTTTAAAATGAAAAAAATTCCCAAAATGTGTCCTTTAATTTGAAATAACTTTTTTGTTTGTGGGTGTAGTGGCACAAAACAAATTTTGTTGCATTCTCCAAAGTCTTTTAAATCTAAAAACATCTTTGTTTTATACAACTGGTTTCAAGAAAATTCCTTACAGGCTTCCAAAGTTATTTTTTTTATTTAATGAATGAAATTTTACAACTTCTAAATTAATTATAAAAAAAACTAAAAGCCATTTTGAACTTAGCTTTATTTTAAAAAGTTCTTTAGTTGATACCCTTTCTAACGGTATGCTACATGTCATAGAAATTATTCATTATGTAGTCAAAATACTAGTTAGGAGAGTCAGGGTTAAGAAAAAGACTTTTTAAGGTTATTTGGTTTTTATTAAACTAAAGTTATAAAAAAGGAGGCAAAACACCGGGAAAGGTGGAAAGTAATGGGGGAGGCCTTTGCCTAGCAGTGGGACAGAATAGGCTAGTTAAAAAAAAATTATAAATCTTGTTCAAATTGACCTCCTCCATTTCGTATGCATGCACGACATCTGTTTCTTATTTCAACTGTCGTTGTACGTAGCCGCATTTCTTCTTTCATAGTTTGGAACGCGCCGGTTATTCGTTCAATCAGAACTTCCCTAGTGGGCACTTCTGTCTGGTAAACCAATTCTTTTGCACGTCCCCAGACGTAAAAATCCAAAGGTGTCAGGTCTGGGGACCGTGCGGGCCACGGAATAGCATGCGTTTGGAAAGGCATTATCTAAATGCTCTCGCACGTTCAGTTGGTAGTGTGCTGGACAGCCGTCATTTTGGAAAACTATAGGCACACCTTCTTCCAAAACTGGCATAACAAGTTCGGGTAGATCATTGATTAAAAAATTTAAATAAATGTCTCCATTCAACCTTTCTGGCAAAAAATATGGGCCGATGAGATTGCGTCCAATAACACCAGCCCAAACGTTGACACTGAACTTTCTTTGAAAAGAACTCTGCCTTTTAACGCAAGGATTTTGGTCTTTGTGACTCCAGTGGTGAAGATTGTGGAGATTCACTATTCCCTCACGGCTAAAATTTGATTCATCGGTCCACAAAATTCTTTTCAAGAAGTTGCCATCTTCGACGTCTGTATGCAGTATAAATCTGCAGAAATCCAGCCGTCTAGCATTATCACCATCTTCGAGCCCTAAAACAAAAAAAAATCCTTGAGGTACTGCCAATACCACAAAAGATTTTCGTTTTTCTGGAAATAACTTAAAAAAAATTCAAACATGAATAAATAACTTGTGAAACAAAGAAAATCAAACGTCTAAAAATTTATTAAGTATCTTTACTTGGTCGCGGGACTTATTACCGTGACCCCGGAACGTAAAGGGCTATTGAAGGAACACTGTGGATTTTAGTCAGTACAAGTCTGACAGTCCCTCCCGCCCTGCCCAGGGTGGGAGGACTCATTTGATGATTTTACCACGAAAAAAAAAAGTATCTTTACTTGACGAAATAACTAGTCATTGAAAATTGAAATAGGTTAAAACGGGTTTTTTGTTACAATAAAAAAGGGCTGATGTGTTATTTACCTTGAACAGGGGTGTAATGAAATGCATGCCTCCCATCTGCCCATAGAACCGCCCAGACTTTCCATACTGTTAAGTTAAGTCTTGCAGCAACAGTTCGTATGCTTGTTGTAGGTTCCTCATCAAAAGCTTGAAGAATCATTTCATCTACGGCTACATTATGTTGCACGGCACTCACTCGAGGTTCTTGATGATTTAGGTTTCCTGTCTCTCTCAAACGTCGATAGGTTGTAGAGAAGGTTTCGTGGTGTGGTATACGTCGATCAGGATATCGCTCCTGATAAATTCTTCGCGCTTCGCGCGCATTGCAGTTAGCCCTGCCATACGCGAGTAGCATGTCGGCATACTCTTCGTTACTGAAGGTAGGCATTTTACTATCAACACCGAAGATAAACACAACAATAAAACAGTTTAAATGCGGAAAAAACAATAACAATAACAAGATTTAACAAACAAAACTCAATGAAAAAAAAGAGAAGAATGTGAAACACACGGGCACTTCCAACAGCAGAGATAGTCAGACCTCAACTGACTGCACCGTACCTGTCACATCCCGAACGTCCAACTCAATGTTAGACAAAGACAAAAATCATTTTACATGTGCAAGAAAGAGACGAACTTTTTACCTGCGCTTACATTGACGCGACGGTATCGTTCAAACTGGTTCCATTGTTTTGTGCGGTTCGGCCGTGGCATAGTAGTATCCCTTATTTTTACAACATAAATGAATAATTTCTATGACATGTAGCATACCGTTAGAAAGGGTATCAACTAAAGAACTTTTTAAAATAAAGCTAAGTTCAAAATAGCTTTTAGTTTTTTTTATAATTAATTTAGAAGTTGTAAAATTTAATTCATTAAATACAAAAATTAACTTTGGAAGCTTGTAAGGAATTTTCTTGAAACCAGTTGTATAAAACAAAGATGTTTTTAGATTTAAAGGACTTTGGAGAATGCAACAAAATTTGTTTTGTGCCACTACACCCACAAACAAAAAAGTTATTTCAAATTAAAGGACACATTTTGGGAATTTTTTTCATTTTAAAAAAATAATCATATGTAACCAACCGTGACATTTGGGACAAAGGGTGTATGGGTAGAACCTAGCTAATGACCTCCCAAATTCCTGAAAAAATTGTGTCGGTCCATGCGCCAAACACCCTGTATACTACGGGTAGCGTCTGGTCTCGCAGAAGACCATAATTCCTGTTTTATATGACCACATAATACAATTTTATCTAAGAAAGAACATCAAACTAACAATCACTGCAAAACCCGATAGACTAGATAATAACAGATACTGGGCAGGCTCACCCCCTATTACATGGGACTTAAACATAATTGGCGAAAAGTAGGTGTAATATAAGAAGAGAATCGACCCTGCGGGATTGATGTTGTGTGGTAACAGATGCAAGAGAGACGTTATCATAAGACATAGAAGTGAATCGCTCACCATGCTCAAGCACCTCGATGTTTCTCAAAGCAGTGAGCAGAGCTGTTTTAAACGTTAACTTATTGCCAGTTTTAAATTCATTTAAATCGTAGATTCACCCTACCGTGTCAAACGATAGTCGTTTTTAGGGTTCCGTAGCCAAATGGCAAAAAACGGAACCCTTATGTATTAGTCATGTCTGTCTGTCCGTCCGTATATCACAGCCACTTTTTTCCGAAACTATAAGAACTCGAAACTCGGTAAGTAGATTTATTCTGTGAACCGCATGAATAGTTTCACACAAAAATAGAAAAAAAAAACAATACATTTTGTGGGTATACATACATACATAGAACTGAAACTCAAAAAAAAAAAACCTCAAATTCATACGTGTGGGGTATCTATAGATAGGTCTTCAAAAATTCTATTGAGGTTTCTAATATCATTTTTTTGTAAACTGAATAGTTTGCGCGACAGACACTTCCAAAGTGGTAAAATTTGTGTCCCCCCCTGTAACTTCTAAAATAAGAGAATGATAAAACTAAAAAAAAATATGATGTACATTACCAGGTAAACTTCCACCAAAAATTAGTTTGAACGAGATCTAGTAGATAGTTAACTATTATTAAAACATCGATCAAAGTTACAACGAACTCCCCTTCGCCCGTTACTTTCGCCGAGAGTGGACGTGTTATCGGTTCTAATAAAAGTTATAATATAGTGTGCATACGCGATTCTAACCGTTGGGATTAAGTCTGAGGGGCTAATTTTCCATCCAATTAGCTCGCTGCTGTTCGGTTAACTTCCAAGTTGCTAATGCTCCGCTAGCAGGCCACGCCCCCGTGCAAGACAGAGACAGTCGCTATAATTGCTGTCCCACTCGTGCCGCAAATTTATGTCCGCGCTGACCGTGACCTTGTGACGCGTGCGCAGCTTTCGTGCATCGAGAACTCTCACATCTATCACCGAGGGCTACGGTTCACATTACGTCGCCCTGAGCTACGTGATGTCTCGCCTGCAATAAGTTAGTTCAAGTTTCGTCTGACTCGGATATTCCACAATCACTATCCAGTAGCACATCTGAGAATGTAAACATTTCTACGCGGCACAAGTCTCACAAGCGTCCTCGCGAGGAGTTATCTCCGACCAACGAACTACAGGACTTTAAACATGAGATTATGCAGATGCTTGCGACGTGGAAAAAAGAACAGGAATCTCATCTCAAGTCATTTTTGGAGGAACAAAGCTCATCTATGACGAAATTGGTATCCGAAATAGCAGAATTAAAACGTCAAAACACTGCTATCCATAATTCAAATATGGAAATTGAAAAAACCATCGGATTTATAAACAAACAATATGATGACATGTTGAAACAGATCGATGTCCTACAAAAGGATAAACAAGGACACAGAGATTACATTCTAAGTCTTGAAGCAAAAATTCAAGATCTCCAGCAGTCAACACGATCATCTACTGTCGAGATACGCAATGTTCCGCACTTGAAAGAGAAGGAGTCTGTGGCGGAATTGACGGATATTATTTCTAAAGTGGGAGTGGCAGTTAACGTACCCTTAAATTCCACGCATATACGTGACATATACAGGCTCCCAGGTAAACCGGGATCCACTAGTAGACCGATTGTCACTGAATTTACCGATGTCCATACCAAATCCCAACTACTTATATCAGTACGTGACTTCAACAAGAAATACCCTAAGGAAGAGCGTTTGAGTACCAAGAACATCGGTATGGATGGGGACCGTCGCCCAATTTTTGTTGCGGAATATCTTCCACCGAGTTCTAGAATGCTGTTCTTTGCTGCAAGGGAATTTGCTAAGCTGAAAGAATTCAAGTTCTGCTGGACCAATAATGGGAACGTATTTCTGCGTAAAATTGAAGGCGCTAAGCAAATCCTAATTAAAACGGAACAGACCCTGCGGGAATTGGATGTGAATCAATGACTCTTGTTAATTTTACCAATGTTGAGGTTCCTCAGTTTTTATAGTTTATTTTTTAGCCTAAGTTTAGATTCTCACACACACAACCACACACGTAAGTCTTCCATATTTTCAACACTTGTGCGTTTTGTAATAACTGTGCATGCGTATATTGTTCATTGCATAAAAATTATTTATATCACATCTCAATCAACCTTGCATAATACTAAACCTCTCACATCATTTACTGTAAATTACCTTATACCTTATTTTCATAATTTCTGTACTTTCTGTGCCGCGTTTTGGGTTATCTTATATTTTTTTCACAAATGGCTAGCCTTAATAGCGTAGACCACGAATTAGACTCACTTACTGTAGCTAAATCTCATAAATGTCAACCTGAAAACTGCTTGCGGTATATTAAAAATCCGAACAAAGGGTTAAAAATAATACATCTCAATATTTGGAGTATAACTAAAAACTTTGACGCAATCTCTGTGCTAATGGGACTTCTGGGTTTTCAATGTGATGTTATCGTCTTGTCTGAGTGTTGGTTGAGGAAAACAAGTCACCTACCAACCTTAGATGGTTACACTTCCTATTTTACGAAAAATACTTTCAATCAAAATGACGGATGCGCTGTATATATTAAATCATCTATGGAACATGATGTTAATGAACCCTATTTTGTTGATGCAAATTGCCTTATCTGTAATATTGATAGCATCTCAATTGTTGCTCTGTATCGCTCTCCTTCCTATAAAAACATCAACAATTTTATTGAAAGTCTGGATAAGGTGCTCATGCCTCCCGCACAGACTGTTGTTTTGATTGGAGATATTAATATTGATATCAAGACTGGCAGCAACGACACACACTCGGATGAATATTTATCTTGTGCTGCCGCGCACGGTCTTCTCCCCGCTCACCTGTTCCCCACACGTGTCTCCAACTGTCTGGATCACATACGGTTAAAAACGAATTTATCAGCAACAGCTATTGTCATTGAGTCGTCTATAACTGATCATGAACCTCTGCTACTATTTTTGCAAACTAATAATAAGTATCGTAATTTACCCCGTACCAAATGTAAAATAAACCACAATGCAGTTGTAGAAACTATCAATGGCAAAGACTGGTCCCCTATCTTGACGGTGTTGGATCCAAATAGAGCGGCGGAAGACTTAATAGGAGGACTCTCTACAATCATAAAGGAAAACACACATGAATCATTCAGTCCCCAGGAGACATAGATCTCTTAAGCCGTGGATCACACCTGGCTTGTTACGCTGTATCCGAAACCGTGACCGTATGCACGTCAAATTAAAAAAATCAGCTAATAATGAAATTCTGAGAATAAAATATACTCGCTACCGTAACTTCTGCAACTTATTATTAAGGAAACTTAAACGTGCGTATGAAAGGGAAGAATTCTCTAAGGCCAAGAATAACATTAGAGCAACCTGGGATGTGGTGAAAAAAGTGGCTGACCTACGTTCACACGGTCCCCCCCCTGTTGAGCTGTTGCATATTTCTGACTCTCCAGGGTCCTCTCTTAATATGTTCAATAGCTACTTTGCTGGAATTGGTAAAAGCCTTGCTTCTAAAATAAAACCTGTATCTGTCACTCCTACAATATCGGCAACGAATTCGAGTGGCTCTATGGCTCTCCTTGAGGTTACAGAAACGGATGTCGAAGACATAATTCTGTGTCTCAAGTCCGACTCTGCTACCGGTTGGGATGGCATCCCCATTAGCATCATCAAGTCCACGAGAAGTGTATTGGTCCCAATCATTACACATGTCTGTAATCTCGCCATTTCATGTGGAGTCTTCCCAGTGGTCTTTAAAAAGGCCGTAGTTCATCCAGTACATAAGGCCGGTCGTAGAGACGACGTTAACAATTACAGACCTATCTCGGTTCTATCTGCCATGTCAAAAATCTTGGAACGTATCTTAAATAAGAGTCTCGTCAGTTTCCTCGATGTTAACAATATTTTAGCCCCCAATCAATTTGGTTTCCGGAAGGGAATGAGTACAGAAGATGCAATAATGGCTCTGTCTGACTACGCAGTTAGGACTGTTGACAACAAGCGAAAGTGTCTTGGTATCTTCCTTGATTTATCTAAGGCCTTTGATACCGTTTTCGCGCCGGCTTTACTCAATAGGATGGAGAGCATTGGAATTCGTGGCTTGGTGCTGGATATATTTAGGGACTACCTGAGGAATCGCACTCTGGTGGTTAAAATCGGGCAAAATGTGAGTGAAGAGCTCCTCACTGCATACGGTGTGCCCCAAGGTAGCATATTAGGTCCCACTCTATTCCTTATCTATATAAATGAACTCTGTAAACTGCCCATTCAAAACTGTAAAGTCTTTACATACGCTGATGATACTGCCCTACTTATAGATGGAGTAGACTGGGCTCAGTGCTATCGGAGTGCCGAGAAGGCGCTCACACGTGTAATGGAATGGTTGAGTAATAACCTACTTACTCTAAACGTCAGTAAAACGGTTTATATACCATTTGCTATCAGGTCAAGTTTAAGCCCATCACCTTCTCTTACTTTTAAAGCCCATATATGTACACCTTCCACCACTTGTGACTGCCTTGAAATCTCTAAGTCCACTAGTGTTAAATACTTAGGCGTTCATATCGACCAACATCTCAATTGGCACAAACACATAGACACACTTTCTGGTAGAACACGTAAGCTGATTTGCGTCTTTAAAAAATTACGCAAGTCTGCAGATAGGGATACATTGAAGATGGTTTATTTTGCTCTGTGCCAATCGATCTTAGCTTATTGTATTCCAGTCTGGGGTGGTGCTACTGAGAACCATTTCATCCGACTAGAACGAGCACAAAGAGCTGTTCTGAAGGTTCTGCTTTCTAGGCCGCTAAGATATTCCATAGTACAGCTATATGCGGAATCTAAAGTGCTGACTGACTGAGTGCTGAGTGACTAGTTTAGGGTTTTTTTTTATAAAAGAAAAATTATGATTGATTTTTTCGCACACTCATTCATACCTCACTCACAGTCACAATCACACATTCACACACCTTCAAACATCCATACACACTTATCTCCAGACAAACACACTAGAAACATACACAACACATTTATTTAATGTTTTTTTTTTTTAATTTTATTTTCTTTTTCTTGTATTCAGTTGTTTTTTTTTTTTGTTTCTCTTGGACTTGCCCTAATGGATTATTGTGTATTATGTGTGTCCTATTCTTTTTATATCCGCATCATTTTGAAGGGATACTGGCTTCTAAGATACAGGTACATAAACCTAGTTTAGAAGTCAGGGTTTTTCACTCTGGAGCACTAAATCAAGCCAGTACAAGCCATTGATCAAAATAATTTATTCATTTATGGAGAAATAAAGATTTTTATTATTATTATTATAACTACAAGAACTTTTATAGTATGTTACTTGCTGCTACGGAACCCTTCATGGGTGAGTCAGACTCGCACTTGGCCGGTTTTTTTTTTCAACGGCATCATCAATTGCATGTGTGTGCAATAATGAAAGTTACATCAAGTTGATTCTATGCCATAGACATGAAACTTCATATACAGCCTCTATTCCCACTACTGGGACATAGGCCTCCTCTCGGTGATAGGGAGTGGGCCGTAAATCCATAATCCACCACGCGGGCTCAGTGGCTTCTAATGTTTGGTTCTAGTACATGCCGGTTTCCTCACAATGTTTTCCTTCACCATTTTGATAACAGTGGTGATGAAATAATTCACATAAAGTAAAGCGCCTGTCGCGGTTACCACTTGGCCACCGCTGCCACAAGAAACTTGCATCATGTCAGTGGGACTTTATTTTCTCTCAATCTTCTCAGTATGGACAATTTTTCTCGCGACTTAGTATAGCGAGGGTCAAATCTAACGATTTAAATCTTTGCACTTAATCATAACTAAATTATTTTCGTGTAATGTAGGACTTATATCAATAATTCCTACAGAACACGAGAAGAATCCAGTCTTCGTGATGCTTCTAAGAATTTCCTGGTTCAAAACTATTCGAGCCAGGTATCAATTGACGAGAAACGGTAGAATACAGGTAATAATCTACATAGTTAACATGCCAGATTGAATTCAAACTAACTTCGATATTAGTTGCAGCACTAACCTCACTAGTTTCATTATTAAAATCCATTAGAACAATTTAGTCTGAATTTTGTAGGTATGTTGTTACCTATTGTTTAATTAATATTTACCTACGTGGCAATTAATACCACCACAATCATTTAGCTCATGATTGAAAACAAGAACTATTGTGGTAGACAATACAACAAAATTAAGCTGTTGATATAAAAGCAATTGAATCTCTGCAAAATAACGATTGGTGAAAGTTAGTCGTCTTGCTGATCATGGTTTTGTTATTGTTATTAGTAATTAACTGTTTAATTATTTTACCTCGATGGTCCTAGTGTATCATTTATAACTTCAGTTACAGCTTTATGTAAGCGGGCACGCTCTTTATGACTAGAGGCTTTTATTTAGATATTGTTTACGTTTAGTTTTTTTTTTTTCAGCTTGCGTACAGTTCTCGATATTTTTGGTTGGTATATTGGCGTGTGCTAGCTGACATATATTATGGCTATTAATTTATAATTTAAATTATGTTTAGTGTTGCGTTATGTAAATAATTTTGCATACTATTATATAGAATATTTTTTTTCTAACTGAACAGAGAGCTGTGCTGCTGGGGAGTTTGTTACGCCACTTCTTCTTCCCAGCAGGAAGTTCGTTTTGTGGGACTGTCTTATGTAACTTTGACAGTTTAAAAAGTGTTGATTCTCAGCCTAGTTTGAATAAATGACTTTTGAATTTTGAATTTTTTAAACCTACAAGTTTGCGCAAACATATACCTTGAGGTACATGTGCACCGAATTGTAGAGAAAAACTAGAGGAAATGCAAAATTTTTGGCTTCTGTTGCATATTAATTTATTTATGTACACACAGTAAAATAGATACAGATACATAATTATAATTTTGAGTACAAAGGTCGCTTTAGGTACAAAGGTTGTTTGTTAATTATGGCTGTGTATTCTAAGTTGGCAACGTTACTAATACCTAGCTGACAAATAATTCGCTGTTTTGATGAATTCGTAAATGAAATTATGAACCGTCGCTCTATGTTGCACTAAAATATTGATTACGAATTGTATAAAAAAGCATCACCCGAGTGTTTGAATATCCAGTTATGTGCAGTTTCATACAGTACTTTATTTAAACTGACGACACGGTTGCCGCAGTGGATAAGCAATTGACTCATCGCGCACTGCGTGTCGCAGGTTCGATTCCCGCACGGAACAAATATTTGTATGACCTACAAGTAGTTGTTCCGGGTGGCTGTTTGTGTATGTGAGTTTAAATGTTTGTAAACACACCCACGATACAGTAGAAATTCCCAGTGAGGGCCAACGTTTAAAAAAAAAAAGAAATTTGAATGAAATTTCATCAAAAATATCGTTAATACGGCCCCCGCACCCACATTTCACCGCAGGAGTACGCTCCACAGTAGCCTCCACCTCAGATAATACTAAAATCATTGAAAACTGTACTTTAATATAAAAATATTTGACAGCCTCGTTAATCTGGTGCAAAGACTACTATAGTGGTCTAGTGGTCGCAAGCGATACTGCTGAGCATGAGGGTTCGATTCCCAGGTGTTATTGGGAGTTTTCCACCTGGAATTTCTCAGTAGCAGCCCGGAGTCTGGATTTGTGCCCGGTTGATGAGAATAGGCTCGCTCCCCATTACATGGGACTTACACATACAACAGGCAATTTTTTTTTTTTTTTTTCTCACCACAATGTTACAAAATACATATTAGATGGTATCAGAGTCAGACAGCATTTTAATATTGTGGGAGACTGGTGCCTAAACTAGGCTCTAGGCCTGTATTTCAGGACACCAGGTCTCCGCCCTTTTTCAATAATACATTTTCTGTTTCTAAGTACTTGTACAATGACAACCAAAGGATATAAAAACAACATTATAAAAAGATTAGTGGCTCGAGTGGAAATTTTAACTTTAATATTATAAACTAAGAGTAAACTAAACTTTTGTTAATAGGGTTATGTTATACGTATATGGAATGGTGTGTGTGTGTGTGGGAGGGTGAGTGTGTGTGTGAGGGTGTATGAGTGTGTGTGTGTTAGTCACTTTTGGGCTTGTATGACTGATTAGTGATAAATAGCTGATATTACACCATAGAGGTAAGTAGGTTCTCAGTATCATCATAATTTAGTTGTTGTAGTAAGGCAGTAACTTGCTTTTTGCACAAAGTTTTAGTGAGGTTGACTATAGATGACATCCTGTTAATTTTGTTATAGAGAAAACCACCAAGGTGGCAAAAAAACCGCTTTGAAAATTTCGTAGTACATTGGTGTATTTGACGGCGGTCTACGGGGTCGTAACGTCTTTTGAGATGTGAGGTCGTGGGATGGTAGGTAATTAATGAGTGCTCTTTTAGCAAAGTATTCAAGATAAAAAGTTGGCGCACTGTTAAAATTTTAGCCTCCTTATACAGGGTGTCCAAGAACCTGGCGTCCAACTGGATTCCCACGATGCCCCAAGTTCTAACAGTACTCAGAAAAATATTTTAAAAAATCCACCCCATGTACTTACAGAATTATACTGATTTAAAAAAAAAAGGGGAAATGAGCACCCTGTGACATACTTTTGAATGCTGTGACTGCTAATGCTGATAATTTCGATATTTCTTGGAGGTTTTGTAATCTAGGGTATTGCTGTGTCTAAATAGAATGTAAAAATAATGTACTTATTGTACCATTTTAAAATAAAATATTGTTTTAACTAAAGGTGATATGGAAAACTATTGAATTTCGCAACTTTGACCGACTGTAGTGTAAAAAAAATGTACCAAAATAGTATGGCAAGTGACGTCAAATTTTGACGCGTTTATTCCTCTTTTTAAAAAGGTATAATACTTACACATTAATTTGAAAAAAAAAAATTTTGATAATATTTTTACTCAACAACCCAATTTTTACGAAGTGCCTACCTACTAACGGTAACTGTCGGACCCTTTCTTATCTTAGAAACTGTTATGTTACTACTATTATTTACTTCGGTTCCAAGAGTGAGCAAGAAGGAAATACACACAGGTAGATGGGTTCCCAGTAGAATAAAAGCAAAGAATGTTAGTTTAAAGATATTTTATTACAATAAATGTTCAAAATGTTGACCACCCGCGGCAATACAAGCTCTCACTCTCCTTAAAAAGGACCGCTTTATGTTTCGCGAGTAACTTTTTTGACGTATCACCTGCACTGCTTGTGTTATCTTCTCACGAAGGTCAGCGATGTCATTAATGGGCTTCGCATAAACGAGCTCCTTCATAGTTCCCCAGAAAAAAAAATCCAGCGGATTTAAGTCAGGTGAGCGGGCTGGCCACGGGATTTGGTAGTGAAGAGAGTCAACCCACACATAACAAGTTCCGAAATAATGAGCAATTAAGGGGCGAGGTTAAACAAAAAATAATAATTAGTGTATATCTTACAAACCGTAAGTTAGATTGTTATAAGAATAGCATCGGTTTAGCTAAACGTGCTTCTTGTATTTTTGGTATAATAATGGTTTTTGTAATTTAACTAGTTTTTCAGTTATTCACTATTTTGCACTTGGCTCTTTTCACCATTTAGATATTTTGAAAATGATCTACTAATAAACAGGGAGGTGAATAAATGTAAGTGTCATAGATCTATTTATAAAATCAAATAGTTGTTAGCAGCAGGGTTGGTTGGTAGTTGGTAGACATAAAAAAAAGAATAATAGGCTTATTTTAAATATTTTTATATCAGAAATAACAAAATACGCGCTTTGACGTGGATTTCGGACACCAGCCCGATAAACTTATACTAATAAAGTAATAATTATTTGTTAAATCTTCATTAAAAAAAATCAATCATCTTCATCTGTAACATCAACATCGTGACTTGAAGCAGTAAGATTCATGTAATATTCGTGATAAGAGGTAGGAATTGTTCCTTTTTTACAAAGATCTTGTAAGTCTTTTAGTTTTTTGGTATCTATTTTTAAGCTACACAGATAAAGATTAGCTACTTCAGTGGCAAGTATTTCTTCATTATTTCGAGTTGATCTGAGGCGAATACATAGTCGTTCAAATTCGATTTGGCTTAACTGAGTTTTATAATAAATATGCATGGGCTCTTCACGTCTATATTGCAGCCATTTAACAAGAAGCCATTTCATGATCCCATTCTCTCCTTTATTTTTATTTGTAATTATTTTTTGGCTGTAAGACTTAAAATCAAGAAATTGGCTAAAATCCATCTCCTTTACGACGTATGATGGTCGAGTGGTCTTCGCCGTTCTTGCTACAGTATACCATCCGTCTGGGACAAAAATGTTAATCTTTCTACCCCTTGATTCAAGGCAGAGTGAACACTGTCACATTCCATTTCGGAATGTCCAGATTCCATGTACTTTTGATTGATTATCTTCAGATTTGGAAATGATGAGAGTGCTCTAATGAACATAGCAGAAATGATATGGTTTCTGTTTTGTCCTGAAGCAGTATCAGAGTAAAATGTTACTTCTGTCACCTCTGGTGGTAGTTCAGAAAGGAGTTTCCAAATACATGTGGCTATCTCAGATGCTCCTTTTGTACCATTGGTTTCATGCCACATGTAGTTAATTGCGGTGCCTTTAGCAAGATCATAAATGGTAAAGTTATAAGTTTTTAATTTTCTCTTATAATACAATTGACCAATCTCTTACTGTGGTGTAAGTAAGATTTTTTATTTAATGTCAAAGAGTAAACATGAGTATAATTTCTCTTGTCAGGGACATCAACTGCCATTGAACTGGAGTCTTTCGACTTGTACCTTCTTTTTGGTAGCTCTTTACTAACTGAGCTGTTTATAAAAGCCCATTTGGCTCTATCTTCTTTTAAAGTCAAAAAGTCATGAAAAATGTTCTCTCTATCATTCAAAGTAAATGTATCATTGCATTTATAATGACACTTACAGGATACTTCTTTAACTGCTTTTGCTCTCACTTTTTTACCTGACTGAGAAGTATGTTCTTTACCTTCAAGTCTCAGTTTTTTATTTTTATTTCTCTTCCATGTCTGAGGTTCATATTTCCTTTTTCGTGTCAGGGTATTATTTTCTTGGATGTTTATGTTTTCCACTGTTTCACTATTACTATTTTCAACCTCTTGAGGATCTTGGCTACGATTTCTTAAATAGTCTTCTTCTCTTTGTACTATTTCAGGTTCACTATCACTGTAGTGTGAAGTTTCTGATTCTGGTATATAGCATGGATCATGTTCTGAACAATCTGATTGAGCAAAAGGGTCAGAGTCTGATAATCTCATAATGGTAATAATCTCACCAGTAGTAATTATATCCAGATCCATGACAGGGGGGGTTTCAATGTCAGGTTCTTGACACTGACCGAGTTGCAGGTACAAATTTGAGTCATGTGTTTCGTCTTGATCACATACTTGAACATGGTCACTTGACTTCTTTGTATCAGGACATTCATAAGTAGCTGCTTCACTTTCTAAAAACAAAAAAAACAATTAGGTCTATGTAACTACCTTTATAATTATTTAATATTTTGATGGCATGAAGATACTAGCAGGAACATGGTGGTGCAGTGAAAATAATATTCTTCTATTATTTGTGGGTTATAACGTGAATTTAAAGAATGGTATGCTTTGAAAAAAAAATCTAAGTAAGTATATACGAGTATTTAGGTAAAGGTCTACATAACTCACCAATTGTGATTACATCCAGATCCATGTAGACAGGGGTTTCAATGTCAGGTTCTTAGTACTGACCGAGCTGCAGGTACAAATTTGAGTCATGTGTGGCGTCTTGATTACTTATTTGATCACGATCACTCGAGTTCTTGGAATTGTTTACCATGTTCAATATTATCTTTGAGCGATAATTATTATAGTTGGACATTTTGCCGTCTCGTCTTTTGTTTAATCAATGTTCAATAGATTAATACAAACTTTACAAGCAAAATAGACAACGCAAAACACTAAAACCACAAGTTCTTAAAAGTAAAACGGACGCCAGCCGACGCGCGAAAACGAGTCTGTTTGACAGATAATGACAGAAGTCAAGCCATACAAGATGGGGTTTTGAAATGCAGAGTTCGTTCAAAAACGAATGATCTATGCGGCTTGACTTTCTTCACTACTGATTACGACCACTGATGTATTCTATGAAGTTAACTAAGCTATACGGATTACATTCCTTTTTATACTCTAAAGTAATGTATAGTAGTTCTGTTAACATCTTTTCACCTTTTTGATTATTTTTTTACCTAAACTACCAGACAGTTAGCTCTTTTCACCATCGTAAAAATCACGTCGTGGTGATTCTAATGGTATACGTAGTTCATTTTCAACAAAGTTGTGGCTTGGCTCTCTTCACCACCAAAGCGACGATAGAAGCTATGTGGGGTAACGGTAGGGCAGGAATGAGGACACCTTTAAGATAGCTCTCTGAGCTCTCTCCAAATCAATAATTGTGGTTTTCGGAGCACCTCCCCAGACAGTGATACAGTAGGTTATCAGTGACTGAGCAAGGGCAAAGTATACTGATTTCTTTACTTTGACATCAGCTACCTGTCTCAAGGTTTTAAAAATATATATTAGCTTGCGTAACCTGGTCTTAAGTTTATCAATGTGTTCCTGGAATCTAAGGTTACCATCGATTATAACTCCCAGATACTTGACGTGTCTAGTGCCGCGAAGGTGAGTGCAAGTACATAATATAGTGTTATCGTGTGGTTCCAAAGATTTAGGGGTCATTATTGATTCCAATCTTTCGTGGCGTGCTCAGGTCAATGAGGTCAGTCGAAAGGTACATTTCTCCTTTCATTCACTGAAAGGCCTCCAAAGTCTCCTGCCCCTGAAGACTAAAATTTCTTTGGCACAAACACTTATTCAGCCGATCATAGATTATGCCGACTCCTGCTACCTGGATGCTACTGAGGAGCTATTAAACAAGCTTGAGCGCTTGCAAAACTTGTGCATTCGCTTTGTTTTCGGACTTAGAAAATATGACCATGTTTCCCATCTTCGCAAGGAACTCAAGTGGCTCCCAATCCGCCTTCGCAGGAACACTCGGATCTTATGTCTCCTCTTTAACGTCTTACACAACCCGTCTTATCCTTCCTACCTGCGTGAGCGTTTTTCTTATGCTAGGGCTAGCGACGCACCGTGTCGATCACACCTTAGATCCCTCCTTAAATCTCATCCTCATAAAACAAGCTACTATTCCTATTCTTTCTCTGTCCATGCAGTAAGGTTGTGGAACTCACTACCGCCTAGCATTCGTGACTTAAAAACTGTTTCACAATTCAAATATCGAGTAAAAGAGTAGGTATTACCTTTCCTCTCAACCGTGAGTATTTATATACCTATAGTATGTATGTTTATATATTTAAGCTCTATGTATTTATTTAAGTATATGTTAATTTATTACGTTATACGTGTAGGTTTATTTCAATATTTTAGTTTAAGACTTCGCATATTTATAATTTTTTCTCTTCTTGTTCTCACACGCTATTGTCTACATTTCTTTCTCATTTCTCCTGTCGCAGGTCTGCTGGAAGAAATTTCTTAAGAAATAAACAGTACCTTTTTACTCATAATTATGATTATGTCTTATCTGTATCTATTTTTATGTGTGTACATAAATAATAAAATAAAATAAATAAATAAATTGTTCGTTCGTCACTAATGTGTTCACCTATCTTAACGCACTGGGTAATCTCACTCAAGTAGTTCTTAAAAAGTTCTAGTTGAACCCCTCTTATACCTAAATTTTCCATTTTTTGGGAGAGAATAGGCACAGAAACCGTGTCAAATGCTTTTGCAAGGTCTAAGAATATGCCTAGCACCTTTTCCCCTCTGTCCAGGTTGGTGACGTGTCGTAAATGTGGGTGTACTGCAGGAAATACATGCGTGTTTTTATGTTATTTGCGACATTGCCAACACCCAAAATGTATCCTCATAAAACTGCCTATGGGAAAGTGTATATTAAGAAGGATAATGATTCTCCTACTATTGTCATAAATTGTGAGTCACAGGTACATAACCTTTTACAGCTTAAATTACTAGTTTTCATCTTACAAGCGACTTACCGTTGTTTCTTTATTTTGTTACAATATTTCACCTATTTAAACTTTCATCGGCTTTTTAAACTCTTAAAATTAATTAGAATTAGAATTCATATTAGCACTAAGTTAAGTAATAAGTCATGTTTTGTGTTCCAATCGCGCCCTAACACTCATTCTTCATCACTCAAAACTACTTACAACCCGGAAACCAAATTCATAAACTTACAAACCACACATACCTCTACCCACTCACAGACACACACATCCACCCTCACCCACACGCGAAATAATAATACGAATATAATTACGTTATCCTGTATATATAAAATTTATCTAAATGGATAATACTCTACTTACTTTGAATGACATCGACAGGTGTATGATTGTGATATTGCTGACTTTACCAAGCATATATCGCCTAACTCTTCCGGCTTTGCCATTGTTTCGCAGAATATTAGATCTAACTACTCTAATTTTGATGATCTTCAATTAAATTTACTCAATCTTGGAACGGATATTGATCAGGTAATCCTAACCGAATACAGTAGGTTGAACTCAAATAAACCAATACCTCAAATAACTAACTATAACTCGTACCTAACTACAAACCATCTGAATAAGGCTGACGGTGTAGTCGCCTATATTAAAAGCACATACAAAAATAAAACAAGAGAAGTAAAGTTAGCTCATGCGTCTTGCTTAGAGATTCATGTTACGCCTGACATTATAGTTATTGCAATTTATCGATCCCCTTCAACTGCGAACGCACACCAATTTATTCACTCCTTAAACAATCACCTAGCTAGCCTCGCATCAACTAAAACCATAATAATCACTGGCGACATAAAAATATTAATCTAACATACAATGAAAATGAGCAGTCACACGAAAGTACAAACAGACTTAACTATCTCAATATGTTAGCAATGCATGGTCTTCTCCCTGGTCACTCGCTTCCCACGAGAGACAAAACCTGTCTTGATCACTTTATAATAAAACTAAAACCTGGCAACCAAATTGCAACCATTGCAGTTATTCACTCGACCATTACTGACCATTTCATGACTTTCTTAAAAATCTCAAACCATACTAACATAATAAGATGCTCAAAACCAAAAACCGTTTTTAATTCGGAGAAGGCGGGTTGAGCTACTCAAAGACAGTAACCTATTGGATCTATTAAAACTAGATAACGCTAACACCCTTGCAAATAACTTAATCGATATACCACAAAATTGTGTCACACTCACTACAATTACTATGAAAATACCTTAGAAAAATAGAATCCTAAAACCATGGATAACAATTGGCTTGTTACGCTGTATTTTAAAAAGAAATCGAATGCAAAAGAGACTTAGGCTTGACCCATACAACGAAGTGTTAAAAATCCAAAAAATCAAGATGGTGTAGCCAAGTGTCTAGCTGTTTTTCTTGACCCTCAAAAAGGCCTTTGGCACAGTTTCTGTCCCCTTACTTTTACAGAAGCTTGAACGCATCGGCGTAAGGGGACCCGCTCTAGATCTTTTTAAATCCTACCTCAACAATCGCAAACAAACGGTTAAAATTGCAATGTACACCAGTTCCGAGGCAGCTGTCAGTTTCGGAGTCCCCCAGGGCAGTGTTCTTGGGCCGACCTTATTCCTCATCTACGTTAATAATCTCTGCAACATGAAGATTGATGGCGGGCTCATTTTCTCATACGCCGACGATACTGCCATTGTCTTCACTGCTAAGACTTGGGATAATGTTCGTAGGTTGGCCGAGCGTAGCCTTGCGAAGACAGTAGTCTGGCTAAACCATAGTCTCCTCACACTTAATGCCTCCAAATCCAACTACATCTGCTTTACTAAGTATAATAACTTGCAACCGTCTCAAGATTTCCAAATAAAAATCCATAAATGTCCCAAGGCCCACACCCCCGGCTGCTCTTGCTTAAAGATTGACAGGTTACAGCATACCAAATATCTAGGGGTTATGATTGACCAGCGATTGTCCTGGCCCATGCACACCGAACTTATTATGAAATGAGTTAGGAAGCTGATATGGACTTTTAAAACACTGCGTCATGCGGCTTCAAAGCAACTTCTGAAGCAAGTATACATTTCACTGGCCCAATCTACCCTCATGTATTGTCTGTCTTGTTGGGGAGAGACTACAAAACTAAAAAAATTGGAACTTGAGAGGGCGCAGAGAACCTTACTTAAGGTCATGTTCTTTAAGCCCTATAGGTACCCCACCCACAGCCTATACCTATTATCTAACCTTCTGTCTGTAAGAAAGCTTTATTTGCTTCAAAAACACTAAGAAAACACACATTCCTGCCGTATGATCACTCTATTCCAAAAAGTAGAAGGAGCTACTTAGTCGCTCCAACGGTCAAGGTTAGATCTGCTTTCGCTAAAAGGCAATACTTTAAGCAATCATCATATCTATACACCTTGCTGAATAAAGAACTACGAATATATTCCATGGAGTAAAAAAGTTGTAACCGATTGGCTTAAAACTAAAACCTACGACGATGATGAGTCTATTATATCTACTTCTCAATAACCAAATTAGTTACATTCGGGTTGTTATACGCAAGGTTAGTGAATGAAGACTTATTAGCTTCTTTCGATCCCAAGACAATGTCGCAAGGCTAACCGACACACGACAACCTACATTTGGACCTACTCTTCGTCTAGGCGTGAAAGCGTGACTAATAAACGAGCATTATCTCACACACCACACAATCTCACTTTCACACTCACACTCACTCACACACTCACTCATGAAACCCATACCACACGTACACGCGTGATCTTGCCTTCTTCTACTTAACGCTCATTTATTTTCGGAGCTGTTTGTACAATTTTTAAGTTACCCTTACATTTTTTATTTTATTTTATGTTATTTAATCTTTCATGTTTAAATTTACATTGTCTACATTTCAATTGCATAAAAATGACAAGTGGAAATGCGGAGTCTCCTAATACAAGCAATTCCTTGCTTAAAAGGTGATCTCCAAAAAAATATGTATCTAAATGCCTATTGTAATTGAAAAAAAAGGTTTTTTTTTTTACTTTTGGCCACCATTGCCTAGAATGATCCCTACGTGTCACCGCATTAGATGACAAGAAACAGCGATCACTAATCAGTTATCAAAGTAACTAAGGCAAATTCCTCTACGATTGATAATAAAATTGGAGGAGCTAGGCTAATATACCTAGCGATTTCTACGGAAACTGTTGTTGCTAATTAACCATACAACCAAACAATTACAGTCGAACAAAGAGATTGGTATGAAAGCAACAAAAAACTTCTACACACTTGCAATATTCGTTTTAATTGCGTACGTAATCAGTTTTTAAGCTTAAGACACTCTTATAAGAGTGATGTAGAAGATTTGTAATACTCCTCAGCACACTCACAACATTGTAAAAAGTAGTTGCAAGTTAGCTGCGTGTATACCAAACTCCAGAGCAGCGGTGATCCAGTGGTGATGACCCCGAGTCACAAGTTTTAGGTCATAAGTTCGACCGCAAACAGGCACTTTACTTTGAATAATTTATTTCATCACCACTGCTCTAAAACGGCGAAGGAAACCATCCCACAATCCGAAGACATTTGACATGCGCAACTAGCCTTGGGCCCCCGTGGTGACCCACTAACTCTCAGAGAATAGGCCTGTGTCCCAACAGTGGAAACGTTATTGGTTGATTATGCTATACCAATGTCCTTGTTCGTTTGTACGTACCTGTATATGTTTTCAACATAAACTCGACAAGTTATTGATATAATATAGACATAAACATCACGCCTTGTTTCCCGGTGTACTACCCGAAGGGTTGGACAGAGGTGTACCTATGTACACCTCTATCCAACCCTTCGGGTAGTACACCCACATTTCACCAGTTATATTTAAGTCCCATGTAATAGGGGGCGAGCCTATTGCCATCAACCGGGTACAAATCCAGACTCCGGGCTGCTACTGAGAAATTCCAGAAAGAAAAACCCAATGACACTGCCCGACCTGGGAATCGAACCCAGGACCTCATATTCAGCAGTAGCGCTTGCGACCACTAGACCAACGAGGCAGTAGAATATAGACATCCACCCAAAACGATGCCAATAGCTATTGATATAAATCAGTAAGCCCACGTTTGCACGGACGTAATAGAATCGCGGAGATTTTTTTTCGTGCACTGGATTTTCAACGCTCTGCTTAGCGCTGAGAGTTAAAAATCCATGAGTGTGTTTTTTCAACGCGCTCTGGGACTTCAGCGTCCCAATGCGTTGGATTCTCAACGCTTGGCTCAACACCGAGAGTTGAAAATCAAGTGCGCGATAAAATTCCGCCGCGATATTTTTACGCCAGTGCCTACGTGACCTAAGAACGGCAACAGAGTCTGTTTATCTATTGGACCATAACAGTATGCTACAAGCCAAGCGGTTGCCAAACCGAGCGATTCTGATAATATCTACGATAAACAGTGTTGTGGGATCAATGATTCAGGATAGGTTGAATGCTTGCAGCATTACAGAAAGCTCTCTAAACCTATCGGTGACACAGCTGTGACGTTACATCACGCATTTAAATGTTGTTCGAAGAGGTACCTACTCAAAGGTATAGATCACCCAAAAACAGAATGGAAAAGGAGTTACTACTTTTCATCCTGTATTATTAAAATAATATGATGAAATATAAAATACTCACATATGAAGTGGCGGGCAACAACTATTAGTTATAATTCCCATGTAATCGAGAGCAAACCTGAGATTTTTCTATAGAAAACCCAAAAACACAAAGCCCTCACTGAAAATCGAACCCACGCAAAACTGTTACGAGCCTCTGTAGTCTTGACTCTAACTTTTCATCGCATAATTTTCAGCAAAGAAAGTCTGATAACTAATGCCAAAGTAATACGCAGTAGCGTACTCGTTAAGCTTAACAAAATTAAACTTAACACACGTAATTCCCCTAGGTAATTGCATTTTCTTGAAACATAATATTTCTATTCGCCCTTTTCATTTTCCTTTTACTCAGAGTAACTTTGTAGTCAAACGCGTTGCAAAAAGTTTTGCCCCTAAAGGAACATTAAATATTATAAGTTCATCAAGACGAAGGTTTTCAAAGAACGATTATTAAAGCTAGCAAAATCAAAATACGATCACCAATTCACTTCCCAAATGCAAATGAAAAGGCCTAGAAATACAAAACATAAGGGAAAGAAAATATATTTTTTCGCCCCAAAAACAAACCCTTTAATAACACTTTTATTATAATGAATTTAAGTAAGGTGGGTCGACACGATGGGTGGGATGGGAAAACAAGATGGATCCTTAATTTTTTTTGTAAACAAGACTCATTTGAATTATAATGTATTATAACTTCAGCCTTTCAAAAGTTTTAATAAAACAGTCAAGAAATTAAACAACAAATCCAAGTAGGTATGTCTGCGCTTTTGATTAATTCAGCAGCTGTTCACGTCGTACAGGCAGAATGAAAAGAAGATAAAAACTATGCAAAGTATTAAAAGTAAAAATTAATGATAGCCTTCCAATTTTTTTTAAGCTTTCTTGCTTCACTGCCGGACATGTCCCCCTCCTATTTTTCCAGTTTTCTTTATTTTTCCGTCTCCGACCAATCTGGCAAAAACGAGTACAAATCATGCCAGCGTTTCTGAGGGCTTTCACGCTGACGATATCCGTCTTCCGACACAATGGTTAGTTATTTATTATTATAAAAATAAATTCAACATGTGATTATCCTATTGCAGGGGACAGACCTCTTCATACAAAGAAGTACAATAACCGAATGTTGGTTAAGAGTGCTCCGCTCAAATGTCGATTTACCTTTAGAAATCGATAACAATAAAAAGTATTATGTCTCGTTAGTTAAACTCTTAACCGCAGAATATCTCACAAATATTTTTTTTAAATTTGTTTGCTACTGTATAACCAACACCAAATAATGGTTCTCGTAACTTGCAATTATTTAAATAAGAGTCGCTTTCGTAAATTTTGTGATCGGAAATATCTTTCTGTTGACCGTATAATAACTTCATCTTAATATTATCCTTAAAAAACTTCATCCATTTCTCATTCATTCAAAATATGTTTACATCGCTCGATGCTGGCTTACTGCGTTTTAGAACTCCAATGTTTTATGTATACACCTGAATGTACGGTTCAAAATAAACAATAATATTGTAATCAAACTATGTCGGTACTTTTAAAGATTACCATTTCTAAGTGTATCAATGAAACGCTTAATGTATAATAAATAATGACTAATAATTGAATACCTAATTTATTTATTGTTATACAATAGGTAGTCAGAACATAAAAAAGTTGTAAAAATAAATAAAATGTTGCAATACGAGCAATATTTTAATGGCACAAATATTCGTATGAAACAAAAAAACTCACAAACAAAAGATACTTACAAAAAAGTTCGAAAAACCACAAGAAAGTTCCGTTCCAAAAATCCAATTCAATGTTCACTGAAATTTATCACATTTTCATAAAAAAAATCACCTTAGACTCACCACAAAATAGTCACAAGTCACAGTTTACATGAGTTAAGTTTTATTTGCGAGTCTCGATTCGTTTTGAAAGCGACGGACGCTCGAGCAGGACAGGTCTGCACACGACGAACGGCCGCGGTAGACTGAGGCTCAACTCTAAAGTGTCCTGTGTCGGGAAACTGTTGCTTCGTGAAACGTAAAGTGCGTTTTACTTTTTTATATAACTGAATGCGAAATACAAGTCTGTTCAAAATGTGAATTTTGTATAGGTCAGATTTTAAGACAGTAAATTGATAAATTGCGTGTCTTAAAAATAGTTTGGAAATGATTGATTATTGTTTATCCATATTCCTACGTTAAAATAACTTCTAAAGAACTTTGATTGATAGGCTTGAATAGATTACATAATATAGAAGGCTAGGCCTACGTCTAGCCCGTAGACCCTAGCTTAGATCTACGGGCTACGCGTTCGTAGCATATTGCGAGCTACGCCGTAGCTTGGCGTAGACGCGTAGACACAGATTTTACCGTGTAGGTCTGCACTCTCAACGTCATAACTAGTGACACGGACCTATTCTGTTGTTTTCTGAGTAGAATGCATTGTTTGTAATAAGTTAAACATTTTGATTACTGTCAAAATAATAAGTTAAGATAAGAGTTAAATAAGTACACTATTGCAATAGGTTACCCTGTAATGATAGATGGTGTGGTGTGTGGACCCCTTATTTATGTTAATGTTATTTATAATTATAAATGTGATTTGACTGTCTGGAATGAAAGCGGTAATAAAAGCTAAAAAAATAGCTTTATTATTTATTTCCTCGTGGTGAAAGTTGTTTATTTTCCTGAAATTATATATATATATATATATGTATAGGTATTTAATAAAATATATTACATTAATTTTACATTCTGTGATTACTTCCTCACACGCTGACTTATTAATTGCTAAAGTTTAGGAAAATCATCTACTTTTACAATGTTTGTAAATATGTGAGCACCATGTATCTATCACAAAATTAATTTATCTGTTTTTGCTTCATTTTTAATTCTTTTTACCTATTGTGGTATAGTACATGCGCCACGCGTCATGTTCGTGAATTATCTGCCAGGGCTTATTTTTAATAGTTTTTGTTTTTTTTTTTACATTGTTCTCACATATAGAAGCAACAAGAGTAATGTACCCAGGATTTTGTAATTTCTATATTTAAAAGAGTGTCGTGGGAGTTTCTTGCCCGTTCTTGTCCACAGAGATCTACGTTTTGAAATAGGCAACTAGCTTCAACTTTCTGACTACCGGACTGACTCTTTGACAATTCAAAAGTGCCTGTAAATGGTTTAATTGAAATAAATGCTTTGTGTTTGAAAGTGTACCTATACAAAATATTGTAAAACATTTTTTTTAAAAGTAACGTTGGAGTTTCTTGCCCATTCTTCTCCATGCGAAAACTACCTTTTGGAAGGGGCGACTAAATACAATTAAATTTTTTGTAAATTTTGGCGTTTAATAAATGATTTGACTTTGACTTTAACATTGTGATTTAGATTCAAGAAGTCTGATGAATGATTTTCATTTAATTTTGATTTGTTATAAAAGTATACTATATTCAGTATTTAATAATTCGGCTCCCTTTTCTATTTTTATATCAAAACATAATTAATTTGTTTTGGCTGACAATTTTTTTTCAAAACCAACGGTTTCATTGAAATACGAATGGCTGGAAATAAAATGTGTATTTTTTTTTGTAACACTGGAGAAACCAGTAGGGTGTAAAAACGCTGAGGTTACTTTCAGACACGGGTCTTTTCACTTTAAAATGTGCGTATATCATAAATATAATGTATTCTGTATTCTGTGAAAGTTTCGAGTATTTTTTTGTCAATAATGCCTTTGTGACGGTACTCTAAACTTCTTTTACATAACTTAACATAACATCACGCTTGTACTTCTCGAAGGGTTAGCAAGACGTATGTAAGCAGATACTCTCACATGTCACCCTTAAAGCCTATGTGGAGGCGGGCCTATTGCCATCAATTGGGCAGAAATCCAAACTCTAGTTTTGAATAACGTGCATATTCCCTATTGTTAGTGTCTCCCGTGATCAGTCTGTAAAGCATTCGTACGACGTTGCCATTCCGAAGGCGATCATAGTACAGACACTATTTACCTAACGATCTGGGCCTCAAGTCTGCTATTACAATAGTGTCAGAATGGTCTATCATTAATTTCATAATTGTTGATTTTGACAAGTTTGGTAATCTACTAATTTAATGGCGTCATTATGACTTTCCAATGGTCAGCCACTGACACTCCATTGAAAGAAATGGCATCTATTGGTAATCTCGTACATAATGACAAATGAATGACTGCGTTATGCGGTAATCTGCTAAAATTTTGACAGTTCCTTTGATCAGTGACATACCATGAGAACGTCATTGTGCAGTCATTCCTTTTAATTCGTTACGAGTATCGTGTTTGTGGAATACAATGATCAACCAATGATCGACCATTATGAATTCAGCAGATGACGAACTTTTAGCAAAATGACATTGGGATCGTGTTGGAATGACGAATTTATAAAAATAGCCGACTTGGGCCGCTGCAGTGTAGACAGATTAAGTACCTACATAAAAGCTGTATTGCAATAGTTTTTGTTAAAACAATGTTTTTTCGAAACTGATCACATTGCAGACAGTTTTTAAATGTGTGTGGTATAATAGTGTTTATAATACTTTATTCATACGGACGCGGCTGCGTTGCAGAACAGCTACTGTCTGTGTTGCATCCGTCTTTGTATTTACGACGTTGGTCTCAATATGTCACTGATCCACGAACCGACCGCGGCAAGCATAGCTTAACCCTTGATTGACCCGTGTGGCTGTCATTATTTAGTCAACCGAAAATGATGATAGGTAGCTAACTCTTTTAAATGACTTGACATGGGAATCCAATCCAGTAATTCTCGCCTGGAAGCTGTGTCGCCTGCTACCAAGCTATACGAATATGATCAAACCTCTAATTATATTTACCAATTGAAGTTTTCAAAGTAATTTCTTAAGATTACAACTTGATTGGCCTAGACGATTAAATAAAACTAAAGTTCTATGTATTTTCCTAAATATTTAATCCGAAAATTAAAACTTTCTCTGAATCTTTTGTACATAAAAATTAAAAGGGTTCTAGGGCTTAGTAAAATTCAAAGTAATCATAAAACTTTCTTTAATAGTAATAGACCGTCTTATAAAAGAGTTTCCCAACCCTATCCTCTTTCAGTTTTTTAGAAGTTTTTTCATCTATCAGTGATAATTTTCTAAATTGCCACTAAAGGGTGATTTACATTACAGTATTGCAAGGTTTTTTTGGCGTTTGAGTAATGTTGACAGTGGGGGGCGCTGTTACATTTGTGCAATTATTTTGTGAAATCTTAGACCAAATAAATATAGCTCTGGAAACAATACAGTGAAGCATGCCAAAACTACACCTCCGCTCTGTGCATACACACTCGTACGCACACATTTACAACCAAATACAATCAAACTACACTCACTAAGTGTACACATGTTTACGAATTCGGCCTCACGTCACTGTTGACAGCACTATGTCTTGGTTTTTTATTTGGTCTGGGTGTGAAAAGTGTTCGAAAAACAAGATGGCGGCGTTAGTTCAGATGGGTAGTTCCACTGCGCTGCAAAACCCATTGTTCTCATAATTTTAATGTTCATACATTGATTCCACTGCGCTCCAAGAATAAATTATTTCAATATTTTTGTTCCACCGCGCTCCAAGAAATTTAGATTAATTAGCAAAAAAATAAATTTTGCTTGAAACATTAACATAACATAACATAACATCACGCCTTGTTTCCCCGAAGGGTTGGGCAGAGGTGTCCCTGTAGTAGGTACACCCACATTTCGCCAGTTATGTTTAAGTCCCATGTAATAGGGGGCGAGCCTATTGCCATCAACCGGGCACAAATCCAGACTCCGGGCTGACATTACATTAAATATCATAAAAAAAGAAAAAAATGCATATCAATTATGTTTATTCAGTACAAACAACTTATGGTTTGCCTTTTAAGCTGACTACTAATTTTATTTTGGAGTGCTGTGGAACCGTTTTAGTACTTATAGTTTTGAAATAATAGATATAGGTAATAAAAACACTTGGAGCGCAGTGGAATCGATGTATTTGAACATTAAAATTATGAGAATAATGGGTTTTGGAGCGCAGTGGAAATACCCATCGGAACTAACGCCGCATCTTTAAGTGGTATAGTCTAGCGAGTCCTCTCTTTTGACGTCTATCCCTATGTCAAAATCCCAATGAAAAACGATCACTTTTGGAATGACGTTTGACGTGACATAACTTACTTGAACTCATGGAACTAGTATGTACTACATACTAGTTCCATGCTTGAACTGGACTCCGTCGGTCTAGATTTGTCCGGATGTTCAGCATTTTGGCTCCTACTCTAGATTTTGCCTGGCCTTGTCCTTGACCTTGTGATTTAAAAAAAAAGCAAAATGAGTACCGAAAAACAAAAAGGACTTTCCGGACTTTTTCGCAAATGGCTTTTTGTCAGGACTTTAAAATAAAACCGGCCTTGAGCGAGTCGGACTCGCGCACCGAGGGTTCCGTATAAACCAGTAAGTTTAAAATTATTAAAAATATTTTCATTGTATGATGTACTATTTATTATATACTACGCTCCACTCGCTCGCGCGCTATGGGTGACCATCTTTACGTACCGAGACTCCTCCGTGCCTCGGAAAGCACGTTAAGCCGTTGGTCCCAGCTACCGGCTGTCATTCGTGGGTCTTTGACAGTCGTTACGGGTCGTCAGAAGCCCGAAAGTCTGACAACCAGTCTTACCAAGGGGTATCGTATCACCCAATTACTAGGTTGTGGAGGTCAGATAGGCAGCCGTTCCATATAAAATACTGGTATTCAGCTGCATCCGGTTAGACTGGAAGCTGACCCCAACGTAGTTGGGAAAAGGCTAGGCAGATGATGATGATTTTTATTATATGATGTAACTAAAAATTTACGCTTTTCACATTTTTTCCTTTATCTGTGCTATAAGACTTTGCTCCGTACCAAACTCTGAGTTCACGGGAAGTACCCTGTAGGTTTTGATTCCCTTGCGAGTGTCGAAACTTTGCGGAAATTTGTGGCATAAACGGCTGTATCTTTTGATTAAGTTGGCTTAGAAGTTTGTTTTATTTTTTCTCAGCTCTAAGGGACAGACTCTAGGGGACGAATTCAAATGTGTATCAGCCATACATCGGCAACACAACACAACTGCGCTGTTGCAGGCAGTTTTATATCTAATAATTTTGATAGCAAGCACTGCCACGCCACTATCATTTATTTTGTTCATTTTCAGAAGCACCGCGTTTTTGTTTAAATATCACTTATTTTTTTCAATGATTTCTGAATTGGTTCGATACTGAAAGTTGTAAATTCAAGAATACTTTCAGTCCCCTGAAAGATTTCCAAGGATTTCAAGGAATTAGAACTAGGAATTAGAACTATTTATAATTACTACATTATAATTAAGTATATATATTTTAGTGACTTTTATTTTAGAAGTATATTGTGTATTCTCATATTGTATGATTGTTTTCTATTTAAATTAAAGTTTTTTTTTTGCATTTTTTTTTCTCCTCTACTCCTACACACGTTTTCTACCTCTCTTTAACCACTTATCTATCGCAGGTATACTGGAAGAGATTTCTTTAGAAATAAGCATCACCTTTGTTCGTATATACCTATATGTTCCTTTCTTCTTGTCTGTTTATATGTGTGTACATAAACTGTTAAATAAATTAAATAAATAGAACTGTAGAAAATCGAGCATTGGACTGTCCCTAGTCGATGTCCAATCTCATTTAAGATTAATAAATTTCCTATCGAGCTTGATTAAGACGGTAAAGCCTTTCTGAGCACTGGATTTCTTTCTATAGAAGACAATTACTAAGAGACTATATTTTTTCCCCTCAAATATAACATTACGCTTGTATTCCCCAAAGAGTTAGGCAGAGGTGTACCTATTAGTACACCCACATCTCGCCAGTTATGTTTAAGTCCCGTGTAAAGGGGGCGACCCTATCGCTATCAACCGGGCACAAATCTTAAGTCCGGGCTGCTACTGAGAAATTCCAGTTGGAAAACCCAATAACACTTTTCCCGAAATGGGAATTAAACCCAAGGCCTCATGCTCAGCAGTAGCACTTGTGACTACTAGACCAACGAGGCATTATCTCTTTTTTAAATAATTCACTTGGAAAAAAGAGCAAAAGGGCTGTCAGAAACATCTGCTGTAGTCAAATCATTTTGATTTAAAGGAAATGGGAAAATGTTAAGTGAAGTGAAAAATTTAAGAGGAAAATTAAACACATTAAAGCAATTTATTTTGCTTTAATGTGTTTCATTTTCTTCTTAAATGTTTCGCTTAATCCTGTCTTTATTAAATAATTGTATTTTTTTTTTCTTTTTATTAATATTTGCTCTCGTTTTTTAAGTTAATTTTGGTTTTGATTTAATAAGAGTATTTTATTTGCTTAAATTTTTCTTATTTTATTTTTAAATTTAATTTTAAGTAAGATAATTTCATCACCTTTTGCTGCTTAAGCTTGCTTAACTGTAACCTAAATGGAAGTCTTCTTCCATTTAGGTTACAGTTGAATCACCTAATTTCTCCGGCCTATTTTGCGCACGAATAGGAAAATCGATCATTCAATCCACCGCAGCTCCTCAAGGAAGGCCATCAACGCCTTATTGTTACTTACGATCTCACGGAAGGTACCTGGATTTCCAAAGAAGTACTACCTAATGTATGCTCAATATTTAATTCATTTGCGTATGGATTAAAATAGAGTATGAGCAAAAGCATGCAAATTTTATAATTATTATATGTACGTATCACAATATTCCCGATACAAAACACTGAAAAAACTTGAAACCAGCTTTGTTACGCTTCACGACACACCATACCACAAAAATGTGAATCTGGCTCTAAAGCATTCTATTTTATAGGTACTTGACTTTCCTTCCGTTTAATCAACAGTAAGTATATGAAAAATTCATTTTCCTTCGTTTCTATGAAATTTTGGAAAGGTTCAAACATTTTTCTTGTCTTTGAGTTTACCAGTACCCCTTATAGACAAAGAAAACAAAAGCGGTCAAGTGCAAGTCGGACTCGTACACGAAGAGTTTCGTTCCACCGTATAATCTTTATTTAATCTTTTTTTTTATACTTAAGGAAAGAACACGTTTCTTGTATGGATGGTTAAATTTACACGGGGGTCCCCTTTTTTTTTTAATTATATGTTATGTTTATTATTTGCTGTCATATATTAGCGGCCATAGTAGTACACAATCAGTGAAATTTTCAAGTGACATTTTCTATTACGGTCCAAAAGATATAGCCCTTTGACAGACGGATTAACAGCGGAGCCTTAGTGGTAGGGTAGGTACGGAATAAGAAACACGATTCAATGACACTGATATTGTCAATTAAATGTCCCCAATGTCCTCGAAGCCATTTTTTATGTTTCTAAGTCACAAAATTATTCGTTTGTTACTACGTCTATTCTATTTTTCTTTATGGCAATGGTGCCGATGTCGACAATTCTGCCAATGTCAGATGTGTTATGAGAAAACGTGCGAAGGAGGGTTACTAGAAAAAAAAAAAAGAAAAATGGTTTTAAAAATCTACATAAAAAAGGGTACTAGTTGTATTTAGTGTGAAACTTGTTAGCGGGTATACGTAGAACCGTAGACTTGTTACTACGTCAATCAATCGCAATCGAAATTACGTCAACTCCAGAACTTTTCTTTATGAATGAAAAAAAATACTTCTCGTTTTCATAGAATGCTAACAATGTAGGTAAGTTTTGTATTCAACTTTAACTTTTGCTATTAACCTCTACGGCTAGGTTAGGTGTCGAACTCTTCACCTTCTCCAAAAAGTCCAAGAAAAACGTAAAAATAGCATCAGTATTGGCGATTCAGTGAAGGTTCTTATAATCAAAACACAGAATTGTACAAAAATATTATTTATTTATTACAACTTTAACAAGCGAGCGCCATCACTCGGTTGGCTCAGGAAGAAAACAGGCGTTCCCTTGTATTGTGATAGTATATTTTTCTTTAAATTTTCTACCTCGCTTTTCTTAACCTGAAACAAATGTATACTTTATAGGTAACATATTAATACATTTATAGCGAATTCTACCTAACTTTTATGTCTACCATACCTTCGTATAACCTGCGAATGAAAGATTTTTTGACAGTTTTCCTATTCAACAACAGTCAAATAGTGATAGTGATATACAATTCGATAAACCAATATCTTAGGAAATTTAACATTTTATGCAAAGAATAAAATGGTTTCCGAAAAAATAAAACAATTAACATCACTATTTTTGATTTTATAGATAGTGTTATGTCTGCAGTGGACAAAAAGACTCCAATCTGCGCTATCTATACGGACATGACTAAAGCCTTTGATTATGTGGATCACAAAATTCTTTTAGATAAATTACATAGCTAGAGAGGGAACATTTTAAAACTATTAGAGTCATATCTAAGTAACAGTCTGCAATGTACTGAAATCACAAGAGTGTGCGCAAAAACCAAAATGGAACGAACGTACGTCTCGAATTTCAGGAGTGTAAAATATGGAGTGCCTCAAGGTAGCGTGCTTGGGCCACCTTTATTTCTCATTTACATAAATGGTATGCCAAAAGTGATTTTGTTTTTGCACACAACAACAAATGATTTTGTTTGCAGACAACAGCACTGCCCTAGTAAAATGAAAAGACTTAAATACTTATCAATTTGACATTAATAATACTCTTACTGACATAATTAATTGGCTTAATTTAATAATCAACCTCAAGAAAACCAAAGTAATGCAATTCCGTCAAAGAATTGAAGCTCTAAAAAATTGTGTTAATTACAATGGCATCGAAATAGAAGAATTTAAAATGAGTGTGTTTTTAGCTATACATATTGACAATAACCTTAATTGGAAAGCTCATAATTATAGAGATGAAATGAAATGAAATTGTTTATTCTGTAAATAGGATATTGGAATCACTTTTACACGTCGTATTAAAAAAAATAAAAAATAGCTAGATGAGTTCGTCGTTTCCTATCTGACTACTTTGAGAAGAAAGGCTGAAACAAACTCAGAGGTCTGCACAGTCTCTTTTAAACTCCAGACATAATCTTGGTCAGGCCTTAAGAGGACCATGTAGATTAGTCTGAAATGGTCTTTTGAGAAAAGAACCACACAGATTTGAGTGGACCTGTCCTGTCAGTGCAAGCATTTGTCAGTAATCGTGGAGCTCAACTCAGAACTTAAGGAACTCAACTCGACGAACAATACCAAAGAAAGGACATTTGGGTAGGCCGCATAAACTACTCAAACTGCCAGACCATCATTAAAACTAACCGAGAAAGAAAAAAAATATGAGAAAAAAAAGCCCACATAGTCCTCATATTCACAATAATTAAAACAATATGATACTTTAGAACAACTATGTAAAAAAAAACTGCATATGCACTTTTTCAGTTGGCTAGAAAAGTAAATATAGACGTGTTACTTGTTGCCTATCATGGTCTATTAACCTCAGTCCTACGATACGAAATAATTCTTGGGGTAATTCCCCATTCCCCCGGGATTAATTACTATTCAAAACACAAAAAAGGTGTATTAGAGCCATGTTTGGTCTGAAAACAGATGACAGTTGTGCACTGTAAATCATTAAAAATACGCTACTGGCGATATACTTATTAAAAATTAGTATCTTTGTCAAAACAAATCCCAACCTTTTTGAACAAAATGACAATGGTATGAAATGTTCAAATTCGTAAGCAGTACAAAAATGCCTTGAGTAATTATAAATTTAAAACTGCATTACTAACAAAAAGTGTCCTTGGTATAGCTCCACGCATATAGAGTAAAAATCCAGATGATTTAAATTTTACACAATTTAAGAAAAAAATGAAATTGTTCTTAATTGATAAATGATATTTAAGGTACTATTGACGAATACTTAAATGACGAATTAATTTAGATTTACAAATATCAAAGGTTTTGAGATAAATTGAGACAAATATTAATATTGACATTAAATAATTTTGACATTTTAATTACATATTTTGACATAGATTTTTGACATTTTAATAATTCCTCATTTAGGTCTGACAATAAGTGTTATGTAATTGTTCCATTTATTATTATTGTATTATATAATTGCATAGCACAGGTGTGAGTACTATGTACTAAAGAGATCATTTTTTTCATTTTCAAACATCAATTCGACGAACATCTTTTACTCGTGGAATAATCCACGAGTAAAAGATATCTGACGTTCGTAATTAAATTTGCTCTAAGTACGTGGCCACAAACGTATAGTTCCGTAAAGAATGCGACTCCCACGGCCTACTGTTACTAGTACCGATCATTGATCAAGTTGTCACTCAACTAATCACTTTTCTAATTTAGGACTTCACTTCTCGTCCCACAAATAATAGAGAAAACGTGGGAAAAAACCATTCGATTGTGCTCTATTAGTGGGTATTGACCAAAGCTATTAATCACCCCTCACAGTATGTCGTACTATTTACACCTTACATAAGATCCTAAGTGTATGTCAAAGGTCTTAATTTTCATGTTATGTAAAGTAAATACGAGTAGCTATGAGCGATAATGGCTAAGCCATTTTCCCTGTTTCTGTACTATGTGGCCGCCGTGGAGATTTGTTCCGGTAGGTGTGAAAGGCCTAACTTGAATGTATTACTTAGTTTAAATAAATACATTGAGCTGCAGATAAAATCATAATCAAAAAACATTTATTCAAATTGATTAAGAATCTGCGCTTTTTGAACATTTATATTACTCGTACGTATGACAGTCCCCCAAAACGCCCGCCCTTAGCACCTTCCTAGTGTTCCTGGAGCTGCTTGCGCGGCTACCTACTGGGCTCAACTAATCTATTATAACAATATATTTGAATTTGATTTACCATCGACTCTAAAAGAAGATGAAGCTGTTTAGAAGAACTGATGCAATTCTCAATTCACCCCAGCATCTGTATATTAAGGAAGATAGATTGAGTCCTGATTCCACCTTAACCCTTTAATTAAATCCTCCAAGGGTGCTTTTAGTGATAAGACCGCCCATTTTTTCACTCTATTTAAAATGTCTACATTTTGTATCTGTCATATATTGTACTGTGTAAATAATAAAGAGTATTTTATTTTATTCTATACCTAATTTAAAATAATATTTTAACCTTACCAGAGTAACAACACATCCTCCAAAGCCACCGCCAGTCATTCTCGCTCCATACACTCCTGGTGCTCCACTGATTATGTTCACTATCTGGTCCAGTTCAGGGCAGGAGACTTCCATCAGCTTGCTTAGAGAATCATGAGACTGGTAGAATAGTTCACCGACCTGATTGTGGAAAGGGAGACAATTAATTATAGTAAAAAATATAAACATTTTGTTTGAGTTTCAATAAACTATGGGGTAATCCTTTGGGCTTCCCAAGTACAGCTGTGGTATAAACTCGTTCATAAAAAAAAAATGCTTAACAATATTCTTAGCTAAAGAATTGGTGATCGCAGTACGTTATTATCAGTAAACGAAAATACGCTGATACCGATCTTCTTGAAACAATATTTTAGACACTTAAACGACACATCATTCAGCCGAAAAACGGCCACTACCAATCATAGGCATCCCGCAAGCATCATCAAAACGACCGATCCTGTGGGTCCTCAATCCACCTCACAGAGGGCCCTATACCCACGCTTACGCCTTTCAACGAACTTCTTTTTCCAACTATGTTGGGGTCGGCTTCCAGTCTAACCGGATGCATCTGAATACTATCATTTTACAACGAAAAAATTTACGTCACAGTCTACCTCATATTCAATTAGAAGCCACTTGGTCATTTTAAAACTAAGTCACAGCCTAGCCAAATAGTCTTGTTGAAGCCACTCGGTCATACTATTAAAAAACTTACTCGTTTGAAATCCTTCTGTTTCATGACCCTGGCCACTTCTTCTGTTCTGCTGATCTCTTCTATGACGTGTTTGGCTCTCTTCAGCACTAGCTCATCACAGTTCTGCTGTTTTAGTTCTGCAAAGAATATAATATAAACAGGTGGGTACAGATGTTATAGAATCCATTTTGAAGCGTTTGAAATAAGTGTATTTTTAAAGAGATTACTCTCGTTACTGCTCGCTAATAATGCAGCGTGTAAAGTATTTTTATTTATCTCACGATAAAAATAGGACGCGCGCTTTAGTTGTGGTAACCAAGTGTAAAAACAATTGAACACGTAATTAAAGTCGCTTTTAGTGTCCGTCTGTGTGACTGCGTTGTTCTTCTAAGCTTTGCATCGGATTTTGATGCAGTTTTCACTATCATTTGGAGAATTTATTCTAGAAAGTTGTATAATACATTAATATTAAGCGTACATATAATAAAGAAATCTTTATGCTTCGTTAAGTCAATGTTACACTCATGTGTTTATTTGAAGTTTGCTCGACTATAAAGTAAGAAGTAAACTTCATGCGAAAGGTCCAAGTCATAACAGACGCCCGAGGCGCGCGTTTTGTTTGGTAAAATTAGCCAACTAATTGAACGCCTAGGCCATTAACTGGATGTCTAGGCCGATAGTTGATTGAACTAGAATCATTCAACGTTTAACAACTTGGCGTATTGAAAGTCGGCCCTTTGATTCAAACAGTGAAAAAAAATCTGCGAGCAACTTGGAAATAGCGGTTGGACACGGTTCTAACCCAACCTAACCTATTTCACACAGTCTAACTAAATGACTACACGACAATCAGCCAAGTTAAACGTTGCGCTCAATGACTTGGCTAGTTGTCCTTTAGCTATTTAATTGGCGTTTAATGAATGGCCTAGGCATCCAATTAGCTGGCTAATTTTACCAGATGGCTGCGATATAAATTTGTTAGGATTCAGGCCAACATAATTACACATACCTACATATATCAGCTATTTTCATCTATGCTCAATGCTAAGCTTCAAAATAGTTTGACTCCTAATTAGTGCTACCGCCAAGCATTGTGGTGTAAGCAGGATGTAGGTTGTGACCTAGATTGGGAAGCCAATTTCCATCTAATAATCTGATTTGCGGAAGTAATAAATAAACCTTGCTAGAAATGGTATTCGTAATCTAAACTAATATTATAAAGAGAAAAGATTAGATTTTTTGTATGTTTGTTTGTTTGTTTGCTACGCTTTCAGCTAAAACGGCTGAACGGATTTGGATGAAATTTGCATGAGTCCTATGTCCTAACTCCTATGTATGTAAAAATCTCCTATGTCCTAACCTAGGTTAGGACATAGGAGATTTTTATCCCGATATTCCCACAGGATCGAGACTTATGCGGGTGAAACCACGGGGCGCAGCTAGTTAATAACATAGTAATTCGAGCCTTCTATTTTTTTAAATAAGTACAATAATGTTATTTACACACACGTATTTACATGATTTAAAACTAACAGACTTAAAATAATAATAATAATATGTACAAGTATATATATAAAAAAGGGGGAGTGAGGGGGATAATTATAGGGCATCAAAAAATTCGAATCAGCATTGCCACGTTGAATGGCAATGGTGATTCTTTGGCCAAAGAATAGGCCAGCCCTCTGGTCACGTGAAGAGTCGACCAGCCGCTTGGCGATGTCTTGAAAAACTAAGTGGGCACTCGGACCCCATGGCCCTAGTGTTTCAACCCCAAACGGCTCAAACATATAAATCCCAATAAGATTGGAGTATTTGCGCCGTTTGAGGTTTTCTGCGCCTGCAGCAGCACCGCCAGCACAGCCCGCCGTGCTAGGGAGATGGGATGGCGTAAGTATGTCGACACACGTAGCATCCCACAACGAAGGCCTACCTACCTTCCAAGGCATTATGGTCATTCCGTCTGGTCTCTTCCCATCGTCGCGTACCAAGCCATTGGGTTATAAAACAGCTGGTATTCTGGTGACAAGAGCACGACGGATGATGTCATTGATGCTGGCGTGCCGTGCTATCCGGCCTGCGCTCTTATTGCAGGACAGGCCATGGTGTCCGAGACAGTCGACACCTTCAGCCTTCTATTGTCCCACTGCAGGGCCAAGGTCACTTCTCATACAGAGAATGTTGAGCAATGATCACCACACTTGCTCAAGAAGGGTTGACGATTTCAGACTCATATCCTAATCCTATATATATATCATATATATATATATATATAGGCAAGGCAAAGCAGATGTGAATGGAAAAGCCGGGAGGGGACGCCCTAGGAGGACATAATATTGATCATAATGGTGATGTTCTTCAGAAAGGACAGGTGCGTAGTACTCTCAACCGACGTGCCTATATGACCAGATGTATGAACGTAAACGAGGCAAAAGGAGTATGTAAGGATCGTAGCAGGTGGCATTCTGTAGTTTCTGTCTACCCCCATGGGAAGACAGCCTTGAGTTTATGTATGTATGTGTATATATATATAATATTATAAATGCGAAAGCGAGTTTGTTTATTTTTTACGTTTTCACGCCAAAATGGCTGAACGGATTTGGATAAAATTTGGCACATGGTTAGTCCATGACCTGGGTTAGGACATAGAATATTTTTATCCCGATATTTCTACGGGTTCCTGGTTTCCTCACGATGTTTTCTTTTACCGATATCAGTAATGTCCAAGATAAGTCACATTGGTACTTGCCAGGATTTGAACCCACAAACTCGTGCAGGAGAGCCGGGGCTTTACCCACTGACCCCGACATACTTAACAATATACCGTAATTATAAATATTGTTATTAATACTTTACCTATACATTGTAAAATCAGTAGATATCTACTTCTTCTACTTACTTTTCGCCTATAAATTTGTTTTAATACAAACTTCGATTCAGGGAAAAAACATTTAAGTACTTAATATCGTAAACAACTTTCTTAAGATGCGCTTGTATGGGATACGTAATTGTCTAAATCTTGGCAATTGTGGCTAACTATGACCTCTCGGCAACATCGAGCAATTTAAGTTAATTCAAAGATTATATCAGCAGGGGAGCAGTCGTCGGAGGACACGGTGGAGCATACGGTGGAGGTATGCCCGGCTTGGGCAGAGCACCGCCGTGTCCTCGTGGAGGCGATCGGTGGCGGGGATCTCTCGCGTCCGGCCCTGGTCCAGGCCATGGTACGGAGGGAGAGGGCATGGGAGGCCGTCACCTCCTTCTGCGAAGCAGTAATGCTCGCGAAGGAGGAGGCGGAGCGCGTGAGGGAGAGGCAAATTTCGCGCCCTCACGCCCCTAGCCGCCGTAGGAGGAGACGCCGAATCGATTGCCGATTCCCGGCCACCGTAGGCGCGGGCTTGCGGACGGTGAACAATGGGTAGCTCGCCGTCAGGTAAGGACCAAGCCCGGGTCGACGGCGCGTTGTGTTCCACGCGCGCCTCAAAGAGATGTCAGCAAGTGAAGGGGTCCGATGAGACCATTGCCTGCCGGGGTTGCGGGAAAGTCCGAAAGGGATACCGTGGCCCCCTGGCATTGCACAGGCAACAGAAGGAACTCGGGTGGGTTTTAGTCAGAGCGGGAGGAGTCATTTGACGATTTCCCACACAAAAAAAAAAGGGGAGCAGTCGTGGCCCAGTGGTAACGACCGCGAATTGCAAGTTTTAGATCGTAGATTCGAACCTTGACAGGTAATACTTTATGTAAATTATTTTAATCACCACTGCTCTCAAAACGGTGAAGGAAAACGTTGTGAGGAAACCGTCATCTCCTAGAACCGAAAATTCGAAGACATGTGTCATCTACCAACCCGCACTGGCCCCACGTGGTGGATTACGGCCCACTCTCTCTCACTGTGAGGAGGCCTGGGTCCCAGCGGTGGGAACATTATAGGCTGATTATGCTCAGGCTATACAAAGATTGTATCGAAATTACCAAGAATTGCGCATTCTACCTGTATGTAAGCACACTATGGGGTTTACCTATAAACGTTGATTAAAGTTAAGTAATGATTAGCGACCATTGACTTATAAAACATATGGACTTGAAATGTTTGACTATAGAAAAAACAGCTATACAAATACGAGGCATATCGACGCCAAAATAAAAAAATACTGCTATCTCTTTTTAACTTAAATAATTTTGCCTAAGTGAAAAAGGATAACAGTGTTTTTGAGAGTTACTATAATGGCAACCCTACATTTTCTAGTCATTGAAATACCTATTTGCGGCCGGTTAAGTTAAAGTTTGGTACGTCAACTGTCAAATGATCTTGAGTTGTGGTTAAAATTTGTGAATTTAGGAGTTATTTGCTGTGTTATTGCGTTTAAACTCGGCCCTATGGTGGAAATCATCAATAGCAAGATGCCCAATTGCAATATAATCGGATGTGGCATCAAAAGAAGCGGACTTCACCCGAAAATAACTTTGCACCAGTACGTACATAAATTTCAGCTGAAATATCTTTAGATTTAGACGATAAACAAAAGATTCTGCATTCGTTGAAGAGCTTCAACAGTAAAGCATTCATAATTTCCCTTTTGCCATTATTTTCAACAGTTTTACTTCACGAAATCATTTTCTTGTTATTGAAGATGAGTAGTGCATTTAGACATTTTATTTATCGATAATGCTATTTTATGGATTTTTATTGGTTTTATGTTTTACTTTCAAGGTTGCCTGCTAATAAACGAAAAAAGAAAAAACAATTGGTGTGGAAAATTTAAAGATTTTAACATAAACTGTTCATATTTTTGTGTTTTCACTTTGAAGAATCCTGTTTCAACCGGATACTCAATAAAGTAACATTATGTGACGATGCTTTACCTTCACGAACCTTATTGGTAAGTAACATGTTATAATCCAATCCGCCACTCCGTGTGCCATTTACTTCGACCAACTATAGACAGAACTCATTCCTTGTGCGTGCAAGCAGAAGCTTTAATAAGTTGTGTGTACAGCATGACTTCGATCCTTTTACAACAAGCGTGTCCGCGGCCAGAAAGTGCTTGAGTCTTAACTTTTTCACGTGATGCTTAATACTGCCCAAGTTATTTTGGCCTGAGTAGCTTTTTAACCACCTTCATTGTATTCATCTATGTGCATAATAATTATTACTACTGTATAATTTTGAAAATATATATCAAAAATACTAATCATTTGTTTGCTTGTTTACAGCCTGCGATTTGAACAAATATGTCTGGCATTTTAAATGAGAATGATCAAAATCAGACAAACTCACAATGTAAAAGAGATATACATGAATTGAAGATACAAATATTATGGGAAGAAATCTACTGAAAGAATATCACATAGAAATTACCTGAACAAAATTGTATTGTTCAGAACTGAATGAGATTGATTTCTTTAATATAACTTTATTATAATTAGTGTTGACTTTTAATTAAAGCCCACAATCATTTGCGTGTTAGAAACTTAGCATCAAAAATATTAATTATGGTGGCTCCGCCAATTTTCAAAATTTCTTTTTCACTGGTTATCCGTGAATTTCAAATTTGTATGTTGATCAAAATGAGATACACAAAGATAAAATAATAATAATATAAATTATAATATTTCATTTAAAAATTACCATCTGCGGGCCATTGGCGGAGCCACTTTTTAGAGGTATGAGAAACAGGGTGTAAGATTCATTCATCCTCTATAGAAAAGGGAGGACCCTCCGACCAGATGGGTGTCGTGTCTGCCGGGCAACTGCCCGATAGTTTTTTTGAAGTGAAAACTTCAATAGGCGCGTTGAGCACTTTTTGGGTGAGCAAAAATCATGGAAGTCCCGTCATCTTCACCGGACGTTTTCCAAGAGCTATATGTATACTGTGTATATATGTGTACTTTTTGGGTGAACAAAAAGCGTGAAACTCGCGTCATCGTCATCGCACGCTTCCCATGAGCTATATGTATACTGTGTATATATGTAAGTACATAGATATATCGGCAACGAGATGAACTTGTTGCTTATAGTATACAATGGAGTGAAATCAGTTACAGAATACTAGGTCGATAAAAGCAGTAAGTAGGTATATATCTGTCCTCCAGGTTTCAACCTATCACAATGGGAAACATCAAAATAAGTTCTACGGTTTAGCCGCGAAAGAATGACGAAGCAATTAAATTAAATAAACAAATGAAAGGCATATGTTGGAAAACTTGGAGTAGGTATTTTTACCCGTAAATATTGTACTGTGACATTATGAAAACATTCTCACAATCTTTTATCGATATTATAACATAGAAATATCGATAAGGGCTGCCCTAGAAGACGCCATTTTATCCTCTCAGTAAAGTGTAGGTATTGCACGTTTTTCTTGTAGGTATGCCAAGTCCATATGTTTTATAAGTCAATGTTAGCGACTGTTTAACCTTACATTTTTGACGTTTGAACGTCACTCAACTTTATGCAACGTTTATAAATAAACCCCTATAAGTGCAGCTTTAGGTCAGTGTCTCTGGTTTCCCATTATCTCGTCAATCCATCAGTAGGTAACTATTCTCCATTTTCTTCGATTTAAATAAGTAAGAACAAGCTGCTAATCAAATAAAACTGAACAAGAACATTAAAACGTTATTACATTATTACTTAAATCCTGAGTATGGTACTCACTTATTCTAAGTGACTTTTCATCTCACTGCTGCACCTGGTGCTGTTCATAATTTCTTTAGTTTTATCAAAACACAATATCGAATGGATGACTAACCCACTTAAATTCTCGTAATGCTAAATTAGATTATGGCTAAATCTAAAATTGATTAGCTTTTCGTAACTTTCTTAGAATAGAGTGGTAAACAATGGATTGATTAAAGTATTAAGAATTTCCATTGATTGAAGCGGTTTCGATACAAAATGTTAATTTGTAAAACTTTATCGTCGTCATTTAGCTGAAAGAGGCACAAAGTTGTACGAATTGTAATAAAAACCTGTTTTTACCGTTGAAATCTTGAAAAAACTTGTATCAAAACGAAATATCTAACTTTTAACTAACGACATAGATTATAATTCCATCGATGCAGCAATCAACTAACTGTGAATTTCCCACGTTTTCACAGCAGTTCTATATTTAAAATTATTTTTTCATTCAAAATAACAACTTTCTTGAGTACCATTTATTATTGTGTACAGAGACGAATCGACCCGGACCACCATAACAACCCTCGGGACATGGTTCGAAGTACCTAAAGCAATCTACTCGGGGATCTTTTCCGCAGCTGCGAACTTAGGCCCATCGTCCACGACGCTACTCAAAAGTTACTGGTACAAACTCAAATCACCAATGAGAAGTGAGAATGTCACAGCACTAGTATAACTCAATAACACGTTATTAACAAGTTTATCGCGTGACTTCGCGCGCGTGGATTTTATAACTTTTACTGGAACGTTCCCTTGAGATATTATCCGGGATTAAAAGTACCCTATGTGCTAACCCAGGCTATAAACTATCTGTGTGCCAAATTTCACCCGAATCCATTCAGCCTTTTTCACAAACAAACAAGGAGACAAACACACAATGCAATTTTATTGTTATGTTTTTTGTTCTTTTTTTTTTTTTTTTTTATGTGTTTGTTGCTGTTGTGTTGTGTCTGTGTCGAATAAATGTTTTGTATTGTATTGTACACCAAAATTCAATTTTCGGCATCAGACATCTCGTAGAAATAACTTTTTTTTCAAAAATATTAAATGTAATATAACTATACTCGTATGTATAGATTTGAGTTTTTAGCAAGTTACTTTTGAGTAGCGTCGTGGACTGTGGGCCTTATTTCAAAGGTCAACGCAAGTTCATTGTCAAGTTCGCTATAATGACGGCGCAAGGAAAATGGCGGCAAGTAAACAGCTGTTCGAGCTCCAGGAGCCTTTCGGTAGGAAGTAAACATTCTTCATGATTAATGACTTTTGTGTGCGAATTGTTGGTTCAAGTTAAATTAATCCAAGTTTAGGGAAGAAGGTGTGTAACGATAGTTTGAAGAATGACAGTTAATGGAAGTCAGGGAAAGGTGGAAAACTTTAGTCAAAGTATAATTTAAAAAAAAATGCTTGCCAATTCCTACTTATCCAAAGGCTAAGTCTACAGCTTAACATAGGCCTTACGAAGTTGCGATTACCGGGCGATATAGGTACTTGCGCAAGATTAGACTTGCACAAGTCTGCGTGACACCGAATGGCTCAGATATTTGTGCTAATTCGTCCCACACACACACGTTAGTGTATACTTGTGCAAGTCCCGTTTTGCGCAGGATGCTTCTTGGTTGCCATACAGCATTTGCAGAACAACACAAGAAAAGATGAAGATTAGACTTATCAGGATACAGTCAAGAGCATTAATATGTATACTCTTAGCAACTTAGTGATTTTCTCCTACAAAATCATACGATTTTGGAATCCATACTATTCAAAATCTTCTATCTTCATTAATTGTCTTCTTATCTCAAAGTTGCAATCGTTACTTCACGAGAAAATCGCTTTTGAATTTTGCTAAGCGTATGACATTATGCTGGTGAGTGTGACAGTACATTAAAGAGTGACCTAGATGAAACCTAGATGATGAACACTTACTTGCCAAGTCCTCAATCCTGGCCCCTCTGAGTGAGGATAGCCCCAGTCTGTCAGCGGCTTCCTGACACTGCGCACGTCGCATGGGGTACTCGCTGCCAGTCAGGTGGTGCTTCACGTTGGAGTTGGTGACCAGGACAGCCAGGTCTCCGAGTTGCATAGGAATCTGCTCGGCTTCTAAGGACCTACATATATAGGATGTAATTAGACCTATCGTATAGCCGTTATCTACGCATTCTGTATATCAAACTGTAGTGTTTTATTTTTGGTGTGGAAAAGACGCTGTTTTCGGCTGCACGCAATGAAACGCACGCAAAACGTACTCTTGGGCACATGCAACGGTACAGCAGTTATGGGGGTTTCGAAGTTACTATGATTCTCGGCTTCGTTAAGCGACTTTTAACACCCGTTATAATAATAGGGGTTAAAGTATGAAATTGTCGTTTTATTGTAATAGGTACTTCGAATTGACATAGAACCTTCATGGTTTGAGATTTTTGAGTGAAACTTTTTTCACATGGTAACTATGAAGTTCTGCTTTAAAAAAAATTGCAACATTTGATTATCGACTTTCAGTTGTTTTTTTTTTTAAATCAGCTTAGACAATAAAGATGGATACTTTGAAAATTCGAGTTATTTTTTAATACGAGTTCCGACGCGGAACTAACGCGGCAGAAACTGCACGCAATAGGTAAAACGGGCTGGTTTCCGCAACTCCACGTCAAAGCGCGTATTTTGCGTACGGAACAGCTCGCAATATCAGTGTTGCGTTTGGAGAGGGGACTGCTAATGAACGCACCGTACGATTTTGGTTTAAACGCTTTCGTGATGGAAACTTTGATTTGAAGAACGAACCACGTGGAAGACCGCCCACACAGGTGAATAACAATGAATTGAAAGAGATGGTGGAATCCGATCCGAGCCAAACTACCCAGGAATTAGCGGCATGGTTTAACATTACCTTACCAACAATAATTACTCATTTACGTCAAATCAATAAAGTAAAAAAAAAATGAGAAATGGGTGCCTCATGAATTGACTGATCTGCAGAAAGAAACGCGTGTTAAAACTTGCGTTGCCTTGTTGAATCGATACAGAAATGAAGGAATATTGGATCGAATTGTGACATGTGATGAACAGTGGATTCTTTACGATAAACGTAAGCGAAAAATGCAATGGCTGACCCCAGAACAAACGCCGCAACAGTGTCCTAAAGCAAAGCTTACCAATAAAAAGGTAATGGTAACTGTTTGGTGGTCTCAGCATGGTGTTATTCACTATAGCTTTCTCCGATCTGGTCAAGCAATAACGCCAGATGTCTACTGTGCCGAACTCCGAACAATGATAGGAAAACTAGCAGTGAAACAGCCCCGGCTCATGAATCGATCTTCACCATTATTGCTCCATGATAACGCGAGACCTCATACAGCACGAGAAACTGTTTTAACTCTACAGGAACTGCAATTAGAAACCATTCGTCACCCTCCGTATTCGCCAGACCTTGCTCCAACGGACTACCATTTTTTTCGTGATTTGGTCAATTTTCTACGTGATAAAAAGTTTTCTTCTCAGGAGGCAGTACAATTATGCTTTCACACAGTTTGTCGAATCTAAATCACGACAGTTCTATCGCAAAGGAATAAATGACCTTCCTATTAGATGGCAGCAATGCATAGCTATTAATGGTAATTATTTTGATTAAATAAATATGTTAAATTAAAAAAAAACTAATTTAAATTTTTCAGTACAAATCGGCAATTTCATACTTTAACCCCTAATATAAATGTTGTTATTCATTGTATTATTATTTTTGCCTGCATCGTTGGTTAAGTAATAGAGTCCTAGGAATTTCTTAAGATCAGCATGAAGTCTAAATCTGTGGGGGTTAAGTTTCAATAATGATACCACATTTTTTTATTTTTTTTGTATTAAATTGGGATGATCAGTATTTTAGAGATAACACAACATAACATCACCCTTGTGATCCCTGAAAGGTTATGCAGAGATGTACCTATAGTACACTCACATTTTACCAGTTATGTTTAAGGTTTAAGTTCCATGTAATAAATAGGTAATAGCCTATTGCCAACCTTTTTTTTTTGTTAACCTGATGGAAATCGCCGTGAATGTCCTCCGTCCTGGAGCAGATGGAGGGGTCTGTCAGAATTTTACACACACTTGCACCGGAGGCTACGGGGACACTTAAGCAGTCTTCAACGCAGCCCTCGACTGGTGCCAGCCCACCTTTACGGACTTCGTCTGGTCAAGCGGGGAGAGTGAGGTGTTTGACTCCCCCACGCACGCGGCACGGCGCGGCTCCTCCCTAGCTGCACATTCTGCAAGCGTATGCCATGCCGTGTCTTCCCTACAGTGGATGCAGTGAAGCCTATTTCCATCCTCGCCCAGCTTCGCTTAACTTCGTGGAAGACGCGTGCGTCCCGCTCAGCCGACCCGATGTTCCCGCGTTACGGTCGCGTAGGTGAGCAAGGCGCCATTGATAAACACGAGCAGCGTCTGTCGCGCGACTGACACCCCCACTTCGCAGTCGCTTTGTTCGCGTACGTTTGGCCGAAGCTTTAACCATAGCTTGAATAGCGTTTATTTTAGGAAATATGAAAAACATGGATCATGGAAATGGTTACAGTTTTTATTAGAATATAAGGCAGACGAGATGTGTTCTACAACTTACCTGCAATCAATGAGTAAGGCATGGTCCTTCCTGCCCATCGTGACGATGTACTGGTCCATGATGCCACACGGCATTCCCGGGAACTCGTGCTCCGCTTTCTGGCATAGCTTTGCCTTTTCCACTAACCTGTAGAACAAGAAAATATTACTTAGAATACAACGTACATTTTTATTGATACCTTGTTACATAAAAGTCTAATGATTTAAGAAGAATAAAACTATTTTTCTAACCACACATAGCCAAAGTAGCCCGTGGGTCAAATTTGGAGTATGCCCAACTGCCCCTAAGGCCGCGTTCACCAACCAAAGTTCACATCAGCCGCCGATTGTGAGCGTACGTTAGCTGCTATTCCATTTTCATTCACAAGAAACCCGACATACGCTATTACGAGCCAATACGTCATTAATGAGCCTTCTAATAACCGGCGTGGCGGCTGACTAAACGTTTGGTGTGAACACGGCCTACAGGCCTGTGCAGGCGCGATGCAGCATTTTAGCACGTTGAAATAATAATCCGCCATCCCATACATTTGGGTTGAGTCGATTACGATTTTGGACCCATGGAAAAAGTTGTTCAGTTCGATGGTCTGTACTGTCATCCTCAAATTTGACCTTTCTGATGTATTATGCTGTATGTCTTCATAAGCTAATGAATCAATAATTGTAGACAAAATAGCCTTTGCATTACAGTAGATCGGTAATAACACTAACGGGTTCATGCAAGTTCATGTGACACATCTAATCGGGCACCATTTGATTACCCCTTTATTCGCGGTTCATCTGGCGCGTGAATGCTCCACGGCACACACAACTACATAGGCTGAAACCCTTTTGATAAGCGAGAGCGGGGCGACAGCGGGTAAGCCAGCCCCGCTTACTGAAAGAAGGGTAACAAAGGGCCTAGACAACTGGCAATCGCTTTCAAAACGTTTCGTATGTCTGCAACGACTTTTTACAGGATTGATTGAGCTGTTTGGTAGCTTATGTCAGTCCCACACATTTTTGACTATTTCATCATCGTCATTGTTAATAGAATATCTAAGCCCTCAGGTGACTGCAGACAGGACTATTCCTATGCATCGCAAAGTGTATACTGCTAGGCTATATTTTCAACGTGGAAACGGCACAGTTCAGTGTGAGTAAGCTAAGAAAAAATCCTCTATAAAATCGCTCTTTAATCCTGTTTTTCAACAACGCGTACGCTGATTTAACGCGTTGTTGAAAAACAGGATTACGCATAAGGCGCAGAATTGGCTTACGTGTAAGGCAACCCCTATACGTAAGAGCTGCACTGTAGTAAAGGGAAATAATCGCCCCGCTACCGCTTGAGCCCAGTACACAGCCTTATTTGTATAAGTAATCACATGCTGGTATTTGTTTAAAGTCAATTTATCGACCACCCTGTTTAATTGTCGATCGTGTTAATGAAATCACTGGACCGTATCTTCAATCGAATTACGATGTAATTGTTTTGTTTTATCAGCTGACTAGCTTCTGCCTACGATTTTGCCCGCGTGATATTTCTCGGTCCCACCACCCACCGCGTCGCATCGCATCGCTCTGATTTTTTTTCTTTTTCTCAGCTCGTAACATCACGCTACATAAGCGTGATGTTATGTGTAAATGCAAAATAAAAACAAATCCGACTGGTAGTTCTCGAGATAAGTGCGTTCAAACAAACAAACTCTTTAGATGTATATACTAGTAATTATAGATTGTGCGGCCGGGTGGCCGTGGTTGGATCTTCAGGGCAATGGACTTTGGCTAAAGTTTAAATCAAACTCAAACTCAAAGCATTTATTTCAATTAAACCATTTACAGGCGCTTTTGAATTGTCAAGGGGTCGGTCAGTCAAAAATATGAAGCTAGTTGCCCATTCCAAAGCGTAGTAGGTACCTATGGAGAAGAACGGGCAAAAAAACTCCACGGACACTCTTTTAAATAAAAAAAAAATGATACAAAATATTGGTTACATCATTCATTTTGAAATGATGCATGTGAGAACAATGTAGAAAGACGTGTACGTTCGTAAAAGCGTCCGTAATAAAAAGAAAAAAATAAAGAATCATTCAAAAACTTAAAATAAGCCATGGCAGCTAAGAGATTACCAGTCCGAACTGACGGCGTCCGTTCACGAACATAACGCATGGATCAGCACCATTCAGCTCAACCATTTTGAAGGGAGCTAAATGATCCAACACACGCGCCACCATCAGCGAGACATTTGAGTGAGCATGACATACTCACAGCCGCCAGGGCACATTCAAGTCAATGAAATACTACATATTACCCGGTAAATGGTAGCTCTTTAGTACATAGTACTCACACCTGTGCTATGTAATTATATAATACAAAGGAAATTGAGTTTATACAATACAAAGATGGTCTTACAATCTTCAGCAGCTCCAACTGTATTTTCAAAATGTTAATCAGTGTTTAAGTCAATTAGTTGTGGAGCAGGACCAGCAATGAGCCAAGCATTTTTATCAGTGATGTAATCCTCCAAATTATAATATGCCTGCCTACAAAGTGTGCGTTTTATACAAGATTTGAATTTCGTCTCATTAAGTTGAAATATGTGGGGAGGAATTTTATTGTAACATTTTAAACAGTACCCCATGAAAGATGAGTCTACCTTAACCAGTCTGAAACCTGGTTGTACTAATAGGTCCCTATTTCTTGTACTATAATTATGTCTATCACCTCTTTTAGTAAAAAGATGTAATTTTTTTCTTACGTACATGTTGTTTTCATAGATATATTGACAAGGTACCGTCATGATGTTAAATAGTTCCCTAAGAGAGTCGCGCCTGCGGACATAATAAATGGCACTGATCGCTCTTTTCTGCAGAATAAAAATAGACTCGATGTCTGCAGCCCGTCCCCAAAGTAAAATACCGTAAGACATGATACTATGAAAATAACTGAAATAGACTAGCCTCACGGTATCTACATCAGTAAATTTACGGATTTTTCTGACAGCATAAATGCTGCTGAACTTAGCCGTCCTGCAAGAGATGTTAAATGAGGACCACAGGAAAACAGTTTTATCGGCAAATTCTAGTTTCTCTTGATTCAATACTATCTCACAATTACTACTTTTGACATTTGGTAAAGAAAATTTTATGCACTTAGTTTTTTTTCCATTTAATACTAAATTATTAGCAGTGAACCAATTTTGGACCTGCAGTAGGGCGTTATTTATGTCGTCAAATTTTTTAGCACGTCTATCTACCTTAAAAATTAAGGAAGTATCGTCAGCAAATAATACCATTTGTGGTTGATTTTTAAATAAATGGAGTAGGTCATTAATATACACTAAAAAGAGGAATGGACCCAATATCGACCCTTGTGGCACACCCATTTTTACTTTTAAACCTATTGAATTGATACCGTTTATTTGAACTTGCTGTTGTCTATCATTTAAATAAGATTTTACTAAATTGAGTGCAAGTTTTCCAAGTCCGTAATGCTCAGGTTTCAAAAGTAAGGTTTCGTGATCGACGCAATCAAACGCCTTAGAGAGGTCACAAAAAATTCCTATTGCGTCTTGGGCCTCTTCCCACGTGTTAAAAATGTGTCTTAATAAGGTAACACCGGCGTCAGTGGTACAACGTCCTCTGGTGAAACCATACTGTTGATCGTGAAGGATTTAATTTTTGTTAAAATGATTGAGCATTTGATTAAGCGTTACCTTTTCAAACACTTTGCTAAAAACCTGCAACACGGATATGGGTCTATAATTATTGGTGTCTTTACTGTCCTCGGATTTAAAAAGTGGTATTTATTACCTTAAATTAAAATATACTGTAATAAAACAATGAAATAACTAAAAAACGGTTGTGCATATCCTGTTATAGGTAAACTGCAATTGTGACCGTTTCAAAACAAGAGAAAATTGCTATTAACACACACTTTACTTTGTGTTAACAAACCTTAACTTTATAAACTTGTACCTACATAATGAAATAATCACGAGTGGCTAAACGTAAATATCCGGTTAACCGATAAAGTTTTAACTATTTCATCCCGGTAGCACACCTCCGCTGCGAAATCATAGCAGCGAAACCGCAGTAGTTCAATTCGATAGACTCGCGTCATTTTCCGCTAATCGCATCCGATTCGAGTAGCGCCTGCACTCTAAACATTCAACTTTGTTTTTATTTTTTATATTTCAGAATGGGCCTGCTCTTAACCTCGATCTCGCCTGATGGAAAGCGATGGATGAGGTCTATGATGTTGTAGCGGTTACACCGCCACATACGAACTACGCATCAAAGACATGTCGTCACACAAATCCTGCATCGCGCAATTAGAGTTTACCGCGCAAACAACATATATAAGACTATCCGACATCAACAGTTGGGCAGTCGGCCCGCCAGACACAACACCCGTCTGGTTGGAGGATCCTCCCTTTTCTATGTCTGTGTATGGATCAGTGAACTTTACACCCTGTTCCTCATGCCCCCAAATTGGTGACCCCGAGTATGAACGTCAACGCAGCCTTCATGCAACTACTTCAGCGTGACGTCATCATCGTCATCACTCCCGCAAGCTTTCGTGAGGCCAGTCACACAGACAGCCAGCACCCACGGAGCGTGCCCAGAAGATGTGTGTTCACTCTTTCTTTGAAGGCAGACGGGTTTTATGTGGAAGGGAAAACGGACGCTGACAGAGAGAACAACGCAAGGCAACTCATCGACGTGCGGTTGTATGTACGCCCTGTGCACTATGAGCAGTCGGCCCTGCTACTACCTCGCTTATTGATTTTTTTTCCACTGAAAGACTGATTCTTCTTTGGCCCGGGCCAATTCAAGTTGAAGAAGAAACATTTCCAACTGTTGTCTTTTGGCGGTTGAATGACCTTGACCCGAGTGTTGGTGGTAAGTGTTTCGTGATAAAAAACGATGGTGTCGTCAGTTCTGAGTTTGGCCACGCGTCAAAAGATCCTTCAACTATAGCACTTGCCCCACACTTCTGCCAGTGAGTGCTTCAAGCAGAGTGAAGGTGGCCACCTCAATAGCTGCACTGCTGGATAGACCGGCACCCATCGGCACGTCTGTGACTATCACCGCATCGAAGCCGCTCACTTCACCTGCATCGGAGAAAAGAAGAGATTACATTGCTTGTAAAGAAGAATAAGACGACTACAATGCTTTCACAGTTATTTTACCTCTAATTTTGCATATCACTGTCTAAATTAAAGTGATCTTTATTCTCGTTACCATAAGATTGCTTATAACTTTAAACAGTCTCTGCACTCAGGTCGGCAGCAAAGACATTCTCCACAGCATGCGTGGCGTGTTTTCTACGAGTTTTGTCGACGGAAAAATAGACAAAATGACAGATTGTGATTGATTATCTGTTATTTTGTCTATTCTTCCGCCGACAAAACCCGTTTCTATTGTGGTCATACTACGCATACAGTGCGGTTTCTCGAATGGTTCCGATCCTCAGTGTATAAAGGTACACCTCTGCCTAACCCTTCGGGGATTAGGTACAGGCGTGATGTTATGTTTTAGAATGAAGTACTTACTTAGTGCGTTTTGTTTTCTTATTTATGTATGCTGTTTTTTATTTCGTTTTGTTTTCTTATTTACGCATTGTATGCTGCACCGGTCGACTTCATCACGAAAACGCTGGCTGTCTCTAAAAACTAGCGCTGGGGCTCTGCCTTGCATAGGGTCGCAGCATTATTCCAAGCGATGGTCGTTTTGTGACGCAAATTTACCCCAACTTTTTCTTGGTGAAATTACACAAACAGAAAAAAGTTTGTGTAATTTCTTTGCGTCATATTTACCGCAAATAAACGTATTTTATTTTCTTTCTTCTATATTTAAAAAAAATCAGGTAGCTTTTAAAATGCTTACCACCGAATCAGGTCTTACCGGGAAAATTCGCCACTACACCCTTGACATAGTTCGCCCAGGCAGGTTGTCCTGGCTTCAATGGAGCTGATGCTGTTGGTGCAGGGAAGCTGGTCTTCACCTCCTCGCCAGTACCCAGGACTGAGAGCAGGCGGCATTCTCCTGTCTTGTTCAGACCCCCTACTATGAGGGTCACGAAGGGTAATGCCTGGTGGAACAAATATCAATTTTATTTGTTTTTGATGCTTATAATAAATCTCTTATAATGGATCTCGAACAACGCTGAATTTAGAACATTATTACAAGAGTAACTCGAATCGCTGGCGTCATATTTTTCACTCATTCAAACCTTTGTTAACATGAAATCGGAGGAAAAATAATTCAGCTCTGGGCAATAAATGACTTTTGAATTTGAATTTGTAGTCAGAAAATATACAAATTACACGATAGAAAGAGAGGCAACTTCTAGGTGAATATAAGTAGGTAGGTAGGTAGTAGGTAATCAGCGCTGTGCGACCTGAATTGCACTTTATAGTGTCGTATCAAGAGTCGCTTTTTATTTAAATGATTTTGCGGAGTGAACCATCTGTACCTACTAATCGGAGCTCTGGAGCAAATGAGGTTAAGTACATAAATAAACAAGCCAGCTAACCCGCAATGTAATTTCATTCACGCATATAAAATAAACAATAAATATTATAATCTAAATACATTTAATTTAATTAAGATTTATTCATGTTCTAAATTCTAAATGCTATTACTCCTTTAATTTAATTTTAATATTTAATTATTTATCGTGACTAATGTTGCTGTGCCCCTAACTGTATCTTAGCTTTAAGCCTATTTGTAACAACTTAATTCACATTATGGTATGCAAATAAATGAAATGAAATGATAAATTTACGACAATATTTCAGCACCGTGTCGCTAAAGATATTGGAAAAGATAAAACAGCTGAGTCCACTTCAGTTGTCACTTTAATTGGTGATTTATCATTATTACACCCAAACACAGTTCAAGTTATATTTTCACAGAATTTCTTGACTTTACCAATATTTAAGTAGGCTACTTAAATATTGGTAAAGTCAAGAAGTTCTGTGAAAATATAACTTACACAGTAGGTACCTACCTAAATATTGATAGCACATTTTCTTGGTGTGTAAAAAGTTGACAAGGGCTTAAAGGCTTCATAAAAAATCCTCCTATTCAACTTTCGATGTTCCCGTCGCCGTCGCTCATATTTAAAACTTGACTTCTTCTTTTCGAGTGGTTAGTGACTAACCTGGTGTCAGAGTTTTAAAGCCGCCCATGGGCCTCTGACTTGGCTTCACATGCCGTCGAGAAATATGTCTCAGGCATGCGGCGTTTCCTCACGATGTTTTCCTTCACCGTTTTTCAAGCTGGTGATAATTATACAATACGCACATGAATCCGAAAAGTCAGGGGTGCGTGCCTTCACACGGGGTTGCGACAATCGTGGCCAGAATCCGGCAGTTGGGACTCGAGGTGGCCTTGCACAAGTCCGAGGCCATGTGTTTTCATGGTCCTCGGAACGCGCCACCGTCGGGTTCCCAAATAACGGTAGGAGGGGTTCACATCGGCGTCGAGTCGACGATGAAGTACCTGGGACTCGTCCTCGACAGTCGGTGGAACTTCGTGGAGCATTTCCGACGTTTGGCTCCCAGACTGGAGCGGGCCGGGGCTGCATTGAAGCGGCTCCTGCCCAATCTAGGGGGTCCAAACGCCTCCTGCCGGAGGCTATACGCGGGGATCGTGCGGTCCATGGCCCTGTACGGGGCACCGGTGTGGGCGCGTTCGTTGAGGCGGCGGCCTGCCCGCAGGTTGAACGCGTCCCAGAGGGTCATGGCCACCCGGCTGGTTCGGGGATACCGCACGGTCTCCGGTGAGGCGGCAAGCCTCCTTGCTGGATTGCCGCCATGGGATCTGGAGGCAAAAGTCCTCGCGCATATTTGGGAGTGGCGCGAGGAGGCGAAACGCCGGGGCTTGACTCCGATGCCGCGAGAAATCGCGGCACAGCGGACAGAGCTCCGACGGGATCTCATGGCGGCATGGAGAGTGCGATTGTCGCAACCCAGTGCTGGGCACGCCACTATTGCGGCGATAAGTCCCCTCTTTGAGGAGTGGCTGGAGAGGCGCCACGGCGTCCTCACCTTCCGCCTGACGCAGGTCCTCACCGGACACGGCTGTTTCGGGAGGTACCTGTTTCGGATAAGGCGGGAGGAAACGCCCGGGTGTCATCACTGCGTGGATCGCCCGGAGGACACGGTGGAGCATACGGTGGAGGTATGCCCGGCTTGGGCAGAGCACCGCCGTGTCCTCGTGGAGGCGATCGGTGGCAGGGATCTCTCGCGTCCGGCCCTGGTCCAGGCCATGGTACGGAGCGAGAGGGCATGGGAGGCCGTCACCTCCTTCTGCGAAGCAGTAATGCTCGCAAAGGAGGAGGCGGAACGCGTGAGGGAGAGGCAAATTTCGCGCCCTCACGCCCCTAGCCGCCGCAGGAGGAGACGCCCTGGGCGTCGGGAATCGATTGCCGATTCCCGGCCACCGTAGGCGCGGGCTTGCGGACGGTGAGCAATGGGTAGCTCGCCGTCCGGTAAGGACCAGGCCCGGGTCGACGGCGCGTTGTGTTCCACGCGCGCCTCAAAGAGATGTCAGCAAGTGAAGGGGTCCGATGAGACCATTGCCTGCCGGGGTTGCGGGATTAGTCCGAAAGGGATACCGTGGCCCCCTGGCATTGCACAGGCAACAGAAGGAACACGGGTGGGTTTTAGTCAGTAAGAGTCTGACACGCCCTCCCGTCCACCCAGAGCGGGAGACGTCATTTGATGATTTCCCACCCAAAAAAAAAAAAAAAAAAAAAGGGGTGCGTGCCTTGGGTTCGAACTCGAGACCTGTGACTTGGCAGTCCGACGGTCACACCACTAGGCTATCACTGCTATCATTAAAACTAAAACTGTATACTTTACTGTACTGTATTTAAAACATGTAAGAATGCATTTGGTAACATCATGTGAACAGGATTTCATATTATGAACCTTAACGGGGATTATAGTAGAATCAGAAGTAATACAGTAATTCGATAAAAAACTTAATCTATACACGATAAATAAAGGTTAATCAGTTAAACTCCAATTAAACAATGGTATAAGTATAACCCACCGTTGACATTTAAGGCGTAGTAGGTAAGTAGTAATTACAAAAGACGTTGACGTCGAAGATATTAATCTCAGACGACTTCCATCCGATCAAGGTATGATCGTGTTACTATGAAAGGTTCTCATTCATAATTGATTTAAAGGGTTATTTTAACGGCAAAATTAGTAAAGATACTCTGTTTTTTTTTACTTTCTTGTGTGTTGTGCCTGTCTTAACTACTGTTAATGTTGTATTCCTTATTGTTGAAGCGCTTTTCTGTCTGTCTATAACTCGTAATGATCTGTTTAAGTACTTTTGTAATAGGAAGTTCTGGATGTTGTTTTTTACAAGCAGACACAAGTTTCTTATGGATCTCTAAGCTGCCACTTTTTAACATCTAGACGATAGCTTATATGAAGCAAACATTCAAAACAACGAATCCATGCATGCAGTGTAGATAAACCAAAACCAAGGTTGTCCCTGTTCACTACATAATCCCTAGAGATATCATTCATAACTTTCGGGGTAGCTCCACAAATATTGCTCTTTTGTGATGAAGAAGTTTCAGTCACAGCATTGCACACTTTACCGTCAATCATCGTGAAAAGTGGTTTGTGTATGACAGTTACATCTTTATCATCAACGTTACATATTGTCGGCAACAATTGGTCTATTTCCTCCCTGACTTTATTCGTTTCTGCAACTGTAAAATCAATAGTTTTCTTGGAGAAAATAAACTTAATTGATCGACAATACATAGTGGAAGATGGCCGAGGATTCTGCCAAGCAACGTTACCACTTTCATCGTGCAATTGAAATGGCACAAAAGAAAACATAAAGAAATATTCATCAGTGGCTTCATTACTGGAGATTTTTTGTTTATAAGTGCTGTGACTGGAACTGCCATCACAACCCCACTTGCTAATAAGAGTGAATGATGTCCCAAGAGATGAAGATTTGAAAATATCATGCTGCGCAAAAATTAAACGTCCAACTTTTTTATTTAAAATAGCTTGAAATTTAATTTCTGCGCGAGTCTCATCCACAAATAAATCTTCCTCGGGAGGGAAACCTTCTATATTAGCTTTCCTAAGACTATAAATTGATGGAAAGTGGTTCAGAATGACGGCTAGATTCACCCTCTAAAATATTGCGGGTGATTAAATCAATAGGTACACTCCAGCCTATGGTACTGTAAAAATCTCACCGTGAAAACTTAGGCACAGAATAAATAAGTAGCAGTATTATATATCGGCAGTGACAAACGTAACCAACATAGCCCGAGGAATTGCCAAATTTAAGTGGCAATGGGCAGGGCACATTGCTCGCAGAACAGAAGGCCGATGGGGGCGAAAGGTTCTGGAGTGGCGAGCGCGTACCGGAAGACGTAGCATTGGAAGGCCTCTACAAGATTGACCGATGACCTCGTAAAGGCCGCAGGAATCCTTGATTCAGCATTAATTTAAAAATACTTGTAAAAGAATTCCCAGAATCACAATGAATAATATAAATTACATTTTTCCATGTCAATCCGAATAGTTTATAATAAAAAATCGTTTTTTAATTTTACTGTTCATTATAGCTGCACTGCCTGTTGGTATGCTGAGCATGAGGTCCTGGGTTCGCTTCCCAGTTCGCGAAAAGTGTGATTGGGTTTTTCCATTAAGAATTTTCCAAGTAGCAGCCCGGAGTCTGAAGTTGTGCCCGGTAAATTCAGAATTAGCAATTTCCTCAAAAATCTTTTAGATTCTGATTGAAAGTATGTCACGCAATTAATGTACAGTTTCATACCCGTTCTCAAATATTTTTCTTTCTTTCTTTCTTTAACATAGTGATAAGTAATAGATTTGTAGATGTTTCGAAGTTCATAATTAATAAATAATTCTTACCACAGGTAAAACATATCCTTCACAATAATCTATGTGTTCTCCTATAAGGTTGACGCGACCCGGCGCACACGCGGCGGCTGCGGGTTGACGACCGAACGCTGCCACAAACTTGTCACGCGCCTGTTTCAGAAGCACTGCTTCGCCTTTGGCTATCGCTTCATTTGACATCTGCAAGTAACAAAAATTATGTGATTAGGTAGATATAATAGGAAGGAGTGAAGTCACACGCTTGAGTGAAAAATCAACAGGTGGCACACTTGATAGTAAGTAAAATAGAGCACAGGATCGCCGCGCCAGCAGTATCTAGAGATGTCAATACAAAAAAAGGGACGTTGAAAATGCGTCGGACGCACAACCATGTCACGGTGAAGCCATCCAAAGCCATCAATTAATTTATATATACGTCAACTAGCTGCGCTCCGCTGTTTCATCCATATAAGCCTCGATCCCTTGGGAATATCGGGATAAAAAGTATCCTATATCCTAATCCAAGTCATGGTCTACCCATGTGCCAAATCTCATTCAAATCAATTCAGCCGTTTTAGCGTGAAAGCGTAACAAACAAACAAACTCGCTTTCGCGTTTTTAATATTAAAATTCAAAATTAAAAGTAATTTACGTCAAAATTACTTAAGACAGTCTACCAAAAACGCCAACACTTCACTGTATTTTACACGTGATATTAAAAAAAATATATATTATTTTTATTTTCTCAGTAGAAACTGACCGAAACTGGTATTAGCTCCATCTATATTCTATAGTCGGGTCGGGCAAAGTGTTATTGGGTTTTTCCATAGATATCCAGAGATATGCCTTCATCAGAAAGGAAAGAAAGGAAAGGAATCCTAGTGCGACCGCTTATCTCCCACCAAAATAATTACAACATTAACAAATAGTGTACTTACGACACACACTTAAAATTTGAACTTGCACACTAAGAAGAAAGCAGCTACACAAAATCAATTTCTAATAGCACACATACATAGAATGGGCGGGGCCCAACAAACAAAAATTACTCTTGTAGTGGCTTATATTGCCAAAAATAATATTCTTATAGGAGCCACATTATCGCTAATAAGGGTGCATTTGGGCACAAATTATAAAGACAATAACCTTATTCCCCCCTTATAGTTGCTTTATTGTCCGCTTTTTTTCCGTATACGTGTTATATTATGACAAAGAACAAGGAAGTTAAACTTATAATGGCAAGAAAAAAGCTCATAAAAAGCCAATACACTTGTAAGAAACATATAGAAAGCGTTAATACGGGCGATCACCCTTATTCGTGTTTTATTATGGTCCGATATAAGGGAGTTAAACTCATTGCGGCAAATCAAAGGCTCTTAAAAAGCCGTAGGCCCTTATAACCGTCTATTTATGATCCTGCAATAAGTTTTCTTCTTAGTGATTTACATTATTTCGCAAAAGTTTGGCGAATAAAGAGAAACGTCAACCATTTTACTGAAAAGTGAACGGTAAGTTATTATTTTATGTAGTTCATTTACCTAATTTATGTGCTCGTTTATAGTGAAAAGTGTATGGGAATTCAAATTCATGATAAAATGTGGTACGCTGTGTGTTGTAGTATCATTCGGCCGTTGATTTTAAGCTGTTTTTGTGCTTTAAACGTTATTAATTATTTAGTTATGTTATAACCAGTGCTATTATGAGAGCAAAACGATTCGCACATCGTCTACAAGAAGCCTATGAGAGTGAAGACTTTATAATGGCAACATTTCTTGCTTATGCTATCGCCATTTTACATATCATTAGGGTTCCTTTCTCACGAACAAAATCTTGTACCTAGCTAGTCTTGTTCCCATTTGTATAAAGTTTATGTTTCACTATGGATGGGTTGGTTGGAAGAGATCTCTTTAAAGGAATAAACTTGCTTTTGTGCACTAATTTTAAGTTTGAAATATAATTATAATTCTAAGTACACAATAAAGAATATAATTATATATTTAATATGTTTTTCCGCAGATATTGCAATGGTAGTATACATATTGGCAGATGTTGACAAATTTCTACAAAGTAAAGATAGAAGACATAATAATATGCGATGGCCATGGAAGTGGACACATTTTATTTTAAGAAAGGAATGCTTTAATTGTGCATATCGCATATCGTATTGTATCTGTCGCATTAGGGAAACCCCTGTAATGGTAGTTTAAGCTGTTATAAATAAATAAATAAATAATGTCCGACCCTTTCTAGTTTACCTTTACAGTTTGTGATAGGTCGTGAAAACATAAACACAAATTATGACTTTAATAAAAATATCTGATTTTCAAATTAGTTGTTTTATTTTTACAAAGTATGGATTAATGGTGTAAAATACAATACCGAATTATATTCTACATTAAATAATTTACATTTAATGTCAGCGCATGAAAAGTCATATACAATTATAAATATAAATTAATGAAGACTTTCAGGGGTAGTTAAAGGCCTCAACTAAATTATCATTAATTATAGCTATTTAATTTAAATTATTTTTTGCATATTGTAAATTGTCTTGCATACTGTTGTATAGAATCATTTTTTATTTTTTTTCTAACTGAACAGACAGCTGTGTTGCTGGGGAGTTTGTTGCGCCACTTCTTCTTCCCAGCAAAAGCACTAGGAAGTGGTGAAGGGTGGGCGTTTTGGGGGACTGTCTTATGTAATTTTGACGTTCGTAAAGTGCTGATTCTCAGCCTAGTTTGAATAAATGACTTTTGAATTTTGAATTTTATCCATGCGGTATCCTTCTAGTCGTATTTCTTCAGTTTCAATAATGTGTATTGCTCTTATTTCTATAATTTGTTCGTCCGTTGTTAAAAACCATGTATCATGTTTCCCACTACGATAGGTGATATATTTTTAATTTCAATAATTTTGCACTATACTGGCCAGAGTTGATGATTCGAGCATTTATGTATCGGTAAACCATCGATATTTAAATTCAAGGTTATTTTCTAGGGCACTTCATAGTTTTGGAAGGATTTTTGTGATTGTGTAAGTAATCCATTATGCCATCCAGTTGCCCAGTACCAATTTCAGTAATGCATATTTCTACTTTATTTGTTTTGAGCAATGTAGGTGCATCCAATGGCATTTTGTTTGGCATTACATGATGTAATATTTTTAATAAGTCACTTAAAGTGACACGGGAAATGTTGAATGTCACTGCCCATTCTCTACGAATATCAATATTCTTCAACTCTTCATTTAAAAATATGTTTATATCACTATCGCTACAGTTATATTCTTCCTCACTAGTTTCCTTTTCATTCTCATTTTCTATTAAATAATACTCTGCGGAACCACTGGCTGATTCGTTGGTATCGGCTTGGTCATTTTGTAGCGTCATAGGAGTAGAGGTGGTGGGTGTAATGCTCACAACCATGTTTTCGTAGACTTTTTTTTACTTTTCTTATGTAACCACCGCTCCTTTTAAACTTCTTCCAGTCTTTTGAATCTATTTTTTTAATGTGAATTCCACTCCGTAATAAATTCACACAATCTGCTGTACTTTCAAAATGGCGAATCTAGTTATGTAAAACATTGTAATGTAACTATATAGAGAATAATATCTTTGTAATTACTGTATAAGGGAATACGATTGCTTTCATCCTTGTAAAGATCATATAAAATGTTAGAATTCGTTTGTTGGATAGACGTCTTATCAAATGCTCCTATAAGTTAAAAAGCATCATAGTTACCTTGTGCATTACTTTTCTAAGAATAATTGACCATATTAAAAGCCTTTATATGACTTTGAATATTATATGGCTAAGAAGCAATGTAACTAGCCTCTATAAGAAGAACATATTTCGAATCCTTATTGTAGCCGTATTAATTGAATTTATTAACGTGTACCCAGCCAAATTATAAGAATAAAGGTAATATTAGCCAAATCTTCTAAATAATGTGCCACTATAAGGAACACTGACATAATAAATGCTCTTTTATAACAAATATAAGAGTTTAGACCTTATAAACTTAATTTTATAAGTTTAGTTTGTTTGTTGCATTCACTTGTAAACACTTGATATTTGCGAACATTCAATGCACACGCACACACATTAGGGAGTCGAAAGCGATGGTCGATAATTCTTATCGATATTTAATTTAGCACGTTCTTGTATTATTATAACTTCGTTTAATTTTCTTTAATTTATTTTGTTTTTATATACCTATCCGAAAATATGGGTTATTTTTACTAAAATAAAATGTTTTTTTTTTTAAATATTGTATAACCGAGTAAAGGGAACCCTCTCTGTTAAATATTATGCTATGCACGAGTAACTGTATTGAAATAACAATGTCTTTATTTGCTTCAAACAAAATAAAATTAATAACAAATTTTAGTCTCATACTAACATGTAATACGAGAATATCCATTGAGTTCTGTAACAAAAGATTCGACTGCAATAATACGCATGTCGATAAAATCAGCCCCACGCACTCGATTGCACCTCTCTAAATCCAAAACGTTCGTTCCGTTCGGAAAGATTCGGGCTAGTTCGGGCTAGTTCGTATCGCTCCGGACGTAAGTTAGTAAATGATTTAAAAATTGATTTAAAATATTAAACAGTGGCTTAAATGTTTACTTACCGGTGGTAGGATACGCCATTTGTCTTCAGGTTGATGGTACTAGACCTATTATTACAAATTATTACTGCACAGCTCGACATTTTGGTTTTTTATGCGTCAATAAGCTGTACGCAGTTGCAAAGCGACTGAATGAAGCGTACAGCCACCGTTCGAACATAAGCCCAATTTAGCAATGTCGAGGCGCCATGTGCCACGCCTCCAAGGCATATCCCTCGATATCCGTGGGTTTTTCCATTAGGAATTTCTTAGTAACTGCCCGGAGTTTGGAAATTGGCGGTGTGATACCCCCGTGCCCCGTTGAGATTGGCCGCCGTGGCCGAAATACGGTCTGGAGAACTCTATATTTATATAGGTATTATATTCTATAGTACACCACTTCGGCACGAGTGTTTTGGTGACGCGAATCCATAAATTTACCCCTTATCTACCAAAAATCGCCTAAAAAAGTTTTCACTTAAAAAAAAATTATTTAAATGGTGTCGATTTTTCCAATTTCTTCTAAAAATTGCGAAACAAGGCACGCACCTCTGACTTTTCGGATTCATGTGCGTATTGTATAATTATCACTAGCTTGAAAAACGGTGAAGGAAAACATCGTGAGGAAACCGGCATGCCTGAGAGATATTTCTCGACGGCATATGAAGCCAAGTCAGAGGCCCATGGGCGGCTTTAAAACTCTGACCCCAGGTTAGTCACTAACCACACGAAAAGAAAGAAGAAGAGAAGAAGAAGATTGCGAAACAACTCAATACCAGTAACATCGCAAGTCCATGGTCAGTTCAGATATACAGCTTCAAAGTGTCTGGTGCCTGTAACTACAGTCTACACCGCTATACCCTTCACACCGAAAAACAGCAACGACTGAAAAGCTGTTGTAAAAGGTGATTTTTATCCCAAGGAAAAGGAAGAAGAAACCTCCTCTAACATTAACAGAACTGAACTGCGTAACCTTCACACATACCGGAGCTTCGTCTGCAGATTATGAACTTCCTGCTTAAGGCGACGATAATTGACTTTTAACGATTTTATACTGAAGATCACTTCTAAACGAGTAGTGATAATGATTTGGAAAAAATATATGTTAAATTAGAGCATTTTCTTAATAATTAAATATATGAATATTTTCGATTACGTTTATATTACATAGTGAAATTTATTTGTAAAGTTATGTCTAACGTGGATAAAAAACCGGCCAAGTGCGAGTCCGGTCTCGCGCAAGAAGGCGAACGAAATAAAACGGCAAAAAAATCATGTCTGTTGTATTGGAGCCCCCCTTAAATATTTATTTTATTCTGTGTTTAGTATTTGTTGTTATAGCGGCAACACAAATACATCATCTGTGAAAATTTGAACTGTCTAACTATCACGGTTCATGAGATGCAGCCTGGTGACAAACGGACAGACAGTCAGACAGACGGACAGCGAAGTCTTAGTAATAGGGTCCCGTTTCACCCTTTGGATACGGAACCCTAAAAACTGAGAATCACGCAAAATCTATCAAGTGTATTTTTCTGAAACCTTCACCATTTTAAATATAATTTAATTATTGATCTTTTAGTATACGTGTTTTATTGAAATATGATAAATAAAAAGTGTTATTGGGTTTTTCTATCTGGAATTTCTCAGTAGTAGCCCGGAGTCTAGATTTGTGCCCGGTTAATGGCAATAGGCTTGCCCCCTATTACATGGGACTTAAAACATAACGGCGAAATGTACACCTCTGCCCAACCCTTCGGGAAACAAGGCGTGATGTTATGTGTGATAATGCATCTAATTTGGGACAACGCTCCTGGATGGGCGAGTCCAGGAGCACTGACGATTGACTGCTATTCGCGACACAAGTGCGGGGACCATACTCAATCTATCTCAATATGGGAATCGGCATACCTATTCCCTGCTGGTATATTATTGAAAAGCCTAAATAAACAAACAACTCAACACAGCACACGTGGTAACGCGTGGTCAATGTCAATTTGCCACCGATCCACTTCAATGTCATTAATTAAAATAAGTGCAATCAATTAAAACAAAGGTGTTGCAATGTCCACGTAATAAGTAAATATTATGAGATAAAGCTTGTCCACTCTAGAATGACGCGCGTGTGGGGCGTGGGGCGCGTCATTTCAGAGTGGACAAGCTTTAGATAGGCACCACAGACACCAGCACATCAACCAACTACAATCTGTCAAATTTCTTTAATATATTTTCAACTTTATCACTAAAGTATAAGGTTCAAAGTTGATTGGGAAAATTAGACAGTTTCGGGTAGGTTGACCTGCTGGTGTCTGTACATTGTAACATTGCTACTTTACAATTTATCATCAGGCCTGTTTCTCCAAAGGGTTAGGCAGAGTTGTATAAGTAGGAATAGCCCACCCACTTTTGACAAGTTTAATAGGGGGCGAACCTTTTTTTTTTTGACCACAGATGGATCCGCTTCGATATCCAGGTCTGTGTGCCCCCTACAACGCCACGGCGCAACCCGCGTAACACGGATCGAGCCACCTACACACGCAATCTTGACTGCAAGCTTGCGAAAATAAACAACCCGTCGACATGGACGGACACGACACAGATTGAAGTACAAGTAAGCCATCTTACTAAATCAATCATAGACAGCTATCAGACTGCATGCCCAGAGACCACACCGCGGAATACACCGGGTAAACAACCCTGGTGGGGCGCGGATCTGGAACGCAAGCGTAGCAAGGTAAGAACTGCTCTGAATAGAGCTATGAACACATGTGCGGATGAGGACTGGGATAATTACTATGCGGCCAAATCCAGCTACAAAAAATGCATCAGATTCAGAAGCACCTCGGGATGGCGCAAGTTCTGTGGCAGCATTGAATCCTGTCAGCAAGCAAACCGGGTAAGGAAGGTGCTGGCGCAACAGTATACTCCTGGGCCCACCACCCTTCGCAAACCGGATAACACATTCACGACGTCACCTGAAGAAACAAGACGCGTCCTAATTGAAACTCACTTCCCAGGTTGCGTCTTCGTGCAGGTAATTGACTGGCATGATGAAACTCAAACACCATCAGATAATGATTGGCGCTACACACACAGGGTGATCACGTTGGAGAAAACCCAATGGGCCATCCGGAGCTTCCATCCTTTTAAGGCAGCTGGTCCAGACGGTGTGTTCCCCGCCTTATTACAATGGGGGGGAGCTGCTGTTGCAACAAGATTGGTGCCATTAATGAGAGCATGCCTGGCCTTTAGATATGTTCCCAAAGGATGGAGGGAAGTGAAAGTCATATTCATCCCAAAGCCAGGTAAGGGTGATTATACAGACGCCAAATCCCACCGACCAATAAGCCTGACCTCCTTTTTACTAAAGACTCTGGAAAGGCTTTGTGATAGGGAACTGAGGGACGGCGCTCTGATAACAATACCGCTACATAGTAATCAGCACGCATACAGCTCAGGTAAGTCGACCGAATCTGCTCTTCATCTGGTGGTCAGCCAGATAGAGGAAGCGATCCATCAAAAAGGCACCTGCCTGGGCACTTTTATAGACATCGAAGGTGCCTTCGACAAAACCAACTTCTCCAGTATCAACAGTGCCCTCTCCAGACATGGAGTGGAACAGGTACTAACGGACTGGATTACGAATATGCTAAGCAAGCGAGTGGTTCGCCTTGAGGAAGAGCAGCAGCTGGCCATGATAGCCAGAGGCTGCCCCCAGGGAGGGGTGTTGTCCCCTCTTCTATGGAATCTGGTGATTAATGACCTCATCACCAAACTCAACGCCGCTCGGTATTACACAATAGGATATGCAGACGACCTCGCAATCCTGGTCTCGGGGAAGGTGACGGGAACAATCTGCAACCTCACTCAGCAAGCACTACGTATTGTAGAAAATTGGTGCAGGGAATTCGATCTATCGGTGAACCCCACTAAAACCGAACTAGTCATGTTTACCCACAAACGAGCTATGGGCCCTTTCCGCCTACCCAAACTGTTCGAAACTGAGCTTCAGTTAGCCAGCCAAGTCAAGTATCTCGGGGTCATATTAGACAGTAAGCTGAACTGGAGCAGTCATTTAGACAATAAGCTAAACAGGGCCTGCATCACCTTCTGGCAGTGCAGGAGAATGATAGGTAAGAAGTGGGGCCTATCCCCCAAAATAATACTATGGCTGTATACTGCTGTGATACGCCCCATGATAGCCTACGCTGCCGTGGTCTGGTGGCCCCGCACCCAGCTGGTTACAGCCTCCAACAAACTACAACGCATGCAAAGACTGGCCTGCATGGCGACCACAGGCTGCATGAGGACTACTCCGACTGCTGCAATGGAAGCCTTGTTGGGACTACCACCGCTGCACCTGTTTATACAGCAAGAAGCGTTGATGGCGGCAGTACGCCTAAACGCAGCAAATCTCTGGGGTAAGAGAGATACACAACACACCGCGCTGCTTGAGGGACTCTGCAAGGAGTTCCCCATTACGAAAGCCATAAATGACCGGGTACCCAAACAATTTATCTTTGATAAAAAATACAGAATCCAACTTCACGAGGATCGCCGATGTGAGGGCTTGCGCCCAACAGAGCTGCGCATCTTCACGGATGGATCCAAAACAGGTAGTGGTACAGGTGCTGGAGTCTTCTCGGAGGACCTCAACATCCACATAGCTACATCATTGGGTGTCCTTAACACAGTATTCCAGGCCGAATGCATGGGTATTTCTCTTGCCGCTTCGGCTATTCTGGCGAGGGAAGTTAAGGACCACTCGATACGCATACTCTCAGACAGCATGGCTGTTCTGCAAGCGCTGAACAGTCACACTGTGGACTCTGGACTTATATACGAGTGCCACCAGCGCCTTAACCAGGTGGGTGACCTCAACAAAATAACCATTCAATGGATCAAAGGACACAGCGGTTCGCTGGGGAACGATGCTGCAGATGAACTTGCCAGAAGGGGATCGAGCCTGGCACCAGTGGGGCCCGAACCCATCGTGCCACTCCCCTTCGGTTACCTACGCACTCTGGTAAGGAAACGAACTAGGGATCAGCATCAGAAACTATGGTCGGACCAAGGCGAGTGCAGACAGGCTAAGGAGGCACTACCTTCAATCGATGGCCGCCTCACGAAAAAGGTTCTTCGACTAACCAAACAACAGCTGCGTGTGGTTACAGCAGCTATTACTGGCCATGGGTCATTTAATAAACACCTCTTTGTCATAGGGGTCACAAACAGTCCGCTCTGCAGAGCCTGCATGGAGGACGACGAGACAGCAGCTCATGTGCTGTTAAACTGCCCGGTGGTCGCCACTTACAGGGCAAAGTACTTCGGTAACCCAGGTACCCTACGCGAGATTGCCAATAATACCAAGGCGTTGCTGGCATTCTTTGAGGAGCTGGGGTGGATCGAATAACCGATTTTTTCCCACCTGTACGCAAAATACGCGCTTTGACGTGGAGTTGCGGAAACCAGCCCGTATTACCTATTACCTATTACCTATAGGGGGCGAACCTAATACCACTATATGGGCTATCTACATTTGTTATGGGGTTTGGTTTCCGCACTCAGTCCGTCAGGTGGACCATTGTGCGTGTACTATATGGGCTATGTTGTGAGTTTTATTATTGTATGCCAGCCATCTTATTCTTTTAGTCTTATAGGTATTCAGCAGGGTTCTGTGATTTTTCCAATCAGCATCTTTCAGCCCTACCACTCTAAAGCTGCACATAAGGCTCTCAAATTTGGTGGTTTTGTTTTACGCATTGAATATGGAGCCATTACATAGAGGTCCTGCCGTCATTTTGATTTTTTTGAAAGCCTACGGCAAAATAAAATATAAGTAGCCGATGTCACTCGGGATGATGTAACGATTTAAGGATTCTACCGACACCCCATACATCCAAATCTGTTAAGGACATTAAAAGTTATGGTGGAACAAAGAAACTCACATACTTACATACATATAATGAACCCTGAAAACATTACACTCCTTTTTGGGCAGTCGTGTAATAAAAACAAAACTTGTCACTAAAATGTATAAAATAAAAATAAATAGGCAATTAGAAAACGCCAAAAATAAACTAAAAAGTAAAAACAAGTTGTATTAGTTAATCTGTTTATACAAAGCTGTTTATAAATGAGTGACCTTTCGTCACTCATTTACTCACTGACTAAAAAGATAAATACAATTTTCATTGCAGTCGGGGGACCGTTGTGTCGTTGTGTGGAACAATGTATAATCTAAGAGGTGTTCCTCCCCGACTGCAATGACTTTGCTTTTAATTTTTTGTATTATTTATTTTTAGTATATATATAGATTATATATATTGGTTCGATAACATCCAATTTAACTTTACAGCCAAGATATAACTCAGTTTATGGTCAAGAGCGATAACGGGGTTATCTCATGTTTAGACTTGTATCAATATTATGCATATGATGTCCGTATTTATATCAGAGATTACCTATTTTATCTTTACGAGTTTCTTTGATGAAATACGCTATTATTGATGAGCTTTTAATATGTACTTAGTTGCCCATTAAGTTTGACGACTGAAGGTCTAAATCCCAATCTTCATAAGTTAGAAGACCAGTCGTAAGTTCGCAACAACGCTCTTCTTAGGCTCACATATCAACCACGAGAATATTTCAATTTATTTTTACCATCTTTGTCGTCAAGTGTTGAGACCACCTGTCTGGCGAGAGGTAAAATTTTCTGCTCGATTTGCTTGGTGGTAGGGCTTTTTCTAACTCCGCCTGTCTAGCAACGACTATCTTTTCTAAGTCTGTCGCCATAACAACAATGTTGTTACGGATAACGAAACGCACCCTTAACATATTTATTACGAGCCACGGAACGCACCCTTTAAACATCCTACGTTGCACACACCTGCGCACATTTAGATGGATGTGTGTAAAAAAGTAATTGGAATTCGTGGCGACAGGCAGACGGATTACCTTATAAGGTAATGATTTTGGAACATCGCAATTTTCTTCCTGGAAATAGGCGTACGTGACGGGCGGCCGCCGCTGCAATTGGCCGGAGGGCCATAGATAAGGTCTAAAATAGGAAAGCAACAACAGCCAATTGCGGCAGCCCTTGCAAGGAACGTATACCCCTTGCCTCACCCCCGCTAAGAATCAATAAAAGGGCTTCATGGTCACTCCTGGGCAGGCGCGGCAACGAAGACACATCATCAGACTGGGTACTGTACTGTGGTATCCGGTGCTCTCAAAGTATTCCCCTCGCGATTTGATTATTTTAACTTCAATTCCCAATTAATTTTCATTCTGTGAAAAGTATGTGGTGAGTTTTAGTAAAGACTTGTTTGGTGAAATAAATCAATGTGTAAAGTGTGTTTTAAGAATTTGAGATGTTTTGTTCTACATACGTTTGGCAAATAGAACTGTGAATTTAATAAGGATCATTGGTCTAATTTCTACTGCTCCCGCTGTCCCTCACAAATTTTAAGGCGACGATAACCGACTTTTAATGATTTTATACTGAAGATCACATCTAAACGAGTTTTCTTAGTAATTTAATATATATTTTAGATCATGTTTATATTAAATATTGATATTAATTTGTATAGTTATGTCTAACGCGGATAAAAAACTGAAAATCACGCAAAATCTATCAAGCGTATTTTTCTGTAACCTACACCATTTTAAAGATAATTTAATTATTTATCTTTTAGTATACGTGTTTTATTAAAATACCTTTTTTTATGTATAGTAAATTAATAATGCGTCTAATTTGGAGCAGCGCCCCTTGATGGGCGGGTCCTATTAATGGCGGGACGTACGCGTTGAGTGAGCTCAGTACTGAACACGCAAGCTAACCACTCAAGGTCACTAGCATATACGAGTAACTGCGTCTTAACAGCATTGTTGTGCTTCTTTAGTTAGAGGTAGTTCCACTGTGGTTGAGGATTTCGGGTGAAGCCCGCTTTCACCTTCGGCCTGATCATCGTTTATCATCAGCCCACACTCAGCAGTCACGCTTACGATCAAGGCAAGGGCAGTCAGCATGATAAAATGTTTCATCTAATTTCCTTTTGGGCCCCGTAAGTGAAGAAAAAACATCGTGTCACTTGCTCAACCAATTTTCATCAATGCTACAGCAAGTTAAGAAGATGGTGTATTTCCTTCCTCTAAACTTTTTAAAGTACTTAACTTTTTAAAGGTATCAAGAAAAACAAAGAAAACATTTTTCTTGTCGGAAAAACCTTTAATAGGATTATTGGAACATTTGGAACGAAATACTTACATCCGTCTTCTTTTGCTCTCGAGCTGTATTCCAATAGCTAACACACATATACTTAACATCACGCCTGAATTCCCGGAAAGGTTAGGCAGAGGTGTACATAGTACACCCACATTTTACCAGTTTAGTTTAAGTCCCATTAAATAGGGGGCGACCAAAATGCCATCAACCAGGCACAAATCCAGACTCCGGTTGGCTACTGAGGAATTCGTAATGGAAAAAAACCCAATACCCCACCTGGTTTAACGAAATACAGTAAGGTTATACCACTTTTTAATTCTGGGGACAGTAAAGACACCAACAATTATAGACCAGTATCCGTGCTGCCGGTATTCAGCAAAGTGTTCGAAAAGGTAATGCTAAATCAAATGCTTAATCATTTTAACACCAACCAAATCTTACACGATTAGCAATATGGTTTCACCAAAGGACGTTGTGTGACTGACGCCGGTGTCACCTTACTAAAACACATATTTACAGCGTGGGAGGAGGCTCAAGATGCCATAGGAATCTTTTGTGACCTTTTCAAAGCATTTGACTGCGTAAATCATGAAACCTTACTCTTGCAACTTGAGCATTACGGACTAGGTAAACTTGCGCTCAGTTTAGTAAAATCTTATTTAAATGATAGACAACAGCAAGTTCAAATTACCGGTGTCAATTCACTCGGTCTAGAAGTAAAAATGGGTATTCCACAAGGCTCGATATTGGGTCCTTTCCTCTTTTTAGTATATATTAATGATCTACCCCATTTATTAAAAAACCAACCACAAATGGTGTTATTTGCTGACGATATTTCCCTAATTTTTAAGATAAATAGACGTGCATTAAATCTTGACGATGTAAATAACGCCCTACTGCAGGTCCAAAATCGGTTTACTGCTAATCATTTAGTATTAAGTGGAAAAAAACTAAATGCATATGATTTGCTTTACCGAATGTTAAAAGTAGTGATTGTGATATAGTATTGAATAAGGAAAAACTAGAGTTCGTAGATAAAACTGTTTTCCTGGGATCACGTTCGACTCAAGGCTGCAGTGGGGCCCTCAATTAACATCTCTCGCTGGACGGTTATGTTCAGCAGCTTATGCTGTAAGAAAAATCCGTCAGTTTACTGATATAGATACCGCAAGGCTAGTCTATTTCAGTTACTTTTATAGTATCATGTCCTACGGAATTTTACTATGGGGATGGGCTGCAGATATTGAGTCTATTTTTATTCTGTAGAAAAGAGCCATTAGAGCAATATATTGCGCCTCCGCAGGCGCGATACTCTAAGGAAACTGTTTAAAAAAAAATATCATGACGGTACCCTGTCAATATATTTATGAAAACATCATATACGTCATGAAAAATCTTAATCAGTAAAAGAGGTTAAAGACACAATTATAGTACTAGAAATAGGGACCAATTAGTTCAACCGGGTTTCAGACGGACTAAAGTAGACTCATCCTTCATGGGTTACTGTTTAAAATGTTACAATAAAATACCTCCCCACATACTACAACTAAATGAAACGAAATTTAAATCTTGTATAAAACGCACACTATGCTGCCAAGCCTGGGGGATTATATCGCTGACAAAAATGCTTGGCTCAACGCTGGTCCAGCTCCACAAGGGTGCTAATTGATTATATTATTATTATTAGTATTCGAAAATATTGTTGGAGCTGCTGAAGATTGCAAAAACATGGCAAAAACTATATTTGAATTGTATAACTTCAATCTCTTAGTATTGTATAATTGCATAGCACATGTGTGAGCACTGGGACCATGTACCATAAATAAAGCTACCATTTACTGGGTTCGTCTTTCATTGACTTGATGTGCCCTGGCGGTTGAGAGTATGTCATGCTCACTCAAATGATTCGCTGGTGGTGGCGTGTGTGTTAGATCGTTTCGCATTTTGCCATTTTGTTATGTTCGTGAACGGGCGCCGTCAGTAGGGACTAGTCATCTCTTATCTGCCTCGGCTTATTTTAATTTCTGAATTGTTTGTATATTTTTATTACGGACGCTTTTTACGTGCACATCTTTCTACATTATTCTCACATGTATAATTTCAACATGAATGATGTAACCAATACTTTGTAACAATATTATGTTTTAAAAGAGTGTCCGTGTTGTTTCTTGCCCGTTCTTCTCCATAGGAACCTACGCTTTGGAATGGGAAACTAGCTTCATATTTCTGACTGACTGACCCCTTGACAAATTCAAAAGTAAATGGCCTGTAAATGGTTTAATTGAAATGCTTTGAGTTTTTTTTTGAGTTTTGGGAATTTAAACCTGCTATCTAATTACGCAACACATTTTTGTAAACGATTACGACAAATTTGTTTCATTTTGACAGTTCAACAACATTCATTGCGTTGTTTACTTTGTTGAGCAGTTTTATTTTTTCATACTTATAAAGACTTGGTTTTATAGATTCAAAACGATTCAAATTCCGATTGATCACGTAACCAACGAACTAATAGTTTTACAAAAATATTACCCAATCAGCAAGACTGGTATCTGGACACACCGGCCAGGGGTGTTAGACTCGTGCAGGCTACACCTATGGTCTGCTCCTAAAGTAACTGATTAAAATACAAACAAATGGAACAGAAAAAATACCAGTGGAAACTAATTTGTACTGCCACTTACAAACTTAGTGCTCTGATTTGATTATTTGCATAAATAAACCAGAAATTTGGTTTTATATCACCATATTAAAGATGTTTTTCATTTGACAATTCAGCTTCGCCATTAATTCCCATGATTCTTTCCTCTCTTCTTCTATATACTTTGACAATTGAGGTTAATCTTATAACCTCAATTTTCATAGATGATTCTTCAAATACCATTTAATGATATTATTTAAACAAAAATTGTTGGAAAAAGTGGTGACATATAAAGTTGAAACATTCTGAATACAGATGAATGTAATTCTCTCTAGTGAGTGATTGCATAGAAATTAATCTGAACAGGACCTTAATTGTGTAACATACTTTCAATCACAATCTGAATGATTTTGAAAGATATTGCTAATCCATTGCTTCAATGTTCGAAAAATTTGTCTGCTCAACAACGTAAATAACGCGATGAATGTTGTTGAACTGTTAAAATTAAAGCCATTGCTACTGTAAGTGTGTTACGTAATTACCTCTCTGGTTTTGTTTACACTTTCATAAGATGCAGTTGGAACAGACTATACACTCATGCTTGCACAATGGTTCAAGGTTGAGACTTAGAACCAAATGTGATAACCTACTGGATCGATTTAACTGTTTGCTTCACACGACCTTTAGGACAAGCTCAATGACAAACGTGTAATGTATTTCAAACGTATAGTGTTAGTTGCATTACAGATACATTCACACATTGATGAAGGGGTGCTGTACTCTTGGTCGGGTCTGAATGATTCGGCAGCCGAACGGCAAAATCAAATATATTTTTGCCGTCCGGCTGTGCCGAACCATGCTGAACAATTGTACGCCTCAGTTTCTCCGTAGGTGTTGTGATTTTTGAAAGACCGTTATTATTTTGTGAAACTTTTTCGACAAAATCGTGGTCAATATTCTACGAATCGAAAAATCATAAATTGACGGATTCGTCATAGAACAGTGGCATACGTCAAAAATTACTTCATGAATCATGATTCGTCGATAAAAACATCGAGCCTTTTTTTTTAAACAATACGTAGGTACTGTTTCATATTTTAATTTCATAAACCGTTTATTTACTTATATTACGTGACACTATTATTATTTTGTGAATGAAAGGATATTATCATTCTTATAATTATTGATACAATAACACATTAATATTCAAGAATCGGGCCCGTTTTATAACGCACGGTTGCTTTACGGTACGGCGCACTAGCCGCACCGAAGATTAAGACAGTGAGCTTGCGTGTTCTCTTCTTACTGAGCTCACGCAACGTGTCGTACGTCTAGCTAGTAATAGGACTCGCCCATCAAGGAGCGCTGTTCCAAATTAGATGCATTATTCATTTATCATACATAAAACAAAAGGTATTATAATAAACACGTATAATAAAAGATCAATAATTATTTTTTCTTTATTATCGTGAAGGTTTCAGAAAAATACGCTTGATAGATTTTGCGTGATTCTCAGTTTTTTATCCGCGTTAGACATATATTTACAAAATAATTTCACTATGTAATATAAAAATAATCAAGAATATTCATATATTAAGTTATTAAGAAAACTCGTTTAGACGTGATCTTCAGTATAAAACCATTAAAACCGACTTTTAATCATTAAAGTCAGATAAGGTCGCGTTAACATTGTTGTTATGGCGACAGACTTAGAAAAGATGTAGCTAGACAGGCGGAGTTAGAAAAAGCCCTACCACCAACCAAACCGAGGTCTAAACACTTAAGGACAAAGATGGTTAAAATAAACTAAAATATTCCCGTAGTTGTTAGGTGACCCTAAAAAGAGCGTTGTTGCGAAGCCATAACTTTATAAATTAATTACACTATGTAATATAAACATAATTACACATTAAGTTATTAAGTTTTTTTAATTTTTTTTTTTTTCCAGATCAACAATACTCTTTTAGACGTGATCTTCATTCGTCAGAATAAAATCATTAACACCAGTAGCATACCTCCGCCGCGAAACCATAGCAGCGAAACCGCAGTAGTTAAATTCAATAGACTCGCGTCATTTTCCGCTACTCGCATTCGATTCGAGTAGCGGAACATGACGCGAGTCTATTGAATTGCAGCGGAGGTGTGCTACCGGGGTAGTCCTCGCGCATATTTGGGAGTGGCGCGAGGAGGCAAAACGCCGGGGCTTGACACCGATGCCGCGAGAAATTACGGCATCACGACAGAGCACCGGCGGGATCTCATGGCGTCATGGAGAGTGCGATTGTTGCAACCCAGTGCTGGGCACGCCACTATTGCGGTGATAAGTCCCCTCTTTGAGGAGTGACTGGAATCGCAGGCCGATTCCCGGCCACCGTAGGCGCGGGCTTGCGGACGGTGCGCAATGGGTAGCTCGCCGTCCGATAAGGACCAGGCCCGGGTCGACGGCGCGTTGTGTTCCACGCGCGCCACAAAGAGATGTCAGCGAGTGAAGGGGTCCGATGGGACCATTGTCTGCCGGGGTAGCGGGAAAGTTCGAAAGGGATACCGTGGCCCCCTGGCATTGCACAGGTAACAGAAGGAATACGGGTGGGTTTTAGTCAGTAAGAGTCTGACACGCCCTACCGCTCCACCCAGAGCGGGAGAAGTCATTTGAAGACTTCCCAACCGAAAAAAAAAGGTGTGCAGGTTAAAAGTTGTTTATTCTCGCCTTAATCGTGTGAGCTTGTGTATGACACGGCCATAGATATCCGTGGACACGGCATACCATCGTACGACGCATACGGCTACGGCACCGTGCCTCACACGGCGAATTAACCAGTTATTCACGGCAAAAAAACATGTGTACAATTGCCATTACATTTCAGTATAGTAGGTTAACATGACATTATTTTTCAACTTGATTAATTATATTTATAGCACCGAAAACAGATAAAAGATGCCTTTATCTGTTTTCGGTAATACACTGGGATTAAACTATTACTTAATCAGATTGTCAAAATGTTATGAAGAAAAATAAAATACAGTAGATATTTTAACTAACGAAGGACGTACGCACTAACCCGCAATAGTATATCGTACACTTTTATATTGTATCGTTACACTTTTTATTTTTTTATTGCGGTTGTATTTTTTTAGCTTGTATGGGTGCTGTATTGTTGCGGGTTAACGGAAACGCCCTTCGTTAGTAAACATACTGCATATCCACCTATAACCTACGTCCATAAAATTTTAAAGGGACATTATCAAATAAATTCACCCGCTCTAGGCGGAGCGGGAGAGCGTGTCAGACTCTTACTGACTAAATGCCACCCGTGTTCCTTCAGTTGCCTGTACGTTGCCAGGGGCTACGGTATCCCTTTCGGACTTTCCCGCAACCCCGGCAGGCATCGGTCCTAGCGGACCCCGTCAGTTGTACTGACATCTCTATGAGGCGCGCGTGGAACACATCGCGCCGTCGACCCGGGCCGGCGAGCTACTATGCTCACCGTACGCAAGTCCGCGCCTGTGGTGACTGGGAATCGGCCTGTGATTCCCGACGCCCAGGGCGTCTCCTGCGGCGACTAGGGGCGTGAGGAGGCGAAATTTGCCTCTCCCTCACGCGTTCCGCCTCCTCCTTCGCGAGCATTACTGCTTCGTAGAAGGAGGTAACGGCCTCCCATGCCGTCTCACTCCGTATCATCGCCTGGACCAGGGCCTGACGCGAGAGATCACCGCCACCGATCGTCGCCACGAGGACACGGCGATGCTCTACCCAAGCCGGGCAGACCTCCACCGTATGCTCCACCGTGTCCTCCGGGCGATCCACGCAATAATGACACCCGGGCATTTCCTCCCGCCTTACTTATCCGGAACAGAAACCTCCCGAAACCCCCTGCCAGCTACATGGTTGTTTTTGGATATGTGTGTAAAATTCACGGCAGTAGTATATTTATATATATATATATATAAGTACTTATAATATAACGAAGTTAAAAAGAAAACTATCTATAGCTAAGTAGGCTTTACAGGTTAACGAGTAATAATTGTCCAACTCACATTTGCGGTTAGGGAATTGACCGTGGTGTATATCGATGTATGGGAGAACATGTTTTTCAAAAAGAGACGGAAGCGCGCACTATTTGATTTGACCAATGAGCGCGTGCTGTGCTCGAGTTGGCCATCAGATGGTACCAACCCATTTTCCGAGAGGTTGGTACTGTCAGCCAAGATGTCAGATGTAACACATCTTATGCGACTATTGTAAAGCTGGGATCAAATTATCGGACGCGTCCGTCAACTCCACCAGCGAGCTATCAGCAACACATTTTCGTAAACGATTACGACAAATTCGTTTCAGTTTGACAATTCAACAACATTCATTGCGTTAGGTACGTTATTCAGCAGTTTTTTGTTTCAAACTTATGAAGCAATGGATTAGCAATTTGTTCCAAAACTATTCAAATTGATTGATCATGTATTACGAAATCAGAGGTCCGAACGCCCGAGGACGGCCCAAGGTCACGTCCGCGACTTACGACGACCGATAGTTTACAGACGCCAGCACGTCAACCCACTACAATCTATCAAATTTCTTTAATAGATTTTCAACTTTATCTCTGATGCATAAGGTTCAAAGTTGATTGGGAAAATTTGACAGTTTCGGGTAGGTTGATGTGCTGGCGTCTGTACTATCCAGATATAGTTGTATAATCCGCAACTGTCAGCCGCGGCTTACGGACGCGTCCGATTATTTGTTCCCATCTTGAGGCTCGCTCGTTTTTTTTAACTTTTGGACTGTGATAGATAGGTACTGCCATACTACGTTTATATAGTACAGTAAACAAAGTAATAATTGTTAATCAACAAATTATTTTTCTTATCAGTATTTTTCATTCAGAATCATACATGGTCTTATGTGAATACTTTCACGTTTATCTACTACCTACTCGTATACCTACCTATCTTTTCATTTTTTTAATCTTCGTGTTTTCATTATGAAACGTTTGAAATGTTTTAAAATCATCACTCGTCGCACACGTCATGTAATAATTACATGGTACCTCTGATTATCCCTAAGCGCTGTAAGAAGTTAATCTTGCCTCTAGATTATCTTTGCGAAATTAACACTATACACACAGATCAAGAAGGTTAGGCAAACATTGATAAGAGTGACTGAACGGAACGAGAAGGGTGAATGTGACCGAGACACACACTCACATACAGTCGTTTCTCAGTTATTTGCTACCCAAGACACAGCCCAAAAGTGACCCTATTACAACGCAAATAAAGATCACTATGATTTCGACAGATAAGCAAGCAAACCCTGATTCATAGATGACTGCGCCCTGGGGCGGCAGTCTCGACATAGATAGCGGTCGCTATACGACCGAATTCGGTCGCAAAGTCCTAATAGCGTCCCTAGCCGCGCGCGATTTGCTTGACAAGCACGAAAAATTCCCCTACTTGTGAAGCACTTCGCGCGCGTCTAGGTACGCCATTACGACTTTGCGACCAACTTCGGTTGCATAGCGATCGCTATCTATCCGAATGCGGTCGTAATGGCTGTTGCTTGCACGATGCAGGAGCTGATGGACGCTACAGAAGGTGCCAAATTTGAACCCAAATTCTAGGCTGACTCAATTTGTATTGCCATCGACACGCTAAAAGTTCCCACAGACGCGACGCGACGCGATTCCGGCAGAACAATTTCTGTTGACATAAAATTTTTTCCACCAGACACGCATCGCGCCTGTCTGTAGGAACTTTAAGAAGAAGCAAAATCAAAGCTGAAACAACAAACTTCTTGCTAAGAACTTCATTCAGTATCTATTGTTTTGTTTCGGGGATTTTTTAAAATCTCTTTTCCATTAAGTATTAAAAGCATGTACTTAGGTAAAATATATCCTTACTAATAATATATAACAATATTCAATAACCGTAGGTACTTTAAAAATATTTGTTAACAGTCAGTTGAGTTAACCAAGTAAAGTTTTAGCGATAAACAATGAATGAGAATCAGCTATCAGAAACCAAAAGTTAGTAACATTATTGGTACTAACTTGTTACCAAATTGTTTATGCTTCGATACATTTCTAATTAAATTCGTTACTTATGTAGATACCTACTTATATGTCTTCAAAATATTACCGTCTAAAATAATGATCATGATTTTTTTTAAACACGTAAAAGTTATAAGTAATATCCACAGTTATTTACTTTGTTCCTTCATTCATTCCTTACATTAAACCTACCCCACTTTCCTCTAAAACACCACTCAAAACATTATCACCTCATTTCAAATCCGTCAGCCACAATAAACATTATACTTATGTTACACTAAACACGGCCATACCTTTTGTTTTAAATATTTGTGCTACACAACCGATCCTACTCGCACAACGCGTGATACTCAATGACGATAGCAAATGCTTAATAAAAACGTTTATTCATTCTTAAGCCGAGTGCTCAATAGAGGACAATAAATTGTCATACAATTGACGCGTCATACATTTGTCCTGTGTATTGTAGCATTGCTGAAGTATTTTGTTACAGAATCGCAGTGTTTTGTGACGTCAGCTGGAGGTTTTAGCATAACGATAATGCCGCAAAATACTTTTTTTTTAATTTTGAACTTAAATACGTCAAGAACTAGCTTTCTACTTAGCAGCGGAGCCAGTCAATCAGAACATGAAACAGCATCGCATGCATTCCTACATCCTTCAAAACCGCCTTTTGAACCTGATTCCATGAACTTACTACTTAATAGCATCTACTACCACAAAAATAGAAGCAAGTCCTCAAATGAATCCACTATAAATTCCAATGCCAAAGCGAGTATTACATGATTTCATTCATAACTTCTCAACGAGACACGACGGAATATATAGCTAAAAATGTCCCTGTCGATAGCACTTAAGTAGGTAGTCTCTAAACTGAACAATTTTCTCCTTCGATACCAACATCGTAACCGCGAAAAAATTATCAGCTGTCCCATACATTTTGGTCGAGGAGGTGTTAAAGTTTTGTATGGGTCAGCCGATCCTTTTTTTTTTTTAAGTTGTTCTGTTTGATGGAGCAAAAGCTGGCAACGTCGCAAATAGCTGTCAAATATTTAGTTCTTTTGATTAATTTAGAAATATTACTTTATGGAAATAAGAAATATGGCTAACTAACTAACTACGTTGCCCACATTCAGTATAAACGCTCTGAGAGGCCATGCACGAAATCGACTGATTCTGATCAATTTTGTTCATTAGTTATGAGAAAGGGAAAAAGAATTTAAACAAAAATATTTGTGATTTGAAAAGTCGAGTTTTTTGTTTTGCATGTGTCGAAAGGGATTTTTCAAATAAGTTAAGTATTCGTGGAAAATCACAATTTTTCTCAACAAGTTTCCGAAAAATAAAATTAAAATTAAAAAATCACACATTAGTTTTCAGCTATCCTTGAGATAAAATCACAATTTAATTTTAGGATTATGCAATATCATCATTAAGTAAATCAACGGCGAAATAAACCATATTTTCGAGAGCACAAAAGTGATGCAACTGTAGCGGTTACACCGCCACATACGAACTACGCATCAAAGACATGACCTCACACAATTCCTCCATCGGGCAATTAGAGTTTACCGCGCGAACGACACATATAAGACTATCCGACATCAACAGTCGGGCAGTCGGCCGTCAGACACAACACCCGTCTGGTTAGAGGATCCTCCCTTTTCTATGGTGGATGAGTGAACTTTACACCCTGTTCCTCATGCCTCTAAACAACTAATAACAGGTGCTGTGTGTGACTGACACGAATGGCTTAGCACCACGAAAACTGCAGTGCTATTCTGTAACCATCTAACCGTGAAAACGTAGGTGAAGTGAGCTCGGAGTGAGCTGTCAGTCCCTTGCAGCAGGTGGAATGACAGCTCAATTCATGTACACTTCACCTAAGTTTTCACCGTGAGATTATTACAGAATAGCTCTTAATGTTTTAATTATTACCAGCTTTCTTACAATTAGATAAGTTATTGAGGAAAAAGGGTTTTTTTTTTTGTGCACGGAGCCTCATTTCTGATACACGCTGTTCTGTACACATCCAAATAAAAGTTGGTACATAAAAATTCCATTAAAAACAGTCCTGTAAAAGAGAAATAATGTGTACAATGTTCCTGTTAAAATGTAACAGTATTTTGAGGAAAACAGCACAGTTTTATGATTCACGTGGAATGCCCTCGTGTATCATATCTGTTTGCACATTAGTATGGTACAGCAGGTAACTAGGTATACTGACCCACCTACTTTTCCGTAAAGATTTAGTCATTTACTTCCATTCACCAAGAATTAGTAATTTCCATTCGGTGTTTATTAAATAATCAACTTCAAAAAATCCCGATGGTGGTGGCCAAATCATCTCCTTTTGGCGTCGATGCATGGTAGTGTACTTTTTTATTTTTATATTGTTTGAGCCCAGTAGGTGGCCACGGCATCAATGGCATTCCTTAGGTCGTCTCTCATTGAGTTACAGGTTAACGGGCTTAGTACACTCCATCAAGAGGGACATGCACATGCTCCATGTTGAGAGTGGTGTTCTATCATTGACACACAATTACGAAAAAGAGTAAAAAGGTAAAGTTCAGTTCAGTTTTGCTATTCATTGGTTCTATTCCATTTTCAGTGGCAGCTTCAGAAGCATCCATAAACTGATGTGTGTTGTTGTTCTGTTCCTAAACTAGGCCTGTTGTTACCATCACAGACAGCTGTGCTGCTGGGAGTTTGTTGCGACACTTACTGCTGGGAAGTTTGTCGAAGTGGTGAAGGTCGGTCGTTTTGGGGAGTGTCTATGTAATTTTGACGTTCATAAAGTGCTGATTCTCAGACTAATTTGCCTAAATGAATTTTGATTTTGAATTATAACTTATTCTTAACAATCATTAGTGCTCGGACATTAAGTACAATTAATATATTTATTCATTTAGTACTGAAAACTGTTAAAAACTTTCAAAGATGTTTACGCTACCTGTCCTTTCGAGGTGTTCCCTTCGTTAACTATATTTAGGTATAATAAATCTCTGGCATTTAGGAAATAGGTATAGGTACCATCAAAGAAGTTCATATCTATACACCGTAAGGACTTTTTCTGCTTGCAGCGCTCGACCGCTATAGAACCGGGGCGGTAACAGATGTGGTCCTCGTGTTCACAGGATTTTGTTTTCAATCTGCTTAGATATGAAGTTCTTCGATAGTACAGCTAGTGCTTTCATGCTGTCTGCAGTCACCTATGTCGGAACCAACTTGGCAATATGATTCATGCATTTACAATCCATGTCCACTGCTACCCAGGAAGGGGCCCGGAGAGGCTAACTGCACAGCTCATTTCTTTGCCAGCAACTCAAAATAAACTCAAAGCATTTATTTCACAGGCACTTTTGAATTGTTTAAAGAGTCGAGTCGGTCATCCCAAAGCGTAGTAGGAACACTGGACACTCTTTTCAATTTTATTGTTACAAAATATTAGTTACATCATTACTACGCATTCGTGCGTCGCATGGCCGTGGATCGCAGACTCACACCGGAATACCCGCTAACATTTTTCCTACAAAGCGAATCTACGTACAGTGCGTAGCTTAGCCGTGAGTTGCTATGGAGCGGTGACTTTATTCCGTACAAATTGCGCTTCCATGTATGTAACGATGCAGTCGGCAATAAATAAATAAAGTTACTCACATAATCATATGCAAATTGTGTACATGATAACGGTGCATCAAATGCTTGCCTTACATGGATAATAACTGTAGGTAAAGACTTGGTGGAGCGTAACAACTTGCGTAAATCATTCGTTACTGCATTTTGTTACACATGCAAACTCTGTATAATATCGCAAGATGGTACAAAGAAAATCGCAGTATTTAAAGGCTCGTGCAGACTAGCGCGACTGGTCGCGCGACGCGACAACGGTAATTGTTCTACCTTGAAGGTTTCTTAGAAATTGTTTTGTTAGAGTCGCGTTGCGCTGGTCTGCGCGACGCTTGAAGCTATGGGCTTGAAAGATAATTAGATAAACTTAACATCTATAAATTTCCTTTCCGAAGACTTTATCCCAAAAAGATATATTAGGACACCAGCTGCTATTAGAAATAAAGAGTGTATGAGATCCTCTAAGAGTTCCTTGTTAAGATTCCTTTTAGATACGTAAATGTTACTATTCCATCACTGAGTTTACTACTGGTAAACAGATGTATGACGATTCCGAATTACTAATTAAACATTTAGGATTGTATTTATTGATTAAGTATGAATGTCATTTATCTAAAATTGTAATGACCTGTTTACCTAACTAACATATTTTAAATTGAATAATTCTACCTACGCCATATTTTGGCAATATGTTTTGCTAAAATATAGCGTAGGTACAAAATTAACATAAAGAAGCAATTACAATTAAGGTGGTATGCCAATAGATTACATTAAAAGAATTATTCAATTTAAAACATATTAGTTAGGTAAACAGGTCATTACAATTTTATAACTTTACAAATTATTTTCACTATGTAATATAAACATAATCCAAAATATTCATATATTAAATTATTAAGAAAATGCTCTAATTTAACATAATATATTTTTTCCAAATCATTATCACTACTCGTTTAGACGTGATCTTCAGTATAAAATCGTTAAAAGTCTGATATCGTCGCCTTAACTAGTTTTTCATGTTTTTTGCAACTGTTCAAATTTTGTCATTGGAACACATTTTATTTTCGTTTGATAGCTGGTCCAGTCATCATGTATTTCAACAAAGCGTCACAGCTCATTGCTGGGCATAGGCTTCTTCTTAATTGCACTAAAACTTGTGGCTCTCTGCCTTCCACACCCAGTCTGTCCCAGCCGCCTTTTTAAGGCCATTGCTCCATATATCTGTAAAACCAAAGTTACGAACAAAAAGTGACGGAAAAGCCGATCAGTAAAATAAAATCTATAGATGAAATGCTAGCTTGAAGTAAGCTGTCATTCCACCAGATGCTAGGGATTGACATTATTGACTCAGCCCCCTTCAAAATCACTTCACCTATTTTTTCAAGGTGAGAGGTTACAGAAAATAACTCAGTACCAATACTCTTTTTTTATTTATTCATTTATTTATCACATCACATGTTTCCTTTGCCATTACAGATAATAAATCTAATGCGGTAACTAAAATACTAAAATATACTTAACTATACCTTACATGCTACACTGCAGTACGTGGCCTTTGTGAACTAACCCAGTGTACAGCCGGTCGATTCTGTAAAAATCTCACCGTGAAAACTTAGGTGAAGTGACTTTGGTTTTGCTTGGAATTGACACAATTGGCAGCTCACTCCACGCTCACTTCACCGAAGTTTTCACGGTGAGATGGTTACAGAATAGCACTGCAGCATGTCGATTCCCGTAACCACTTCACCGAGAAAACATTTGAAGTGAGCGTGGAGTGAGCTGTCAGTGTCATCTCACCCTGTTGGAATGACAACTCACTTCACCTAAGTTTTCACGGTGAGATGGTTACGGAATAGCACTGCAGGTCTATGGCATCCGCCACCGTGTTGAGAGTGCGCAGCGCACGAGTCGAGTCGGTTAGTGCGCGCACTCGGCACCACCAGCAGCCACGCGCCACATACCTATCCGGTAAATTAAACCCTATTTCTGATAGTATACCAAGTATATTTTCTAAATATACTTTGCCACTGTATCTCCCATACTGTTTGTTATAAATTAATAAATCTGACGAATTAGTTCTGTATTCATTCGAGCAATATTTTTTCTTATCACTCCGCTTGTGTATGCCAGCCATTAGAACGGCAAACATTATCAACTGTTTATACGAATTGTTTATAACCCCTCAGTCTGATAGTGGCCCGGAGATAACTGGTGTTGTAAATAAAACGTTGATGTTGTAAAACTAATGCCGCCATGCTGTGACGAATTCTAGAGGACTTGTTATAGTACAGGATTATTTTGTGTATAGGTACTAGAGTCTGGCTAACGAAAGTTGGCCCCAGAATATTGGCGGCAAATTTAAAAAATACATGCATGACAACACTATAATTATACTATGAAAATTGGAATAACCTACTTTGATACTTGGTAATTTATTATTAAAAATATCATATATATAGTTTTTCAATAAGGACGCTCGAACTTTAGCAGCGCATAGCGGCCATTTCGGTAATGCGATTGCTACCAAATTTGGCATGAATATATATTTTGTCGTGACATTTCACCATGGAACGCTACACGCTTCAACAACGCGTAGAAATTGTGTAAAATTTATTATCAAAACCAGTTGTCTATTCGCCTACGTTCTGTGCGTTGTGTTCAATTTATGGCGTTCATCGTGTGAGTTAACACCGCTCGATTACTTTCTGTGGGGTTACATGAAATCTTTAGTGTACGCAGATAAACCACAGTCAATTGTTGCCCTAAAGGCCAACATAACTCGCGTTCTTCGTGAAATTGACCATTTATGCGAAGACGTCCTCCAAGATTAGTCCACCAGAATACGCCATCTACAGCGGAGTCGCAGTGGCCATTTGGCTGATATTATTTTTCACACATAATGTCATTGAATATTCTTTAAAATGTTATAAAAATTGTAGTAATATCACTTAAACAGGTTGTTTTATTTCATTTCAAAGTTCGAGCGCTCTTAATGAAAAACCCTATACAATGTGGAGCAGGACGATTGACATTCCATAAAACCACATAAAAAGTGTCATGTTCTTTACCCGTATACAAAAAATCAATCAAATCCAATGAATACTTTAGCCACAGGAAATTATTTTTCATTTTCTTATTTTTCTACATGATGTAGATCTGAGTCCGTAATAATAGGTAAACATTGTAAGGTCAAGAACCTGTGCAAAACGTACGATTCTATCCTCTACGTCTCAATATGCTTGAGAGACAGAGAAAGGTGTCATACGATTCCACTCTGGCGCGCCCCGCCCAGTCCCACAAAATAATACTACAATTAGAAAGAAAAAGAAATATTACTTACGCAAATTATGCATTAGTGGTGCATAGACAATTGCGAGTGTGTGTGTGAGCGGAATTTTTTCGGCAAAAAGTCTCGGGACTCGGTCCAGTCAGGCGGCGCCCTTTGAGGAGCGCACACCTACTTACGGCTACTTTTTTTTATCACGAGACGAGCCGCGCGCGCGTTGTTGTGATTTTGTGAAAAAATTTAGTTGTTATTTGTGATTAAGACGATTTAGTGTGACTTATTGTTCAGTGTTAGTTTAATATTAGTTAATTAGGTATCGATGTCGCTTGTGCATAATGAACAACGGTGGAAACCTTGAAAATTCATAAATTTGACTATTGATGTAAATTCTGATTGTGATGTGATATTGTGTGATTAATTATTCAATCAGTGATCTTTTAATTAACAACGCGCAACTTAGTGAGTTTATGCCGCTAATTTGTTGTTCTCCGACTAAACTACCTACCCACGTCCACCTACGCCCCGCACCGCAGCGCAGGCGCCGCCCCCCACCGCGACCCGCATCAACAGGTTAGTGACTTTTCGTAGATAAAGCGTGTTTACTTTTTATGCAGTTGATTCTGCTATTTATTTTGTTTGAAAATTGCAATTTTTCAATTTTCCATTAACTACTAATCTTCGTCTTTTAAAATGTTTCTATGGACTAGTACTATGCTCGTTTTAATTTAATGTCGTAAGTCCAGATCCACATTGTATATAGACAGTATAAGAACATTATGTTAGGGAAATAAAGAAACAGCATTTATCTACACATGTATTAATTTTTGATATGTATCAGGTTTGTAACGGGATTTTAAGGATTTATTGATCTGGTATAGGTGTTAGTATATGAGGTAAATATGAGCGGAATCCGAAAATAAAATACGATAATATTCCATACATAATAACTTAGTTTTATTCATCGTAATCACAATCAGATTCTAACACTTCAATGCCAAAAGATTCATCACTGTCACTAGTATCGCTGTCTCCAACAAAAACTTTCTAAATTTTCTTCTGTTATTTTATCACGTTCTTTATATTTATTTTCAAAATGTATTACATGATCAGTAATTTTCTTCCAATCCTGTGAACTTACGTTTTCAAATGAATCTTTAATTATTTCTTCTAATGCAGCTGTAGTAACTGCAATATTTTTGCTAGCCACTTTACGTTTTGCCAAACTCCACACAAGCTCGATCGCATTTAAATCACAATGGTAGGGTGAAAGTCTCAACACCTCATGACCACATTGATTTAAAATTTCATCAGCTTCATATATTGGATTAGGCGTATTTCGTTTTACAATACACAACAGCTCTGCTTTCGTGTGGTAGTCCTCATATTGAATTCCATTATCACGAAGCCACTCTCTTATATTACTTTTACGTGTTTGTGTGTTCGGAACCTTATTTATAATTACCGAATGGTAACTAGCATTATCCATTATGATTACACTTGGTTCTTCCAAATTTGGTATAAGTTTTTCTTTAAGCCATTTATTAAAATTTTCAGCATTCATGTCATGGTGATAATCAGCATTTTTTGATTTAGTACTAAACACTAACAAAGAGTTTGGTACGGGGCCTTTCTCTGATCCAGCATGAACTATAATGTACCTTTTCCCGGTCGAAACATTTTCAATTGCACCACTAGTTGAAGGACCTTGCCATGACTTCTTAGGCTTGTAGTTTCTATGGACATAAGTCTCATCTAAATAAATGATTGGCTTGCCTTCTGCACGTTTTCCTGCTATAGTTCTTAAAAATCTATGTCTCCAAGCAGATATGTCATAGCGTTCTATTAATACAGAACGCTCATTTTTATTATTTTTAAATTCATAGCCATTGGCTAATAACAAGCGGCGCAGAGTTTCTCTGCATCCGTTAAAATCAATACTTTCTTTTAACTCCACCAACAGTGTCCTCAGTGTAGGAACTTGTTTTTTAACAATATAAAATTCTTTTATCTTGTTACGCATAGCATCTATGTCAAAGTTATCTAGGTTAGACACAGTAGGTTTCCGTGGGTGTTTCTTCCCCGGGGTACTCCAGACACCTTCATTTACTGCACCTTCCCTTTTTACTCTCTTTAGTGTTCTGACACTCACTTCTGCAAAGAAGATATACAAAATATGTAATTAATTCTTGGTTTACGTAAATGCAAAGGTTTTTTTCGGCATAATTTCAAAACACCAGTGTATAGTAAAAACTTATCAGTCATTGAAGTTATTTCTTCTAAGTACTGATTCTGGGTTATTATCCTATCTTTCTGCTCTAATTCAGTGAGATTTTCAATAGTTCTTACTATTTCATCAACTCCTTCGACATCTTGCAGATTCTCTGTTAAAGAAAGTTAATCGTTTTAAAATTACCATTGTATGTATTTTAATTGTTTTTTTTTCCTCTGTTATATATCGTTTTGTATGTACAATAAAGCATATAATAAATAATAAATTACCAACAAAAATACAGCAAAAATTCATTATGAGTATATACGTAAAACATAGGTGATGTTATTAAAATGAATACGTTGACTGATGCGATGTACGAATGAATATAATTAGTTTTATTCAATACGAAAAAGCGAAAGTAACTTATTTGTAAGGATACGTAAATTATAAATCAAAATTTTACTAAGACGACTGGATAGGTAGGTGTTCAAAGTATCAAAATAATATTGTCTACTAGGTTTAGGTTTAAAGATATTTATTCTCAAAAAAGACAAAAAGTCACTTACATGAGAACAATGCTTAAGATAAATAATTATAGTTAAAGTTCGTCACAGACGTCACGGTAGCAATTATGATAAATTAGATACACCCATCCAATGCATTCAAATTTTAAGAAAGGTGTTATTTGTGATCAAATATTCAGCTAATAGAGTTTTGAATGCAATGAATGAATGTACTTTCTTAATACATGAGGGTATTTTGTTGTACAATTGTGCTCCTTCAAATGTTAACATTTTTTTGCCAAACTTAGTTCTTATCTTCGGCAAAATCAGAAAACTAGCTCGGCGAGAACTACGTTGGGTTACTTCTTTCACTTTAGTAAACGATAAATTAGTCTGTATTATTTTGTGGAGTGCTTTACGAATGAAAATACATGTATTGTAAATATATAACTGTCTAATGTTCATTATTTTGGTTTCCTCATAAATATTGCTAGTCGATGTTAAATATGGGTAGTTAAAAATCATTTTTATTAATTTGTTTTGTGCAACTTGGAGACTTGCTAGCTTCGTCTTGGCCGCACTGCCCCATATTTCAACCAGATAAAGTAGGAGAGGTTTTACTAAGGCGTTATAGATGGTGTGGCGCAATCTATGTGGAATACATCGAACTATGTTTCTGAGGGATCCAAGTAATGACGTAAGCTTTGTTTTTATGTGATCCAAGTGAACAGTCCAGGATAGGGAACTATCCATTCTTAAGCCAAGATATTTTTCACAAGATTTTTGCTGTAAGGGTATACTATTAATAACTAATGGATTATGTGGAGGTATTATTTTATTTTTTGCTTTAAACAAGATATAGCACGTTTTAGAAATATTTATAGTTAATAAGTTATATTGAAACCATGAAAATAGGGTGTTTAAATCGTCTTGAGCCTGGGAAATCAAATCATGAATGGAAGGTCCGAAATAAAATAAGCAAGTGTCATCTGCGTATAGAGTAAGATGGCCATGTAGTTGAATTTCCTGAATGTTATTTATGTAGATCAAAAAGAGCAGGGGGCCCAGGATTGATCCCTGGGGAACTCCACACGTAATAGGTAATTTGCCACTTTGATGATTATTATCCGTTCTAACTAACTGCGACCTATTTTTTAGATATGAATGGAACATTTTTAGGGCATTACCGGTAATTTTGATGGTTCCTAGCTTTTTAAGTAGCAATTCGTGACTTACGGTGTCAAACGCTTTTTTAAGATCAATGAAGATACCAAGGACTATGTTCTTTCCATCTACATTTTGCTTAATTTTAGTAACGAGGTCAACTGTAGCTGTTAGTGTGCTGCTTTTTGGTCTAAACCCGTATTGTCTGTCTGAAAGAAAGTTGATAGTAGTTAAATGTTTATCCAATCGTTTGTGAAGGATTTTTCTAGTACTAACCTATGAAATTCAACACCACACGTAGACAATCTTGTTTTTGTTTAAACGCGGCATCACGCTGTTGTTGTTTTTCGTTGAACTTGCCAATCATGCAAAACAACATCTTTCGTACACCACTTTTGATAGATTTGTTCATTTTAAACCGTAATTAGAATCACAATTTACACAAACGCATACAATTTGACACCAGAGATACCGAACGACAACCTTGTCAAATTGACGTTGACGTTCATACAGAGTTGCTATATAAAAAGTTCGCAAATAATTCCAAGGCCTACTTTCGTTAGCCAGACTCTATCTACTGTCTTTATTTTTGCAATGAAGGAGTCTAAAAGTTACAAAATGTTTGTTTCAGGGGTGCCACACACCGCGCATATTTGAGAGTGGCGCGAGGAGGCGAAACGCCGGGGCTTGACTCCGATGCCGCGAGAAATCGCGGCACAGCGGACAGAGCTCCGACGGGATCTCATGGCGTCATGGAGAGTGCGATTGTCCCAACCCAGTGCGGAACGTCATTTGATGATTTCCCACCCAAAAAAAAAGAAAAAAAAAAGTGGTGCCACACACACAATGAAGATGATTTGGCACAGGCTGGGCGGCAAAATCGAATGTATACTCCATTTGAAATAAGATAAGAGAAAACCTACCTTTTTTACAGTCCGTTCAACCGATTCTGGCTTCTATACCTACCGTAGGCACAAGGATGACATTAAATGAAATTCTAAAATTCTAAATTCAAAATATTTTATTTCACATAAACCTACATGGGCACTTATGAAACGTCAGAAGCTAGGTGCACGGTACCAATTGGTCGTTTCCTATGGAGAAGAGCCGGCAAGAAACTCCACGGTTACTCTTTTAAAAATAATTGGTTTTTACAATATTTAAAATAACAGTGTTATTAGGTATGGGAGGACAGTGTAGGTCTTTCAACAAGTACCAGGTACTTAACAAAATAATTATGATCAGCAAATATACAGTCCACTAAGCCTACAGCGTTCTCACATTCACAAAATAGAAAATAATCTATAAAAAGATGAATAAATTATTAAAAATAAAAACGTATTTTATACGAAATGACGTGATTGCTATTACAATTCTGAATAATTATCATGTTCACAAAAGCCACTAATAAAGATTTGAAGTTAAATTGTAGGTATATAATGTCAAATAATAGCGTGATTATGTCAAGGAAGAATGTAAAAATAAAAATGTAAAAAATATATGTTAGGTATATATAAACATGCTAATTTGGGAGCAGTTAATAGACTCTTACACAATTTGCCGTTAATGAGCTACCAGGGAAGCCACATGTGCAGAAGGAATTATTGCCAAACTTCCTTGTCTTTAATTTTATAATAATGCATTCTTGATAAGAACGCGTTTAATGTGGGTTTTGAACTTCCCATCGCTAAGTTCTGTAACCGACTTAGGCAACATGTTATAAAAGCGGATACTGTTTATAAGAAATGACTTGCTTGTTTTAGTTAATCTAAATTTGGGTATCACAATTTCATGTCTACTAAGTGTATTTATATTATGGAATCTCAATTTTCTGTCAATGTTCCATACAATATTTGACAGGAACAACATTTCAACATGTTTTGTTGTGATGTTTTTCCAGTGCAAACACACTCTCAAACACTTTTTTATGGGAAAACCCCGACTACACTATTACCAAGTGCTGTAACTCCGCAAAGCGAGAATTTGACACATTATTAAGTAAAGTAAAACTACTTTCGAATACCAAAGTTCATATTGTAGGTTAGTAACTAGGTACCGACCTACCTATGTTATTTTCACGTTATGTAATTTTCCGGCACTCGGCACATCAAAGATGATTCATCTTTTAAGTCTCGTTGATGTTAATTTGCCTTTTAAAACAAGCTAATAAAAGCGTGTTAATAAACCAGGTGAAATAGGTAACTCTCATTATGTAAACAATTCAGACGGTTTCACTTTAGGTAGGTAGGTACATATTAAGAAAAGAAAATTTGGTCATAATAATTTATTACAGATATCCCACGACTCTTTGCTCCACAGTTAATTAGCAAAAAAAGAAAGGTTTTCATAAAACTTTTATAAGTAACTAGTTGTTGTGTAGGCTGTGTTGCCCGCGACTTCGTCTGCGATCCAAGATGAAAGGTAGCCTATGTCCTTCTCCAGGTCATGGTCTACCCATGTGCCAAATTTCATCCAAATCCATTCAGCCGTTTTAGCGTGAAAGCGTAACAAAAAAAACAAACAAACTCACTTTCGCAATTACAATACTAGTTAGGATAACATTTTAAGTAGTCCCCTACTTATGCTTTTTTTATGTTATGAATGATATGATGACAAGAATGAAGCCTTCGGCCCTCCTAAAAGTAAGTGGTCGTAGCCGCCTTAAGGACATCTGCTATAGGTACCATCAGGCATCCCAGAGTGGAAACTGTAATGCCTAGTGTGCCTCCACAGCGGCTCAGGGCTAAGCTACGCACGTGTACTTAGCATCGCTTTGTATAAAATGAGATCGGCAATTACCACCTGCCACAAAAACCGGATGTTTGCAAAAAAGCCCGGTCATTTTACACTTAAATCTTTGTTTTAGCAGTACCCATTTTAGTTTTAAAAACCGAACGTTTTCAAAAAAGCCCGGGTAGTTTCCATTTAAATTATTTTGAAAGTCCGGACAAATGACAAAGCCGGGCGAATCTGGACGAATGGTAACCCTATCAGCTCTGCGACCTACGGCCACTCTACAAATGTCAAATGCTGACAAATGAAACGCGGCAAAGCTCTCCGTGCACAGACGTGGACATCCTAAATAGCAGTGGACCGCACCCATCCATGCCGTTGTAACCGGAACACAACTTAGCGGAAAAATTTGTATGATTATAGTGCTTCACGAATGCGTTCCCTTTGTCTGACGAACATTTTTAGCGAAGTCAAGAGCACGGGAGATACTACCTAAACTTAGTTAGGTATGAGCCCATAGTACCTCAGCTCAAGTTCACTTTTTATCTCTCTCGCTCGCACCAAATTGCTCGCGGACTGAGTGAGAACGAGACTGGGTCGAAACGAGACTAGCTCGCAGCTCCAAGGCACCAATTGTTTGGGTAATTTCTTTTTACGGCGAAATAAACGGTATTTAAAAAAAATAAAAAACATTGTATCTGCTTTATGGTTAGTTCAGTTATTATTATGCAAAGTGTCACTCATGATCTAATTTGAAGTATTTTTTTACCAGTGGTTTATTGTTCGGTTTAGTTTCTGTAGAGAAAATTTTATAGAATCGTGTTTTCGTCAAACGTACCTACTTAAAATTAATCGTATATACTCGTATATTTCAAAATTAATGCTGCAGTATTTTCAGCAATTTGAGGTAGTATAAATTGTTCTTCATTCTTAAACATTGGTGATGGATGTCATAACACATCAGGCTGGTATTCCCCAAAGACTAAAGGGGTAAACAGAAATTCTTAAAAATTACATAACACCTTATGCGACTGATGTATCAAGACAGTTTCAACTTTTATCTTTGTTGTTTAGAGATGAATACTTAAAGAGCCACGAAATCACTAAATATTCAGATATGCATTACACACGCCAGTTCGGTAAAACGTGCGCTTTAGTCTGACACAATCAATTTTATTACAGTTTACTGAACAAAACGCTGGTTCAACGACCTTTTGACAGGTGCATTGAAGTCTATCTCAATTTATTTGATAGGAAAAGGCATCGGTAAGGTATTAATAGCTGATATAAATCGATATAATTATTTATTTTTGGTAAAAGTACAACAACAACAACAACTCTGTTTCAACAATGACTCTTAATATGATTTAAACTTGAAAGTTAAGGTTAGGCGCAAGTACTTTTTCCTCACTTAAGGCCTATTCAGATATTGGGCACGCCACAATTGCGGCGATAAGTCCGCCTAACGCAGGTCCTCACCGGACACGGTTGTTTCGAGAGGTTCCTGTTCCGTATAAGGCGGGAGGAAATGCCCGGGTGTCATCACTGCGTGGATCGCCCGGAGGACAGGAGCATACGTCGGAGGTCTGCCCGGCTTGGGCAGAGCAACGCCGTGTCCTCGTGGAGGCAATTGGTGGCGGTGATCTCTCGCGTCGGGCCCTGGTCCAGGCCATGTTACGGAGCGAGAGGGCATGGGAGGCCGTCACCTTCTTCTGCGAAGCAGTAATGCTCGCGAAGGAGGTGGCGGAACGCGTGAGGGAGAGGCAAACTTCGCGCCCTCACGCCCCTAGCCACCGCAGGAGACGCCCTGGGCGTCAGGGATCGCAGGCCGGTTCCCAGCCACCGAAGGCGCGGGTTTGCGGACGGTGAGCAATGGGTAGCTCACCGTCCGATAAGGACCAGGCCCGGGTCGATGGCGCGTTGTGTTCCACGCGCGCCTCAAAGAGATGTCAGCAGAACTGGCGGGGTCTGCTAGGATCGATGCCTGCCGGGGTCGCGGGAAAGTCCGAAAAGGATACCGTGGCCCCTGCCAAGTATTGGCAACTGAAGGAACACGGGTAGGTTTTAGTCAGTAAGAGTCTGACACGCCCTCCCGCTCCGCCCAGAGCGGGAGAAGTCATTTGCTGATTTCCCACACAAAACAATAAATAAAAAGGCCCTAGTCCCTTGCATCACTCACATTTGTAATCTAGCAATTTCAAGTGGTATTTTCCCCGACACCTTTAAAATAGCACTCGTTCATCCAATCCATATGGGAGGGAACAGGGATAGTGTTAAAAATTACAGACCAATTTCCGTTTGACCAATGTCTAAGATTTTGGAGAAGATCGTAAACAATCGTTTGCTTGGCTATCTGCGTGCCTTTCAGACAGTCAATACGGTTTTAGAATTTCACATAAACCTACAAGGACACTTATGAAACGTCAGAAGGTACACGATATCGATATAAGCGATACCTATCGCTGTCGTCGCGGTCGGTAGCAATGGCCCGCCTTCTGGTTAGACACTTTCTACCAGTATCGCTACTACGCGCGATAGCGATATCGGTGAAAATAGGCTTTAATAAAGTGGCGGATACTGCGGCTTTCCTAAGGAGGATCGACCACGCCATTTAAAAAAGTAGATTTAAATGGTTACTAGGAAAAAAAAACAAAACCACCGGAAAACTCTTTGTTCTTGAGCACCAAATGACTGTACTACTAGGAATGTACCTGTTTAGGTATAGGAAGATATAATATAATAATAAATATATAATAAAGATAAAGATATAATAGTTTATTCGTATATGATAGGTAGGTATACTATAGGCAATTCAGGTAAGTCAGTTGGGGCAAGTGCGGCGAGCATCATTATATAAAAAAATTGCAATGATATTGATAAAATCGCCATCTAGTAACGTCAGGGGAAACAAAATTAGTTCCGGGAAAAGAGATGGGAGCGTCACTTGAATGAAAGAGGATTTGTCGCAATTTTTATTTTACACTGAGATTTCGATTCAGCAACCGTTCTCCTAAGATCGATTCGCCATTGGACTGTTCGTCGACAGGATGATTCATTTATTTCCGTTTCCCCAGCAGGGTCTTTCACCTATGGACATTTCGCCGACAGAACCTTTCATATGCGTCACTTTCGACGACAGCCCTTTCCAGCTACTAAATGTTTCACCGACACGACGATATACCTATAACTCTTTTAACTACAGACCTTTCCATCTACAGACTGCAGACCATGGTGCGAAATTATGTAAAAAAGACAGATGGACAAAGTTGGACTCACAAAAAGCATTAGCGGCTATCCGAAACGGAACTACATTCTACGCTTCTAGTAGTCAATATAAAATTCCATGAGCAACGTTATTTGATCAAATGTCTGGTCGACGGGGACAGAAATCGAATAGCTTGGGAAGACCAACAGCTCTGACTGCAGATACTGAAAAAACACTGAATGTTGTTAGAATAATGTGACTATAAGATTATTTTACTACTATTTTTGAAACCGCGTCAGTATTTTCTTCATATTTAGTTTTTGTGTTTTGTTTCATATTATTATTTCAATTTATTTTTATAAAAATTTAAGCATTTGCATTACGTACCACGTTCGCAATGACCAATGCAATGTCACATATTCAATTCAATTAACGATTACTTAATGATGCCAATAAAATATTAAAAGGTATTTTTTGTTTTTTTTTTTCAATCAATCCTACATAGACGCGTTTTAGGTTGGCTGGTCGAATCTGGCGGGTGATTGCACAGTTTGGATGGAGCTGGGAAAGACCTTTACGAGCGGGACAGGTTAAATATGTTCTGTAGGGACAGCATAATTATGTTTAAAATCCTATGACACTCCTGACATAGAGACGAGTCTAACTACACCTCAGAAACCAAAATCGGTCAAGCCTTTTAATCTCTAGGAAGGTACAAAAGAACATGCAAATTACATACACCCCATAACCTTAACCTTCCTTCTTGCGCAGTCGGGTTTAAAGTTTAAGACCCCTGTCCTTAGGGAATGTGCCGCACGTGCCCCATTTTACAATGAAAAAGAAAGTTTTTTTTTTTAATATGAACCTTTTTTCTGGGGACGAAGTCGAATATCGTCTTCTATTGTAACGTTTTTCGAACTGATATTCACGTGGAAATGACTGATTATAGTAATTTTCTGGCATTTTTTTACTACTGCCGCTCTTGCCCCGTTTCATTGGGGAACTGCGGCTAGGGACAAGCTTTTTAAAACTCAATGAAATCCTAAAAAAACTGTATCAGATTGGTTGAAATGGTAAGTTCCTAACGGAGATTATTCATCAGGCAATGTAGTAATGAAACAAATTATTTAAAAACTGTCACAGTATCAACGCTGTATCCGATTGCAAAGTGAACTTATAAAATATTGCGCCGCACTAGCCCCAACTGACTTACTTCAAACAAAATAATTAGGTATGCAAAGTAACAAGTAAATAAGTTATGACTAAATAATTACAGAACAATGTATTTTTTCATTCTTCACTTTACCGGAAACTTGCGCGCAAGGCGCAACAAGCACCACCTTAGTGAAGTCTCTTATAGTTTAATAAAAAGAAACTCAACCAACAATCTGCGTGAGAGCAAAGAAACAAACGTCAACAATTGCGCTAAAAGGATTCCTACTAAATCGGTCCGGAGCCACGGAAATAGCGGGTTAGAGGATGTAGGTAAGTAATAAAATAAGTACATACAATAGCTAAACTAGACAAATTAGTTTTTTTTTATTTTTATTGGCAATTTATTTTATAATAGTATATTTTGTATGTACTAACTACCGCATTTGGGCAACTTGTAAAGATAGATTTATTTATTTTGTATAAATAAATAATAGAAGCACCACGTTACTTTCAGAAAAGTGTTTAGCGACGTCTGCGTGTTTTTACAAGCTTTTAATTAAATTGCCTTGTTAGTTAGTTAGTATGTTTGGGTCAAATCTTGCAAGCTGAATTAAAACCATTTCTTCTTATCCTATGGAGCTTAAATTTTACATGTTGGTTCAGTTTCAAAGACAATACCTTTTTACGATGCATGACTTGATTCTACACCCATACCCTTGGCTCCAGACGAAGGATCTCCTCAGCGGTCAACGGTACAGACACGAAATTTAATATACGTTATTTAATAATAATAGACTTAAAGTCCATTATGATCTGACTGCTGCACCGAGTATTGGCTCCAGACGAGGGAACTCCTGAACGGTCAATAGCACAGTCAAGAAATGTTGTATACTTACACATTCAATTATGAAAGTTTTTACTTCTAAAGTACGTTTTAGTTCACTAAAAGCTTGTTTAAAAAATGATTTTTACTTAAATTTTATTTTAAATTATGGGCATTTTTTTGGGAAATGTTTGTCATCAATCAGCCTATAATGTTCCCACTGCTGCACTACTGGGACATAGGCCTCCTCTCGGTGAAAGGGAGTGGGCCGTATCCCACCACGCGGGCCCAGTGCGGGTTGGTAGATGTCGACGAAATAATTTGCAAAAAGTAAAGCGCAGATCTGGGTTCGAGCCTCAGATAAGTCGCGTCCGTTGCCCTGCTGCGAAAGCCAGAATCTATCTTTTTATTTAAACTAGCTTTTGTTTTTAGGAAATGCTTGCTACTCGAATTCCCAGCAACTGTAGGTAACCAACTCTCGGTCGCCAGACTCTATAGTGGACAAACGCCGAGACAACAAAGCTGTTTCTGTGGGACACGTCCTGGGATAATTAATTATCTTGGAAATGGCAAAATTTATTCAATTGGATAACATAATTGTAGGTAACTTACCTACTAGAAGGTATAATATTCGTTAGTAACTATACTATATTCACAATTATACTATATTCGTACTATATTCTTTAGAACTATATATAACAATAAGTTTTTCTTTATGAAACAAGTTAACTGTTTTTATAAGACTAGTAGAATAGTTCTTGTACATAGTTTTAATTTTCTATTTAGTATATCCATGTTCTAATATTCTTTTTATTGATTTTCTTATTATTGTACATCCTACAGGTGTGTTGTACAGGTTTTTTTATTTTTTTTATTCGACCAACTTTATTTGTAAACTGCCTACAACTTCAATAAATAATATTTTATCCTATTCCAGACTCTTGAACCCCACTGTGGTCAGGCCTCCAAAGTTCTGTTAAACCCGTTGAGCCTATTTAGCCATAGACAACAGAATTCTGGTAGCCCAAACGAGGATGATAACTTTCCTCCACCAGTGATTGCTTTCGCCTTTTTTATGGGCACAACCCGATCTTTTGTGGATACGATTTAGGCACCTTTTCGCCAAGGGCGATCAGCAGACCATTTGAAGCTGAGTCAGCGTTTTCTATTCACCTACGTGTTAAATTAACACCTTGACCCAATAATCTAATCATGGGAACGATTTGAAAGCCTGAACACTACTTTCAGATAAATATACGTAGGTCATAATGAGATTATCTTCCAACGATTCTCTCAACCTTGTGGGTAGGTAGATATTATGCAAAAATTCCGTTAAATAATCTGTTAACTAGATATTTTTTTACCAGCATAATGTAAGTGCTTCATTGTCTAGGCTCTAGATAGATCAGCTATCTAATTACGCAACACATTTTCGTAAACAATTACGACTACTTATTTTTTTTCATTTTGACAGTTCAACTTCAACAACATTCATTGCATTATTTAAGTTGTTGAGCATATTTCTTTTTCGAACTTGTGAATCTATAGATTAGCAATCTATTTCAAAGCGATTCAGATTGATCACATATTACGCAATTAGGGACACATCCAAACACATCCCTGAACTTACGCTACTTCGGGGATGTGCGTTGGACATTCACAGATGACTCCGCTCTGTACCCTAATTACGTAACACACGATCAATCAAAATCTAAATAATTTTGAAGCATATTGCTAATCTATTGCTTCATTATGTTCGAAAAATGTATCTGCTAAACAACGTAAATAACGCAAAGAATGTTGTTGAACTGTCAAAATGAAACAGATGTGATTTATCGTGTGTTACGCAATAAGGTGCAGCAGGAGTGCAAATGTGGCGCTGTCCCACAAACAATGCGGCACTTAGGTAATATCGTGTCCCGCATCTCCTGTTGCCTGCACGATGCAGGAGCTGATGGTCGCTAATGATAGTGCCAAGCTCTTAGCCAAAACTGGCTGACTCTATAAATAGCCATCAAACGGCTAAGAAGAAGATTGTGTAGATATATAGACCTGAAAATTTTATTGAAAATATTTAATGTTGTTATCCTATTTGGTATTTAACTCTGTAGCAGTCTATCATATATGTTCTTACCTATATCAAACTAATACGAGGTGTCTAGCTGAAAATGTGATGAAAATGGTAATCAAAACAAATTGGGCAATATTATGTAAACACGCGACTTCGTACGCGTGAAATTTCGGACCCCGACCCACCGCGTCGCATCGCGTCGCTCGTCCGCGCTTTTACTTCGTTTTCTTTTAGTGTTCATTCTGTCTTATTGCTCGGCTCCATGGCTCCTCGGGTCGAAGCGTGATGTTAATAACATAAATTTTATTATAGCCTCAAGAATTGGGCTATCAAACCCAAAAATATTTATTCAAATCCGACTGGAAATTCCAGAGATGCGCTCAAACAAACTCTTCAGTTTTATCATACCTATTAGTCAATGAAATGAAAATGAAAATGAATTGATTCTGCAATGAAAGAAAGGTCAAAAAGGGGTAAAGGGTTTGGTTTTAATTGTGCAACAAGAGAGCAAAGTTGCTGCGAGTGTTGATTTGGAATCCCAAGTAAGCGAAGGATTCTATAATTGAATCACGAGCGTAGAGAGTGATCCTAGTTTAGACACGAGATGCAAATAACTTTGGTCTCGTGTAATACATACGACTTTTCACCTCACCAGCGAAAACATATTACCTCAAGGTAAAAAAACTCAACATGGTAAAAATTAAACCACATGTATTTGTAAAACAAACATTACCAAAAAATTAAAAGGCTAAAGTAAAATTATTGCATTTACTTGTGAATTGTGACGGGAGGATAGTGAAAAACGGTAACTCAGCGGCGGTATTCGTGACTCTGGAAGAAGACGAGCGAGACCAAATATCCGAGGTCTGTTTCTAGCTTATGGTTTCGGCGACTAGAGCGACTTGAGTTTGAGTATTCGCTGAGGTTTCGACTTCCTTACTTGTAGATTTTGACAGGAAAAAAGTAAAAGTAGGTGACTCGGTGGCGGTATTCTTCCAAAGTCTATGGTTTACTTCTAAAGTCACGAATATCTGAGGTCTGTTTCAAGCTTATGGTCTCTACTATACGCTTACAGATTTACGATTTATTTTGAATCGAATTATCAATATATCCTTGCGCCACCGCATTCGACCTCCATCCGCCGTCCTTTTAATGTAGTGAGGTAGGCTCCTGAATCAACCATAAACGTGGCCGTTAGTCACTGGACTCACTCATATTTGGAGTGAAGGAACACTATCTTTCCACTTCGTCATAGTTGCATATTTTGTATTTATTATTATATTATATACTACATTATAATTATTAGTATTAATACAGTAAGTATAGTGATATTTATCTTAGAAGTAGGTATGTATGTATGTAAGTAGAAGTTTAAGTTCATTTTTAAATTAGTGAATAGTTATTTGTTTTTATTTTATGTATTTTATTTTCTCTTCTACTCTTACACACGTTGTCTACATCTCTTTTTATCCACTTTCCTATCGAAGTGCTGGAAGAGATTTCTTTAGAAATAAACATCACCTTTGTACGTATTTTTCTGTTTTCTTGTCTTTTTATAAGTGTGTAAATAAACTGTTAAATAAAATAAATAAATAAATATGTATTTATTATTATTTTTATAATATCCAACGGGTATCGAACTTTGTAGCTAGCGTAACAGAAGAAGAAATGAAACAAAAACAATAAAAAATTTAAAGCCGTTATTTTGAAACTATGTAAGTACACTCGCGGTGTTCTGTCACAATATTAAATATTTTTAAAACTACTTATGCAATTATCGCACCTTGAAAACAAAAGTGGCACTATACAAAACATTCCACTTTTTAGTTAAGTATACAGTCAAAATGCTTAAGACGAAACGCGCGTAATGCAAAGACCACTGTAGCTTTAGTGTGCCTAATTTTCGCTAGATGTCATTAGTGTCACTTATGAATTTGTCACAACTTGTCCGGTCGGTAACTGATAAACCGGCACTATGCCAGATCACAGAGCATATAAATAAGAGGCGGAACTTAGAACATTCAGTTTTTGAGAATTTGTGACAGTCTTTAGCCAACCACATTAAAAAAACATAGCTACCAACATGAAAATTCTAACAAACTTGACAACCATGTCCTTGAAGGGCAGCTAACTGTTATAAATAGGGATGTGCAACATATCGTATCAGTAAACTTATCGATATCGATGAAATGCATTCTATGCAGATATTAGTGAGGCTACAAAACTAATTTATTTAGAGAAATCGGTAAAATAAAACAGATTTTTATGATTTCAGTATTTCAAAGTCAAAGTCAAATAATTTATTTCATTTAGGCTCAAAATAGGCACTTATGAACGTCAACATTTACAGAAAAAAAATATATAATAATTGATTCTAGTCGCCCATTCCAAAAGGTCGTTTTCGTATGGAGAAGAATGGGCAAGAAACTCCACCGTTACTCTTTTAAAATATTTTCACAATATTCTGTATACATTAATTATATAATTATATGTGAAGACGATGCACCTAGAATAAGATTACTATACCACGATAGGTAAAAGAATGAAAAATGAAGGAATGACATAAATTAATTATGTGATAGATGCATGGTGCTCACATATTTACAAACATTGTAAAATTATACGATATTCTTAACATTTTAACACGTACTACTAATAATAAGTCAGTGTGTGAGTTCAAGTAATCACAGAATATAAAATTAATGTTTAAATAAATAATATTATACAATTAAATTGGCAACCAGTTTGATTTTGTCTAGATTCTAAATTGTCCTATGAAGCAGGACCAGCATGTTTCCAAGCATTTTTATCTTGGATATAATCCTCTAATTTGTAATATGCTTGTTTACAAAGTGTACTTTTTATATGAGTTTTAAATTTTCTTTCATTTAATTCTAATATATCACAAGGTATTCTGTTGTAACATTTAACACAGTACCCCATAAAAGATGTATTTACTTTAGATAGTCTGAAAAATGGTTGATCTATTTTATCTTTATTTCTAGTATTAAAATTATGTCTATCACTTATTTTATTAAAAAGATGTAGATTTTTTCTCACATACATAATATTTTCATAAATGAATTGGTAAGGTACCGTCATAATATTAATCTTTTTAAATAGTTCCCTGAGAGATTCGCGACGACTTAGATTATAAATGGCTCTGACAGCTCTCTTTTGTAAAATAAAAATGGATTCAATGTCAGCAGCCCGACCCCATAGTAAAATGCCATACGACATAATACTGTGGAAGTAACTAAAATAGACCAAACGCGCGGTTCCTACATCTGTTAACTGTCTTATCTTTCTAACAGCATAAGCGGCCGAGCTTAGCCGCCCCGCGAGAGATGTTATATGGGGTCCCCATTGTAATTTCTCGTCTAGCGTGATTCCTAGGAAAACTGTTTGATTAATAAATTCCAGTTTTTCTCCATTCAATATGATGTCACATTCGCTGCTTCTAACATTTGGTAATTTAAATCTAATGCATTTTGTTTTTTTATTATTTAGTACCAAATTATTTACCGTAAACCAATCTTGGACCTGAACAATACAGCTATTCACGTCGTCGAGATTTTGTGACCGTCGGTTTATTTTAAATATCAATGATGTGTTATCTGCAAATAACACCATCTTTGGTTGATTTTGAAATAATTGGGGTAAATCATTTATATAAGCTAAAAAGAGGAATGGACCCAATATCGAACCTTGAGGAACGCCCATTACCATTTCAGACCCTAATGAGTTTGTGCCGTTGACTTGAACTTTAGCCTTTCTATCTTTCAGGTATGATCTTAGTAAATCAAGAGCTGTATTCCTAATCCCATAGTGCTCCAGTTTCAGCAGAAGTGTCTCATGGTCTACGCAATCGAAAGCCTTCGAGAGGTCGCAAAAAATTCCAATGGCATCTTGTGCTTCTTCCCAGGCGTTAAAAATGTTCTTTATTAGGGCGACACCGGCGTCAGTGGTACAACGCCCTTTGGTGAAACCGTACTGTTGATCATGAAAGATGGAATTTTTATTAAAGTGCCGTAACATTTGGTTGAGAATCAACTTTTCAAACACCTTACTGAGAACTGGCAGAATTGACACAGGCCTATAATTGTTGGGTTCCTTACTATCACCGGATTTGAACAAAGGAACTACTTTACTATGTTTCATGAGATCCGGAAAGACGCCTTGGTCTACACTAGTGTTAAATATGAAAGCTAAATAAGGCGCAATGGTTTCGATGACAGATCTACAGACTTTTACAGACATTCCCCACAGATCCTCTGTTGATTTAATTTTAAGATCTTTAAAAACTTTTATAACAGCCTGGGGGTTTGTATGCTGAAACCTAAACTCCAAAGGGCATGCCTTTACATTATTTCTAAGTAAGGCAGCAGAAAGCGCGGGTGAGGAATTTAAAGCTTCAGTGGTTTTGTGGGGAATATTAACAAAAAAGTTTTCAAATTCCTGAGCTATTTCTACATCTGAGTTGATGGGACCATGAGCAGTCTCTAAATTAAATTCAGTATTACGTTGTTTTTTCCTACCGGTTTCATTATTTATTATTTGCCAGGTAGTTTTTATTTTATCATCAGCTGATTTTATTTTATTGCTAATGTGAAGAGCTTTAGCTATTTTGCACACACTTTTAAAAGTTTTAGAATATTTTGCAACATACTGATGAAAGCTTGTATTATTCATGTGTTGCTTTAGGCCATAAAGTTCAAAAAGTTTTTCCCTACTTTTGCGAATACCTGGAGTCGCCCAATCACTAAATAAGAACTTTGTATAAATTGTTTTGGTCTTTAGTGGAAAAGTGTCAGTAAATTGTTTGTTTAATAGTGAAAAGAACTCGGCGTAGAACTCATTTGGGTCACATATATTATTAAAACTCTGAATACATAATTTACTTGCCAAAGCATTATTTAATTTATCTAGATTTTTACATGTAATTGGCCTAAACCTTATTTGAATTTTTTGTAAAGGTAGGTAGGAGCAAAATGTAACTGTTTGTCCACTGTGATCAGATGGCAACTTATTTATAATTTGTTTATGTAAGTAATCACAGTTACAGAAAATATTATCTATACAAGTGGCAGAAGAAGCTGTCACTCGGGTTGGTTCAATAAAAACATTTGACAAGTCAAATGACCTGAAAAGACTTAATAGTCTGATAGTATTAGAGTTATTTTCTAATAGATTAATATTAAAATCACCACATATGATTATTGACTTACTACTAGCATTTAGTTTCTTTAGCACATCTTCCATTACAGAATCAAACATTGAAAGATTCTGGTAACTTGGAGGTCTGTATACACATACTATAACATGCTTATCAAGCTCAACACAGGACAATTCAATGGTGTGTTCAACAGACAGTCCGATTATGTCTTTTCGTTCTTTCGATTTAATAGAATTTTTTACTAATATTAATGATCCTCCATGTATCAAACGTTTTCGGCTGAAATGGCTAACTACACAATAATTTACATAGTTAATTGACATTACTTGATGATCTTTTAACCAATGTTCTGTTATACAAACAACATCAAACTTAGTATTTTCTAAAAATAATTCTATTTCCAGTAATTTGGAAGAGCAACCTTGGATATTTTGATTGAATAATTTTAGAGTATGTTGCCCCCCCTTTGGTTTTTTATTATTATTATGTGTTATATTGCCAGAAGATACCTTTTTATTATTCTCTAATAATAATTGGTTATTTGAAGGGGTAACTTCTGTTGTCTTACTAACTAGTTTAAAAAGTTATCCGGAGTGACCTCCACAACTACAACAGAAGAGTCTAGAAAGTTTGTATGAATTCCAGCAGGAAGAGAATACCCTATCTGACTGCTAGTGGCCTCCAAAGATGTTGGTATTATAGGTGGATTCTCCTTCATACAACATGATGACTCATAATTATTAATCACTATGTTGTTAGTATAACTAGACAACACAGACTCGTCACTAATACTAAAATTTGTTATATTAGCTATAACCTCATTAATATTATATGCTATCAACATAGCAATCATATGTCTACATTCCCAAGACAGAGATAAAGTTCTCTGAGTTAACTTAAAACCACTAACAAACTTGTTAGTGTCAAAAAACAATAATTTGTCACTATGACAACATGTCAGCCTGTGAATAGTACTATTTAACTTATAAATATAATTATTTTCATAAACTGATAAAGTATCAGAGTAAGGTAAAGCACACAACATGAGCTTTCCTATATTTAACTTTATTAAGGTGTTCACACCATCCACTATGTCCTTTCTGGTAATACCAGTACTATTACCTAATAGCAAAACCATTGTAGAATAATTTATTAATCTACATAAATGAGCAAGCAACATCGGTATCAGGCCAAAATGGGTTAGTTTTTTGTTTTTTTAGCACGAACGTCACAATTCCTTTTAGCACACCTGACTCAAATTTTACCAAGAGATTCGTACTGCTTCTTAGTGATGCCTGGCTGCATTTAGGTTTTTGCAATTGTTCCATCAACTGATTTCCCCTTGGTGTTAAATCTGTAAAGATAATTAAATATAAGCAAAATGTTCGATGAGTTGTAAACATTTCTCTGTAAATAAAACGCATGGATCTTTTCTATTTGAAATGAGCAATAGAGCACAATTAATTTTGAGAATTTCTTTCTCTGTCTATTTGTAACATCTTCACATGAGAATGTGAAACTAGATTTATTTCATATTCCCCGAATTTACATAACAGGTAGATAATATATAATGTGAGACTCTCTAACCCATATATTTAGCAGTCAACCTAGTTAGACTAAATTAGATTACAATTTAAATTAGACTAACATTACTGTAGGCACAATGTTTTAAACCATTTCTTCAAGAATTTCATGATTAATCTTCATTAATGGCTCGAGTCGTATTACAGAATTTTAATGATGCTAATAATTTCCTGATTGTAAATTAATAGCATTGTTAGGTGAGCACAAGATCACATTAGTAATAAATATCAGTACTCACCGGTATGGATTCAGTGAAAACTTGAAAAATGCAACATATTTACAGTATGCCAGGCCTCCTTGATACCGCAAGCTCCGTGACCCTTACCCATGATGGTTCACAAACTTGGAGTCACCGTCAATTATTCTGATATGTTATATTCCGAAATCTTACAGAAAAAGGAAAAATCACAACACAAACAATAATACACAATAATACTTGCGCGACGGCAGACATGTTTGTGAGCACTTCGTAATGTAATGTTGGTCAATAGGTCAGTTTGACGTGTTTTTCTGAATGTTGGCTAAAGACGGTCACAAATCCCATACAAAAAATATTTGTTCGGAGTTTCACAGCACTGTGCCAGATCGCGACCAGTCACCGGAGGGAACCCATGTCGAGGTGAGTTAAAAACTGGCACTTTGTGTAAAGAGCCACTTATTGAATAAATTTGCTTTCAAATATTTACAGTGATTAAATGCATAAGTGGCAGTTTGAGTTTAGTGCCAGTTATTTTTTAACTTTAAATACGATTTTGTTTTAGTACGAATTCAATAACGGGCATTTTCTGTAAAGCGCCATTTAATCGATAAATTTGCTTTCAAATATTCCTAGTGCGTCATTGCATAAATGGCAAGTTGAGTTTAGTGTCAGTTATTCAATAATTTTAGTTACTATTTTGTTTAGAGATTCGTCAAATTAAAGTCATTTTTGCCAATTGCCAGTATGCCATTCTTGTTTTAAAAACTAGTTTGTCAATGTCAATGCGTGCGTGTGACGCGTTCTTGCGTCCACGGTGGCGATCATCAAACCAAACGCGTCCTGGCGTCTAGACGCGTTTTTGAACGCCACCACGGACGCAGGTTTAACGCGTTGATTTGTCCGACCCTTTAATTAATTAAATGATTTGTTTATGGCAATAATCTCCAACTATCATGGATCCGAAGAGAAGTAGATGTAGAGGGATCATACAATTATCAACTTAAATTAACGATAACTATGATGAATCTCAAAATACAAAGCCTGCAAATAAATTTCCATAATACTGAACCCCTTTCAACAACGAGTGCGTCCGATTTGAACACTATGAGAAGTTCACCTTTAACTAGCACTTGTCATAACCTAACAAACAGTGACGATGATGACTTTTCTCCCGCCTCAGATGATGATAGAACATACTTTCCATCAAAGAAAAAGTGCCAGAGATCGAACTCAAGTTCGTCGTCATTGTCCTCATCTTCTGCCTCAAGCACATCATCCAGTTCAGCTTCAGCTTTCTCTGCACATTAGTGTCCAAATACCCAACAAATTATTCAAAGTAACTAAGACACACTAATTTAGACCCTATTAATCCAGATGACGAAACAGAGAACGAAAATGGTAACATGAATTACCAAATGACACTTCAAAAAACCACTTCAAAAATTGATGACATTCCGTCACTCAGATTGTTGAAGTTTCTAATAATCATCAAAGAAGTGATATTCTTCCTGCTGATTCGAATCTTCAAGTTGGTGTTGCTCCAAATGTTGGTGATCATGTTGCATCTTCCAGCCGATTACGTCGAAATCATGCATTTTGATACAAATGACACAGGAGAAATCAATGATGTTTCTGACACAAGAGATATTGACGGTTTCTGCCCAAACGATACTGCAGGAGAAGTTCAACCTCAACCAGTTGATGTCATTACAAAAACACGAAAGAAGAAAATAAGAACGTTACTACAAATATTGTGAAGATTTTAAGAAACGCAGGCAAAAAATATGTTTCAAACTAAAAAAAGGAAACCGCTTATCCAGCTAAAACGATTAAACAACCACTTCCATAAGAAGTGCATGTCAGCTGAAATGCTCAGATAGAATTTCTGAAGAGTCAATTTCTTTTCGATGATTATTGGGGCATGGCTTCATTGATGCGACAAAGAGAGTATATAGCTCGTAACATAACAGAGATAAAACCCAGATATCAATCCAAAAAGATTGATTCCAATAGAAAGCTTTAGAGCCTTCCAATAGAAAATTATTAATATTTATGATAGTTTTGACCCAAAACTGTGAGCGTTTGCCAAATAAACAGTATTCTTTATTATTTCAGTAATTATATTGTTTTATTTCTCACTTTTTTATAATTACAATGTAGGTAAAATAACAACCTAGGGGTCATTAAGCAAAAAGTTTTGAATAACTATGAAACTATAACCGACACTATGCAAAACTTTTTTTTTAAATGCTTCTCCATTGATAAATAGTAAATAATTTGATTGTATGCCACTGGATACTGAAACAGCATTAGTTAAACTGTTATTTTAAGCCGATCACAAAACTTTATTTATATTTTTTTAGTTCCATATCACCCATACAAGACTTAAAAAAACTTAAAACGGCCATACTGTAAAATGAACATTTTCGTATAGTGCCATTTATGTTCTAAGGGTGCGTTATGTAGATATATGATGAACTTCGTATTTTTTTCTTTAACACATTCTCTTTATTTGATAATAAAAATATATACTTCGGATATTTAGAAAAAAAAAAAACGTGTATCCGAACGTTTTACTGTTTGTTTCTTTTTTGGGCCTACTAGGTATGGAATTTGAAAATCGGACTTCGAATCGACTTGTTTCTGTCTCTGGCTTTTTTCGTATCGAAGTGAAATGAATAAAGAAAGAAACTCACCAATGATATCGGCATAAAAAAAACTTGCTCACGGTCTATAAACAGCAAAACCTGCTTGTTTTAGGTGCTGAGGTCAAATAGTACATAGATTATATAGGTAACAAGTGAAAAAAAGGGAATTCAATTCGAGGGACTAAGTTGGATCTCGAGACCAGTGAAGGATTCTAGGTTTGAATCCTGAACGGCGTGAGGGATACTACAAGTACAGAGTTTTTTTTTTCCCCGAGTTGTGTACTTACTCTTTATCATTGATTACGAGAAAATAAATAGTAGTAATAGTTTTTTTTTTTAAATTGTCTGTCGTAGTTGTAATATTTATATGACTGCCTCGTTGGTCTAGTGGTCGAAACGCTACTGCTGAGAATGAGGTCCTGGGTTCGTTTCCCAGGTCGGGCAAAGTATTATTGGTTTTTCTAACAGGAATTTCTCAGTAGCAGCCCGGAGTCTTGAATTGTGCCCGGTTGATGGCAATAGGCTCACCCCCTATTACATGGGACTTAAAATCATAACTGACGAAATGTGGGTGTACTACAGGTACACCTTCGTTCGTTTCCAACCCTTTGGGGAAACATGGCGTGATGTTACGTTATTTATATTTATCCGGAGTCAGTGTCTCATTTTCGTCACTGGAAGAACTCATTTTATTATAATTATGTTAATAGATTTTCTAATGACATTCAAAAAAACTATGCTATCAGATAGAAAAGAATGTATTTAAATATGGCGAGATATTTTTTAATTTATTTAATTGTATAGCTCTATGGAATAGCTCCATTTAGGCAGCCATTAAAGGTACTTTCAGCACGTTTCATTTATTTTTTGTACATAATTCGTGCTTGTTCCAAATTCAAAATGTTTTAATTCACTAAAAGAGAGTTATATTCACTTTTATCGATGAATAAAATGTCCTTTTTCGAGTGTCAATGGTAAAATAGTATATTATGCAATTAGTGAATAAAGGAAGGATTTAAAGCGAGGGCCATAGATGAATCACGAGCAAGTGAAGGATTCTAACGGCGGAATCACCAGCGGCACCGTAGGGAGTGATTCACGATGATTTAATCATGAGCGTAGAGAGTGATTCAAGTGTTTGAATCCTGAGCGACGCGAGTGATTCATTTCCCTCGATATAAAGTCAAGCCCAGTTTTATTCAAGAGTTGCATACTTTATCCCATGACTACGAGAAAAAGAAAGCGAAAATAGACATGTAATCAAGAAAAAAGGAAGGTAAAATTAATTAAAATGCACATTAAAATTGGAACAATTTGTGTTCGTACAACTTACAATATTCAAAATAGCGCCAATTTACTAATCACAGCAAAGAACACAAAATAGTTTTTATTCTAATGCTCCTTGTCGAAAATGTCGACCAATCAAATCTCGAGGAGTTATTTGTACAAGGAGTTTTTATGTCGAGTATACTTTGTTGCACAAGTAGTTTGTATCAAGTCTTTTTCCGCAAGGAGGTTGTATAGCATTGAGATGGAGGTCGAATTTTCATAATTGATGTGTTCTAAATTCAAACACCAAAATAGTGATTATAAGTGTTTTATATTCACTATTTCCAGTGAATAAAATAAGCTTTTTAGAGGGGGGATGGTATAAAATAAATTATATGTTACACACGGCTACGTATCAAGCTATACATTTCCAGTTTAAACTGACCTCTTACTGTAGGTACAGAAATCCTATACAATGCGAGATCAGCATACACCGGAAATTTATAGCTGTTTGTATTATCAATGTTTGCTTCGGTCACGCAAAATGTTTTCTCATTATTTCTGTATCAAGTCCGAAATCAAAAGTTACAGGAGTCGGTCAATAGAGATTTACAGCCATGTTACCACGTGTAACTATCTAAACTATGTGAATATAAATCATAATGTTATACGCAATAGATACAATGTTTCTGTAACTCACCCGACGCACCATCCACTGAAGTTCATAGGTGAAAAACAAATACGTCCTTACACGTGTGCACATCAAAAATTGTGATAGACAAGTGCGACACGTGTGAAATTGTCCAATTTCAGTTGAAAACGAATCAACTGGACTCGATTTACGGCACGTAAGCTATTAGATTAGTTTAAGTTTTACAAAGTCAAAGTCAAATCATTTATTTAAAGTAGGGCATTAAAAGGTACTCTTGAGAGTCAAAATTTACAAGAAAGTAGAATTTATTCTAGTCTTGAACTAGACTAGAATGAGCCTCTGAATGAGGAGAAGAATGGACAAGAAACTGCATAGTAACTGTTTTAAAATGTTTTACAATATTTTGTATAATAATAATTATTTATATTGATTATAATTATATGTGAAAATACCTAGAATAAAATGACTATACTACAATAGGTAAAAACTAAAAGCTCCCCTCAAACAGGCGCGACGCGACTCATAAAAAACAATTTCTAAGAAAATTTCACAGTAGAACTTACCGGTGTCGCGCCAGTCTGCACCCGCCTTAAAACAAAACAAATTAGTAAAACGCCGGGAGGGGTCGCCCTAGGAGGACATATACTGACCTTATTGGTGATGTTCTCAAGAAAGGTCAGGTGCGTAGTACTCGCAACCGGCGTGCGTGTATGACCAGATGTATGAACGTAAACGAGGCAAAAGGAGTATGTAAGGATCGTAGCAGGAGGCATTCTGTAGTTTCTGCCTACCCCCATGGGAAGAAGGCGTGAGTTTATGTATGTATGTATGTAATTAGTAGGATCAGGCTAAATAATAATTATATCCTTTTCTCTTACGAGAGAAGAGGAACAAAAATACAAAAATAAAAAACAAACAACAAAAATTAAAAGAAAAATAACACACACATAAACTCACGCTTTTTTCCCAGGGGGGTTGGCAGAAACTACAGAACCTAATCATATCCATACTTTTCATGGGTAAGTACATATTCCTTGTGCTTCGTTTAAAGCAGTGATTCCCAAAGTGGTTTATTTCGAAATACGACCCCAGGGGTCGAAGACGATAATGTCAGCAGGAAAAAAAATGGCAGTCCATGAGATATAAATGGGGGTCCATGATAATGGATCTCATTTAAGCAGTTCGTGACTTCATTTTTGGCTTTCCATGAATGGAATAATCCACATTTATTTATACACAGTTAATAGGTATATATTTACTTCCATAATACTTTCTTATAAATATATAAATAAACACACATACCTATGTACTTATGTAAGTTAAGTTTTTATTTTCTCTGCGTCTAAGTATTTATTTTGTAAAACATATTTTTCCGTGGTAAATTGTAGCCTGTATAAATGGTTGTACCTTTGTGTTTTTGCGTTAACTTAGATTTTTTTTTATTTAGTTTGATTTTCACAGCTTAAAGGCAATTAGACCTTAGAAGTATTTGATATGAGTATCAACTTGATATCTCTACGCGCTCATGAGGAAAAAAGGTTATAATTTTTATTTTTTTATTTGCCTGTGTAAGGGTTTAGTTTTTTTTTCCTTTCGAGGTACGGAACCCTATAAATGTGATGTAACAAAAAAATTAAGGTTTTCGGAATTTTTCCTTTATATGTGCTATAAAAACATTGCTTCCTGCCAAATTTCAAGATTCTACGTCGACTGGAAGTACCCTTTAGGTTTTGATTCCCTTGCGAGTAGTTGCGAATTTGAAAAATGCGACGTCTTTTGATTGCGTTGAAATAGAAGTTTGACTTTGTTACAGCTTAAAGGTATTATAGACCTGAGTATTTGATATGAATTTCAATTTAATACCTTTACACGTTCATGAGGAAAGGGGTAGTAAATTTAAAATTAGTAAAAATATTTTTATTATATGATGTAGGTAGCTAAAAAAAACGGTTTTAGCAATTTTTCCTTTATTTGTGCTATAAGACGTTGCTTCGTACCAAATTTCAAGATTCTGAGTTCACGGGGAGTACCCTGTAGGATTCCCTTGCGAGTGTCGAAAATTTGCGGAAATTTGCGGCATAAACCATATAAACGGTTGTATCTTTTGATTTCGTTGGCTTAGAAGGTTGATTTTATCACAGCTCTAAGGGACAGTAGACCTGAGTATTTGATATAAATTCCAGCTTGGTACCTCCCCGCATTCCTGAGAAAATTTAGCAGACTACGTTTATATATTGCCTACGTAGAGAGGGCCTCCAAATACAAACTGTGTCTTTGTTACTGAACATATTTTGGCCTTGTTTCGGAAGGAAAATAAATACAAATAATATGTTGTTTGATATTCAAAAGTGCCTTTTATGTGCCTATTTGAAATAAATGATTCGACTTTATCTTTGTAGAACTTTTTTCCCCCCTAAGGCGCGAGGCGGTCCGTGGTCGCCGACGTCTTGGCGACGCCTAACGCCCGCCGCCACTGCCTACTTAAGGGCACGCTATTTGGTCATTCTTCGTGACATTATCGGTGTACGTTCAAAACTAAAATTGTTACCAATTTGTCTTGTCACTATCTAGCCCTATAAGGAAGGAGAATTGAAAAAAAGAAGTTATGTGCCATATTTCAACACTAATTTTAACTCGTCTTTGGGCATAAATAAATGACTTATGTAGTAAAAAAATGGCAAAATAGAAACCGTACAGGGATAAATAATTTATTTAAAAGTTAAAAAAAAAATCTTTTAAGTAAATACATCCATAATTTTTCCATAATAATAGGTTTACCTGTGTAATTGGAGATTCTATAACCAGCATTTTCAGATTTAATTATGTGTGGATTGGCGTGCAAATTGGAATTCAAATGAATTTTATTCGAAAGACGTGTTAATTTAATTTCAAATTCAGTCATTTATTTTTAGATAGTTTTTTGTTTTTGTGATATTGTGGTAGTTTTTGGCGCCATGTGGATAATATGAAAAAATATTACTTGCATGTTGAGTATTAGGGGTTTATGGGTTTTTATAAAGAGGGTCGAAATTTTCATTATTTTTGCGATAGGACACACCATTTTCGAGATTTAAGCAAGAGAAAAGAAAAAAAATATATTATTATTATATTAAATAGTTCAGTTCAGTCAAACTAAAATATAGATAAGTTGTGTGTGTCACTTTAGTCATTTCAGAATGGAAAATCGTCGGTTGACAGGAATAATCAAAATTTTGGTGATTTTTTAGAGGCATTTGAGACAAGAGAATCGGCACCATCGAATGAATGAAATGGAATCTCAAGCGAATGTTGCTATCATAAAAAAAAATGTTTTTAATAACTTGCAACATCGGTTTCTCTTCGCGAGATATATGTAGAAGTGTCAAAGTTCCTTTTTCGAGTTTACTCGTCGTTTACGGTCATGTTAGGGATTAGAACGAAGTGAGGTATTTTACCTTGAATTTAATATTTACCATATCGATTAATGAGCGGTAAAAATCATCATTAATCGATATGGTAAAAATTCGTAGAAGTGATTAAGCTATGGTTCCCGGCAATTAGATATTATAATGCATGAAATGAGCTCAATAATACCTGCGGGATGCCCAACGCCGAGTCACACTACCAGGGCCTCAAGTCTGCTATTACAATAGTGTCAGCATGGTCTATCATTGATTTCATAATTGATGATTTTGACAAGTTTGGTAATCTACTAACATATTAGCGTCATTATGACTTTCCAATGGTCAGCCACTGACACTCCATTGAAGAAATGGCATCTATTGGTAATCTCGTACATAATGAAAAATGAATGACTGACTTAGGCGGTAATCTGCTAAAATTTTGACAGTTCTTTTGATCAGTGACCTACCATGAGAACGTCATCGTGCAGTCATTTATTTTATTTCGTTACGAGTATCGTGTTTGCGGAATACATTGATCAACCAATGATCGACCATTATGAATATAGCAGATTACGAACTCTTAGCAAAATGACAATGGGATCGTGTTGGAATGACGAATTTATAAAAATAGCAGACTTGGGCCCCAGTTGTAACTTGGCCTTCGTTAATACGCACGTTTTTGTTTTCGACACCTGATTTAAGTTCAACTGTTTGTTGCATTATTTTGCAAGTTTGAAGTATTTTTGGTTGAAGGATCATTATGGATATTGAAGTACAAGGTATGTTGATTATGTACATTTTATTTAAATTTTAAATATGTTGTAGTTATTACCTTTTTTTCCCTGCAAAGCATAACGCATAAACATAATTATTGGGCGACTAGAATCACTTATTATTATTTTTTGTAAAGTTAGCCTTATTGCCTAATTGAAAAAAAATATTTGACTTTGACTTTTGACTTTGACTATTTTTCCCATTATTTTCCCCATATTAGTGTTTTCAAATATGTTGTAGATACTTATTTGTACCCAAAATGTATAGATAGCCTCATATTAAACCTGAAGACCTCTTCTACTATTGTAATAATAAAAACCTCGCCCGAGTACACACATTTTTTTAAAAACAATTTATTACTTTTTCGTAATTTACATTGTAAGTAATGTACGTCTTAATTTAACTTCATTCTTACCATAATAAAAGTTTTCGTGTACTAGTTTCACTAAATTTATTTACGGGCTCCAACATGCTAAACTCGGGTCCTGCTCTAAGGCATGTTTTATAACTATCTATCTTGCTCTAATCAACTGCCGTTCTCGCAAAACTTAGTTATTTTGAAATTGCGGCTACATTAGGACATTAACTATTTCTTTTTTATTAATATTTGCGTGTGTTAATTCTGCAAAACTGAAGGCAAGCACTAGGGAGCCCCTTAACTATTGCGACTAGTTTCGTCTGACATATTACTTTCACTGTTATCTTGGTTCTGATTTTTCCTTTTATTTTCTTTCAGAATTTGGTGAGCCAATCTCGCAAAAAAATGCATGAGATCATGAGAGAAAGTCCCGAAAGGCTATTCGACCAAAAATTCAGGTACTTGGAAGAGAAAATTGGGCAACTCACAAGATGTTCCGGTGCACAACTCAGCAGTGATATTCGGAATAAATTAAACAGTTCACAAAACTGAAGTACGTTTCTTGGAAAAAAATGAACAATGGCTGAATATAGAGATAACACTGCCAGCTGGCCCTGCTATCTCTTCTGCTACCTGCTCCACTGGTAGGCCAAGCAAGGAATTTAGAGATTGCAGTGAAAACTCAAAGCGCCGAAGAACAGTAGATCTCAGAAATAATGTACCTGCTGATGAGTTAACGTATGCGGTGCAAATGAGTCATCGTGCAGCCGATAAAAAAGACTTGGCAAGAGTCATTAAAGACGTTATGAAATCCCCAACTAGAGCAACAAAAATTCGTGAAGCAGTGGCCAGTGCCAGTAAAGAAAGAACCACCAGCAAGCATTCACCATCAGAAGCTTTAGCCATATTTGTGGAGGCTGATCTCTCTAAAGCTCAATACACAGTTATTCAATAGGCCAACAAGAATATTTATCCTTGTTATTCTATCTTGCAGAAGGCTAAGCAAGAGTGTTACCCAAGAAAAGAAGGTATTACTGTTGAAGAAACTTTTGCTGAAGTGAAACTTTAAGACCTACTAGATCACACAAGCTCAAGATTGTGTAAATACTTAGAGGAAGTAATAGACACATTAACGGTAGAAGAAAGGGAAAATTTAGTACTTACTTGCAAGTGGGGATGTGATGGCTCACAGCAAGCTCACTACAAACAAAAATTGGATAATAAAGAAAACAGTGATGGTCACATCTTTCAAAGCTCACTTGTACCTTTGAGGCTAACAAGCGGTGAGAAAATTGTGTGGCAGAACCCCTTCGCCGAGGTTTTGCAGGCCTATTAGAATCAGATTTGAGAGAAATGACGGCAACACATCTCGCCGCTTTTTTGAATGTCCCTTATCAGCAGCAAATCTGACAGGTGTTGACCCAGAATTGATCAAGAGATTTAAAATAATTTTAGAAGTTTTCTCTTCAGGTTTTGAAATAGATTCTGAGAAATTTTCAGTATACACCAGGGATGCGGCAAAACTTTATGTTGATTTGTATAAATGGCAGCCAATGTCGCCTAGAGTGCATAAGATACTGATTCATGCAGCAAGTGTGACTGACCATTGTTTGTTGCCGATCGGGCAATTATCAGAAGAAGCTGCTGAAGCACGAAACAAGCACTTTAGAGAATACAGACAACATTTTTCTCGGAAAACTTCTTTCTAGGGAGAGCTGTAATCAGGATGTCCTAAATAGGCTGCTTCTAACTTCTGATCCATACATAACGAGCATGCGCCCAAAATCTACAAAAAAAGAAGCAGCTCTTCTCAAAAGATGCAGTGGAATTTTTCAAGCCAGCTCAATTTGCGGACACGAATGAAAATGATGAAGAAGGTGAAAATTAGTCATCAGAGCATTTAATTAATTATATATTATAATATACTATTAAATAAATATTTTTTATAAGTTTTTCCTATAGTTTGATTATGAAAAACGAGTATTTATTCATAGAATATGTTCATTAATTCCTACTGCTGTACAAAGGTACTTCACGTCAATAACAGCTGCCCATCCTGAAAAAAAAAAATGTACTTCACTTCTACACCTTAGAAATACGACTTCCAATAATATAAAACAATATTTTCCATGAAAAAAGTGCTCTCACAACATCTACTTCACCCCTTCTCCTGAAAAAAAAAGCCTTCAGGCTCATTTTTCAGTCCAAATTACTTAAATTAGCATTATCTTTAAAAAACGCAACTTAATAGTTTTGCGCAGGTTTCAAGGTGAAATACCTCACTGTGCGACGTCAGAATCGTAGACAAATTTCGACAAAACGAGAAAAAGAGCTTCTCGCGCTTGTCATGTTAGCCCTGCTGGGCGCTCGGCGTGTTCTTTTCAAAGAATAAGTAGGTAGGTACTTAGAAGTCGCCTAACTTTTTCAAAACTGCTACTGTAAATTTAGTAAACTTAGTTTCAAAAGCTATATTAGAGAATTCAACCACCTCAATACAGCCAGCAAAGAAAAGGGTACTCAAAACTTGGATAACTCCAGCTTTCTAATTACGCAACATATTTTCGTAAACGATAAAGACAAATCTGTTTTATTTTGACAGTTCATCAACATTCATTGCGTTATTTACGTTACTATGCAGTTTTTTTTTTCGATCTTACGGAGCAATGGATTAGCAATCTGTTTCAAAACGATTCAGATTCGGATTGATTTTGCATTACGTAATTAGGGTACCGGTTTGTTGAGATGTATTCGCAACAGAGATACACTTCACAAAAGGCTTAAAGTATCACCAAACAACGAAATCCTTCATATGTCCTATAAACGTTACAGAAATTTCTGTACTAAACTCCTAAAAAAAGCCAAAAGGCAATACAACAGCGAACAACTAAAAAACGCAGGAAAAAATTCTAAGGCGCTCTGGACTGTAATAAAAAAATAACTTACTCTACCAAATCAAAGCACTCATCTACTCAACTATTACTGTAACAAAGTAAATGATTTTTTCGTCAGCATCGGAAAGGAACTCGCCGATAACATCACTGGAAATACTGTGCAACCATCACAAACGACCTCGTCACAGACTCCTACCAGTTTGTCTTCCTTTGTTCTTGAAGAAACCGACAATGATGAGATCCTGAAAACTATCAATTCTTTAAGATCTAGTGCAGCAACTGGCTGGGACGGGATCTCATCTATCATTTTGAAAAGGTACTCGGGCACTCTGGCACCTTTTATATGCCATATTTTTAATCTCTCTTTTCAGACCTCCGTCTTTCCCACATCATTAAAAAGGGTAGTTATTCATCCCATCCTCAAGGGTGGCGATGAGAACTTAGTTAACAACTATCGACCAATTGCAGTGCTTAGTGCTCTGTCCAAAGTAATGGAACGCCTCATTAATAAGAGGTTGAGAGCTTATTTAGAGCACTTTAATCTTATTTCACCACATCAATTCGGTTTTCGCGTAAAAAAGTCCACCTCCGACGCTGTACACGAATTGACTACTTTTATTGTTTCAAACCTTAATAATAATAAAAAAGTACTTACAATATTTTTAGACCTCGCGAAAGCGTTTGATATCGTTCCCATCAAAACCAAAACAAAAACTTTACAAAAACTCGAAAACATAGGTGTCAGAGGTCCAGTTCTTCCAAAGTTACCTCACAGGTCGAACGCAAGTGGTTAAAATAAGAAACTCCGTTAGTAACGAGCTTCCTATTGAGTATGGGGTGCCACAAGGAAGTATTCTTGGTCCTACACTGTTTCTGGTTTTTATCAATGACCTCTGCAATCTAAGTATTCCAAATTCTAGTATTGTAACTTATGCAGATGATACCGCAATAACTTTCTCTGCAGACTCCTGCTATCTAATTACGCAACACATTTTCGTAAACGATTACGGCTAATCTGTTTCATTTTGACAGTTCAACAACATTCATTGCGTTATTTACGTCGTTGAGCAGATTTTTTTTCGAACTTATGAAGCAATGGATTAGCAATCTGTTTCATAACGATTCAGATTCAGATTGATCGTGTATTACGCAATTAGGTCAGAACTCCAATTTAAAGCTCAAAGGGGTCTCGACTCCACCCTTGATTGGCTTTTGGCTCACACCCTAACACTCAACACAAGCAAAACTAAATCCTTCCTAAACCTTTTCTATTAGTTCAAAAACCCAGCCAAACAATAATCTAACACTCACAGCTCACATATGTCTCACACAATCTACACCAAATTGTAACTGCGCTCAGATAGAGTCTGTAAATAGTATTAGATACCTGGGCGTAATTTTAGATAATACCTTAAACTTTAAGGCCCATGTGAAAGTATTGACGGGCAGAGTACGTAAACTGATGTTTATTTTCAAAACACTTAGAATTGTAGCTAACCAATTTATTATCCGCAACGTCTACTATGCGCTCTGTCAGTCAATATTATTCTAAAACCACATTAATTCCATTAGAAATTGCGCACAGAGCGATATTAAAAATTGCTACCTTTCGTCCAATATTATTTCCCACCACTCTGTTATATAAAGAATGCAATGTTCTTAATGTACGACAGTTGTTTATTTTTCATGCAATCGTATTTCAACATCACATTATTCCCTTTGTTAAACTTAAAAAACGATGTGTAGATTTAATTTGTTCCCTTCCACAGCCCCGCTACTCCTTTACGAAAAACTTTTTCTATTATCTTGGCCCTTTCTTGTACAACAAAATTTAATGCAAATATTTCAGTATACTGTTTATCGATTCAAGAATGTAAATCAGCAGTCCGCTCCTTACTACTAGACAAAACGTATGACGAAACTGAATCTTTTCTTCCACACTGAATCTTTTTTTTTTACATTATCATAAGTATACACGCTTCACTCATACTCTCAAATCACCAAAACACACACACACACACATACACACACACACACACACACACACACACACACACACATACATATACACCCACATAGCACACTTACTCATATCTGATATAGACTTTAATGCTTTCAGGCAGATTCCACTTTTTTTTTTAATGTTATTAAACTAATTTCATTTTTTTTTTCCATTTTAAACACTAAGCAATTGATTTCTCCATTCTTGAGGGATATGTTTCTCTTTACTACAGGCTATTATGTAGCCTATCTAAGAGGTTTTTTTTTTTTTTTTGTCTAAGGCATCTCGTAGCTCACCTCGGAGGTGATGACTACTTAACCGGTCAATCCTGCGGCTGCCTTAAGCTACTAACTCAAAGCCTCCAGCCAGAGGCAAAACTATTCTAAATTAAAACTAGGCGAACGCTCGCTAAGGGCACCTCCTGTGGGGTACGGACCTCGGCTTAGGGCGTCGCTGGGGGGAGGACAGCAAGTTGGGACAGGCTGGATCAAAGATGATTCATTATTATTAATCGGGGAATTTAAGTCTACATTTCTCAGCATAACGCGGGCTGGCGCTTCTGCGAGCAAGGGTCGGTGGGGAGTATTATTTACTCGGGCGGGTCGCGATCGCGGAGGACCTCGGCGGCGAGGTCGGAATGCGGGTCGGTGTCTGTGTTTGTGCACTGTACTTGTGGCCCTATTGCTCTCCTGGAGGAGGGTTATGGGGTCGTCTGGGTCGGTAAGGATTTGCCTCGGGCGGCTGATCTGACTGATTCTACTAGTGACATAGTTGGCGGCCTCGACAACCAGAGGGTTGCGGTGTTTGGCGGCGGACTCAAAGAAACGCTTGGAATTGCGTTTGAGAAATTGGTGGATTGTGGGGATCTTTAGGTCGAGATGCGGCTCGCGAGCGGGCCTGCTTTATGTGATCGCTAAAGGTGAGATGCTGATCTAGGACGACACCTAGGTATTTGGCTCGCTTCTCCCAGGGGATAGGTTTGCCGAACATGGTGATGGGTCGGGGGGTTTGAACCTTTTACGCGGTTTCATAAAGAGAACCGCTTGGCTTTTATCCGGGTTGAATTCGATCCTCCACTTTCTAAACCAGGCGCCGAGCATGTCGATTGAGGTCTGGAGAGTGCGGGCTATCGAGTCAGAGCTGGTACCCTTGTAGTAGATGGCCGTATCGTCTGCGAACAGAGCCAACTGCGCCCTTTTACTCTTTGGGATATCGCTGGTGAAAAGCGTGAAGATTATGGGGGAGAGCACAGAGCCTTGAGGGACTCCTGCGCAGATAGGACGAGGGGAGGATATCGCTCCTTTGATACGGTAGCGGAAGGTGCGGTTTGACAAAAAGTCCCGTAAGATGAGCACGAGACGATCTAGCACACCGAGTTTGTAGAGCTTATATAATAAGCCGTTGTGCCAGACTTTGTCGAACGCTTTCGCTATATCGAAGAATATTGCACCGGTTATCAAACCGCGCTGGAACCCAGCGCATATGTTTTCAATAATCCGGTGGGCCTGATGCACGCTAGAGTACTGGGTTCGGAACCCAAACTGTTCGTTGGGGATGAGGCCCTTGGTTTCGGCATAGTCTCTGAGGCGCTTATAAATAAGCCTCTCATAGACTTTGCCGAGTACCTTGAGCAAACTGATGGGGCGGTAACTCGACGGCTCGGTCTTGGGCTTGCCGGGCTTCGGTATGCCGATGACCGTGGCTTCTTTCCATGCTTGGGGAAAGATGTTATTGCTTAGGGCACCATTGAAGATGGTGGCCAATAGCATTATCAGGTGGGCAGGGAATAGCTGGATCACCCTATTGGTGATTCCATCAGAGCCGGGGGCTTTGCGGGTTTTCAGACCTTTGATGATGGCATGCACTTCGTCTGGAGTGACGGGAGGCAGAGGACTATCAGGATCTTCAACGGGAGGGAGAGAGGATCTACGTTCGACCTCGGCGTCGACCTCTAGGAGGTGAGCTTGGTCTACCGGTTGGGAGCTAGGGGAGCATTGAGCCTCGAGACTGTCTACTAGGCATTCAGCCTTTTCTAAATCCTCGAACGCGATGGTCTTGTCGGGACGGGTCAGGGGGGGCATGGAGGCCACTTGCTGGGACTTGTCACCCTTTTGGTGAGAGCGGGTTGGGAGAGGTCGGGGGGCCATTTTTATGACTACTGGGCGGTGGTCAGAGTTAAGCTCTTGCACCGTTTCGATGGAGTCTAACCTTAGAGCGACGTTCTTAAGGAGCGCCACGTCTAGGACGTCGGGGGTATGTTGGGAATTGTGGGGAAAGTGAGTTGGGGTCATCGGGGCGATGACGTCAAAATTGAGAGAATTAGAAAGGTCGAACAAGTGTCGCCCTCTGGTACATGTTCTGGAACTATTCCAGGCGGGATGCTTGGCATTGAAATCGCCCGCTAAGATAGCAGAGTCAGTCAAGCCGAGTAGGATAGAGAGGTCGTCTGAGAGGAGTTGGAAGTTCTCCGAAGTATTGTGGGGTGGGACGTAGACTGATACTATTGAGATCGGCTGATAGCCGGTCATGCCTAAGCGGCAGATTGAGACTTCTAATCGTGAGAGGGGAGGAGGGTCTATTGGGATGCAATATAGATCCTTTTTATAGTAAATAAGTGACATCGCGTCCTGTCATTGCGAACTATGCGATAGTTGGAAATTGACGGGTCGCGGTTGCATGGTTTGAGAAAGGACTCTTGGATAAGGAGGATGTCAATTTGATGGTCGCGGAGGAAAGTCGCGATCTCATCCCGTTGGCCTCTAATGCCATTTGCGTTGAAAAAACCTAACTTGAGGGATCGGGGTTTTATCTAAGAGGACAGTACCCCAACCATTTATGTTGTATACCAGTGTTAATTTTTGTAAAGGGCAACTGTTTTTATTGTAAGTATTTACTGCAACACCTGTTTTTGCAATAGTTTTTTTTTTAAACGATTATTTTCGCGCCAAATTTGAAAAAAGAACGGCATTAGCCTTTGTAGTTCATTTTTATGAAACAAAAATAAATTATGAATTAGTTTTAAATCAACCATGCGCCAGGGTAGCCCGCGAAATTCAAATTTTCTTTAGTTTTTTTGCTATTTGTAGGTTAGTGTCAGGTTGTACGAATATGTTGATTAAGATTCGCGACTGTAACAAATATGGCTCTATATAATTATAATCATGACAATCAGCAATAAAACTCCTTAAGTTAGCATAATCCTCAAATGTCATGATTTCATGAAATACCTAGTCATTCAATAGGATTACATGAACTTAGAGAGATGTATTGATCATATTTATGATCATAATTCTATAAATAAACATTTTATACGGCCGCGAATAATATGTAAGTAGATCAACATACAACATGATACTGGCCTGCAAGTTGCAAAAAACGTAAGAAAATTTGAATTTCGCGGGCTGCCTTGACGCTTTCGCCTTAGTCATGGACTTCAAACTATACAGATCGCGGCACACTGTGGCGGCACATAAGTTGAACCAAAATGGCGGTCGTCCGCGCAGGTAAAACTATGATTATACTTCGATTGAGACCTGAATATGTTTTTCTGCGCATTTAAGGTCATAGTTTAACTTATGGTGCCGCGATCTGTAACACATTTTCGGGTCTCAATCGAAGTATAATCATAGTTTTTCCTGCGCGGACGACCGCCATTTTGGTTCAACTTACACGCCGCGATCTGTATTTCGCGGTGTTAAGAGATGCTTGTATGGAATGATTTGCCTTTTAATGCGTTTAAAACTAAAGTAAAATCCAACCTTTGTTCAAAGGCATACTATTCTATCAACGACTACTTAAATGATAAGAATAGTTGGTCGCTGTGATTGGCTCAAGACAATGTTTATGTTCTTTCTCCAGAATTAGCCTACCTACTGACAGGTTATATAAGCTTAGGTAAATTGTTCATTTTATTTGACTTTATATGTCAATTTATTTTAATTTTATTAATTTTTTGTTGACATTAACTACTCAGTAGAATGATTTTCATGAGTTGTATCGCAATATGTGGTTAGCTAGCGACCTCGACAAACTGATCATATTTTTTATTTTTTTTCCTGAAAAACTGGCAGCAAGTTCGTCATGCTCCCTTAGGTGTCACTGCTTGCGGTAGCGTCGGGGGTCGGGTTGCCTCCTTCCCTCAAATATGGCGAGGCGGGTAATGGCTGATCTCTGCGTTAAGCTCGTGAACGGGTGCTGCTTGTGGTGACTGGTCGTCTTGCTGATCATGGTTTTGTTATTGTTATTAGTAATTAACTGTTTATTTAGTTTACCTCGATGGTCCTAGTTTATCAATTATAACTTCTAGTTACAGCTATATGTAAGCGGGCACGCCCTTTATGCCTGGAGGCTTTATTTTCTTTTTAGATATTCTTTACGTTTAGTTATTTTTATTTCTGCTTGAGTATAGATCTCGATGTTTTTGGTTGGTATATTGGCGTGTGCTAGCTGTCATATGGCTGATAATTTATAATTTAATGTTTTGTGTTGTGTTATGTAAATTATTTTGCATAAGTACTATTGTATAGAATCATTTTATTTTTCCTAATTGAACAGACAGCTGTGCTGCTGGGGAGTTTGTTGCGCCACTTCTTCTTCCCAGCGAAAGCACTAGGAAGTGGTGAAGGGTGGGCGTTTTGTGGGACTGTCTTATGTAACTTTGACGTTCGAAAAGTGCTGATTCTCAGCCTAATTTGAATAAATGACTTTTGAATTTTGAATTTTGAATTTTGAATTTTGGAATTTGGTACCTGTTAACCAGATATTTTATGAGAAATCGAGACGTAACCTACACTACAAGGTGAACCTTGTGACCCTTAGATATACCTAGATACCAGTGAACGAAAATAAATATTTTCGTTCACTGCCTAGATACAACATAAATAGGTACGATTATGTGGGAGTGGCATCCTTCCCACACCTTCACCAAAAATTCTGAATATTGGATAAAATCCATCACAAACCCATAGATACTTAATGGTCCTCGTGTAAGTCAATAATCTTCTCAAAGTAAATTGTTAGAATTTTCTGTTTATTTATTTAGGACGATAACGTATGTGGGCAGGTGCGGTCCGCCCGTATGCGTGTGGATTGAGTGCTCCTTTTTAAAAGTTAACTATATTTATACGAAATCAAGAAAGAATTTAGGAAATAATTGAGGAGGTTAGGAACAAAAAGTGTCATTTACAGTTTTTAACTTTTTGAGTAAATTGAGAAAATAAATAAGTATTCAAGTTGATCTAAGCAATTTTATTATTGTTTATTAACCATGTATGTGTCAATTATTGTATAAAATTCAATGTATTCTATGGTTATCTTGCTGGTTTTGAAATTTGGAAAAAAACATATATATATACATGTCAAATGTCACCCTTTGATCCAATAGCTTGTAAATGTCACTATTGAATTCAATAATTTTGTAAAATGTCACCTTTTGAAACTCACTGTCTAAAAAATGGTACCTTACGAAACATTCAGTATGAAAATAAAAACAGAATAGATTCACACAAAACATTTTTATTTCTAATACATGTAATTCTCCACAATCAGGTTCCAAACAATCACAACGATTTTTCTCTTCAAACGTATTTCAAAGAGAATATTGCACTTTTTGAATTCAAGTCTTAATAATCACTGTGATTGAATAAAAATTTCACTTTTTGTTCCGGAAGCAGCAGTTCAGATCGATTTTTCTATGAAACTAGTCACTTTTTTAACAAAATCTTGGGAGTTACAGATAGAATTTAATATATTGAGCCTATTAAAAAAAAAACCGAATGGAGTAAAATACGTAGATAAATGTCACTTTTTGTTCCTAACCTCCTCAATTGTGAAAACTTCATGGTGAAGATAAAAAAATTGTGAAACCTATGGTGAGAAAGCCATGGTCAATTATCTAGAACACTCAATCTGCTAGTCTGAGAAAATACTGTAACTCGTGTTTTTACATATACTAGATTTAATACTTTTTCTTTCTTTCTTTTTTTATATATGTTTAACATTTTTATGTAGAATAATTATAATGAATTTGTGAAAACTATTCACAAATATTAAATTGATTTTAACGCTTTATTTGGATTTTATATAGGTTTATTTAGAACACTCAATCCTCCTATGGTGCAGACGGAGTGTTCCAAAACTCTTCAACTTTGGCTAAATAAAATGATTAATATTCTTCTTACTCTATTTTACGAGTATAATAAAATTCAGACTCAATTTGTGCAACAAAAACCTTGACATAAAACATAATAGTTAGAGAGTAAATAAAAAAATATTTTATTTTCAAATCTCCCGTTTGAGTGTTCCATGTTGTAGCGTTTATTTATATAACCCGAACTTTTATACAAACGGCGGCCACATCAGAAATTGTGAAAATGTTGTCACTAAAGATTAACACGTTTTCTGTTTTTGTGAACCCTTTATTTTCAGTTCTAACAAAATTTGTATTTTGGTTTATATTTTCTATCATAATAGATTTTTTAACATTGTTTTCGATTAATATCATACGTTAGTTATTCAGGTATTAATAAAGTTACAGAAAACTTGAATAAGACAGATACTTTCAGAATTACATGCATTTAAAAGAAAAAAGTCAGTTGTTAATACTTACCCCGTATTGGTTAAGGGGATCAACTTAGGTTCTATCAAATTAACCTATTTTCAATCACAGATTCAAAATGTAAGTTACATTATCTATTCCGTTAAGGCTGCTCGAACATATTGCGTCCCCATACCAACTTTATCATAAAATTTCTTAAAAATGAAAAGGCGGATAGTAATGAAACTTTACATTCATGAGGAAGACACATTTATCAAGATATTAAATTACGGACATTTTCAAAAAACACTAATTTTACTAATTTAGAGCGATTTTGAGTTTGTATGAAGATGTAAAATGATAGGAGCAGCCTTAAGAGCTAATTAAAAATAATTAAACAACTAGTAAAACAATTTATCTCGTAAAATAACTGACATTTTAACAAATATAATGTCTTATATTATTAGTCAAGTTCCTTATGTCTTTAGGAACTTACTTCAATCAGTCAAAGTAAAGCTAATTTGTATAAAAATATAACAATTTGTGCATAATATAACAAGTTAGCAATATCTGTCGATGATTAGATTTTAGTAACTTTATGGATTAGGTATTCTGCCATCATAGCTTCTTGTTCTGGTAATACTAAACGGTTTTTCTTATAACCCATTTCAACAGAAATGCCTTCTATTTTCTTCTTGACGTACGTGAAAAGTGTCACACGACAAATATCGTATTCTCTGGCAATTGCTCTGTACTCTCTGTTTCTTTCTATAATTTCTTGAGCAGCCGACTCAAATACTTCTTAGGACGTTGTACCTTTTCCTTTTGTAGTTCCTCATTCTATAAAAAAGACACGAGTTCAGGTATTATGCTCGTCAATCATCTGTTAATACTTGCCCCACATACGGGGTATGTATTAACATGTTAATATTTACCCCGGTCAATTTGTTAGTTTTAGCCCCAATGTCACTTTTTTTACAAAGTTAATCATATAAAATCAATCAATAGGAATAATAGCATACGCATAGCACAGTAATATTATCAATAAAATTAAGCTTCGTTCTGGGCAATACTATATTCGATTGAGTGAATAACTACATCTTGAGTCAAATTATTGCAAACCACGAAAAGTTCGTTTACCTGGCAATCCGGGCTCGCTGCTCACAACTCCCGCAAGAGGCGATTGGCCGAGGACTGTCGAGTCGTGACACGTTTGGCGGCGTAAATAGTGCTGGGTAACCGAGTATTATGATTGTAACGCTTACCGTTTAGCGGGAATATTCAAGTTAATTCTTATCCCCGTTAGAACCAGCCCCGGTCTCCCCTAATCAACTTTATTATATTTTTAACCGATAACATTGAGTAGGGTGACCATGCATACATAAAATTTTAAATATTGTTGTACTTATAAACATTTTATTACAAGAAAAACTAGAAAAGGTGTTACAGTAATTACTCATGCTATAGTAGATATAAGTATTGATTAGATTTCGGTGGGAGTAGCATGGAACACTCAAACTGGACGTTGAAAAGAAAGTTTTTTTATTTACTCTCTTTCTATTATGTATTACGTTAAGGTTTTTGTTGCACAAATTGAGTCTGAATTATACTCGTAAAAATAGAGTAAGAATATTAATCATTTATTTAGCCAAAGTTGGGGAGTTTTGGAACACTCCGCCTGCACCATAGGAGGATTGAGTGTTCTAAATAAACCTATATGAAATCCAAATAAACCGTTAAAATCAATTGAATATTTGTGAATATTTTTCACAAATTCCATACAATTATTCCACATAAAAATGTTAAATATAGTAATATCTAGTTTTTTTTTTTATTTTTTATTCAAGTGAAACAACAAACTGCTACAATATAAAACATTTATACAAGAAATACACAAAACATATAGACAATATTGCAGCCCACAACGCTGTTCACAAATTAACGATAGGATACAATACATTGAAATGAAAATAATCGCTAGGGTTATACATACAAAATTAACATTCATGCTTAAGATGTATATGTAATGAATATATAATTTATTATATATAATATATATGTATATAATACTCAAGAAAAAGCACAAAAAAGAAAAATACAGAATAACATTCAAGAAAGCAGCAAGAGAAGAAAAGAAGCTGCTGCTGGAAGAGATTTCATTAGAAATAAGCATCACCTTTGTACGTATTTTTCTTTTAATCTTGTCTGTTTATTTATGTGTGTACATAAATGGTTAAATAAATAATAAATAAAGCTTCTTAAGTATCTTCTTCTTTTCGTGTGGTTAGTAAACTAACCTGCTATCTAATTACGCAACACATTTTCAATACAAATTTGAGTGGAATTGATATCATTTAAACTGGAAATTGAAAAATTTGACAGCTTTCGTATTACGTAACTCTAAAATTTTTGATATCAACTGCAGTCTGAATGAGACGCTAAAGAGTGAACGATACGCGTCTAAAAAGGCTATAATTCGAATTACGTAACCATTTTGACAGCGCTGAATTGGTTTAAAATCAACGAGTAATTTGTTTCCTCTGTCAGTTATAATAGAAGGCAATGTACTCCTCGCATTTGATTTTCTTTGTAATATTTTTGGGATTTACTCATAGAATCTCCTTAATTATTACGAAATTATGTAAGTGAACATCGTTTTAATAAATTGTGAATGTGTTTTTGTGTAAAACCTCAATGATAAATCAATAATAGTGATATATTAAAATAATATCGAAGCGGTCGATAAATTAATAATATTGTGAAAATTATCCGCCCATAAGACGACCCACTGACCAAGTTCTCTTCTGTTACAACTTATTAAAGATATATATTATGAAATTTCAGAAACGAGGTATTTTATTGAAAGACAAATTCGTACCTCGTACTGTATCCATTGTACTGACCATAGAAGACAGTGGATTATGTAAGGACATCAATGAACATACCACACCACCATCTAAGGTACTTAAGTAATAACAATATTCTTTTATTTCTAAGTGTTGAACATTGAATGTGTGTTTATCACAATGTTTTATTTATTTAAACATACATACGTGTTATATTGGTGACTACGAAATGCACCATCAAACATAAACTTTCATACATTTAATAAAGTCATTGAACCTAATAATTGTTGTATTCATTGAAGTGTTTAAGGGAGAGGCCAATTAGAATTTATTTTGTGGATGGATGTAATGGATCATGGAATATACATAATATAGAAGATTTACTTAAATTCTTTTTTTTTTCAGGTGTCAGGCTCAACTTCATTATTGAGGAAAAGTATAAACTCTCATGCGCTTACAGCAAGAATTAGCAAGCAGTACATACATAATCCATGATGAATTCCACAGGAATACATTAAATTTCACTAATCCTTACAATATATTTTCCAATTTCTTTTTGCCCCATGTGTAAATATTTCATAAATGTGAATAAAGGCTATTGTCAGTTATTGTTTGCTTTGTTTTCCATAATTTATTTCGCTCTATTTACTGAACCTACTGAAAATACATACATAATATCACTGTTTCTCTGAAGAGTTGGGCAGAGGTTTGCCTGTACACACACATTTCACCAGTTATGTTTAAGTCCCATGTAATAGGGGACGAGCCTATTGCCATCAACCGGGCACTACTAAGAAATTCCAGGTGGAAAAACCCAATAACACTATGCCCAACCCAGGCATCGAACCCAGGACCTCATACTCAGCAGTAGCTCTTGCGACCCCTAGACCAAAGAGACATAATTTTATTAATTGTTGTGTTAATGAAAAAAAAAAACTTCAATTCTTAAATATTTCATAATAAGTTATTTTTATTTGTAGTTTACACTGTTATCATTATCAATTAACAAAATAGGAACACACATTTATATTACTGTCATTCAAGACTCAACAGTTTTCTAAAACAACAATTATATTTCAAGAACTATCTTCAGTTTCTAAGTAGCAACGCAGCAGGTGCCTTCATTCATGCTGCCTTCATGTCTTCGTAGGTGAAACTTCCCAGGAACTCTACAGTTTTAAAACAAAATCATATTATTTTCTGCTCAAATAAAGTACTTAAACATTATGGGGTTTATTTATAAACGTTACTTAAACTTAAGTAATGATTAGCAACTGTATAACCATACATTTTTAACATTTGAACGTCATTTAACTTTAAGCAATGTTTATAAATAAACCCTGTGGCAAAGTAAAGTAGGCATTCATTGGGCCCATGGCTGGACAAAAGCCATTAGCCTAGTTATTGCTGCTGTTTGTATAATTTCTTCTTTACTTAGGGCTGATTTTTCAATGTCCAGATATTTTGTAATACTAAATTATGTAAACATTAGTTAGGTATACATAAAATATAATTATGATGTAGAAAGTTCAGCCAAGGAAATAAATATTCATAATTTTATTATAAAGTAAGTTGCCTCACTTGATTCTTAACTATGTGACTAAAAGCTTACATTTTCATTCACAGCATTTTTGCCATCTAGCCATCCAACTTCTTTGTTAGGAAATTAAGAAGATTCATGTTGGGTAGTGTTCCATTCATGTATTTTCAGCTCTAGCACCGTCTGTGAAAATATTATGAATATGTTATGTAGTTAGGTTAGTGGTTACTATAGTTTATTTCAGCATGTAGGTACTTAGGTACAAAAATATCAATTAACAATTTCAGTTAGAATGTGAGGTTGACGGACATAGGGACTCACGTTATTCCTATTTATATTGGGTTACTTACTTGTAGTGATAATCTCGACGTATTTTTCGCTATTGAGCAAAACAGTATTGATTTAATGAGAGAATTTTCCAGTTCATCCGGCTTACACAAGCCACAAGAAAAATGTTCCAAAACTGCCTAACATAGGCCCACGTTTCGTATAGGATATTAAATTAAAATCAATTATTTTTTTTTATTTTTTTTATAGGGCATCTCGTAGCTCACCTCTGAGGTGATGACTACTTAACCGGTCAATCCTGCGGCTGCCTTAAGCTACTAACTTAAAGCCTCCAGCCAGGGGCAAAACTATTCTAAATTAAAACTAGGCGAACGCTCGCTAAGGGCACCCCCTGTGGGGTACGGACCTCGGCTTAGGGCGTCGCTGGGGGGAGGACAGCAAGTTGTGACAGGCTGGATCAAAGATGATTCATTATTATTAATCGGGGAATTTAAGACTACATTTCTCAGCAAAACGCGGGCTGGCGCTTCTGCGAGCAAGGGTCGGTGGAAAATCAATTAAAATTTGTAAATATATATATAATAAAGTTTTGTGTTGTTCTCAGTGTTGCCATTTTTTTTCCCCGAGTGCTATAAAAAGAAATAAGATGAGACATTTTTTAAAATCCGTTCAACCGATTTTGACTTCTATTGCGTTGGTGACATGACAAATGGCAGCTTCAGTAAACACTTGGTATTGTAACCACTTTTTTGCTTTTAATGTTCAACCGAACACGAAACGGTTTATTTAAATGTGTAATCTTATTTCAAATAGAGTATAGTTTAGTCATAATTTTTTTAATTTTATTTTTCTGTTACTGACATTCGGTCGCTGTTTTGGAGGTCCATTTGAAAATTTGAGAATGAAAATAAAACAAAAGGTCAAAGTATTTTTTTAAACATCATCCAACTTAATCTACAATAATTAATGAAAAAGTTAGTGAAGATGTTTGAATGTTTGTTAGATCTATACATAACTTAGGCATAACGGCAGATTTTTTTTACCCCAGTAGTATTTTCCCGTGAAATATTTTTTTAGAAATGACGTCGTTTTGCGATCACTACTCGGGCGGAGCCTCTGATTGGTTTCAACATATTCATCATGGTGAACAGTTTTGCCAAAACAGCGTTCGAATCTGCAGTGGTTTCGGCATTTGAACGAAATACATCGTAAAATCACTGACACAGGTTTTAGACAAACAATAAAACATGCCATTATCTTGTTATTTTAATATTTTCTCGAGTCAGTTTTAGTAATTGATTGTATTGTTTTCTACAAATTGAAATAAACTAACCACTAGACAAAACCACCAGCCACTAAAAGCAACCCGCAATTTCAAGCAATTTCTTCGCCAGTAGGGGTGTCCAAACCCCCAGGTTTAGTGGAAATCCCACTAAGATGAGAACACTGCTTTTCTACGATTTTGTCATGGCCACAGATAAAAAAAACCGGGGAAAGGAAACGTTTTGTTACGTATTTCAATTATGGTAGTTTTTGATAGAAAGTGTTTTAAAAAATGGTTTTTAATTTTTCGGCAATCATTGTACATTTTCATTTATAAACACTATTAGAGCATCAGTTATAATTAAAACAAAATTAAATTAAAGCACAATAATTTGGAAATTAATCATGCCTTTAAGGTGGAACAAAACATATAAATCAAAGACGTATAGCCGTTTTATAAGAACAACCCTATTCAATTTCGGTCGATTGGTAAAAAATGTTTATCGTAATTCCAAATATGGCATGCGATTTAAATTGGACTTGGTTTCGATTCGGAATTGATATAAAAAATAAAATGTGTTGCGCAATTAGGCTGCTGGTGTCAGAGTTTTAAAGCCGCCCACGGGCCAAGACATGTGAAGCCAAGTCAGAGGACTTGGCTTCACATGTCTTAAGTATAAGACTTTGGAACCCATAGGGAGCATATATTATGCAAAAATATCTATATGTTCAAAAGTCTTATTGTAGGAATCGACTATTCTGCGAACAGGCGAACGCAGGCCAGAGTTGGACTTGCAAGTACCCTACTGAAAATAATCTGCCAGCGCGCACCTTTCGGTTGTGGACTGTCCTAGGAACTGCATAGCACATCATGTTGGAGAGTTCAATGCTGTCAAATTTATCTCTGACAATACTATATAAATTCATAGCTTCTAAGTACTTACATCTATTTTCAAGTGTAGCGAACTTATACTTTGCAAGCAAATCTTAGTATGGTAACTAATATCCGTAACATCTATAATGCATGGTACGCAGAAATTTTTATTGAACACACTCAATCATTTCAACGTACTTAAACACTAGTTACAGTATTTTCTCAGACTAGCAGATTGATAATTGACCATGGATTTCTCACCAGGGTTTTTTTGGGATAATTGGGTTCCATAGTTGGGATGAATTTATCCCAAGAACAAACTTTAACATTGTAGTTGAATAAACTCAAACCCAAAGCATTTATTTCAATTAAACCATTTACAGGCACTTTTGAATTGTCAAAGAGTCAGTCAGTTAGTCAGAAAGTTGAAGCTAGTTGCCCATTCCACAACGTAGATCTCTATGGAGAAGAACGGGCAAGAAACTCCAAGGACACTCTTTTAAATATAGAAATTACAAAATCTTGGGTACATTACTCTTGTGGATTCTATATGTGAGAACAATGTAAAAAACAAAAACGATTAAAAATTAGCCCTGGCAGATAAGAGCTGACCAGTCTCACCTGACGGCGCCCGTTCACGAGCATGACGCGTGGATAGCACCATCCAGCTCAACCATTTTGTAGGGAACCGAATGATCCAACACACTCGCCACCATCAGCGAGACATTAAGTGAGCATGACATACTCTCAACTACCCTGTTCTTTCAAGCCAAAATCAACATAATAACATAGTAAACGAAAAATGCGTCTAAGTTATACAAAACTATAAATTTAAAGAATTATACCACCAAAAGAAAGAAAATCAATATTATCTATTGGAGTATTCAATAATTAAAACTTGGTTAAATAAAAATAAACATTATATTCGTAGTCAGAAAAAATAAAAAAGGGGAAGCAACTCTACCAATTTTTTCATTTTTAACTAGTGAGCCCAAGTGGCTGTGGAGCAGGACCAGCATTTAGCCAAGCATTTTTATCTACGATATAATCATCCAACTTATAGTAGGTATGCTTGTCTACATATGCAAGTTTTAAATTTCTTCTCATTTAGTTGAAGAATATCGAGTGGTATTTTATTATAACATTTTACACAGTACCCCATAAAAGAAGTGTGTAATTTAGACAATCTGAAACGTGGTTGATCTAATTTGTTCATATTTCTTGTGTTAAAATTATGCCTGTCACTTATCTTACTAAAGAGATGTAGATTTTTTCGAACATACATAGTTTTCATATATACTGACAAGGTACCGTCATGATGCTAATTTTCTTAAACAGTTCCCTAAGAGATTCGCGTCTGCGGAGGCTGTAGATGGCTCTAACAGCCCTCTTTTGCAGAATAAAGATAGAATCAATATCTGCGGCCCGTCCCCACAGCAAAATACCGTAAGACATGATGCTATGAAAGTAACTAAAATAGACCAGTCTCGCTGTATCCACGTCTGTTAGTTGGCGGATTTTCCAAACAGCGTAAGCGGCTGAACTTAGCCGCCCTGCAAGTGATGTTAAGTGAGGACCCCACTGTAGTTTTGAGTCAAGCGTGCATCCCAGGAAAACACTTTTTTCGACGAATTCTAGTGTCTCCTTATTCAGTACAACGTGACATTCACTACTTCTAACATTCGGTAACGCGAATCTTATACATTTAGTTTTCTTCTCATTTAATACTAAATGATTTACAGTAAACCAATTATGGAGCAAGCTCCTGTGCATGTCTGTTTACCTTAAAAATCAGAAATATAAAAATAAAATGTTCATATTCCCATATATTCCAACTGCAAATGTAAGTTGGTCGGTTATTAATCGTTAACTTGTAAAGCATACTTAGCTGTGATAGTTTTCCATTTAATTTCGTTATTTATTCTACTGCAGTGATTTTTTTCACTGCAAAAAAAAACCATTTAGCTGGCCGACTGTAACAAAAATTAGCACTTTTCAGCTTAATATTTTGCAAACGGACCCTGAATCAAAAAATTTCTATTAATTACAGCTTTCTAGTACTAAGATTCAATTCAATTCAATTCAAAATATTTTATTTCACATAAACCTACAAGGCCACTTATGAAACGTCAGAAGCTAGGTGCACGGTTCCAATTGGTCGTTTCCTATGGAGAAGAGCCGGCAAGAAACTCCACAACTTGAAAAGATTGTAAATACCATTTATTTTTAAAAGAGTACTTAACTCTTTTAAAAATAAATGGTATTTACAATCTTTTCAAGTTACAGTGTTTATAGGTATGAGAGGACACTGTAGGCCTATCAACAAGTACCAGGTACTTAGCAAGATAGAAAACGATCGACAGATCTAAAAGTCGGTTATGCCTACAACGTTCTCACATTCACAAAATATAAAAGAGAATGTATATAAAAAAAAAAAACAATTAAAAACCTATTTAAACTAAATGGCATGACTGCCACTAAAGCTGTAACAAATCTATAAAAAATATAGTATAGTGAAGTTATATAATGTCAAATAATGAAAAGATTATGTCAAAAAAGTGCGTAAATGAAAAAATAAGAAAAATAGGTAAAATCAAATAATCATCTTAATTTGGGAGCAGTTAATAGACATAATTACATAGTAATGCCGTTATTGAGGTACCAAGGAAGCCACATGTGCAGAAGGAATTATTGCCAAACTTCCTTGTCTTCAACGTAGTCTTTAATCTTATAATATGCTTTTTTGATAAGGACACGTTTGATGTAGGTTTTGAACTTTCCATCACTAAGTTCTGTAACCGACTTTGGCAACTTGTTATAAAATCGAATACTGTTTATAACAAATGACTTACTAGTTTTAGCTACCTAACCTAAATTTGGGTACTTATCACAATTTCATGTTTACTACGTGTATTTATATTATGGAAATCGCTTCTAATTTTGAAAAGTCCTAAGTTTTTCCGAACATACAAAATACTTTCTAAGATATAAAGAGAAGGCTGAGTTAGTATATCAATTTCTTTGAATTTATTTCTAAGGGACATTATCTGAGCTAAGCCGCGGATAGACAGTCAGACGGAAAGGGCGAAACTATATCGGTTCATTGTTGACTACAGAACCCTAAAAACCAGAAAAATTACGAGTACCTACCTAAATATTTATAGGCTAGCTAGAAAAATTAACATATAGGTTTTATTATATAGTGAGCAATTTTCTGCTTTTTGAGCAGTTTTTCTGCTCATCATACCGAAGATCCTCATCAGATCTTCACCATTTTTTTTTAACCAACTTAAAGTTACTAGGTACCTTTCAAATAAAAAACTGGCCAAGTGCGAGTCGGAGTCGCGCACGAGGGGTTCCGTACCATCTATATATATAAAAGCGAAAGGTCCCTCACTCACTCATTCATCACGAAATATCGAAAACCGCTTGACGTATAAAGATGAAATATGGCAGGGAGGTAGTTTATAGTTAGTAGACGTCCGCTAAGAACGGATTTTTAGAAATTCGACCTTTAAGGAGGAGAAAAGGGGTGATTTTATTTGTATAAAAAAATCTCATTCCTTGAGTTAATAAACTTGAAACTTGGCACGAATACTTATGTATGGAAATTTTAAACATTGCTATTTTTAGATTTTCTAAACTACCCCTAGGAGGATTGGGAGGTGTCAAAGTTTATATGGAAGAATTTTAACGCGCGGTCTGAATAGCTCGAAACTCAGTATTTATACTAAAAACTGAAAATAAATAAAATCGTTTTTTAAATAAATAAAAACAAGGTTTTTTGAAAATTTATTCCTAACGGGGTGAAAAGGGGTATTCAATTTTACAGCGGAGGATTTTACTGTGCGGCTTGATTACCTTGAAAATTGGTATAAATAATCTATAAGTCAAATAATAGAAACGTTACAATAGACTTTTCAAAAAATATTATCACGCTATTTATGCTATGGGGGATGAGCAATATTGCATCATGTTCGTATTCTTCTATAGTTTACCGCAAATTGTAAAAAGGCTAGCCAAAAGGTTAGAATATTGCAGATAGTTACGTATTTAACCTTGAATTTGAATTTCTTTATTTTGCATAAACTATGGTACTTATCGTCGTTTATCTTACTAACTGACGTAACTAACTTTGAGGTGACTTTTCAGGACAAGCTTTTTGCGGTTTCGCACTATGTTTGTTGAATTGTAACTCTCATAATAAGCGACTGATCAAAATAAAATTGCATGAATTATATTATTATTGGGTTATTCTTTCTATCATAAATAAGAATTGTAAATATTACTGTTAGATAAAAAAATATAAGCATTTAAAACAGATACGTCACTTTTGTTAGATCTTTGTAAAAAAATGTTTTCATATAATTTTCAGATACGTCTGTATAAAAAAGGATAGCAAAATAACACACAAACCTCAGAATCAACTTTTATTTATTAAAAGAGCATTAGTTTGTACTTATAAAAAAAAAACAGTTTCTAATATCTTACAAAATGTGAAATGAGATCCTAAAGTTTCGTAAAAACAGTCTCTTCTAATTTAAATTATCATAATTATTTAGGTTTAATGTTAACCCCAACGTATACTACTAATCAGTCACATAAATAAAGCAATTCTTAATAGCATAATCAAATCACAGTCAACGTTATTTACCTAATTATGATAAAAATGGGCTTGGGCTCTTACTTATACTAAATAGGAACTTAATATTTTAAACATATCAAAAACAAACATAGGAACACAACGTATTTCTTATCTAATCATTAAAACTGTACCATAATATTCATTCTTTGGTAGGAGAAATATAAAACATAATCGGGATGTCGGATAACAGCTGTATTACCTTTTGTTAGAGACATTAAGTCTTCATATTTTTCAGTCGCTATTTTGGGTTGATATTCATTAAGTGAACGGATTTCAGCGTAAAGAAGAAACATATTTTGTCTTTTTAAAGTCAAACTGCAGTACGATTCCTGATCGTGAGAAGTTTTGAAGAAAAGTTTTATTTGATCAGACTTTTGAACGCGAAATTCGGTCATTTCGGTCCAATTCACATGAGCTCCTGTGTCGTCTTTTCTCAGTGAGAGTAATTGAATGTCTGTAGACAGTTTTTTTAAATCTAGAAAGTCAGTATGTAATAAGGAAAATACTCGGTAAGGCTGTTCTATTCAAGCTAATCTCATAATCTATTAAAGCTGAGCTGGTATAAAAACATCTCCAGCTTTTTTGACAGCATAGCTGATTGCACTGTGAGCAGAATCTCCGGCACTTTGACCATGGTTTGGAATTGAAAATCGCAAAGTGATTTCTTCAATGTTTAAAGAATTAGTCAGGATTTAAATCAATGCAGCAGCCACAATCGAATTGCGATTTTGGCCTCCGCAACCATCTGCAAAGAAATAAATTCGCTTGAAGCCTTTTCTGTGGCTTTCTCTGAGAAAAATGTTTATGGCAGTCAATATTTCTGATGCTCCTCTTTTACTTACAGCTTCATACCATGTAAAACAGCAACAATCACGATTATACCTAAGTCATAAACCGTTAAATTAAACTTCGATAAACACCTCTTGTAAAATACTGCATTTTCATTTGAATTACCTGTTGAAGATCAAAAGTAACGCATTGTACCAGGATTTTCTTTCGCCTCGTTTAAACACATTTTTCTCGTATTGCGAAAAGTAAGTTTATCAAATTGATGCTTCTGATTTTTTTTCTTGCAGTTTAGCTTTCACCTCTTCGGTACCATTATAATATGTCAGACATTGGCTGCACTGGTCTTTTTTCGGGCGGTGGAAAGACAATTTTTTCCCTTTAAAAACTCTTTTGTATGTGGAAAAGCTGGGTTTCAATGGATTTCCTTCCAGAGACCTGATAAACATTCTGTATATTTTTTTAACGGTCAAATCTGAGTGAAGGTAATCTCTAGTACTACGACTCTCTCTTTTCGACCATAATGAGACTCAACTCTAGGATAGCGATCTATATGTTTAACACATAGATCTCGAGATCGTGCGTCGAGTTCTTGCTTGCTCTGAGGACGGCCTCCACGTTTATCTTTCATGACAACTCCAGACTCTGACACTTTTTGGACTGCAGTTCTAAGAACGCGTTCAGTTATGCTCCGAGTATTCAAAAATAAATAGCGACAAACATTGACTCTTACTCCATTAAGTGTCAAATAATATTTAAACGTTAATTTTCTTCTCGAATTTACTCCAGCTGTTTTTCGGAGAGTTAGTTAGTTTTTTCGACATGTGGCTACAAATTCACGCTGACGTTGTATATCGCCTTGTGACCAATAGTCTTCAAATATAATTTGACGACTTTCCTCATCAAATTTGTAACAGTCTCGCTTTAGATGTTGGCAATAACTGAGATTGCATAGAGGTCCTAGTTTTTTTGCTGGAATTTCAGTTTTTTTTACTTGAGTAGAATATTCTTTGCCTTGGTCTTTCTGAAGCTTATTTTGTTTTTTATGATTTATTTTCTTCCTATATGTAAATTCTAATTCTCTAGGATCGCCTTCGATTAAAAAAACGCCACCATAGAAATACAAATAGGTACCTACTTACAATAACACGATCTGTATTTACGTGCACTCCCTCCGTCCAGCAAACGAGTCCTTTCCCCACACAAATTAGTCGGCTACTGATTTTAAGAGAGCATATTAATCTATGACTGATTTCTGAATCAAACGGGGTGGCGTGATCTGTAAACCCCGTACCCCGCACTTCTGTTTCATCCTCAAAGTGTTCGGTTAAATATAGGCGTAAGTGAAAAAATATAGTCATTTATTCGATATTTTAGTTCACACTAAAAGACGTATTTAGATAGGACTCTTTTTGCATACAATATTGATTCTAAAAAATTCAAACTAAATAACGTATGTACTTACGTCGGTTAGCAAAAATCATATTTGTATAAAATGCTAGTTACGTCTACCTGCCAAAATGTGTTTTCTCGGTAACGCTTGAAGATACAGATACGTTTATTAGACCGATCGTTTCGTCTTCAAAATTGTTTAAACTAGTATGAATAACTCATTTTTGACGAAAATACAGATACGTCTGTTAGAAAGATAAGCGACGTTATAAGGTCTTAAATATAAAAAGTTCCACATATTTTGCTTACTTACATATTTCAGCATGCAAAAAACAAAAATATACCTTATAATAAAATTATATTACAAAACCACATAATTATATTGTTACTACTGAGATCATGAGGTAAAAAGTAAAAAATAAATATCCTTAAAATTACGTTATTTAATTATATTACTACTTACTAGTGAGATCGTATTTCGAACTTTACTTAAAATTTAAGAACTCACTTAAAATGTAGAACGTATTAATAAAGAGCCATTTCTTAAGTTTCTTCTTATAGTAGTTTAGTGGCAGCTCTCTGATCTGTTTGGGTATTTGGTTAAAGATTTTGACAGACATATTGTAACAATTGTTTTGAACTAGTGTGCTTCTACATCTGGTGAGAGCCAGTCGGGTTGGATCTCTTGAAAGGATATGGCTTTAGTATATCGCTCAGAGTGCTTTTTAACAAATAATCCTACTTCTAATCTATACAGACTAGGTAGAGTTAGTAATCCTAATTTCTTAAATAATGGTCTACAAGACCGGTGTAACGGTCCGGCCCCACAGATTGCCCTGACACATTTTTTTTGTGTGATAAAGACATTTTTAGCCTGAGAGGAATTACCCCATATAAGAAGACCGTATCTAAGAATTGACCCGACGTAGCCATGGTGCGCAGCCATAGCAGTTTTTTGCCTTGCTACCTTCTTAAGCTTTTTTAGAGCAAAGACAAATGTGTTTAGATTAGAGCATATGCGAGTTGTGGGTGCTTTCCAGTTGCAGTGTCTATCTAAGATAATACCTAAAAATGTTGTATCAAGTACTTCTATAATTTTAGTGTTTTTATAATATGAGTCTAAAGGTTTTAATTGAGAATTGTTATAATTAGAGAATTGTAATATTTTAGTTTTAGAAATATTAGCTGTTAGGTTGTTGTCCTTTAACCAGTTCATTATTGATTCTACAGTGTTGTTTAATGAATATTCGTAGTTGCTTTCTGAGGTTTCTGGAACTATAACGGAAATATCGTCCGCAAATAGAATGCACTGATGTGATGTTACTTGAGGAATATCATTTATATAAATAAGGAAGAGAAGAGGGCCTAGTACACTTCCTTGGGGAACACCGAACTTATTTGTTTTGAAAGTAGATCTGAATGGGGTAGACACAAGTTGATTATTTAATTGTTTTATTTCGACACATTGCTTTCTGTTGCTTAAGTAGCTTTTAATCCAATCGAGTGTTTTGCCTCGGATTCCATTTAACTCGCATTTATTGAGTAAGATTTTGTGATCTACAAAATCGAATGCTTTGCTCATGTCAAAGAAAATGGCAGGCCTTTTAAAAGATAATCATCACGCTATAGCTTTATGGATCTAAGCAGTCAATCATAACATGGCCAGGGTGGATCTTGAGATAGGGCAAAAAGGGCACGTACATTAACCGTTGTCGCTACAAGAAAACAGTCTTAGGAGACTGTCCTTAACTTTTTGAAACATGTTAATCTGCATTCACAGATTTTGAAAAAAAAATACAGTCAGCTTTAAAATGGCCAATTTTCACAAAAGCTTTTTTGATGCCAGTCGATCCTATTTATTATTACTAGGGTCAAAAAACTATATCGGGCCAACTGAGGTTTGAGTACAAAAATGTTTGTCTGTATGTTTTCTTTTCACGCCTAAACCACTGAACGGATTTCCATAAATTTTGGCAAGGAGATAAATCGCATCCTAGGGTCATAGATTACTTTTTGTCTCAAATATAATCCTAAAGGGGGTGATATATAGGTTGGCAGAAATGTAGGTTATACTTAGTGGAAGTCCGCTAAGAACGGATTTTGCGACAGGGCCGATTAAGGAGGTTTAATGACTCTCGCAAGTTTGTATGAGAGTCCTTAATTTTTTGTGCTACAAACTTTAAATTTGGCTGGGAGGTAATTCATAGTTAGTAGACGTTTGCTAAGAACGGATTTTGCGACAGGGCCGGATTAAAGAGGTCTAAGTACTCTCGCAAGTTTGAATGAAGTTGTGTTTTTTTTTGTACTACCTGAAATTTAGCAACTCTAAGAGTTTTTTTTAAATAATTAATGCCTTTATAAAAGTTGCTTAGTGTTTGCATTTTCTGTTAACTGAAATATAAAAATAGTTAGCGTTAAACATCATTAAACTTGATATCTTCATAACCACCCGGACAAAGTTGCGAGCAACAGCTAGTTATCTATAAAAACGACGAAAAAATCATGTCTGTTGTATGGGAGGCAATGGGAGCCCCCTTAAATATTTATTTTATTCTGTTTTTTGGTATTTGTTGTTATAGCGGTAACAGAAATACATAATCTGTGAAAATTTCAACTGTCTAACTATCACGGTTCATGAGTTAAAGCCTGGTGACAGACGGACGGACGGACAGACAGCGAAGTCTTAGTAAGGGTTACCCAAAGGGTAAAAACCCTTTTTTACCCTTTGGGTAACCCTAAAAAAACCATCGAAATCAGATCTCATAACGCGATGAGATTTTCGGTTTGCTTCCCTTTTTGCTCTATTTTATAGGAAATACCCCTTCAATAAAAAATGTCCGACGACAAAAAAAACAAAATATACGTAAAACCTATAGGCCAAGTTTCGTCCAGATCGGTTGTAAAATACGACCTGTAGAGGAGTACGTAAAAACTGACACACGAAAGAAAATTTTGCCAGACTTGATGCAACGACGCTTCGCTAAAGTGGCTATGGCTTCTATGGCTTCGCTCGCTACGCTCGCTCGCTCGGTCAATTATTACCAATATTGTACTCTGTGATTAAATTACACTTTTATCGGAAGTGAACGGAACGCACACCAGCTACAATTCGTTCTAAGCAGCTATGTAGGTATTCCGTTCCTGGAAGCTTCATGAAATAAAATATACTCGTTTTAATGATATAATTTTGTAAAAAAAATCTATAAATTAAATGAAATATTTAAACCACTACAATAGGCCAAAAGCTAAGAATTATATTATATATACCGTTCAAGTTCCATTACAAGTATCAGCTGATAACCAAATGAAACTTACTTTGACTTTGACATTTATTAACTGTCACTGTCATGTAATCATCACAATTGATTAGAGATTTCCTTTTGTACGTAATTTAATAAATTAAAAAAACGTAATTACAGCCGAATAAAAATCATGGATTTTCATGTTAAAGACGTGACCTTAAAACCGGACAGGCCTACAACTCTCTTGTTGAGGAAACATGCAGACTATTTGTCAAAATATGGAACTGACTGTGAAGACTTTGAATATAATATGACTGAATATCTTCGAATGTCGGGGATTTATTGGACTTTAACTGCTATGGAGTTAATGGGAGCTTCTGATAAGTATGTACTCCTAGTTTTAATATAAATTTACTTCTGCACCCATACAGAAATTATGAGGTTATAAAAGTGTCTACCTATTATCTATTCTGATCTATATTGTCTTGAACTTGACTAATGTACTTATCAACGTATTTAGTTTTAATGTCCTAGCTAATTAGAGTTTCGGTGTTGAAATGTTGACAGAAATTCAGATTTTCCTGAATAATATCACTAAAGAAATAGATAAAACACATTTTACAAACATGTACATTTTCTATTTTATTTGACAGGATGCCAAAAGAAGATATCATAAAAGTCATCACTTCATGTCAGAGCAAGGAGAATGGTGGTATCTCTGCCTGCTATCCACATGACCCACACATTTTGTACACCTTAAGTGCTATTCAGGTTGGCTTTTATTCTAAGATTTTTTCATTGCTTATTCATAATAATTATTATTCTGTATCATCTGTTGTTTATCTGGTAGTCGCAAAGGTGACTGTCGAGCATTGGGTCCTTGCTTTTATCCCCAGGCCAGATTAAGCAGCTGGAGTATAAAATTGTGCCCCATTACATGATATTTAAACATAATTGGTGAAATGTGGCCCTCCCCCGCACTCCCCTCTCTCTCTGGATACCCCTTCCCTCCTTTTATTATCATGGTGTATGTATTAACCTAATAACTCCTGCAGGTCCTCACAATGTATGACAGGCTGGATGCCATAGATGTAGAGGGTGTTGTCCAATTTGTGGCATCTCTTCAGCAAAAAGATGGCAGTTTCTTTGGTAAGCTTCCCTAAAATCATGATACGATTGTTGAACTCTCACATAAATTCACACCTCTACTAACAAAATTATTGTTTATAGTACCAAGAAATGTAGGAATTGCATTCTCCTTTGATGGATCAAAGGAGAATTTAATTTTCCTTTTTTGTAAAATTCTGCAATACTTTTTTTCTGTTCCCTCTCAAGATCTTCGCGCTTAAAAAAAAAAAAACTACATTTATTTTTGCATACCCAGGTGACCAATGGGGTGAGGTGGACACGAGATTCTCTTTCTGTGCAGTGATGTGCCTCTCACTCCTGAATAGACTGGATGCAATAGATGTAGAAAAAGCAGCTTCCTTTGTCATCAGTTGCATGAACTTTGACGGAGGCTTTGGATCAAAACCTGGATCTGAAAGTCATGCGGGTAAGTACAAGTTCAGTCAGAGGCAAAAACAAGAGTTCAGTCTGCTGCGCTTTTTGCAATACTTTGTAATTTATAAGGGCACATATATCATCATCATACACAGCTCGACATCACCCATTGGGCATACGCCTCTCTGTTCTTGTGCCAATCCCCATCCTCCTGTGCCAGCCTCATCCAGGTTTTGCCCACTATGGCAACAATGTCAATGTCGTCCGCCCCTCTCACCATCTGACTACTGACACCTTGTTTTCTCGACACTCAGTCACTCCACCTGCCATTGCTGTGTCTTACCAGGTGGCCTGCCAGGTGCCAGGTTTACGTTATCGAATATCGAAGACTCGTAATTCTTGGAATCTCGATGTTTTGGAACTCAGTCTGCTAGCCTTATGCCAAGCATGGAACGCTCCTTTATTAACGTTTATAAATTACAAAGTATTGTATAAAAATCAGCAGACTGAACTGACTGACATCCAGGTGAAACAATATTGTTCCCAGTACTGTAATTCGTGTGGCATTACGCTGCGTACTAACCGAAAGCGTAAATACGCGACTTGATTGATTGTGCAAATAATAGTCATATTCAAATAAACGAGTGCGACGATCGCGTACTCACGCGGCAGTTCTCGGCTGGAACGCGGCCTGGCATACATTTCCATTGCCGTCCAACGAGTTGGAGGTTGATATTTTTTTTACAGAAAGGTTACTTTATTATAAGCACACACGCAAAGTTTCAAGTTGCCGGCTTGTGGAACGAAACGTAAAACAGACGCAAAAAATAGGTTAAGGTTCCACTTATGTCAAAGAACCGAATTGATTGACCCCGACTCCACCTGGTATGAGTCTGTCCTACCCCTAGTGTTTTTATAGAGCCGGAGGCTCGTAGGGAGAGCAGCCTCCGCCTGCTGTAACAAACCGAAACCGAAGGCGACCAACAAGCCGAATCTGCGGAGGCGAGGATGGATGCCTGCGTTTTGTTACGCAAGGGCGTAGAGGCTGCTCTTCCCGCAGTGCCGGAGAAGTTGCAGTTTCAAAATAGATGCAGAATTCCTCTGAATCAGTGTCCCTTCTTTTTTTTTTTTGATGAAGTGGTTTCCCCCTTTCTGTAGGGGGGAACGTCCCTTCCCCCAAGGGGTCCCCTCTGGCTTTTTACACTTATTATTAATTTTAATCCCTAAAATGAGGGAAATTTCCTCAGAATTAAAAAAAAACTCAAGGGGGGGGGGCTCCGCAACTTTTCCTATTAAGGGGGGTAGTACCCCTCCCCCCCGCCCTCCTCCCACCCTAAATTCGTTGGACGGCAATGGAAATTCGTACCAAATCAAATGCATACAATGAATTTTAATGTTTCATTTTCTAGGTCTAGTGTACTGCTGTGTGGGTACGCTATCTATTTGCAACAGGTTAGACGCAGTCAGAATAAATCGACTGGCTTGGTGGTTGTCCGAGCGACAGATGCCCAGTGGTGGACTAAATGGCAGACCAGAGAAACTACCTGACCTGTGCTATTCTTGGTAAGGAAAAGTTAAAACTGAACTCACAATGTAGCGAATCCCGCATGATACTCGGGTCCACAGAGGCAAAAAGACAGTATTTGTTATTGCTTTTGGGGCTAAAGTTAATCCTCTGATAATATTAATTTTATATTTTACGGATCTGTAATTATATGTTTGCCATGTTCATCTTGTATTGCCAGTCATAAATTGTCTTCTTTTTTTTTCAGGTGGGTGTTGTCTACACTTACCATAATAAACAGACTCCACTGGATTAAAAAAGATAAACTGCAAAATTTCATCCTAGCTTGCCAAGACGCAGAGACGGGTGGTTTTAGCGACCGGCCGGGCGATGTTACCGACCCTTTCCACACGCTCTTCGGTATAGCCGGCCTATCGTTATTAGGAAACGAAACGATTAAAGCTGTAAATCCCGTTTATTGTTTGCCACAAGAAACCATTGATAGGCTGCAACTGAAACCGCAGATCTATAAAATTGAAGTCTGAGCACATAATTCAACTGAGAAAGCCAGTACGGCTTTATTATTAGCATTTCATGTAAGAACACATTTTTCTATATAAAATTATGTATTATTCAGAAATTTTGTATTTATTTTAATGTGTAAGTATCTACTTGTTAAGAAAATATAATGTGATAATATATGTATGATAATGGCTCGTTTTTATTAATTTCTTCTTACTAAACGATTAAGTACATACTTATTCCATGGATAAATAATATACACACGGAAAAATGATAGAATGGATCATAAATGGAGGGAAAATAAATACAAATTTTACCAAGAATTGTACAGTCGCTAGCACATCAATCTACTACAATCTGTCAAATTTCTTCAATAGATTTTCAATTTTATCACTAAAGCATACGGTTCAAAGTTGATTGGGAAAATTTGACAGTTTCGGGTAGGTTGACGTGTTGGCGTCTGTACTTCATGAACATATTTTTTTAACAGAAAGTAAAGCTTATTTACTTTGTGTTGTGAGAAATCGATTATGATAGTGCAATCCACGACGACGACGCGCCCCACTCCGCTCCGCCCCGTACTAAAGTACAGCTTACAGTACAGTAATCGCGGAGTGGATTGTACAGACGCCAGCACGTCAACCTACCCGAAACTGTCAAATTTTCCCAATCTACTTTGAACCTTACACTTTAGTGATAAAGTTGAAAATCTATTAAAGAAATTTGACAGATTTTAGTAGGTCGATGTGCTGGCGTCTGTACTATCTGTAATAGCATGTCCCAAATGCGAAAAAGAACAACCCTTTTCTAAAATGCAGTTACTCCTAATGCTAGTAATGAATGTTTATTTTGAGCAAAATTTGCAATTAGTAAGTTTCTTATAACAGACGAAGTTACCAAGTTGGAAGTTGCTAATTTCAATCTTTTTCCCTCCGCTGCCCCTACGAACTTCATCTTCATGATATAAATGCAAATATTTTGTTTCCATTGCTACAAAAAAACGACTGTCAGTGTCACTGTCAAAAGAAACTTGTCAGTTGTCAACGTCACAATGTCGTACAAAATTGTAAACAAACTTAACCTAAAAATAAAACAACAATGTAGATTTTAAACTTAAATAACATAAATCTAATAACTACTTTAACTATTATTCGACATGTTGACATTATATTGTTTTCAATTTTTCTTATTTACCACTTGTGTTCACATATTTACATTGTTTACTTATCTTGTTTACTATAGTGATTTGGTATCCACAATATATTTTCAAGAAATTCAACCTGAATATGACTATGTCATTGGTAAGAGCTACTTCAATTATTGCAGATTGTATCAGAGATTTAAGAAGCCAAGTGGTGACTTTCAGAAACTGGCTTTAGTTTTGTCAAACACCGACCTGCTAAAATGCTGGAATGTTTACAGTTGGTTCCGGCACAGCAGGCTCTGTCATTGCCCATAGACTAGCAACAGAAACAAACTTCACCTTCATAGTGGTAGAAGCAGGGAGCAAGAGTCATGCATTACTGGAGGCACCGGTACTTGGTCCATTCTTCCACGGCTCACTATTAGACTGGCAGTATGAAACTGTGCCTCAGGAGCATGCTTGTTTTGCTATGAAGAATAAAGTAAGTTCCACAAAAACTACTATCATGACAAAAAACAAAAAAAATTGAACATCACACTAATATTATAGGCGAAAGTTTGTGAGTGTGCATGTTTGTCTCTTCTTCACGCTAAAACTACTGAACGGATTTGGATAAAAGTTGGGACACAGATAGTTTATAGCTTGGATTAACACATAGGATACTTTTCATCCCGATATTCCTACTGGATCGAAACTTATGCGGGTAAACCGCAGGGCGCAGTTAGTTACTTTTAAAATAATTAAACTCATGAACAGACACCAAGCACATCAAACTACTACAATCTGTCAAATTTCTTTAATAGATTTTCGACTTAAGTACTAAAGCATAAGGTTCAAAGTTGATTGGGAATTTTTTTACAATTTCGGGTAGGTTGACCTGCTGGCGTCTGTACTTTCCATAAACTCACTTAAACTTTTTTTTTTCTTTCAGCAATGTAAACTAGCCCAGGGCAAGATCATAGGAGGCTCATCCAAGCTGAACAACATGATACATGTCAGAGGTAACCTATCGCACTACCTAGACTGGTTTCATGGAAAATACACTAAAAAGTTTATCAAAGAACAATTTGAGTTTGTAGAAAAAAACATTTTACACCTAAATGATGTGCAATACCAAAGTAAATTAGCTGATGCTGTTTTAGCGGCAGCTAAAGAATTAAAATATGATAAACTAGGCATAGATTTTAAACTAGGTTTTAGGAAAAATATTGTCAGTCAGAAGAATGGAAAGCGATGGTCCACTTCTGACGGTTTAGATCCATCCAAATATGTAATTACCAATGCTTTAGTAGAAAAAGTAATATTTAATGGCAACACTGCTCAAGGCATCAGGGTCCTACTATCTGGTAGAATAAGTAACATTTACGCTAGAAAAGGCGTCATTTTATCTGCCGGGGCAATCAACACACCAAAAATTTTACAGCAGTCAGGAATTGGTCCTGAAAATCTGTTAAAATCTTTGGGGATACCAGTTGTTAAAAATCTACCAGTTGGTAGAAATCTGCAAGACCACATAGGATCTGGGTTAGACTTTGTATTATTCAACCAATCTGTTTCAATTAGTGCTTTAGATATGATAAACCCATTAAATGTGTTACAATATTTTATCAATGGCAAAGGTCCTTGGACAACACCAGGCTGTGAAGTGATTGGTTTCTTATCTACTAAAAACCAGTTGGATCCAGATTTACAATTCATGGTATTGCCAGTAGGCCTATCCTCAGACAGGGGTAGTTTATTAAGAAATAATGTGAACATAAAAGATGAAGTATGGGAAAAATACTTTACTAAAAGTTTTGATAGTTATGTGGGAACCATTTTATCTTTGATATTACATCCTAAAAGTAGAGGCCATGTTTTTATTAATAGTACTAACCCTAAATTACCGCCTTTAATAAACCCTAAGTATTTATCACATAAAGACGACAGAGAAACTATAATTAATGGATTGAAACTAGTCATAGAATTTGTAAATACAAAGGCAATTAAAAATGTTGGAGGGTACATAAACAAAAATCATTTCCCTGGGTGCGAAAATTTTAAGATTTTCACAGATTCATACTTTGACTGCTACATAAAACATTTAACTTTGACAAGCTACCATCCTGTTGGTACTTGTTCTATGGGGATGCCAGACTCAAAAAAATCTGTAGTTGATACTTCTTTTAAAGTTTTAGGGGTTGAAAAACTGTATGTTGCAGATGCCTCAGTGTTGCCAACTTTGCCTAGCGGCAATATAAATGCGGCTATCGCAATGATGGCAAGCGTATTCTTTGAAACTAGTATTAGAGCGAAAACTAACATTCCAGTTTGTGATAAAAATGATTTGTTTTTTGAATATTTATTAAATATTTGTTTGATATAATGTAAACGGAATCATAGTGACTTGGGATCCAAGCACCTGAGTTAATTGTGAAAACTCATGCCATATACTTATAACAGCAGTGACTAATATTGGACTGCAAGTCTCTCTAGGTCTCGAGTTCGAACCCAAGGTACGCACCTCTGACTTTTCGGATTCATGTTCGTATTGTATAAATTATCACAAGCCAGAGGCCCATGGGCGGCATAAAAACTGACACCAAATTAGTCACTAACCACTTGAAAAAGAAGAAACACATGCCTATACGAGATTAAGCTGCACCAACCCCAAATAAATTGTACCTTATTCAGGACGATGAGGATGAACCGACATTACGAGTAGGTACCTACGCCCACTTACTATTTTCGCATAGTTGCTCTATCTACTGTGTGCATGTAATTTAACATGGCAGCTCCACATGTACAGACGCCAGCACATCAACCTACTACAAACTGTCAAATTTCTTTAATAGATTTTCAACTTTATCACTAAAGTATAAGGTTCAAAGTTGATTGGGAAAATTTGACAGTTTCGGGTGGTATTATGTTTTAAATAATACATCTATTGTTTATAGATCCCTATTAGCCCAGGTATGCGCGGGCTATGTTTTAACACGATTATTTTATATGTCGCATTGGATTTTCAACTCTCGGTGAGGAGCAGTGCGTTGAAAATCAAGTGCGCGAATACAAAATAGCCCGTGCGCCAGGTACGCATTGTGATAGTCGCTTTAACTGATAATTGGTGGTAATAAGTTAATGAAATAATATTATATTTTAACACTTTATTGAATGTATTAAGGACACTTCTAAACATGAAATCGCGTACATGATTTTGAGCGTCAATTTCAAAACAACCATTTTTATTTAAAAATAATGATTTGACATGATTTAATTAAAGAGACGAGACTTTTACGGCCGTACCCAATAAACTATTTTCAGTAAAAAACAGATCGCTATTAATAGTAGATAGTATACCTAATTCTATCTGTCGTTGAATGTCTTCCAGCAATTCCGTAAGGTCCTTATTCTCTGACAGATTACTGGGACGTTAAAACCATAGATAGATTTTTCTATCTCCAGTATGCCAAATCAGGTGATAGATAGGTTATTGGGTTCGGCCCTTAGACGATATGGTGGTCTATTAGTAATTAACTTGCTTCTAACGATGTTGACGCGAAATTTCGCGTTGTTACATAATTTTTTAATCATTTTTAATCATATTCTTTATGGCACATCTTTAAGTCATCATGAGCTATCAGAATATATTTGGCCCAGGTCTTAAGAGGGAGTAGATACCATTTTTACTGAACCCATTGAGATCACTAGGTAATTGCAGATTTCCCCTCCCCTCTAGAATTTTATCGTGTCAAATTGTTTCAACTAGGTTTAATAAATAAGGTTCATATTAAAATAATAATAATAGGTAGATACATAGAACGGTATTTCAACTTAACTTTAAAATAGGAAAAGTATATTTGTGCCACAAGAAATTATTTTAAATCATTGTACATTATTAATATTTATTAAGTTATACAAAATAAATTACATTATTATTTCGCCTCAAATTTCTATTATTTTAATTCCTAAACACGTAAACACAATGACTAGTACATGTTGCAGGCACTTAACACTATTAGCCGTTTCCTCATAAATCTTTTTTTTTTTTCTTTCCTTTACGTATTTTAATTTTTATTCGTTTTGATGAAACGATTTTATAATACGCCTCCATTCATATTTAGTATTTCTTCCGCCAATTATATTTGCCTACTATTGTATATGTTCCAGTTTATTAGACTGACCATAAATACACATATATTGAGTATATTATGTTTATTTATTATATTGAATATTTATTTTTAAATATTGAATACACTGTAATATCTCAGTTACAGTACTTACAATATTTCTAATTCAATCTGGAATAATACCTACTCAGTATCTATTGGGGTTCATCGCATTCAAAGTTCGCCTTTTCCACCACATTGTTTCTTTAATATAAACAGCTAAATAGAGAAAGAAATACTGATACTTCACAAATATGGGGCAATATTAAGGCAAAAGTTTTTTCACACCAATTATTTTTATATATTTATTTTATATTATAAATATTCCACTTCAACAATATTCCATTAAAGGTTTCCAGAAAGGCAAATATATATGCCAGCATATTTATTTTTACGTCTTTTTTTAATATAATTGTTTAAAAGTTAAGACACTCACGGACGGAAGATTCTTCTACATTTAATTCTAAACTTTACACAATATTAAACACCGTATTTCAAATTTTGTGCAAGTAAAATAAGAGATCTACATATAACGTGTTTTTCGACGTAGGCACTGCTTACATTAACGGACTATTTCAACAATTTAAAAAAAAGAACAAGTTCTATGTGAACGCTTATTTTTCCGATTAACAGGTCTAGATTACTTAATTAACTATCAACCTTTGGTACAAGCTTTCTATACAGGGTGGATTATTGAGATGGGGCAGTAAGGGCAGCTACCTTAACCATTCAACATAGCTACAAGAAAACGGTCATAGGAGACTGTCCTTAACTTTTTGAAACATTTTTATCTGCATTCACAGACTGAAAAAAAAGAACTTACAGTCAGCGAGAAAATGGGCAGTTTTCATAAAACAAAATTTTGATGCCAATTGATCCTGTTTCTTGTAAGGGTCAAAAATCTCTACCGGACCAACTGAGGTTTGAGTACTAGAAAAGTCAGAAATTGCAAAAAACTTCTTCCATGGTAGTATTAGCTACAACGGTTAGTACTGCCCTATCTCAATAATCCATCCTGTATAGGTACGAAAATGAAGCATGTGCCATGTATAATAAAAAAGACCTATACTTTATCAAAACAGGGTTTTTCATTTTAAAAAATAGAAGCCGATGATTGTTCAATATGATGTGCTAATGTCATGATACCATCCAATACCTTTCCGACCATCGCATCGTTATTCGAACATTCAAATCTAACATTAAAACAAACTGCGAAATAGATAAAGCATAATGCGCAATCTAAATAATGAAAAACGACAAACCTTTTTGAGGCATTAAAATAGTTTTTACATTGCTTTACAATACAGATATTTGTATCTTTCCTGAGCAAAATTCACTCGAAAAGCAGGTTACTGCTCCCATAATACTGGACGGATTATCTGATAATGCTTCATAAGTCATTTATAATTAATAATTATAAGTATATAAAGTATTGCCACACATCTTACTAATTAAAAATAATTATATAATAATACTTTGTACATCATAATACTGAGCGGTAAATGCGTCATTGTATACAATTTTTACATAAGCTTATATTATTAGAGGATTAGAGTTAGCAACTCGTACATATATCTTTGCGATTTTTTTCCTGTAGTTGTCTGTTCCGATCTCTTTTCTATCTGCTGTCTAATTTCGAACAGTTTTTAAAACGCTTAACAAAGTCTATCAGAATCAAATCAGTTATCATTATTTTTGTGTTTGTTAAGAATTCCTTATTTTGAAAGACACTAGTTTGTATTGTAAGTAATTACCTACGATACTTGATCTTAGTAATTTATTTAGCTAATTTAGCCATGTATAGATAAATTTAACAATAAAACAGTCTGTATTTCCAATCACTGCAGTTTTTTTGACATAGTTGCTTAATACACTAGATAGTTCAAAATCGTTAACCCTTGCTTTTTCTTTTTGCTTAGTTGCTAACTCTTCTACAATGTGCTCTAATCGATATACAATAAAATTATCAAGTAAATATAATTTAATTAAAATATTTGCTACAATTAATTGTGCATAACTTCAAATACTATAAATAATACTGTTTTGTTCGAATTAATAGCCCAATTTGTTAGGCCATCGACTGAGCTTTCATTGAGCAAAATATTATTACATTTTGAGACAAGTACCTAGTTTTGAAGTATTTTATACCCCGATTTTTGAGCTAAAAGATTGTTACTAAATTGTGCATGAACAATTCTGTTTTTAAGCTAAAAATAACAATTATAATATAAGACTAGGTTTCAAAAAACAACAGTTAATGCGCCTCTGATAATGCGGGCATTTATCGATGTTTTTGTTTTACTACACATTTTGAATTGTTTAGGAAACAGTGTTTTTACAAAGCCAATATACTAATCTAATAGCTATTTTGCTTTACAAATAGGTACTTAGAGCCTATGTGGACGGCTTGAATTCAATTTGCATCTTAAACGCTTACATCAGAAAAAACAGAACATTAATAAAATCCGAAAACATTTTATCGGGCTTTTCATCGTATTTATCATACTTACTTACGCAATTTTCAGAGTGCTAAAAATGTTGAATTTTGACACACATTACCTAATACTGATAAAAATAATTTTATCTACCAACTATTGACTTATTAAAATGCCGTTTTGAAGGGTTACAAACAAGTGTCCCTAAATACGAAATGTTCCTTTTATATAAAACAAATTCAACATTGTAATATGTACTGACCTATTCTTTCGCAAAAGCCTTTTTTGACTAGACTAAATTATGTACTTACTTATAATGTAGTATAAATGAAATAAATATATAAATATCTTTTCACCCCTAACTGCTATAAAAATCCGACTAAATACTTAGTACCTACTTGTTATTTTTTCCAAATGCCAGATATTTGACTATAATTCTAATTTCATAACGTATCGGACGGATCCAAGTCTCATAATTATTTAGTTTTTAAAAGGCTTTTTTTCGTACTATTATTTATCAATACTAATAAAAGGCTTTTTCAAATATCTACTACTGCACCATTAATAAGAATCCACGAGACAAAGGAATAAAAGTTCACACAGTTAATGTCGTAGTCATGTTAGGAAATCGGACACCTACAAAAAACACCTTTTTTTTCAATAGTAAATTCCGCACTATATATAATTATCATCTACTACTCCTAAAACGAAACTGTACACTCACTAACATCGAATCGTAACGAATCCAACTAACAATAAATGCATAAAATCTTACTTGAAACAAGAATCCAGGTAATTATCCAACATGTCGAGTTGCAGATCGTCCCAGTCCGTTGGATTCAAAAGCAGGGACGATAGATCATCTTCTGGGATCATAGGAGTTGGTATAGTTGGTTCTACGATCACATTGGCTCCTATATTCGTCTCCAAATCTATATCAGGGAGGCTCTGAATACTGCCAAGGCTGAAATCTGGCAAATGTAGTGTCACAGCCTGATTTATTTCGTTCGATATATCGTCCATAGCGTTGACCTGCGGTATATTGGCGACTGCAGTTTTTTCCTCTGTGGTTTTGTCTTTTGTTGAAGATTTCTTCTTCTTGTGAGGTCTATTTGAGATTCGTTTGGTTCCCTCTAAATGTGCGAGATCAAGTTTCCAAAAGCCCCCTTTTCCTGGCTCATGTTTAGATCGAGCTACTTTCACAAACACTTTGTTCAGGGAGAGGTTGTGCCGTATGGAATTCTGGAATTAAAATAAAAGAATCGTTATTTTTTCAAAAATAGACTTTTAAACTTTACTTACTTCCAAAATATAAAAATATTCATATAAGTACGAATATCACCGCGTATAATCACCAATCACTAAAAAGATATCTACGTATCAATCATACACTCGACTCCCTATTCATAAATTCAATTAGACGTAATCTTATCACATTGTTTGCGGATCACACGTTTATTAAATCATGAGGATTCCCTACTGAAGCGATAGCACTCACCTGCCAGGTGGGATCAGCGTTCCTGTAGTACTTGAAGTTTTCCCGGATCCACGAGTATATCGCGGAGAGCGTCATCTTGTCGTTGTTGTACCTCATTGCCATACATATCAACGTGCTGTATGAATACGGAGGCTTCTTCTCATTGTTCGTCCGATACTCGTGCTTGTTCTCCGTGAAGTCTCTCTGACACTTCGTTATCGTTTGGTTGAACTTCTGCAGCCTCGTGTTCTGCGGCTGCGTCTTAACTTGAGGGCTCGGCGACATCGGAGGTAACGGAAACTGCGGCACGGACATAATATTCGTTATATTCTGCAGCCACGTCAAGTTCGTAAGATCAGCCTCTGGCTCCTCATCTACAACCATTTTGGTAAACTTGTGTTTGCTGCGTATCTTTTTAGAGTAATCATCTTGATGTGCGGAGACGACCGTTTCATTTTGAGCCACATCCGTTTCTATATCTTCTTGGTTTATAGTGTACGTGTCTGGTTGCTCGTACACGTACTCTATCTCGACGGTATGAGAGGACTCCGGGACAGTGTGGTCCACGGCGAAATACGTTGTCCCATATTGGTCTTCTGAATCTCCATAAAAATTGAGCGACGTCGCGTCCAGCATCTCCCCGGACGCCGGAGACAGGCCTGATGTTATATGCATCGCGGCCAACTACATCGCTCGCCCTGAAAATATTGCGACAGTGAACTGATGAGTCACGTAGTTCATGAATCAGCTAATATTGGAAACTTCGATTTCTTGGAATTATGAATAGTGAAACACAGAGAATTAATGGGGATCTAGTTGATCACTTAGGTTGGATTACCTGAGAGAATACAAGGTGGTGGACGGTGTTGTCCAAGATGTCCGGAGGGAATCGATCGGCGACGGCGCGGCCGGCGTGACGTCGCGGCGGTCAGCGGCGCCCCCCCGCGCGCATGCTGTCGTGTCGGCGGCTCGTGCGTGTGTGCGCGCGGAGCGGCGGCGCGCGTGCTAGTGGGCAGGTGGAGGTGCGCGCCCCATTGTGTGCACCGTCGAATGATTCCGAACAGGTGTGTGCTGCGATCGATATTTTTCCGCCGCAAGACAACGCCAGCCCGCATCGTTGATAGCTCCGGACAATTAGTCACGGTTATCGGACACAGGACCGAACCGAACTGCTAGGCAGTATCAACCTATCCCAACTGGTAAACTTCAAAAGCAGTTCCAGCCTTTTCACAACTTTGAAGTGCAAAATGCAAAAAAAAGCCTCAACAAAACATGATTTAATTTGAACGCAGTGCAACAATATTTTTTCAAGCCAGTAATATTTCTGTTGTCTCTTAGAACCCCAAGTGCGGGCCTGATCGATGATTTCTGAGGCATATCGTCACTAGTCTGCTTCTGCGGGTACTTCCGTTATATCACTCACATTTTCAATTACGTATCGCTGTTTTTTAGTCATTCATGTAGGTTTTCTACCTACCTATTTTTGTCTAGATTTTAAATCATCTTGGTATGAGAAGACCTACCCTAAAATAAAATTTTTGGTATGTATACGAAACTCCATCATTTTCAGGTTAGACAGCTCATCGCGCATAGAACAGGTGACATCATCATTTTGGAATCTCGTAAAACTCTTTTCACACTTACACCAGCCTCTTTCGTATTGGTCAGTAGATTGTAGATGTGAACATATGTAGACTGTTCTCTTATTAGGTAGGTAGGTATCTCCGTAGATCTTCTGGTACCTTTTGATTTTCAAATCCCACAAATTTTAAAAGATAACTGTACCTTCCTGCTGCGGATATGATCATATCATCCAATAGCCTTTTCCCGCGTGGAGGTCGAAAACTATTCCACTAGAACGTACTACCAAGATAACAAGTATTCTATGTCCTGACCCAGGTATTATAGTCTTATAGCCTACCCGTGTGCCACATTTCATCATAATCGTGAAAAGGTGATGACAGACAAATGAGACATAGCTGCTTTCGCATTAATTATAATATTCTATGGATTTTAGATAATATGAGTACACATATAAGCATGCGTAGACGATTCTCAATACTTATTACTGCATAATCTTTCATTCAACCAGCTAAGGTTTAGCACGCTACCTACGCCTACCCACTGGTAGTATGTCATCTGAAGTCTTCCATGAACTATTTTAGCCATTCGCCTCTATCCCTGTGCTACTCGCCTCCTGGGTCAACATGTGATTTTTACAACATCTCTATTAAATAGGTACGTATATTTTTACCTTGTAATTCCAAGTACAGCAAGGGTAGCCTTTTTATAGAGTTACTGAGTCATTAACGATACAAAGTAAACAGGGGTAGCGAAGGGTGACATTGGACAAGCACTTGCCTTAATTTTCTGTTTAGACGGATCAAATAGATAGGAAAAGCTAGGTAGGTACCTATTGACAAATACGTGTTGACCTAGGTATAAATGTATACTTTACTCATTTACTTTCTTTTAAGGTTTTTAGGTCATACATTGTAAGTTCTAGAAAAAAAGAGATAGAAAACTAATCTTCGTCATTATTGTGCAGAAAGACGTCCACAGTTGGAAAAAGATAAAAATACCATTATGTAAGTACCTAAATACTAAATATTATTGGGATTTTCGATCTGGAATTGCTCATTAGCAGCCCGGAGTCTAGATTTGTACCCGGTTGATGACAATAGGATCGCCCCCTATTACATGGGACTTAAAACAACGGGATAAATGTGGGTGTACATAGTTACACTTCTGTGTAACCCTTCGACGAATACAGAAAAAAATAAAATAAAATTGTGTTGTTAACAACATGCCAGGAACAAGAAAACATATTTAAAAAATCAAAAATTTGCTAAATGGTCAACGTCTGGTATAGATACTAGGGTAGGTATAGCCAGCGTAGCCTTACTTGAATTATACCTGTGGGAACCATAAGTATATAGTATGGACTACAGATATGTACTAGGTAAGTATAGGTATAAAATAACTTATGTCACAGCCAACTAATTACCCAGATCAACGCGTGTGATTGAACATGAAAGGTTAAGAGGTCGTCACACTTGACCTCTGTAAAATAACTCTTTTGTCAATCACATTAGCATGGAACGTGATTTCACGACAACATCTGGCTTGTTTGCTGAGACTTACTAATATTCTAATCGTTTCTATTTTATCTTTGTTACATATTGAGTAAAACGTAGTTAATTACATGGGAGGTTAAAGGTCATTGTAACTTCTAAAAATTGTGAAGTGACTCAGCAAAGTTTCAGGAGTTTGAATAAAGTTAAAAAGTGGCCCTGTAGAACACAGACATAACTATAAGGTTCATAAGCCAACGCCTTCACCCCATAGGCAGAAACTACAAAACTTACCCTGCCCTACCTGCCCTGTAGAACTTGGTACCATAAGAAAGCCTTGACATGTAAAGAATGAATGGTCAAAAAAAGGTGAATGGTCTTGAAACTCTTGAAGAAGAGCAGCCACACAACACCCTGTATAAAGCTTATATTTGTAACATACCTACTTTGAGACTACTTATTGCCAGAACTACAATCACTGATTGAAATCTTAGCTGTGCCTATAGTCTCTGGATATAAAGTGTATAAAACCAAAGCTACCCTTTGATCACAGTTCTTTCCAGAATATTATTTTTAATTCGTAAAACCGCGATACTCCGTGAACAAAAGAAAAACAAAGAACGGTTACATTCAAATATCAACCCACAACCTTATCTATTAGAGTGAGTTTTTGTCTATCCTCTTGAAACCCCACTGCAATTAGATTTTTTAATAATAAGGGATGAATTTGGAAACGGACCCGGCGACTGGCACGGCTACGTTCCGGTGGGCGGCTACACCTGACAATATGGCTGCCATCGAGGGTAAAAAACGCGGGAAAACATTATTTTTACAATAACATTATATCTCGTCACGGTCTTGTCTCGGATTCGGTAAATAATTAGCAACGGTGATAATAAATAATTAGGGTGAATATTCAGGCACAACCCTTCATGGAAAAATATCATGAACTTGCAAATGTATATTATCAAACAAATCGCTATTGTTGTAGATAACTAACCTAACCAAACTTGTTGCTGACAACAATACGAACCTTGCAGTTACCTGCTTAGTTAATGGAAATAGGCCTCCTCAAAAAATGCCCACTCTAGGGCAACAACAATAACCTACCATACTCGAAAGCATAAATGTCTCAAGTGCATAATATATCGCACTTAGGTAGCACTTAATACTAATGAATGACGTCAGAAATGTCCGAACATGTGGACTTTGAGTTTACAACACATGGTGGGCACCTGTCTCGTTACGGTAGGGGAGGTAATGCCACATTGAAGAAATTACAGTGGTGTAACTTTGTACTGAAGGAGCAAAATTGGTACCCAATGGTGGCGATTCTCTTGTCACAAATGCCTCTAGACTAAAAATACCAAAATTTAGTTTATTCCTGACAAACGATGATTTCCCATTCTGAAATAGACTAAAGTGACACAACTAACTATATTTGAGTTAGACAGCACTAATAGGGCACTGAGATTTTAATTTAGTGAAAATGTCAATTTTGCTATTCTGAATTTGACGTTTTTCACCTACATTTTTTACTGTCTAACTAAATCTGACCATTTTAATCGCGATTAAAAATGGTGTGGAATACTATTAGTTGTCATGGACTAAAATTCACACGAACACCTCGACTTGAGGTGCTAAAACAGTACTGTATTTTTTTTCTTTTCTTTTGCTTTTAACTCGAAAATGGTGTGTCCTATCGCCAAAATAATGAAAATTTCGACCAGATTCTCATAGCCAAAAGTAAGGAATTTTACTGATAGTTTAGTTCGGTGTACAAGAGAATCGGCACCATTGTCTACTTTTAGCGTTAACTTAAATTCTGGGGAACTAAATCAATGCGAGTAGGACTCCTAATATTGTGTCCTTAACGTATGCTTCTTGTTGATTGAGCCACCACAGTCGCTGTACCTAAATAAGTAGTATTTCAGATTGAAATAGACAGAATTAGTCGCTCCGAAGTTGAGGAAGGGATGAAGAGGTTTGCTAATTATGGATGTTGACAAAAAAAAGTTTTTGTCCGTCAGATAGATTTTTAAAAAATATTGGACACGTATTTTTTCTATTTTTACGTAATCATAAGATTACGGCAATACATTGAGTCAAAATGTGGCATGAAGTCACTCTCCGGTATATTTTATACTAAATTGTGACGTAACGAGCCCCCGTGTCTAATATTTTTTATTATTTGACTGACGGACTAAACAGTTTTATTTCCCAGTCAACATCCCTATTTAACCTCCCAGAGAGTTAGCTTATCCGTAGGTAGTGAAATGAAACAGCCCGTACCATGGACCAGATCATTCACAGGGACAAGGCAGGTTAAGATGGCATTAGGTAATACTTCCACTGCACGTGGTTTAAAATCGCTTGACACTTCCCATGACCCTAAATCTTTTTGTCAAGCCTAAGAGTGCATGATGACCTCACGCCTCTATTCCCCGAAGGGTTAGGCAGACGCTTACCTTAGTACATCCACATTACGCCAGTAAGATATGTTAAATTCCCAAGTAATAGGGGCGAGGCTATTGCTATCAATCGAGCACAAATCCAGAGTCCGGGCTGCTACTGAAAAATTCCAGATGGAAAACCCAATAACACTGCCCGGCTTGGGAATCGAACCCAGGACCTCATGCTCAGCAGTAGCGCTTGCCACCGGAAGACCGGGGTAAAATATTGAATACATGGTAACTCCCCTAACCCGCCACATTTTTATATCGATATTTTTTTACCTTCTGATACAGAAAAAATACCAGTGTGACAAACAGAAAAAAAACCTGTTAGTCAAACTGGTGTTACAATCTGGTGTGAGTGTGACTACGAGTCCGCACCCCACTTTACCTACTGTTTTACTTCTACTACAACCCAATCATACGGGTGATTAGGTGCCTAGCTGTGTAATTCTACTTTTTATTGGCACTTTGTTTTACCGTACCATTTGCTATCGAACCCCTGGTTTTACTATCCACCCTTTACAACAATATTGGCTCTTGTCAGGCTCTTGATATTTGATAAGACTTATTTATGTTTTTACGATTATAACTATTATGTTTATGAAGTGTTCTCAATAAATGGTCTTTATTGATCCATGTTTAGCGAAAATCAAGGATAAGAAAAAAAGAGACGAAAGGAAAAATAATAAAATATATAAAATGCGTATTAACTGATTTATTGACATTCATATAAAAAATGTAAATACATTATTAGAAACTTATTTAATAATTACCCTGACGGATAGACAGTGTTGTACAAACTCGACAAATGTTCATTTAAAAACGATAAGTTTCAACACCGACATTTCATCTATGTTATTTATGTTTTTTTTTTTCTTCTATGCTTATTCATTAAACACCTTTAGATTAGAGGTGTACCAATTGTACCTTTTATCGATTCATCTTGCAGTTGGCAACACATTTTTTTTTTTGATTTTCCTTATTGTTTCCGACATTCTTCAAGATTAAAAATAAGGGCCAAAACTATAATTTTAAAAATATATTACTGTTGATACAGTCAATAATTTGGCACTTATCTGTACATCTCTACCGAGAGTTTACGATTTTAATTGTGCGTGTACTTTTTACAACCGCCGTTCGAAAACGTTTCATGATCACTTTTAGGGCGTTATTATGACGTCATTGACGCGTCAGTTTTTATTTCCATTTCCTTCGCAATCGTGAGGTATACTTATGTCCGATAACACAAAAAATGCCTTAGTCCTGTGTTTACCGACATTTAATTTACCGGTTAACGAAATTAAAACATCGTTTTATTTCTGCTAACCGTTTGAAGATAACAGAGCCTGTCTCTGTTGATGATGTGATGTTTTAATATGTTTACTAAAGCCTTATATTTTTTGAGAAACAAAGTTTAGCAAGATTCGAAACATTGTTTCCAACAACATCTGGATACAATCTTGCTCATGGCAGAGCAACTATAAAAAATCTATTTTCTAGTAATTTTTAACATTCATATGTCCCTAATTAAAAAAAAATATTTGACTTTGACTCAGCTTTTGTTTCACAGGGAATACGATTCCCGCAACACAAAAACATTTCGCTGAGACAACGTTGCACAACTTTTTTTCCCAATGAACACGAGGCATTAATGTAGTCAGGGATAATGTAGGGGGATGTAAATCAAATTCATTACAAAAACCTTACGCTAATTAGCCGTGTTATAGCCATTTCAAATTTCAGTTGTGATTTGAATATATGGACAATTTAAGTTGGTCATCAATTTGTTTAGCAATTAATTTGCCTGAATTTATTGTGGGGGAGGCAGGCCAGGAAAAATATTCATCCAAGGTTGTCAAAAACTGTCGGTACGTTTTTTGGCCTCGTCGAGATGTTGCATGAACCAGTTGACGCCGTTGATTAGGTTGTCCATCTCAGCAGGGAGTGAGGATAGTGAGTGGTTGTCCTCATACATGTATATTCTGCAAATAAAGAAGATTTTAAATCATAAATAATTCTGGTTAAAGACATTTAATTCTCATAAAGAAATTTACATTTCACTTACATGAGAAATATTTAAACATAAAGTGTACACATTAATCATTGTCCTTCGACACTCGGACTGACAATTTTGTTAAACTGACGTATTTCATTGTACATATAATATTACATTAGTATTTCAACTTATTTAGGTTTGTGGGTACTCCCAAAAATCTAACACTGAGCGACTATGCGTATAATTATGATATCACGCCTTTTTTTTTTTTCTTTTTTTGGGTGGGAAATCATCAAATGACGTCTCCCGCTCTGGGTGGAGCGGGAGAGCGTGTCAGACTCTTACTGACTAAAACCCACCCGTGTTCCTTCTGTTGCCTGTGCAATGCCAGGGGGCCACGGTATCCCTTTCAGACTTTCCCGCAACCGCGGCAGGCAATGGTCTCATCGGACCCCTTCACTCGCTGACACTCTTTGAGGCGCGCGTGGAACACAACGCGCCGTCGACCCGGGCTTGGTCTTTACCGGACGGCGAGCTACCCATTGCTCACCGTCCGCAAGCCCGCGCCTACGGTGGCCGGGAATCGGCAATACTCGACGCCCAGGGCGTCTCCTCCTGCGGCGGCTAGGGGCGTGAGGGCGCGAAATTTGCCTCTCCCTCACGCGCTCCGCCTCCTCCTTTGCGAGCATTACTGCTTCGCAGAAGGAGGTGACGGCCTCCCATGCCCTCTCGCTCCGTACCATGGCCTGGACCAGGGCCGGACGCGAGAGATCCCCGCCACCGATCGCCTCCACGAGGACACGGCGTTGCTCTGCCCAAGCCGGGCATACCTCCAACGTATGCTCCACCGTGTCCTCCGGGCGATCCACGCAGTGATGACACCCGGGCGTTTCCTCCCGCCTTATCCGAAACAGGTACCTCCCGAAACAGCCGTGTCCGGTGAGGACCTGCGTCAGGCGGAAGGTGAGGACGCCGTGGCTCCTCTCCAGCCACTCCTCAAAGAGGGGACTTATCGCCGCAATAGTGGCGTGCCCAGCACTGGGTTGCGACAATCGCACTCTCCATGACATCCCGTCGGAGCTCTGTCCGCTGTGCCGCGATTTCTCGCGGCATCAGAGTCAAGCCCCGGCGTTTCGCCTCCTCGCGCCACTCCCAAATATGCGCGAGGACTTTTGCCTCCAGATCCTATGGCGGCAATCCGGCAAGGAGGCTCGCCGCCTCACCGGAGACCGTGCGGTATCCCCGGACCAGCCGGGTGGCCATGACCCTCTGGGACGCGTTCAACCGGCGGGCAGGCCGCCGTCACACCGGTGCCCCGTACATGCCATGGACCGCACGATCCCCGCGTATAGCCTCCGGCAGGAGGCGTTTGGACCCCCTAGATTGGGCAGGAGCCGCTTCAAGGCAGCCCCGGCCCGCTCCAGTCTGGGAGCCAAACGTCGCAAATGCTCCACGAAGTTCCACCGACTGTCGAGGACGAGTCCCAGGTACTTCATCGTCGACTCGACGCCGATGTGAACCCCTCCTACCGTTATTTGGGAACCCGACGGTGGCGCGTTCCGAGGACCATGAAAACACATGGCCTCGGACTTGTGCAAGGCCACCTCGAGTCCCAACTGCCGGATTCTGGCCACGATTGTCGCAACCCCGTGTGTCGCTAGTTCGGCCGCCACCTGGTGCGAACTCCCCTGCGCCAGGACCAACGTGTCGTCAGCGTAACAAACGACGCTGACGCCACTGGGGAGGTCGGCGCGCAGCACCCAGTCATATCCGATGTCCCACAGATGCGGCCCCAGGACCGATCCCTTGTGGCAATTAAATTCCCAGGGGTGCTTGGACAGGAAACCTCCCCGTGTGCCTGTGGGCTGGAATTCCCTTCGGATGCGTCCGGGGGGAAGGCCAGTCTTCAGGACGGTGCACCCTGGGATGCGGGCCATGTCTCCCCGTTGGGTACTGTGTGCCTAAGGGGTCTCGTTGTCTGCATGCCAATATCCTGTCGGAGCACGGGTTCGGCGTGCACTAACACTGCCGTCGGGCAGGCAGGAGGAAGCCTTCTGCCACCGTTGGTCTCGTAGCCCCGAAGAGTGTCAAGGTCATGTCTCTGGCACTTGTCGGGGGTCGAGGGTCTTGGCTTAATCGCCCGGACCGCGAGGAAGAAATCCTCTATAAAAAATTACCCCAAACCTCCAAGCGGCGGCGCACCGTGAGGGAGGTTGTAAGCTTGATTAATGGGTAGCTATTTGATAATTAGCGAGTGCGAACCACTATTTTTGAGTCAATACACAAAGTTTATACTCGTGGGAACAATTATGGAAATCGATAAAAACCAAAAAAAACAAAGAGAGGGGAGTGATGCGGGGTCGGAGTCCGACGCTGCGTCTGGCGCAATGAGCTCGGGTCAGAGCTCGGAGCGCGAAGTGGTGGTGAGAGCTACCGAGAGGAACCGAAAGTTCCTCCGGAAGCGCCCTAAACCGGGGGATGGCCAGGGGGGTCGTCCGACGAGAGGGTCTCGGGCCAAGGCAGGAGGAAGATCCACTCCAGTCGGCGGGGTGCGGCCCGGGGAAAAGGTGTGGGTAGAGGGCTCACCACCAAGGAGGCAGGCGAGCCGAGTCCGGCCAGCCCAGCTGAGGTGGAGAGGCCCTCTACGGAGGAAGAACACCACACTATAGGGACGGGCACTGTTGCGGCCTTTACAGAGTCGGCAGGCAGAAAGCCGGAGGTCGCTGGCGGCTCCAACTCTGAGCGAGCGGCCAGGTTTGCGGAGGCCGTGGCAGCCGCAATGAAGGTTTTGGTCTTGAAGAGGACTCAAACCTCTAAAGACAAGGCCATGCCCGCGGCCATGACCTCTATTTTGGCTGGCGGCAGCGGAGCCCTATCAACTCAGGCCTCCGTCGGACGGCATGTCTCAGATGCGGGCGGAGGTCGCCCGCTTGACAGCCGCCATGGAGCTTCTCCGAAAGGAGAATGAGGAGCTCCGAGCGGACCTGGCCAGGCTCCGAGGTGCCGGCCCCCGTGAGGTGCCGCAGGGGAGGGAGCAGCAAGGGACGGCCCGTGCCTGCGGAGGACCGGGTTTTGACCCTGGTGAGGCAGGAGATGGCTTCTATAAGAATAAGAATAAATTTATTTCTCAAAGTTTACATTCAAGTGTTGAATTCCTAGACCTCACACTAGGATTCCCTGTGTTGTGAGATCCAGGCTCCTTCGTTCCGATCACAATTTTATCCACAAAAATTAAAATTAAAGTACATTTTTTTTTTTTTTTTTTTTTAAACTTAAAACAGATATAAAAAGATTGCATGTATAGTGGTGTGATTTGAGTCAGTTGTGTTGGTGTTGTAATGGAGTGTATTTATGTTATACGTATGTTAGTGAGTGCACGTGTATTGGTGAAATGTCAATGTGTGTACTGTTAGTTTTTACTTAACCTAAGAGACTTTCTGTCATATCGTAGTCCAGTGTAAGAAGCCAGTTTGTTACCGTCTCTCTGCATTTTTTTTGTGTATCTTTTAGTATATTATGTATACCGTTAAGTTTTGCGTACAAGTGTGGTCCCATAAAACCGTAACACCTTCTGCCGATTGTTTTACGGCATCGAATTTTATCCCAACTTACCCTACGACTTGAAATGACACAAGTGCTCACGGCTGTTTTATGAAAACGTTGGGTGACAGACAGTATGTAAAGCTGTCTCACCCTAAGAACTCCCACTTCAGTGTAGAGTTTATTCGTAGGGTACCGGTAAGGTCTTCTATAGGCAACTTTTAGTAGAGCACGCTGAGCTCGTTCTACTTTAATTAGTGAGGTCTTGCCCGCACCGCCCCATGCCACTATGCAGTAATTAAGAACGGACTGACATAGCGAAAAGTAAATCATCTTTAGGATAGAATCATCAGCAATCTTGCCTAATTGCTTAAATATACGTACCATTGTTCTAACCCTGCCCTTTAGAGCCCTCAGGTGTGCGGACCACGTCAATCTGTTATCTACAACTACTCCTAGGTATTTAATAGAGTCAGTTTGTTCGATGTAAGGGCAAAAACACTGGTCGGATTTAACACAAGAGTGCAACCGTAAGCAAGAGAAACTGTTAGGGGAAGAACGTTCAGAAATAGCAAAGTTGATTGCCTTGGTTTTTTCTATATTCAGCGTCAAAAGATTATGTTGTAGCCAGTTCGAAACAGCCTTTACCCCGCCTTCCACCACGCAGTGCACTTCATATTCTATGCAGTCTCGTTTTTCCGCGCTAGAAGCCATCGTCCTGCGCCCTCCTCTAGCGGCGAGCATGGCGTGTCCTACCGTGACGAGCTCGCCAAGGTGGGGGCGGCGGTGGACCTAAAGGAGATTGGCGCCGCTGATGGCATCCGGGTGAGGGTCACCGCCACTGGGGCCCGGATGCTGGAGGTCCCCGGTGCGGCAAGCGGCCCGGCCGCTGACGCTCTGGCCAATAGGCTTAGGGCGTCCCTAAATGCGGACGAGGCCCGAGTGTCCAGGCCCACCAAATACGCAGACATGCGTATTCTGGGCCTGGACGACTCAGTGACGGAGGGACAGGTTGTGGCCGCTGTTGTTAGGGCTGGGGGGTGCTCTGCTGAGCAGGTTAGGGCAGGCGCCCTCCGACCTGACTTCACGGGGTTGCGAGCCATTACGGTGAACTGCCCCGTGTCGGCGGTCAAGAAGATAGCCGGGGAGGGCCAGAGGTTATTGGTGGGCTGGGTTTCCGCGCAGGTCAAACTGCTGGAACCCAGACCTCTGAGGTGCTTCCGCTGCCATGTGGGCAACCACGTGGGAGCTAAATGCACCTCGGAGGTGGACCGCAGCAGTCACTGCTACCGCTGTGGTCAGCCCGGTCACAAGGCCGGCTCGTGCAAAGCCACGCCGCATTGCGTCGTCTGTGCAGCGGCAGGTAAGCCAGCCGGCCACCGGATTGGGAGCAAGGCCTGCGCCCCACCCGCCAAAGCAAGCCGAGGCCGAGGCAAGCCCTCTGCCACCGCCGTCACACCCGCAACCTCCGCCACCGCCGCCGTTGCCGCCTCCACAGCCGTCGTCGCCGCCGCAGCCGCCGCGGCAGGGCCCTCACAGGGGGCTAAGGAGGGGGCTGACATGGAGTGCCAATAATGGCTCCATTTCACCTCCTCCAGGCGAACATGATATCACGCCTGTATTCTCGAAGGGGTTGGTAGAAATGTTTTTAGTCCAACCATTTCTGTTTAATTCCCAAGTAATATGGGGCGACCCTATTGCCATCAAGGGGCACTAATCCAGAATCCGGACTGAAACTGAGAAATTCCAGATAGAAAAACCCAATAAAAATTTACCCGACCTGGGAATCGAACCCAGGACCTCGTGATCAGCAGTAGCGCTTGCGACCACTAGACCGACGAGGCAGTCCCTGCAATTATAATATCACACTTGTATTCTCGATGGGGTTGGCAGAGATGTTATTAGTACAACCATTTCGCCAGTTAAGTTTCAGTGTCTTGTATTTTTGGCCTATTGCTATTCTGCTATTTCAGACTCCGAGCTTTTACTGAGAATAATGGCAAAAAGAGCTCAAATAAGTTTTCCCAACCCGGGATCGAACCCAGGATCCAAAAATCAGCTTGCGAAGTGGGCGTATGCTTATTTTTTGGAACTTCAGCAACCTAATTGCGTGATACATTTTCAATCACAATCTGAGAGATTTTGAAGGATATTGCTAATCCATTGCTTCATAAGTTCGAAAAATTTGTCTGCTCAACAACGTAAATAACGCAATTAATGTTGTTGAACTGTCAAAATATCCATTGCTACTGTAAGTGTGTCACGCAATTACCCCGCAGGTCAACACTGGTATAATCTATTTAGTTCCAGTTCAAATAGTAGATGGCCATCGCCTTTCATTCCTAGACAATTTTATTAACTTACTTGGTAACTACTCCATTCCCCTTCAGTCTCCTGGCATACTCCAGCCCCTGGTAGTGCGGCACTCGCAGGTCTCCCGTGCCCAGCATGAGGGCTGTGGGTGCCTTTACATTGTGGACGTGGACTATCGGCGATGCTCGTCTCATAGCGAGCAGCATTTCTTCAGTAACTGGGCCACTCTCTGTGAAGTCGAATCCGGCTTCAACTGCACACCTAGATATTGATAAAATCAACATCAAAAACTGTTCAAAATGATATAACTTTTTTTTATTTTTTATTTATTTATTTATTTTGTGAACATAGGTGATTACAGGTGTTTTACAATATAAAATGTCGTGTGTTAACAACAAAAGAAATTAAGCCGTATCTCAATGACGCAACCGATGTTTTAGAATGCACACAGTACACGATAACTGTCGTTTTGACATTTGCATTTTACCATTAAGATAAAGTTTATTTTGTTTCGGTTTTTGAGTAATTATTTTAAACAAAATTCTTTGTTCGACTCTGTACGCGTACAGTTTAGCCATGAGCGTTTGTACTGAAACTGGCCAACGTCGCAAATATCTGTCAAATATTTCGCTGTTTTGATTAATTTGGCAATAGGTATTACTTTATGGAAATAAGAAATATGGCTAAGTAGTGAACTAGAATATTAATACTTAATAAATTCCCATTATAACACTGAATTTTATGTTTTAACCGTTTTAGGTGTAAAAAAGGCATTTATAAAGTTTCCAAATACTTTTTTTACATCTGAAACTAAAAAATCGGTGTTACGATATTAATAATTGCATTTCGTAATCAATATGTTACTGTTCACTAGTTAGCCATATTTCTTATTTCCATACAGTAATATTGCCAAATTAATGAAAACAGCGAAATATTTGACTGCTATTTGCGACGTTGCCCATTTTCAGTACAAACCCTCTTAAGACGGGAGAAAAACAGAGATTAGTGAAAATTTATGAGACAGAAAGCAAATTAAAAAAAAAACATAAATAACAAGCGGTAATTGAACGTTATTTTTCATTCAACACCTAATAATAGACAAAACCTTGCAAAACAATTCGTTCCCACTCCAAAATGCATTAAAACTGAACTTACCCATCAGAATTATCAGCAAAATTGCCTTTGGTGGCCAGATCTATCAATGGGTTCCTCATCACCACAGCCTTAAACCTATCAGGGTATAGACCAGCCAGATGGGCCACCACCAACCCACCATAACTTCCTCCATAGAGAAAGACGTTATCTCCACATAATCTTTCATCTCTTTCTAGTACAGTAGTTAGAGTAAGATAGCAGTCTTGTACGTCGTATTCGCCTACGTGGGATATTAGAGATCGGGTTTTTTCGTCTCCATGACCGATCGAGCCTCGGTAGTTTATTCTTACTGATGCGAAACCTAGTAAGAAATATTATCTTTGAAGTAGGGTAGTTGAAAATCTGACGTCATAAGGGTTAGCCAAGAGTGATCATCTGGTGGTTCGGTAAAAATCTACAGTACAGTTCACGTCAAATAACTTTGCCGCTCTGAAGTTAGGTTTCGCATGCGCGCTACTGTTTTATAAGGAAGATTGACTACTGCGCAATAATTTGTAATCTACTTCAGAGCAGCAAAGTTATTTGACGCGAACAGTAAGTACCTATCCATTAAGGGCTGACTTTACCAACGCGCAGTTATCTAAGAATAATTTTAAATTTTTGGCGTCAATTTTAACACATAAAATAACATCACGCTTGATTTCCCGTAGAGTTAAGCTGAGGTGTGCCTATAACTCAGATTTAGCCAGTTATGTTTAAATCCCGTGTAATAGGGGTCGAGCCTTCAACTGGGCACAACTCCAGACTCCAGGCTGCTACTGAGAAATTCCAGGTGGAAAAAGCCACTTTGCCCGACCAGGGAATCGCCTTGTCAGTTTTATTCCAGGAATAAAACATATGTGACGGTGGTAAAATCAGCCTTAAAATTAATATAACATAAGTACTTGACAATAATTTTAATACGGTTTACGGTATCGAACATAAAGTAATCAGAAACAAAATAAAATAAATCAAAATACGCTAAGGGCAAGGCCCCTGTGATATTTAATTAATAACGTTCAATTACCACTTATAAAATCATAACTTGAGCTTCCACGTAATACGACCGCGCCTATAGTTTGACCGTCGCAGTTCTGCTCTTTAGAAATGCGCGGCGAGGCGGGGAGCAGCGTTGACGAAAGAGCGGCGGACGGGACACCACGCGCCCTAAGCGTTGACGAATGAGCGACCTGCACTGTCGTCGTCGTCGTCCCCCCCCTCTCGCCACACATATACCTAAGGCGTGGAATTACTGCGGGCCCTATCAGAATACCAGCGCTGCGATAAATACTTTTTCTTTATTTTTTTCTTTTGCCCAATAAATACTATTTCTTTCTTCTTTAACAGCGGTCTCGGTCAAACTATACCACGAGCGTCTTTAAAACATGCGCATGACATATTTTTGGCGCAACCGTGAGGCACACACTATTGCTATATGATTATTTTACCTTTTTATTTTGTTATTGTGTTTCACGAACTGTGTCCAAATAAATATTATTCTTACTTTCTTTCTTGAATTTGTATAACAAAACATGTTCGTTCACACGTGCATTTTGACGAAATGATATACGAATGTTTTTTGTTGCAAAGTACAGTTGCGGAAAGAAATGGCTTTTACTAGCGCGTCGTCTATGACTTTTTTTTTTTGTAAATTACAGTCCGAAAGGTGTAATATGCCCAGTATTAAGTGAAACGGCGTAACCTATGCTTTCCGCAAGTGTAGATTGTTGAGTCCTAATTGGCTAAGCTTGAAGCATCCAGCATCCAGTTGATGTTACAACACACAACAAAAATAGCAAGTAAAAATAAACTTCTACACCAAACAAAACGACCACAAATTAAAAAAAAACATGCAAACTCACCAGTCAGCAATATCCGTGGAATTGAACATACTGGTGATATCTATGACCGGATTCCTGCTTACTACAGCAGCATACGTATCTGGGTACTGTCCGCTCAAATGCGTGACTAGGAACCCGCCATGGGAGCCGCCCATGAGGAACACTTTGCTCGCGTCAATAGGGTAGTTTTCCACCGTATAGTCTGTAGCTGCTTTACAGTTTTTCACGTCTATGTCGCCGCATCGGCTTAGTAGGGACTTTAAGGAGATCTCCCCCGCGCCGGTCGAGCCCCGGTAGTTGACTTGTAAGCACGCGAATCCTGGAATTATGTTTGTTTCTGACTACTTTATTGACTGCATTTGGTGTTGAGTTGAGACTGATAGTAAATAAGACTGCATGTTCGAACACCGCGAAATAAAGAGCCTTCTTTGTTTAGTAAGTTAATATATTATGTAAAAGATTGTCTTTACATCATTCGTCCTTGACCCGTTATTAATTTTCAAACTAAAAAGGTACTAAAGCTGTTCAATTTATTTAATATTAGACTCTCATAAAATTCAAGTCTCATTTACACAAGAGATTTTTTCTCCCTTGCGACACTTGCTTAGACATTCTCGCCTATCGACGAGCAAGAAACTCTCTTCTTGTAAATGAGCTTATAAACATTTTGCCCTGTGTTAGAACTTAGGACTTATCGGATCCTTGTGTCTTAAACGTATGAAATATAATTTTAAGGGTACGCTAGTCGGTCATTCTTCCATACAAACGTAGTATAGTGATTACTCGTCTGTCTGACGGTGTAAGTTCAAAACTAAAAATTGTATCAATTTGTCTTGTCATTATCTAGCCCTGTATGGAAGCAGAATTGGAAAAAAAATGTTTTGGAATTTATGAGCGTCGTAACTTACATAATTATTTCAACACTAATTTTAACCCGTCTTTGGGCGTAAATAAACACAAGTAGTAAGAAAAATGGCAAAATAGAAACTGTGCAGGGATAGATAATGTATTTAAAAGTTGAAATAATTTTATTTTGAGTAAATACATCCAGTAGTTTTTTCCATAATATCTATACGGCCAAAGGTCTGTTCATGAAATTTTACGCACTGATTTTCGTTATAAATCATCGTCTATTTCACTAAATTAATTAGTAAATATATGAATATAAACTAGATAAATAAATACATTAAACTTAAATAAATAATAATTAGACTAATTAGCATACATCGTCACGCCCACTTACGAGTTCGAGCCGTCGACCCTTAAGTTAGTTATTATTTATAACTAAAGCTTACCCAACATGTTGAAGAGGGCTGCTTCGAAAGAGAAAGCGTTCACAAAGTTGGAGTGTGGTCCACCATGCGGCCACACAATCAAAGGTAGCTTCTTGTCTTGTACTCCTGGCGTGAAGTAAATGGCCGTGAAATTTTCTGTGGGAAAGAAAGAAAATAAATTCATTTGACTCAGGCAAAGGCACACAATATTCACACAAAAATTAAAAAAAAAAAAACAGAAAAAATAAAAACTTAAAATAGTATTGTGTGCCTCTCGGCTGCGCCAAATAGGGCCAGTTCAGCATACATGTCAGACAACTAGTGTCTGACGCTGGTTTTCAACTGAGCCTTATGTTACGAGGACGTTTCATTCGTCATTCGACGTGTAGTTCCACATTTCATTGCACTCTAAACTGAGATAACAAAATAAAAGTGAAAATTCGCTTAGTACTTCTAAACTACTTCATAGATTTGGATGCGGTTTTCTGTATCATTTAAATAATTCCATTATGAACATTGATTGTTTTAATACAATTTATTGATTATTATTAAATGGCACTCGTGCGATAACTGGTATATTCTATCCACGCAGAGAAGAGTCGCACGAGCCAGACACACGTCAAATGACTTTGCACAAAGTGTGCAAAATCAATATTATATCGATATTTAAATAAAATATTGCTGAATGTAGTTAATTCTAGTGGACATAATCGTGAAGTGTTTTTTTTTTTTAATAAAATACCCTTAAAATATTAACAAAATCGGTTTTATCGTGCAAAATGTCCACGACGTATGACGTAGGACCCTTACCATAGTGAATCTATACCCTGGTGTAATGACCAATAAAACTAAACTTACCCTTAGGTTTTTCTCCTAGCTCGAAGTAGACAACATCCGATTCGGTGACAGAGAAAGGCGCTTCACAGTTGGAACTCACGCGCTTCCAAACGATCTCAGCCTCGCGCGAGTTAGGCGGCAGACGCGCCACGAACAACTGGCACAAACAAGATAACATCACGCTTTTATTGGGATAAAGGGGTGGAAATGGGCAACGCAATATACTCCTACGTCACTTTCGTACATTATTATCGCACACTCAGGGTTATCTATCGCCATTCCAAAAATTTCAAAATTCAAAATATTTAATTTCACATAAACCTACAAGGGCACTTATGAAACGTCAGAAGCTAGGTGCACGGTTCCAATTGGTCGTTTCCTATGGAGAAGAGCCGGCAAGAAACTCCACGGCATCAATTACAATACCCTATTCAGCCGTTTCAATTACAATACCCTGGGCTGCAGGGGCCCCCAAACGAATATTCGTAAAATACACACATCAACACGGTCTAGGGATATTTCATACTCAATTAAATAACTCGAAAAGTACTGGCCGCATTGGAATCTTTTATACACCGATTTGTTTGTAATTTATCTCAGACTAATTCCAAATTAAAAATTTTGAAAATTCTTTTGTTTCGGTGGCATAAAAATGTCTTGATGTATAGGAGAGGGAATTTTCATTTGTGCGAAATTTAGAAAACAGTACGAATTACGTTTAGTTACAGTTTTTTTTCATTTTTAAACGAAAGATAAAGTTAAAATTGAGGTATTGTAGCCATGCAACGCCGACATTTGACGAGGGCGGAGATGTTACGAGCTGTGGGAATGCTGGAAGCTGGATCTGTTCAGCGTAATGTTGCTGAGGCCATAGGGACCCATCAAAATGTAATTTCAAGATTGTGGACACGCTATCGTGCCACAGGTGAAGTAGCGGAGAGGCACCGGGGGCCAAGTCGCATCACTACCCCCAGACAAGACCGATTTTTGCAAATTACTGCGCGAGCTCAACCAAATGCAACGGCGACTCAATTGGTCCAAAGGCTGCGAGTGGAACACCAAGTGCTTGTGAGTGACCAAACTGTAAGAAGGCGACTGCATGAAAGCAATCTACGCTCTCGTAGACCACTCCGGGTCCCACCTTTACGGAGAGGCAATCGTGGACGACGATTAGAATGGGTTCGGAACCACGTGGACTGGGGCCGTGAGCAATGGTCCAATGTGCTGTTCACGGATGAATCCAGGTTCGGCTTCCATCCAGATTCACGAAGGACGCGTGTTTGGCGAGTTCCTGGACGATGGAGCCGTCTCCAGAACCCTCAGGAAGTTCACCCATACCAAGGAGGAACAATTATGGTTTGGGCAGGAATTCGTCTTGGAGGACGGACGGATCTCGTTTGGGTGCGGGGCAATATGACGGCAGAACGATACGTCCAACAGGTGCTGGGGCCCGTAATCTTGCCCCACAGAACACAAATGGGGCAAGATTTCCTGCTCATGCACGACAATGCCCGGGCACACACGGCGAGAACGGTAGCAGCTTGGTTACATACACATAATGTTAGGGCCTTAGACTGGCCTGCTCAATCGCCAGATCTAAATCCCATTGAGCATGCGTGGGATATGCTGCAAAGAAGAGCTCTGAAGGAAGTTCCTGAAAATCTGGCTACAGAAGATCAACTTTTTGCGCACCTCAGAAGGACATGGGACAATATTCCGCAGCAAGACATTGACAACCTTGTTCTGAGCATGCCGAATCGTTGCCGATGTGTTATGAACATCATGGGCGCTTTCTCAGACTACTAAATTCAAGTTTATAAACACAAATTAAATGATTTTTCTATTTTTTTCAGTTTTTACTCACAAATTAAAAGTTAATTCATATACGGTTTCCGTCTATGCTTCATTTTTTTTCCATAAAATCCTGAAATTTTAATCTAAGTACCTTAACAATTATTAAAAAAATAGTAGAATATTAAATAACGTATCTTTTAAATATATACATGTCATATAAATAATTAACACATTGATAGTAATTCGCTTTTTAAAAATATCCCTAGACCGTGTTGATGTGTGTATTATCCACATTCTCAAATCCAAATTGAAAAGAGGCCCGTAATTAATGAATACCTAATGAAAATATGAAAATTAACGTTATCTATTTACGGAAAACAAAGGCTTCAGGATACAAGCGCGGTCTATTCTCAAGCAATTGCATTCATTTTGTAAAATCACGCAGAAAAAGTAACCTATCCTGTCAGGATGCACAATTTTCCGAGCCTCTTGCAATCTCTTATTAACATCACAATGACAGCTTAGCCTACAGAGTCAAGATGCTATTTTATTTGTTTGGCAATACAACAATGAGCTTCACAGCAAATGGGATAAAAAGTGCCCCCAACCAATCTTGATCGCAGGGGCGTACCACTGCGATGCGCTGCGGCCTGATGCGGCTGTAATATTCGCTTGCCTTTATGTTGTTTAAGTAAAACCACATTTAGACAGTTATGTTTGAAAAATACGTATTGCATGTTTAAAGAGCATCAAAAATTATCTGCTTTAGAGCACAATCAATATTTGACCAATAACTTGTATATATATCGTATGCTAAGTGCTAGCCGTAAATAAATAAATGGTAAAAGGGTTTTCAGAGATATGCGTATATGCGTCACGCACGGGATTATACTCGTCCCGCTCCAGTTTAGAAGCAAAAACATTAAAGAAAAATGTCACGCGTAATCCGCTAAATAATAATAAATTAATAAATAAAAATTCAGTTCAATAGTTACCTGTCCCGGTGATTTCATATTGGAGCAGGTCGCGAGTATGACGTCACCGCGGACGTCTAGAATGGTAGTGGAACCTCGCTGGGCCCTGTTTGATATGTCCACTAACTGGCCGCTCTCTGTGTGACATTGTTACTATATGAACGGTTGGACGGTGTGTAGTCGAAGAATGAAAAGGTTAAGCACATTTAGGAAAAAATGCAATTTATATATATTTGACTAGGAAATATGAATCTTTTTAATCTTCGGAAGCATTGTAAAGAAAGAAAGAAAATACATTTATTTAGCACAGACTAAAAGGCACACAAGTAAAAAGAAATAAAATAAAAAGAGATAATACAAAATAAAGTGTAAAAGTGCGTTGTAAGATCCTAGCAGGAATGTGTGCCTCGCGGCTGCGCCAAATAGGCCCAGTTCAGCAAAAATGCCAGACAACTAGTGCCAGACGCGCCTGTTTGTGTGTGTTCAAGATTCTAAATTCATAATACAAGTTAGTGGTAAGAGATTTCGGGTATTTTTCTATAATCCTGTATAAAAGTTTAAATAAATACATACCAATGTTATAAACATAGGAGTGCACTTCGGTCTCCTGTGGACTAGAGAATAGGACCCTGTCCCCGGCCGCGTTGAAGCACCTACTGGGGAGCGCCTGACAGTAAATCCCGAAGAACAATTCCGAAACTTCCCCGTACTGTATGTTGACGGAGGAATCCACTACTTCAATTATTGTGGATAGTGTATCCTAAAATCATTGAAAAGTTTAGTATTATTCATAGCCGTGGCACATCTGGCACACCGAGTTTGCTACAAAACTTTGCCACTATCGACCATTTTCTATTTAACTGGGGCCTTATTATGAAGTATAAATGCCATCATTATTCCATTGCGAAAAAAGGATGGTGCTAGCGGCCTCATATAGCTCCGTCTCTCACTCACACTGGAATAATGGTGGCATTAATACGTCATTATACGGCCCCTGTATGGATAACTAAAGGCAAAGTGAAACCAACACGTGGAACATGCGCAAACAATGGCGTGCAATTATGCGTTCACTGAATATCGCCGTGGTCGCACTGATCACAGAACGCGCCGGTATGAACAACTACCTACAAGTGCATTGGAAAGACCCAATAACAGAAAACAGTCCGGAACAGAATTTCTCAGTAACAGCCCGGATTTTTTTCACAATCACGAAATTTCGCGAAACGCCTTGAATTTTCATGAAAATATGGTTCTGTTGAAGGTGTAACGAAATTCTTATTATACGCTATAGGTATAACTTACAGAGCCCTTCTTCCTGATCACGAGCTCGTGACAGGCGTGGTGCGGTCCATTGGCCTTGCGCTGCAACCACACCAGGTCTCCGGTGGAGTTGAACCTTGGAGACCGGACCGCCAGGCCACCGGCAGTTATCAACTCTATAATAAGAAAAACAAAGATAGGTAATGTGGCGGCATCTACAACAGCACATGCAAACTACGCATCAGACTGACGTCACGCAAAAATAAGTAAGTAGAGTTTACCGCGCGACGATCAATCGTCGGGCAGTTGCCCACCAGAAAAAACACCCGTCTGGTCGGAAGATCCTCCCTTTTCTATAGAAAATGAGTGAACTTTACACCCTGTTCCTCATACCTCTATAGTCACCACTAGCCAAAAAACACAAATAAGTTTGCAACAAATAACACAATGTCAAGCCTGTTTACCCCAAAGGGTTGGGCAGTTTAGTTGGCAGGTTTAGACCTGCAATTGAAGACACAATTCTAGTTATAAAAGACAGCCTTCCTGATCCATAATACCTCAGCTCAAACTCACTCTTTATCTCGCTAGCACGATACTGCTCGCGGACTAAATGAGAGCCAGAGTGAGCGGCGGGGAATAGTTTAGGTAATTTCTCCTTACGGCGAAAATAATGGTAATTAAAAAATTTTATAAAACATAGTACATAGTATCTGCTTTATAGTTAGATCATTATTATGCAAAGTTTCATGATCTAATTTGAAGTATTTTTTAATGCCAGCGGTTTATTGTTCGGATTGGAGGTAACATTGGATTATTTTTCCATCGATAAATTTAAATGGAATCGTGTTTTCGTCAAACTTAAAATTAATCCTCAACTTTCATCATCATCATCATCATTTCAGCCATAGGACGTCCACTGCTGAACATAGGCCTCCCCCAATGATTTCCAAATTGGCCGTTTGGAAGCGCTTGGTCTCTAATGTGCTTTAAAAACATCCCTTTATCTGGTGGAACAAAGTCGCTCATTTAGTTCAGTCTCATTTCGCTAGAGCGCTACTGTGCCTTTGTCTTATTGGTGCGTTTTTTTTAAATATTGGAGCGACAAAATCAAAACGTAAAATAACAAAACGTGCAGTTGTGCTCTTGTTCCACCGATGGTGCGATATATTTATTCCAAAATTAATGCTGCAGTATTTTCGGTATACCGGAGGAGCATGCTAAGCAATTTGAGGTATTATAGGACTCTTAAAGGTACACTAGTCGAGGCTCGAACTCGATGGTGGCCATGACTAATATGCATGCTAATTAATCTAATTATTTATACGAGTACTTTTATTTATTTAGTGAAATAGACGATGATTTATAACGAAAACGAGCGCGTAAAATTTCATAAACCGACCTTTGGGCCTTTGGACCTTTTTAATACATAAGTTATTTCTTTAAGATGTGTTTTTCCAATTCTGCTTCCATACAGGACTAGATAATGACAAGACAAATTGATATAATTTTTAGGTTTGAACGTACACCGTCAAACAGACGAGTAATCACTATACTACGTTTGTATGGAAGAATGACCGAGTAGCGTACCCTTAAGGTAACACAATAATTTAAAAAAAACTCACTAAATTCTCCATCCAGACTACATTCAAAGATGTAACTAGGCCGGTTGGTGCAGAATATGAGGCCCAGTCTGCGGGGCTCCGTCTCCCAAACCACGCCCACTACGCTGTTGCCGTCCGGAGAGAAACGAACCTGGCAGAAGTAAACCACAAATGTACTAAGCCGTATTATAAAGAAAATTAAGAAGAAAAAAAGAAAGAAACTGATGGCATTCATCGTAACAAATATTATAAAAGCGAAAATGAGTTTGTTACGCTTTCACTCTAAAACGGCTGAACTTATTTGGATGAAATTTGGCATATGGTCCTGGGTTAGGATATAGAATACTTTTCATCTTGGACACATAGTAGAAAGAGACCGTCACACGGGTATTATTGGCTGAAAAGTCTCCACAAAGTTGTTTTTTTTTCTAAGACTCATTGTATTGTTGTTTTGTTAAATTAAAAAAATAAACTTAAATCTGACATACAGGTTTTTACCTAGTTTGGGTTTCAGAGGCTTCATAGGTTTTGTAACTTAAATTATTTCAGTAAAGATTTCCTTTATTTATTTATTTAAAAGGTGGCAATGAAAAGGATATAGGACTATATGGGGATTTGGGCCCAGGGTAAGTCAGGTTGTCACAGAATAAACCAAGGCTAATTTTATTTACAAAATTATGACATACAATTATATATTTAAAGTGCTGTCATATCTAGCAGGGTTAATTAAATAATGAATTTTAATTTATGAATGATAAGATTTTACCAATCTCTTAACGTTATTTTTTATCATTTTGAGAGTAGCTTGAATACCACTATGATACGACAGATGTTGCCTTGCCTACAGTGCACCTACCTGTCCCGGACACATGCTGTCCGGAACCCCGCCCAGCACGGTTAACTTCTCTCCATCCAATTTGAATACGACTATGACGGACAGATGCTTGCCCACCAACTGCTCGCCCCAGTCTTGTCGGTATATGAACTCTTCGCCCTGGAAAAATTGCTTGGTTAGTCCTTATGCATATAAAAAGCCAATGAGCAAAATTGATCAAGTCAGTTTATATAGGATGGTTTTTAAGATGTGACTTCAGGGCGAAATCCGAAACTAAGGGACTACCCTTAGTTTCCACTGTTAGGGCCAAATGGTCAAACAAACCATGACCTCCATTTTTGTTAAAATGCCAGTTTTATTTTTATCTTTATGCCTGAGCCAGTTATCGAACTAATTTTTTTTTTACAAAAACTGCTTCCTTTGTTATTGCACTAAACAGTAGTGTAGCTCATAAGGAATAAACGGGATGCTGGTGGTTGGTTCAATCTTTCAAGATCATATTCTCCTGGGATTTTCACGAATTCTTTATACAACTTTGCTACTATTCTAAAGTTTGATAACTTTTAAAACTCACCCTTCTGGGCGCTGTTTCCCCGCTGCCATCATTCTTGGGTTTATCATCTTTCCTCTTGATATAAGGCTCGAATTTGGGCAGCTTCTTCTCGGCGACATATACTAACGATGTCTCATCGTGCGACCATTTTAAACCTCCAAATTCAGCTGTAATCATAAAGTTATTAATGAAAAAAGTTTTAAGGATATATCAACACAGCAACAACGGTGTCTTAAGACCTCGGTGCTGTCAGGTACCGAAGTCCTAAAAAGCCGTTACGAAAGCTGTACGGCCGCAATATGGCATAATTATAGTATATTCAAATCCTTGTTTCCAAATTATGTTACTTCCATTTAAACAAATATCAACTTTTGACCTGTGTAATCTAAGTTGATTTCAGAATGACTAGTACCATAGACCAAGTCATCAAATTATTTGGAGATTTAGCGAAAACTGAATTTTGTATGGTGGGTAGTGTGGGTATTAAAGTTATTTTTTGCAAAAACACATTGCGTTTACATGTTTGGAAACTAAATTGCGAACGCAGGATAGAAAACAATCACTTTACGACGAGCAATGAATTAAATATTACCATAGTTAAAACTTACAGTCTGCATAAACATCGCCATGTTTGTCCAGGCTGGTGAGGTCCACGCTATGCGCCAAGGTCTTCTTACTCCATACCTCGAGGTACTGCTTCTTGGGATCCTTGCCATTCTTCTCCTCGCGGATCAATGCTTTGTAGGTCTCCGAAGGGGACACCGCGGATAGGATTCTGAAAATCATATGCCATATATACAGTGAAGTGAAGTGAAGGGCAGTCTGGGGGATTGTCTTCTGTAATTTTAACGACGATTTTCGTTGGTAAAGTGCTGATTCTCAGCCTAAATAGAATAAATGATTTTTGATTTAAATTTGAGTGACATGTTTTATCATTCAGTCTAGATATTCAGAGATAGCTGAATGAAAAAACGTTTTTTATTTTTCGATTTTTGAAAACTTGCCCAAAGCCACAAAATCAATCTACTACGCAAGAAACATAATTATTATTAAATCTTTTTTTTGTTTTGTAGCTTTTTACGCTAGCCAAGGTTTCCCCTTTCTCCTTCCAAATCCTTGTTACTCTTGTTTCGTCCTGTCTTGTTTGTCTTTCGCGATCTCTGGCCATGTTTGCCCCGCAAACAAGATCAGATCGTCACACCACGTTTGCCACGGTCGACCTCGACTAGCGTGGGGGGACTATAGTTCAAATGTTATAAAGTTTGTAGCTTTATTTGTTGAGCTTTTTTTTTAGTAGTCGTTTACAGAAAATAACAATGTTCAAAGCCATATAACCCCGTGAGATACTTACTCGTTACTTATATCAGTGCCAAAGTCACTTTCATCAATGACGTTGAAGTCTTTATCCAGGGTGTACGAGGAAGCAAACTTGGAGACCTTGCTTTTATCCAGGTTTCGCACCGACCACTTAGCGTTGATCTTAGTGGCGGCATTGTTAAGCTGTGCACCAGCAACTGACGGTATCTTCGACAGAGTCTTGTATGCGCTGATTATGTGTTCTAGCTATGGAATTATATATTTTTTTTAATTACAGTAGGTAATTTAGTGGGGTAGTTGTGTTTTTACTTGTGGTCAGAAACCATAAGTAAGGATTCTAAGCTATAACATACTACACAAAAATATTATTCTTTTATTATTATAAGATACACTGGTCAGCAAATAAACCGAGCCACCCGCTACCTAGGAACTCTGATTCGATTTTCTCAAAAAGTATAAAACTTACAACTATCAAAGTTATACCTACAAACAGTGCGTTTCATGGTGATTAAAATGACTACAAATTAATTCGAAAGTACCGTCAACTCACATTGTAATCAAGCAACAAACACCATGCTAACGATTTGCTCTGTTTTCACCAGAGTTTGAAATTAGCGTTCTTTTTCTCTACAATGAGGGTAGTCGGATATTTCTTATCATTTCTTTAGTTTTTGTCCATCGTTTGCTCAGACGCGTGTGTTTTTGCTACTTTTTTCGATTAATAATGGATACAACACCTCAGGAAGCAGCTCAAGCTGTAGCATTACTTCAAGCAGGCATTGCGCAACGTGAAGTCGCTCGAAGACTTCGAATCAGCAGATCTTCGGTGCAACGAGTTTACAGACGATACCTAGAGACTGGAGCATTCGATCGCCGTCCAGGTACGGGCAGACCTAGGGCTACATCAGCAGCAGATGATCGTTATATCCACCTTACTGTTCTGCGAAATCGCCACCTCAACGCAGTTCAAGTCCAACAAAGTCTGCGTGACGAACGCCATGTGGTCATAAGTTCAGATACCGTCAGAAGGAGACTTGCTGAACGGAACCTGACCCCAAAAAGAGCTGCAACAGGCCCAGCATTAACGGTAGCACACCGTCGAGCACGACTTGAATTTGCTCGAGAGCATAGGGATTGGACATTAGAGCAGTGGAGTAATGTACTCTTCACTGATGAGACCAGGGTGAGTCTACATGGAAGTGATCGACGTCAGAGAGTATATCGTCGCCCTGGAGAACGTTATTCTCAGTGTTGCATCGAGGAAACTGTTGCTTATGGAGGAGGATCTATAATGGTCTGGGGCGGCATCTCGTTAACAGCACATACAGCGTTAGTTTTCATCGAACCGACGGGCCGTACACGTGGACTGACTTCTCATCGCTACATTACTGAAATCCTCGCAGACCATGTGGTACCTTACGCAGGATATATCGGGCAGGATATGCAATTGATGCATGATAATGCACGGCCTCATGTTGCTCATGTGGTGACCCAGTATCTACGCGACGTCAGCATTCGTACGATGGACTGGCCAGCTCGAAGCCCGGACTTGAATCCGATAGAACACTTATGGGATGAGCTGAAACGTCGGGTTCGAGCCCGGGTACCTGCTCCAACAAGGCTTCCAGAGCTGCGAATCGCAATTGAAGAGGAGTGGAATACAATTCCTCAAGATTTTATCGTCAGGCTCGTAAGGTCGATGAATACAAGGATGCTGGCAGTTATCCGAGCAAGGGGAGGGAATACGGAATATTGATCAAAAACTTTTTTTTTATTTTATCTTTGTTTTTGGCTTTAATTTTTTTTTTCACTTTATCATTACTAACGATTGTCACGACTGGAAAACGACTCTTCTTTGTAAAATCCTTAATAAACACAGAAATATTGATTAAACCCAATGAGTTTCCTTTCATTTTAATCACCATGAAACGCACTTTCTGTAGGTACAACTTTGATAATTGTAGGTTTTTAGTTTTTGAGAAAATCGATTTAGAGTGCTAGGCACTCTAAATCGATTAGCGGGTGGCTCGGTTTATTTGCTGTCCAGTGTATTTATAAAAATATATTTTCATTTTTTTAAATGTACGAGTAGGACAAGTATACTAACAATAGTGCCGTGGTTTCCTATAAATTTATATACATGCGAGATTTATGACAAAGATAGAGGGTTAATTTTCTGTATTAATAAATAAATAGCCTACTTTATTTATTTAAACTTTTCACACTCAAAAAAATACAAAGGCGGACTTAGTGCTTTACTATTCAACATTCAATTTAAGTTCTTAAAAAAGGAAGTATAGGCTATTAGATAGATATTATAATATATTGTAATTAAAACTGACCTGTGCAGACATTTTCAACATAGCAGTCCGCAAGGAACAATGAACGTGACACTATCTGCAAGGTAATCACATCAAATATTTATTAGCATACAAATAACGATATGAGTTTTGATGTGAAACAAGTAGATGCAGCTGGATTTGTTCAATAAATTGTTATTATACACTCAGCGTCACAAAAATCGCACCTCTCCGAAAATAAGTTTCAAGCAAGTCCCGCCATCAACGTATACATTAAACCCTATTAATGGTATCAATTGAAAGTATGTTTAACGACTTTTTATACCCTTAAGCAGAAAGATAGGATATTAACCCAGAATCAGTACTTAGAAGAAATAACTTCAATGACTGGTAAGTTTTTACTATACACTGGTGTTTTGAAATTATGCCGAAAAAAACCTTTGCATTTACGTAAACCAAGAATTAATTACATATTTTGTATATCTTCTTTGCAGAAGTGAGTGTCAGAACACTAAAGAGAGTAAAAAGGGAAGGTGCAGTAAATGAAGGTGTCAACAACAGTAAGTTAACAACAGTTAGAATTCCTAAACACAACAGATCTCATTAGCGCGTAACGTTAAAGAAAATGTTGTCAAAATACGCATTACAACGGCCACTAATTGCACCTTCCTACAAGGGTATAAAACGGGCGACCCGGGTCAAATGTGAGTCAGGATTGGCTCCGTGGTCAAGCTAATCAGTCGCCTCACGCAGTTTTTAGTTCCGCGCGGACCGCACACTTTTTAACCGTATCTCTCTGTGTGTGTACAGGGACCCAGCCGGTACCTGTGCAAACACAGGGGGATCCGCCCCGGGCAGCCCGGCGTTCATTCGCCGTCGCGGTCGCGGAGGCCACAACCCCGGTGAGATGCCGAAACCCGGCAAGCGCGGCTCGCTGGGCCGCGATGCCGGGACCCAGGAGGCCCGCCCGACGTTGGACCGGGCGACATCGCTGCCTAATATAGGCGACGTGTCGTCCGGTGCACCACCGGCCGGACCCCCACCGAAGAAGAAGGAGGGAAGAGGAGGGACGAGCGCCGCTGCACGAGCGCCCACCGACGTCATCGGCGCCTGCGCGCGTTGCGCCGACACCGTCGACGAGCCGTCCGCACACGGCAACCGTCCGCCCCGCCGCGTTCCGCCCGGTGCCCATTCAGGCCCCGGGGCCGAGCGCGAATGCGAGTCGCGCGTCACTCGCGCGCACGCCTGCGCCGCCCGCGCGAGCCGCTGCGCCCGTGCACTCAACTGCGCCCGCCGCGCGAACTACCGCGCCGCGCGTTGCCTACCCCGCGCTCCCCGCGCCGCGTGCCCCCGTGCAGGCAGCACGGGCACACGCGCCCCCAGTGCGTACCGCTGCTCCGCCGCCGCGGTTCGCGTCGCCGCCCGCGCCCTCCGGGGCTGCGCCCGCAGCGTCCAAAGCTGTGCCAGCTTCGCGCACCGCCGCCGCCGGCCTCCGCCTCTCGCTGGCGGGACCGGCGATGGCTGAGCGGGAGCGGCCAGCCAGCACCGGTCCGCATGCATCGCGGGCCACCCAACCAAGGAAGCAGGCGCCGGAGTCACCGGCGCCACCCGGAGCCTCTGCCTGCGACTCGCCCGCCATGCTGTCGGCATGCTCCTCACGTGAGGGGTCGAGCATGTCGCTGGCATCTGAGGGCTCGGCCGCGTCCGGTCGCGGAGATATGTCCCCGGACATGACCCCGCGATCCGATGCGCGGCCCACCGCAGGCCGGGCAGCCGCCGGTGTGACGTCACCGGCGCCACCGATGTCGCCGCCGCTGGGGTTCGACTCTGAGTTCGAACTCGAGGCCAGACCCCAGCGCCGCAGGAGAAGCTCCGGCGAGACCGCGGCGGAGGAGGCCAAGCGGTACTGCCTAGACCCGCCGCGGCCACAAGACCCGCCGCGGCCACAGCGCGAAAGCGCGTCGCGGGGTCGGGGCGCGCCTATATCGCCCACCTTCTCTGCCGCGGTCCGCCGCCGCACACCACCGGAGTCGCCATCTCCGTCTCCGCCGAGAGCCGGGGTGAGTACACCACTCTTGCCCCCGGGACCTATTACCGGTTCCGCCCCCCCCCCTGCCGCCGCACCCGGCGCGTCGTCGCCTAAATCGACGAAGCAGAAGGGAAACAAGAAGCCGCGATTCCCTCCGCTGGTGGTTGAGACGCTGCCCAACTGGGCCGCGCATTTCCGGGCCATCAGTGGGAAACTGGGCCGGCCCCCAAGTGCTCGTCCGTACGGGACCGGGGTGAGATTTACCCCGGAGACCGAAGACGAGTACAGGCTGGTCCAGCGGTACCTGACTGGCCTGGAGAAGAGCAGCGGCGTCAGTTGGTTCGCCTACTCGCTGCCAGCGGACAAGAATTTGAAGATCGCAATTCGGGGCCTGCCGGCGGACACGGACCCGAAGGAGATTGAGGAAGAGCTCCGGACGCTGGGATACCAGCCGGAGTACGTGCGCCACATTAAGGGCGCACAAGGAAGACCCGGCTGTGTATTTCACGCCATACTCAGGAAAACCCCCGACGTCCGGGCTATTTACGACACCACGGTATTTATGTACATGCGTGGTGTCAAAATAGAGGCCTGGAAGGGTAAGCGTGGGCCCGCGCAGTGTCACCGGTGCCAACGCTTCAGACACAGCTCGCACCAGTGTCACCGCCCGCTCGCTTGTGTGCGTTGCGGCGGAGAACACGCGGCACGTGACTGCCCACGCCCGCGGGAAGAGCCGGCCACCTGCGTGAATTGCGGTGGCCCGCACCCTGCGAGCAACATAAAGTGCCCCGTGTTCGAACGCGAGATTCGGAACAAGCGGGCGGGGACCGTCGCCATCACGGCCACAAGCCGGGCACAGGCGGCTATGCCGCTACAGATGGCCACTATAGAGGCTCAAGGCACGACGCTGATGGCGCCGGCCAACGAGCCCACGGAGAGGACCCAGGCCTCCTCCTCACGGCGGAGGAAGAAGAAGCGTGGGGGAAAGGGGAGAAAACCCACCCCCCTGGAAAACAAAGAAGACCCCCCTACGGCCGCCCCTGCCTTACAAATTGCGCAGGTTGCACCGAAGGCGTCCGACAGTGTAATGGTTGAACCCGCTAGTAGCGACAACAAGGCGCAGCGGAAGAAACGCGGTACTAGCGGGTTCACTCAGAAGCCGCTTGGCACCATCACCGTCGCAGCCGACGCCATGTTGGATCGTCGGCCAATAGAAACGCAGGGAAGCTTCCCTGCGGCGACGCGTGGTGGAGCGACCATCGCGACCACCTCAGCACATAGCGCGAACACTATCGCGCAAATGAAGAACCCAAATACAAAAGAATTTACAACCTGCGCAATTAAGCTGCTTATGGACCTCATAAGGGCTTTAAGGCAGGGCCGAGACATTGAGTCGGTCATCCTTGACGGTCTGGCCACATTGCTGTCACTCTGTGATGGCTAGACCGTTAAGGATCGTTCACTGGAACGCCCGCGGCCTTAGGGATAAGGTCGCCCCCCTCCGCCATCTCCTTCGGGATCAAGACATCGACGTGGCGCTAATCAGCGAGACGCACCTGGGAGCCGAAGATAGGGTCAGGTTCCCGGGTTACCATGTCTACCGGAAGGATGAGAGGTCGGCTCAGGATGCCCGATACCGTGGTCTGGCGGTACTTGTGAGGCGGAGAGTCGTCCATCAAGAGCTCCCCTTGCCGTCGCTCAGTAGCTTTTACGCGCTGGGTGTGCAACTACACGTTGCCGGCGAGGACATCAGTATCTATGCGTGCTACAAGCCGCCCGCGTCCCGCCTTGTTATGGCTGAGATGCGGGCGCTAATTGGCACGCATAGCGACAACGCGGTCATCCTTGCCGGCGACCTTAATTGCAAGCACCCGGCGTGGAATTCTATGAAAGCGAACACCGAGGGGAGACGGCTCCTCGCGGACGCGGAAGCCTTCGGGTACTCGGTGTCCGGCCCCGAGACGCCTACCCACTACCCAGACGTAGTGAGGTACATGCCTGATGTGCTGGACATCGCAGTACACAGAGGGCTACACTGCCAGATCACGCAGCAAGTGATCGACGACGAGTTACAGTCGGACCACCAACCTGTACTCGTCGTCCTATCGGGCATGCCGACCCGACTGAAACCTGTAGCGCCACGTCGACGTATTGACTGGGACGCCTTCACAGAAAAGATGGAGACCACCACGCCAGCTCGGCCTATTGTTTCCTCCGCGGACGTAGAGCAAGCGGCGGACGACGTCACTGCTTGCATACAGAGCGCCTTGGAAGCGGCGACGACGACGCTGCCGCAGGGGGGAGGACCATTGCCCCCCTTGCCGGCGCGTCTGACAGCACTCATCGCCGCGAAGAGGCGTCTTCGCAAGCAGTGGCAACAACACAGATGCCCCACACTCAAGACCCAACTGAACCGTCTCGCGGAGAAGGTTAAGGCCGAGCTTACGGCCCATACCGCCGCGGGCTGGGAGGAGAGAATAGACGCCACTACTGATAGTTGGCCGTCTGTACATAAACTGTGCCGCCAACTATCGAAGACCCCAGCCCCGGTGCGCCCTCTGCTCAACAGCGACGGGGCGCTCAAGTATGTAGCGGAGGACCGGGCGGAGGTCTTCGCCGAACACCTGGAGCGTCAGTTCCGCCCTAACCCGACCGCCGACATCGAGCATGTCGCAGCAGTCGAGAAACATCTAGGAGACTACTTCGCATCGCCGATAGCTCCCGAGGAGGACCCTATATTCTTCTCGCCTGGCGCAGTTAGACGCGCCATCCTAAGGACGAAGCCCAGGAAGGCCCCCGGTGCCGACGGTATCACCAACGCAGCGCTGCGCCACTTGCCGTTCCGTACGGTAGCGGCACTGGCGCGCCTGTACACGGCGATACTGCGCACGGGGGTCTTTCCCACCCCGTGGAAGGAGGGGCGCGTCATAATGCTGCCCAAGGCGGGGAAGAATACAGCGAGGCCGGAGAGCTATCGGCCTATAACGTTGTTGCCGACAGTCTCCAAGGTGTTCGAAGCACTCCTGCTGCGACACCTCCTACCTCATATTGCGCCGCGCCCAGAACAATTCGGTTTCAGGGCGGAGCATAGCACGACGCTTCAGTTGTCAAGGGTACTGCACCTACTGACTTCTGCACAAGGAAAGAAGGAGTACTCGGTGGCAGTATTCCTTGACATGGAGAAGGCCTTCGACCGTGTATGGCACGAGGGCCTCACATACAAGTTGGCCACGTCCGACGCGCCCCGTTGCGTTGTTAGGGTGGTCTCCTCTTTTCTGTCCCACAGGACCTTCAAGGTGGTGGTCGACGGGGCGCTATCCGGCGCCCGCCCGGTGATGGCTGGCGTGCCTCAGGGCAGCTGCATCTCGCCGGCGTGTTACTCACGTTACACCGACGACATCCCCACCACTCCCGAGGCGACGCTCGCGCTGTATGCCGACGACGCCGCGTACATTACTACCTCGCTAAATGCGAAGTACGCGGCGGTCAAAATGCAGCGCGCCCTCGACCTACTCCCCGAGTGGCTGTCAAAATGGCGGCTCTCGGTTAACGTGGGTAAGACGCAGGCGCTGCTCACTGGGTATGCGCACCTCCCACCACCTTTGAAGCTACAAGGAGCCGCCGTCGATTGGTCGCCCCAGGTCAAGTACTTGGGTGTGACCATCGACCGCCGCCTCACGATGGAGCCACACGTCCGCAAGGTCGCCGCGCAGGGCGGGGTCGCCCGTCACCTGCTCAGGCCAGTGCTCACATCCCGAATCCCGGCGCGCGTCAAGCTGAGCGTGTACAAGACGTACATACGCCCAGTCTTGACGTACGCCGCGCCCGCTTGGTTCGCCCTCACGAGCGAGTCGAGCAAGAAGCAGCTCCGCACGCAACAAAACTATGCGTTGCGGACCATAGTAGCCGCTCCTCGTTTCGTGAGGAACGATGTCCTCCATCGGGATCTCGGGATCGAGAGCCTGGATGAGTTCGTGAGGCGACTCGCGACGGTGATGTTCGCGCGTGCCGACGCCTCTGCCTGGCCCCACGTCAGGCAGATAGCGCCATTGCACGCGCGCCCACCTGACGCGAGACCCCTGCCCCGCGACCTGGTAGCGGACGACTGACCCCATCCACCGGACTGACGCCTCGAGTGAGCCGCACCCAGGTTACACTTAGCTCACTCGAAATAATAAGACTCCACAGATGTACACATACATCTGTTGCGCGGCGTGTTCTAGGTTAATATAGGCACGTCGCGCAACTAATCACAGACAACCGCAACTATACATGCATCTTTACACAACACGTGCGACCGCGACGCTAGGCGTCGCGACGCACGTAGACGCCGAGCGGTGTTACATAACAACACAAACCGCTCGTACACACACGACTGTTTATCCCTCAATCCGTAAACGGCTAGATCTGTAAGCGGGGCGAGGGTAAACTACATATCTACCTGTAGGTGCGTCGAGTCGGCACCTCTGTCGCTGGTCGTCTTCATCGGGCCTCCTCCAGGTAACTGGAGGTCTCACCTGATGGGGACTGACCGCCGTGGTGTCGTGAAGAAAGCGACGCTATATGGAATAGCGTCGTGGCGCGCCTACAGAAATATTCATAGCAACCACTACACAGACGCAGCTTTGCTGCGTCAAATGCCTAGGCCGCTATAGGCCACCCTATCGAGAGGACCCGCAGTGGCGGGCCGCCGTATAGCTTCCGCGGGCGAGGGGCGACGCTCCGACCCCGCTCGCCACGCACCCTTACGGGGGCGTCGCGACGTCTTACACTCGAATGTGAGTCATTCGCTATCCAACCTTTGAAGTGAACACACGTGAACAGCTGCAGCAAGAAAAATACCCCAGAAGATGGATACCACTGCAGATGAAGCCGCTCAAGTCATTGCACTACTGCAATCAGGGATGCGGCAATGTGATGTTGCTCGGCAACTGAACTTGAGTCGTTTTTCCGTTCGACGAGTGTTCCAACGCTTCCAAGAGACTGGTGGCTATATCCGAAGACGTGGATCTGGAAGACAACGGTGCACATCCGAAAGAGACGATCGCTTCATTGTTTCAACGTCTTTACGTAATCGGTTCTCCAATGCTGTTGAGCTGCAACAACAACTGCGATCAGCTCGCAGAACTTCTGTCAGCGTCTCCACGATTAGAAGAAGAATGAAGGAGAAGAAAATTGCAGCTCACAGGGCTGCTACAGGGCCAAAATTGACTGCACAGCATAGGAGAGACCGGTTGCAATTTGCCCGTGACCATGTGGATTGGACAATAGACCAATGGAGGGCTGTACTCTTCTCGGATGAGACGAGGGTGTGTCTTTTCTGCAACGACAGGCGTAGAAGAGTGTACAGGAGGCAAGGGGAACGATTCGCACAAACCTGTATTCAAGAGACAGTGGAATACGGGGGTGGCTCGTGCATGTTCTGGGGCGGCATGTCAATCGAAGGCAAAACGAACCTTGTGTGTGTTTCTCGGACTGGAAGTGCTCGCGGGCAAGGGTCGCTGACTGCTCCTCGGTACATAATAGAGATCTTAGAGGAGCAGGTTGTCCCTTATGCGGGTTTTGCTGGCAGTGGGTTCACGTTAATGCACGATAACGCCCGCTGTCACACCGCATTAATTGTAAGAGACTACCTGCAAGAAGTTGGGATCCCTGTTATGCGCTGGCCGGCGCGAAGTCCAGACCTGAACCCTATCGAGCACCTTTGGGATGAACTGAAACGGCGAGTACGGGCACGTGATCCTACCCCTACCACTCTCCAAGACCTCCAAGATGCCGTCGTTGCAGAATGGGACAACATTCCTCAAGAGACTGTTGTCACATTAATTAGGTCCATGAGAGAACGCATCGAAGCTGTCATCAGAGCTAGGGGGGGGTAACACTAGGTTTTAAGTTGATTTTATGGACTTTTTTAAAAATTTCACTGATAAAATAAAATTTAAGTTTTTAATCATTTGCATTAGCGTGTTTTTTTTATTCCCTGGCAAACAAAAAACCAAATTTATTGATTTATTCTGAAATTTAAATAAATTGGCTTTCCAATGATACCTTATAGTCATATGTGTACCATTGATTAATGGGGTTAAAATGACTTTGAAGGGAATTCTTAAAGAGGTGCGATTTTTGTGACGCCGAGTGTATTTGCCTTCGACACACATAAATATATTAGTGAAACAAAGCGTAATTTTAATACGACACAACTGTTTGGACAAGCTAATTGAAAATTACAATTAGCTTTGACATATTATTTTCAAGACAAAGTGACCTGTATGCAATAAATTAGCATTCTATAAGGTAACTGTATACAACGACAAGGTTGTTTAAACATAATGGAAAATACCGAAAATACAATATATATTATAAAACAAAGTCCCGCCCCCGCGTCAGTCTGTCTGAACGCGATAAACTCAAAAACTACCGAACGGATTTTCATACGACTTTCACCAATGGACGAAGTTATTGATGAGGAAGGTTTAGGTGTATGACGGTTTTGCGTAAATTTGCTGAAATATGACGATGCTGGTTGAATAAGTCGGAAAAATTAATGCCGACTTGGAGCTTTTTTTTAGCTTGGCGTTGTTTTATATTGTAGATTCGTAGGTACTTAAAAAAAAACCCTGAACTAAGTAGCACACAAAAAATCTTTTACCTGCATTATTTATTTACGTATTCTTAAACATTTTTTATTATTAATATTCAAGTATATATCTATTTTAATTACCTACGTCCGTGTGTCACTGCGGGGTGCCAACTGAAAACCAGCGCTGGGTGTCTGACGCCCAGCAACTGCTGAGATGGTAACCCTTTCGGTATGGGCAAGCTCAGCCAAATTGTACTGCAATTTTATTGTTATGTTTTTTGTTCTTTTTTTATGTGTTTGTTGCTGTTGTGTTGTGTCTGTGTCGAATTAATGTTTTCTATTCTATTCGCGCGCCGCGTAAACCATGGATATCTATGGCGTAAACCAATAGAGTTATATGAAAATAATGAATTACGGAATCAATACATTCTTTACCTGGATTGGAAAGTACCGTATGTGTTGGGTACTTTTAATCCCGTATCCCGGTAGTACGTTCCGGTGGGATATTTTCCGACATCCACGCGGGCGAAGCCGCGGTCAATATCAACTTTAAATATACATGATGGCAAGGACTTGCATCATAAGATACGCTCCATTACGAAAACTGTCTCTTCTAAAACTAGGGCTATTGAAAATTGTCGGGGTGAAGTGGTAACTGAACTGGAAGATATATCTGAGACATGAAGATATGGAACCGAGTATACTCAAAGAGGAAGTCGAAGCTGTCATTAAACATCTAAAGAATGGTAAAGCTATCGGCAAAGACGCTATTCCAATCGAGACTATCAAGGCCGCAGGAGAAAAGGGGGTACGAATATTTCATGCTCTTTGTACCAAAATATGGCAAACTGGAACTTGGCCTAAAGAATGGGCCCACACTGTCTTCATTCCACTGCATAAAAAAGGTTCTACAAAAAACTGCAGCAACTGCCGCCTGATTTCACTGCTATCACCTGCCAGTAAAATTTTATTACTCATGTTAAATGAGCAACTGAAGACCTACTTGTCCAAAGAAATTCACCTGCAAATGCACCTGGACAGGCTGGGTTTGTTACGGGGAAAGGTACTCGAGAGCAGATCTTTAAAGTGCGTCAAATTATTGAAAAAGCCCGAGAGTTGTACAAACCAACATTATATTTACTAATACTTTATATTATACTTTGTTGACTTTTCCAAGGTGTTTGACTTTGTGAAATGGCCGATGCAGTGGAGATCCCTTCTCGCTATGGGTACACCCAAACACCTTGTGCGCGTTTTGAAGCGTCTTACTTAATAAGGGTTGGAACAGCGTCAGTGAAAACAGATGGTGTACTGTCAAGTGATTTTCACCCCAGTGCAGGCGTTCGTCAAGGATGTATCATATCACCACTCTTGTTTAACATTTACACAGTGCTGATAATGCGGATTGCCCTCGAGGTTTGTCCGTCCAAACCTGGTGTATCAATTGGTACAGTAAAAATATCGAATTTAAGCTATGCGGATGATAGTAGGCTATTCGCGACTAGTATTGGCCACATGGAACAGTTGCTTTCCAAGATGGAACATGCCAGCTTAGCATACGGCTTGAAAATAAACAGAAGACAAAGATGATGTATGTCGACCGTTCAAACAATAACTCGCACGAAGTTACACAGATTGCGAACTGCGACGTCGCGGTCGTACAGTCAAATATCTACCTAGGAGCCCCTGATCTCAAGGCACGGTTGTGTCACGATGGGGAAACGATGCAACGTGATGACCACGACCGCTCTGTCAAGAGTGCAACAACAATGAAGAAGAAGAATTTAAATATAATTTTAAGGAACTAACCGAAATAATATTATTATTATGTATATGGGCCGGAAAGGTTGGAACTTACACTTATAAAACCACAGAGCCAGTCTTTATTTATTTAACACAGACATCAAACCAAGCCAAGATTAGATATCTTAACATAAATACATTACATTGACAAGTATTTACTATGGAAATACAATGCAAAATAAACATCCATAGAGACAATTTATTATTTTCACAGTTTAAAACCAAAGAACAGGTCTGGTTGTAAACTTCTAGGACAACATTCAGTCATTATTTTAAAACTCGATTTGAACTGATATCAGCAGATAAAGTCTAGGAATTAATATGTTAAGCAACTTAAGATGAATTTTTACTTGCACTTACTACAAAAAATAAGGTGTACGTAAAAATGTTGAATGAAAATATAGTTTGGAAAGGTGACAAGCACCAATGTGGTAAGTTCTTCTTACTTAAGAGACAGCTGTGCTGCTGAGGAGATTGTTGCGCCACTTCTTCCTAGCTAAAGCACTAGGAAGTGGTGAAAGGGGTTTTGGGGGACTGTCTAATGTAATTTTGACTATCAAAAAGTGCTGGTTCTCAGCCTAGTATGAATAAATAACTTTTGATTTTGATTGAAATGTATTGCTTAACACTATCGCTCCTTGATCCTGTCTCTTTGGTATTCCTTAATGATAAGTCGAGGGCAGACAGGCTGAAGGGTGATTGTTTTAAAGTGTAAGACTTTGTTCTCCTATTTTATGCTATATGTCTAAAGAATAAATGTAAATAAATTGGCCGTTGTATACGACGACGTCTAATTTCAGCATCTACGTTCCGATCGTCGTGTGAAAGAAACCACAACAGGACATTTCTATAGTAAGCATTATGACGCGCCGTACGGCGTGACTAGGAGACCTTAGCCTTAAACTATTGAAAAGTCTGTTTCTTCTTCTTATCTGTAAATCAGGTTTTACTCAATATTTAAGGAATGGTAACCACTGTCCGGGTAAAAAGAAAATGCAATGTCAGACACAATCTACTGATTTGTAGGAACCAGCAGATATGGAGTGATACTTTAGTCATCATCATGTTAATGACACATCAAATTATAGGTTTATATGCCAATATTAATATTTTTATTTACACTATAATAACTATGATCATAGATATAATGAAATTGTAAAATAGACGATAGATAATGATAGTGTAATACCCCATATAGGACTCAAATAGAACTACCCAATGCTACCTCCATATTGTGATTTGAAAAATAAACGATTTGTACTATTACTTTTTACTATTATACACATCTGCATAACTAGGAATAAGATGTTATTCGGCTTATGTTTTGTGTGTGCAAACAGTATTTAACCTACACTTAAAGAATGAGTGGTAAAGAGAGATAAGAATTTTGATTTTCTACTTGCCTCCGAATCAGCTGATTATGACCGCGCATCGAATTATTATTTCCCAAATATTATATGCAGCTCAAAAGTTTGGTCAGTGGGTCGTCTAACTTTGGGGTTTTTTTTCTTTGTCAAACAATAAAATAATATTCACAGTAACGTCTTCTTTCTGCAAAACAATTCAAAGCAATCTGACACCACACCACAGCAGACTACATAGAAATACTTACCACAGAGCATTGATACTTACAACTTACAAGCATAGAGTATAGCAATAAATAGATTGCTTACAAGTTAGGTCTGACACTAAGCCACAGAGTGGCAGAGTACCTACTGACTGACAATGATAATCACAAATCAAAGCTGACAGTGACTTGCGGTCTTTTTTTTTTTATTTGCTAGACCAATGTTTTTTCAATCCCTCCTTCGCACGTTTTCTCGTGACATTGCACAGACTACATAGTGTGACATTGGCAGAATTGTCGACATCGGCACCATTGCCATAAAGAAAAATAGAATAGACTTGCGGTCTTGTCTTGGTGCTATTAACTCCAAAAGTTCCAATGTTTTAATTATCTTTCTGCAAAGAAATTATAATTTTGACTAAAATTATCACGCACATATTGAAGGGATCAGTAGTTAAGATGAATGTATTATCTTAACATTGCAGTTGAAAAACATGTTCTCCCGGAATGTATGGGAGAACTTGTTTTTCTAACTGCTTTCAACGTCATTATCGTGTTATCAGGCCGCTTTCCGAATTAGAACATAATCGCTCACAGCGCTGACATTGATAATTGGCGTTCAACGTCAAAACTTGCATCATATTTCTTTGTGTTTAGACCACAAATTTCTTCTTCTTCTTCTTTGTTTAGGTAGCGAACGGTAGCCCGAAGCACAAATTCGAAGATGCCACGTTAGTTTATAGATATGATGCGAGTCAAAACAAAACAGCACAAATGTCATTTTTGACAGTGCTCACGGTGAAACTAGTAAAAGGCATGATCGGCGTTATTACAAGATGGCGCACGTCATGACGTCATCGATGACGATTCAAGACGCAACGTTATCGCGTCCACGTTAATTCGGTACGACTGTTAGCACGCTTAAATCGATTACATCGTAACTCGGAATGCGGGGTTACTCGGAACCTCGGAACAATAACTATTTTAATTGTTCCGAGCTCGGAACGCTGATAAATCGATATAATTATTATCGATGTCAGCGCTTTGAGCGATTATGTTCTAATTCGGAAAACGGCCATAGAATATAACATTTTTGAGGGTAGGTACCTCCCATGTAAAGTGGGGGTGTTTTTTTTTTTCTCGTCTTTCCAATGGTGTGGGGTGTCGTTGGTAAGTTCGTTCAAAAATATTATGGGTTTGTGAAAACCATTTCTTAATTCAGGGATCCGTTTTCGAAATGTTAAGCTTTTATGTGCTAATTTTTGTTAGTCAAGTGTCTCCCCTCCCTGCCAGCTAAATGGTTGTATTTGGATTTATGAAAAAAATCACAGCAGTAATATACAGGGTGTTTGGCGCATGGACCGACACATTTTTTTCAGGAATTTGGGAGGTCATTAGCTAGGTTCTACCCATACACCCTTTGTCCCAAATGTCACGGTTGGTTACATATGATTATTTTTTTAAAATGAAAAAAAATCCCAAAATGTGTCCTTTAATTTGAAATAACTTTTTTGTTTGTGGGTGTAGTGGCACAAAACAAATTTTGTTGCATTTTCCAAAGTCCTTTAAATCTAAAAACATCTTTGTTTTATACAACTGGTTTCAAGAAAATTTCTTACAAGCTTCCAAAGTTAATTTTTGTATTTAATGAATGAAATTTTACAACTTCTAAATTAATTATAAAAAAACTAAAAGCTATTTTGAACTTAGCTTTATTTTAAAAAGTTCTTTAGTTGATACCCTTTCTAACGGTATGCTACATGTCATAGAAATTATTCATTTATGTTGTAAAAATAAGGGATACTACTATGCCACGGCCGAACCGCACAAAACAATGGAACCAGTTTGAACGATACCGTCGCGTCAATGTTAGCGCAGGTAAAAAGTTCGTCTCTTTCTTGCACATGTAAAATGATTTTTGTCTTTGTCTAACATTGAGTTGGACGTTCGGGATGTGACAGGTACGGTGCAGTCAGTTGAGGTCTGACTATCTCTTCTGTTGGAAGTGCCCGTGTGTTTCACATTCTTCTCTTTTTTTTCATTGAGTTTTGTTTGTTAAATCTTGTTATTGTTATTGTTTTTTCCGCATTTAAACTGTTTTATTGTTGTGTTTATCTTCGGTGTTGATAGTAAAATGCCTACCTTCAGTAACAAAGAGTATGCCGACATGCTACTCGCGTATGGCAGGGCTAACTGCAATGCGCGCGAAGCGCGAAGAATTTATCAGGAGCGATATCCTGATCGACGTATACCACACCACGAAACCTTCTCTACAACCTATCGACGTTTGAGAGAGACAGGAAACCTAAATCATCAAGAACCTCGAGTGAGTGCCGTGCAACATAATGTAGCCGTAGATGAAATGATTCTTCAAGCTTTTGATGAGGAAACTACAACAAGCATACGAACTGTTGCTGCAAGACTTAACTTAACAGTATGGAAAGTCTGGGCGGTTCTTCGGGCAGATGGGAGGCATACATTTCATTACACCCCTGTTCAAGGTAAATAACACACCAGCCCTTTTTTATTGTAACAAAAAACCCGTTTTAACCTATTTCAATTTTCAATGACTAGTTATTTCGTCAAGTAAAGATATTTTTTTTTTTCGTGGTAAAATCATCAAATGAGTCCTCCCACCTCGGGCAGGGCGGGAGGGACTGTCAGACTTGTACTGACTAAAATCCACAGTGTTCCTTCAATAGCCCTTTACGTTCCGGGGTCACGGTAATAAGTCCCGCGACCAAGTAAAGATACTTAATAAATTTTTAGACGTTTGATTTTCTTTTTTTCACAAGATATTTATTCATGTTTGAATTTTTTTTAAGTTATTTCCAGAAAAACGAAAATCTTTTGTGGTATTGGCAGTACCTCAAGGATTTTTTTTTGTTTTAGGGCTCGAAGATGGTGATAATGCTAGACGGCTGGATTTCTGCAGATTTATACTGCATACAGACGTCGAAGATGGCAACTTCTTGAAAAGAATTTTGTGGACCGATGAATCAAATTTTAGCCGTGAGGGAATAGTGAATCTCCACAATCTTCACCACTGGAGTCACAAAGACCAAAATCCTCGCGTTAAAAGGCAGAGTTCTTTTCAAAGAAAGTTCAGTGTCAACGTTTGGGCTGGTGTTATTGGACGCAATCTCATCGGCCCATATTTTTTGCCGGAAAGGTAAAATGGAGACATTTATTTAAATTTTTTAATCAATGATCTACCCGAACTTGTTGTGCCAGTTTTGGAAGAAGGTGTGCCGATAGTTTTCCAAAATGACGGCTGTCCAGCACACTACCAACTGAACGTGCGAGAGCATTTAGATATGCCTTTCCAAACGCATGGATTGGTAGAGGCGGCCCTATTCCGTGGCCCGCACGGTCCCCAGACCTGACACCTTTGGATTTTTACGTCTGGGGACGTGCAAAAGAATTGGTTTACCAGACAGAAGTGCCCACTAGGGAAGTTCTGATTGAACGAATAACCGGCGCGTTCCAAACTATGAAAGAAGAAATGCGACTACGTACAACGACAGTTGAAATAAGAAACAGATGTCGTGCATGCATACGAAATGGAGGAGGTCAATTTGAACAAGATTTATAACTTTTTTTTAACTAGCCTATTCTGTCCCACTGCTGGGCAAAGGCCTCCCCCATTACTTTCCACCTTTCCCGGTGTTTTGCCTCCTTTTTTATAACTTTAGTTTAATAAAAACCAAATAACCTTAAAAAGTCTTTTTCTTAACCCTGACTCTCCTAACTAGTATTTTGACTACATAATGAATAATTTCTATGACATGTAGCATACCGTTAGAAAGGGTATCAACTAAAGAACTTTTTAAAATAAAGCTTAGTTCAAAATGGCTTTTAGTTTTTTTTATAATTAATTTAGAAGTTGTAAAATTTCATTCATTAAATAAAAAAATTAACTTTGGAAGCCTGTAAGGAATTTTCTTGAAACCAGTTGTATAAAACAAAGATGTTTTTAGATTTAAAAGACTTTGGAGAATGCAACAAAATTTGTTTTGTGCCACTACACCCACAAACAAAAAAGTTATTTCAAATTAAAGGACACATTTTGGGAATTTTTTTCATTTTAAAAAAATAATCATATGTAACCAACCGTGACATTTGGGACAAAGGGTGTATGGGTAGAACCTAGCTAATGACCTCCCAAATCCCTGAAAAAATTGTGTCGGTCCATGCGCCAAACACCCTGTATAAAACGAAGTTGGGAAGGAAAACTATCACAGCTTAGTAGGCTTTACAGGTTACCGGCTTTACAAGATCCCGAAAAACACCCCTAACGAAGTTCATTCGAGGTATAAAGTTCAATGACATTTTGACCATTTTGGGCTGCGTTCCGAGTTAGGCTATAATCGATTTGAGCGTACAACACCCGTACTGACTTAGCTAGAGCGCGTTATAGAACGTTTATCCTAAAAGTTAGCAAAGCAACGTCGCAAATAGCTGTCAAACCCCACACATTCGGTTTTTATTAATTTGGCATTATATATCTAATAAATTCCTAATAATTTCCTAATTTAATTAGAAATTTTAACCCTGAGCGTAGCCCACTTTCAGAATAAAGGCTCATAACGATTTCCCATGACTCTTTATAGATGACCTCATGACATGCACCATCTTGCGATAACGCCGACCATGCCTTTTTAATAAGTGAGGTTACCAGATACAAGCTAACAGGAGTTAGGGTCTAAGTTGAATTGCCGTCTTTTGCTTTTGTTTGACAACGTCACGTAACCATTCTCATTTCTCTTTCCCTCACCATCACTCGTGCGAGCTGTGTGCGTACTCTACCTACTGCGTGTGTGCCGTGTCGCGTGTCGCGTTGTTGTCACTACACACCACACACGCGACTCACTAACACACTCATAGCACGTACGTGACGTGCTCACAGGAGTCACAGGCCACCGCAGCCGCGCCTCAATCGTGGTAGTTAGGGATGGGTCTAAAATTAATAAGCTGCTAAATTAACACTGCTAATTTTTTTTAGTGTCAACACCTGTTAAATAAGTTCTGGGATAGCTGTTAAATATAGCAGTCACAACTCACAACAAAGCAATAATGGTCCTGCAGATTCAGTCACAGTTAGATTGTTAAGTTTGAGCGAGTTGATTTAATTAAGTGCTAACTGCTAACTGCTGAATTCGGAAATGTTACATTTAACTAGTGTTAAATAAGACTGATCTTCGTTGCGAAGGTTTACGCGGGTTTGTTTGTGGTAGATAGTGTTGTGAGTGAAAATTCCATTTGTTTGACTGTTTGTATATTGTGTATACGCCAACAGGAAAAGTTGACAGTCCTAAGACTGTGAAAAGTATGAAGGAAATGAGAATTAATTACGTTAACAATCTGTCTGTGATTAAATTTAACAGTTGCTAAAAATACTGAAATACTGCTAATTTTAACTGTTAATTATTGTTAGCATTACTATTTAGCAGTGTTATTATTTTTTAACGTTTAAGCCCATCTCTAGTGGTAGTACAGTGTGCTAGCACACCCTACTACAGCTAGGCTCATTTTACAAAGTGTGCTAGAAGCACACTTTGTAAAAAAAGTGCCTCGCACGATCCTCATTCTAAAAGGGTGTGCTACCCATCTCTAGTTGACGGCCCTCTGCACTGTAAGCGAATTATATTTCGGAAAGCGGCCTTGTTTTGTCAAATAACTCAACGTCAAATCAAAATGTCAAGTGAAACGGCCAGCGCGATTTTCAACAAAAAAAAAATATTATTGATTATTTACATGGATAAAATGTACTTTCCGCCCTTGAATTAATTTAGGTTTTCTAATAAAAAGTTTTGTGCAAGATAGATAATAGTTTGTAAAACGTTTGTTCGGTAACAGTAACCGCAAAGAATCCGCAAATCATAAGTTCTTCATTTCAGCTAACTTAGCAAAAGTTTCTCTTCAGTGTTTTGTTACCAGCAAACATGAAACTAGTAAGTATTAAGTTACAGGTTTGAATGATTACGATACATAACCTCATCCATATTATATACTTACCCTAAAATTTCAAGTGGCATAATTTTCTGGCTAGGTTAGATGACACCACATTGGTTATCATCGATAAGCCGTTAGATTCGTAGTTCACGTAGATTTCACCCTTAAAAAGTTGCAATCGAATTGCAGCTTGAGCTAGAATTCAACTGAGGACTGAATTGTAATAGTCTGAATTGATAGCTAAAGATAATAAACAAATATATATCCGAAAAGTAGTAAGGTAAACTATCCATTATCTGTGTGAATAATGTAGCTGCGGGCTAGTGCAAAGTGAAGTGCGTATAATAACAGTTTTCATTTATCTTGTGTCATTAACTCAACCTAAGATGACCCACCGACCCAAGTTTTTTTAATTCTTTAAATACATTCGTATGTAAGGTATTTGTCTATGGGGGGCCATTGTAGCCTGTTATTTTTATTTTTATTATCACTTCTTTGTATGTCATGTTTCAGGGACCGGAATTGCTGGTAAAGCTAGAAAAACTGAATGTACACAAATGTGAGAAATGCCCAAAAGTCTTCCCAAATATTAGTGACCTCATGAAACATATGTCTTACCATGATGAATACTTCTTAACACATGTGAGTTACAAGAATAATGTACCCAGGATTTTGTAAGATCTTGATTTACAACAGCTTCCATGGAGTTTCTTGCCCTTCTTCTTCATAGACATCTATGTTTTGGAATGGGCAAATAGCTTCTACTTTCTATATATCTGACCAACTCCTTGAAAAAATAAAAAAGTTATGGCATTACCAAAAAAAAAAAAACAAAGAAAATAATATCTATAATGCCCATAAACTGAAGGTATAACACCTGAAGCTGATTTTCAGCTGCAGCCCACAAGTGACAATGACTTGACAATTCAAAATTGCCTGTAAATGGTTTAATTGCTTTGAGTTTGAGTTATTTGCCATTGTGATACTCACCCCCTTACATCCCACTATTGGGGAAATCTTTTCTTCTACTTCAGTCCCATAAGTGTTAAGCCCAGTCATGGAATAAAAAGTTGTGCCGCATTATTCCAGAAACATTTTATTGTTATTTAAAACATGCATGTCTCTGACAGCAATGTATGATGTCTGTGTGTAACTTCTATCCACAAACACCTGTTGCTGCAATGATGCTGATGATCAGTAATTTGAGCCTTTATTTGTGACCACTGGGGTAGTTACGTAACTCACTAACTTGCAATAGCTTTCATTTTGACAGTTCATCAACATTCATTGCATTAGTTACGTTGTTGAGCAGATTTTTTTTTCGAACTTATGAAGCAATGGAGTGGCAAAATCCTTCATTATCATTCAGATTCAAACATTCAATTTTGTTTTTTTTAATATAATAAAATGTATGTTTTTTTTTTGTCAGCTGGCTAGTGCATATGTATCTGTAGAAAGGGCCAGAATATTCAAATGTGACAAATGCACCAAAAGATTTGATAATAACAGAGATTTTATGCTTCATAAGCTTGCACACATACAGGAGAATGTGTAAGTATTAAGTAACTTATTCTAGAACTAATCTATAATAATAGAAAACGAAAGAAGAAACCTTTACACAAATCAACACAACAACTTTGCACAGTTCACTAAGTTAAAAATAAGCAGTAAAAATAGGCAAACTTTTTGTTTGGTATATATTGGTGTTTATTATGGTTGTTGTGTACTGATTGATTACGGATTGGTTTACGACAAATAACCTAGTTCTCAATGCCAAGAAAACGAATTGTGTAAAGTTTGCCATTCCAAATGTTAGAAATCTAGGACCCAACATCGTCTTAGATTAAGAGGTGCTTGAAACTGTAAATTCTACCGTTTTTCTGGACATAACAGTAGATGCCAAACTTCAGTGGGGCCAACATATATCTAGCCTAGTGGGAAGGGTCAGTTCGGCCGCCTACGCCGCCGTCAGGAAAGTAAGACAGTACACTGACGTTGATACAGCTCGGTTAGTCTAATTTAGTTATTTCGATAGCGTTATGTCCTACGGTATTCTGCTGTGGGGCAAAGCTGCTGATATTCAAAATATATTTGTCTTCCAAAAACGAGCTGTTCAAGCAATTTACCAGCTGGGTGCCAGAGTTCCTCAAAGATATTTTTTCAATGATATTGGTATCCTCACACTTGCATCATAATTCATCTTCGCCAACATGCTATACTACGTGGAGCAGGACGCTTGACATTTCTTAAAACCACGTAAAGATTGTCATGTTCTTTACCCGTATACAAAAAATCAATCAAATCCAATTAATACTTTAGCCACAGGAAATTATTTTTCATTTTCTTAGTTTTCAACATGATGTAGATCTGAGTCCGTAATAATAGGTAAACATTGTAAGGTCAAGAACCTGTGCAAAACGTACGATTCTATCCTCTACGTCTCAATATGCTTGAGAGACAGAGAAAGGTGTCATACGATTCCACTCTGACGCGCCCCGCCCAGTCCCACAAAATAATACTACAATTAGAAAGAAAAAGAAATATTACTTACGCAAATTATGCATTAGTGGTGCATAGACAATTGCGAGTGTGTGTGTGAGCGGAATTTTTTCGGCAAAAAGTCTCGGGACTCGGTCGGTCAGTGTCAGTGCAGCGGCACCCTTTGAGGACCGCACATGACTACTGTGTTTATTACGAGACGAGCCGCGCGCGCATTGTCGTGATTTTGTGAAAAAAAAAAAAAGTTGTTATTTGTGATTAAAGACGATTTAGTGTGACTTATTGTTCAGTGTTAGTTAATTAGGTATCGATGTCGCTTGTGCATAATGAACAACGGTGGAAACCTTGAAAATTTAAAAATTTGACTATTGATGTAAATTCTGATTGTGATGTGTTATTATGTGATTAATTATTCAATCAGTGATCTTTTAATTAACAACGCGCAACTTAGTGAGTTTATGCCGCTAATTTGTTGTTCTCCGACTAAACTACCTACCCACGTCCACCTACGCCCCGCACCGCAGCGCAGGCGCCGCCCCCCGCAGGGTTAGTGTTACCACAGGTTAGTGACTTTTCGTAGATAAAGCGTGTTTACTTTTTATGCAGTTGATTCTGCTATTTATTTTGTTTGAAAATTGCATTTTTTCAATTTTCCATTAACTACTAATCTTCGTCTTTTAAAATGTTTCTATGGACTAGTATTGTGCTTGTTTTAATTTAATGTCGTAAGTCCAGATCCACATTGTATATTAGGCAAAATATACACTTATACACTAAAAACAGTGATATATTCACAGTGTTAACACTAGAAACAAGGACAAAGTACGAGCTGCCTTTCACCGGCTTCATAAGGTTCTTAACTCATTTGTTGGGCTTGGTATAACCTTTTACAACAAGCTACGACTTCGCTTTGACTTTGTCGAAGTGGTGATTCTCAGCCTAGTTTGAATAAATGACTGAATTTACAGTGGAAAAGTTTTCCTCGTTCTCTGTGCATATACAATACAGGGGGACGTTTAGATTTACTTCTCTATGTTTTGCTTAAAGGCTTGACATTCTATAGGTTCTATTTAACTACTTAATATTGTTGAATATATTGTTATTATTGTTGAGGCCTCCCTCTCACCGAGAGGAGGAGAAGTAGGAACATTATAGGCTGATTATGATTATTGTTGTATAAAATCATTTATGACTTCATTAAATCCTCCCTAGATTACCTGTAAAGTAACTGCCATTATTATTTTTTTCAGGAGAAATGAAAGAAACATCGGCAAATTTCAGAACCATGATATTGTTAAACCCTACAAGTGTCCAGATTGCGATGTTAGTTATGCTGCACAAACTACTCTTGATGAACATTCTGTTCTTCACTTGCCATTCCCTCACATCTGTGAGTGTGGCATTGGGTATTACAAGAAACAGGATTTGAAATGCCACATCAAATTGATACATGGAACGAAAATTAAAGTAGAGCTCACTTTGTCACAAAATTTAGATCCAGAAGCGGACCAAGTTATACCCCAAACAAAGCCTCAAGCTAAATCCCAAAGAACATCTAAATCTAAATCCAAGAAGGGGACAACAATAAAAGAAACGATAAAGAAGAAAAATCCTAAAAAGAAGAAGTGGAAAGTTGCTCTGAAAGGTAAAGATACTAACAGCAATGAACAAAAAACGGAATGGAATGTACCAGACCCAGATATAGATATCAGAAAGACCTCCGATAATAAATATGAATGTCCTGAATGTAAGAAATTATTTAGTTACAAACGCAATGTTATTATACATTATCGCATTCACTCTGGTGAGCGCCCCTACACTTGCCATTTGTGTCCGAAGGCGTTCAACCAGTGTATCACACTAAAAAAACATATAGAGAGGCACATGGCCACAGAGAGGATCTATGTGTGCAAACATTGCCCTAAAGCTTTTACCTTGCCGTACTATAGGGATCGTCACGAAACCATACACAGCGCGATAAAGGCTCATGAATGTCCGTATTGCCACAAGGGGTTCCACGATCAGTCCGCATTGATACGCCACAAACGAACACACACAGGAGACAAACGATACTGCTGCTCTTACTGCCCTAAAACATTCAGTGACGTCAGTGGCCTCAAGGCCCATAAATTACGTCATGAGAACAAAAAAGCGTTTGAGTGTGAAATTTGCTTTAAGAGATTTTATAATCGATTTGGGGTAAACAAGCACATGGTGGTACACACTCATGAACGAAGCTTTGCTTGTGACTATTGCAAAAAATGTTTCACTCTTAAAAGTAATTTAATGCTGCATGTACAGAGGCATATGATTTTTAAGAAACACTTCGTTTGTGAGAAATGTAACGCGCGTTTTCTCACAAAGGAGTATCTGAAAAGACATATAATGACCGTGCACAAAAAAAAAACATTCAAACGCTTACTTCAATTTGAATGTAATGATTGTTCGAAACAGTTCGACCATAAACATAGTTTACGAAGTCACTATCTGAGCTCCCATGCAAGTATACGTTGTGATAAATGCTCGCGGTATTTTGTAAGTCCAACCCATTTGGAGGGACACAAGCTGATTGAGAGTGTACAATGTGAAATATGTGACGAGAAATTCTACTGTGAAAATATGAAAGAGAAGCATTTTAAAGTTCATCTTCCCCAACGAGTAAAAGAGTTAAAAAGTGCTACAAATAGCCTAAAAGAAGTTTGTAAAACTTTAGACTAGGCATGGGTAAGGTACCCTCTTTGAACGCAAAATTGACTACTATAGCATTATAAACATACGGTTTATAATCGCGTGAATCCGTATGTTGCAGAATCCCAGCACCCTAATTGCGTAACACATTTTTAATCACAATCTGAATGATCTTTAAGGATATTGCTAATCCATTGCTTCATATGTTCGAAAAAATTGTCTACTCAAAAAAGTACATAACGCAATGAATGTTGTTGAACTGACAAAATGAAAGCCATTGCTACTGTTAGTGTGTTACGTAATTACCCCGCAGGTACCTTAAAATAACAGTTCTACGGTTTGAAAAGCATTTTTTTTTTTTATGTAAGTACTGAATGTTCAGGAACATTCAGTATTTTAAAATTATGAAAAAAATTATTATTGTGTCTTCCGAGCGAAACTATAAACCTGTTATTTTAATTAACTAATTACTGTTATTGATTCTTTAATTCTTGGTTTTTCAGTTTTAATAATTATATCATTGTTAGAAAAAGTCACCGGTGATATCATTGTGACATTATTTAGTTTTAAGGAAGACTTGATTCTCATATTTAATGATGAGGCTTCTAATAGAATTTGTTATTGTTATACTTCGTTATATGCAGATAGAGCCCGCGACTTCCGTCCGCGTGGAACTCAACTATATCATAAATCATATACTTTGGGTACCTACTCGGCAATAGTGTAGCTTTGAATCAGTAAAATATTTTTTTGTAATCTGGCGCTTTCAGAGATAACTTCCAGAGATCACCTCTTACAAACAAACAGACAAACAGTTTTACCTGTTTACAAGGGCGAATCCGGGAAGGGGCACAGGGGCATGTGCCCCTAAACGGTTTAAGTTAAATAAAATCGAATCATCTGAATGGACTGGCCAGAATGGATATCTATCAAGAAATTGCTTCTATGATGAACGCTGAAGAAGGAGGCTACTATATCTTCATTGAAAACGAATTAATCCCAAAAACAGTTTATTGCAGTTACGATATGGGATTGAATGAATGTGCACAAAAAAATACATTCAAACGCTTACTTTAATTTGAATATAATGATTGTTCGAAACAGTTCGACCATCAACATAGTTTACGAAGTCACTATCTGAGCTCCCATGCAAGTATACGTTGTGATAAATGCTCGCGGTATTTTGTAAGTCCAACCCATTTGGAGGGACACAAGCTGATTGAGAGTGTACAATGTGAAATATGTGACGAGAAATTCTACTGTGAAAATATTAAAGAGAAGCATTTTGAAGTTCATCTTCCCCAACGAGTAAAATAGATAAAAAGTGGTACAAATAGCCTGAATAATTTATTCTTATCTGACTGGCCCATGTGCCCCTCCCAGAAATAAATCCTCTTTAATATAATTAGGCAGAGGTAAATTAATTAATTACTAAGTTTCCACAAAAATATTGAAAGATGAGTAAATTTTAAAACAGACAGGTACACCGTTTTAAATAGAGATGCATCGATACGCATCTTGGCCGATACGATACCGAAATATTCTCAGTCAGATAATAATTAAAATTAAAATGAACAAGATTTTTATCGAGGAAACAAATCATTTTCAAGCTATACGGAGAAAGACGACTTCGTAAATCCGTTTGAATGAGGCCTGCTGTAGAAAATTGTCTCTCGGACGCGACTGAACTCATTTTGAAACTAAAGTACTTTTGGGTCAATATTTTTTAGTTTACAAAACCTCATTGCGCCAGAAACCGAGAGGCTCTGCTTCTCTTGATAAACTGGAGATATCTATCAACTTCTTATTTCAAAGCATCGGTGATGATTGCTCATCTTCCTCAAATTCCACAGACGTTCAATATCCCTCGTCTTTTAATTTACTCAGAACTTGTACTAGGTTTGGGAGTAACTATTTCTGTAACAGGTACCTAGTTTCGGAATAAACAGGTTTATTAATTAAATCGCCAACCTTCTTTTTTGCCGCAGAAACAGTGTAGATTGAATGGTAGTAATTTATTATCGAGAATCTTCGTTTGCGAAATTTGAAATGTATCGGTGCATCGGCAAATAAATATCGTCGATACCGATGTATAGGAAAAATCGAAATATTGGTATCGGTATCGGATGGACCCCTAGTTTTAAAATCAATCTATTTTTTTACATAGATAATAACAATAAAAATATATACCTATTTGTCGATATTAAAATAAAAATGTAATTTGAAATTAAGGCAAGTTACCTAAGAATCAATATGTAATGCGTTTCATTATTTAGAAAAATAATTAGTAGGTATCTAGATTACCTATAAGGATGACTGATTATGTTACTATTAAGAATTATTTAGTTGTAAGAGTAATTTCTTGTTTCATGATATTAACGATTGTTACGAATTACAAATATATTTTTATAATAGCGCATTTTTTATGATTTGATGTTTGGAACGCCATCACTAACATTTTTGACCGCAATGATTAAAGATAACACATTACATTACCCTGTATGAGATAGATGGAACCTGACACTGACCTGTACCCTAATTACGTAATGCAAAATCAATCCGAATCTGAATCGTTTTGAAACAGATTGGTAATCCATGGCTCCGTAAATTCGAAAAAAAAAACTGCAGAGCAACGTAAATAACGCAATGAATGTTGTTGAACTGTCAAAATGAAACAGATTTGTCTTTATCGTTTACGAAAACATGTTGCGTAATTAGAAAGATGAATTGCAAAAAAACGTAAGAAAAATTGAATTTCGCGGGCTAAAACTGCGCCGCATTGGTTCAGCTGTCGCAACTCGCAAACGTAACTGCGGAATGGTCCTGGGTTCAATCCCCAGAACCGGCAGTGTTATTTGGTTTTTCTATTAGGATTAGCTTTATTTTCTCCCAAAAACCGTTTTGAATATCTAACTAAAACGTGTTGCGTCATCAATCATCATACTCATCATGGTGGTCATTATGATTGCTGAAACAAAAATAATGACTAAACGATGATTTATTTTTGATACAAAAAACGTAATCCTTAAAACAAGTAGACCTTTCTTTTTGAAGTCGGTTAAAAGGGGAGACCTGTCGACCGTAATCGACTGTAAAAACCTCACCGTGAAAACTTAGGTGAAGTGAGCTGTCAATAGTTCAATCGTCAGGGGGAAAGACATCTCACTTCACCTAAGTGCTCAGGGACACGACGCCGTGGCCGCGCCTCCACCGCTTGATTGTGCCATATCACATTCATAACAGTTAATACTAGTGGTGTGGTGGCAGTGGGCTGAAAACGTTGCTTAAACACAGCTGAGGGTTTTTACAGAATAGGCTACCTACCAATAAATTGAAAGAAGAAATAACTGCCGCATACAGACGTCACTTGAAATTATTCAATCATTAGCTTTATCGTAAGCACACTATCGGTATTTTTTTGTGTTAATATTTCTTGTTTTCCTGGAAAGAGATAAGCAGATGGCGGTCCACCAATGTCTGAGTAAATACCGTTGAATAAATTATTCTTTTTTATTCCTTACACATACTAAATACCTCCCTATTCCGTGCTTATAATGCAATCGGCTCTACATACCTACTTACAGCCTGTAGCATTGGGTATCAAGTTTTGTATTTTTGAAATGAAAACTTCTTTAGCGGCGGGCGTTGTGCACTTTTTTGTGATGGGTAAAAAATGACTCGCTTCAGGACACGTGACCTGATCGAAAATTCGTAAGACGGAGGGAGAGCAGACCGATGCAAAATTATTCCCTAACCATTCCAAAATATCAAAAATGCACACCGTTAATATTCAAGTTTTCACTTCTGCCGGCACTCCCGGAGTGCAACCCGTTTTTTTATGTTAAAGAATAACATTGCAAATGTTTATTTGCATAGAATGTACGTACCTATACAGGTAAGTTGTTACTAGGTAGGTACAGTCTGCCATTTAGCATGCAATTTTTTTTACTTGTAACTAACTACAATATCTAATTTTGTACCTAATTAATTAAGTATACCTACCTAGGTAGGAGGTAGGTAAGTATTTACTAACACTAATGCTCTATCTGATTTCCCAAAAACATTTTTCTTTGTTCTATGCTACAATAGGTTCAAAAATACCTCCGTCGTAATAGATTTGTTAACTAATAAAAATGGCTAAATATTGACGATTAAGTAGCTACGAAAAAAATAATTGATAAAAAATAGATCTGGAAAAAAATGCGAAGGTTATAAATCATGACGTCAATTATATAACTCAAATATTACGCCAACATACTTATCCCCATTCACTTGTTTCCTAATCAGCAAAATCAATAACGTTGGAGTTTGCTAGGGTCGTGGGCGGGCACCGCCGCGCCGCGCCGCGCCGGCCGCGCCGCTCGATACGCGCGGCGCGCGCGTACCGTGCGTCACACCTCACTCCTCAGATCACAGCCACCCCATTTCACCATCAGTCCGTTATTGTGTATCATTAACAGCTAAAAAATGTACGCCCTAAAACGTTAATAAAATAAAAATAAGTGATTGTGTATGTGTATCAGTGATTTGCCAATGAAAGCCGGCTTCAGTTGACGAGGACCACCTGTATAACATCGAATTTGTTAAATAGTATTTAATAAACGAAATAATTCAGTGCGGTTTGCCGAAATATTGAATAAGTGAAACCTCGTAAAATCACGTCCGTTTTCAGTAAAACCCCGAAAAAATAAAAATAAGTATTTGCACTTTATTTACACACTGCCGAAATCAGTTAAAATAATAATAGGTTCGTTGTTATTTGCCCGCAAGTACCTAATCTCCATTTAAATTATTGTTAGTACCACATAAAGCAACGATAATAAACTTAAAAAAATGAATGAGATTGATTTGATCAAGGAGGTCGAAAAACGCGCAATTTTGTACGATAAATCCGTGAGCGGTTTCAATAAAACAAAGCTTAGAGACGATGCCTGGAAAGAGGTCCAAGAATCACTCCATGTATCTGGTAAGTTAACATTTCCACTCATTTTGTTAGCTGTATCTTAGACAAATCTTAGTTTCCAAGATGATAAGCCATTTACTTAATTGATCTTAGGTGGATGCCGTAGTTGATTCTTACCATACGTCATTATGAAGTGTGTACTATTCGACTTCTGGTCTTAACTAACAATCCTGGAAAAACAACGACAACAATCAACTGTGGCATTGTCAGCCGTCGCGGTCGCAATAAGCGTGCTGCTATGTTGTTATTACCACAAGCTCCGTTGCCGCCGTTGCCGGTGATCTAAGAATCCCTCTACTTACCTATTACAGATGAGTAGGTATATTTGTGTGCCTACCTATTTACATTTTTACCTTGTCTTGTGTAATGATGTAGGGGTTTATTTATAAACGTTTCTTATAGTTAAGTGATGATTAGCGACTGTTTAACCATACATTTTTGACGTTTGAACGTCACTTAACTTTAAGCAACGTTTTTTTTTATAAATAAACCCCGTAATGTTTTCTTTCGCAGAAACGGAATGCAAGAAACGGTGGAGGTCCCTCCGTGATTCGTTCATAAAGCTGCAGCGAACGCATGGAGGACGTACCAGGTGGCCTTACCATCAGCATATGAGGTTTCTATTGCCGCATATTGAACCTAAAGACAATGGGTAAATACTTATTTCTATGGTTTATTTATAAACTTTTATACTGGCGTTTGCATGATGCTCTATTTTGGCACTGGAGAACGCCCCCCCCCGACCCTTGCTCGCAGAAGCGCCAGCCCGCGTTATGCTGAGAAATATAGCACTAAATTCCCCATTTAATAATAATATTAATACCTGTTTGATCCAGCCTGTCCCATCTTGCTGTCCTCCCGCCAGCGACGCCCTAAGCCGAGGTTCGTACCCCACAGGGGGTGCCCTTAGCGAGCGTTCGCTTAGTATAACATAGAACAGTTTATGCCCCTGGCTGGAAGCTTTAAGTTAGTAGCTTAAGGCATCCACAGGATAGTCCGGTTAAGCAGCTGCGACCTCAATCTGAGAATCAACTGCGAGATGCCAAATCAAAAAAAAAAAAAAAAAAAACTGGAGAACGCTGAATGACAACATTCACTACCACACTTGTTTAACAGACTGAACACTTAATTAGAGCTAAAGCTGGTGTAGGTGTAGGTTATTTATCAACAACCTATTCTATACGTGTCTATATTAATTTTGTAGAAAACACTGACTTCCAACCGTTTATCATTTTCACATCTACAGAACAACCACAGTCAAAAAAGACACCGAAGATTCAGATAATGAAGATGAAGTACGTCACCGCGCGCTACAATGCTTGCCGGACCTGTCCTACAGTCAGGACATCAAATACGAAGAAGACGACGACGACGACTCCCAACCTTCGCCCAAGAAAGCTCGTCAGAACTCCACTGACGAAGAAGTGACCACTTGTTCGTGTAACAGATCGGACCCTGATGAACTGTTCCTCATTAGTTGTGCCCCCACACTAAAACGGCTGAACTCTAAACAGAACGCGCTCGCTAGACTTAAAATCCAACAAGTGTTGTTGGAGGCAGAATTCGGATCTCAAATGGAAATTCCCTACGTCACACCGGCAAGTGAATGTGATTTCGACGCGGTTGAATAAGGCTGAATAGATTCCGGGGTTTTATTAGATATTAAATAGCACATAGATTTTATTGAAACAAATATACACGTTAGGAAGATTTACAGAATACTTTTTAAGCATTATCTTTTTTGTAAACGACAGAAGAGCCCGCATATTAGGTGTTAATGAAAGTTAGAGTCCTTGCGAATTGCGGATTATGCGTGATATTTGAAATAATTAATTGCATCTTTACTTCCCAGATGGTTTGACAAAGCTTAAGGGGAACATAGTTCGCTACCGATTGTCTCATGTAAGGTATTATACCATGCGTCTCTTCCTTGTGACGCTACTATCTTTCTTCTTCACTTTGCACTGTTTTTTTCCGTTGCCAACCTATATTTTGTCTTTAAACTACATAATTTAATAACATCCTAACACTTGCGCAGTTTTAATTTTGTTATTTAGATGTAGGTATTTCCTCTCTTTCCAACTTCACAGGTCAGGTTACGGTGCTTATAAAGTTTCAATTCATCAGTCTCTGGATCTTTTCATCTCTTTCTTCCCGTCTATTAATCCCACATGGTGAGGTTAAGGTCTTTTGTCAAAATGTTATTCACATGCTAACATATTCTTCGTTTTGCGACATCAATGCCTATAACTTAAAAGTGGGGCATAGAACAGTCCCTTGGTGAACTCCTTTCAACCCCTATTGATTAGTTTAAGTCTTTGAATTAAATACTACTCTCTACGTATCGGAACCTCTCAGTTTTCTACTTTTCGGTAACAATGTTGATAATGTACCTACTTATCAGGTGCACTCCTTCCAAAGCCTTTTTACCAAATATTTGGACCCAGTCAAATGCCTTTTTAAATGTCATCAATGCTACATAGAGCAGTTTCTTCTGTTTGTAAGCTTTGAAGATTAGGTCTTTTAGTTTTATGGTTATAATTATGTAGATTAATGTATATTCATAATATAAATCAACTGATACCTCATTTCTGAAGAAAAGGCGCTTGAAACACAATTGTTATTAAATAGTTGGTTCATAACGTTTGCGTAAATGTAGAGTTGGAGAATGAATGATTTTAGCATGAAGATAATTATTATTATTATATTAATTTGGCGGTTGGCGCCAACTTCAATTGCATTTATTAGGTTTAAATATTGAATAATATTTGCAAAATAAATCTTTTAAAATAAGGGGCGTATTTTTTTGTAATATCTTATCTTTACCTACCTATACATGGTCAAATTAAGAAAGCAAACACAACCAGTCGTTGACCCAAAAAAAGCTATGTAGGTACAGACGCCAGCACATCAACCTACTACAATCTGTCAAATTGCTATAATGGATTTTCAACTTTATCACTAAAGTATAAGGTTCAAAGTCGATTGGGAAAATTTGACAGTTTTGGGTAGGTTGATCTGCTGGCGTCTGTACTAGCTGATTTTATTTGACCTTGTATAATTTTCATGCTTAACATCATTTTTAGGTGCCTGTAGTAGGTAGGTACCGGTAAGATGTAATATCTTTTTCATCACATCTATTCAAAAAGAGCTAGTTTGTCCTTCGTAAACAGGGACCAAAATAGCACTTTGATCCCTAGGGAGCAAAGTAGATTTGAATTTGGAATGTGGATATTGTTAGAAAAAGTTCCAATCACCAAGGAGATCAATCACGAACAATGTATGAACAAGTAACAGGCTGGCAAGAAAGAGAGAGAAAGTGTGAAATTCACACTTTGACAAGCCTGGTCAAAATGAAAATCCAAGATGGCGGCAACGACACATGACGAAAATTTTCAAATTTTTCGTCATGGGTGTCGTTTTCATACTTTTCGAGGGTTCTAAAGCCGATAGTGAGGTCAAAATGTAAATCCAAGATGGTGGCTGTGAAAATTTTCAAATTTTTCGTCTAGGGTGTCATTTTCATAGTTTTCGTGGGTTCTAAAGCCGATAGTGAGGTCAAAACGTAAATCCAAGATGGCGGTTACGATAATTTTAAATTTTTCCGTCATGGGTGTCGTTTTCATAGTTTTCGAGGGTTGTAAAGCCGATAGTGAGGTCAAAATGTAAATCCAAGATGGCGGCTACAAAATTTTTCAAATTTTTCGTCATGGGATGGGTGTCGTTATCATAGTTTTTGAGAGTGCAGACGTGAAGGCAGGAGTTTTTAAAGCTGCTTAAGTCGATAAAGAGTTCAAAATGTAAATCCAAGATGGCTTCTGCGATAATTTTGTTTTGGTTTTAAATCATACGTGAGAGATGACCGTACACGTTTTTTTTTCTCATAGAGGGTGATGAAAAGTAGAGTGTTCACCTCGGGAGCAACACTATTTTAAGCTCGAGTGACGTACTTTGAATCCCTCGCTGCGTTCAGGATTCTACTTTAGTAATTCTACTCTAGAACCCTTCGCTCCACTCTGGATTCAAAAAAACACTCTCGCCTTAAAAATAGTGGTTTGCTACCTTGGCAAACAATCTACTATTTCATTATACTTGTATTGCAATCGAAACTAAGTTTTCATAGAGAGTTTCGATTGCCATACTACATTATAGGCAAAGGTTACATTACATTATACCTACTACTACATTATAGGTCGCTTGGCGAAGTTAGAGCGGTTGACGGCACCTACTTTTACTTAGTCTAGCACTTAGCTTTTACAGGGCACTAGGCCAGTCGACGTTTTTCTAACAGCGAACCAGACACTATCAGTAATGACATTACTATTGACAGTGGTGGTTGGAATGATGATATGTGATCTAAATATTTTAATATTTTTACTTCAACTGATCATTGAAGATTTTTTATTATATAAACAGGACGCATATGCAGAACGTTGAACATACGAAAATGGTGGATAGGTAGGGTCATCTGCTACTTACTCAGCCCTAATTTATTTGGCCCTAGCACCATGGATATTTTTTTTTCACCACTTCCTTAACTTTAAAGTGTAATTTTGCACTAAGCTTTGCTTGCCATAACAAAAAATAGAATAGAATCGAATATTTTTACGTCAATATTGGAAAGAATGACAGTGATATTGATGTCACTATTGCTGATAGTGTCTGGTCCGATAGTGAAGAGAACTTACATTACAATTAGTATTCCCCGAAGAGGTTTCCTTATAGTAGGTATACACTAGCAACCCGCCCCGGCTTCGCACGGGTATCAGAGCATAGGTATATGCCTACATCAGTCGGCATGATTTTTTCTAACAATCATCGTCATATTTCAGCCAATCTACACAAAACCGTAATTAATTATACACCTAAACCTTCCTCATCAATAACTTCGTCCATTGGTGAAAGTCGTATGAAAATCCGTTCGGTAGTTTTTGAGTTTATCGCGTTCAGACAGACTGACGCAGCGGGAGGGGGGACTTTGTTTTATGTAGGTATTCTAGTGATAGTGAATTGAAAAATGGTTTTCACACACCCGCAATATTTTTAAAAGAAAGAAAGAAAGAAAAAGTATTTATGGGAGACAAGAGTTATCAATATAGCCATCACACAAGTAAACTTAAAAATATCAGAAAGTCTTGAGCGAGGCAAAAGCTCCTATCTCAGCATGATGCTGCAACATATAATAATAAATGCCGCAGCGCTGGTATGGCGCTGGCTGGTGCTGTTTTTGAACGACCTTTGCAACGACACCCATGGACACCATGGGATAAACGAGAAAAAAAAACATCCCCACTATGTGTAGAAAATAATACACACACAAGAAACAAAAAAGAAAAACTTGGGTTTATTTTACGTGATGACGTGATTAATATAGATACTATACATAACATAAACAGTCTTGAGTCAACTGTTTAACTTTTGTGTAGGACACTCGTTTATTCCGGATGACATGTTGAAAACAGTAGTAGTTCCTATAGTAAAGAACAAGACTGGGGATCCATCTGACAAGCATAACTACCGCCCGATATCATTGGCCACTACCGAGGCGAAGGTCCTCGACAGTCTCTTGAACGCACAGCTGAGCAAACACCTTCAGATCCATGACTTGCAGTTTGGCTTCAGACCCAACCTGTCAACGGAAATGGCGATTATGTGTCTGAAACAAACTGTAAGGTACTATACTGACAGGAGTACACCGATTTATTTATGTTTTCTTGATCTGTCGAGGGCGTTCGACTTGGTTAATTATGATATTCTGTGGCATAAACTACTTGAGGAGACGACTGTGCCGAGGGAGACGGTATCCCTCCTCAAGTAGGTACTGGTACAGCAATCAAAAAAATGGGGTCAGATGGGTCGGCTCGCTTAGTCAGGAATATCCTCTGAAATGCGGTGACAGGCAAGGTGGGTTGACTTCTCCGAGTTTGTTTAACCTATTTGTTAACCAGCTGATTGGCAGGCTCAGCAGAGCTATGGTCGGGTGTTCGATAGACGGAACCATGATAAATAATGTTAGTTATGCGGACGACATGGTTCTTCTGAGCCCGTCAGTGAGTGCGCTTAGAAGACTTCTGGGCATTTGTGAAGCGTATGCCATGTCGCATGGACTCAAGTATAATGCTAGTAAGAGTGTCCTCATGGTATTCAAGGCGGGGAACAAAGCTCCATCAAATGTGCCACCAATTAGGATCGGGGGGTCGTCACTAGTGAGGGTGACTGAAGCAAAATACTTGGGTCACATGCTGACGGATCGCCTACAGGATGATGCAGACTTAGAGAGGGAAAGGAGGGCGTTGGCAGTCCGCTGCAATATGTTGGCCCGCAGATTCGCACGATGTACTACAGATGTAAAACTGTTACTTTTCAGAGCCTTCTGTCAGTCATTCTACACGTGCAGTCTGTGGATCAATTTCACGCGGCGGGCTTACAATTCCCTGCGTGTTCAGTACAATGACGCTCTGAGGGCAGTGTTGAGGAAACCCAGGTACTGCAGTGCTTCCGAAATGTTTGCGGGAGCTTCCATCGATGATTTCTTCTCTATCATCAGGAAAAGAACCGCATCGATGATGAGCAGGGTCCGTGGTAGCACCAACGCTGTCCTCAGAACGTTAGCGTGCAAAATAAACGGTCCGTTTACTGTTTACTGGGCGAGTGTTCACTTACTCAGTAACAGGAAATAGAAATACAGTAATTTGTTAGTAAAAAAAATAAGATAACTTATATCTTATTTTTTTTACTAACAAATTACTAACACCCTGTTTTATTTGTATTTTTATGTGCTCCACTAACAACCTTACTAACGTTTTTTTTGGCTTTCTGATTTTGTTTTTTGTTGTTAAAAATGTATGGACGTATGTCTGAAATAAAGATATACGCCTTGTTTCCCCGAATGGTTGGGCAGAGGTGTGCTTATAGTACACCCACATTTCGCCAGTTATGTTTAAGTCCCATGTAATAGGGGCCCTATTGCCATCAACCGGGCACAAATCGAGACTCCGGGCTGCTACTGAGAAATTTCAGATTGAAAAACCCATGACACTTTGCCCGACCTGGGAATCGAACCCAGGACCTCATGTTCAGCAGTCGCGCTTGCAACCACTAGACCAACGAGGCAGTTAATGCCATGCCATACCAAATAACAGCTTTCTAGTACCGAGTTAAGCCGCGGACAGACAGACAGACGAACATGGCGAAACTTCTAAGGGTTCCTTGTTCATTACGGAACGCAAACCCTATTTTCTAAAACATAATATTCTAACTCTCCCCCGTATGCATCAAGAGTTCAACACAAAACGCGAAGACATCCAATCACAGTACACACTTAGGCACCAATCTAGGCTAAACATACCAATATCCAAGCTAAAAATGTATTCTACAAGTCCCTACGTAATGTCTGTAAAAAATATATAACAAGCTACCTGAAAAAACAAAGAAAAATTAAAAATATTTATAAATAAACTTTAAAAAAAAAGATAAACAAATGCTATTTACTCCTTAGATGAATATTTAAATGATAAACATAAATAATAAAAATCACGCAATTTATAGGTATGTTTAAAATGTATTAATAATACAATAATTATTAATAAAAATATATAGGTAATAGTAATAATTAATAAATAATATAACATAAATAATAATCGTATTAAATAGCAATAATAATTATTCAAAGAAAAACAATTTATAAAAATTAATAAACATACAGGTACTTATATAAAATAATCTAAAACATTTAAGTATAAATTTTGCAGTTAAAATAATAGTTAAGCGAAATATTTAGTATCTTATTCGCGATCTCCTGACTGATACTGATTATAATATATACATAGGTTAAAACTTGTTCCCACAAAAACAACTTATTTATCTCGAAAAACAGGACTTCCCCTCCTACCCTTTTGCTGTGCCCTACAGGGTTCATAATGATCTAAATTATATAGTTACCACCTATGTAAGTACACATTATGGTAAAACAATAAAGATAGTATTGAGTAACGGGGCGACCCTAGCAACCAGGCACAAACTGCTAATGGAAAAAACCAACAACACTTTCCATGACCTAGGAATTCAATTAATAAATTTATTCCTTACAGGTATTTAGTAAAACGAGTTTTGTCCATGGAAAGTAACTAGAATAATCAAAATCTGCATACAATAGATATTTATTATGTTTAAAAACATTTTTAAATAATAATTAAACTTCAATGGAGGTAAAATGTGATTGTAGCGTGATTTTCATAGTTGTGAAAAAAGGCCATTAGGGTAGGAACATAATGGTCGTAGGTATATGTACTAAATACATAGGTACATGCCTCGTTGGTCTAGTCGTCGCAAGCGTTACTGCTGAGCATGAGGTCCTCAGTCTTGGGTTCGATTCCCAGGTCGGGCAGTGTTATTTATTTATATATACTTTATGGTACACCACAAAAACACATAACAAAAAAATAACACTACAAAATATACATATTGTATATATATTATTAAATATGTATGTTTATATTGGGTTTTTCCATCTGGAATTTGTCAGTAGCAGCCCGAAGTCTGGATTAGTGCCCGGTTGATGGCAATAGGCTCGCTCCCTGTTACATGGGACTAAAACATAACTGGTGAAATATGGGTGTACTATAGATAGGTACACCTCTGCCTAACCCTTCGAGGATTAAAGGCGTGAATCGTGATGTTATGTTAGGTATGTGAAAACGTGAAATATTGTGGATAGAATTTTGCGTAGAACGGTGAGGACCACCTGACTGCGGTCTTCACCGTCAATGCTACAGTTTTGAGGGTTGACCGAAGGGTGCCAAACGGAACCCTATTTCTAAGCCTCCGCTGTCCATCCGTCCATCTGTAGGCAGTAGGGTAGTAGCCCGGTGTAGTCACATAGTCTGGATTGTGCCTCATTGACAGGCTCGCTCCCAATCTTCTTTTCTTTTTCGTGTGGTCAGTGACTAACCCTTTTTTTTTTTTTTTGGGTGGGAAATCAAATGACGTCTCCAGCTCTGGGTGGAGCGGGAGGGCGTGTCAGACTCTTACTGACTAAAACCCACCCGTGTTCCTTCTGTTGTCTGTGCAATGCCAGGGGGCCACGGTATCCCTTTCGGACTTTCCCGCAACCCCGGCAGGCAATGGTCTCATCGGACCTCTTCACTCACTGACACTCTTTGAGGCGCGCGTGGAACACAACGCGCCGTCGACCCAGGCTTGGTCCTTACCGGACGGCGAGCTACCCATTGCTCACCGTCCGCTAGTGACTAACCCTGGGCCTCAAGTCTGCTATTACAATAGTGTCAGAATGGTCTAGCATTGATTTCATAATTGTTGATTTTGACAAGTTTGGTAATCTACTAAAGGCTCGTGCAGACCAGCGCGACGCGACGGCGCGACGCGACTCGAACAATACAATTTCTAAGAAAATTTCGCTGTATTACAATAGCCGGTGTCTGCACGAAGCGTTGCGCTAGTCTGCACGAAGCTTAACATATTGACGTCATTATGACTTTCAAATGGACAGCCACTGACACTCCATTGAAAGAAATGGCATCTATTGGTAATCTCGTACATAATGAAAAATGAATGACTGACTTAGGCGGTAATCTGCTAAAATTTCAACAGTTCCTTTGATCAGTGACCTACCATGAGAACGTCATTGTGCAGTCATTCCTTATATATTTATATTTTGTAGTGTTATTTATTTTTTGTTACCTGTGTGTTTTTGTAGTGTAAAATAAAGTATATATAAATAAATAACACTGCCCGACCTGGGAATCGAACCCAAGACTGAGGACCTCATGCTCAGCAGTAACGCTTGCGACCACTAGTAGTAATCTGCTAAAATTTCAACAGTTCCTTTGATCAGTGACCTGCCATGAGAACGTCATTGTGCAGTCATTCCTTTTAATTCGTTACGAGTATCGTGTTTGTGGAATACAATGATCAACCAATGATCGACCATTATGAATTTAGCAGATAACGAAAAAAAAAAAAAACGTAATCTGTTGTAATGTTGGAATGACGAATTTATAAAAATAGCAGACTTGGGCCCCTGATGTCAGAGTTGTATGCCGCCCATAGGCCTCTGATTTGGCTCCACATGCCATCGAGAAATATCTCTCAAGCATGCTCCCAATTCCATAGGACTACTGGCGAAATTGGCTCAATGATAACAGCACGGGTCGATCAAAGCTTAGATACTACTACGCTTGCTATGGTCGTTGCGTGGATGGGTGTCATTACATATCGGCGAGACCCCTCAGTGCCTCAGAAAGTACGATACGCCGTTGGTCTCGGCTGTCATGCGTAGATCTTTGACACTCGTTACGGGTACCTTAGTCATATAAGCCCAAAAGTCTGACTGAAGTGATATTCAGTATAACTGGGTTGTGGAGGTCAGATAGGCAGTCGTTCGACGTAAAATACTGGTGTTTAACTGCGTCCAGTTACTGAAAGCAGACCGCAACATAGTTGGAAAAAGGGTAGGCAGATTAATTGATTGATTGGCGAAATGATGGTGTAGGTACTACACTGAAACTGTACCACACCTCTGGACAGACCTCTGCCTACCCTTCGGAGTGAATATACAACCTTGTTACGATATGAAACGCTCAAAGTGGTATGACCAGTACATATGTAGGTACTGCCTGGCATAGTGCACCTGTAGCACATTCTATGTTGTTTCTAGGTCAGTATAGACACACTTATGTTAACTTCTGTTAACTACATAATTAGGTATGTTATAGGTATTTTGTACCGACCCTGTTTTTTTCGTTTTATAAACATTTGAATTGGTACTCTTATTATGCAACGGTTCAATTAAGAGGGACATATTATTGAGTCTAGTCTGTACTGGATATTTCTTATTTTTTAAATATATCATGACGGTACCTTTATAAATTTGGTGTTTTATCTTTCTGGGTAAGAAGGATGAGTTTTAAAAGACTAAATCAGTTTTGAAAATCTCTCATTATTATGATTTAAGTGATCACCCATGAACTCGTAATTTCGTATGCTTGGTTCCGCTAAAGAAATTTACATGTTGAGCGGGATTTTAAATGGGAATTTAGGATTCTAAATGTAGATTTTTGCCAGTATAACTCGCAACTTGTCACAGACTGAGTCCATGTGTAAGGTCCAGCTAAAACGATATAATAGGTACAACTAATCCAAGGTAAGTGTGGTGCGTTACTTGATCAATTGTGAATATGCGATTATTTTAAAAGTGGTAATGTGCTTTACCGGCTTTACCTAGATGGCAAGAAGTGGACATGAATGTCTTTGGTCTTACTTGCATTCAGAACCAGTCCAGCATTTTTGGCCCATTTGAAAACTCGAGTAAAATCTTCCTGTACCCTTTGAACTGCTACTTTTACATCTCTGTGAGTACAAAATAATTATAAGACATGTTTCTTCCGCATATTGATAAAATGAATAGTGATTGGACACATTTTCCATGTTGTTGACATTATGTCAGATAGTACCTATAAAGGTTCAAGTACTGTGGGCTGCTCCTTCAGTGACTTCAATGGCATCATTGGTTTCATTGCAGATCTTAACATTGTATTTACGATTATTGAGGTAGTCCTCACACCGTTTGAGTATTGGTCCACGAATTCCAGAGTAATCAAATTTTGTCGGTAGTGTGTCGTGTTTAAGCATATGTGTTCGTCGCTTTGCTTATGTCAGAAAATAGTAAAATTATATGATTTGTATCACTAAGAGCTTCGTTTAAATCATCCGAAAATTTTGATAACAGCTGTGAGGTGGACTTAGTGCGTTGAAAGCTGTATTGTATTGTGTTAGAAAACACGTAGTTTTCTTAAATAGAAGTCTTGTATCTGGTTACGAATATAATTTTCTACAATGTTCTTAATAATGGGTAAAATAGTGGTCAGTCTATAATTTCCATAGTTGGCAAAACTGATTTTTTTATGTATTGGGCGCACAACACCAGTGTTTAGTACTTTAGGGTTTTTGCCTTGTTTGATACTATTATTGATTTGGATTTTATACAATTTGACAGTAAATAACGCCTGTTGTCTCGTCACAGATGAATTTTATTTATTAATTTGCACTTACACTTTATTAAGTTACACAGTTACAAGCTCTGACTCGGCTAAAACTTAAAGATGACCCTGTTATGGCGCAGCAAGTATTATTACAATTAACTTATATTTTAGCTAGGTTATTCCATAGGTAGGTATGTATTAATATTTAAAAGTAATTTGTAACATAAAGATATGTGATATTTTATGTCAATACACCTAATATTATCTACTCCTGGAGCTTTATTTGTATTATGGTTCCTAATTAGTTTACTCACACTGTTATTTTTGTAACTTTCCTGAAGTACGTGGATGTGTTATGGGGAACAATGCATATTCTGATTCGTTCAATAGACGAGGGTTGCATTTGGGCAAGATCTTCTTAACACCGATTCTCAAACTATTAACTAGTCAGCTATTGATTTTATTTCAAAATTATTCGGTTTTTTACGATGATGGTTCCATCCGATTTTTAACTTACATATTTAATATCTTCCATGTGGTATTAGCTTTCTAGGTTTAATTTTGTTATTTATTTCTTATGTAAGAGATATTTCGAGTTTCTTGTTTTATATTAAATAATTTTTACATTTTTAAATAATTGATCATTTAATAAATACGTGTGTGTTCCTATTTATTATTTACACATGTTATCAATTTTATTATTTATCCATGGTTGTTTGTTTCTTTTACTGTTGTTATTAATTTTTCTAATGTATTTTGATTCCATTTATGAAATATATTCGACTTGGACATGCTACTGACGTACTGTTCTCGAATGTTGTCGTATGTCTAGGTATAACTCTATGTAGGTACCTATGTTTACGTCTCCTAGAAAATAAGCGTCATAATATGATTTAAAAAGGGATTGGATAAGCTACTGTTTATTTCTTTTACGAATAGATGGTTACTTTCGCTTGGTGGTCTAGGAATTGCACAGATATGTGTGGTAGTCGTCAGATGTAGTGATTTGACCGATAATACATTCACAGTGCATTAGAGTGATTCATTGATGTGAGTACATAGCCATCTCTTGGCATACATTACTATTCCACCGTCTTTTCTGTTTTTACGCCGCTTACTGTGCTTTTCATAGCCATTGATGCTGTACATATGAACAGTGTTTTTATTTATACCTTCTCCTAAGATTAGGACATTTACTTATAGCTTTAGATGAGCTGATTAATTATGATATCTACACAACTGTTGTTTTTGACTATGGATGATATGGATCTAATAAGAAGTATTTATTAAACAGTATTTAGATTAGTTTTATAGTTTGCCCAGTCGAATAGTTCTTGGTGATTAAGAAAGATGGCCGTTTTGCGTGGATGTGACGCATATTTTCCCCCAAATTGTTTTTAGTGTTTGTTCCTTTGCTTGCGTCTTAAGTACCAAAAATAAACGTATTTTCTTTCTTTCTTCTTTCTTTCAGATCCGGGGTTACTTAATTTAAAACTATTACCGATAAATATTTTGACTACTTGCCTGCGTTGTAAGTAGTCGGAAGTCGATCGATGTCCATTTCGCTCTATATATAACATCAACAGTAGGCTTGACGTTGTCTTCTTTACGTAGTAGCACCTTTCCATTTTTGTATGTCAAGTAGATATATTGTAATGTTTTTGTTGTGGTAATGTTCAAGTAAAATGTATTGCAATGCTTTGTACTTATATTCGATAGGAATTTATTTTAATTTAATTTTATTTAACATTCAAAATGACATGATAATTATTATTTGAAAAAAAAAAATGTGTTTGTGTGTGTCCCAGGAGGCAACACAGTGTCGGATGGCCGAATGTCATGATTTCCAAATATTAATATCTAAGATTTGTAGTGATTTTAAATCAAAACAGTTAGAGCCTCAAACAAAATGGTTGTCTTCAAGAAGTGTAAAGTCTACGTTATTATATTGAGTACTTATTTAAATAGTTTGTTAAATATTGCTAAAAGTAGGTATACCAAGTTTGTATTTTGTGCTAGAATATAAATACAGAAATATTAGTAGATACTTACTGAAATGGTGTATCATTACAATACCTATTATTAGATATAATAGGTTGGGGAAAAAGTTGCTTCGCATTTTTTAAGAAAATTCATTTTTTTTTTTAATATAGTTTATTTACATTTAACTAAAGTATCTAGGTACCATTTTGTTCGATAACTTTTTGCCATCTTGTAGGTAGGGACATGATCCCATTGCTATAGAAATTTTGGGACTTTTGATCAAAATACCGCGACAAGTGGTTTTGGCAGTCCTCTCGTGATGTTAACCTGACACTGCCTAAGGAATTCTGAAGAGACCGAAACAGGTGGAAATCTGAAGGTGCAAGGTCAGGACTATACGGCGGATGCATTAACACCTCCTAGCCAAACTCTCTTAATTTTTGCTGAGTGGCTAAAGATGTGTGAGGTCCAAATGAGTACAAGGTTCATTAGGTTTCTTTCAGTGAGCTCGTGAGGTACCCAAATATCGAGCTTTTTAGTGTACCCAGTTTTTTTCAAATGCGACAAAACTGTTTTGTGGTCAATTCCCAGTTCTTCAGCTACGTCGTAACTATTACTGATATCTTGCTCCACTTTTTAAAAAATGGCATCCATTTTATCCGTAATAGGGCGACCAGAGCGACGTGCATCTTTGACATCAAAATTTCCGGATTGAAAACGCTTAAACCAAATTTGTGCTACTCTCACAGACACTGCACTAGGTCCATAAACATCGCAAATTTTTTTCGCGGCTTGCGTTGCATTTTTACCTATTTTGTAGTAAAATTTTAAAGTGTATCGAATTTCTTCATTAGATTCACTCATCTTGACGGTACGAAAAACAAATGAAAATCACACATTTTCCTAATTTGAATTTGGAATTATGTTCTTTAAAATAAACTTTCAATGATACCAAAACCAGCCAGATAGTGTATGAGATTTTATTACAAGTTCATACATACTAAGTATCATGCGAAAAGACTTTTTCCCCAACCTAATACCTACGGTTCCAAAGATACAGAGAGCTTTAGTATCAGGGTCCCGTTGGCACGAAAATCGATTTTATGTCGTCTGAGAAATGATATTTCGAGCTAGATTTTGATCCATCGGATTCAGGACAGTGAACTGCCGCGCTCATTTTCAAGTTATTTCGATCTAACGTTTTCGAGCATTGTTGTTATTCGATTTAACATCATTCGGCTTAAATATAATCCGTTAAATGTGGGAAGGTTACCTAATTACCTATCCCGACTGTCGTTAAACAGGCCCTCCTATCTGTTTTCCGGGAAACAGTCGAATCTATCGAGAGCATACATCTATAGGGTTGAGAAGATGCCCATGTTAGCACCGTCTGGAACTGAGAACTCCTTCCTTCGCAGACGGATCATCACCTTTAGAAGGCACAGCGACTCATCACTAATTAATTTGAATTTTATGCAAATTACCTACCGACCATATTCTACTTTGACAGCTATTTATGGAAACTGGAAACTAGAGGTTTCAATTCAATTTAAAACACATTTTAACGCAAGAAACTTGATTTATTTTTAACCTCATTTGACTTATGTACCATCGCGGACACTGGCGGAGAAACATTTTTCAACCTTATTAAGTGGTTCAACATTTATAAAATATTTCTATAAAATTATAAATAAACATAACAACTAACAACACGTAATTTTCCTAGATATGCGTTGCAATTAATTAATGTCAGCAACGGTCAGCAACCAAAGTCGATTAGCAGTTTAGATTTTAAAGCAATAATTTTGTGAGCACAACATGTATTATAAAAAATACATGAAAAAAAGAACCAGAGTACCTATCGAACGAATTATTTTGTCTGATGAAATGTATTTAATGTTGACCGACTTTCGTTGCTAAACCATACAAACAATTCGATTTTTGATCAGACATAAAATAAAAATAGGTACCTGCGCTTATTTTATATAAATGGTAGTTTATATAAATATGTAACTAACACTGGTCATTGTATATTTTGTAGTGTTAATTTTTTTCTTTTTGTTATGTGTTTTTGTGGTGTACAATAAAGTATATATAAATAAATAAATAATAAATAACTCATTATAATATAAAATCTAGTTTTTTATGTAAGGTTTAATTTCTCGTCGACCTCATTCTCAAATCTCAAAACAATTATGATGTACATACTACCTACCGTAACAATCTGAATCAAAAATGCCTCGAATAAAAAAAAAATGCTAATTTATCAAAAGCGTTAAATAGAAACATAAAATAGCTAAAACTGTCCAAGTCAAGTGAAATACACAATTCAGTGTAATATCATGTTACTCGGTTAGAATTACATTACGAGTAAGTACCTATCTACATTGGCATGTGATGCAAGCCAGGCAAATAATTCTTGGAAGTCACAAGAGCACTCGACATTTGTGAGAAATTATTTAGCTATAAACTGTCCCTAGCTCATTTAATTTAGGTACAATCACTCATTCACACATTAGTCTTACAATAAGTACCTAAGTATAAGAAATCTCGCGCACTAGACAGCCACGACTCCCAGCCAGTCGCGGCCGTCTGTGATATTGTATGGTCTGCGGCTAGTAGTGGCCGTTGCGACCAATTGCGCAATTCGTATCGGTTTCTTTAATTTACTTGGTCATTGCGACCACTGGCCGCGGTCGTGGTCGTGGCCGTCTAGTGCGTGAGATCCCTAAAAGTTGTCAATTCAATTCAAGTTTCGATGCACTACACCATCCGCACGGTAGGCAAACCATTTTCACCATGTTCATCAAGCTTTAACTCCTTCCCATATCTTTGTAGGAGCTCTAAAACAATTCCGTTGGTCCATCCGAATCCAGATTGGACGGAGTACTCCCCGCCACCCCCGTGATCCCCTGGCTGGACACAACTGTACTTCTCAAACATCTTCTGCCACTTGACATAACCTATGTAATTCGCACGAATCCAAACCGTGACTTGTTCTCTTGCCAACTTTATTGCTTCTTCATAACCGCTCTTCTCCAAACCACCGATCACGATACTCTGGAGAGGCGGCCAGGCGTTCGGGAAATCCCACTGCTCGCCTGTGTGCCACAACGAGGTCGGGATACCACCGGGGAAGTTCAGCGCGCTGGTCGACAACAAGTATTTCACTAAATGTGACGCGTAAACCGGCGCACTCGCAGGTTCAACGGCATCTGCCCACAACGGCGTCGCACAGCTCGGGTAGAAGTGCCTCTTCCGCGACTTCGCTGTGGTATCGTAGTCATACCACACACCATCATTCGGGTACCACAACACATTTTCGATTGCTACCCTCCAGTATTTCGCTAGGCTCCACCACTTCTGCGCACTCCGCTTATCTTTTAGTTTATTTCTTAGGTCACCTACTATTTGTAGGGCGCCGGCAAACATAGAATTCAGGTCAACAGGTAGGATTCGCGACGTGTGGACATCGGTCAAATTATCTGTGGTCACGTTTTTTGCGTTCACAAACCACCTCGACGAGAAGTCCCACCCGCTCTCCGCCGCACTCCTCATTTCTTTGTAAAACTCTTCTCGTCGGGCGTCATCGGATAGTACTCTGCTGCTGAAATAATCCTCGTAGTATGATTCGGGACGTGGGCCCGTGTCTTCTTCATCCGATACATAGCGTAAAAGCCTGTACTGTTTGCCATCTACTTCAACGGTAAATTTCTTCTTCTCCAACCAATAAGATAGCTCCCTTTCTACAGTACAAATGTTCTGTTCGAGCCAGGCGATGTCTCCCGTCGCTGTAAAATAATCGTACACCATCAAGGCTAGGAGAGGCGGCTGACTGCGTCCCAAATAATAAATTCTGCTTCCGTTTGGAATATAACCCAATTTATTTACTAGATATATGAAATTGTCAATCATTCCCTTTGCAGTTTGCGTCATATTACTAATCAAGAGGCCACGGATGATCCAGTATGAGTCCCAGTAGTATAACTCTTTGAATCTTCCACCAGGAACAATAAATCCGTTAGGCACGTAAATAAAACTGTATTGATCCGAGTTCCGATCCACATCCTGTGACACTTTCCGGCCGAGTCCTGGCCAAATGCTGATAATATCCTTCGCAAACTGCTTCAGCTTTGGATCAGCGATCTGATCGAGGATTGGAGGGTTCGGGTCAAAATCTGGTGGGTTCCAGTTGAACAGCTCGTCACCATCGATAAAGTTTGAGTCCACAAATGAACTGATTTGCTCGCGAGACGGATTATTATTAGTCTCACTCATAAGGTTAGTAAAATTGGCTAATGTTACATTTTCAGAATGTGCAAGTCTTAGATCGACGAAAGTCTTCGAATCAGGGAAAATTCTGGCGAGCTGCACGGTACGAAGAAGGTCTCCACCGCAGTAGATGGAGGAGTTGCAGACGGAGACGATGTTGATCGCCTGCGCGCACGCACCCAGCAGCCCTAGTACCGGATACAGCGGCACATACCGCGCCGACCAGATCTTGAACATAGCTATTCACTATCACAATTTTCGCCTTGCATTAACTGGCGCGTGATGGGAACTGCGCGATAACCACAATGTTTGAGCGCACTGCGAACTCGTACAACGGCGTAGACCGACGCGGGCCGAGTGGCCGCAAATCCGAGCAACACCCATTAAAAGCATTTCGTTCATCCTGACGATCAGTTGTCGCGAGCGCGTAGCGATGACTGTGCATTCGGCCGCCGACCCATCTCAGCTGATACTGTACGAGCACTTTTACTACCGAGTACCGCGGACTATCGGCACATTGCGCACGTTCTAAATTCCAAGGTCTATTGTTCCCGATATGCACACGAGTAGTGACACGGACACGTGCCCCTCGCCAAAGTCAGACTGCGGATTGTCACTTTGACATATTATGTAGAGATAGATTGTTGTCTATGTTTCCTCGACATCCCGTAGGCAGAGTATTCTCAGTCTACGCGACATTCAATATTAGCTTGCGTGTGATACGCATGCTTACCCGTAACCTATAAAGCCTACTTAACTGTGATAGTTTTCCTTTTAACGTCGGTATAATATATACTACTGCTGTGATTTCACAAATTCAAGTAGGTATAACCATTTAGCTGGCAGGGGACACATGACTCTAACAAAAATTAGCAATTTAAAGTTTAATATTCCGCAAACGGATCCCTGAATTGAAAATAGGTGGTGCTTAAATTTTGCATAACGCACTGCGCGTGCGCCTTGCGGTGAACATGCGTAGAGATTTTTTAGAATCATTACAATTATTTATTTAAAACTGATGGTAAAATAACAACGTTATTATAGTTTATTAAGTAGGTCAATCGCTAGACTTCCTCATTAAACATAATAATATCAGTCTGATAATGATAAAGTACAATGGGCAAACCTTCCGCAAGCTCACCTTTAAGGCGATAATCGTATAGCACGGTTCACCACTCGATCGCCTGATGTATGTGTTTTGAACAGTAGGATGAACGAAGCGTTAAGCCTTTTGTTAATCGGATTTTACAACGTATGTAGTAAAAAACGATTAATAAAAGGACGGTTTATTAGAAGGGCCATAAAATCCGTTCGCATTTTTTTTTTGTTACACGCCCTGTACTCACACTATAATGTATATTGTCTCTAATTGGGCAAAACCAGGAAGAAGGAAGTGGTAGCTGCGCTGTCGCAGAAATATTTTCTTATCTGAGCATGCGTAAAGTTTACTGACTGTACATATATAATTACCTTTTTTGCGTGAATGTGTTTTTTTGTGTTTGTCTTTCCGATGCGTCATTTTTTCCGCAAATAAATGTATTTTCATTGTTCTTTCTTTCAATTACAACAACCTCATGAACTTTGAAATTGGTCTCGCTAGGAACCGTTCATTGAACTCGAGGTAGCTTTTATTAACGTTAGCGCTAATAATTAATAGCTACCTCGAGTTCAATGACAAAACAAGACATAACTAACGAGTACTCACGTCACGACAAAAGGTCAACCAAAATGACCACAGACTATTCAGCTTATCTCATCGGATATTGATAGCGTAAAGAGTTGAATGTTAGATATTAATTAACGCCATCTATAGAGAGCTCTTGGAACACAAAACCCCCCTCTCGATGCCCAGTACCAACGCAGTTAAAATTATTACAGCTAGATGGCGCTTTCAATCAATAAAAGGAGGTTCAATGGTTCCTTGTAATGTGGTCATAGGTCAGTGACTTTTTATAGAAGGTAAGTACCTAGGAAGTTTTTTTTAAATATAAGTATGAATGCTAGCTTTTGCCCGCGGTTTCGCCCGCGTAATGGTCGGAATATATGGTTTTCACAAAAAACTAAATTTGAGATTTCATTTTTTTGTTTAATTTCGGCCAGTCTATCCATCGTGAAAAGTAGGTTAGAGGCTCATTTCCCACGAAATGTATGGGAAAAGTTTTTTGCGATTTCTGACTTTTCTCGTACTCAAACCTCAGTTGGTCCGTTAGTTTTTTGATCCTTTTAAAAAACAGGATCGATTGGCTTCAAAAAAAGTTTTTGTGAAAACAGCCTATTTTCTTGCCGACAATTTTTTTTTCAAAATCTGTGAATGCATATCAGAATGTCTCAAAAAGTTAAGGACAGTATCTTAAGACAGTTAAGGTGACTGTCCTTACTGCCACACTCAAAAATCCTTCCATGTAGGTATTTTATTTTTATTATTTTACGATGGGTTTGCTCTTGACTCTAGTCTAGGTCAGAGGTGACAGAGACAAAGTCGACGGTGGAGTGAGCTTACCCAGAAGAAGCCTGTTCACTCTTACTTTGAATAGATTCGGGTTGTATGTCGGAAATACGTTACTGAGTTGACTAATCGGGACGCCAGCGCCGCCTAGCGGCGTTCGAGAGTTTACAACATAACGCTCGGACCGGCCGGAGCTGGAACTAAGCAGACTTCATGGATGGCGGTCAAGCATTGAACACGTTTAGAAACTGTCGCGCGTTTCGAATAGTTGTTTCGTGTACCTACAGTGTGTGAATAATATTCTAAGATCCGGCTGCGAGATTACTACGTTCATAGTGTTTTTAAGCAAAATCTATTTTTTACATATATTTATGAATGGGGAATATATTTTTGCCGGGGTGCCTACTTAGCCTATCATAGTGTAGCCGCGAGTATTATTTTTAATAATAATAATAATTAATTAAAATAAATTAGGTAATTATTTGCGAAAAAATCCACGTCACAGCAATTTAAGTAAAGAACTTGAAAATCGCAACCTCTTTGCAGCCAGGTGTAAACAGGGGCCCAAGTCTGCTATTTTTATAAATTCGTCATTCCAACACGATCCCATTGTAATTTTGCAAAAAAATCGTAATCTGCTAAATAATAATTCATAATGGTCGATCATTGGTTGATCATTGTATTTCACAAACACGATACTCGTGACGAATTAAAAGAAATGATTGCACAATGAAGTTCTCATGGTAGGTCACTAATCAAAGGAACTGTCAAAATTTTTCCAGATTACCGCCTAAGTCAGTCATTCATTTTTCATTATGTACGAGATTACCAGTAGATTCCATTTCATTCAACGGAGTGTCAGTGGCTGACCATTGGAAAGTCATAATGACGCAAATATGTTAGTAGATTACCAAACTTGTCAAAATCAACAGTTATGAAATCAATGATAGACCATTCTGACACTATTGTAATAGCAGACTTGAGGCCCAGGTATCACTTTGTTACATTTATAAGTTCATGACGTATATTCATTATTTAGATATCAAATTCCCAGGTCGGGCAAAGTGTTATGGGGATTTTTCATCAGGAATTTCTCAGTAGCAGCCCCACGGATATCGAGCAGCCCTGAGTCTGGATTTGTGCCCGGTTGATAGCAATAGGCTCGCCCCCTATTTCATGGGACTTAAACATAACTGGCGAAATGTGGGTGTACCTGCTACAGGTACACCTCTGCCCAACCCTTCTGGGAAACAAGGCGTGATGTTATGTTATATTAGATATCAATTTAAGGCTATTTTTTCTGTGTATGATGGAATAAGTCTGCCTATGTAAAACTGGCCGTAAACAAGGGTTGCCAGTTGTTAAAGATAGATTAGACTGAAAGAGTTACTCACTGAGGTCGGTCGACGTCACATTTTTATAAAAAAATGCCTATGCAAAAACGTTCACTATATAGAAATCAGTGTATTTTACAACAATCGAACACCTAATTACTGTAAAGTGGACATTAGAGCTGTCAAATCAAGGTAAGTTCTTTTATTTTGTTGATAATTGCTAACTTTCAAATCACGTTTTGTAAAAAATGACGCCATTGCTAATAAGGGCCATCTGGAAGGAAGTGATTAAGGGCCGGCCCTTATTGGCTTGTCTAATAGCCTGTGTTATATAGGATAATATACAATTACTGAATCCTAAGCAGAATAAAAGTTTGAAATCTCCTTTCCAACAGCTAATACCCACTCTAAATTATGCGCTGGTGAAGAAAAATTGAGATTTGAGACAAAGATTGAGACAAAAGAGACTGCAAACAGAAAAATCCTAAAGGGGGCAAAAAAGACAACGAAAATAAAAAAAATAGGGAATCCTGATGCTACGTGGTACTGCTACGCATGTCTTATGGAAAGCATCCAAGATATGCGACAATGCCAAGTGTGTCAGAAATGGTATCACGAACAATGTGTTGACCTATCGCTAGACGATATCAATTTTGTTTGCCCCGAACGCAATTAAATGACAGCTTTAGTTTGCAGGCCATAACCGAGGTAAAATTAAGTATCTCTTTGATTATGTTCTTTTCTTAAGTTAATAATTAATAATGATATTATTGCGAATCCACCGACCATTGATATTTGTTGATCTCATAATTCTATTTTTAGATTTTTCGCGCTTGTTGCTATTTCATTAATAAAAAAAATAATAAAGGCCGGGGCATTTGCCGGGCAAAAATGAAGCATTTATTTTTTAATTTCTGTTAAATTATATTTTTGGTTATGAGGTTTTTAACTAAAAATAGTATAACTAAATTTGTTGATTTTACATAAATAACAACTCTTTTTTACAAAAATTTTATTACTTGAGTTTAAGGACCGATTTGTTTTTTTTTTATAAATGATTAATGGTAAACTATTAACTATTTTGTCTGAAAATGTTAATTATGTTCAGATAAAGAAGAAACCAAATTGGTTTAGGTTTTATCTGCTTATTTTCTTTTAGTTTTGTTCAGACCATAATAGACTACCGGAGTTTACTAGATTTGGTGGCACCCGCGGTATTACGCCTGGGCACGACCGGTAGGTCCTTAGCAAAGGATTTTTTTTTAAATTTTTTTTTGTTCACAAAGTTTTTAAAACCTAGCCAAAAAGGCATTTTTTTAAGATCTCAAAAAAACAATGTTCGATAATATTCTTGATTTTTGTTTCAACTTCACCTATTTTTTTCAATATTTAAGTTTTAATTAAGCTGGCTCTTATTTACCGCAGGTACCTTAATACAGAAAAAAAAACTTATTTTGAGCATGTTATCTTGGAGTTTGTAATACAAAGTTGCTTTTATTGAATAGTTAGCTAAAATAAGGCCATTTTAATAGGTAACATTTTACGTCTGTCAGTTTAGTGAAAGCAAATCGTAAAATTACTCGTATCGGTCATTATTACAATAAATATGTAATCGTAATTGAAAAAAGTTAAGCAATTGTGCAGTTCTAACAAAACGAAAAATATATTATTTTATGCCCGGCGTTACAAGGTTACGTTGTTGAATTTTGATGAATTGTCAAATGTTACCTATTAAAATGGCCTTACTTTAGTTAGCTCTTATTTTACTAAAACGTCTGACAAGCGTTGAGTATTAGTCGTGACCTTCGGTATATGCGTTTCTTTTTTTTTCACTTTATCTTGCTCAGATGCTAGAAGATCTTAGCACGGCAAGCCTAGAGGTGGGACTTCAAATTAATATGACAAAGGCCAAGTTGATGACAAGTCAAGCAAGAGTCAGGCAAGACAAAACAAAGAAGTGGCAAGACGACCCGAAAATGCCTAGAAGAGCTATTGGGCCAAGCTCAAGAGAAGACTCATCGACGTGTGTATTCTTCCCATCCTCACGTATGGTTCTCAAACATGGGCTTTGACAATTCAGCAGAGGTCTACGCTCGGGAATTGCCAGAGAGCTATGGAACGGAGTATTCTTGGTATTAAACTTGTGGACCGGATTAAGAATACAACAATCCGTTCCATCACTAAAAAACGGGTCCATTGGCTCAACTAAAGTTCTTTACCCGAAATTGTTCTTCCTAACGATTTGTAATCCGAATGATCACTCTTCCTAAAATTTTTCATCCTAAAGTTTTCATTCATACTATTTGTAGTGCTACCGGCGATGTTCGTATCACTCATGTTTCCGAAAATTGTAATTAATAATATCATTAATGTAAATATATTTAAACTCCTACTGTTTTTTATCATAACGCTTTTATCCCTAAACATAATTACAATTTTCGGAAACATGAGTGTTATGAATATCGCCGGTAGCAGCAGTTTTAACCGTACCTAAACCAATAACTATAGGACCGATTCGGTTCTGGCACTTCGCCGGCCGCTACCGCGGCACGCTCGCTTCGCTCGCTCGGCTCGTGCGTTGTGGTCACAGTTCTAACCTAACCTAAACCAATAATTATGAATAAGACCGATTCGTTTCTGGAACTTGACTGAATGACTGGAGCGGGACTCTGGCTTCGCTCGCTCGGCTCGTGCGTTATGGTCGCAGTTCTAACTTATTTTAAACCAATGACTATACATAGCACCGTGATAAACAAAAAAGATATGACTTTGAATAATAGTGTAAAAGATGGTTATGTTGAGAAAATATAGAAAAACAAATAAAAGTATAATAGATGTTTATTGCTACTGACATTATGAAGTTGAATGCTTCGGAATTATGAACATTAGAGACAGAGTAGTTAGGAATTGTGATTGTTAGGATGAAAAATGTTAGGAAGAACATTTTCGGATTTCCAATTATCGGAGTTGAAAATTTAGGTGAACTTTGGCGCACGCCTAAAAAACTGATGTCACTCGGAAGCCTGCTACGCTCAAATTGAATTGGGCTGGACAAGTGGACACATCTGCCATCGCGGCAGGCCCTGATGGAGATGGCGGGATAAGCCCTAGCCCATAAAGATTGGTCCTTGGCAGCTCTAAACAGGGAGGATGAAAGAGAGTAGGGATTTTCCAAGCAGTGGGACATTAATGGCTAGTAAAAAAAAACTTTTCGCTGTTGAATTGCCTTCACAACTTGTGTTTTCATTTCCAAAAGCAGATGGAACAAATGAGATATTTTTAGGGTTAACAAATGTAATAGAAATAGGTACCTACACAATCTGTAAAAATTTCAACTGTCTACCTATTACTGTTCATGAGACACCTATTACGCTGACAGACAGACGGACGGACGGACGGACAACGGAGGCTTAGTAATAGGGTTCCGTTTGGCAACCTTTGGGTACGAAAAATATCTCATTTGTTCAATCTGTTTTTGGAAATGACAACACAAGTTGTGAAGGCTCGCGTCAACAAAAAAATTGTTTGCAAATGTATGCATTCCGATGATAATACAATAACTTGGTACTAAATTGGTACCATCGAACTGTTCCCTAATTACGTAACACAGGATAAATCGGAATTTGAATCGTTTTGAAACAAATTGCTAATCCATTGTTTCAAAGTTCGAAAAAAAAAACTTCATCAACGTAAATAACGCAATGGATTTTGTTGAACTGTCAAAATGAAACAAATTTGTCGTATTTGTTTACGAAAATATGTTGCGTAATTAGATAGCATGTCTGATGATGTCGCGAGCTCGTGGCTAAGTAGTAACTGCCGCACGGGTCGATCCGTCAGGTTAAGCTACGCTTGCCGGGGTTGGTCTGTGGATGGGTGACCATCTTTACATACCGAGACTCCTCCGTGCCTCGGAAAGCACGTTAAGCCGTTGGTCCCGGCTGTCATTCGTAGATCTTTGACAGTCGTTACAGGTCGTCAGAAGCCCGAAAGTCTGACAACCAGTCTTACCAAGGGGTATCGTATTACCCAGTTACTGGGTTGTGGAGGTCAGATAGGCAGTCGCTCCGTGTAAAATACTGGTTAGACTGGAAGCCGACCCCAATATAGTTGGGAAAAGGCTAGGCAGATTGATTTTTGTCTGATGAAGTATCTACCTGGACGCTAGATAACGGAACCCTTCGCTACTAGTAAACACATCGCGTGTGAGCTCATGAGATGTGTCGTAACGAGTCCTGTATGATGATGATGTTGTCAAGAGCCTGATGGCTGGCCTGGATGGTAGATAACGAAATTCTGAAATTCCACCTAAGCTCTCTTGTTTGCTGTCTGAAAAAAGTTATGGTGAAGTTGCGTAAGTTAGGTTATTTTGTTATTTTCATGTAAGTATATATTAAGGAAATCAAAAACCAAGTGAACAGTCATTATATACCGTCCGTCATCCATATTGACATCGAATAAGTTCTCAGCAGGACCCCTGAAAGGGGCGATGTCTTGCAAATCCCAAATACCATACAACTGAGATAATTGTGCGCAGCTGCCCACAGTGCGTCGTACAGTCATACCTACATCTACAATAATACTGACATATTGCATGCCTACTTGGCTTCTGTTGACTATAAAACATAACTTTAGTAAGTACGTTTTTGCTCTAACATTTTTTTTTTAATCGTTGCCCCACACTAGTATTTCTTCCTGTATCGTGGATCCGTTTACAAACATTTAAACTCACATACACAAACAGCCAGACCCGGAACAACTACTTGTAGGTCATGCAAATATTTGTTCCGTGCGGGAATCGAACCTGCGACACGCAGTGCAGCAGTCAACTGCTTAATAAAACCACTCCGTTGAATGTACACACACTCTTAATTGCCATGCATTTAGTGGCAAGTTGTAACGATTTGAATCGGTGAGAGCTTCATCTCGATATACTTCAGTAAAGTATACACCGTCATTAATAATAAGTTCTCCGCGGCATGACCTCGCGAGTTTTAAGTGATTTGATCTTAATGCTTAATCTTGCGTCTAATCTATTGTAATGCAATCTTTGTCTATTTAGACGCCTTCGAATTCATTTACCAAATCATCGGTATGATTAAGTGAATGACCGAAATCATACAGATGATTTTGGTAATAAGAATTCTTCGGTTAATAGAATCCAACGTAGCGATTGCATTCATATTATCAATAATGGGGATTTGGAAAGCGTTTATTCAAGCTCATGCTATTATAAAGTCAGGGTTCAGTTCATATTCCGTAATGAGATATTAAAATAGTTTGGCGTAACATTTTATACTTCTACGATCCAACGGCATACAGTACCAGGCTAGAATAAGAAACACATGCGTGATGGCTAAATGACTGGAACTTAAGCAAACCTCCAATTCTGCGTTTTCCAGCACGTAAGCTGCAAACGAAGGTAGATTTTGACGGATGTTTTCTCTCAAAAGGTGACATTCAAATCTTCTGTTGTGAAGTCCGCGTCGACACTTAGCACAATTGTTGTGATGTTCTTCCATAATTAAAAAAATAAATTAACAGCGGGTCACTAGGTAACGACGGGCTGAAGAACTTACTAGACGAGGATCTAGCACGGCTGCCGGCTGTCTGTGGACCCGAGCCTAGTACCCAGCCCCTTCAACCAAATACGCAGGTGGCTGCAGGACTTCACCCACACACAAGTGGAGCACTGGTGGACCTCGACACCGGGCTGCAGGCAGTCAATGGAAGCTATGCCATTCTTGGCTGACAAACTAAGACTGGAACGGCCTGCGCTTGATGACGGGGACCATCACGGGACACTGCTCACTAAACAAACACTTCCACACAATAGGCATAACGGACAGTCCTCTGTGCAGGGCATGCATGGAGGCTGAGGAGACCATTGCGCACGTGCTCTATGTATGCACGGGCGTCACCCAGATTACAACAGAAACCCTCGTGTTACCCAGATCATACACATGTTCTAAACAGACCAGGAGACCTATTATCTTCTGGAGGGAGGTGGGCTGGTTGGAGTAACCACCAAACGACTGCTATGGCCCACGGACAATGGTCCACCTGACGGATTAAGTGCGGAAACCAAACCCTTTAACATAATATGTAGAACATAATGTGCGTTTCTTATTGCCCGTGGGGACCAATTTGTCCAGTCCTCCTTTGCGAAATTTTCTGAATTGTTGAGAATATCCCAACTTTTTTTTTTAATGATAATTGGCCACCTCCGCTTTACCCCATTTGCCTTAGGACCACTACGTTTGAAACACCCTGTATATATATTTGTAATCACGTTCTCGAAAACGGCTCTAACGTTTTTGATGAAAGTTGCTATTACGGGGGTGAAAAATCGATCTAAACGAATTTTCCCACAAAATGAGACCTACCTCAAATACATCTGGGAAAATTCGTTTTCCCTATTTTCACAGCCTCGGGAATACTTATGATACAACGTTGGCATACCTGGATGATACTTATATTATGTTTATCTATTTGAATTTTAAACAACTGTACAAAGGGTTCAGTTTGCGCTGCAACTTCATATTTTTTATTTTTTGTATGACTTTTTCAACAGTACTAGTCAGTCTAAAATCAATTTTAAAGTTGATGTTTGTTTAAGTGGAAATAACATAAATTGGAAACAATTTTTTAACTTATTTATTTAGATGTTTAGAAATTATGTATTAGTTAAGTTGAAACTGTTTGTATTCCCCGTCACTTGTCCATAGGGGTTCATTAGAAAACCAGCGTCAGACAGCATTTGTCGGGCATTAATGAACTCAATCTCAAAGCATTTATTTCAATTAAACCATTTACAGGCACTTTTGAATTGTCAAGGGGTCGGTCAGTCAGAAATATGAAGCTAGTTGCCCATTCCAAAGCGTAGGTTCCTATGGAGAAGAACGGGCAAGAAACTCCACGGACACTCTTTAAAAAAAAAAAAAAATCTTACAAAATATTGTTTACATCATTCATGTTGAAATTATACATGTGAGAACAATGTAGAAATACGTGTACGTAAAGAGCGTCCGTAATAAAAAAAAAAAAAAAACTATTCAAAAATTAAAATAAGCCTTGGCAGATAAGAGATGACCAGTCCCTACTGATGGCGCCCGTTCACGAACATGACGCATGGATCAGCACCGTTTAGCTCAACCATTTTGAAGGGAACTCAACGATCCAACACACACGCCACCACCAGCGAGACATTTGAGTGAGCATGACATACTCTTAGCCGCCAGGGCATATCAAGTCAATGAAAGACGTACCCAGTAAATGGTAGCTTTCTAGAAGGTACATGGTCACAGTGCTCACACATGTGCTATGCAATTATACAATAAAAAAGAGATTGAAGTTATACAATTCAAAGATAGTTTTTGCAATCTTCAGCAGTTCCAACAATATTTTCGAATGATAATCAATTAGTTTATGCGCCCTTGTTGAGCTGGACCAGCGTTAAGCCAAGCATTTTTGTCAGCGATATAATCCCCAAGCTTATAATATGCTTGGCAGCATAGTGTGCGTTTTATACAAGATTTAAATTTCGTTTCATTTAGTTGTAGTATATGGGGAGGTATTTTATTGTAACATTTTAAACAGTATGAAAGATGAGTCTACTTTAGCCAGTCTGAAACCTGGTTGAACTAATTGATCCCTATTTCTAGTACTATAATTGTGTCTTTCACCTCTTTTACTGAAAAGATTAAGATTTTTCCTGACGTACATGATGTTTTCATAGATATATTGACAAGGTACCGTCATTATGTTAATATTTTTAAACAGTTCCCTTAGTGAATCGCGCCTACGGAGGCAATATATTGCTCTAATGGCTCTTTTCTACAGAATAAAAATAGTCGATATCTGCAGCCCGTCCCCATAGTAAGATACCGTAGGACATGATACTATGAAAGTAACTGAAATAGACTAGCCTTGCGGTATCTATATCAGTAAATTAACGGATTTTCCTTACAGCATATGCTGCTGAACTTAACCGTCCTGCGAGAGATGTTAAATGAGGACCCCATTGCAGCCTTGAATCGAGCGTGATCTCCAGGAAAACAGTTTTATCTACACATTCTAGCTTCTCCCTATTCAATACTATATCACAATCACTACTTTTAACATTCGGTAAAGCAAATCTTATGCATTTAGTTTTTTTCCCATTTAATACTAAATTATTAGCAGTAAACCAATTTTGGACCTGCAGTAGGGCGTTATTTACATCGTCAAGATTTGATGCACGTCTATTTATCTTTGCTGTGTTGCTATTTGTAATGCTGAAATGAACCTTTTTGGCACACACTATTATTGCTTTATGATTATTTTACCTTTTTTATTTTGTTATTGTGTTTCATGAACTGTGTCCAAATAAATATTATTCTTTCTTTCTTTCTATTTTCAACCGCGCAGAGCTCCTAAGGCGTGTTAATACTGCAAATACTTAATCCGTTAGACCGGACATAAGGTTTTTCTTCAGCCTCTATGAGGAATGTATAGTAGGTAGGTACTTAGATAACTACCTATATATTAGTTTAGATATTATATCCGTACAATAAATACCTAAATCAAGCAGTTTTTTTGGCAATGATTTTGCATGAATTCCTAAACTTTTTTTTGCAGACTATTTTTTTATAAGTAGATGTGTCCATAAAGCGATCGTTTTTTAATCAATTTTTTATAGGTGTACCCAAGTATGTCTAGGCAATTAATTTTAAGAACCAGCTTTTTATGTAATCAAATACATTGATCTCGGACGGTTGCTATAAGGAACTTAAATCAAATAGGTGCCTGCTTATTTTCGACATTATGTAAGGTACAGACATCAACACGTCAAGCTACTACAATCTGACAAATTTCTTTAATAGATTTTCAACTTTAATACTAACGTATAAGGTTCAAAGTTGGTGGGGAAAATTTGACAGTTTCTGGTAGGTTGGTGTGATGATGTCTGTACCTACCTAATTAAAAAAATTGATTCTTTTATACATATTATTATTATATTATAATTATTATATTCATATACACACCAACACCGTCATTGTCAACCAAGCAACCAACTCAGCCTATCTCCGTCCACTGCTGGACATAGGCCTCTGCCAGACTGCGCCACAACAGCCACAACACCTTCGGCATCCAGTCTGTCCCAGCCACCTTCTTAAGGTCGTCGGGCCATCTAGCTACACGCTTAGAATGACCACAATAGAAACAGTTTTTTTTCGACGGAAGAATAGACAAAATGACAAATAAAAAAAATAAAAAAAATAATTTATAAAAAATCAAATTATTTTATTTCACATAAACCTACATGGGCACTTATGAAACGTCAGAAGCTAGGTGCACGGGTCCAATTGGTCGTTTCCTATGGAGGAGAGCCGGCAAGAAACTCCACGGTTACTCTTTTAAAAATAATTGGCTTTTACAATATTTTCAAATAACAGTGTTATTAGGTATGGGAGGACAGTGTAGGTCTTTCAACAAGTACCAGGGACTTAACAAAATAATTAAGGTCAACAAATCTACAGTCCACTAAGCCTACAGCGTTCTCACATTCACAAAATAGAAAATAATCTATAAAAAGATGAATAAATTATTAAAAATAAAAACGTATTATAAACGAAATGACGTGATTGCTATTACAGCTGTGACAATTCTGAATAATAATTATCATGTTCACAAAAGCCACTAATAAAGTGTTGAAGTTAAATTGTAGGTATATAATGTCAAATAATAGCGTGATTATGTCAAGGAAGAAAGTAAAAATTAAAATGTTATAAAAATACATAAACATGGTAATTTGGGAGCAGTTAATAGACTCTTACACAATTCGCCGTTAATGAGCTACCAGGGAAGCCACATGTGCAGAAGGAATTATTGCCAAACTTCCTTGTCTTCAACGTAGTCTTTAATTTTATAACATGCATTCTTAATAAGAACGCGTTTAATGTGGGTTTGGAACTTCCCATCGCTAAGTTCTGTAACCGACTTAGGCAACTTGTTATAAAAGCGGATACTGTATAAAACGTGTCACGTCTGGTTGCAGGAGCCTTGAACTAATTTAAAGATTTTTTTATTTGTATATTAAATCTACACGTCTAATCTCTAAATAATTTCCCCTATTCTCTGACGAAGCAGATTCATGTCCACGAAAAGCGAGCTCTTGTTTCTCCAAAAAGCAAACAATGTCAATAACTCGCTGAAAAATATTTCGGTTCCGATCGACTTTCGCGTTATGTTTATCAATGTCGATTTGTATCTGAGAATTTAAACGCTTCTCAATACGATTTTTTCCAAATGTGTGATATTTAAGAGAAGCTTCTAGGTGTTTTTCATATTGGTCATGTTTTTTAGCTGCAGTAGGAAAGTTATGAATACTTATCGATGTAACCGGTATCGTTCCATACCGTTTTATTGTTTGAAAATAGTAGACAAGGGAAACAAAACAACCTATTGCTGGGTATGCAACCTGTGAGCCAATAATATGAATCATATTGTTTTGTATTGAATTTACGATTGACTTTACCTTTAGTTTGTACTAATTGCAAATCCGGTGTACAACGACCTTTTACAATCACTTGTTTTGTATCACCGAATGATAGTTTTGAAAACGCATAATTTTTTATTTTCTCTATACACACACACCTGCACAACTTTCACAGTGATTATTATCCATTTTTCATCTATTATCGACGTTAAACTCTTAAATACCAAATAATAGGGCTCACAAAACAAATCAAAACGAATAAAACAAACAATATATGGCGAGACAGTGCTAAAAATAATACGACAAAAAAGAAATAGTGTAAGTTATGGTTATGATGCATTAAAAATGAAACAATACTACTTTTTAAAATATTTGTATAGCTAATTTCGGTTCGGAAAACATCGGATAATTTCGTAATTTGTCGTGCTGTAAAAAAGACCGTCCGACACACCGACCGTCTATTCTGTACGGTTGTGTGCGTTATTGTGTTTTTTTTTTTTTTTTTTTTTTTTTGTCTAGGGCATCTCGTAGCTCACCTCTGAGGTGATGACTACTTAACCGGTCAATCCTGCGGCTGCCTTAAGCTACTGACTCAAAGCCTCCAGCCAGGGGCAAAACTATTCTAAATTAAAACTAGGCGAACGCTCGCTAAGGGCACCCCCTGTGGGGTACGGACCTCGGCTTAGGGCGTCGCTGGGGGGAGGACAGCAAGTTGGGACAGGCTGGATCAAAGATGATTAATTAATCGGGGAATTTAAGTCTACATTTCTCAGCAAAACGCGGGCTGGCGCTTCTGCGAGCAAGGGTCGGTGGGGATTATTGTGAAATTGTGTGCCACGTATTTATAGGAACGCACACCCATTCAATCCGCATGGCCACGAGAGCACACTTATAAACATCTAGACCCGAATAGTTTGTGTCTTTCCCGAGACACTCCTGGTACTCAGCGTAGCGGCGCTAGTGCCGCGCAATGCCACAATACTGAACGAGCTTGCTTGGAGCGACTGATTATGTTTTTTTTCGTTTATTGTTAGTATGTAGGTACTCGTCGTACTCGTAGATAAAATCATATTAAATGTCGGAACAAGATTATACTGAGCTAGGTAGGGTAGGCAGTGTCTTTCTGTCTTTATGAAACGCACGCCACAGGGAGTGATGTAGTACACCGCCACATACGAACTACGCATCAAAGACATGACGTCACACAAATCCTGCATCGCGCAATTAGAGCTTACCGCGCGAACGACATAATTATATAAGACTCTGACTATCCGACATCAACAGTCCCCGACCCATCACCATGTTCGGCAAGCCTATCCCTTGGGAGAAGCGAGCCAAATACCTAGGTGTCGTCCTAGATCAGCATCTCACCTTCAGTGAGCACATAAAGCAGGTCCGCTCGCGAGCCGCTTTCGTCCTCGGTAGACTCCACTCTGTCCTGAATGCACGTAGCAAAATGTCACTTAAGTGCAAATTGCGTACGTACACGGCGTGCGTTCGTCCCATCATGACCTATGCGGGAGCCGTATTTGCACACGCAAAACCCCGTCATATTCATAGGATGCAAACGCTCCAAAATAGATTTCTCCGGAAAATCACCGGTGCCCCCTGGTACGTTAGGAACGAGATCCTCCATCTCGACCTAAAGATCCCCACAATCCACCAATTTCTCAAACGCAATTCCAAGCGTTTCTTTGAGTCCGCCGCCAAACATCGCAACCCTCTGGTTGTCGAGGCCGCCAATTATGTCACGAGTAGAATCAGTCAGACCCGCCGCCCAAGGCAAATCCTTACCGACCCAGACGACCCCATAACCCTCCTCCAGGAGAGCAATAGGGCCACAAGTACAGTGCACAAGAAACACAGACACCGACCCGCATTCCGACCTCGCCGCCGAGGTCCTCCGCGATCGCGACCCGCCCGAGTAAATAATACTCCTCACCGACCCTTGCTCGCAGAAGCGCCAGCCCGCGTTTTGCTGAGAAATGTAGTCTTAAATTCCCCGATTAATAATAATGAATCATCTTTGATCCAGCCTGTCCCAACTTGCTGTCCTCCCCCCAGCGACGCCCTAAGCCGAGGTCCGTACCCCACAGGGGGTGCCCTTAGCGAGCGTTCGCCTAGTTTTAATTTAGAATAGTTTTGCCCCTGGCTGGAGGCTTTAAGTTAGTAGCTTAAGGCAGCCGCAGGATTGACCGGTTAAGTAGTCATCACCTCAGAGGTGAGCTACGAGATGCCATTTTAAAAAAAAAAAAAAAAAAAAGACATCAACAGTCGGGCAGTCGGCCCGCCTGACACAACACGTACCCGTCTGGTTGGAGGATCCTCCCTTTTCTATGGTGGATGAGTCAACTTTACACCCTGTTCCTCATGCCCCTAAAAGTTCATACTCGTAGATGACTAACGACAGCCACTAATAAATTACTTGTGAATTATTATTATTAGGTACTTGTGTTTATATTTTTTTTTTTAATAGGTACTGTATATTGAATTGTGATATTTTTAACACAATAAATTTTGTTATGAAATAAATGACATGACTTACAAAGAAGAATGACAGCCGGGACCAAAGGATTCCAACGTGCTTTCCGAAGCACGGAGGAATCTCGATATGTAAAGATGGTCACCCATCCAAGGGCCAACCCCGGCAAGCGTAGCATCGACCTGTGCGGCTGTTATTACTTAGTCCGAGCTCCTCCTTATTCAATAAAATATATTATTTAAATTGTACATTACATTAAGATTAAAATATGCCTTGACATCATATTAAAATTATAATTTAAAATATATCACAGATTCAAAATTACGCGTAACAAAATAATTATGGTTGGCGGCAACGCGGGCTCAGCGGTAGGAGTCAATGACCTTTTCCTCGGCTGTTAGGTATGTAATCCCGGTAGTACGTTCCCGTGAGATATTTTCCGACATCCACATGGGCGAAGCCGCGGGCAAAAGCTATAGTAATATTATAAATTAAAGTAGTATATTGTGTCTGGCTGTGTAACCGGGTTGTTCTTCTAAACCCCACAACTGATTTTGATGCGGTTTTCACCATCATTTAGAGAAATTATTCCGGTTTATGTGTATAAAAAATTATATTGATTTTACTTTATAGCACAGAAATCTCGATGTTTTGAGATGGCGCTACTGCACCCGTGCAAAGCAGGGGCGGGTCGCTAGTAATATAATAAATGGAAAGTGAGTCTATTTGTTTGTTACATTTTCACGCTAAAAGGGCTGAGCTGATTTGGATGAAATTTGGCACATGGGTAGCCCATGATGGGGATTAGGATAGGATATACTTTTATCCCGATATTCCCATGGGATCGAGATTTATGCGGGTGAAAGCGCGGGGCGCAGCTAGTAGAATATAAATAAACACACAGATTTATCAACACAGCCTTTAATATAACAACATTTAGTTCTATCAATGGGCGAAAAAGTCAGTTTACAAGATTAATTAAACACACTTTAAATACAGAGTAAATTTCTAATATAAATAATCCGGACGAAGTCCGAAACTATGAGAAGCAGAGCAAATAAAAAAGACAAACTCAACTCAACTCTTGACTGAATGTATAGTACACTGCCCAAGTATTATTATATTATAAGAAAGAAAGAGAGAAGAAGAAGAGAAAATTATTTTATTTGGGCCACGCACAGGAAATACAAACAGTAATAATAAATAAATAAATAAAAAAGAAGCATTTAAAGACTAACAAAATAATAACGACCGGTGCGAGGCCAAAAAGGCTCTTATCTCACCATATTATGGCAATATATACATAAAATATAATTACTACCGCGCTGACCGCGCTGTATAATTAAATAGTATGTATGTGTATTATGTATAATAGTTTCGGGTTTCGCCCTGAAAATCTATCTCAAAAATCCACGATGTCTTGTTTTTCTGCATTATTAGTAATTGGATAAATATATCAATGTTTGGTTGACTTGAAAATATCTAACGTAGGTACCTTTAAAGACTAAATAGTGACTAACATAACAAAACATAGTTACTTTTTTAACACAAATGTTAAATTGTATTGATTTGCAATTACTAGTTATAATAGGGGAAACACCATGATTGTAATTATAGTAGAGATAAATAATTAAATAATAACTTATATAATACAAACATGATTAATGGAATACAACAACAAGACAATATTTTGCTATTTACAGTAAATAAATTACATATAGGTACTGGTTTTAAATAAATTGTTAGCTACAGTCAGAGAAATTAATTGTCAAAAATGTCAATATTCTACGTTAATTTGCCGAGTTACAGCCATTTCATATAACTGTCAAAGAATTGCAGTTGTGATTTGAATATACGGAAAAATTAAATTGGTACTCAAATTTGATTTGAATATACGGAAAAATTAAATTGGTACTCAAATTAATAATAGTAATAAATGTACATGAATATTATTATACAAAAAGGAGGGGAAATAATTAAGAAAAATTCGTACGACGAAAAGTGCCAAAAAGCCTGGCAGTATTGCCACGTTATATGACGATGCTGGTTCTTTGGGCTAAAAATAGGCCAGCCCTCTGGGCACGTAAAGAATTGTAGTCAATTTGTTTAACAATTAATTTCCTTAACTTACATTACTTATAGGTAAATCTAGGTAAGAAATTAGGTTCCTATTTTAATTGCACAGTCAACAATAGACTAAATCACAAACACGCAAGCAGCTTCATTTTGCCTTCGCAGTGCAAAGATTTTTTGTTGACTCTACAATATTACAGTAGGAGGTACTCACAGCTAGGCTCTTAAAACTCAAAACTATTAGTATCAATATATTAAAATAATATTATGCTTACAGGGGTTCCTATTAAAATTAATTAAGTACTTTGAACATTTTTTTCAAATATCACTATTATAATGACGAAATTATGCTAATAAATGCCTACTTCTGAAACTGTAGGTTTTTTATATAGGTAACACCAAACTATGCTTTTTAACCCTGATATACCCTGGGCTTTTAATGAGCTACTTCGGTAATAAACTAATAATACAAAAGTAAAACAAAAAAAAGTACATTTTTCTAAGTACAACTAAAAAATAAAATAAAATATTTTCACTATATGAAAAGCCTTTCCGAAAGTTAGTTCTGATTAGCGTTTAAGTCTACCAGCAGTCTTATTCCGTAACATACTGGCAATCGCAATGGCATTCACTTGACAGTTAATATCTTTCAGCCGACGACCGTCGAAGCAACTGTCAAACGAAAACAATTGCGAGCTGTTAGGTAATTAGGCTGCTGTTGTGATGCTCCTGCACGCGTAGCATGTCTAAGTACTGAGGAAACAGAAGGAACGAAGAAAAATGTCTACAGCGCAATGTCAAAAATGAAGAAAAGAAATTTCACATTGTCTCCGTAGATATGTAGAATAATTCCAAAGTGGTCACGCTACGTGTGCTAGCCTTCTAATTACCCGTTGTGACTACATATTTTGTCATAGCCCGGCGCTCCAAGGCACAGGGGGGTTTTTGTTTTGTCTATGACAATACTGGCTACATGATTTTATTATGAACGTATAATTACAAGATTTCCATAAGTTCTATTACCAGTTGTATGTCTATCTTTGCTGCTAAATAAATGTTTGACAATTTCCTATATCGATCAAATTTAAAAAAAAACGAAATTGTATTGTAGTAAATGGTATAAAAGGACACTTTAGGTTTTATCACTAACTTGAAAAATTAATTTGTACACATTTTCCTTTTCCTTTTTAAGAACAAACGAAATATATTTGTCGCCATGACATTATATGTCTTTACGGCGCCCCTTTAGTTAAATATCACTTCATTTAATTCAAAAACGTATATGTTCACAACCTTCAATTATTATAAAGTAAATCAATAAATATTTTTATTGCAGATAGGAAAATTAAGAAATTGTTTATAAGACCCACGCCTAGTCATGCGCAATTATTTGAAGAGTCAGTAGTGTTGGTGTTGGAAGGAGCAACTGTTGTTGTTAGATTATTCTTGTCTTCGGCAGTCAAAACACTGCCATATTTTTTAAAAAACTCTAGAACAACGCCATTGCTCCAACCAAAACCAAACTGCACGTTGTATTCGCCACCTCCGCCGAATTTGCCAGGATTCTCCGCATCGTACTTCTCAAACATTTGCTTGTACTCCAGGAAGCCCCAGTGGCAAGACCTTACAAATGTCTGGACGACATTGAATGCCAGTGCTTTCGCCTCCTCCGTACCAATGTTATCAATGGCATTCACAACAATGCTCACTTCTGGCGGCCACACGTTAGGGAAGTCCCACTGCTCTCCGCTCCTGATGAGTGAGGTGGGCACACCCCCGGGGAAGTCCAGACCCCCGGACTGTTCAAGATGGCTCACAATCCTGGGCCCGTTGGCTTTCAGAAAGGTTGAGCTGACGGCATTCTGCCACAGCGGCGCGACGTTAGACGAGTAGAAGTATTTACGATGTAAATTGTCCCGAAAATCGTAGTCGTACCACATTCCAGCTTCTTCGTTCCACAGCACTGCCTCAATGCTGTCCCTCCATTCTGAGGCTAACGTCGCATACTCGGCAGACTTTTGCATATTTAACAATAAAATATTGAATACCGTCAAGTGCTGGAGAACACCAGCGACGATGGCATTTAAATCCACAGGGATGAGGTATCTGGTGTGAATGTCAGTGATAGTACCGTTGTTGCTTCCGTCCGGAAGGATGAACCACCGTGTTGAAAAGTCCCAACCACTCTCTGCTGCGCTTTTTGTGTCGATGTAGAAATCAGTGCGATCTTGTTCACTGAAGCCGATCGTGTTATTGTAGTCTTCAAAATACGACTCAGGTCGTGGACCTGCGCTAGGAGCATAATATCTGACAAGCGTGTGGTTACTGCCATTTTTTTCAACAGTAACGGTTCTATTGTTCAGCCAAAAGTCCATTTCATTTTCTAAATAAGCTATGTTATCCCTAATAAATTCGATATCCTGGGTATATTGGTAATAAAGAGCAACCATCGCCGTCAATAAAGGCGGCTGACTGCGTTCCTGATAGTACCATCTGCTTCCATTAGGGATGTGACCAAACTTATTCAAAAGTTCAATAAGATTTTCAATCATCCCTTTGGCTGTTTCTTGCATTCCACTAATGAGCAAACCTTCGATGATCCAGTAAGAGTCCCAGTAGTAAATCTCCTTGAATCGTCCTCCGGGTATGATGAATCCATGAGTGACCGGAACTAAACTGAACTGTTCAGGATTTTCAAGCACATCTGCTTTGACTTTTCGAGCAAGAAGTGGCCAGATGTCGTTGATGCCTTTACCGAACGCTCTCAGGTCTTCGTCTATTATAGTGTTAAGGAATGCAGGGTTACTGCTGTGGTCTGGCGGAGTCCAGTCCTCGAGTTCACTATCGGTGGAGAAGTGTTCGTCAACGAACTGTGTTAACTGTGCTTGAGATGGATTTTGATTGGTGTCGTTCATCAAAAGCTCGAATTCTGTTAATGTTTTGTTTTCGCCGTACTTCATTGGTAGATCGACGAAGGTCTTGGAGTCGTTGTAGATCCTGGCCATCTGGACTTGATGGAGCAGATCGCTGTTGCAGTAGACTGGCCTCTCGCAGCTGGGGGGCAGGTCTGCGGCACCGGCCAGAGCGGCAGACGCAAACAAGATCAGAAATTCCCGCATCTGAAACAAATAACAATTCGCTTTAATACTAATGTACGGAAAATGGAAGTGAAGTAGCCTACATAGGTACGGGAAATACTCGTATGAATGCAGTTATACAGGGTGGCACATTTAGATCGGTCAGTATGGGAAAGTCTGAAACTATAAAACATACGAAGATCTCTTCTTAGGAACCATGTCATCAATTTTAGTAACAAGAAAAACTGCATTCATACATTTAAAAAAAAACTTGTACTCAGCTCGGGAATCAAACCCGGACGTTTTGAAAAATAAAAGTAACACTATTTCTTCATGGATATCTAATATCGATTGTGTAGGTCTTAAGCAGTAATGGTTACTATAAAACATGATGTCTAAAATGAATAAAATGCATTGTTTTCATATCCTTTAATTTATTTTAGTAAGTTTTCGAAATGAACACCATTTTTTACAATACATCATGCAAATCGTTTAGGTAAGGATAAAAAAATTCTACGTGATAAAAGTTTTCTTCTCAGGAGGCAGTACAAAATGCTTTCACACAGTTTGTCGAATCTAGATAGATATATATAGAGATAGAACTCTCGTGAGTTCTATCGCAAAGGCATAAATGACCTTCCTATTAGATGGCAGCAATGTATAGATAGTAATGGTAATTATTTTGACTTGGCAGTCCGACGGTCACACCACTAGGATCACTGCTTTTTGTAACTACTAGGTACCCATCTATAAGCCGTCAATAGATTTGTAAAACAGCCGACCACAATCGTCTTGAAACCGTGACGAATACATCAGAATGATATAAACGATTACTTCTGTTAATGACTCGTCAAGCAATCACAACGATTACACCGTTTAACTTTTTGCACACATAATTATTATAATATTGTTATTATTTTATATACTTAATAGAAAAAATATTTTATAATTTATTTGCCATGGTGATGGTGATTACGAAAAAAACGGTTGTATTTTTTGACGTGGTTTTTTACGCTATCTGTTCAAAGATTGCTCCATCATGTATTACTTTAGCAATTTTAATATTGATTTTGCAAATTGTAACGCCATTATTGAACATATACCTATTCGTAAAGACAATATGCAAATTTCAGTGACCATGAACCGATGCCGTTTTGGCTTTTTGGCTGCAGGATCACGGTTTTATTTATTAGCACTACTGCAAATATTTTTTTCCTTGACATAAAAAAAAAATAAGTATTTGTATTAAGTGATACCGTGAAACAATTTTACACGTCGTCAATCACATTTTAAAAACTAGATGAGTTTTTTAAAATGTGATTGACGACGTGTAAAATTGTTTCACGGTATCACCTAATACAATTTTTTTTTTTACGCCGAAATTAACTCAGAGGTCACAGTCTATTTTAAAGTCCAGACATAATCTTTTTCAGATCATGTGAAGACCATGTAGATTAGTGTCTGAAATGGTATTTTGAGGAAAGAACTACAATGATTGAGTGGATCTGTCCAGTCAGTGCACGTATTTGTCAGTAATCGTGCAGCTCAACTCAGAACTTTAGCAGCTCAACGATTCGACGAACAATACCAAAGAAAGGATTTAGTTAGATAAACTATTGTAGCGGTTACACATCCACATACGAACTACGCATCAATCACATGACGTCACACAAATCCTGCATCGCGCAATTAGAGTTTACCGCGCGAACGGCATATAAAGACTATCCGACATCAAAGTCGGGCAGCTAGTCGGCCCGCCAGACACAACACCCGTCTGGTTGGGGGATCCTCCCTTTTCTATGGTGGATGAGTGAACTTTACACCCTGTTCCTCATGCCACTAAACTATCATTGTATGTAGTTATTTGGCAAATATCAAACAACGTTATCCCGAAAAATTATAGACAGTAGATAAGTAGTTCGTTTTTTTTTCTGTATGTATTATATAAAAATTGATTCGCACCGGTCGAGATAATAGATCATACAGTCAGTCAATACATATTGTAAGTCGAGGCCAAGTGGTAATATTTCTTTACCATGGATACCATACCGTGTCTTTTTCTTTTATTCCACAACGACCGTATGACACGTACTTTACAACCAATAAATTCAAACATATCGTAAAAGAATCGGTGTATCAGTTACGTTAAATCTAGCGTATCGTAACGTAACGTTACCTCCTGGCCTCTGAGGCCTTTTTTGACGTCGGTTACATAGATATATAGATATTATATCGCTTATTTGGTGCACACAAAAGACATGGCACAAAATCACGATTAAATAATAACTAAATACAAAAAAAAAAAAGAAAACAAGACATTGTGATGACACTGATGACACTATTAGCTAAGACACTTTAAAATAATGAAACATACAAAGTGCGGTGTGCGTCTCAACTCTCAAGGTTGCACCAAATGGGAGTCCAGCTCAGCATGTGCCAGGCAAATATACCTGACGCTGATATTCAGGTGGATCCCTGCAGTGACATACGGTCATCGAACAGATGAAATAATATTGAAAGTTTTTTTTGATGATAAGGATAAAAGTAAAGTTTAGCATTTGGAAACGAACAAGAGAAAAATCAAGAAGGCATATAAATTTTATTTTAAATTCGACTAACTCTGTAATCTTAATGGTTGTGAGGATCAATCTTGTTTTAAACTACAGACAGAATCAAGTTTTGTATCTATTAAAGTAATTACGTAATACATGATCAATCGGAATTTGAATCGTATCGAAACAAACTGCTAATCCTTTGTTTCATTAGTTCGAAACAACAATGTAAATAACGCAATGAATGTTGTTGAACTGTCAAAATGAAAGAAATTTGTCGTAATCGTTTCCGAAAATGTGTTGCGTAATTAGATAGCTGGTCACTATCCCAGCTCGCCAAGGTCGTTTGAATCTTCAATATAATATCTTTAATATCCCCCTATTAAAGATATTATATTGAAGATTGCGATAAGGTAGCCGGTGAAATTCAAATTTTCTTGGTTGTACGTATGTTGATTAAAATATGATTCGCGAAAGTACTTCGAGTAAAGGTATCAGTTAGGTAAGTGTAGGTGACAAACACGTAGTTGACTCACTTTAATTATTGGAAGACCCGCTTTTCATACATAGTCACGAACGTTATTACAGTAAACACTTAACATTATAGCATATTGTTTGCAGAATATCGATAGATTGTGGGTCTTCCCAGCGTATTAGTGTTGATGATCCAGTTCATAGAATTAATTTCCGATGATGAAAACTGTATCTGGGCCCTTTGAAAGAGACATAAAAAATCATTTTGGCAGTTATCTATTCAAAGATTTTGAATTTAGACGGAAATGATACGACACACGCGAGATAGTCAAAATTCGTTAAAGTTACTCTTTGCATTGCATCACTTGTGATCTACAGACAGACGAATAGGCTACCAAAACGGAGTTTATCTGCAGTCGTGTGTATAATCTTGTAAACCTGGATCATGATAGAAAAGACACAAATAAAGTAAATAGACCTTCATAATGTTTAATTCATTTGATTATGGCTTCAGCCTTGAATTTTCTCACCTCGTGAGAAACAATGCAAAGGAAAACCTTTAAAATCAATCAATCGATAATATTTAAATCGACACAGTCTTATCTGAATCTGAAAAAGAAATTCTATGACTGGTTGAGATAGTGCCACAGAATCGTGAGATACTTTTTCTTGTAATGATTACAAACAACAGTTAGTGACATTATGCATCAAATCATTATTGAGTATATGAGTTAATCAAGACGAATTACATAGTGACACACGATCCTATAGACAAGCGAGACGGATAAAAGTAAAAATTGAAACGTCCCTCCAACTACTGCCATCAGAAGTCGTCGCCTACGGGACGACGAACTCAGACGATCTGGTGGTGATCGCTCATCGCGGTAATCCGCTGGATGCTGGAAACACAGTTCCAGTCGCAGTCGTTGTGGCAATGTATGGGTATTATATTATTGTGGTATGGGGAAGGCCTATTTTGGTTGAATGATGTCTCTGATACGAACTTAATACATAGAGCTATATGTGCATATGCAATTGAAACTAGTACTTTTGTATTACAACTTACGTAACTGACCTTATTCATAACAAGGTATCAAACACACGTATCAAATTCAGTTACATATTTAAAATAGAAAAGTATAGTACACATCAGCACATGATTACCTACATAAATTAGTATTATCAGCGTAAATAATTTGGATCGCGTGTTCCTAATATTATTTTTATATTTTGTCACACAGTTCGTTATCAAAGACTTTAAAATGAACATTCGCTGTTGCACTCAGAACGAAAATCAGGTTAGGTAATGCCTTCGTTTTTTCTGATTCCAAGGTACTGAGGGATAGAGGAGTCTAATTCCTTGAAATAGCCAACTATTCATGATCATCAGGGTCGTAAAAACTCCTACTGACCTGAAGAAAATGTACTTTTTAGATGGTAATCAAAATATAGGAAGACCAACATCAAAATGACGGAGAAAAGAGAGAAGAATGCTAAACAGACCCCAAATTAATTCGGAATAAAGACAGGAAAATGATAATAGAAAAAAGGTTTTGTTTTGTTAACGATGTTACCTAGGAAGAAGCTCTGTCCAAATTAATAATTTAAACGTTTCTAAATAAAGAATCTTGATTTGCTGGATATCACATTTAAATCGTTTAAGTGGAACGTCGTCGGTACTCACAAACAGGTTTTGATCTCAGCTATCTGTAAATTTAGATTTTAGTGCAAAAAAACTTTAAGAGCTCAAACAGGGGCCCAAGTCTCCTATTTTTATAAATTCGTCATTCCAACACGATCACATTGTCATTTTGCTAAAAGTTCGTAATCTGCCAAATTCATAATAGTCGATCATTGGTTGATCATTGTATTCCACAAACACGATACTCGTAACGAATTACAAGAAATTACTGCACAATGACGTTCTCATGGTAGGTCACTGATCAAAGGAACTGTCAAAATTTTAGCAGATTACCGCCTATAATAAGTCAGTCATTCATTTTTCATTATGTAGGTACGAGATTACCAATAGATATACCATTTCTTTCAATGGAGTGTCAGTGGCTGACCATTGGAAAGTCATTATGACGCCAATGTGTTAGTAGATTACCAAACTCGTCAAAATCAACAATTATGAAATCAATGATAGACCATTCTGACACTATTGTAATAGCAGACTTGAAGCCCGGTCGATTCGACGAATGCCTTGTTTCTACTGCACGACTTTTTTGCCGGAAAATGATCGAGTTCATTATTCCTGACTAAAAATCCGTTTGACGAAAATGATCGAGTACACTTTATCTGACTAAAAATCAATTTGATTGAGAGCACTAAATAAAGTGATTTTTCAAAGTGCGCATCAGCGTACCTATGATTGGCTTGGCAGTATCGCCAAGTAACAAAATAAGTATCAGTGATGTGCAAATTAAATGATTTTAAATGCGTTTTCAATTTTGACACCTCCCTCAGTGGATGTACTGCTTGAGCACAGACTTACAAACTTAATTTCTGTAAAGCTTTATTAAGTTTCGCAATTTTCAACAAATATCAATCATTGTGAAAGGATTATTTTGGCGGAAACGAATGTGACCCACTTACAAACTTTACGCCCACGGTCGCATTCGGAAGGTTATCAGTCGACTGACAATCTTATTTACTTACCTACTTTTAATTCAGTGTCTAATAATCCTGCACCATTACTTTATTTTCCTCGCAAACTGTAATTTTATTCAGATAAATGTATATTGACAGAAATATAAATCTGACCTCCAACCGAAATACAAAAGTACTGCTTCTCTACGTCTCATAGATCAATGCAATGAATATCGATGAACTATCAAAATGAACGTATTATGGAGGCCGATGCCTCTCACGGGAAAGAAAGATACGAGTAATTAATGTATTACGAGTGGTATTTATCGAATAGATAGATTAGGTGTCATAACAATAATTATAGTCGTTAACTATAATTATTTTTATGATACCTAATCTAAAACTATGCTACTTTACTAACTACTAGTTAACACGTTCAGTTCCGGTAGCCCTCCTGGAGGGTTTACCTAGTCGCATATGAGATGCCGGGACCCCTCGCGGAGGGCTCATTTTAAATATAGATTTTTCTTAGCGAATACACCTTTCTAAACCCTGAAAATTAAATCTGATATATATTTTAACAAGATTTATTAGTAGCTAAATGTGTTGGTTTTAAAATCAAAGCTTTTTATTTTAAAAATATTTTTTGTCCACGGTTAAAAATACTCACTAATGATTTAAAAGGTTGGGAAATACGTATAGCAGGGTTTTCAGGGGGTCTTGCCCCCTGAAAACATTACTTTACTTTATTTTACAATGTTTTATAACATGGTTTTAAGCCTAATTGACCGTCCGCGATGGTTAACTTTCGCGCAAACGTAATGACGGTAACCCTCCCGGGGGGTTCACTTCCAATATGTATGGCGACATGGTGTATGAGTTCTATGAAAAGTGAGTGGAGTCGAAAGTGTTAAAAGACACCAAACATTGTACCGTCCTGCCTAAACCTGTAATGACGGTTTTCTGAAATAACATTCACTAGGTGGCACCACTGAGACGTCAGGTCCGGGCACCTGTCAAAAGTGTCCAAGCGCCTATATTTTCTTTAGTCGTGAACTCGTGACTGAATGTCGAACGAATGAAGTAAACGAATGGCGAATGTCATCATATAATTATTTTATATTCATTGTCAAAATGGAAGACCTCTTGTCAAAGTGGCGCCAACTGGTGGCATGGTGAATTATCATGAAAACACTCATTCCACCATCCATCTTCATCATGGTCCTTACTAAGTAATTCAAGGGCTGTCCTTACTTACTAAGTAAAGTACCTAACCTTTTACTAATCGCTCTCATTCAATATTTCCCTATTGCCGAGCGCCCTCGCCCTTGCTTTTTATCAGACAATTGAGGATTTTGTGCGTGACATTCAGGTAATGTTATTTGGATCAAGACTCAGACTTTTGTCCATTGCTAGTAGTAAATGTACTCAATTGTTATGCAAATTGACACCCTACGTCAATTTGCCGTGATCACAACTGTCAAAGAATGACAGTTGTGATTAATTATACGGACATTATAGGTTCGTGGTAAAGTTAAGAGTTAATTTACCTGACTTAACAATTTATAATTTAAGTAGGTAAGTAATTATATTTTCAAGATCGCGCGTGGCATGGTTTGTTATAATTTTTATCCATGTGTTTACCATCAATATTATTATAGCCATTAATAGTATCTCTGTTTTCCTCTACCTACATCTATGCCATTAGCCTATAATGTCCCTACTTCTGAGATTCAGGCCTCCTCTCTTTGAGAGGGAGAGGACCGTAATTTACCACGCGGGCCCAATGCAGGGATGTCACATCTCTTCGAATTTTTCGTTCTAGGACATACCGATTTCCTCACGATGTTTTCTTTCCCCATTTTGAAAACAATGATGAAATACATAATTTACACAAAGTTAAAGTGCCTTTCAGGGTTCGACTGGGCCACTACTGGGACACCTCTGCTTTGGCCAAACATGCTTGTTCACAATAACAATAATTTGGAGATGACAATGTCACTCACCACGGACTATACCTTGACAGAAACAGAATTAATTGCTAACAACAATACTTAAATAATTACAAAACGGCCTTAGAATTCCGTTATTAGTTACGTAGAATAATTAGTACCCACGAATCATACTATTATTTCCTATGTGACAATATACAAATAACGATGACGTCAAACAACAGTAAAGGAAGCTGCCCTAAATGTAAAACTATAACATGATGAATGGTGACAAATCGTTCCTCAACGTATTTGAAGTTCTAACTGCCCATTGTCCGTCCTAATCACTTATTGTATTGTTATGTAGAAGAAAATTAATAAGCAAGACGAAGACAATTTTATATGTATTTATATTTCTAATATCATAGAAAACATAATCTTTGAGTATGAATGTGGAATGACTACATATAAGGGATCTCGGGCACTAGACGGCCACAACCGCGACCAGGTAAACTAGAAACCAATACGATTGATCGCACTTGGTCGTAACGGCCAACTAGCCGCAGACCATACAATACCTCTAGACAGACGGCCACGACTGGCTGGAGTGGCCGTCTAGTGCGCGAAACCCCTCACAGTAAGGGAAGACCAAAGAAACGATGGATGGCCTGTGTGAAAGATGATATGGCTAGAAAGGGGGTGACTCCCAAGATGAAGACTAATAGAGAAGTATGGAAGATAAAAAAATGTTGCGCCGACCACAAATAAATTGGGATAAGGGCAGGAGAATTCTGAAATCATAGAAGAAAAATATTTAAAAGTAGAAAAACAAAGAAAGGAAAAAGAAAAAGCTTCGTGGCAGGATATTGCAGCTAATGTCTGAATACTGACTATAATATCACTGGCACCTTTAAACTCTGCTTACTCAGCAATGTTGGTTGGAGGCAGATCCTCTATCCCAATACAATTCAATAAACGTTCATTCTAAAAGTTACTCGCGAATAGCTGACTAATATTTACACGTTTCGATTAATTTGGCAATAATACTGTATGGAAATACGAAATATCGCTAACTAGTGACCTAAAGTATTAATAATGAAATGCAATTATAACACTGAATTTGATTTTGTAACCGTTTTAGGTATAAAAATTTTGAAATTTTCATTTGCTTTTTTTACATCTAAAAATATTCGGTTTACGATATTAACTAATGCATTTCTTTCAATAGTTTAGATCACTAGGTTAGCGATATTTCATATTGGTGTCGATTCCCTTGTTCACAAATTAAACTAAATTTAAGTTAATTGCATCTTTTTCTTTCTATTTATTTAAGAAAAGGACAGAAGATACATTTTAGTTTAGTCCTGTCAAATTAATCAGCCCCTGACACTAATCCATACAAGTTTTGAAGTGATTAAAAACTTGCCCACTAAAATTACGTCAATTTACGTCAGGCGCTGATTAATTTGACAGGACTAAACTAAAATGTATCTTCTGTCCTTTTCTTAATGAAATAGAAAGAAAAAGATGCACTGAACTTAAATTTAGTTTAGTTTGTGAAGAACAGAATCGGCACTATTTCCATACAGTAATATTGCCAAATTAATCAAAACAGTGAAATATTTGACAGCTAATTTGCGTTGTTGTATTTGTCACTTTCAGAATGCACGCTCGACAATTGCTACTTCCCTAGTTATATACGTGTACCTAAGTCTGCCCCCCGTATCTCAAGTCTGCCCCCGTAAAGTGCGATACGGACAACTGCAGCTCAGACCAATATTATATTACAATATTTTTAACAACGTTTGGCATTCTCCTTTTTTCTCCTCGAAAACTAAGCCGATTAAATTATATTTAGTATGTCTAGGTTCCTATTATTTTCTTTTATGTTAAAAACTTTTCCGAATTAGTCTGGTAGTCCTCTAATCACGGCGGTAAAAAGGGGCATTTTTGTAATTTTTGGAGGGTCATAGTTTCCTTACTTATTAATTGCTGAAAAAAAGGAAATGACAGTGACATGCCTATACAGACCCTGATTTTATGAAAAAATTACAGCTCTAGAGGCATTTATTCAGGAAGAAAAACGGGGAACACGTTTGTATAGAGAATCGCGGGCCCTGTCTTGTCTTAAAAGAGTTCTACTTACTGCTTACTGTAAAGAGCAATAGGTACTTTCGATATTTTCCGATCAACATTGCTGTGCAAAAATAACTTAACAATGTTGTTTTCGGTATCTGCAAATAACTTTATCTTGATGCAGATAAAGTCTACATGAAGTATGATGAAGTCATTGATAACAAGTTAAAAAAACACAAGTATGTCACGAACAAAACAATTAATTTATCTTATCTATCCAGACAGCTCGGAGTGTGCCAAGTTAACGAATCGTGAAGTACAGACCAGGCACATCAATCTACCCGCAACTGTCAAATTTTCCCAATCAACTTTGAACCTTATACTTTAGTGATAAAGTTGAAAATCTACACTTCTTACTTACTTCTTCTGCAATCCTAACAATCAATAAGTATTTTTAATTCTTGGTTTTAGTATTTTTGCAGTTCAATGTAATCTGTTTAATGGGTAAGTTAATCACGAATCAGATTAAGTACCTACTTAAATACTTACTGTATTATTGTGCATTACATTAACATAATTGTAATTTGTAGAGGAGCTCGTGGCTATGTAATAACTGCCGCACGGGTCGATCCATCAGGTTAAGCTACGCTTGCCGGGGTTGGTCTGTGGATGGGTGACCATCTTTACACACCGAGACGCCTCCGTGCCTCGGAAAGCACGTTAAGCTGTTGGTCCCGGCTGTCATTCGTGGATCTTTGACAGTCGTTACGGGTCGTCAGAAGCCCGAAAATCTGACAACCAGTCTTACCAAGGGGTATCGTATTACCCAGTTACTGGGTTGTGGAGGTCAGATAAGCAGTCGCTCCATGTAAAATACTGGTATTCAGCTGCATCCGGTTAGACTGGAAGCCGACCCCAATATAGTTGGGAAAAGGCTAGGCAGATGATGACATTAACATAATTGTAATGCACCTTATTACAGTATGTACCGCCATCGCCACCCCGATCGAACAACTATTATATGCCTCATACCATAATTTTTAGGATTCCGTAGTAAACAAGGTAAAGGTTACTACAATGTTAAGTTTGTTCTTGCGATAAATTCATCCCAACTACGGAACCCTTCATTGTGCGTGGTTCGACACACACTTGGCCGGTTTTTACAGATTGTCATTACTAGTCTCAAACGTCAGTATCGTCAATAGACGAAGGACCAATGGACAGGCGTCGGACAAAAACTGAAAAATCTTCTGGTTAATAAAATTGAACGAAATTGAGATCTCATCGATTCTGAAGAGAATTTTTGGAAATTAAAAAGAGACAAAATAATGTTATTATGCTCCTGATGTACAAAGTTTTGTTTATCATCCATGTATGGACCTAAATAGATTACAACAAAAAATCAAAGTGAGTCAGTTTCTTATAGCAGGTGGAAGGCCAATTTTCCGGGCACGTGTTCGTAATTCTCAGTCAACCAATGAATAGGTTCAGAATCAAAGAGGAAAACCTTTTTTCCTTGTATCAATAGTGCACTTGTCATTGCTTTAAATTGTTTGGAAGAAAAAAGTCAAGCGTATCTTCAGACTCGCTTTTGTCAGTCAGTAGGTAGGTACATTACTAACGTGACCATACGATCCATTTTAAACGGGACCGTCCCTTTTTTCGGTTCTTCGTCCCGGTGTTCCCGAAAAACACCTGGGGACGCAAAATTGTCCTGTTTTCAGTATTTCTTTAATGAACAAACAGTGCACATATGAAAAAAAATTGTTGTTGATTACTAACGTGAATATTATAAAAAACGTGCCAAGAACTTTATTGTTATTTAAAATCATCACCAGCTGTATTAAAACAAATTTGTTCTGCTGTTAAATATAAAAATAATTGAAAATATATTTTGCTTAACTTTGTAGTAATTTATACCTATTATTTTGATAAATATTTTTTAAAACATTTTTAATTTATTAAAAACACGTTTTATATTTTCATTGAGAACAGGAGAACCTAGCCTGGTATTCTCATAATTGAATTTCCCTTATGAATCTGCCCTACTAATACTACGAGTACTCGTAAAAGCCGATGTCCCGTTTTGAGTAAAAAAATAATGGTCACGCATTGGAGTTTTTTTATATACCAATGTGGTCACGTTATACATTACTTTAGTTACTTTACTTACGGTCTTATCAACATAGATAGAACAAGAAAATAAGGAAAACAACACATTTTGAAATAACAAAAATACAATGTCGACGAATATTTTAAAATGAAACTGAATAAATTGTACGAAATCGATTATTTTTTCTCACAAGTCCTAGAATTTTTACTAAGTCGAATAGCAAAAGCCTGCCTCGTTGGCCTAGTGGTTGCAAGCGCTACTGCTGAGCATGAGGTCTTGGGTTCGATTCCCGGGTCGGGCAGTGTTATTGGGTTTTTCTATCTGGAATTTCTCAGTAGCAGCCCGGAGTCTGGTTTCGTGCCCGGTTGATGGCAATAGGCTCGCCCCCTATTACATGGGACTTAAACATAACTGGCGAAATGTGGGTGTACCTACCTACTACAGGTACACCTCTGCCCAACCCTTCGGAGAAAAAAGGCGTGATGTTATGTCGAATAGCAAAAGCTTAATTTCTATTACATAAATCTCCTTGAGATCAGATCAGACCTAAGTCTAAGTGAAGGTATTCCTACTATTACCTAAAGTTTGTTTTTTAATCTGAAGTTCATTTGCACTCGTCAAATTACTATCTGGAATTAAAATTGTCATGACAAATAACAACAGTAGTGACAAAGAAGAAGAAGACCAAAGAATATTGCATATTTTCCCACAAATATTTGTGGGAATTTTCGTGTTTTTTTTTTCTTTGCTTGCGTCATGTGTACCGCAAATAAACGTATTTTCTTTCTTTTTTCTTTCTTTTCTTTCAAAGAAGAAGACAAAACACACAGAAGTGGACAAAAGGGTAAGTCATGGAATCCCTGATTCACGATGTAAGGGCACTTCAAAAATTGAGTCACACTCAAGCATTTATTTCAATTACATACATCATTTACTGTTGAATTGTCAAGGAGTCTGTGAGTCAGAAAGATGAATCTAGTAGGCCATTTCAGCAAAGTTAGTAGGACTTACCTCTACATAAAATATCTATTATTAGTACGTTACCGTCCTATAGTAAATTATGAGCGCCACTTATAGCCGGAGAACGGATATATTATGTTTAAAAAACCCTAATATATCAATATTGGATTTAGTTCAGAATACTGATAAGCTAAGTTTTTATTTCCTCTCTCCAACTATTTTATTGTGCTCTTAAGGGTCCACAATGATCACTTAAAATTGCAAGTTACCATAGATATCCAAGTTACCAATAGGGTTGCAAACTGTTTTTGAGAAAAATAAAGTAGGTATTTATTTATTCTTTAAAAAAAGTTTTTATACCCTCGTAGACTGCCTCGTTGGTCTAGTGGACGCAAGCGCTACTGCTGAGCATGAGCTTTTGGGTTCGATTCCCGGGTCGGGCAAAGTGTTATTGGGTTTTTCTATCTGGAATTTCTCAGTAGCAGCCCGGAGTCTGGATTTGTTGCCCGGTAGATGGCAATAGGCTCGCCCCCTATTACATGGGACTAAAACATAACTGGCGAAATGTGGGTGTAACTGCTACAGGTACACCTCTGCCCAACCCTTCGGGGAAACAAGGCGTGATGTTATGTATGTTTTTATTTCCATAAAAAAATTTTTTGGGTGCTTTTAGCAAAGGCTAACAAGTTTGAAAGCAAAAAAATTGCAAATACAAAAAAAAAAATGATTTAAATAAATAAATAGGTACCTCGTTTTTATGGACATTCTGTTTCTTTCTTCTCGCCACTTCACAGATTCACTATCGAAAAAACTCAGTGAAAGCTGAAGTTTCGGGAAGTCGATGGCGGGAACAGAGAGAAATAATAGTTTTTTTACATTTGTTTAGATAACAGATGCATTTTTAAGTAAGTACTTAATATTAACAGTATTTTTCTCGGAAAATTCTTTATCATTATTAAGTAGACCATTCCTGCTAGATTATTTTTTGACTTAAATTATAAATATATAGTTCAGTAACTACCCATCATTATGAGTGTATCGTTTTAGGTACATATCACTTATAGGTATCACGTAAAGGTTAGAAATAAAGTATTTTCGCATACTTTATTTGTATGCAAAACTTTATTATTTTATGATTGGCAACCCTAGTTACCACTTTACACCTTGTGGAATGCAAATAAAGTATTGAGTAATAATTATTATTAAATTAAAGCTGCTTCTTGATAATAATCACATGTTTGGCAATATGACAGCTATTGCTGATATTTTAAAGAAGTAAATCCCCAGCAGTAATCATCAGTTTGAAGTAAATCATGTTTTAAGTTGTTATCTTAAGTTGCTGTTGAGCCCGTCTTTAGCTATCTCCACTGATAAGATATTATGATCATCTTCAGGTCTACGTTGCGCTTAGGTAGGTTAGATACTAATAGAGTAGTGTAGGGTAGCTGGTATCACTCGATAATTCAAGTGTTTTAACTGTTATTCACTGCAGCAGTTAGCAGTTACATAAGTAAGTACCTACTGCAAAATGTACAGTCGAGAAAATTAAATAATTGTTAAGTAAATTGATGGCCTATGATAGTTTGCCGTGATAAGAGCTGTCAGAACTGTCACTAACGAGACACAATACAATTTTTATTGTTATCGACTTCAGTTGATCGGAGCCATTTCATACAACTGTCAAAGAATTATATAGTGGTGATTTGAATATCCGGACAATTTATGTTGGTATTCAATTTGATTAACCATTCATTTCCCTGAGCTTACCTGCTGGAGGATACAAGCTTCTGAATTACCTACTAATTGTATGCAGATGCTGTTGATGCTACAGGTACAGGGTGGCAGGGCATCGATGCACAACCTGTTATCATGGATTCAGGACCACGCTACGTTGAGATGTTGCTGTTTCCTACAAAATTATAATACCTACGCGGCGGTAAATGTATGAATCAGCATACCGCCGACAATTTTCGTTTTTTTTTTTGGGTCAGAATCATGTACTTACTGTATTAATGGTAACAGTTTATGCGTCGATCCTACCACCCTGTATATTTTTTAAGGCCGTTTTCATTTGCGTTTTGTGGCTTTTTTACACTACTGAGATTTGAAATAGCAAGAGAGTATCCGGCTTGTGATAACTCTAACACAAACCGGATACTCTCTTGCTAATTCAAGAGAAAGAACCTAAAGAAAACAAAATTATAACATTATCTTCATGAAGATAATGATAATTATCATTTTGTTTTTTTGCTTTCCTTATGTTCTTTTCGTTATCAATATGATTAGTAGGTACGAAGTAAATGTCACTAACAATATGTTGTTTTCATCGATTGACATATTATTTTTATTGGTATATTTGCCTAGCCTTTTCCCAAGTATGTTGGTATCAGCTTCCAGTCTAACCGGATGTAGCTGAATACATATTTACAATATTTTATATGGGGCGACTGCCTATCTGACCTCCACAACTCAGTAACTGAGTAATACGATACCCCTTGGTAAGACTGGTTGTCAGACTTTCGGGCTTCTGACGATCTGTAACGACTGTTAAAGATCCACGAATGACAGCCGGGACCAACGGCTTAACGGGCCGGCGGCGCGGCGGAGCATGCGAAGTTCATACAAACGTAATACCAAAATAATTTTTAAATCAAACATATTCTTAAGGTAGTGTGTATTTATTCCGATTGGAATACAGACTATCTAGGCTCCCAAATATATATTTTGAATGGACACTGATTTAAATTCGAGTAATGAGAAAAATAAGTTTTCTATAGAAATTTGAAATTCCTCATATCTCATCTTGATATCAGTGACAATCAAAATATATATTTGGGAGCCTAGATATTCTGTAATCCAATCGGAATAAATACACACTACCTTAAGAATATGTTTGATTTACAAATTATTTTGGTATTACGGGAGTAGTCTCGATAACAACGACAAAAAAAACTTCATTATTTATTCAATTCTAGTTTATCTCTGTTGACCTCCTAGTTTTAATTTATACGACTCTTTTATACCTTTATTTTTATTACGTAAATAAGGCCAGAATCTCATTTAAAACTAATTTTAGCCAAAGTAGAATTTGCGTCAGCGCATGTTTAGGTAGGTACCAGAAATGAAAAAACACGATACAAATATTTTATCAGCACATCAAAAATGTATGTCTTCTATGCCTAAGAGAGAGACTCAACAAAGTCTAAAGTTTTACCATTTAATTTTTCAGTTTCTACATAGATATACAATACAATAAAGGCATTTTTTTTAATCTGTTATAGGATAAAGTTAGAACAAATATTGTGAAAACACGAGTGTTTCCAAGAGCTCTTAACTCGACGTCTGATAAAAGAAATATGATAAAAAAAATGATAAAATTGTCTATTCCAAGGTCGGGCAGATCTATTTCTGTGATGCAAGTTATGTAGCACTTTGAAATTTATGGCATTTTTTTGTGAAACTTGGTTAGTTTCAGTTTTAATTTATCATATAATTATCACGCCTGTTTTCTCCGAAGGGATAGACGGATGTGCACAGAGTAGGTATTTTCGCCTGTTATGTTTAAGAGTTGATCACCGATGTGAGCCTCCCTTACACCATGTAGGTATCTAAAATGTGAGCTATTGCGATTAACTGTGTACATATATATATATACTAATAATAAAGCTGAAGAGTTTTTTTGTTTGTTTGAATGCGCTAATCCCTCTCTGCTACCATTCGGATTACAAGAAATATTTTTGCATTTGATAGCCCAATTCTTGAGGACGGCTCTACCTAAATCATCATGTCACGCCATCATGTCATGTCATGTCTCCTAAGTGTCCTAACACTTAGGAGCAGAGCAAAAATAAAATTAAAGTCAGAAAGTCCGCTAAACGAAAACTAAGTAATACTGCGGGCAGGCAATCAGACGCGACGGGGTGGGTCGCGGTCGGGGGAACAAGTGCCATGAGAACGAAGACGGGGTCTGAAGCTACTTAGTACTATAATAATTTGGGAACCTATTTTACAATAATTTGGGAACCTGTTTTAAAGTTAACAAATTGTGTTCTGTAGTCATAATTAAGCCAGGCACTTAATCTTAAATGACACTTGCCTCGTAATGACATTGTAAATATGTAATTATAAAATAACAATTTTATAACAGTAAAACATTGTACGTGCGAAGGTAGCATTTGTGGTACCTAAGTATTACGACCATAAGTGATGTGGTTTTTTATACTTATGGTTGAATATAAATATAAGACGATCATCACACTTGGTCACAGCCACAGCATGCATTTTGGTGCTTTCAATAATTCATTCAATCCAAGTTTTCCTTAACAGATCAAAAGACGTCATTGTTTTTCGGACACACAAAAAACACAGTCTCAAAATGTATTGTTGTCAGATAATTATACCAATACATGTAAATTTTCCTCCACCGTTTGAAGCATTAGCAACATAAGGAGTACCAAAAGACTCAAACTGAGGGACTATAATCATACCTACATATTTTTATTCGAATCTTTATTATCATAATCCTCATCTATATCACAACCAATCAGGAAGTTATTTACATACAGTCATATTCTCAAAACTAATTTATCAGTGTAAATCTATTTTAAAAAATATCCATTTTTTTTTATTGGGAAATCATCAAATGACTTCTCCCGCTCTGGGTGGAGCGGGAGGGCGTGTCAGACTCTTACCGACTAAAACCCACCCGTGTTCCTTCTGTTGCCTGTGTTTTATCCCTTTCGGACTTTTCCGCAACCCCGGCAGGCAATGGTCTCATCGGACCCCTTCACTTGCTGACATCTCTTTGAGGCGCACGTGGAACGCGCCGTCGACCCGGGCCTGGTCCTTACCGGACGGCGAGCTACCCATTGCTCACCGTCCGCAAGCCCGCGCCTACGGTGGCCGGAAATCGGCAATCGATTACCGACGCCCAGGGCGTCTCCTCCTGCGGCGGCTAGGGGCGTGAGGACGTGAAATTTGCCTCTCCCTCACGCGTTCCGCCTCCTCCTTCACGAGCATTACTGCTTCGCAGAAGGAGGTGACGGCCTCCCATGCCCTCTCGCTCCGTACCAAGGCCTGGACCAGGGCCGGACGCGAGAGATCCCGCCATCGATCGCCTCCACGAGGAAACGGTGGTGCTCTGCCCAAGCCGGGCAGACCTCCACCGTATGCTCCACCGTGTCCTCCGGGCGATCCACGCAGTGATGACACCAGGGCGTTTCCTCCCACCTTATCCGAAACAGGTACCTCCCGAAACAGCCATTTCCGGGGAGGACCTGCGTCAGGCGTAAAAAAAATATATCCTGATGCTTACTAAGATTTCTTTTATTGTCATTTTATCTTATCAATAGTGCACGTGCAAGTGCAAACATCTGTTGTCTATTTAAAAAACACGAAGCGTATAATTACATAAATTAATCAACAAGCTAAGAATATTAATTGTACCTATTTTTATAATTTTGTTAATGACCGTACCTAAATTGATTTACTAACGATTCGATTTGTTGAAGTGATTTAATAAATATACTCGTTAACGTATACCTAATATAATTTTAAGTTTTTTTTCTAAAAGTAACTATGCTTCTAAAAGTAATGTTTTGCAAAGTTTAAATTTCCGGCTTCCAAATATCCGGCCGGATAATGACCAAAAAAAAGTGTATGGTACATCACTTGACAAGAAGACACATCAACCCGCTGGCCGCTGTTATTGTCAATAGCTCCGAGTTTAATCTATTAAGTACATATAGTGCGAAAATCTGCGGCCGTAAATTAATGTATATTTATAGCCGACTGATATATAAACAATATTATTCTTAAATTATAATTTATGAAAAATAAATGCGTTGTTGTTTGATTTGGTCATCAAAAATGATTACTAAACTAAGTAAAAATAAAAATTAACTTGATTTTTTAAATTTACTTTTGAAGTTCTTATCTAGGTAAGTTCTACGTTCTAAGTTCTAAAAATTGACCTATCTAAGTTCTTTAAGTTAAAGTTCAGTCAAGGTAGGTACAACATTGACGGTAACAGCAGCGGCTAGGTCACATTCATCTTAAATGTTCAATTTATTATAAGTATACAGGTAAATTATTCAAAGTGATTATTTTTACCTTACTGTTGCGGTTTGGAGGGAATCCCCCAAACTGTGAATTGTTAAGTTCCATTATATGAGAATTTGTAATAATATATACAATGTACGATATTATTATAATTATATTTATTAACTAATTGTTTTTTTGTACAAGGATAATATGTAAAACTAAGGGATTTAGTATTTAAAACCATGTTCTGTGGGTTTACCCTTATTAAAACTTTACATAACTATAGTAAAATTTGTAAGTAAATATCTTCATGTTAGTTTTTCCTGCATCTATTCTGGGGTAATTAATGATTGATATGAGTAAGTATTTCTTATGTGTTAGGGGCTGGTTTTGTAAATAATCTAGATTTTCTTTTTCATAATTATGCGGCGTGCTAATTTCTTCGTAGGTATTTGAAGCAAGAATTATTTTTATCGGGAAAGAAAGTCTTTTCTCTAAAAAACACCGTACCGTAACTTCATCACGGTTAGTTGGACAGTTTAGCAGTGAAAATGAACTAAATACGTAGAGCCAATTTGGTACATTTAGGGATTTTAATTAACTAATCTGAAAACTATTACAGTATGTAATTTTCTCGTAATTTACACAATGCTGAGATCCAACCAAAATATCTCGACGGCAACGAAATTCAGTATTTTTGACGCAAAGAAGTCATTAATTTATTTCTAACCATTCATCGGGATAGTAAAGTTTAAAACCAGCAAAAATAAATCTTTCTAACCGGATACAGCTGAATACCAGTATTATACATGAAGCGGCAGCCTATCTGATCTCCACAACCCAGTAACTGGGTAATACGATACCCCTTGGCAAGACTGGTTATCAGACTTTCGGTATTATGACGATCCGTAACCACTGTCAAAGATCCACGAATGACAGCCGGGACCAACGGCTTAACGTGCTTTCCGAGGCACAGAGGAGTCTCGGTATGTAAAGATGATCACCCATCCACGGACCAACCCTGGCAAGCGTAGCTTAACGTGATGAATCGACCCGTGCGGTTGTAATTACTCAGCCACGAGCTCCTCCTCGAGTAAAGTTTGAAGCCAGCATTTTATTTTTAAAAATCATTAAATTCAATTAATTTATGTCATTCCTTCATTTTTCATTCTTTTTACCTATCGTGGTATAGTAATCTTATTCTAGGTGCATCGTCTTCACATATAATTATATAATTAATGTATACAGAATATTGTGAAAATATTTAAAAGAGTAACGGTGGAGTTTCTTGCCCATTCTTCTCCATACGAAAACGACCTTTTGGAATGGGCGACTAGAATCAATTACTATATTTTTTTTTTCTGTAAATGTTGACGTTCATAAGTGCCTTTTTTGTGCCTAAATGAAATAAATTATTTGACTTTGACTTTGACTTTGACATAACAGGAAATGCGCTGATTAATCCAAACATTTTTAATTAAACACTATTTTAATTGATCCTTATAATAAGGAAAGTACCTAATAAGTCTTGGAATTAATATTTTGATAAATTTTCGGTATTCTATGAGGTTTTTTTTGTTGATCTCTCATCGCATAATCTAGGGTACTTACTAATATAATAAACAATTTAGTTAGTTTACCTAATGACAATATTGATATCAAAATAGAAGCTGTCAAAATAGTTTTGTATAATTAACCCCATAAATAAGTGGGTTAATTAGAATCGAATTTTTGATGCTTTTATATTTTTTCTATGAAGCCCAAAATATCTGGGAGTTGGACCATCGAAGGGTTAAGCAGCAAGAGTGTTCAATTAGTGCACCCACATTTCGCCAGGTATTGTATTGTTGTGCGTTGAGTTTCCTTGAATTTTCAGTCTCTACCGTAGTTTAATGAGTTTAGATATACAGGCTATTGGTGATATGTCGGCAATCCGATATGGGGAAGTAGGTCATTTACAACCAAATGACCCCTTTTGACTCCTATACAAATGCCAACAATTTTCGAGTAATTTTATATTTTTATTTCATTCATTATAAAATATAAAATGTCAAATTACTCGAAAATGGTTCACATTATTTTGATTGCAAATGACGTCTCCTGCAGCTCCTTAACAGATTGCCAACCTCAAACCAATAACCCTGTATACGTAGTTGTATAGTCACGAAGAAAAATGAGAAATATTCAATTTATTTTATAATCATATTTTTGTTTCATTGTAGAAAATAATCTTCTTGACTGTCGGAAATACTTTTTTGTTGACTAGAAGACCGCATTGATAGGTTTCCTCGAACTCTCCGAACTAAGTATCATAACATAATTTTAATTTTATTATGAGTTTCCAGCTGGGCAAAGGAGACAATTATAAAAATTACAATTGTTGTTTTAAATAGGTACATTAAGATTTACATTATGAAAATTATTAAACCGCTTGTCGCTTGTTATTTAAACCCGTTTCCAAAAAGTCAATCAGAATTAATCATTCGATTAATTATAAATAAATAAATTGCGGTTTCTGGGTTAATATTTTTCCGCAAGTATTTTGTTAACCTTACATAATAAACTGTAATATTTTTCTGTTAGACTAGACCAAAATTTAGAAATAAATATCGATGGAATGAGTGGCTAGTAATATATGGCTCTAGACACCTATTTTCTTTAAGAAAAACTCTATTTCAACTATTATGATGATGTTGATGAGTTATACAGGATGTTTTTCCGTTATTTATGTTTTGTTTTATTTAAAAATCTAAAATTAATAAAAACTTAAGAATAAAATACATAAGAAAATATCGTCTTACCTTACAAAATGACACCATTCACTTTACTGGCTTCCAAACTCAGCTCGTTGCAACCAAGTCGATATTTTGTAAAAAACACGAATTAATTAAAACTGCACTACAACAGCGTGTATATTCTACTGGTACAATAATACAATTAAATCTTTTGATTCGAAACCGATTGATTTTATCGATTTGACATTTCGTCGGAATAATCGATTACATGCGCTCGAGTCGCGAACGCGGACACGACTGCGAGTGACAGTGACTGCCTTGAAGATCACTCGTGAATAGATGCAAGGTGCGCAAGAGCACGCTTTTATACTATATTTTACCTGATAAGAGCATCACAACTACAATAGTTTTTATTTTTTTTATTTGATTAGGATTAAAATTTTAATGCCATTAGGTATATAATTTGGGTTATTTTATCTTGAGTTTTTATTTATTTTTCCTGATTTACGTTGAAATTAATTAATACTCCAGAATTCGTTTGGACCGAAGTATGTAAATAAGAAAAATACTACATTTATAAGAACATATCCTCTGTGGAGTAAATGACCTCTTAAAGGATCTCTAGGTGTCGTTTAATCTTGAACTGCGCAGTTTTTGAGAAAATTCTATTTTTCGCAAGTCACCAGTTTATGAGTTACAGAAAATACAGCAAAAATATTTTTATAAATAACTGGGCCATAATTGACCCCTTTCCTTTGTTGAGATTAACTTGTCTTCAGTCGTGAACTCGTGATGTTTATCAATAAAAAACCAAGCTTAAATCAAACTTTTTCTGCTCCAGAGAGAAGATCCAGGGGAGGGCAGCTGCCCCCCGTTTATTTGACGAAGACTATCCGCTCGTGATACAGTTTATTACTAGTACGAGGGATAGGGCGAATCAGTCCAAAGACAATATACAACAATTTGTTTTAAGGAAATATTTTTGGTGTCAATAAATAAATAAATAACTAAAATTTGACTCCATTATTCCCAATAGAGGTAGACAGAGAGTGTGCCTTAAAGCACATCTACATTTTGAAAAAGCTTAATTAACTAGCTGCTATGAACTGGGGACAAATCTAAAGTTTGGCCTTCTACTAAGAATTATCTAATAGGAAACTTAATAACACTTTCCGACCCGAGTGTCGAACCCTTTTACCTGTAGGACCGCAAACTGCATTCGCATTTGCGATCTCTTGCTTGACCAACGATAACGAGACTCTCTTATCAGAGGAGGTGGAATATGCATTGCCATTTTGTGCTGATGAGGTATCTTCGAGTCAATAATTCAATATTTTCTATACAAAATAATGAACACTCACATTGCCCGCGGTTGCTGCGTCAAATAAATTTGAATGTGCCTTACAAACTTGCTCGTGGGTCTAGATATCAGTTGCTCCGCGCTAAGGGCTTTAAAACCAATCTGGGTCATTTTTCCACCATTAACAGAATGCAGATTCAATTTTGTCGCCTGTCACGCTCACCCAGCTTAGATACTGATATGTCTTACTCTTTACATAAAGTAAGGGCTGTATTGCTTCGGGCATTATCATAAAAGCTAAAAATTAATATTGTAGTTTCTATTGTCTTTATCATTTACTTAAATCTATCTAACTCAGTAAAGTATGTTTTGTTTCGTAACTTTTGTTTTTAAACTGTTTTGTAACTGTATTTATTACTCCTATGTTCAATGCATGCCGTGGCAGCCTTTAATTAAGGCTACACTGTTCAATCTGCCTAGCCTTTTCCCAACTATGTTGGGGTCGGCTTCCAGTCTAACCGGATGCAGCTGAATACCAGTATTTTACATGGAGCGACTGCCTATCTGACCTTGACAACCCAGTAACTGGGTAATACAATACCCCTTGGTAAGACTGGTTGTCAGACTTTCGGGCTTCTGACGACCCGTAACGACTGTCAAAGATCCACGAATGACAGCCGGGACCAACGGCTTAACGTGCTTTCGGAGGCACGGAGGAGTCTCGGTATGTAAAGATGGTCACACATCCACAGACCAACCCCGGCAAGCGTAGCTTAACCTGACGGATCGACCCGTGCGGCAGTTAGTACTTAGCCACGCGCTCCTTAAATTTTACAGTGTAACCTAATTAAGGCTACACTGAATAAAATAATATGGGTATTTTATCATGTATTTTTGGTGTATGCTTTGTTGGTTGTCCTTAAATAAATAAATAATAGTTTCGTTTCATTAAATCTGCCTGCCTAGCCTTTTCCCAACTATGTTGGGTCGGCTTCCAGTCTAACCGGATGCAGCTGAATACCAGTATTTTACACGGAGCGACTGCCTATCTGACCTCCACAACCAAGTTACTGGGTAACACGATACCTCTTGGTAAGATTGGCGTTTTTTCTTTTTTCGTATTCGCATACATTAATTTAATTCTACTATTATATTAATTGAATTCCTTTAATATTATTTTTTGATTTTCTAGCGCTACTGCTGAGCATGAGGTCCTGGGGGTTCGACCCCGGGTCGGGCAAAGTGTGTTATTGGGTTTTTTCATCAGAAATTCCTCAGTAGCAGCCCGGAGTCTGGATATGTGCCCGTTTGATGGCAATAGGCTCGCCCCCTATTACATGTGACTTAACTGGCGAAATGGGGGTGTACTATAGGTACACCTCTGCCTAACCCTTCGGGGCAACCAGGCGTGATGTTATGTTATGTTGTAATTGAATTCTTTATTTTAAACTATAAAATGCGATAAAAATTCAAATTCTACTTTTTTGTTTTTGGGTTTCTGTTTCATGCATTTAAATTACATACTTTGTTACTGTTCTTATTTCTGATATTAGGATAATATTGTCTATACCTATACTTACTAAACTGTTGTTTTATAAAAGTTCATCATTGTTGGTAGGTGACCTAACACCTAAACCAACGTGGTTTGGACTACCAAACCATGTTGGTTTAGTTGTTAGGTTACTGTAATCGGTATAAGTACCTACATAGAAACCGACCTAACCCCCATTCTTCATAAAAACGTGAGACATGTTCACAACCATTACAAATTCAACCTTTCCTTGTCATCACGTATGTATGTAAATTATGATTTCAGCAACATGGTCTTGATGGCATTTAACTTTTATGATATTTCCTAAGTACCTATTCATTACACTTGTTTTATTTTTTACAAAATTCCCTAACAGCAAAACCAGAAATTATGAGGGCGGGCAAAGCCCGGACGAATGATTACCCTACTCGCGCTGGTTTTTGGGATTTTAACACCACTGGGTTAGAGAGGTCTTAAAAAACTTAAAGGTGTCGTCGGCTAAAGGCACTCTTAGTGAGTAAGTGTAGGTAGTAATATACTCGTAGCTTGGCAAGCTTCTATTTAATTTACTTAAGTAAATAATAACTTATTGAGTAGCTTATGAACTGTGGTAGCCCGGTGGTAACGGCGACTTACGAATTGTGCTTCGTAGGTTCGAACCGAAGCACACACTTTACTTAGTGTAAATTATTCGTATAATGGTAAAACAGGCTGCAGACATTACCTTACCTACAACTAAGCAATAGGTAAATCCTGTATAATAAAATTATTTTCATTATTTATTTATTTTAACTTACACACACTCTCTTTACAGGATGACCCCAATACAATAGTGGTTTGCAAACACACAACATAAATTGAAAAATCTTTTTGACATACAAAACAACACTAAACTATTAAAACACAATCTGTACCCTACTTAATTACGTAATGCAAAATCAATCCGAATCTGAATCGTTTTGAAACAGATTGCTAATGCATTGCTCCGTAAGTTCGAAAAAAAAACTGTAGAGCAACGTAAATAACGCAATGAATGTTGTTGAACTGTCAAAATGAAACAGATTTGTATTTATCGTTTACGAAAATATGTTGCGTAGTTAGAAAGCTGAAGTTAGACTACAGAGTAAGTACCTAACAATCATCAGACTAAATTTTTCATGCTTTTTCATGACTCTGTAACACAATACAATTAGGAAAACAAACATAACGCACGGTTTTTTCGCAGTCGGCACGGAATACCTACTCGTATGTGCGTAATCAGAAACTGTACAAGATTCAGACAGGTAAATTACTGTATATTTACTAACTTGTTCCTACTAGGGAAACCCGAAATAATGCACCTCGTTGTGTCCTAGTCATAATTATGACGTACTTAGGCACAGAGAATTCCTTTAGGCACTCTGAAATTAATTGTTAGAAATAGTAACGGTAAGTATGGGGGCTTGTTCAGTGCGTCAGAAAGGACCAACAAAACAAATCAACATGATTTGACGTCGTACACCGCAGAAAAACGGCAAATATGATGACAATTATGACGAATAGGTGTTAAGGTACCTTACGTAGGTACATGTGTATCTAGGTAGGCGTACTAAGACTAATTATGACACACCTTCTTTTGTCCGACGTTTAAGTCAGTAAAACGCTATAAAACCTTAATAACTGTAATACGTGATAGGGAAGATACAGGAGTAGGTACTAGGTACAGGAGTTTCGGCAAAGATTGTTTCAGTAATAGTCATTCGGCTAAGTTCGAATAAGGGGTAAGATCGTATAACGCGAAACAAGGGTCATTTTCTAGTGTTGGCAACATAGAAAGCGACACCATTTTATTTTATTTCACTAGGAAAGGTTCTTAGGACAGGGACTGTCCTTAACTTTTTGAGTACATAGTTGCTAACTGCATTCACAGATTTGAAAAAATGGTACAGTCAGCTAGAAAAACTTAAATTCTCACGTTTTATTTTTATGATGCCTGTAACGTCAATGAAGGACTTTGGTGTATTGAGGGATGACTCGTATGAAATGGGAATACTGTCCAAAGGACATCATCCATTTTGGACCAAATTTTAAAATGGCGGCTAGAGAAAGAAAACACAATATTCTGTCAGAACTGTTCTCCTTAAGATTTTTGTTATGGCACATTTTTTATTTTTTTGATTTTATCCTATACTTAAACCACAAAAAATCACTACAGACAGGCTGTATTTTCTCATTATTGTATTTTTTAAACTATTGTAATGGTATAGTTCTTTTTAAAAATCATTTCATAGATAAAAAAAATTTGAACTCAAATAAAACCGAGGGCAATGGTTTCACAGTTTTGGTGCCATAATAAAAAAAAATTAAGGTGAACAAGTTCTAACAGAATATCGTATTTTTATTCTTAGGCCGCCATTTTCAAATTTGGTCCAAAAATATATGGAACGTGGGTGATGTCCTTTACCTACACGTCATGGAGAAAATCCATTGTTCAAAAGAACTTGATATTGCATTCCATCGTTAATATTAATGATAAGATGATTATCAACTAATAATGACTAGATTATGAAGTAAAATGCACTTAAAACTAAAGTAGTACTTGAGTTTCTGGAATAATTTATAAGATCTGATCGTAGTTATCTATAATTTACTCTTCATAACATAATTATCTGTAAATCTTTATTCTGTTTTCATGCGTATAACATAGGTACGTACAAGTAGGTGTAATCGTAGGTATCATACAGGAGAAATTCCTCTGCTTCAAGCGCCAAATTCCACCCCATCGCTATTCAAATAGGATCTCGAGAAATTCTCAAGATCATTTTCAATTGAAAATCTATCGATCATCTTTACTTATTTATCCTCATCTACAAGAAAACTCGACCTATCTATTTAAACTCCAGACCACATGGCACAATTAAAAGTTAATTAAAACATCTGTTAATTATAGATGTCTTGTTACGTCACAAGCATTTACAATACGATGCGTTGGATATGAATAATTTATTGAGACCTGTTACACTGCCTACCTACGCATAATAATGCAGAATTCTTAGAATCAAGATTTTCTTATTGACTACAGTCAGGAGGGAAGGAAAGTCTAGGTAGAAGGACGGAAACCTAGGTATTATACCTACCTACGTAAGAAAATCAGGAGCATTTATCTGGCTAGCTTTTTCGTAACTGTGTTGGAGTCGGCTTCCAGTCTTACCGGATGCAGCGGACTACCAGTATTTTACAAGGAGCGACTGCCTATCTGACCTCCACAACCCAGTTACTGGGTAACACGATACCCCTTAGTAAGACCGGTAGAAAATTAGGAGCATTGCAAACAATTTACAGTTTCTTTTCTTATTGTTAATTAAAGTAACAAAGGGAGGAGAAATATATGAAATTTTGAAAAAAAGAAAAGTGATAATAAAGAAGGAATTTATGCACTTTTAACCTATAATGTTCCCACTACAGGACAGAGGCCATCTTTCTGTGACAGAGAGAGGGCCATAATCTACCACGCGGGCTATTTCTACTGGGCTACCACTCCTCTCAAAGTTTAGGTGGAGAGACGGAAACATAGGTACCTACTACCTACAGTAGGACATTTAAACACAACGAGAAATGTTAAGTTCCTTTTCTTGTTTAAACAGAAACTTTAAATTCCTCCCCCTTACTTGCTATTGATTTATTAAGAGCGAATGTTTCTGCCTGTCCTTTAGAATTTAAATTTAATCATATAAACCCTGTGGTCGTTGTTAAGGCTTTTAAGCAACTTAAGATCAAAATTACCGAAGATCTGTGGGGCATGTCTACTAAAGTTTGTCAATCTATTATTGAGACAATTGCACCCTATTTAGCTTTAATATTTAATTTGTGTGTAGATCAAGGGGTCTTCCCGGATTTAATGAAGTACAGTAAAGTTATTCCACTTTTCAAATCCGGGGACAGCAAGGATACTAATAATTATAGACCCGTATCGGTTTTGCCGGTTTTCAGCAAGGTGTTTGAAAAAGTAATGTTAAATCAAATGCTGAATCATTTTAATCGTAATAACATCTTACACGATCAACAGTATGGTTTTACCAAGGGACGTTGCACAACTGACGCCGGTGTCACTTTATTAAAACACATATTTAACGCGTGGAAAGAGGCACAGGATGCAATAGGTATCTTCTGCGACCTATCCAAAGCATTTGATTGCGTTAATCACGAAACACTGCTCTTGAAACTTCAGCATTACGGACTGGCAAAACTTGCGCTTAACTTAGTAAAATCATATTTGAATGATAGACTGCAGCAAGTTCAAATAAACGGTGTAAATTCATTGGGTTTAAAAGTCAAAATGGGTGTACCACAGGGTTCGATATTGGGCCCATTCCTCTTTTTAGTATACATAAATGATTTACCTCATTTACTGAAAAACCGACCACAAATGGTGTTATTTGCTGATGACACATCACTTATTTTTAAGGTAAACAGACACGCACAGGAGCTTGACGACGTAAATAACGCTATGCTAAAGGTCCATAATTGGTTTACTGTAAATAATTTAGTATTAAATGAGAAGAAAACTAAATGCATAAGATTCGCGTTACCGAATGTTAGAAGTGGTGAATGTCACGTTGTACTGAATAAGGAGACACTAGAATTCGTCGAAAAAACGGTTTTCCTGGGAATCACGCTTGACTCAAAACTACAGTGGGGTCCTCACTTAACATCACTTGCAGGGCGGCTAAGTTCAGCCGCTTACGCTGTTTGGAAAATCCGCCAACTAACAGACGTGGATACCGCGAGACTGGTCTATTTTAGTTACTTTCATAGCATCATGTCTTACGGTATTTTGCTGTGGGGACGGGCCGCAGATATTGACTCTATATTTATTCTGCAAAAGAGGGCTGTTAGAGCCATCTACAACCTCCGCAGACGCGAATCTCTTAGGGAACTGTTTAAGAAAATTAATATCATGACGGTACCTTGTCAGTATATATATGAAAACATTATGTATGTTCGAAAAAATCTACATCTCTATAATAAGATAAGTGACAGGCATAATTTTAACACAAGAAATAGGAACAAATTAGATCAACCACGTTTCAGATTGTCTAAAGTACACACTTCTTTTATGGGGTACTGTGTAAAATGTTATAATAAAATACCACTCGATATTCTTCAACTAAATGAGAAGAAATTTAAAACTTGCATTAAACGCACACTATGTAGACAAGCATACTATAAGTTGGATGATTATATCGTAGATAAAAATGCTTGGCTAAATGCTGGTCCTGCTCCACAGCCACTTGGGATCACTAGTTAAAAATGAAAAAATTGGTAGAGTTGCTTCCCCTTTTTTATTTTTTCTGACTACGAACTTATTGTTTATTTTGTTTTTTTTTATTAAACTAAGTTTTAATTATTGAATACTCCAATAGATAATATTGATTTTCTTTCTTTTGGTGGTAAAATTCTTGCAAACTATAGTTTTGTATAACTTAGACGCATTTTTATTTTCAATTTTTGTAAATGTGAGTACCATGGAGTCCTTATAATATGTTATTATGTTGATTTTGACTTGAAAGAGCAGGGTAGTTGAGAGTATATGTCATGCTCACTTAAATGTCTCGCTGATGGTGGTGAGTGTGTTGGATCATTCGGTTCCCTATAAAATGGTTGAGCTGGATGGTGCTGATCCACGCGTCATGTTCGTGAACGGGCGCCGTCAGTTGAGACTGGTCATCTCTTATCTGCCAGGGCTTGTTTTTAATCGTTTTTGTTTTTTTTTTTTTTTTTACATTGTTCTCACATATAGAATCAACAAGAGTAATGTACCCAGGATTTTGTAATTTCTATATTTAAAAGAGTGTCCTTGGAGTTTCTTGCCCGTTCTTCTCCATAGAGATCTACGTTTTGGAATGGGCAACTAGCTTCAACTTTCTGACTAACTGACTCTTTGACAATTCAAAAGTGCCTGTAAAGGGTTTAATTGAAATAAATGCTTTGATTTTGATTTTGATTTTTTGATTTTGTTGTTCCCTAAAGCAACGAAGGAAAGAGAAATATCCATAATGAAGCAGTTAGAGCATATAAGGCAGGAAATAAAATTAAGGAAGTGTATAGAGTGCCGCTATTTGCGGCATAATAGTAGCGCTGCCTCGGCCCGGTTAAAGTGCCGTAAGCATTGTATTGTCATTGTCACTTGTTATTTTGTTTGATTGTTGAGGTTAGTTCTCCACCCTTTGTATTGATTGATCGTATTTGTTTTAGATAATGATATCAAAAGTCACCTTGACTGAATTTACGAAAAATGAAGTAGCAAATGAAAATGGCTGAAAGGTAGATTAGGTTAGGTTAGAACTGTGACCACTCAACGCCAGGGTCCATTTAGGCACAAGATACTAATGTTTTGGGAATGTGGTATTTTACAGAAATAACCTGGAGCACTAGAGGCACTCTATACACGGCCTAAAATGAATGATGATTTAGAAATAAAAGGGTTGTTAATTGAGTTGGTAAGGTTGCCCTTGGTTGAATGGTCCAGACCGAAAAAGAATAAAAGTGTCTTATCTAGCTATTTACATAGAAAAGTCTGAACACACAATCGATAAAAACATCCATGAAACAAAGAACCTTGATGACATTAACCAGGATATTAAGACCCGTTAAAAAATGCTCCCTTTTCCTTTGGCCTCGTGATGCGTAAGAGCATCATCATTATTACTCATGCATAAATAAATGACGTAAGTAATTCTAACGCAACAAAATTCGTATGCAAAACAAGCATGTAAATAGGTAGTATGGAATTAAAACTACCTATAGCAGAGGATAGGCGTGACACCTTGCACGCACTCGAAAAACGTTCGAGGAAAAATATGACTGTGCGAAGTGGACAACATCTGTACTTAAAGATGGCCTGTACCAGTATTTTGGCAGTGGTGTCTTTAAATGTCTTTGGGCGGTAGGTATTTGAAATGCTTTCTTATGCCACGGTTATCATTGGTCCACCACTGCGTAAGGCAGGAGAAGGTAGAAGAACGCTGTCGGTGAAAAGTTGATTATGGAGCTGCGCTGGTAAGTTTTTTAAAGGCTATCTCACGATGGTCAACCCACCACCGATAGACTAGTCTCCAGAGCCGCATTGATAAGACTATTTTCAGCCGATTTTAAGGGAAGATACCAGTATCTACGCACGTGAGATTCTACAAAACCACAAAATCGCACATTGCAACGCACGCACTCTAGTTCTGACGCATTTTGTAACAAGTGGGCCTGTCCCTAGTGGTAAAGTTGTTTACTTACAGAGTGTTACGTATGTCGAGTCGAGACGTTTGTGATAGGTTTACATAAGTACGCTTATTCTGAAAGTTGGCAACGTCGCAAATAGATGTCAAATATTTCGCTGTTTTGATTAATGTGGCAATATTACTGTATGGAAATACGAAATGTGGTGGTGACAAACATAACTGGCGAAATGTGGGTGTACCTGCTACAGGTACACCTCTGCCCAACCCTTCAGGGAAACAAGGCGTGATGTTATGTTATATTAGATATCCACGGATATCGAGGGATATGCCTTGGAGGCGTGGCACGTGGCGCCTCGACATTGCTAACTACCCCTACTATTACATGGGACGTAACATAACTGGCGAAATGTGGGTGTACTACTTATAGCAGTTATAGGTACGCCCCTGCCTAACCCTTCGACGATTATAGGCGTGATGATGTTATGTAATGTTGTTGTTGAATTTTCAAAATGAAAGGCATAGCAATTGTAAAGTTACCCTGTTGGCTAACAGGAATCAAAATTATTAAGTTCAATAGAAATTGTGGCAAACGTGATGTGTTGGGCGTGCCAAAGTCAATACGTAAAATAAAATCCAGACGTCATGTATAAAGACCAAAACCACATGAAACGATGAATGTTAGGTTTAAATTTGACAATAATACTAATTAGAAATGTGACGTGTTAATTGCGTCAGTGGACGATTTCCCTAAACGTGTATACACTCAAAGATACAGTACCTAATACTAACTTTCTATCAGAATTCACAATAGTAAGTGAATTCAATATACATACTTTAGGGTGAACTCTTCTTAAGGCAAGGTTTTCCAGGCCTGGGGGCCAACCACCACATATTTAAGCAGTATTATTTTGATGTTACTTCAGTGCGAGAAAGAAGTGGAGCTATACATGACGTCTTACTCCATCTCTGTCCCACGCTCAAGTAAGATTAAAATAATACTGCTAAAAGAGGTGGTGGTAGGGCCCCTGTAGGCCTTTGAAACGCTACCTCCGCCTCCCCGAAATGCAGAGCGACGACCATTTCGCGGAAAATCTATGCCACAGCATAAAATATTTGCAGTTGATCAACTGAACTAGTATTTCTTAGGTTTGATTTTTTTTCCATGACTACATTTTATGGGACTTAATGTGTAGTGAACTAAAATAATTACTGAAAATGTCCTGTTTACCTAATGGGCGTTGTCACATTAACATATAACGACACCAGCCCGATACCGTTATGTCGGCAGCTATTACCGACATCGATTTGATAACGATATAATTATTATCGGCCCGGTGATATTTGTGGAATTCGATAACCATCGCGACGCACCAAACAACCACAGTACGGTCAACTAAGTATCGACCGCGATGTCTCGAAGTCGGCAGTCCGAAAAAGTGTGTTTAAGTGAAAGAACGCCGCTACTCTCACTCACCGCACTGTGTCTTCGCCGGGATCGTGACTATATCGGCGTCGCGTCGGTCGCTGTCTGCGATATAGTTGACAATAACAACATAATGTAAAAGTGTTTGGTAGGCACTCAACGTATTCGATCATCTGACCGCCGATATCGTGTCGATGTCGGGTTGGTGTCATTATCGGCTGATGTGCTGTGTAGTGATAACCAATTCATTTTATTAATTAAAGAAACAATGTTTTTACCTTTTGATATAGTGTTATGGGATAGTAGAACGTACACAGAAAAACAAGAAGTTTAGGCCTCTTCTGTCTGCGGAAGGTGAGCAATGGTAGCTCGCCATCCGTTAAGGACTAAGCCCGGGTCGACGGCGCGTTGTGTTGTGTTCCACGCGCGCCTCAAAGAGATTTCAGCGAATGAAGGGGTCTGATGAGACCATTGCCTGCCGAGGTTGCGGGAAAGTCCGAAAGGGATACCGTGGCCCCCTGGCATTGCACAGGCAACAGAAGGAACACGGGTGGGTTTTAGTCAGTAAGAGTCTGACACGTCCTCCTGCTCCACCCAGAGCGGGAGAAGTCATTCAATGATTTCCCACCCACAAAAAAAAAAAGGCCTCTTCTGTCATCTATGGTTTCTGTAATCTATGGTTAGGTGATTGTTAATGAGAAATCCCGTGTACAAACTGCACACGAGATTTTTTTAGTGATAGCCGGGGGTAGTATAAATGTCCAGCCAGCCAGCCAGTCGCGTCACCAGTCTTAACTCTCTGTTTATTGCAGATTGATATTGGCTGTTATTTTAGTATATTGTGGTGTCTTATAACTTCCACGCGAAGGAAGTCGTGGACAGAAAGTAGTTTCAGATAAACATGGCTTTGCGGTAGTAAGGTGAAAGTTTAAAATTGCAATGGTTCTACTGGGTATCTCAACGGGGACATAAAAGGTATTTTGATAGAAAATATTAAAGTCGTAATTTCGTTCGTTATAAAAAGAACTCTTGTGCAAAATCACATGCTTCTAGAACCAGCGGTTTAGGTTGTGCATTGTCTGTCAGTGAATTAAAGAAAAAAAATGGCGAAAATACATAAACAATTTCATCCCGTATTTAATCTAAAATAAATTATAATTTTAATCCCCCTTTAGTGGCAGAATTTAAGATTTTTTAGATTATTATTGAATGGGCTAAAAATGGTCTTACTGTTTCGGTTATACTGTGACCATAGTCTTTTGTTTTGGATGTTTCCCACCGCTCATGAAGATTCGTAAATATTGACAGCTATTAAATGAAGTAACAATTGCCGTACTTTATTGTCAAATGACGTACCTAGTGCTATAGCTATAATTTATCAAATTTATGATTTTAGGACATCGAAATTTTATCGTATTTACAAAAAGTCACCGTCACTAGCACTTAACGGTGACTTTTTGTATTCAACACTGAATTTTGTTCATACTGAGCCAATACGATTTAGGGATTCAAGAAAAAAATTGTGTTGCTAGCTCCGCTAGTCGAAAAATATCACTACCTACGATTTTTATCGTCTTCCATACTCACTTTTGTTTGAAACAGATTTTGTTTTTTCTAATTTTCGTTATTGTTGCAAGAGTTTTTTTTTTTTTAATATTCATTATACAACCGACCACCGGACACATTGTATATTTTGTGTTTATTATCGTAGGATATGATATTAGCAAAGACAATTCGATGGAGAGTGTATATAGTAGCATAGATAATCTGATTAAAAAATCTTTAAAAAAAAACTTCTTCATAAACGACGATAAAAAATTACATAAGACTATATATTTGACTATAATTTTATTTGTGTTGTAAAACCTACTTATTCAACTTACTATTTGTTAGGTTTTATGAATATTTTCTAATGTCAATAAAAAGAATTTTTTTTTGTATTTTGAATGTTGAATACAGCAACCATCACACACGTCTACGTTTTTCTTTTTCCTTAGCAATCCTAACATTTATTAAGGAACTCAGTCTACAACTACAACACGTTATCAGCACGAACGGCTCTGTATCTATATTTGATCTACGATCGAACTTAAAAGAAGATTGGTGGTGAAATAATTGATACCTAGTTAACATATTGGTCATCATGTCGTCTGCAGTTCATGGTATGTCTCTAATAAGTGGTATTCCGATACTTTGTAATAGAGAAGGTTACACTCTATGGAAATTTAAAATGCGCATGTTGTTAATCCATGAAGGGTTGTGGGAAACTGTAAGCGGAGTAGTTGTCGTAGGGAGTAAGACGCCCGACGATGTACGGAAGGATGAAAAAGCTCTTTCTAAAATATGCCTTACTGTGGATGGTGCTGCTATTTCGATTGTTCGACCAGCTAAGACCGCAAAAGAAGCGTGGGATGCTCTTATGAAATCCTACGAGGATCGAAGTTTGGGTCGTAAACTGTCGTTGGAACGTAAGTTGTACAGGTACACCTTATCTGACTTTTCTGATTTAGAAGCTTACTTAACGGCAATAACTACAACTGCACTAGACCTGGCCGACATTGGCAAAACCATTGAAGATAGTTCTTTAGCAGCTATTATTTTGGGAGGTCTAACGTCTCGCTACGAGCCCTTGATAATGGCGCTTGAGAATGGGAGCGTTGAAGTCACAACAGATTTGGTAAGAAGTAAGTTATTGAGCGAAATGACGAAAGAGACTAAAGATGATGTGGCTGCGTTGCATACTAACAAGCAAGTTATTTGTTTTCGATGTAAGAAGCCAGGGCACAAGAGTCCTAAATTCCTAATTGTCCTCTCAAAAAGAAGGAGAAAAAGGCAAAGGCGAGTTGCTCAACAGAAAGTTGTTCTAAAGATAAGGGACTGACTGTTTTTAGTTCAGGGAATATGGATGCATGTGTCACGGAATTGTTTTTGGATGGTGTCACGGGACTGGCTTTGTCTGCACCAAGTGTTCAGATGTCTGAGAAGTGGATAATCGACTCTGGTGCGTCTACTCACATGACTCCACATGCTGAATGGTTTAATAGTTCAAATCCTGTGATGGGAAGATAACTGTAGCAAATGGTAAATGTTTGCCGGCTGTGGGTTTAGGAGATGTTGATATTGACAATTATTAATGTTGTACATGTTCCTGGCCTAGATTGTAATTTACTCTCAGTCAAAAAGGCAGTAGAGAAAGGTTTCTCGATTGTTTTTGATACGAATGGCTGTAATTTTTATAATTCTAATGATGTTTCTTTTAAAAAGGATCCTGTTTTACATGGTTCTAATTGTGGTGGATTGTACACTTTAGATTGTACAGTAAAACCGCAAGGTATTTCAGCTTATAATGTTTACACTAATTTGTCCCAGTTTCAGCTTTGGCATAAGCGTCTAGGACATCTCTGCCGTATTGGTATGGATCTACTCAAAAAGGGTCTAGCTGTTGGTGTAGAGTATACTGATGTTGACAAAGAACCATGCGTACCTTGTGTAGAGGCTAAACAGGCGAGGAAGCCTTTCAAAGGGATTAAGTATAAAAAGGCTTCGTCACCATTAGAATTGGTCCATACGGACGTTTGTGGTCCCATGACCACTGAATCTTTTAAAGGTAATAAATATTTCATTATTTTTGTTGATGATTATACACGTTTTATATACCTTTATTGTATGTCATCTAAGACAGAAGTTCAGAAGTTTTTTTGTGCTTTCCAAGCACTTGTTGAGAGACAGACTGGTACTAAGATTCGAACCCTTCGGTCAGACAATGGTACTGAGTATGTCAACAAGGACCTGACAGACTATTTGCAGGCTCAAGGGATACGACATGAAACGTCTGTACCATACAGCCCCCAACAAAATGGGGTAAGTGAACGTAGCAATCGTAGCATTGTGGAGAAGGCCCGTTCCTTGCTGGCACAGAGCTCTTTGTCGAAAGCTTTTTGGCAGGATGCTGTTGAGACTAGTGTTTATTTAAAGAATAGGTCACCTCATCGTGCACTTAATGGTATGACGCCATATGAAATGTGGTGTGGTAGTAAACCCGACCTGTCTAATTTAAGAGTGTTTGGTTGCCGAGCTTTAGTTCATGTGCCTTCATGTCAGAGAACTAAGCTAGACATGAAAACTTATGAACATATCTTCGTTGGATATTCAGACGATCCAAGGAGTTATTATTTCCGTAGCGCGGAAAACCCTCGAAGGTTGATTAAGTCACGGGATATTACGTTTTTTGAAAATATTTTTTCAGGATTGAAGGACAAATCTGTTCAGCCTGAAGCTGCTGTGAGCCCTAATGTCATTAATCTTTTATTACAAACTTCTTCAGATACCACATCGCCACGGGCGATTTCTATCTCATCTGCTTCTACTTCTTCACCTACTTCAGAAAGTGTGGACATGGAGGTAGAGCAAGTTGACGATTTTGTGGTCGCGATTGAAGAAGCTGGTGGGGTTTGTGACACGGAGTCTCTACATTCAGGTGAACAACGTGTTCTGTCCCTGGTTCCTTCAGTTGAACTCAACGATGCATGTCCTGAGAGAAGGTATCCTGAAAGAGTACGTAAACCTCCTGATTATTATTCATACGGCACTCACGGTGTTGATTTGTTGTGTGATGATCCAAAAAGTTATCGTGAAGCTGTTAATAGCGATGATAAATATAACTGGATCTCCGCAATGAAGGATGAGTACAACGCCTTATTGAATAAGCAGACTTGGACATTAGTGGATAAACCAAATAAAAAGGTTATTCCATGTAAATGGGTGTTCAAGATAAAGAGGGACCCGAACGGTGCAATAGTCAAGTATAAGGCGCGACTAGTTGCGAAAGGTTTTAGTCAAGTTTGGGGGACTGATTATAACGAGACTTTTGCACCTGTAGTTCGAAATTCATCTTTGCGTACCCTTATAGCGTTGGCTGCAGAAATGGATTTAAAGATTCAACACATGGATGTCGATACCGCATTCCTCAATGGGGACTTAGAGGAGGAAGTGTACATGCAACAGCCTGAGGGATTTGCTGAGCACGGGGCAGAAGGTAAAGTCTGTTTGCTCAGAAAATCCATTTATGGTTTGAAGCAGGCAGCTCGAGCCTGGAATATCAAATTGCATCAAATTCTATCGAAAATTGACTTTGCACGAACATCTGCGGAATCATGTGTTTACATAAAAAAGTTTGGTAATGAAACCTTAATACTTGCAGTCTATGTTGACGATCTAATTGTCTTTTATAAAGAAAAAAGTTCGTTTGACGCTGTCAAAAATGACTTGGAGAAATTTTTCTCGCTAAAAGATTTGGGTGCATTGTCGTATTGTTTAGGTTTAAATGTTAACCGTGTTGACGATAAAATTGTGGTCAGTCAGAAGACCTATATCCAGTCAGTGTTGGAGCGGTTTAATATGCGAGATTGCAAGGAAATGTCTACACCTTTGGAGAATAACAAATTGGAGAAAGGTAATCCAACATCTCTTGGTGAATATCCTTACCAAAACTTGGTAGGATGTCTCATGTACCTAGCTGTTAATACGAGACCCGATATAGCTTATGCCACAAGCTATTTAAGTCAGTTTAATAACTGTCATGATAAGAGACATTGGTTGGCCGCTAAAAGGGTGTTATAGTATTTGAAAGGTACTATGGATTACTGTCTTACTTACAGAAAAGTCGGTGGACGTCTGTGTGGATACACGGATGCTGACTGGGCGAACTGTGTACATGACCGTCGGTCGTACACTGGTTATTACTACACGCTAGCAGGTGGACCTATTAGTTGGGAGTGTAAGAAGCAGCCGACGGTAGCCTTATCGTCTACAGAAGCTGAGTATATGTCCTTGAGCAGTGCTGCAAAGGAGGCTATTTTCCTCAGACGGTTAGTGTATGACATTACTGGTTTTGCTCATAGGGTGTTGCTATACAACGATAGTCAAAGTGCACAGAAAATTGTGCTCAATCCTATCCACCACAATAGAACTAAACATATTGATACGAGATATCATTTTATTCGTGAAAAGGTTACTGAGGGTCTTATAGATATAAAGTTCATACCTACGGATAAAATGACAGCCGATGTTTTAACCAAGCCCTTAAGGCGCATAAATCATCTTAGGTGCGTTGTTAATATGGGTTTAATGATAAATGAGTAGAATATTTTTTCTATTTATTTATTTTTCGTCGGTTTATGTTTTATATTTTTGTTTAGTCTGGTAGTAATGTTTTATTTTATTCTATTGTGTTCAGCATTACTACTTTATCTTTTATTGCCATTAAGGGCGGATGTTGTAAAACCTACTTATTCAACTTACTATTTGTTAGGTTTTATGAATATTTTCTAATGTCAATAAAAAGAATTTTTTTTTGTATTTTGAACGTTGAATACAGCAACCATCACACACGTCTACGTTTTTCTTTTTCCTTAGCAATCCTAATATTTATTAAGGAACTCAGTCTACAACTACAACAATTTGTATACTTAATATTATAAAGAGGAAAGAGTTGATTGTTTGTTTGTTTGTATTGAATAGGCTCCGAAACTACTAGATCGATTTGAAAAATTCTTTTGCCATTAGAAAGCTTAGTTTTCAGGTAGTGACATAGGCTACTTTTTATCCCGGGATAAATAACGGGTCCCGCGGGAAAGACCACGGGAGCGAAGCCGCGGGCAAAGTGCTAGTCGATATTAATTTGGAAGTAATGTGACTAACACTATTGTAAAATAACAAAAAACGTCATCAATTCATCATATCGCAAAAAACCTTATTTCTTTGCGATATGATGAATTGATGATGTTTAATTAATTGTTATCTTACAATAGTGTAATTAATCACAATAATCACACTTTCGAAAACAATATTATAATTAAAACTATAATATAATTACGAAATATTTTTTCTGAGCTGTCGCAATTTCATATCTAATGTGTTCTTCCTATATTTGTTTTTTTTAAAGCAAAGACAGAGAGCGTTTTTTTTTTAATTGGCACAACCACCGTCGATAACGTCCCGCAGTGGGACTCTGAGCGCGAGCCGCGAGCCGATTTACTAATTTTGGGTTCATTAAAAAAAAAAACTATTAAACTCAAAAATCAAACCTTTAAATTCCCTCTAAAATACGATTACCTCATCGTACATGCAATTTTCAATTTTTCATATTATTTTGTGCTGTAATTAGGAAATGAGACGAAAAATGGTTTTCAAATCGACCCTGTTTCGGATTCTTTTTGTTCGTGTAAATTACAATTTACCGTATTTTGTACCTTTAATTTCCCTCAAACAAGGATATTTCTATGACATATATTTTTTCAGGACCTACACTACACTGCAGCAGGCGGCAGCAGCAGGCGACTTTATAGAAATACGATTCGATTTCTTAGAAATACTATAGAAACCACGACGACCATATAGGTCGACGGAAGAATAAACCAAATGACAGATAAACAATCACAATCTGTCAGTTTGTCTGGTTGCCTGCTGCTGTCGCCTGCGGTCGGCTATGGAATTGCACCTTTATTGCAATGTTGATAGAAAATTTAGTGGTCTTAAATTGGGTCCTTCGTCATCTTCCACAGCCCGATTTCATCCATTGTTAGGCCTCTCTTTTCTTGTGCCAATCCCCATGTTTCTGTGCCAGCGTCATACAAACTTTTGAAAGGTCATAAACAATACAACTAAGGACCTTAAGGTATAATTCCGAACAATGCTGCACACTGCAGTACTGCCGCGGCGTTGTTGCCGCGGCGTTGTTGCTGCGATATTGCTGCGCGGTAGTGCTGCCTGCCGTAGCCCACTGGTTCCAAGCACCTGCTATTCGTGGATTGTGGTGTCTCGCTGTTTTGCTGCCAGTTTACTTGTCAACGTTCACGTGTTATCGCTGTGATGAACGCCGCACTACTGGTCTGACGTGGTGGCATGCGGCAGGGCGACACTGCCGCGCAGTATTGCTGTCGCAGCAGTGCAGTGCTACAGCGACATTGCTGCTGTGCTTGGAAATAATCTCATAAAAACCCATTGAACATTGTATCACTATAGAATAGAATAGAATAGAATATATTTATTGTAAAAACATGAGTATACATCAAATAATATGTGCAAGGTCTTAAAATAACAGGTAGATCTGCATGTTTTGCCATTTATGGCGTACAAAATAACGTTTTTTTGGTTTAGAATAAACCATAACACTTGAGTCTACACAGCAAACTAAAAAATTAGAAATATACCTAATGCTAATTAAAAAATAAAATTTAAAGTATTGTTTTTACAGATTTGGGGGTCAAATAAATTGTGAAAATGTCGTAATTATAGGAATCTATGTAGGTAATTAATTGCGTTCATTTAAAAATTCCGATATGGTAGATATAATAGCACTTGACTATGAGATATTTTTTTAAATTTATTTTAAACAGAGCAGTTGGCATTTGTCTAATAGGTTCTGGGATTTTATTATAAACTAGCTGTCCGCCCCGGCTTCACACGGGTAGCACTAAGTACCTACCTACTCTACCTACCTACCCAACCTACCTACCTACCCTACCTACCTACCCTACCTACCTACCCTACCTACCTACCCTACCTACCTACCCTACCTACCTACCCTACCTACCTACCCTACCTACCTACCCTACCTACCTACCCTACCTACCTACCCTACCTACCTACCCTACCTACCTACCCTACCTACCTACCCTACCTACCTACCCTACCTACCTACCCTACCTACCTACCCTACCTACCTACCCTACCTACCTACCCTACCTACCTACCCTACCTACCTACCCTACCTACCTACCCTACCTACCTACCCTACCTACCTACCCTACCTACCTACCCTACCTACCTACCCTACCTACCTACCCTACCTACCTAACTACCCTACCTACCTACCCTACCTACCTACCCTACCTACCTACCCTACCTACCTACCCTACCTACCTACCCTACCTACCTACCCTACCTACCTACCCTACCTACCTACCCTACCTACCTACCCTACCTACCTACCCTACCTACCTACCCTACCTACCTACCCTACCTACCTACCCTACCTACCTACCCTACCTACCTACCCTACCTACCTACCCTACCTACCTACCCTACCTACCTACCCTACCTACCTACCCTACCTACCTACCCTACCTACCTACCCTACCTACCTACCCTACCTACCTACCCTACCTACCTACCCTACCTACCTACCCTACCTACCTACCCTACCTACCTACCCTACCTACCTACCCTACCTACCTACCCTACCTACCTACCCTACCTACCTACCCTACCTACCTACCCTACCTACCTACCCTACCTACCTACCCTACCTACCTACCCTACCTACCTACCCTACCTACCTACCCTACCTACCTACCCTACCTACCTACCCTACCTACCTACCCTACCTACCTACCCTACCTACCTACCCTACCTACCTACCCTACCTACCTACCCTACCTACCTACCCTACCTACCTACCCTACCTACCTACCCTACCTACCTACCCTACCTACCTACCCTACCTACCTACCCTACCTACCTACCCTACCTACCTACCCTACCTACCTACCCTACCTACCTACCCTACCTACCTACCCTACCTACCTACCCTACCTACCTACCCTACCTACCTACCCTACCTACCTACCCTACCTACCTACCCTACCTACCTACCCTACCTACCTACCCTACCTACCTACCCTACCTACCTACCCTACCTACCTACCCTACCTACCTACCCTACCTACCTACCCTACCTACCTACCCTACCTACCTACCCTACCTACCTACCCTACCTACCTACCCTACCTACCTACCCTACCTACCTACCCTACCTACCTACCCTACCTACCTACCCTACCTACCTACCCTACCTACCTACCCTACCTACCTACCCTACCTACCTACCCTACCTACCTACCCTACCTACCTACCCTACCTACCTACCCTACCTACCTACCCTACCTACCTACCCTACCTACCTACCCTACCTACCTACCCTACCTACCTACCCTACCTACCTACCCTACCTACCTACCCTACCTACCTACCCTACCTACCTACCCTACCTACCTACCCTACCTACCTACCCTACCTACCTACCCTACCTACCTACCCTACCTACCTACCCTACCCTACCTAGTGGTATGAAAAATAGATGTTAGCCGATTCTCAGACCTACTCAATATGCTCACAAAATTTCATGAGAATCGGTCAAGCCGTTTCGGAGGAGTACGGGAACGAACATTGTGACACGAGAATTTTATATATAAGAAGATGATTGGTGCTAAACAAAAAATACTTTTACCAGTAGTGATGCGACAGAATTACTGCGGCAGCACTGCCGCCTGCAGCGGGGGTCGGAATCATACCTTTAGGGACATCGCCAAGTCCTTAGTTGTATTGATTAAGACCTTTTATTTAACACGTTCAGTGGCGGGAGCCCTCCTGGAGGGTTCACCTCGTCGCATATGGGATGTCGGGAGCGTGCCTCCGGGCCATTTTAAATGTAGGTTTTTTTTAGCGATAACAGCAATAATGTTTTATAAACCGTGAAAATAAAATCTGATGTATATTTAAACAAGATTTATTTATAGGTATATGCGTTGGTTTTAAAAACCAAGCATTTTTTTTGTTCAAGGTCACAAATACACACAAAAAATTCAAAGGTTGGAAACTACGTATAACGACAAGACCCCCTGAAAAATCAATTTTACTTCGTTATACAGTGTTTTCTATCATGGTTTTAAGCCTAATGCCGTTGCCCGTCCGCGCAAAGGTAATGCCGGTAACCCTCCGGAGGGTTCACTTCCAATATGTATGGCGGCATGGCATATGAGTTCTATGAAAAGTGGGTGGAATCAAAGGTGTTAAATAAAACATACCTACCCCTACTTAAGTAATATTTTTCTTATTTAAAAGAAACAAGCTACCGAATGGTGGTCATGGTGGTCTAAATTCAATTTCAACTTAGCCAATATTTTTCAGGAATCTCTACTTAGCTGAAATCTTTTACTGCAAATAAATTCATAGCCATGAAGGGGGTTATTGTACTTTCGCCACAAAGTAAATTCATCACATTTTGTACACTTCATACATTGAAAGTGTCGCCACTTGTATAAAAAATATGTGTAAATTCGTCACAAGTCTTCATAGGTACCTACTTACATAATTTTTGCATAAAATACTGGTAGCAAGCAAAGTTATTGGTTTTTAGAGCTCGAAATGAAAATGTTTTATAAAATAATGAAGTAGGTACGTAGGAAACATAATGAGTAACTTTTCATCGGTAAGTAAAATATATTTATAATTTAATATAATGGCACAAAAAAAGTATACCACGTTGATGTCTTTTTGAAAAGTCCCTTTCTCTCACTAGGGAATATACGTCAATACGTCTGTCTCATTATATCTGTACTAATACTGTAGTGTTGTGACAACTCCTATGTTGTGACAACTTTTTATGTGAAATTTCTGTGACTGTAAAAAATAAATAAATAACATTTTATCAGATTCAGATTCAGATTTATTTATTTGCCATCAATGTAGGTACAAGTTTAAGATGATACAAATAGCTGAAGGTTACCGCTACATTCTACCTTACGGCATGCAAATTCATAGAAACTAATAGATTACATAAAATATTATTATAAATTAACAACTAACATGTCATTCTAATTAACACTAACAAACATAAAAAAGGAAATAGTAATAAAATAATAATAATCATCAAATATTCAATTGCACATAAATAAATCTTGTCAATAAAATGAATTTCATTATCTTGGAATTAGAATTAAGTGAAATATTATTTTACAAACATAATGTTTATTCTACTTATTGTTTGATTTTTCTGCTGTCTGTGTGGAAAAAAACAATATTGAATTTACTTCATGAAAGTAGAGCTGTGGCGAGTTTACACATACTTTGTTTCGTGGTGAATTTACTTTGTGGCGAATGTACAACAACCCTGAATATAACATACATTTATTATGTGATAGATGCATGGTGCTCACATATTTACAAACATTGTAAAATTATACGATATTCCTAACATTTTAACAAGTAATACTAATAATAAGTCAGTGTGTGAGTTCAAGTAATCACAGAATATACAATCAATGTTATAAAAATTAATACTATCCTACCTACAATTAAATTGGCAACCAGTTCGATTTTGTCTAGATTCTGAATTATTGTCCTATGGAGCAGGACCAGCATGTTTCCAAGCATTTTTATCTTGGATATAATCCTCTAATTTGTAATATGCTTGTTTATAAAGTGTACTTTTTATAATGAGTTTTAAATTTTCTTCCATTAATTCTAATATAGATCACAAGGTATTTTGTTGTTTATTTAACACACACCCCATAAAAGATGTATTTATTTTAGATAGTCTGATATGATTGGTCTCGCTGGTCGAGCGCAGCGAGACCTATCATTCATCTAAGTGTTAAATGGTAGAACAGAATACCTTGTGTTATATTAGAATTAAATGAAAAAAACCAAATTAAAATTCATGTATCAAGTATATTTTGTAAGTAATATTATAAAAAAATAGTAAATATTATATAATTTTAATAATTTGTAAATATGTGAGCACCATGCATCTATCACATATAATTATATAATTAGTGTAAGTATACAAGATATTGTGAAAACATTTTATAAGAGTAACGGTGGAGTTTCTTACCCATTCTTATTCATAGGGAAACTACCTTTTGGAAGGGGCGCCTATAATCAATTTTTTTTTTTTTTTGTAAATTTTGACGTTCAAAAGTGACTTTTGTGTGCCTAATTGAAATAAATAATTTGACTTTGACTGACTTTGAATACCTATGTCGTGATTGAAGTTGAGCAGATCCACTAAGCTGTTAGTGTTTTGAAGGGGTCCGATGGGACCATTGCCTGCCGGGATTGCGGGAACGTCCGAAAGGGATACCGTGGCCCCCTGGCATTGCACAGGCAACAGAAGGAACACGGGTGGGTTTTAGTCAGTAAGAGTCTGACACGCCCTCCCGCTCCACCCAGAGCGGGAGACGTCATTTGATGATTTCCCACCCAAAAAAAGAAGAAAAGTGTACCTGTATAGGTACCTATACCTCCTATATATATTATTCCTTGTGGCGCACCGTTAATCCGCACTGATAAACAGTTTTAATCCTTAACTGTAACATTGAAATCTTATCCATTAACAATGTGACTACAATAAATTATACAACCTCGACTCTGATGTTTTCTGACAAACTAACTGTTTTGTGATACTTAGGATTATGAAGATAAGAGATTGTAACGTTTATTACTCAGATGCTGAGGATCGTGTATTCGTGACTACTACGTAACACAAAGCGGTAAATAAATTATTTCCGCTATCCCGCACTTCAACTCCTCATCTTCGCCTCTGAAGAAAGTGGTGGTCGCATTACCTGTCCTAGAAAACTAGCTTTTTCCCGTGGCATCGTGCGTAGCTTCTTCCACGTAAAGGTCGGATAGAAATTTACCCCACGCGAACGTATGTACTATAGGATAAAAAAGTATCCTCCTAACCCAGGCATGGTCTACCTGTGTGCCAAATTTCATTGAAATCCTTTCAGCCGTTAAGGCGTGAAAAGTCAACAGTCTAACAGACTAGAGTATGGATATTTTGCTCCCTCAAACTCAAACTTAAACTCAAAGCATTTATTTCAATTAAACCATTTACAGGCACTTTTGAATTGTCAATGGGTCGGTCAGTCAAAAATATGAAGCTAGTTGCCCATTTCAAAGCGTAGTAGGTACCTATGGAGAAGAACGGGCAAGAAACTCCACGGACACTCTTTTAAATAAAATAAAAAATTGATACAAAATATTGGTTACATATTTATTCATTTTGAAATTATGCATGTGAGAACAATGTAATAAGACGTGCACGTTTGTAAAAGCGACCGCAATAAAATGAAGAAAAAAAGAATCATTCAAAAACTTAAAATAAATTAAAATAAGCCATGGCAGCTAAGAGATGACCAGTCCCAACTGACGGCGCCCGTTCACGACATTCAATATAAGTATGTGTTTTTTTTCATCAACTAGCCTGTAATCTGCAGAAACAGACGGCAGCTACAGCTGTTGTATTGTTCTTGAATTATCGCTGTAGGTATGCAAATTCTGCTACCATATTCTAATTTGACTAATTAAGCATTTTTTAAACAATTAGACTCTCGATCAACAATCAGTAATACCGAATAACAATTCAACACGGAAGCTAGAGCAACCATTTTGAGTTTGACACACTTCATTAACATGGCTTTAGAAAACTGACGTGGATACTTGAGGATAAAGGCAAGGCGGAATAAACACCACATATTAGTCATTAAGTATAATGATAACTATAGTCCTTGAGAACATGTTACATATCTACTTACCTCAAAGATAAAGGAAAACAACTCCCTTCAATGCTCCTCAATTACGTCCTATCTTTTTAATAACAATTAAAAATAATATTGGGAATGAGTTCAGGTTCAGTACGTCTGTGATAAATAAGTATACAGTAGCAGATTGGACGGTGATTCCCAAACTATACGTTTGTATTTATTTTGCTTATTTTCACTAAATTAAATTTAGTTTAAGTAACTAAACTGGTATAAGTAATTCAGTATGGTCACATTGGCCTTCCCACTTGCACGCCACTGCTCGATCTTCAGCCGCTCTCATCCGACGATTACCACAATCCAGCTACCCTGCAATGGTCGTGACTCCACCAAGCCTGAGGGCGCCCTAATACGTCCTTATTTAATCATGTGCTAATAATTCCTACAATCAGAGGCGGACTAACTGTCTCAGCCACCCCAGGCCGTTTAATAGTAGCCTTTTTGCAGCGTATAAATTATACAAACATTGCGGTCATTTAACCAAAAAATATTTATTTCTTCGGTTAGAAGTTAGCATTTTATTTACTGAGCTGAGATTTTGTCAGCCGCAGGCGCAGGTTGCCCGCCCCTAATATCTGGCCGCCCTATAATAAGCCCGGGCTTAGCCTTAAGACGCAGATATTGCCAGCAACCAAGCCGTCGAGTTACCGCCCCATCAGTCTGCTCAAGGTACTCGGCAAAGTCTATGAGAGGCTTATTTATAAGCGTCTCAGAGACTATGCCGAAACCAAGGGCCTCATTCCCAACGAACAGTTTGGGTTCCGAACCCAGCGCTCTAGCGAGTGCATCAGGCCCACCGGATTATCGAATACATAACCGCTGGCTTCCAACGCAGTTTGATAACCGGAGCAGTATTTTTCGATATAGCGAAAGCGTTCGACAAAGTCTGGCACAACGGCTTATTATATATAAGCTCTACAACCTCGGTGTGCCAGATCGTCTCGTGCTCATCTTACGGGACTTTTTGTCAAACCGCAACTTCCGCTTCCGCATCGAAGGAGCGATATCCTCCCCCGTCCTATCCGCGCAGGAGTCCCTCAAGGCTCTGTGCTCTCCCCCCTAATCTTCACGCTATTCACCAGATATCCCAAAGAGTAGAAAAGCGCAGTTGGCTCTGTTCGCAGACGATACGGCCATCTACTACAACCGCGCTACTACTACCTACCGCGTAAAAGGTGGAAACCCCCTTTACGCGGTCTCGAAAAGAGAACCGCTTGGCTGTTGTCTGGGTTGACTTCGATCCTCCACTTTCTAAACCAGGCGCCGAGCTTGTCGACTGAGGTTTGGAGAGTGCGGGCTGTAGAGTCAGAACCGGAACCCTTGTCTTAATAACTTAATATACTAATATTTTAGATTATGTTTATATTACATAGTGAAATTAATTTGTAAAGTTATGTCTAACGCGGATAAAAAACTGTGAATCACGCAAAATCCATCAAGCGTATTTTTCTGAAACCTTCACCATTTTAAAGATAATTTATAATAATAAGGAGAAGAACGGGCAAGAAACTCAACGGACACTCTTTTAAATAAAAAATTTGATACAAAATATTGGTAACATCTCTCATTTCGAAATTATGCATGTGAGAACAATGTAGAAAGACGTGCACGTTCGTAAAAGCGTCCGTAATAAAAAGAAAAAAATAAAAATCATTCATAAACTTAAAATAAATTTAAATAAGCCATGGCAGCTAAGAGATGACCAGTCCCAACTGACGGCGCCAGTTCACGAACATGACGCATGGATCATCACAATTCAGCTCAACCATTTTGAAGGGAGGTAAATGATCCAAAACACGCGCCACCATCAGCGAGACATTTGAGTGAGCCACATACTCACAGCCGCCAGGGCACATTCAAGTCAATGAAATACTACATATTACCTGGTAAATGGTAACTCTTTAGTACATAGTAGGTACTCAGACCTGTGCTATGCAATTATATAATACAAAGGAAATTGAGTTTATATAATACAAAGATGGTCTTACAATCTTCAGCAGCTCCAACAGTATTTTCAAAATGTTAATCAATTAGTTGTGGTGGAGCAGGACCAGCAATGAACCAAGCATTTTTATCAGTGATGTAATCCACCAACTTATAATATGCCTGCCTAAGTGCCTACATAGTGTGCGTTTTATACAAGATTTGAATTTCGTCTCATTCAGTTGAAGTATGTGGGGAGGAATTTTATTGTAACATTTTAAAGAGTACCCCATTAAAGATGAGTCTACCTTAGCCAGTCTGAAACCTGGTTGTACTAATAGGTCCCTATTTCTTGTACTATAATTATGTCTATCACCTCTTTAACTAAAAAAAGTTGTGTTAAAATGCCAGCAATATAACACCGTATAAGTAGACCTAAATAGCCAATTCCGTATTAGTTCCCTCTAATGCTGACCAAGAGCTCAGCTTTAAAATAAAAGCTGACTAGAAGAGTAATGGTATCCTGATATAAACCAATAGTTACATAATAGGCCAATTTTACACTCCTATATACATGCCTTATACAGAATTTTTTCACTTTAATACAGCCAATGAACCACGTGTGGCCAATATTAATACTTCGAGATCACCAGTGAACTAAATGAGAACAAAATGCTGGCCTAGGGCGGCTAACACCGCTAGTCCGCCTCTGCCCGGGCCTGGTCGGCCCTATGGAAGGTCCACCTCTGCCTACAGTGATCATATCGCCCAACCCGCACTCGGCCCCCGTGGTGGGTTCTGGCCCACTCTCTCTCACAGAGAGGAGGCCTGTGTCCCAGCAGTGGGATGGGAACATTATAGGCTTATTATGGTGATCATATTAATAAATCCTAGCATTTTTGAAAATTGGGGTAATTTAAATTTTTTGAAAGTTTATATGGAAGTTCATCGTCATTTTTGCCGAGGGGAAATCCCACCGGACACACGACACACGGCTTGTACCCGATAACTGTGAACAAGTTCAGAAATGCAGCTGTTTCTACAGGTGTTGGCTTTAATAGCTAGTCCAGAATCAAGCTACAGCATCAATGTGAACGAGTAGAATTATCAATTCAGAATCGGGAAGAACGACAGTACGGAATCGTGACTTCCATCTAAAAATCAATGATGTAGATATTAAGGCAGACGTGGAGGTGGCAACCAACTGAGTTTGAAAATTTCTTCGCTAATATTCCCATTTTAACATCCAAAACTCTGTCATCGTTATCCTCCACTTCTGCTTACTCAATAGGTACTAAAATAATGTGAATAGAATAGAATATATTTATTTGCTTTAAAACATGGTACATTAAGGTCTAATAATATAGTTTTGCTCTTACATGTTTCGCCATGGACTGGCATACAAATATTTAAACATGTTAAATAAAATAAAAACATTTTATAAGTACCTAACTACCTACAACACATTTTTTTTTCTCATGTCTAACAACATTATTTATTAGGGTTTCGCATCTATTTGAACACTTAACAATAATAAATAGGTACATAAAGTAATATAATTAAAACTCATTATCTTATTGCGTACATCATGACACACTCATCAGGAAACTGTACTCTGTGGCTCTCGACCTTCTGACTTCTTATCTGAACAACATAATTCAGAGGGTCGATGTTAGTGGCAAGAGATCTACAGGATCTGCGGTCAGTTCACCATGAGCGTTCCGCAGGGTTCAATTCTAGGTCCTTTCTTGTTTTTAATTTATGTAAATGACTTACCTCGGGATAGTCACAAGGTATTAGTATTATTCCCATATTTTTAAAATCAAACGTCAGTTAGTCAACTTTGAACAAGTGAACGATGCGCTCTCTAAAGTTAAAAAAGACTAAACTCATAAGACTAAATTCAACGCCAAATGTCAGGTAGCTAACTATCTATGTTAAAGTAAATGGAATGAAGCTGGACCCTGTTGAGTCGACAGTTTTTCTTGGTATCAACAAGCCTAGCCTATGCTGTTAAAAAAATTAGACAGATAACTGACGTAGACACAGCCAGAATTGTTTATTTTAGTTATTTTCACAGTCTTATGTCAAATGGAATTCTTTTCTGGGGAACCTGCTCGGACATTAATACTATCTTTGTTCGACAGAAAAGAGCTGTTCGAGCCATTTACAACCTAGGTCCGATGGATTCTCTTAGAGAAAAATTCAAAGAAATAAATGTTCTGACTGTAGCCTCACAATATATTTTTGAAAACCTATTGTATGTAAACAAAAATATATCAAATTTAAAGAAGATTTCCGATATTCATAGTTTAAATACCAGGAATAAGACGAGTGCGATGTACAGCAAGGTTGTGTCCTTGCTGTACATCGCACTTGTTTCCACAGAGTAGGCAACTCGTTCATAGGCAACTTCCCATCGACATTCGAAACTTACCCATTAAACGATTTAAAAGCTGAATTAAAACCAAGCTTTGTAAAAAAGGGTACTATACAATTTCAGATTATTTAGAAGATAAAAAAGCTTGGGATTGAGCTGCTCGTTCTGCTAAGCCTTGTGATAAAATCATAAAAAATAACATTACTCCTTTGCTTAGAATCGTAAATAGACTAGCAATTGAGTTAGTGACTCGTTTCGTTCAAAACTCACAATATCTACAAATGTTCTGTGTAGTTAATCTGTGGTGTGTGGTGGCACATCAAAATAAAAATAATGAGTGACTCTTTTCATCTAAGTGAGTAGCTACCACTGTGTTAGCACATGTGCTGAGTTACCCAACACTAGTTTTAACCTAACCTAACCCGTTTGGTCGGGGTACCCTAGCTAAGTTACTGCGACCAACTGTGAGAAAAGATCAGAAAATTAAAAAGAGGTTAATTTATTTATAAAGTGTGCATCATTAGAAAGTCAAAAGGATTATTTAAATATTTCCCTAAAAATATTCCACGGCTCCCGTGGTGACCCCCCCCCCCAATCTTGATAAGATGTAATGCCTATACCTGGGCTAGGCTTAGATTCTTTGCTGCACTAAATGAAGTACCTGTACTTACGTAATGTATAGTTCGATTCAAACTTAATGGCGGCTCGGAAGTTAGCTACTCGCTGCGCAGTACTCCACCCCTCACTCCCGCTGACACATGAATTCGTTACTGCGCAGCGACTCGCCTCATGTTCCGAGCCTACAGCTGTACCTAACGGCGTTTTCGGAGTTCGGAAACCGCATGATCTAAGCCAACTCATACCGTCATCATCATACGCAAATACGGTAGGTATAATAAACGAAGCGATTATAAAAATGCATGACAATGAAGTTATAAATATGTTTGCAATTATAGGCCTATCTTAAAACATGCGGGCAAGGTTTTTAAGTAATTAAGACGCATTGCCTCCATTGTCATAATATCTGGAACAGCAGGTTATTACAGAATTAAACAAAAGATACATTACATTTACATACATACAGATAGTGCAATCCACGACGACGCGGACGCACGCGCCCCACTCCGCGATTACTGTTTTTTTTATTTTATATATTGAGCATCTCGTAAGCTGACCTCTGAGGTCATGACTAGGTACTTAACCGAGCATTCCTATGGCTGCCTTAAGCTACTACACTCAAAGCCTCTAGCCAGGGGCTCGCGATTACTGTACTGTAAGCTGTACTTTAGTAAGGAGCGGAACGGAGTGGGGCGCGTCGTCGTGGATTACACTGTCTATTAATTGATATGAACTTATATTCAATCAGTGCCCAAATTAAAATATAACAGCACCATTGGCCTCGTGGTGATATCACAGCCTAGGTACCTACCTATACTGCGGTTATGTGAAGGAACTTCGGCTGTAAGGTTTTAGTCGGGATTTCGGGAACAGAGGCCCTTATTTTGGATAAGCTTGGATATCAATGTATCAGGGGTTAAAGTATGAAATTGTCGTTTTATTGTAATAGGTACTTCGAATTGACATAGAACCTTCATGGTTTGAGATCTTTGAGTGAAACTTTTTTCACAAGATACCTATGAAGTTCTTCTTTTAATAAATGTGCAACATTCGATTATCGACTTTCAGTTGTTTTTTTTTTTATTCAGCTTAGACAAGAAAGATGGATACTTCGAAAATTTGAGTTATTTTTTAATACGAGTTCCGACGCGGAACTAACGCGGCAGAAACAGCTCGCAATATCAATGTTTGGAGAAGAGACTGCTAATGAACGCATCGTGCGCTTTTGGTTTAAACGCTTTCGTGATGGAAACATTGATTTGAAGAACGAACCACGTGGAGACCGCCCACACAGGTGAATAACAATGAATTGAAAGAGATGGTGGAAGCCGATCCAAGCCAAACTACCCAGGAATTAGCGGCATGGCTTAAAGTTACCTTACCAACAATATTGACTCATTTGCGTCAAATCAATAAAATAAAAAAATATGAGAAATGGGTGCCTCATGATTTGACTGATCTGCAGAAAGAAACGCGTGTTGAAACTTGTGTTGCCTTGTTGAATCGATACAGAAATTAAGGAATATTGGATCGAATTGTGACATGTGATGAAAAGTGGATTCTTTACGAAAACCGTAAGCGAAAAATGCAATGGCTGACCCCAGGTCAAACGCCACAACAGTGTCCTAAAGCAAAGCTACTACCAATAAAAAGGTAATGGTAAGTGTTTGGTGGTCTCAGCAAGGTGTTATTCACTATAGCTTTCTCCGATCTGGTCAAGCAATTATTATATATTTTTTTTTTTTAAACTTTCCCCCACACTAGGAATTTCTCCTGTATCGTGGGTGCGTTTACAAACACTTAAACTCACATACACAAACAGCCAGACCCGGAACAACTACATGTAGGTCATACAAATATTTGTTCCGTGCGGGAATCGAACCCGCGACACGCAGCGCAGCAGTCAATCGCTTAACCACTGAGCCAACCGTGCCGACAAATAACGCAATAACGGCAGATGTCTACTGTGCCGAACTCCGAACAATTATAGCAAAGCTAGCAGTGAAACAGCCCCGACTCATGAATCGATCTTCACCATTATTGCTCCATGATAACGCGAGACCTCATACAGAACGAGAAACCGTTTTAACTCTACAGGAACTGCAATTAGAAACCATTCGTCACCCTCCGTATTCGCCAGACCTTGCTCCAACGGACTACCATTTTTTTCGTGATTTGGACAATTTTCTACGTGATAAAAAGTTTTCTTCTCAGGAAGTCAAAATGCTTTCACACAGTTTGTCGAATCTAGATCACGAGAGTTCTATCGCAAAGGCATAAATGACCTTCCTATCAGATGGCAGCAATGTACCTACCTATAGATTATAATGGTAATTATTTTGATTAATTAAATTAAATTAAAAAAAAGTTAAATTAACAAAAAAACAGTACCTACAAATCCCAAACCCATAATACAGATAGTGCAATCCACGACGACGCGCCCCACTCCGCGATTACTGTACTGTAAGCTGTACTTTAGTACGGAGCTGAGCGGAGTGGGGCGCGTTGTCGTCGTGGATTGCACTATCTATACCTACTTGCCAACTTTCAGATGGACCTAATACCGCCATTTAGCAAACTAGTTTCCCTAAGTATGAATAAACTTGGATAAGATGGATTTACTCACAAAGGTGCCAATTTATTGATTACAAGTTCTACCTAATGCAACGCCATTGCTTTACAATAAAGTCACACAAAAATGTAACAAAGTCACATATCTAAACATCTATTCATGTAGTACGAGTATAATACCATACTATACTTAAATATAAAATCCTCACGCATCGTAAACTTTATAGATCGGTGGCTGGTTATCATAGCCGAGTTTCCGGAGATCCTTTGACACCATGGCAAAGGAAACTGTTACTGTCCCATAAGATTCTGTCCTCAGCACTGGAAACAAAAAAAAAACGATTTTTAAAGCCACGTTAGGGACAAGGTGTGGAAGACTGAGGGAATTTCTACTCCATTGGAAAGTGTAATTGATTAATTCAATATAACAGGCACCTTTTTCATGAAAAAATGTAACTGGAATGTACCACATTCAAGTTACATTTTTTTCACTGGAGAAATGAGGGTGTAATTAACGAAGGTTTGGTCAGAGGTGTGTTTCCACCTCTGCCCAAGCCTTCGGGGAATGCAGGCGTGATGTTATGTTGCAGTAAAAACTTACAATAGTTGTCTTTCCCAGTTGCCAGCATTTTAGGTTCTGCCAACTCAGGGTATCTGCCGGTAATCCAGGCAATCCATTCGCCCAGCAAGGTGGCAGCTTGTGGCCGTACGAGAGGGGCTGAGGCCAGACTTGGGCCAGCGGTGGGCGGCATTAGGAACAAAGAATAGCCTCGTAGGACATCACCACTGATGGTGTTCTGGGCTCTCACTGTTATTATTATTTGTGGCCCTGTAAAATTAATTGAAAACTATTAAGATTGAGGAATACCTATTTAGAAACATTTTAACTCAAGTCATTTTGCTGAAAATTATACTTACAACCAGAAACATTAGTACTGCTGAATACCATTTCTAAAGGTAAATTCAAGACTACTCGTTCAGGGTCAACCCCAGACCGTGCCATTTGACTCGTGCCTGATGTAAGACCCGAAATAGGCTCCCAATCAGGTCCCCAAACGGTTTCATAGTGAACATACAGTTGATCATCAAATACGCCACCAGGAAAGGTCACATATTCAATCTGAACCGTAAATGATACTATAAACTTCGTGATCTCACTATCTTTCATTGAATTTAAACCACGATAAACTTGAACACGATGTTACTCACTGTGCTGTGTGGTTATCACACAGACAGAGATATCACATCACAATGAAAACAAAACAATCGTTGCTATAGCAACGAGATAATGTTGCCATTATACAAAAATAAAAGGGGCTTATTCTCATAGCTGTTATATGCGATCAATTCATTAACTTCTTTTGGAAATCCTTCATAAATAATAACTAAACCATCTCCAAGTGCACCCGTATCATTTATTTGCGTATGTTTTGCAAATAAAATAAAGTTTCAACAACCTTGTTTTTTTTCCCTGCACGCGGTGTTTTTTGTGCACCAAAGACAAAAGAAAACATGCTTCCGTTCTGCTGTTTTACCGACTTATTTTTGAAGTTTTGCCACAAGGTGGCGTTGTATGTGCTTTCAAAAACCTAATCGGCCACCATTGTGAAGGCGAATCTATTGAATACTTTGAGGATTTTTACGTTTTCTGTGATAATTATCGGCGAAATATAAAGTTTTATTCGGTAAGATACAGTGTCCAGTATTCCGGCAACCGAATTCTAACTACAATTTGTGCTAGAAGTGCTTAATTTCAAAACCTAAATGCGTTCAAAATGTCACGCGAAGTGAGCATCAAATTCGTGAACACCATACCATGCACTAAATAATCTTAGTTTTCTTTGGAATAAGTGTTTGCTACCGGTGGAAGTGATTTGTTTCGCGCCCAGAGTACATGTGGCACGCTATGGATGGTTAAAAATTTAATGAGCGCTGATGAAAACGTTTCAGAAGTATCTGTACACGTCGTAAGGGAGCGCAGTTACGCGGGCGAAGGCTTCAAACTTGCCGGCATCATTATGGTGGACTGAGGGAGTGTTTGTTGACGGACTGGTGTTAAATACGTGTAGTAAACAGTGCCGCGAGAGTGCCGCGCACCATGTCGGGCGGCTCGCAGCACAACCCCAATGGGCGACAGTCGCAACTGGGCTCGGGATGGAGCCCCCTGCAGGTGGTGCTTATTATTCACGTATTGTTGATCACTAACTAACCTATATGAATTTCGTAACATCCTGTCGGAAATGTTTCATTTGCATGCTGTTTACACGAATCATACATTTAATGTTAATGTAAGCAGGTATTACTTACGAAAACTCATTTATCGTTTAAAATGGTAATATCCTTTGTGTAGTTAGTTTTAGTTGCCCCTGAGTTGTATGAGTGTGTGCTAATCACATACCAATCAGCTGTTTTCATTGACATACTTGGTTAGATGACACATAAAGTGGCATTCTTGGTATCAAAGTGATTTACCACAGATATTAATTTGTTGTTATTTACAGTACCTATTTACTGAGAGCCTACAGTAAATAAAATAGTCTATAATGCAAAGTAGAGACTGCTACTGCTTGGGCTGTTTGTGACATTCATACTTTCTGTGATTGTCTTTATTCTGGTTTCTGAATTCTGTGTCTGTCACTTACTTGTCTAGAATAGTAAGTAGCATACCTCCTTTTAGCAAAACAAGCAATGAAACCCTCAGCTGATCACAAAAATTAACAACATTTTATGAATGTACCTTGATTAAACTAAGTATGGAAAGACTACTGTTACAGAAACATTTAAAAAGCCATTGTGAGTTGTGTGAATCCACATTCATATAAAGGGCTAAATCAAGTCATTCTAGAAATTTATTTCAGTCCAGTTAGCAAAGTGTGCCACTACAAATGTAACTGTTTGAAATGAATTACATGCAATAAAATCAGTCATAAATGTGATTATCATTGAACACTAATTTAATTAGGCAATGCTAAAAACCAATTACCATTTAACTCTTAAATTGGACTATTCGCTTTATAAAGCATGGTAAAAAAAACAGAAGTTTTTGTACAGTCAAAACCGTTTATACCGACTTCAAAGGGACCATCAGATAATGTTTGTTACAGCTGATAGTCATTATAACCGGTACGTCATTTTAAGCAAAGTCGTTATAAACGGTTTTCAGTGTAGATATTTTTTAAATCTAGCTATAATCCTTTTATAATTAGTCATTATTTAAACAATGAACCTAACAAAATCCTAGATTTATTTTAACTATTTCATGATAATGTAATCTTATCTATTAGTCCACTGTGTGGTGGTTTTTTATTTAAACCAAAATATCTATGTCTTTCTCGCACAATTACTGAATCAATTTTGATGCTTGTCACCAATTCCTCTGTTCTCTAAACTTAAATTATATTTAAAACCAGAAACTGGTAAGAATAAAAGTATAGTTGGAGTATACTCAAAAATGGTTTTGTAATTAGGTTATAATAGTAATTCAAATGAATATAAATCTGATTATTAGCACCTTTCTATACATACATTCAATCTTTTACTGCTGCTGAACAAAAAGTGCTATTCTGGAAATTAGGGTCAGGAGTAGGTTCTCACTTTATTTCCAGAATAGCAAATTTTCCTGTATAACATACAATACTCGAAAACTCTTTTCATAAACTTTTTAACACTTAATTTGTAAGAAAAAGAAAGTGTTATTCAATGCCACACAAAGTTTAACTTTACTTTTACTTTTTTAGAAGAATTATTCAAATAATGTTTCTGGAGTTTTTTTTATGAGTAACTGTTCCTAATCTTTTCAAGTAAGAATAACCCTTTCTTTTCTTTTTGAATTAAAGTAATCTAATAGTATCTGATTTATAATAAAGTTTTTCTTTTATAAGAATTTATTTTAAGTTGTTTGTAGGTCATACTTGGTTGGTAAGTCAATGTCAATACAAAAAAGAAATGTGAAAAAAGAAATCCACACATCACCATTTTGCCTCACAATTTTCAATTACTTCCAGTTCATGCAGCTTGGTTTTTAATTTCACCATATGAGAGACAGTGAAAAAATACAGGATGTTTATTTCTTCATTGCTTGTTGTGAAATCTACAATCCATCGCCACTGTCTAAATCAGCTGATGTGATGCAAGCAACTATACATTTTCATGGTTATTTATTATCTGTATCATAATTAATGTTCTAACCATTTGAATGATTTCAGACTTGCTTATCATTGTGGTTTTGGCATGCAGCAATCAATCAGTTTATTTTCCACACATGTATTCTAATGAAACTAGAACTGTACTGGAATGCTCTAGAAATGTCTGGCCTAATTCAATTTAGAATTAGCTCATACAAGCCATTAGTTTATTCTTCTCTGTTTAATGAATTTTAGGTCAAATCATTTGTCACTTCTTTTATAATTTTATCAAAGTTCTGATTCTCTTTCTTTTCGATGAATGAAATTCTAAAAATAAAACTATAAATTATGGTTGAATTTTTGCATTGACTTTGGTACAGCCTCAGATCTCGGTAGCAGCTGTTTTAATAAAGACTTATTTACTATCTTTCATGCAATAAGCGCAGGCCACACTGAGAACGAAGATAAGTTCGTTTAGCTTCGCTCCTGTAGCTACCGCGTCTTTTCATACTTCGATTTATGAACCGAAGTATGCAAACACATGCAAACGAACTTAGCTTCGTTCCTAGTATGGCCTGCGCTTTATTTTCGTAGTCAAACCGACAGCAATAACTCATAACTATGTGGTAGAATAAAACATGGTTTAACCCATAGATATAATATGGTTAAACCACAAAAGTATTCGTTAACTAAAACCGACACGAAACATTAATCGCTGTCCACGAGGCACTAAGGCGTGACCCCTATGTGACCCTGAAGACCGTCGCCGATGACCCGAAGTTGGGTTAAGTGGCTACCGAAATCCGGACACGAATTCGATAGCTGATGCCTAGACAGACTTGTAATGACGAGCTAGTTCCTAACTCTGTAGAACGACGACATTCTAAACCTAGGTTCAATTTACATGGCTACTTATTTAGCATCATTTACATTAGCTACGTCATCATTTGCTACTGCTTTTCTATTCATTTTCACGTACAACTAAAAAAACGTCATTCATTTACAACTAAAAATACATTTTTGGAGCAAGACAGCAGGATTGTACGCAGTCCTGGATAGGTCATCAATATAATTCAAAGCCAGATGCAGGCAATGTGTAGACAAATTGACATCACGATGACGCACCGTATCGCGACGACGATAAAGTCCTATCAGGGTCATCGTACTTATAAACCTATTTGGCTATATTTTTATCGTCATCACATCACTGAAAATATTTACTTTGATATAACCTAGGTTTTCCTTTTTTTTTCTGAAAAACCTATTATATACATCTACAGCCACATTGATAGATTTACTGACCATCAGTCATCAAGAAACCAGAATACAGGATTTCTTCAATTATTTTAGCTGTATTTCTTCCTCAGCTACGCTTTAGGTATTTGGTACAAAAAATGTTAATAAGGCACATCGAGTATTAGTAAAAGGTTGGCTTAAAGAAAATACATTCCATACATTCAAAACTAGCAAAATAATCGATAAAAAGACTCGTGCGGGGCCAAAAAGGCTCCTATCTCAGCATAATGCTGCGATTGAGCGATTTTTGAGATGCTGATGTAGAGCGTCGTATGTCGCTTACACCTGATAACCTGAATGACAGTCCTTTTCCCGTGTCACGTCTTCTTCATCGTGTGGTTAGTGACTAACCTGGTGTTTAGAGTTTTTATGCCGCCCATGGGCCTCTGACTTGGCTTTACATGCCGTCGAAAAATACTCTCAAGCATGCCAGTTTCCTCACGATGTTTTCCCGTGTCCTGTGACCATCCAGGTAAGCAAGTATGTGATTTCGTATAAGTAATAAAACATCCCGCCAATCAGTTACAGGTGGCGAACCTACTGGCGCGCGCGCCTCAAGCTCACATGGCCTCGGAACGAGGAGTGACGTGGCACACACCCACCCCACCGCCACATCTCTACCACGTCCCGGCGCCTTCACCCCCTGACCCCCTTCAGGTACACGCTTTGTTTTATACACTATTTTGGGTAGCTTTGGGGCTGAAACCTGGACCTGGTGAAGCGACGCTTCCCTATATGCTACTGCGGCCACTTAGGCTTGGGTCCTCTAAGACTGCGGTGGCTGCAAAGACGTCATGAAAATAACGGCGCCTGTGTTTAAATTTATGGTGTCAAAAACGCTCTAATTATATACGGCCGTCATTGCGACCGATATGTGACCGCATTGTTGTCTTAGGAAACCCAAGCTTTATAGCACATTGAAGAGTTGGACGCACCTGCATTCTCAAAGAAACTGTTGAAAAGCGTGTTGATGCATTTTCGAACTAATTAAAAAAAAACGATACGTTTGATTGTTTAGTCGCACCGGTATGAGGTTGAGCTTCACCAGGTCTACTGAGCTAAGTCTAAGGTGGCTCCCGACACGTTTGAGCAGACACGGAATACGCGTCACTTCATTTGTGCTGTCTTCTAATAATAGAATCTCTGGATTTTCGTGCCGAAATGTGCCTGCCCAAACGTATTTTAGCACTTGAACGTAAGTATGTTCTGTGCTAGATATACATTTCATGCATTTTAAAATATACAATTTTAAATTACTCGAAAATTATTGACATTGGCATAGGGGTCATGAGGGGTCATTTGGTTGCAAATAACCTCTCCTAGATCCTCTTAACGGATTGCCGACATAAAACCAATAACCCTGTGTGGCGTACACAGGGTTATTGGTTTTGTGTCGGCAATGTGATATATAAAATTTCGTATTGCCATCACATTTGAATTTCTCTACTAACTTTAGCCTACGAAGTGTATTTTAAACTATGATGAGCTCGCAAAAAACATCAAATCACCCAATACTTTTATCCTAGTATTTTTGCGGCTAGACCATAAAATTATGGCTAGCGAAGTGAAATTAATATAGAAAAGGTTACTGTTAACACATTCGAGTCCACCAACTTTTTATAGAACTCATATGCTATGCCGCCATACATGTGCGCCATATTGGACCCTCCAGGGGGGTCACCGGCATTACATTTGTGCTAAATTGAACCTCTAGGAGGGCTCCCGGCTCTGAACGTGTTAAAGTACCTATGCTTATAGTTATTTGAATACAGCAGTAGATAGGTACATGACAATGATGATCATTGTTCCATAGGTCAAAGATCCCCGTCCTGTAGAAAAAAAGGCTTGCCAAATTAACGTTGACTTTAAATCATAGCTAAATATTGATATTTTACAAAAAGTCAGTAATCTGACCTTCGCCACGTCAGGAGCTTAAGTAATTAATATTATGTTTATTACATGTTTTATGAAGTTCGATTTTACAACTCTCTAGTTTGCTAATAACATGACATTAATAATAATATGAGTTATGCAAAAATTATAATTAAATTAGTATGTATGCCTTGGGCTCTTTTCCTTCCTACTACTCCGCCAAAAAACCTAGACTAATGTCAATCGAACAAAAACATTCATTGCTTTATTTAAAAGAGTAAATGAGAGACGAAGGAAAAAAAAATTACGTCTTTCTTTTGGTGGAGTAGTAGTAAATAAGCTGCGACATGTGTATATATAGAGTCGAACAGCCGTGCTATACTAACATACACAAAGCAAACATAACATCACGCCTGTATTCCCCGAAGGGTTAGGCAGAGGTGTACCTATAAACAATACACCCACATTTCGCCAGTTATGTTTGAGTCCCATGTAATAGGGGGTGAGCCTATTGCCATCAACCGGGCACAAATCCAGACTCCGGGCTGCTACTGAGAACAAAAAAGTAAAACAAGTTATAAAAGAGCTACCTGATTCTAACGCCATATTAGGTCGAGCTACGGCCAGGTCGTTCTTAAGAAAGTGTATGACTGATCGTCAAAACTCAAACTCAAACCATTTATTTCAATTAAACCCTTTACAAGCACTTTTGAATTGTCAAAGAGTCAGTTAGTCAGAAAGTTGAAGCTAGTTGCCCATTCCAAAACGTAGATCTCTATGGAGAAGAACGGGCAAGAAACTCCAAGGACACTCTTTTAAATATAGAAATTACAAAATCCTGGGTACATTACTCTTGTTGATTCTATATATGAGTACAATGTAAAAAAAAAAAAAATATATAAATCAAAAACGATTAAAAACAAGCCCTGGCAGATAAGAGATGACCAGTCTCAACTGACGGCGCCCGTTCACGAACATGACGCGTGGATCAGCACCATCCAGCTCAACCATTTTGTAGGGAACCGAATGATCCAACACACGACGAACAACACACATGACGTATGGGAGATGTCCTTCAAAAAGGTCAGATACGTAGTAGAAGAAACCGGAGCACGTGTATGACCAGATGTACCTATGACCGTTAACGATTGGACGTAACAAAATCGGTCCGTGTGTTGGAGAATGTCCTACTACCTCTCACAGGGAAGCGGCCTGAGTCCCAGCAGTGGGTATATTGTAATGTCGTTAAAACTCACAGGAAAGTTCAAATGGTCAAGTTCACATTCAGCATGATTTTAGGCGGCATGTACTTTAAACTAAATCAGTTTTGCTATCAAAAGTGGGGCCCTAACATCACTATGTTGGCCCCACTTTTAAAAAGAACACACTTACAACACCCACTCTGTTTGTCCACTTATACAAAGTATATAGCATACACTTTATAGCACCTCTCCAACTTCTGCCTAGTCTACTACAATTTGTCATTAAAAACATCTGGGCCCGTATTATAACTAATTTATGGCAGTCTCATTATGACGTTTGAAAGCATAATCTAAAATACACACATCAACACGGTCTAGGGATATTTCATACTCAATTAAATAACTCGAAAAGTACTGGCCGCATTGGAATCTTTTATACACCGATTTGTTTGTAATTTATCTCAGACTAATTCCAAATTAAAATTTTTGAAAATTCTTTTGTTTCGGTGGCATAAAAATGTCTTGATGTATAGGAGAGGGAATTTTCATTTGTGCGAAATTTAGAAAACAATACGAATTACGTTTAGTTACAGTTTTTTTTTCATTTTTAAACGAAAGATAAAGTTAAAATTGAGGTATTGTAGCCATGCAACGCCGACATTTGACGAGGGCGGAGATGTTACGAGCTGTGGGAATGCTGGAAGCTGGATCTGTTCAGCGTAATGTTGCTGAGGCCATAGGGACCCATCAAAATGTAATTTCAAGATTGTGGACACGCTATCGTGCCACAGGTGAAGTAGCGGAGAGGCACCGGGGGCCAAGTCGCATCACTACCCCCAGACAAGACCGATTTTTGCAAATTACTGCGCGAGCTCAACCAAATGCAACGGCGACTCAATTGGTCCAAAGGCTGCGAGTGGAACACCAAGTGCTTGTGAGTGACCAAACTGTAAGAAGGCGACTGCATGAAAGCAATCTACGCTCTCGTAGACCACTCCGGGTCCCACCTTTACGGAGAGGCAATCGTGGACGACGATTAGAATGGGTTCGGAACCACGTGGACTGGGGCCGTGAGCAATGGTCCAATGTGCTGTTCACGGATGAATCCAGGTTCGGCTTCCATCCAGATTCACGAAGGACGCGTGTTTGGCGAGTTCCTGGACGATGGAGCCGTCTCCAGAACCCTCAGGAAGTTCACCCATACCAAGGAGGAACAATTATGGTTTGGGCAGGAATTCGTCTTGGAGGACGGACGGATCTCGTTTGGGTGCGGGGCAATATGACGGCAGAACGATACGTCCAACAGGTGCTGGGGCCCGTAATCTTACCCCACAGAACACAAATGGGGCAAGATTTCCTGCTCATGCACGACAATGCCCGGGCACACACGGCGAGAACGGTAGCAGCTTGGTTACATACACATAATGTTAGGGCCTTAGACTGGCCTGCTCAATCGCCAGATCTAAGTCCCATTGAGCATGCGTGGGATATGCTGCAAAGAAGAGCTCTGAAGGAAGTTCCTGAAAATCTGGCTACAGAAGATCAACTTTTTGCGCACCTCAGAAGGACATGGGACAATATTCCGCAGCAAGACATTGACAACCTTGTTCTGAGCATGCCGAATCGTTGCCGATGTGTTATGAACATCATGGGCGCTTTCTCAGACTACTAAATTCAAGTTTATAAACACAAATTAAATGATTTTTCTATTTTTTTCAGTTTTTACTCACAAATTAAAAGTTAATTCATATACGGTTTCCGTCTATGCTTCATTTTTTTTCCATAAAATCCTGAAATTTTAATCTAAGTACCTTAACCATTATTAAAAAATGGTAGAATATTAAATAACGTATCTTTTAAATATATACATGTCATATAAATAATTAACACATTGATAGTAATTCGCTTTTTTAAAAATATCCCTAGACCGTGTTGATGTGTGTAATTGTAAACATCATCGTCATTGAAAAATACATTTTGCGTCGACCCCAAGTAATTAAGGGCAAGAGAATAATGATCATCGTCATTTGAAATTCACAAGTATTTATAAAAATAAATAAATGAGTTCCTTTATTATAATAATTAATAAAGGAACTTTCAAATAAGTGTTGATACGGGCCCTGGTAAGGCATTATTTTTATTTTTTATGAAGTACCTGTTTACCTCCTTTATGAAATTATGACACACTATAAGCACTTGTGTAAACATCTGATTTTAAGAATTCTTAACAACTGTATATTATGCTGGGTCAGGCGTATACATAGTACCTACTCGCAACGGCGGCGGCGTGCGTGTCTGACCAGGGGCCTAGTCTCTAAATCGGTCAACGAAGATACAGGCCCATCTGAAAGTAGTGCGAAAATTCGAAGTGAACCCTACTCCCGATTAATAAACTTTTTCGGACGGGTGGAAGTCGTGCTTAGGGAGTAGACTCCAGATATACGTAAACGCAGCAACAGGAGTATCTAAAGATCGTAGCCGGTGCATGGCGTTCGGTAGTTTCTGCTTACCCCTGTGTTAAGGTCTGAGTTTATGTATGTATGTACAATATGCTATGCTAAAATCTTAGCTAAAATGGTGTTCTCATTACCAAATGTACCTCAAGTGGTGGCAAAAAACTAGATGCAATAATGGAAAATATATTTTTCACCACTCCCGCACGAAAGAAGTGTCTTTCCTCTACGAAAACAGTGAGGAAAGTTGGTTTTTCCTCACTGCTTGAACAGTGAGGAAAGTTGGTTTTTCCTCACTGTTTGAACAGTGAGGAAAGTAATGTTCCCGTTCAGAAACTAACCTTGCCTGATTTTTTTATGTTAAGTTTTAAAGATATTTTAAAATATAAAGAATTATTTTGATTTGCTTTGTGTCTATTTAATTTATTTACCTATGATGACTGAATACTTTCTTGCTGGGAGTGGTGAAAAGTTTTGTATGCAACTTGTGAGCAAGTTCATTTGCTATTCGTTTTGTTGAGTCTTTCGCTTACTCAGGATTGAAATTTATAATCACTCGCTGCGCTCGTGATTCTATTTTTCAATCCTTTGTTCGCTCAAGACTCAAAATCAAAACTCATAGGAAAAACGAACTTTCCTCACATGTTGGATAAATAACTATTTCACCACTCCCGCACGAAAGAAGTGTCTTTCCTCTACGAAAACAGTGAGGAAAGTTGGCTTTTCCTCACTGCTTGAACAGTGAGGAAAGTTGGTTTTTCCTCACTGTCTGAACAGTGAGGAAAGTAATGATCCCGTTCAGAAACTAACCTTGCCTGATTTTTTTATGTTAAGTTTTAAAGATATTTTAAAAAATAAAGAATTATTTTGATTTGCTTTGTGCCTATTTAATTTATTTACCTATGATGACTGAATACTTTCTTGCTGGGAGTGGTGAAAAGTTTTGTATGCAACATGTGAGCAAGTTCATTTGCTATTCGTTTTGTTGAGTCTTGAGCGAACGAAGGATTGAATAATAGAATCACGAGCGGAGCGAGTGATTATAAATTTCAATCCTGAGTAAGGAAAAACGAACTTTCCTCACATGTTGGATAAATAGCTATTTAGGAATTACTTTAGATTCAAAATTGCAATGGGGCGCCCACATTACAACTCTCTCAGGTAGATTAAGTTCAGCTGCATATGCAGTAAGCACAGCTATATACTTTGCTTATTTCCACAGTATTATGTCATAAGCCGTTCTGCTGTGGGGATCGGCTGCTGACGTAGATTCAATTTGCATGTTACAAAAGAGGGCAATCCGCGCTATCTATAAAATAAAAGAAACAAATTCAAAGAAATTGATATACTGACTCTGCCTTCTCTTTATATCTTAGAAAGTATTTTGTATGTTCGCAAAAACTTAGGACTTTTCAAAATAAACGATTTCCATAATATAAATACGCATATTAGACATGAAATTGTGATACCCAAATTTATATTAACTAAAACAAGCAAGTCATTTCTTATAAACAGTATCCGCTTTTATAACAAGTTGCGGTCGGTTACAGAACTTAGCGATGGGAAGTTCAAAACCCACATCAGACATGTCCTTAACAAGAAAGCATATTATAAAATTAAAGACTATGTTGAAGACAAGGAAGTTTGGCAATAATTCCTTGTGCACATGTCGCTTCCCTGCATGTGGCCTCATTAACGGCAAATAATGTAAGTCTATTAACTGCTCCCAAATTACCATGTTTATATTTTTTACATTCTTCTTTGACATAATCACCCTATTATTTGACATTAACTTGTACCTACAATTTAATTTCAACTCTTTATTAGTGGCTTTTGTGGATATGATAATTATTCAGATTTGTTACAGTTGTAATAGCAATCATGTCATTTCGTTTAAAATAAGTTTTTATTCATATACACGCATCAACACGGTCTAGGGATATTTTTAAAAAAGCGAATTACTATCAATGTGTTAATTATTTATATGACATGTATATATTTAAAAGATACGATATTTAATATTCTACCATTTTTTAATAATGGTTAAGGTACTTAGATTAAAATTTCAGGATTTTATGGAAAAAAAATGAAGCATAGACGGAAACCGTATATGAATTAACTTTTAATTTGTGAGTAAAAACTGAAAAAAATAGAAAAATCATTTAATTTGTGTTTATAAACTTGAATTTAGTAGTCTGAGAAAGCGCCCATGATGTTCATAACACATCGGCAACGATTCGGCATGCTCAGAACAAGGTTGTCAATGTCTTGCTGCGGAATATTGTCCCATGTCCTTCTGAGGTGCGCAAAAAGTTGATCTTCTGTAGCCAGATTTTCAGGAACTTCCTTCAGAGCTCTTCTTTGCAGCATATCCCACGCATGCTCAATGGGACTTAGATCTGGCGATTGAGCAGGCCAGTCTAAGGCCCTAACATTATGTGTATGTAACCAAGCTGCTACCGTTCTCGCCGTGTGTGCCCGGGCATTGTCGTGCATGAGCAGGAAATCTTGCCCCATTTGTGTTCTGTGGGGTAAGATTACGGGCCCCAGCACCTGTTGGACGTATCGTTCTGCCGTCATATTGCCCCGCACCCAAACGAGATCCGTCCGTCCTCCAAGACGAATTCCTGCCCAAACCATAATTGTTCCTCCTTGGTATGGGTGAACTTCCTGAGGGTTCTGGAGACGGCTCCATCGTCCAGGAACTCGCCAAACACGCGTCCTTCGTGAATCTGGATGGAAGCCGAACCTGGATTCATCCGTGAACAGCACATTGGACCATTGCTCACGGCCCCAGTCCACGTGGTTCCGAACCCATTCTAATCGTCGTCCACGATTGCCTCTCCGTAAAGGTGGGACCCGGAGTGGTCTACGAGAGCGTAGATTGCTTTCATGCAGTCGCCTTCTTACAGTTTGGTCACTCACAAGCACTTGGTGTTCCACTCGCAGCCTTTGGACCAATTGAGTCGCCGTTGCATTTGGTTGAGCTCGCGCAGTAATTTGCAAAAATCGGTCTTGTCTGGGGGTAGTGATGCGACTTGGCCCCCGGTGCCTCTCCACTACTTCACCTGTGGCACGATAGCGTGTCCACAATCTTGAAATTACATTTTGATGGGTCCCTATGGCCTCAGCAACATTACGCTGAACAGATCCAGCTTCCAGCATTCCCACAGCTCGTAACATCTCCGCCCTCGTCAAATGTCGGCGTTGCATGGCTACAATACCTCAATTTTAACTTTATCTTTCGTTTAAAAATGAAAAAAAACTGTTACTAAACGTAATTCGTATTGTTTTCTAAATTTCGCACAAATGAAAATTCCCTCTCCTATACATCAAGACATTTTTATGCCACCGAAACAAAACAATTTTCAAAAATTTTAATTTGGAATTAGTCTGAGATAAATTACAAACAAATCGGTGTATAAAAGATTCCAATGCGGCCAGTACTTTTCGAGTTATTTAATTGAGTATGAAATATCCCTAGACCGTGTTGATGTGTGTATATATATTTTTAAATATTCTTTTCTATTTTGTGAATGTGAGAACGCTGTAGGCTTAGTGGACTGTTAGTACGAGGGCGGGATGATAAGTAACTAGCCTCTGCTATTTAAAAAGTGAAAATTAAAAAAAAAATATGTCATTTTTAAATTCGTATCTCTAGCCACCTGTGTTCTAAATTTGAATTTGGAGGCGTGAAAATTTTATTGATTTTTTGTCATTTGAAAATATATTTCGTCAACTGTTTTCAAAATGGATAAAATTGAACAAATACACCGCTCTTTGTTCAATTTTATCCATTTTGAAAAGATAAAGTTTCTTCCTTAGATGAATGATTGGTCTCGCTGCGCTCGACTAGATACCGTTCTATCTAAAAACAATAGCTCCGTGAATGCGGCAATTCATTATTGTAGTGTGTAAGATATTGTCACTTGACAATTTTCAGATGACATTGACTACTAGTGTGCGTGAAGAATTGTGTTACCAGCTGCTCAACTGTTACCCGAGTTAATGGGAAAAATATTAATGTGGTCTATTAGTTTAGTTTTAAAAGTAGCTCAGAAAATTCTTAAAATGAACAATCAATTAAAAGCGAATGTATAAATATACATATTTGTGTATAGGTTAGGCGTAGGTTTCTTCTTTAGAAAAATCGAAGGTATGCATATCAGTGATTAGGCCTCATTTTACATAGTTTATTTTATTTTTTATTTACATGTAATATATACAAATTATTATTAAAAATAATTATATAGAATAAGGTGTTACATATATATTTATTTATTTAACAAACATGGAGGACTAACAGCTACATTAACACAAGATGGTAATAGAACAGCAAACAGTGAGCCAATAATAAGTCCTCACGTTTATATAACATATAACACTGCGTCTTCCTGGTTTCCACCAACTTTCTTCTCGACTGAGTCGTACTAATAGCAGTCCAACGGTCACAAATGACAGGATCAGCAGGCAATCTGTACCAAGCAAACTTATTACGATAATAATAATGACTGCGTTACACATATACCTAATAATTATCTGTATCGTTTTCACAACTCTACCACTGAACTGAATTTGGTAACATTTTGTACGGAAACACACGCTTGACCAAATTATTGAATTCAGAAATCTTCCCCGTCGTGCGCACAACAACTCACCCAAATTTCATCTCAATAGAATAAACGCATAGAAGACTATCCCACCCGTCACAAGCTTGAGCAAATTATTAAGTACCCTAAAATATTACCCCGACCATAAGCTATACCAGTTCTCAGTGTTATTAACATCCATCCAGCAGTTTTTGTGTGATGCGCGTACAAACAGATAGACAAAAATTCCAAAAAACATTTTAATGTGTTCTCTCACGCATCCTTCACCCCAGTAGCACACCTCCGCCGCGAAACCGTAGCAGCGTAACCGCTGTAGTTAAATTAAATAGACTCGCGTCATTTTCCACTACTCTCATCCGATTCGAGTAGCGGAACATAACGCGAGTCTATTGAATTTTACTACAGCGGTTTCGCTGCTAAGGTTTTGCAGCGGAGATGTGCTCCTGGGGTTATCTCCTCGATTATTTTTTTTGCAAATATTTTCTATGTACAGACACGAAGTTTACATTTCAGGAACAAGGGTCGAAATAAGAAAAAAATATTTTTGCTTTCCCATATGAAATGAATCAGCTGATTGCGCACTTTGTATGGGAAGGCGAAAAATTCTATTTTCATTTTTCGACCTATGTTCCTTGGGGAAAGTTGTTCAGTTTCATGGGTAGAATCACCCCTTGAAATAGTGTCAGCTAACATTTTTACACCTTATGTATATAGATTACAAAGATAAACATTAAATAATTTATAGAACTAGGTTAAGTATATAATAACAAGGCTAGATAAATGAAATAGGTTAGGTATATAATAAAATACAAAAACAATAAATTCACATTATAAAAATCTCAACCACGGGGAACTTGATTCTTGTATACGCGGCAACACTGAATGGCGTTTAGGGTTCATGTTATTTAATGATGAAATTTCAAAATTATACGATACTTACTGATGGTATGTGATCCCAGTGTCTTTCTTATTTCTTGTAGTATTCTTTTTACACCGTTTCACTACGCAAACTGGCATTTTACTTAAGATTATGCCCAAAACTTAATAAAACATTCGGCACGTACACGTCACACACAGGTTGCAGTGTGACTGGCTCGGGTACGCCGACTTCGGCGTAGTATTTGTTGCCGCATTTGACAAGTACGCCGGCGGTATCTAGTCGAGCGCAGCGAGACCAATCATTCATCTAAGGTTTCTTCATATGAAGGGCATGAAGGGGAAAGATATCTATGACGAGTTAAAGAATGTTTTGGGTGAATGTGCTCCTTCTTATGCCACATTAAAAAACTGGGTGGCTGAGTTTAAACGCGGTCGTACATGTGTCCAAGATTAAGCCCGCCCCGGACGTCCAAAAAGCGTTACGACTCCGGAAATGGTCGTGAAAGTACATGATATGGTTTTAGCAGATCGACGATTGAAGTTATCTGAAATAGCTGACACTACAGGTATCTCAAAAGAACGGGTACATCAGCAAAACCGAACAGGTTTGGCGAAAAAAAAATCATCTTCCACCAAGACAACGCTAGGGTTCACACATGTGTTAAAGGTATGCCAAAAATCAACGAATTGAAGTATGATTTGCTGCCCCACCCACCTTATTCGCCTGATCTAGCGCCATCAGACTTCCACTTATTCCCTAAGCTCAAAACTTTTTTGGGCGGACAGAAATTTGCCACAAATGATGAAGTCATAGCCGCTGTAGAGGAGTATTTTGCAGGCCTCGAAAGAAATCATTTTATGGAAGGCATTACTGCTTTAGAACGAAGATGGAATAAGTGCGTACAGGTTCACGGAGACTATGTCGAAAAATAAAATTAATTTTATCACGGAAAGTTAAGTGTTTTCTTATTAGGCTAGTTACTTATCATCCCGCCCTCGTAGATTTGTTGACCATCATTATTCTGTTAAGTACCTGGTACTTGTTGAAAGACCTACACTGTCCTCCCATACCTACATAATAACACTGTTAGTTAAAAATATTGTAAAAGACAATTATGTGGAGTTTCTTGCCGGCTCTTCTCCATAGCAAACGACCAATTGGAACCGTGCACCTAGCTTCTGACGTTTCATAAGTGCCCTTGTAGATTTATGTGAAATAAAATATTTAGAATTTTGAATGAAGTCGTAATCTGCCCTGTACTAGCACAAAGCGTTTTCCTTATTACTAAACTGATAAGTAGTGTAAACATAGATAACTATTAATTGTTTTTAAAGGGCACATCATATACTTACCTAAATAATTGACCTTTTTCCCATATAGGCATTTTATTACGAGATATCACTGACCTCGTCCGATTTTATAGTGAAAATAATAATTGTCAATCACAAGCTAATGTGTTGCAATTTCTTTAAAATTTTCGTTTTTTTTTGTTGTTAGGAACCTTTTCAGCCGCGCACACAATTACCAAAGTTTCATCACATTCGGTCGAGCTATTTTCGAGTTTTTGCGAGACTAACGCATATTTATATACATATATATATATTTTCACGGTTTTAGTCCGTCCGGATTTGTGCCCGGTTGATGGCAATATGTTCGACCCCTATTACATGGGACTTTAACATAAATGGAGAAATGTGGGTGTACTATAATAGCACCTCTGCCTATGCCACGGTTTTATTTAATTATCGGTCTTTGAGAAAATGCATTACAACATTGGAGTTCGTTCAATTAAATTGAAATGAAAATTGAAAATCTATTGTCAAACTCGTGTCAGTAGATAAGGAACTACGACTAACTAACAAGTCTCACGGCCTTGTGCCCGTTTTAAATAAAAAAACGCTGTTGGATGTACAACTTTCGGCGCTGAGCCGAGAGTTGCAAGTCTAATAAGCACGCTTTTATTTGGGCATTCATTGAGGTGTCGCCTAGTGCTCGTGAAAACGAGCATAACTCTTGTGTAAGTAGTGTCCAATACCACATCATCTAATATAATTTGACGCGATATTAGACAACACATTAAACTAAATAAGCTTTTAGAAACCATGAGTAGGTACACCATAGAACTATGAATAAGGTTAGAAATTCGTTTCGTAATTTGAATACTATACTGAATGCGGCTGCGTGTACAACAAAATACTAATATTGTACTTTCCACTATTTTTATTAACTTTTTCAGGATAATATTTACGTAATATAATATATTTATATTATATATATGTATATGTAAAAGTATATAAAAAGGTGGGGAAATAACCATAAGGCATCAAAATATTCATCTGCATCTCGCTGTCAAACAAGAAACGCGCCCAAAAGGCTTTCCTCTATTAGTTGTACGTCAGGGAAACTAATAAATTTATCAAATGGACTACCAAGAACCAACTACAATATTAGTCCCTAAAATCAAATCACAACTGTCATGCTCTGACAGTTGTATAAAACGACAATAACACGGCAAATTGACGTAGCGTGTCAATTTACTATACGATTAATTTCCCTGACCCTAACTACAAGGTCCCATTAAAAAAGATGGACAAACTTTAACACAGCGTGCAGTAAGTCTACCCAAAGATATCTAAGCAATAAAAAACACTGTTTAAAGTGATTTTCTTTTGACCTAAAATAATAAATGACATTGGGTAACCTAGCTGATTTATTTTTCTTGTACGTATCTAATGCGTTTTTCTTATTGTTTTACCATTGTCCTTATTTTGGTGGTCTGAATGATTTCTAAAAGTTTTTCCATCTATTTTAATGGGACCATAAATAGTAAAATTTAGAGAACGTGAGGGTTCTCTAAGTTTTACTTTATTTAGGGCAGAAACTCAAAACCTTCATGCGAAGTTTGCAGCTTCGCGGTTTTCAGTTTAAGGAATAAGTAGTAACTTAGGTGAAATGTAACCATCCATTTGCACTGGCGAACAACAAAACATGTTGAAATCTCTATCTTCTGTCAATGTTCGATCAATGTTTGACAGGAACTTGAGATTTGAACATGTTTTGTTGTGAATATTTCGCCAGTGCAAACGCACAGTAAGCTAACCATCCTAAGGACCAACTTCACCAATGAAACTGAACGCGGTCATCACACCAAAATCGCGTTCAAGAGCTGTCAGTGTCAATATTTCAAACAATGCCAATGACACTGACACCTCTTGAACGTGGTTTAGTGGACCTTCAAATAAACATGAATTTGCTCTCTTTCGTAGTTCGGTTTTGGTTAGTTGACTGCGTTATAACATGCAAGTAACGTTACCGTTAGATAAGGTTTACATCCATTAGGGTAATTTCACACAGTTTCTACATTCTCGCTGCGATAAGAGCGAACGACAATAAGACTATCGATACTTGTTCCGTAATTTAAATATTTTACTGAAGAAACGAAGCAAGGCGAAGGAATATTGAAACAAATAGTTTTTGTACCTATGGCTATATTTTTTTAAATTTATCATACACAATATACCTAAGTCTGAAATCCCTAATCCGTATTGAGAAAGCGTGGTAATCAATGTGCCTTTACTTATTATTGTTTTAGATTTTTAGAACTTTCTATACACACTATTATACAGGGTGTCCAGCGGCAGATTTCAAAGCTTGAAAAATTGTAAAAAAAAAACTACACCTCTAATAAAAAGTATGTTTATTGTAATTTAAAAATAACAAACGCGGATTTAATTTTTTGAAAATCACGTTCTCCAAATGGCGGCCATCGAGCCTGACACACTCTTCGAGTCTAGCACGCATGTTTTCAAAATCGCGTTTACAGAGCGACTGGGGAATCCTGCTGATTTCGGCTCGAATATTTTCTTTAAGCTGTGTCACAGTACACGGATTTGTTTTGTAAACAACGGATTTTAAGTATCCCCATAAGAAAAAGTCACACGGGCTTAAATCTGGTGACCTGGGTGGCCACGGTATGGTGCCGTTTCGGGATATGTTTTTTTCTGGAAATAACTGCCGCACTGCATTCATGGACACATTAGCAGTATGAGCTGTGGCCCCGTCCTGCTGGAACCACGTGTTTCGGTTGAAGTATGGACTATTCTGTAGTTCTAGTCCAAAAAAGTCATTTATCATCTCGGTATATCTCTCCGAATTCACAGTTACAGTTTGACCACTTTGGTTTTCAAAGAAATAAGGCCCTATGATGGCAGATGCAGACATTGCACACCAGACTGTAACTTTAGGTTTATGTAAAGGCTCTTGATGCATTTGTCTTGGGTTGCAGACATCCCAGTAGCGGAAATTTTGCTTATTGACATATCCTCCGATGTGAAAGTGGGCTTCGTCACTAAAGAATATGTTACCCATCCGAGTAGCAGTACGAAATCTCAACAACATCACCTCCGCGTAAGTTTTTCTTAATTCAAAGTCAGAATCGTGCAAATCTTGAACGATTTGAATTTCATACGGATGGAACTTGAGTTTTTTTCGCATTATAATCTGTAAAGTTGATTTCGTAATTCCCAATATCGATGAACGTGCACGAAGTGATAAACGGGGATTTTCAGTGACAGAAACCATAACACGTTCAACATTTTCGTCTGTGGCTACCGTTGGTATAGGTCCTGGTCTGGGTCTATTTAATGTTGATCCTGTAGCTCTGAACTTTGCTACCCATGACTGAATGAGGTTGATCGATGGTCCATCACGTAATCGACGAATACCGTAACGATTATTAAATCGACGGCGTGCTTCAGACAGCGAAAACCCACTCGAAATATACGCCTCGACGGCAAAAGCGCGGTGCTCTCCGCTCCACTGTTCCATGGCTACTAAAAACACAGATAACTATATACTAGTCGGAGACAGATAGGACAGTACTATGGTTGACGATTAGTTCCAAAAATATGCGCCAAGCGCTAGTGTCGTAATGTCACTGAGGGATGACCCACAGCGTACTATAAAAATGACGCTGACCATCCGGCATAGAATATCGATAGCATAGTGATGGCCATGGAATATTCTTATAGGGTTAATTTTATTATTTGCAATGTTCAATGTTAAACGTTATATTCGTATCCAATGAACCTATAGGAAGACCTATAGGTTCATTGGATACGAATATAACGAAATAAATGTAAAAAAAAGACTTCAGATTTTACTTTTTATTTATTTTTTCGTCTTAACCTATGGGCTTTATATTTCTCAAAGGCAATTTGTTGAGGTGCACACATCTGTTTCACAAGTTTTTCTTGTACACCTCCTTTTAAAATTTTATTAATTATGTTGCACCAATTATGAACATGGGTGCGTATCATTAAATTAAGCAACCATTCCTTTACTTCGGTGTTATGACCTGTACACCCCAACCAATTTAAATCAAATTTCTTTATTATTTCTATTTTTAAATGTTTTTTTACACATTTTTTGTATGCATACTTATTCAAGTAATCATGTATAAGGCCCGAGATATTCCTGTATAACATTAGAAACTTCTTTGATGGATATGTTAAATTATGATGTTTTAAAAGGGTATATTCTCGTTGTTCAATCGATTTATGAAATACGTCTCTTTTTGTTTGCGTATAAGTATCAGAGCATCTCCTACAATTAAATTTTTTTGTCACTCTCCTGCACATATACCCTGCTGTATATGCAGAAGAGTGCACGCGCAATCTTTCGTTTACCTACTGGATTTAGTGATTGGTTACTGCTAACGTTTTGCGTCATTGTTATGGGTCTACTACACACGGCATTTTCTTTATCTTCATCAAATGTTGATGAGGAACTCTCATCAACATTGGATGAAGATATGAGTTTTAAAAAATCTACAACTGTGTTTCCTGTATCATCCTCACAGTTTGCGTATATTGAATGTGGACCCATAACGTTGGACATTAGCAGTGATTTAAAAGCATTCAAAAAAGTATTTGCATCAGGATTGACGTTCCTGTAGTTGATGGCTCTGATCCTACCAAAAAAATTCTCAAGAGGATCCTGATTAACATTTCTAGGATAAAAATATTGTATATCATATTTTTCGAACAACAGTTTAGACAACCTTTCAAAACTTTCTATAGTTGTAACCCATCCATTAAGAGAAGGAACTCGAACCTTATAGATTTTATTATTTTTGAGGGCTTTTTTGCTACTATTATCAATATATTGAATATTTTTTAATATTTGTTTGGCTTCTGTCCAAAAATTGAAAATTTGATGGGCGTTCGGCTTTATTGGTCCACGAAGTTTGCCCCGGACAGTACTCCCTCGAGATCCATTCACGCTGTCAAAGAGCTTGTCCATGAATTCCACAGCTTCGCCTGTTGTGGCCATTGTCTCACTGACATTTTGACCCGAGGCTGTAGTTTCTGAAATACATAATTATATATAAGTATAACAAACAAACAATGTTTCCATTTCCATTCTATCAGACTACAAGAAAGTGCAACTGGTATTATTCTTAGTACATTAGTTTAAATAAAACGTCTTATTAGTCATATAGGCTCAATTGTAAAAATTAAAACCCAATTATTAAAAACCTAATTCTTTTTAACAAAGAGTGAATATGTATAGTGTGAATTCTTGTGTTTCTTTTGTTGGAGACCCTAAATAAATTAAAGTAAAGTGAGTGAGTGATTGATTGATAACAAAGTAAAAACTTACTGAACAATGCAGTGTATTTAAGCATTCCACTGGTTGTTGCACTCAGAGTTTGGGCAGCTACACTCACTTTCATTTTTTTCATTTTTGCTGCGTAAATATGGTGCTCTGTTAGTTTTTTATGCATTCTAGTATGACCTAGTTGGCAATCAGCATCAAATACCGTTTCAATATCCTTCCAAGTGGCAACTTTGCTTTTGAAAATCATGTCTTTTGTTAGAAGGTTGTTCCTTAGCCCCTTAAGTAAGTGTGGGGGATCATACACTACACTTAGGTTTTGTCCTGACATCTCAATAGTTCCATCTGCAAACAAAAAAGCTATTGAGTACAACTTAATTTGATGGATCACAATCCTACTAATTTATAAAATAATGTCAAAGTTTAGATGTTTGTTATGCAATTGTGGTTTAACAATTCAACATATTTGGATGAAATTTGGTACACAGTTAGACCATGACCTGGACTAACATACAGATGGATATTATGATAATTATAATGATGATGGATACTTTTTATCCCAGATAATTTGCAACTGCTATGCAGATAATCTGAACAAAGGCTATTTGTAGAGAGAGTATCTACTCACCATTATATTCTTCATTTAAAATCCTTTTGCGTTCAGTCTCCAATTTTAGCATATTTATGGCTGTTCTAAATGTCGAGCCCTGGTCACATACAATAGCTAAAGGTATTAAGTCTGACTCTGACACTTTAGCAACCACTTCCTTTAAAATCCTTACTACTGTAGCAGCTGCAGTTGTTCCCTCACAAAAATAGAAAGAAATAGGCTGTCTCCAGTTTGAGCACACTCCTTTCAGCATAAATACTAAGGCATGATCACAAAACCTTAATTGTTTTTCGTACCCAAAGTCTTTAAAGCCTCTTATCTCATCTTGGGACTCCACATAAGTGAGATGAGGTGTAAGAGCAACTTCATCAAACAAAATAGAACATAGTTTCTTCTTTGTGTCCCATTTTTGTGTTTTGTGCTTCAGTAACCTAAAAATATTATCATTTAGCCCCACATTAAACATAATATTTTCAGCAAGACGGTTTAAAGTTCTTTTACTGGGCAAATTGAATATTTTTTGTAATAACCTATATCCTTTTGGGCTTTCCTTCATTAGGGTCAACGCCAAATGCTTTTCACTGATAGTGTATCTCATTGCCTTCTTCTTTCTGTTTGCCATTTTTAACTGCATGAGTAGGAAATCTTGGGCTTGTTGTGACATTTTATCAAATTTTTTATTAAATAATTGGCTGCAGCTTAGTGTCTTAGCAGCATCCAATCTTTGCAAAAATGGCTTCCGAGTCTTGTTTTCCTCAATGGCAACTTTTCTCATTTTTTTAATAAAGCACCTGCAGTTTGTGGTCAATTTATTAGCTGTAAAAGATTAATTACATTATTTAATATATAAACTGATGACACAACACTTTTAGATTCTATCCATGATGCAAAACAAGTGTTATCATGTCTTTTTGTGTAGGAACTTTTTGGAGTGTTTTAAGCACTTTACTTATTAAAAAATATATAAATTTTACCTCCTCTCCTAATAACAATATTTTTTGGTGCTTTATGTTTTAATTGAGTTTGCTCCACGCTGCGGATCACATCTGTAAACAGTAGAAATATTCAATTTTATGTAAGGGCGAATCAGAAATATCATAAAACTATTTATCTACGCCCATGCTATAAATCCTCTATAAAAGTTTCTGAAACAGTTAGCTTATTGCCAACATTAAAACACACAGTGTCATAGTAACCATATTAGCATCCAAACGGGAGTTATAATGTTGTACTGAATTTCATTATGCATCTCCTTTTCAAAAAAAGAACATTGTCATGCCCGCGCGTTTCATTACCATAGCGCCATAATTAAAAAAAAAACTTATTGGTTATTCGAATTAACGTCGTATCCCGCCATTTGGGTTCAATATTAATATTGCAATTTTTTTTTAAAGTACTTTGTTATTTACAAAAAATGAGTAATACAAGCTTTGACAACACACCACCAGATATTTTTAATGCAGCAAAGGACATTTCTAACCAATTATTACCAGAAAAGTCGAGAAAACAATATGGTAAGGCGTACCAAGATTTCATGAATTGGATAATATCAAACAGTAGTACATCATTTTCTGAAGATGTGCTATTAGTGTATTTTTAAGAATTATCAGAAAAATTCAAATCCTCATCCCTATGGACTTTCTATTCAATGCTCAAAAGTACGCTGAGTATTAATCACAACGTGGATATCTCAAAATATTCAAAATTAACTTTTATAGAGGATTCATAACATGGGTGTAGATAAAGTCTTGTATGCAACTGTACATAATTAGGTATTAAAAACACTCATGTGATACTATTATCACACTCGGCTTCGCCTTCTGTGATAAACCCACATTCGTGTTTTAATACCCCTTAATATACAACAGTTGCATAAATAACTAATTAGGGAGCCTGAGTAATGCTTTAACATTGCTATCACACTATTTCTGAAGCGATATTTTTTTCCAATATTGCTTATAAAATATTATAAAGTAAGATAAAAATAATAATACTGCTTTAAGAGATGAAGTAGCCACATGTGTTTCCTAAAATATAGAATACAGTTTTGTGTAAAAAAATCATTCATGTTTCACAGTAATCAAAACAAAGTAGGTAATCTATTAAGAACCTTACTAAAACATTAATAATTTATTAATCACTAGCAACTCACTAGGAACTTTGTCTGCAAGCCTATAACCTTCCTCAAGAATTGAGCTATGCAATGCAAAAATATTTTTTCAAGTCCAAGTGGTAGTTTCGGAGATTACCCCCTACATACAAACTCACAAACAATTTTTTTTTACCTTTTTATAATATTAAGTAATAGAGATGTAAGTTTCTATGATTCAAACCTTGGGATCCGATAGAGTCAATTTGTATGATAAGTGATGATTTTTCACACTTGCTTGTCGATGGTATTTCACTTGATTCAAAGACATTGAGTGTAGTTAAATCTGCAATAAAACATTAATTGTGTAAATTTTTGTTTTTCCATTCATGGCAAAAGAATTGGACAAGTGGCTCTGAATGAATTAAAACTCATACAAAAATACATATTGTTTATGCAGATATTTAACTTTATGATTTTTAACTGACCATATTTAGATATAACAAATAGAATATTCTTTATCATCAATGTGATCATTTTGCAACAGAAAAATATGTAAGTAGAATTACATTTGTTTGTTGGAAAGAGTTATTGGCAATTTTCAATTGTATTGTGTACACAGAGGTTCCACATGGGATGAAGAATAAAAAAATAAAAAATGTTAATAAAAATTTACAAGTTGTTAAAAATTATTACCAGTATTGAGAAGTGAAGATGCAGGAGGATTTGTGGCTGGTAGTGAATATAAATGATCAACTGGATGTTCTAAAATGAGAAAAGGTACATATGTCAGAAAATAGAACATCAATTATACTAAAGCATAAGTAAAATTAAAAAATGTATGCTATATAATACCTTTGGCAACAACTGGATTTTCCTCAATTTCTTCAGTGTCTTCCTTTTTACTGTAGTTATGATCATATAAATGATCACCTGAAAGTAACCAAATAAAGTTTAATTAAGTAAATAATTGTAAACATTTCTTCATAATACATGTATACCCCATTTTATGTTCATTGGATTTAACATCTCATTATCATTGTCGAGTAATACTGGAAATATACATAGCAGCCAAGTAACAATATTACTTGGTTTCCTTGCATTTGTGACACAAATGACTGGTTTCATCGCAGGCACAATATAAATTCAATATTATTATCGGCACTAAATGTGCCTATGCGGCTTGGTGGATTTAACCACAATAATTGAGCTTTAATGAAATATAAAAATAATGAGGATTTAATGTATAGAATAATTTAAATTGAAACAGCACAGCTATAATTTACAAGTGTGAGGTACACTTGTAAATTATAGCTATGCTGTTTCAAAGTCTTGGTTTTTTATTTGGTCTGTGGTGTACCTATTAATATGCAGAGCTATAATACACCTACCAGATAAAGGCACTCCATGCTCGATTTCTTCAGTAGAAAATAGACATGGATAACCATCTTTGAGACGATTACCGTTGTCATCCAGTTGATATTTGTCGAAGTGTTTTTGGCACACTCGTTTATTCACTAACTGATCCTTTGATAGACCAAGAAGTTCGGAATTCACTGACACCAAAAACGACAGCCACAAAGCCCTAAGTTTATCGTCCTTTGGTAAATTATAAAGGCGATGAGTTTTGTTAGTTGAAGTACAACCGACAACACAGCACTTGATAGAAGCCATGGCCGCGGACCAAAGCACCAAAGCACCAGTATAATTCGTATCGATCAAGGAATTTGGAATTATGTCTCAACTCAAGCAATAAAGCGAGGAGAACGAATAATACACAAACTAACCCAGAGATTCGACACGAATGACTGAAAATACAATCTGTCAGTTTGACAGTTATACGCAACAGCCAAAATGGCTGCCAACAACATGGCTACCGAAAGTAGCGCCGTAACGCATTTTTTGGAACTAAAGCTGTCGCAGGCCTGACTAAAAAATCCGCACCGCTTGCGCTTTGAACGACGCCCCCCGCGCCCCTCTCACGTATTGCGTTCAGAAACTATGTTTGTTCAAACTTTGAAATCTGCCACTGGACACCCTGTATTAATACTATGAATCTTAAACGGTTTCTAGAAGGCTCATCCACACAAATTAGCTAATAGACTGCCAAACTCATGCTAACTGGTGTGACTGACTTAAATAACAACCAATTAAATTACTTATAATAATTTCGACACTACCAGAAACCATGAGATGGTTCACTTTGCAAAACCATTTAAATAAAAAGCGATTTGCTCCACACAATAATAAAGTGCAATAGGGTACTTAGTAGTGTATCTTTTGCTTTATCATATTAATAAAATATTACTTAGATAAAACGCATTAAAGTTGGGGAGTAGGGGTCGCTACGTCACAAGTATGTATAAAATCTACATACTCGTGATGTCATGGCAAATTTTAACTCAATGAATCGCCGTAATCTTTAGATAACGTAAAAAAAGAAAAAAAAAGGTGTACCTTATTTTTTTCATAATCTACATGACGGACAAAAAACTTTTTGTCATCATCCCTATTCAGGTCGCACAGCGCATATTACCTACAGTTATATTCACCTAGCTAGAAGTTGCCTCTCTTTCTATCGCGTAACTCTTATATCGACTACGTTACACTCACTAAATTGGTTCGATAAAACGAGCCTGCTACTTGTAAGATAAGAAAATTAACTTGGCAACTAAAATCATGTATAACGTTCACATAAGTCTGCCATAAATGCCATATAAAATATAAAGGCTGAAGCAGATGAGGGCGGGCCCACCGCATTAAAAAAATCTTCAAACATTACTTTCAAACAGTTTTTTATGAACCGTCGCTCAACACAACTATTGTATTGGAATGCAATGCGATGCAACTTTAATGTAATACAGCATCAAACCGTGCGCCGCATCACGATGTAATCGCCATAGTTTCCTTTACACGTTCAAAATACTCTGTAATGTTTTTGCTTACATAGAGGTTGATTCAAAAGATGCAACCTCTAAGAGGAGACTTCTTCCTAAAGCTTGGATTTACTAAGATAACGGCCGCAATATTGCAAAGTACTTTAAAACACGACCATCATATAGCGATACCGTTATTTTCATGACGGCGGCCAGAGCTGTCTTAAGAAACCCAAGCTATACAGCTCACTCTGCTTTACAATTTAACACCCATGTTCATACTACTAACTTCTTTATATTAATCTGCCTTACCGGTGACTATCGTAGGGTCTATTGCAATTGCAGGCGTTGAAGTCGGCCGGCGGGAACTCTGTGTTCAGACACACGGCCACGCCGCCTGAGCTGTACAGACACACTCCCACGCCACCGGACAAACATCACATGAGGTAAGTTCTATTAAGAATTTCATTTGATTGGTCTGTAAAACCATCATTTTACAGTGGATAAATTGTTTACTATTTCTGGAGTATTTCAGCGAGATACCTTAGATATAGTTTTATTTTTAGTTCAGATAGAATCCTATTATTACATATCTACTTTTTTTTTTTTGGTTGGTAAATCATCAAATGACTTCTCCCGCTCTGGGCGGAGTGGGAGGGCGTGTCAGACTCTTACTGACTAAAACCCACCCGTGTTCCTTCGGTTGCCTTTACGTTGCCAGTGGCCACGGTATCCCTTTCGGACTTTCCCGCAACCCCGGCAGGCAATGGTCCCATCGGACCCCTTCACTCGCTGACATATCTGAAGAGTGCGTGGATTCAACGCGCCGTCGACCCGGGCCTGGTCCTAATCGGACGGCGAGCTACCCATTGCTCACCGTCCGCAAGCCCGCGCCTACGGTGGCCGGGAATCGGCTTGTGGTTCCCGACGCCCAGGGCGTCTCCTTACGACCTCTACCTTATGGCCCTATTTTGTAAATGTTTATGTAAAACATTTTTTTTTTAATACTTTCGAGTTTAAGTTCGAATTAAAATAGTGTCGTCGTGTGACTTTGTCAGAGCTCAAACAGAAGACAGCAAAAGACGGATGGCGTATACATTTGTGTATTATTTTTCAGACACACTCCGTCTCCGGGCGACATAAAAGCGAGTGCAGCGTTACCTCCAGTAGACTTATATCAACATTTGGGGCCGTCAAGAGGTAAATAGCATCTTGTAGTAGTTTTATAAAACCCTATTTGTAACGCAGGAGTTAGAAACCAACAAGTTTTTGAACACTGTTAAATAGAAAATTATAAAGTTCAGGTTGAAACATAAAATAATTAACAACACTTTCTTGAGTCATTCTCACAGTATTTCTGATATGCCAATATAAAACTAAAAACTTGTATGTTCTTCTCGTAGCAGACAAGCTCCGCGCCGATGAGCTAATGGCATACACTCGGGTGGGCGTGGACTTGTCGCTGGGAGGCGGACGCGCGTCCAACGGCGCGGCCACGTCGCCCGCGCCGCCGCCCGGGCCGCCCGCGCCGCCCGGCCTGCCCGCGCCGCCCGCGCTGTCCGTGCGCGACGCGCCCACCATCAACAGCCTCATCGCGCGCGCGCAGCCGCGCCACCCGCACGCGCGCGTGGACGCGCTGCTGGAGCGCCTCGTGCCCTCGCCCGTGTCGCCGCACTCCGTCATCGTGCACTCGCGCGCGGCGCCCACGCCCTCGCCGCCCTCTTCGAATGAGGTAAGTCTCTGCACCTGCTACACTCAATTTACAAAAATGTTTGCCCCTCGTTGTTCAATCTCTGTATCGTGTATCTTTCGTAGGACTCTGCAGACTCATGCGGCGCCCCGCCCGGCTCCAAGAGGAAACGCAAGCCGGAGCGCACCGTGCGCGTGGCGGCCGCGCCACTCCCGCCCGCGCCCCTCGCGCTGGCTCCCGCTCCCCTGGCCCCCCAAGCCCCCGCGCCCGCGGCGCCCCCTGCCGCGCCCCGCGTGTCGCCGCCGCCCAGCCCACCCCCCGCGCCCGCGCCGGCGCCGCCCCCCCGGGAGAACGGCGACGCGCCGCACGCGAAGACGGCGGCGCCGGACTCACTGCCCGCGTCCCCGCGCCCCGACCAACCGCATGCGCGGAGAAAAACACGCTCCGGCTCCGCCGAGACCATAGACGACATCGCCGCTATGATCGCGGACACGGATCGCGCCCCGCCCCCGCCCCTGGCGCCCCCGGCGCCGCCCGCGTCGCCCGCCGCCGCCGTGACCGTGGACAAGCTGCGCTCCGTGCTGGCCAGCCCCGACGCCGTGCGCGCCGAGCCCGTGCCGGACGTGGAGCCGGCGCCCGCCGAGCCGCCAGGCCAGCCCGCCGAGCCCGCGGCCGCGCCCGCGCCCCCGCCGGCCCCGGCCGCGGCCCCGCGCCGGCGCAGCGCGCGCACCTCCAACCCGGAGGCGCCCAACGTGCCCGTGGAGTCGCCCTCCGAAGGCAAGCCGGCCGAGCCCGAGGCGAGCGACGCGCGCACTGCCGAGCCGGCCGCCGCCAGCTTCGTGGAAGTGGAGAACCAGCTAGAGAAGATGTTCGCCGGGCTGGAGGAGGAGCCGGCTGCGAGCCCCGCGCCGGCGCCGGACGCGGCCGCTGCGTCGGCGGACGAGGCGGCGGCGCCGGCCGCGGCCCGCAAGCGGCGCCGCTCGGCGCCCGCGCGCTCGGACGAGCCGCGCAAGAAGGCGGCGCGCAAGAAGACGGATGCGCGCCGTCCGCGCAAGGGCCGCGAGGCACGCGACGCGTACGACTCCGGCAGCAACGCCAGCTCCAGCAAGTCACGGGGACCCTACATACAGGTATTTTTAATTGTTCAAATACAATCCGACTGTCGCTTGTAATTTACTCAACAATTATGTATTCAATGTGGTATCTCTGGAAAATGTGAGTGTTACATACACCTTTTCACCATTCAACAGATCCGCGGCCCGCGCGATTCTCCACTATCGGTGAGCGTGATGAACACGTCGACCGCTGAGGACGAGGACACAGGCGCGCGCCGGAAGGGCGGCGAGGAGTTCCGCAACGGCGTGCGCGGCGTGCGGGGCGTGCGCGGCCTGCACGCCAGCACGCTGGGCCTGCGCTACGACGCGACCACGCCCGACGCCACGTGGCTGTGCGCCTTCTGCACGCGCGGCCCGCACGCCGCCTCGCTGGGAGACCTGTTCGGACCCTACGCGCTCGACACGGACTGTGATGAGTACAGGTGTGGTTCTATATTGTTTTTTTTTTTCTGGATATGTTGTAGGTGTAAAATTTATTTAAATATCCGAAATTATTTCATGCCGTAAAGTAAAATGTATTGGGACTATCTGTAAGTATACAACAAGAACAAATTTCAAAAATATGTTTTGTTTGTGGTTATTTTTGCCGAATTTACATTTTATCGAATAAATGATTTCAATATCTAATGAATATTCATCATAATGTGTCAGGTCGCTGGACGAGGCGACGCGGCAGCGCTACTGCACGGGCGCGAACGGCGCCGCCGACGAGGTCTGGTTCCACGAGGCCTGCGCCGTGTGGGCCCCCGGGCTCGTGGCGTGCGGCGCGCGCCTGTGGGGCCTGGCGCCGGCCGTGTGGGGCGCGCGCGCGGCCCGCTGCGCGCACTGCGCGGGCGCGAGCGCGGCGCTGGCGTGCGGGGCCCGCGGCTGCCGCGCGCGGGCCCACCTGCCGTGCGCGCGGCCCGCCTGGGCGCTGCGCGAGGACGAGTTCCGCGCGCTGTGCCCGCGCCACGCCTAGCGCCCACCGCCGCCGACCATTATTGTTACATAGACGAAATTGTAGATAGAATTTCCAGTTGACATTTTGTAGGAATAATTTATTGTGCCCGCCGCCAGCGACCTAGTGACCGTGCCGCGTATGTACAGATGTTATACCGCACCGGCGAGTAGTGTTCGCGCGACTCTTGGTAATCTAAAGTCTAGAGTTATGTGTAAATATAGTGGTTAATGTAAATAGCAGTTTTATGCATCGGAACACCATTTTGTAAGACGTAATGTACTATATGACATCATGTGGCATTGTAATCGAATGGACAGTATTTCGTAGTATACAGGCCGCGCCTGCGTTGTACGTAGCCGCGCGGCCCGCACCTGACTGACGCACTTCCCGCTCACGGTAATGCAATAATAAACAAGCGCACACAGGTGGACGCATGTTCTAAGTACTAATGTTCGCGGCTCAATCTGCTGCGAGTGAATGTGGCAGTCCGGTGGGTCAGACCAACACAGGTTTATGGTGAGTAAGTACACAGATATATTTATTTGATATTAAATTGAAAATCTCACTCCGTTTTATGTTTTTATTCGAAAATATGTACTTATATTTTATATTTTCGTTTTTTTTTTATAGTGTATGTGTACTCATCATGAACTATTTGTTGCCCGCAACAATTTCCAATTGTTTACATGATCATGTAACAATGCAGTGATATTTTAAAGTAATAAACGGACCTTGAAAGTAATAAGTATATTTTTTATGTAAAAAAATATATAAGTAAATAAATAAACAACTGTTTAGTTGCCATTATAGTATCAAAAACTAGTCTAAATAAATAGTGTCTTGTGATTTAAATTAAAAAATATATAAAAATCGTTTTGGGGTCTATGAAAATTTACATTTTTAGCTTGGTAATGGATTAATATGTATGTTTGTGGATACTGCATTGTTATCGGTGGATAAATAAGTAATACACGATGTGTGTAGCGCTCTTATACTTAATGGTTATTTATACCGAAAACTTTACGCTTACATTTGTTAAACGTGGCACTTCAAACGTTTCGTGCTATCAGCTCTAGCAAGCTCCTTTTACTTGAAATAGTTTAAACGGAACTTGTTTAAATTATCATACATGTCGAGAATCTCGAGTGATTGTCACAACGATAATATCAACAAGAACAATTAACGCAAAACATTAAAAATATATATGAAAGATGTTTAAAAAATATAGTATAATTTAGATCGAATATAATTTTATAACAGTGCAGATGCAAACGTTTGAAGTGCGTTCGTCTAAGGATACCATAAGGCGCTGTCTTCGTTTGCCAGACAGTGAGCACGCCAGCTTCGTGCGACGTTGGTAACGTACTTTAATTCCAGTGAATAGAAAAATAGACTTTATTTAGAAAATGTTAAGGTACAAATTTATAGTAGGGAGAATCAGGCCAGATTAGTGTTTTTAAAAATTTATTCGGACAATGAATGCATGAACTCGAACGAACAATCAACATCTTCCAAAGCCTTGAAATGTAAATGGTGTAAGAATTTTTTTATCACTTATGGCAAATGATTACTTTATTAAGTATGTAATTGTTATAAATTATATTTATCATGACATTATAAGCAAATTGAAATACAACATGTTTAAAATGAGAGTATGGCTGTTATTTGTACTACCTTTAGTATCTATCACTTAATTAAATACCAGGAACCGAAACCGGTATGGTCAATACGGGTATTTTTTTCGGTTACAACATTTATTTTTAACAGGTATTTCTAAGGTTACCTTTAATTGAATACAACCGGTATTAGTACCGGTTACCGAAATAATAATGAACCCCATGTTACACTGTGCCGTCGGCATTAGTCAAAGAATAACCGGTATGAAAACGGTAACCTAAATTCAGGTAACATGTTTTTTCTTCTTGGTTACTCAGATAGCGGTAACTTTAGTCGTAGAAGTAGCCAAAATTCATCGACCTGTACCGTAATTTATAAAGGTTTTTGGTCCCTGCTAAATACATACTTATCGGGAATTTGGTCTCGTCAAAGGGCAATTCATCGTTACTGAACTTCGGCAGGCATTAAACTAGTTAAGTCAAAATCTACACAAGACCCATTAAATAAAAAATAAAAACATTGTTCAACTATTTAATTATACAAAAATAAATGTATGTATTTACATTACACTGCAACTTCACTGATATGCATTTTACAATCATAAAACGAGCATGTAGCTACAAAATCACTGTCAAACTGCCAATCAGCACCATATGCTATACTTTCATGTTCTAAATACTCGCTAAGGATCTCCATTTGGTCATCAACGCGCAGTATACGGAACCCGCCGTACATACAGGCCGCTAAAACTGTGTTTGGCTTTTTGGGGTGCCATTTTAAACGCCAAACTCCGCCACCTACGTCAATTTCTTCGATGCAGGACTTTAGGCTTCGAGTGTCCCAGAGGCGGACTTTTTCATCGTAACTGGAATGAATATAATTATTGGAAGTTAAAGTAAAAGGAGGTTACAAGGTTGCACTCTGTTTGATTTGTAGTGTTAATTTATTTTTTGCTATGTATTTTCTGATGTGCATTTGGATTGAGTGATCTTTTTTTTATTTCGTGACAAAATCTGATTGTACATTTAGTCAAAACTCATAGCCCAAAGTAAAAAAATTGTCACTCTCAAGGGTCTTCAGTTATTGCCGAAAATGTGGATCACTCAATTCAGACATTTAGCAAAAACGACTATGAGCTAAATCTCAACAAAAACTTACTCTACTGACTAAATTTATATCTCAAAAATTTGTCACAACATTTTTTAAACCCATCAAGACATTTAAAGCTTCTTCCAGGTATCTTTGGACAGTATCATTGGATCACTCGGTACAGACACCATTTTGTCTGAGAGATTGTTGTAATAAGGTTTCGGATTACTTTTTCTATAGATCTATTGTTTATCCTAAAATGTACATGTTCTGAATATATGTATTTGTACAATACATATCATAACACAAATACCTTTTGTTAAAAATTTATGAGTAACTACTACTAGTAACTAATGTTTTTAAATTTGCTGAACTGAGTGATCCTGAATACTTATAGCTAACTACGTACCTAATTCGTATTGATTTACACAAACTACGATTAATTTTTGTACAACTTTATGACTAAAGTTTTACATAAACAGCTTAATTTACGAGATAATACGTTTTTAATTTTATTGTTAGTGATAAGTGCAGTAGGGTGACCATATAATATGAGATCATCGGAAATATAAATGAAACAGTAAGTACCTACCTCTACAATCGTCAGTTGTAATATCAATTAATGTAACCAGCACCCTCTTGTTTTTTTTTTTTTTTTTTTTTTTTTATTGTTAATAAGAAACTTGGGCCTTTAGAGACTGTCACAGATGAGATCAAACCTGTATAATATTTACTTCGTGGGCTACACAGTCAGATAACGCTCTACAAAGACGAACTTTTTATTATAACTAGATGTGCCATAACGGCTGGTACTGTAACCTACAAGTGGTATGTTGACTTCAGTGCAACATTACCTTCCAGTCAACAGCTGGTGTTCCACATCTATGTGGCTCCTGATCGAAGTCACTCCAGCCTCATGTCTCTTGTTCACAGTTGTAGGTATATCTGGAACTCTGACGTCATAGCTCTTCAAGATGCAGTCATCACCCCCTACAATAATGAACAAAGTCAACAATCACCTTCAAATAATATTAAAGGACATTATAATAGCTTAAACTGAATAAATCAGTTAGAAATTATAACTTCACTCCAAACCTGAATAAAAGACATCTGTGTTCCAGTAATTAAACGCAGCGATCCACGCTTCAAAGCTATGACTCTCCCATTTCCATATGCTCTTCAACCCATCTTCGACTATCTTCAAAACATGAATGCAACCAGCAGAATCGCTGACCACCAAGCAAGGTTCTGCTGAAGTCATTTTGTTCGTAGACCAATCAACGGAGAGAGCCAAAATGTCTTGACCAATCGCGTGCTCCAACCATAGTTTCAATTGTAAAGCTCCATTCTCATCGATTAATCGGTAGAGTTGTAGGGTGCCAACGGAAGTAACGACGGCTAGCGTGGGATAGTCCTGAATGGAATGGTAGCACCATTTCTGGTCTAATATTCCTGAGGTGTCAATTGAATGAACTGGAACTAATTCTGTTGTGTTCTTGTTGATCACAAATAGATATGTTCGTCCTAACCTCGTCTGCTTGGCTGAAGTATCGCCTGGAAATATATAACTTAAGTACTTAATAAGCTGACCTATGACCAAACTGAAAACCTCTTAATTGTACCCCACTAAGTTCACATACTCATCCTCCTACACACACTCACTAATCTACATTCGAAACAAAATGAGGTCCACACCCCACTCCTTAAAGTTCTTAAAAAAAAACATGGCATTATTCCAGCAATTGAAAAAGGCAACTGAGAGGTTATGAAGATTTAAAAAGCGTTCGTATCGAGGTAATCATTCTACTGCATACTATAAAAGTCAATTCAGATATTGCAACAGACTATAAGTGAACTCTCTTCACCCCGATAGCTACCCCCGCTGAGAAACCGCAGTAGTTAAATTCAATAGACTCACGTCATTTTCCGCTACTCGCATCCGATTCTATAGCGGAACATGACGCGAGTCTATTGAATTGAACTACTGCGGTTTCGTTGCTATGGTTTCGCGGCGGAGGTATGCTACCGGCGTTATACTGACTGGATCGAAAAGGAATGAAGACTGCGCGCAACTGAGATGCGAATGCGTATCAAATACCTTGCTCAGCATTCTTATCGAGCTGGTAAGTCCCGCAGACGAGCACATCGCAGTAGGGCTCCACGGGACACCACTCTACTGAGTCGGCGCTGTAGCCCGTGTCCCAGCGCCACTTGTTCTGCCAAACTGCCATTGAGCTGAAAGGATTTAAAAAGAATCTGTTATTTTGATAGATGTGGTAATTTTGCAGTTTAATTTGCTGAAAATAAATCTGAAACAATTTGTTTTTTTTAATATTTTTATTTTTTTTCGTTAATGTATATATTCACATTAACGTAAAAAAAATGTGAATATATGTTGGTACGCTCACCTGCCCTCGCATTGTACGGAAATCCTTTACAATGCGAGATCAGCATAAACTGGAAATGTATAGCTTGATGTGTAGCCGTGTGTACAAACAAAAGGTTAGCTTAAAATTAACTTAGCAGAAAAAATAATACTATGTACAGATAGTGCAATCCACGACGACGCGCCCCACTCCGTGATTACTGTACCTACTGTAAGCTGTACTTTAGTACGGAGCGGAGCGAAGTGGGGCGCGTCGTCGTGGATTGCACTATCTATACTGGGTCTGTTCTTCAAAGCGAAATTAACCGTAATTGTTATGGAAATAACTCCCATTTTCACTTTCACCTTGACTAGTTTTAACTATCTGTCACATGCATCGAGCTACGAGTAGTTAGTCTTTAGGGGCATGAGGAACAGGTGTAAAGTTCACTCATCCACCATAGAATAGGGAGGATCCTCCGACCAGACGGGTGTTGTGTCTGGCGGGCCGACTGCCCAACTGTTGATGTCGGATAGTCTTATATATGACGTTCGCGCGGCAAACTCCAATTGCACGATGCAGGATTTTTGTGACGTCATGTCTTCGAGACGTAGTTCGTATGTGGCGGTGTAACCGCTAGAAGTCGAATACCTTCCCCTAAAAATGGAAAATGACCTACTTATTTAGATGTGAGATAGTAAAACAAATTCTTCTGTCATGCAACCTGTCATAACATAAGTTGTTCAGAAAAACTGCAGGATGAACCGGAACAAAAACAAAAATAGTAATTACTATTTTAAACCCATTTATTGTAATAAAAATATGCCCATACATGAATAATTACTAACGCTATAAAGACGAGCAAAGTATCTCTTCATTACATTCACAACGTTACATGTAGATAATAATTTGCTAAGATTTGTACTGTGTTGTGGTTCGCAACTTACATATTACATTGGGACACAAAGGAAGTAAATATAGAATATAGGACTGTCCCGAAATCACGATTCTATTGACTGACGACGGCGCGTGGTTTTAGTTACAACCTGGTTTCTGCCACGGTGGAGGGCATGAGTCTCACTAGTCACATCACAGTGGCTTTTGAAAGATTGTGAACGCACCCTGGTAATTAGATGGGTCGAGCCGACCGCTTTTAGTTATTCATTGGTGTTTTCGCTCTAGTACAAAGTGAAGGCGTCTAGGGTTATTTTTGCCTGGACAATTTCCGATCGAAGGGCTTATTTTTTTAAATACAGAGCGGGTAAAAGGCATAAGAAACTATAGGAGTAAGATCAGAAAATGCAAAGAACACGCGCCGTCGTGGTCAGTACAAAAAATGTATAAGAATGTTTCAAAATTACAATAATGCTAGTTTACATTGGTATGCTTTGCAAGGTATAACGATATCTTTTTAATATCATTTGATTTAATATTTCTATCACTGATCATTTCGAATAATTCAGATTAGCATAAAGTTCTAGTATTGAATCAAAACTATATTAATTGATGCCAGTATTATTCACAATATTTTGTTCCAAAATTGAACATTAGAACTTTATACTACCCTCAGTATTTAAAACAATTTCACACCAAAGTACAGTCGAATACATAGATATGTAAATATACTCTCATAAAGTAAAAATTATTCGACATAATATTTATATATCATTGATTTTATTTGTGATATAATAAAATAGATCTTTCAGTTTAGAAAGCTTCTAGATCTGCTTATGTTACCTACAGGAGTATACAGTAAATTACAAATCGTATACGCTATCATTTTATATTGTCGTAATTGTAATTCTGTCTCATTAAATCGTTACATTTTTAAGTTGTAGAATAAAAACAATTAGCCATTTTGTAGATGCGTTTGAAAGCGCTTTAAATTAAAACAGATTGGTACAGCCCGCATACAAATGCAATGTCGGATCAACAGACTGTCCAATTGAAAGCGCTGTAACATAAACGTATAAGTACTCTGAAATATAGTCCAATTAATGACTATATAAAACATGTATATTATTTGTTACATTTCAGCGATTCAGAGACAATTCCATACCGTTAACCGAATGTAATCATAAAAAAATATCAGGGTTCCGTTTTTGCCGTTTGACTACGGAACCCTAAAAAGGGTGTAAATAATTCTATCTATAAAACTGATTCTCAATTATCTTGTTAAGTACAGTCGTCGCCATAAAATATAGTCTTTTAATTAAATAATAGGTAGTTAAGTGTCACAAATCGGTAGACACGGGTCATATATATTTAAATAAATTTCGATGACGATGACTGTACTTTGACAATAAATCCAATGCAAAGTAATAAAGAGCATACATTAAAATAAGACGATAAAAAAATTAAAAAATGACAGGTAAAATATATAAATACAAAAATATCAATTGAAATGGACTTCAAGGGATTACATTTACAATAACATTTATTTACGTAAGTACATTATTTATTAGTGGTAACTTATTTTATAAGAGTTTAAAATCTACTTCGTAAATTCTTCTTACATCTAATTAATCTAAGAAGTATACTTGACGGCAGTTGGACCGAATTCCTAACATTTGTTGAACGTGGGTCAGTACAGACAGGCAGAGAGTATCAAATAGTTTTTTTATTTTTAAGTCTAAAATCGGTGGTACTTTTTGAGTATATTCGTGTTTTTTAACACCAATGATGTAATAGATAAATTATAAATATTAATTGCGTTAAAAAGGGAATTAAACCGTTTGTAGACATCATTTTAATACTCTTCAATTGAGGCGATTCATTTTCTGGTACCTACGTGCCATGAAAAATGGTTCACATAGCATGCTTTTTTGACGATCTGTCTGAGGACATGTTTGGAAAACTGACAACAATCGGTGCCCGTCTATACTCTTAATAAGTTATATTGAACTATTCTCGTTCCATGGTAGGCGCTACAACTTAATATATACAACTTAACACTAACAAACGATAATGATCATAAATCAATGAGCACGTTTCTTACAAACTATAACATTATCTATCATGAGGTCACAAATAAAAACAGTGAGCAGATATAAACAGCATAAGACGGATGAAAGAAAAGAATTTAAGAGATTATCGTGGTTCTATGAATACAATTATCATATTTTTCCAAATTCTCATGAATTTTGGTTAGTAACAAGTTTTTATAGCAACGCCATAAAACATGGAGCTCTTGGTTTGAAGTCAGAAGTTCGAAAGTCTGACAACCAGTCTTTCCAAGTGGTATCATGTCACCCAGTAACTGGGTTATGTAGGTCAGATAGGCGGTCGCTCCATGTAAAACACTGGTATCCAGTTGCATTCGGCTAGACGGGAAGCAGACCCCAACATAGTTGGGAAAAGGCTAGATAAATTTATTGCCATAAAATAGAATTAATTTTAACGTTAATTAATCAATAAAACAACTAATATTTGATCAAATCTTATTGCCTCAACAGAAACAAGACTTACGAAATGTTTAAAATAACCTACTGCTTTTATCTGCCCACTGTGATATAGGCTTGATTTTGGGATTTTAAAAATATGACTATAAAACAACCAAGCCATTGTATAATATCAACGTAATATCGTCGGAAAACCAAAAGTAATTAGTTTGTTTCATACTTTCTATATTTAAATAGATTTAGTTCAACTTTATTGTGCTGTTTTTAAACACATTTTAAAATGTGGCGCCACTGTGCTGTTCTATGGCAGGTACTGCCACTCTAAGGTACACAATAATATCAATGAAATCATTCATGAAATAGAATGTAATAGTTTATAAATCCCTATAACTTGAGCAATTTAACCATAGTAAAATGTTATAGGAATAACATTTGTAAACAAACTTTAAGATATTGCCATATAAACCTTTTAGAGGTCTCAATATAAATGATTAATTTTATACCAGCTCAGTAACGCCACCTATCCATTAAATTGGAACAATTTTCAAAAAGTTACACAAAAACTTTATGTAATCAAGCTATGCCAGAGATTAAATATACGACAATGACATTAAACATTTAAAATATTAATATTTTGTTTGTGTATGAGGTAGATGTTCACAATAAATGTTGCGATCACAGCCTGTTTTCATTCAGGACATTTTAACTGTTCATAAACCGTTTTTGACTCTCTAGTATGGCGATTAAATGGCTAGGAGAGGCATGTAGCAGTGAATGTTTTGAAAACGGTGACTTCATCAATAAAATTACAATACTCTACTGCTCTTTTCAAACTCATGTCCTATTATAGTAAGTTTTCAAAAACACCATCTTGTTCTTCTAGCCATTGAATCAATTACTATTGTATTCTCAACTGCCAAACTTACATTTATCACTTATCACTATCAAATCAAATGTTTTTCAATAAATATGGATAGCCACATCACTGTAATGGTTGTCAAATATGCATAAAAGTAGCTAGCAAGCTTTCCTGCAGGATTTTTTGGTAATAATACTTGAGTAAAATTGACCCATAAATACTGATGCTACCCTGAAGCTAATGCTTCATGCATGCTTGACAAGCTTATGTGCAGCTAATAAGGTATAAATAAGGTGTTCTTTGGAATCAGAGATGGCCTCTCATCTTTAACATACAGTGGAGTAAGTGTAAATATTGATTTACATACAAATAGGTACTCAAATTTTACTGTCATTAACACACGAGACAATTAGATGAACTACTTGATAGCTGAAAAGTATTCACAGTAGCACTCAAAACAGTGGTCTGGACAGAAAAGTATCTCAAACTCAGGATGAGACTGTTGGAGTGATTTTATGTTGATGACACCTACATTGAATAACATTGAAAGGTGTAATTTCGTATTTTACCAACTTTTGTATGAACAAAGGCCTATGAGGCCACCTCTGTTAAAAAATCATGATTATCTTGTAACTTATTGCATCCATTCTGTATGGGATCATAACTTTAAACTAAATTCTCTTAAATTTATGTCTAAGTACCCTGAATTATATTTAATTCTAATAAATTAGATGTTTTAAATATCCTGCTGAATTTAATACTTTTGTAATATTCTGTTAATAGAACAAAAAGTATTGATTGTTTCTTCATAACCCAAGTTTTATGGTATACTTAATACAAAAATTGCTTATGGGAGCCACACAGTGGTTCAAATTAATATTGCTTAGTTCACAATCAGAAGAAAATCAATCCATTATTATTATTGCATTTTACACAACTGGTTAATTAACTACACAAAAAGTGTCAAACTCAGCAGTGTGCCTAATCTTGCAGGAAACATTAAGTTAAATCTTTTACAATGTAAACCAATCACAAAACCTTTACTTATAATCATTTCTGAAACAATCAAATTGCCATTCTTGTCAGTAAAATCAATATAAAAATTAGAATTACAGCTTATAATATAAGTAAAGGAGAAAATGTTATATATATGTACCGTTAAAGTTACATTGCAGCCAATGCTATGAAGTGTAATAATATAAGTAAGTAATAATAATTTAATATTAATAATTTAAAAAGTAAAAATATACTAGCAAGTGCTTTTAATTTTAAAAAGAGGTTCATGAATAATTAAAAAAAACCTTGATGATGGTTTTATTGCTACTCACTGATTCAAGAATATTTGTATGTTACAGAAAACTTATAGAACAAAATGTGTTAATTTATGATTCTTCAAAACATTGGACTGCTCAGGCAAATATTAGAATGAATACAGCAAGAAGTATTCGTAAGTGACTCCAAGTTCCAGAGTCCATAGATATTAATTTATGACAGCTCAAATTGGGCATTGTTACACTGATTTGATGTGACGTCTCAATGGCCTTCATTTATATTTTATTGAAGCATTGTCTTATGATAGAACATGGTATGTGACATGACAAGAATATTTTGATTATATTGTTGAAAAGTAGCTTGAGCTTTTATATATTAGTGTTCTAGTCAATACAATTTCTTGTTAAGTATATTCTTTTTTTGTTTAAGTTTCTGTGCAAGTACCAAGTTCTATCATACAACAATCAACAATAACAAACTTGCAGTTTTACAATTCTTTTCCTAATTCCATCCTTTTCCAAGACTCGAGGTACACTAAAATTGACTGTGAAAACTTGTCCATCGCCAAGCTATTGCCTTGCAGACCTCTCGGTTTCAATGAGACATTCTCTCACGAGGATCCTGGCATGAATGATCCCACGCTTCAGACGCTCAGCAGAGCTACGACTGCCTGAGTAACTTGGCCGAACTTCCTTACCCATCTCCTCAATGACAGCTAACAACTGAGCATACTTCGACATTCCATTATCTTTATCTTTTCCGACAGACGAGGGCGAAGTCGCGGGCACAGTAGATATAGTTGCCTGGCTGCTATTTCCATGGCTCATGTCTTTATGAATGTTCTTCCCGCTCATGGGTATGGCCGTCACTGTGACGTCACTTAATTTCGACTCAACGGCCTGAATATCCATTGCTTCCATAGTTCTCTGAAAGAGTTTGGGTGATATTAGCAAAACAAAGGAAATCGAAATTATACATCAACAAAACGAAACTTACCTATCTTAAAACTAAAAATACGTTTTCACGAGGAAAAACACGATAGAACACAGGCCGCGGGTGATAAGTGATAAATTCTACAATAAATTATGTGCTATGTAGGACATACCTAATCCGATCACCTTCGGGCTCTCCAAGAAAACCAATGAATATAGCTTATAAGTATAACACTGAGCGGTTCTATCAAGATATGCTGGAATGTATTAAATTTTCCGTAAATGCAAATTAATTTTGTCAATGAAACCCGTATTTTATTGTAAATAACAAACAAGTCCACAAATTACCACATTGACAATATTTTTTTTTTTTTTTTTTGTATCAGTCTGCTGTCATAGACTTTGTAACATTCAGCCTTTTTTAGCAAAGGTTATTCTGTGTTCTAGTCTAAATACAAAATTCGAGATATAAAATGTTAACTCGAATCCGAAAGAATTTTTCATGATAATGTGGTTCTCAATAAATAAAATAGAGGAAAACAAAGGTTGATGTATTGCAGATAACGTTCCATTTGACGTGAAACGCTACAAACAGACTTCATTCATGTCTATCTGTCAGTCATTTCGTAAATCGTATCAGAAATTCAGAATTGTCAACTCGGTTGCGTGCAGTGCGGCTGGGATTGGTTTTCTTTCTTGGCATTTTCATTTTGTCTACGAAAACCTATTGTTAAGTTTATAAAACGAAATATAAATCGGCATCAGATTCCACAGCCGGAATGAAATAATGAATATTGTAAGCTGTTCACGTTGTCAATCATGTGTGTCGTTTAGAATTGATTAAATAAATGTAAATAATAAAACAATAAGAGGTCGGTGTTAAGTGATTTCTCCGCCCACTGCAATCATTATGCGATTAGAGAGACAAGAATTGAGTGGTGAGTGGATGCTGCGGGATATCTGAGGATGTCTGGGGAAGGCGAGCGGGCGTCGCGTCCGAGCTCGCTGGTGCTGGAGGCGCCGCCTCCGGAGCGCGAGCCCCTGCACTTCGACGTGCAGCTGGTCGGCGCGCCGCCCGAAGTCGAGCAGCTCGTCAACAACATCAAGCAAGTTGCCGAAGACTTCCTCTATCATTGGAAAACTTTTCCTATTGGTGAGAACAGTTTTTTGTTATTTGTTTGAACTGTGTGTTAGTGTATGTTTCAATTTACAATAGTTTTGGTTACTCATTAAGTAAGAGGCTAAAATTGTGGAAATTGTACCTACTTGAAATATTAAAATATTTTGTTTTTTAAAATTCTTTTACAAAGACCACTTCTTGGAAATATTCTCAAAAAAAAAATAGATAAAAAACACTGGAATATCAAAAGAGAGTCCTTTTCATAGCACAGTTCTTTTACCAAGATTAGAAGACATTTTAAAGCTATAAGTAGTAGCTACATAATGAACAGCAGTGCACCATAAAATTGACCTACTTTTTAGGAGTTTGTTTATTATGTATGGATTTTCTGTTTATGATCCCTGCACTTGTATAGTAAAGGCTATTCCAGGTATGGAATCTATGACTGTGTGAAGATTTATTATTACATTACAATAATTTATTTATAATAATAAGTTTGTTACTGACAAAATGCTGCTTATACCATCAAATTATTTAAGTTCCTTGTTTTAAGTCAAATTATAATATATCTTAATCTTTGTTTGACAAAAATATATGTTAATCACTTGCTAGAATAACTGACAACTCTTCAGCCCCTTTGTTTGTAGAAACCAATTCAGAATAGTTTTGTTATTACCTTATTTGTATGATTTTTATTTATTTTGTGGACACCCACGTACCTAGGTTCCATGATTATAGCCCCAGATTTTGAAAGTCTAGTGATGTCTCTAGTCTGTTATCTCCTATCAACATCTACAAATTTCTAAGTCAGTGAGTAAGTAGCAATTGCCAGCAGATTCATTAACTCTTAGTTTCAGTCCTGAATCTAGGGTTAATGTGCTGAAAAAGAAGCTAGAAAATGTTTATGTTATTTTTTGCAGTAACACAAAGAATGTCTATTGTTAAGAAGATATTCTCATCCATGTCATTAAAATAGCATATTACTAGTTAATGACTATTTTCTCTTGACAGCAAAAATGTTAATCACTCTGTAGAAATCTTCATCACTGCAGTGTTTTCTTTTGTATCTTCAATAATGTTGTTGTAATTATGTTTTGACAGGCTGTAATAATATAAACATGTTGCTTTGTTACTTTGTTCTTTACTTGTTTATTTCTTCATAGACATGTCTAGATAATCATTTAGCATAGTCTTTGAGAGATCTGAGGGAGCAATTCCGTAATTTTAAGAACATTCGCATTTCCATCTAGCCTTCTGATGAAAATACAACAAAATCAAAAAGAACCTAAAGAAAAAAAAAATTGAGCTAAGTAATTAAATGAACAGGAACATCTTAATTAGCTTCATAGCAGGCAAATGACATGTTGAGTGACTCCATGATGGTAGCTTAGTAAGCATGAATTTATCTTGATAACAAATTTCCAAGTCCTACTTTAATAACAACACTATCAGTTATACAAAATGAATACAAATACAACAATAATCAATAGGCTTGCCCTAAATTATGGTACTTAAACATAACAGGCGAAATATGGGTGTACTTTACCTGGTACACCTCTGCCTAACCCTTCTGGGAAATACAAGAGTGATGTTATGTTATATAATATTACTAATAGCGGTGTAATCATAATCGTCCTGCATGTCCTCTTATCCATATACTATATCTATCAGTCATCACCTCAGATCTGTCTGCCCATGTCATCTTTTACACAGACCATGCAGTACTTCTTGCATCTACCTCTGTTCTGATAGCCATCCACATTCATACCCAACTCTATGACTGTCCTCTTCTTTTCAAGTCGATGGTGCTTTTTAAAATTAGTTGTGCCCAGTAGGTGGTCACACTATAAGCCGCATCAGTGGTGTTCAGTAGATCCTCAAAAGTTCAGGTGTATGGGCACTTGGAACATTCCAACAAGTGGATTACTATGTAAGTGTCATACTAACATGAATTCCATTTCACAGTGCTTCCACCATCCCGTTTCGCGGGTCCCGGGAACCGTCCTTCGGACATCATCGTAGCACCGCCATGCGACGAGCTGGACGCCGCAGCGTTGGACGCGGGCGTGGAGCCGCATCCTCTATCCCCGAAACAACTGCACGCCATCAGGGAAAAGGGGTGAGTTGTACTCCTGCTGCAGTATGCTGGACAGCCGGACTAGTTTAGTGCTTCATACATTATAGCTCACTAAGGGGACGTAAGCGATAGAATTGATAGCTAACTTTACTTTTCGAATATAAAAAAATCCCTAGACTCGACATTCATAGGGCATTCGCCGAAACTAACTTTTAAAAAATGATACGAATTCGGTGGTTTTTCTAGTTTTTAGAAACCTTATTTGTTTTTATTTTTTTTATTCCAGGCGCTTTAAAAAACTAACGCATAACTGACAGTTGGAGCAATAATTTCTTAGATAGGAATATCTCCTACACGCAAGAATTATTGGTATGTTTTGGTAAATAGCTACTGGACGCACGAGCTCCTACTTAATAAAACAAAAAATACCCGAAATAAAACCGCTTCTATTTCAAACTCATTTATTGAACAACTATTTAGACTGGTCGTAATTGAGGCTATTGGTGAGGCTAACATTGCAACACGGCTTGCATTACTAGTATGTTCAACGTAGGACTCGTAACACGCTTCAGTCGCCGACATAATCGCCCAACTGTAGAATTATATTGTAAGAAATCAAAGAAACAGCTCGAAGTCTGACCATCTTCTAACTGTAGAAATGAAGAAAATATAAACCATGGGCCGTTGATAGGCCCTTGACACTATATTTAAACGCAATGTAAACAACATTATCAAAGTAAACTAGGTACAAACACAACGGACTTAACACTTGTAAAAACGTTAAATGTATATTCGTGACTCTTACAATGATGAAGGAAAAGAGGAAATGCTTAGGGCTAGTGACTGCTTAAAGGGGGGGGGGGGGGGGGGGGGCGATGGGGGGTGGTCCGCCCCAGGTTCCAAGCACTAAGGGGTGACAACGGTGACAACACACTGGACTAACATTACCAGAAGAGCTGCAGAGAGCTATGTTAGAATGTCTTGATAGATTTTATGGAGAACTAGACCATCATTACGGGTTAATGGATGACATGTAGTGTTAGTTGTTTTATTTCTGGGGTGCTCAATACAATACCGCCCCGGGCGCCAACCCATGTTGCACCGCCACTACTTAGGCTGCTTCGAGGACTCTCGTGCCAGAGATCAATTTATTTTATACCGAAGATCACGTCTAAACGAGTAGTGTTAAGGATTTGAAAAAAATATATGTTAAATTAGATAATTTTCTTCATAACAACATAGTGAAATTAATTTGTAAAGTTGTGTCTAACGCGGATAAAAAACTGAGTTTTACGCAAAATCTATCAAGCGTATTTTCCTGAAACCTATTCAGAAAAATACGCTTGCGGTACGATAATTTAATTATTGATATTTGATATTTTAGTGTACGTGTTTTATTAAAATATCTTTTGATTTATGTATAATAAATGAATAATGCGTCTAATTTTGGACAGCGCTCCTTGATGAGGGAGTCCTATTACTGGCTGGACGTACGATGCATTGTCTGAGCTCAGTACAGAACACGCAAGCTCAAGATCACTGGCATATTCTGCGTCTTAAACATAATCGGTGAAATACTGGTGAACTTATACCCCTCTGCCCTAACCCTTTGAGAATACAGCCAGGCGTGAAGTTAGGTATTGTGCGAAGCATTAAAAACTAAGTTGTGTAAAATGATTGTGTCTCAAGGCAATATTCTGATCGGTCCAGCACAGATATACGATGACAATCACTGATTGACTCACGGATACCATTACATGCACTCGAGTCGGTTTGAAAAGTGGTATTAAATTAAATTATAGCACAATGTTGTTCTCAATATACGTCCTGCAAATAAAAGATAACATTACATAGTAATCTTTTACAGATCAATCTTTGTACTTAACTCTTTATGACGAGGTCTGTCTGTGCATTGAGATTTCTGCATGATAGGGATAAGTCTGCACAGTAGGTAGCTACTGCTCAATAGGTATTTAGAGCCATTACAGTTTATATTTATTAATCCTGAAAGCCTTGAAAACATCGTAAGAAACTCCATAAAAATTCTTTTATAACCAGTTAATTTTACATAAATCATAGCTATATTGTTCTCTTGGTACTAATTACGTCAGTTAACCGACAACAATTAGCAATAGCTAAAAAAAAAGGCTCTGAGTAGCGTAATGTAACAAGTGACAACATTATTGATAGCATGAAATACATTTTTCTTTACAATTCAGACTGGAATTTTAAAGAATAAAAACTTTTTCACAAAAAATAAAACCGACTTCCAAAAAACACAGTACAAAGTGAAAAATAACTTTGATTTCGGAAGTCGGTGTCTGGGGTTTTATTTTCGTTTTGTCACCGACTTCCGAAATCAAAGTTATTTTTCACTTTGTAGTGTGTTTTTTGGAAGTCGGTTTTATTTTTTGTGAAAAAGTTTTTATTTTTCACTTTTTAGTTGTGGTACCTACACAAAACCCCCACAATAATTTGAATACCCATTACCTGCTTTGTAAATTACAGTGACAGGAACTATTAGAATATCGTCCACATATAGGTACTAGGTGGGAAAAATACGTATTATTGAAGCTAACTCAAAAACCCCTCATCAGATGTTTACCAAATTTATATGGGACCACTTCTGAAGTATCAAACAAAAAAAGAAAAACATACAACCGAATTGAGAACCTCCTCCTTTTTGAAGTCGGTTGAAAATGTATTTGGTGTTGTGTAAATGCTGGCCCAGCATACACGTCGGGCCAAGTAAATGGAACAGAGTAACGTGGTAATGAAATGCCATTGTTCGTTAGTCCGTGTGCCACCGCCCACCGGACTACCGGTCAAAAGAATCCTAATTGAATGGTCACTAGCTACGAGACGGACTATAGGGTTGCCGAGTTTTCACATATTCTAAATGAGACAACTAGTTTGAAGTACCAAAAATGTTTCGTACGTTTTATAAGGAAACGTCGCATCTATTTAGGGACTTCCCAAAATAATGCTCATGCTCGTGTATCGTTACGTTAACATTCCGTTGGGCATCTAAAAAACCGCATAGTGCCAGCCCTGGCGGAAGTTTAACCGCTGTTTGGGGCTATTAAGATGCGACGTGCAGGGGATCCCTGCATGCCCTTTATTCATCGAGCTCAATTAATGTTTTCACTCAAACGTATGAGTATGCAGGCATGCAGTGTACTCGGCGGCTCGACCCGATATGTACAATTGTATCCCACGACAATGTAATCACTTTACTCTTTTCTTTTGTTTTTCTGCCGGCGCTCAACCAAATGTTACTCATGTGTTATAATTGTAAAAAAAAAAGATAAAAATATAAAACAAAATCTATTTTTAGTGATCTCAATTGTTTTAAATAACGCACATATTGTAAGGATGCATCCAGATGTGAGTCACAGCTTGCGCTCTCTTTTATTGTGGTTAAAATTATAGCAAACAGTCTGTCATCTATTTCAAAATATACAGGCTTATCATCAGGTCTTCTGGAGTTGTAATTCCTTGAAAGACATGGGCATTATAGTTTCGCATCTCTATTCACAAACCGCAGTTAGCTACCAACTAAAGTCATGCATGGTAAATCACACATGCGTCAGAGTTCGTGCAGTACGCTCTACATCATATTTATTTTCTAACACGAGATGTTTAAACAATGCTTGTGCATCTTTGTTGCATCATGGTCATAAGTTCATAACTATACATACAAACAAATATTTGCTTCAAGAAATATTACTGGTATCACCACGCCTAACAGACTTAATTGTGGTCTCAGCAGGACATATTGTTAAAAAGTGCACAAGTAGGTCCTTCTAGGTGTTTGGTCCTGCGCCTGGGTTGAGGTTTTCTTAGGCACTTACGGGCAAGAAAGATTAACCAAATTGTGCTAAAATCATCACCACGGCATCTATGCATAAAAGGTCTCGCAACTTCGCGTAAAATCCCGTTTGTCCCATTCAGAGTACCTATAAAACTGTTTGTCCACCACCGCCACCGTTAACGGGACGTCAACGAGAAAGAGATTATTTGAACCGAACGTGACAAGCGGTCATAGTAAATGTATTATATCGCTACTTCGGCCCGCGTCATCTCGTTCTTGTTGACGGTGCCGGTGGACAAACAGCGTAGGGCCTCTACACCCTCAAAAACACATCTTGGTAGATAAGCTGTGCGATGTATAATTGTCTGTTTCATAAATATGTTTAAAAGATAAATTTTATTTTATTAATGCCACTTAAACTACTGTTGATCTCGAACAGTGTCCAGACACACAACACCTCTACATTGTCAGGCCGCCCATTGAATTAACACAGTTAATTATATCCATGTAATAGTATCCGCGCACTCGCTGCCGCTTCACGGTGTCGTGTTGCGCCTGCGACTTCTCATTTACGTGTATTCGTCTATGGATATCTATGATTACACTTATGTCGAGAAACTTGAAGGGAAAAATGTTTGGCTTCTAAGATACGATTTACCCTTCCGTGTGTTTGTCTGTCTGTTAGTGCACTCATAGCTCCAGAACGTCTCGGCGTGTATTCCCAGGTTGAGAAAAATGGTTTTGAATTTTTCCATCATGAAATTCAAAATAATTACCCGGAGATATGTTCCTGGTTAATGGCAATAAGCTTTCCCCTATTACATTGGAATAATAACTGTCGAAATTTGGGATTATTTGACATATATTCTGCCCAAAGTCAAACGACTTAAAAAAAAAGAAAGGGTTTTTTTTCATAGAATTTTGAGTTAGCTTCAATAATACTTACTTAATTTAATCGACTTTGTCTATGTTGATGAATTTATAATACTACTTGCTATATAAAATAAATACATAGCGAAAGTTTGAGTGAGGTATATAAGTAGACCTCCAGACCGTTTTTCGGCCACGGCGGCTAATTTCAACGGAGACTAGCCTTCGGCGCGGGAGATATTATAGTGCATATGTGTGTGCGCAGACACAGGTGCACTCTCTCTTCCCTCACTCTCATAGTCCGATGGGACGGCAATCCGACACGACCGGAGAGAGATCAGGTGCAGGACCAACGGCTTAACGTGCTTTCCGAGGCGCGGAGGAATCACACCGCCAACTTCCATACTCCGTGCTGTTACTAAGAAATTCCTAATGGAATAACCCAATAACACTTTGGCTGACCCGGGAATCGCGCTTGCAACCACGAGACCAACGGGGCAGTTCGAGTGAGGTACCACGTCTATAAAATGAAAAATAAAAACATTTTTACAAACAGACTTGATTCCTAGGTGTTTTTAGACCAAGTATGGCTGGTCTGGCTGGCAATTAGTGACAGGGATTAGTATAAGATATTCGTAAGACAATCAAAAACCGGTAAGTAGATTAGTTGTCCTGCGGCGTAAATTCTTAAATGTAGACCTACGCGTGTTCAAATTAAAATTCAAAATATTTTATTTCACATAAACCTACATAGGCACTTATGAAATGTCAGAAGCTAGGTGCACGGTTCCAATTGGTCGTTTCCTATGGAGAAGAGCCGGCAAGAAACTACAATGTTACTTTTCACACTAATATTATAAAGGCGAAAGTTTGTGAGTGTGTATGTTTGTCTCTTCTTCACGCTAAAACTGCTGAACGGATTTGGATAAATTTTGGCACACAGATAGTTTATAACCTGGATTAACACATAGAATACTTTCTATCCCGATATTCCCACGGGATCGAAACTTATGCGGGTGAAACCGCGGGGCGCAGCTAGTTTAAAAATAATTGGCTTTTACAATATTTTCAAATAATTAGGTATGGTAGGACAGTGTAGGTCTTTCAACAAGTACCAGCTTTCTAATTACGCAACATATTTTCGTAAACGATAAAGACAAATCTGTTTCATTTTGACAGTTCAACAACATTCATTGCGTCATTTACGTTGCTCTGCAGTTTTTTTTTCGAACTTACGGAGCAATGGATTAGCAATCTGTTACAAAACGATTCAGATTCGGATTGATTTTGCATTACGTAATTAGGGTACAGGTACTTAACAAAATAAGAATGGTCAACAAATCTACTCTACTAACAAATCTGTTCTGATATCACTTTATTTAGTCTGCAGTCTGGGAGAGATAAAAACACGTCATAGAAGGATTAGTTATAGAAAGACAAATTGTCGACTTTGTCTAGCTCTCCCGCGGAGTCTCCTATTATTGTCAGGATGTCTGCTGTTTTTGAGACCAATTCTCGTTCTTAAAAAACGTTCAAATTCAAGTCGAAATAACATCCCATCGACAATCAATGTCAAAAATGTAGTGTAGAGGTATTTCTGGCAGACTGAGACAGAATAGAAAGCGAAGGGTCTTAAAAGTACGGGCATTGCCCCTCTGTTTACTGAAAGCCTGGTCAAGTGTTTAATCAGAAGGCAAATCGTCGAAATATCATGTTTGCTGTAGTGATTGATTGAGCGACAAATCATTATAACATCTAATATTTACACAATTATTTGGTGGGTGTCACCAAATAATTGTGTAAATATTAGATTTGACAGTAAAAAACCAACCAGTGGTCTACATTGGTACTGGATCGCGAGCACTGAGGTCATGGGGAGAGAACTTTGCCCAGCAGTGGGATGATACTGGCGAACAATAACAGATTTGACATTAGAGTTATTGCAATAGGCGCCTAAAACCGTCATGTTAATTGCGTAATTACTAACAATTTGTGGTGAGTTATAAAACTTCATTTTCCCGCCACCATGGCGACGAGCGGCAGAGCGCTTTACATAAATTACAAGGGATTGGATGCGTCGACCTTTACTAATTAGAACGGGTTTTACGGGTGACATTGTAGGCCAATTCTGGGCTGAACGTTATACATAATGTTTATTTATAGCATATTGAAAATTGGTCTCTGCTGACGGTCCTACAAAATAGTATATGAAAATGTTATTCGAAGAAACAAACAAAAAACAAACAAAGAAACAAACAAGAAAACTTAAGGAAACAAGGGAGTTTATTTTTTATTTTACTTTTACGGTCACCGAAACTTGCCGCCTCAAAACTGACTTTTTGAAAATTAGAAGCTTCTAGAACCAAGTATGATCATCCCCTTAGAACTGAGCGTAGATGACATACAGTTTTAGACTCACTACACTAGAACATAGGTGTCATATTCGCCCCCATTGATAATGTGTTATGGTCAATATAGCTGATTTTTTTCTCATAAAGCTTGCACAAGGACAAAGTATTTAAGCCGAAGAAGTTAAGCGCTAAACAATTGGAATCGATACGTGAATGGGGGTATGTCGCCCTATCTATATATATATGTATGTTACTATATTTACATGTCTGTTTTATTTTTGACGTTGGCTCCAATGTGCCTATAGATTTATTACACCTTTTGGGCATGGACTTGATAAGTTTTAAATTTTACTTGTTAAAACACAAAAATTGCATATTTTACTAAAATTTTTAGTACCTAATGCAAAGTATTCCTGTGTAGCTCATGGCTAAACAGCGACTTCAATGAATTTCAGAGTTGGAAAAAGACTTGACTATTTGTCCCGAGGATTTGCGATTAGATCATAGTATGAAATAAACGCAAACGTCACTAACTGTGTCCATTAGTCGCATGAATTGACGTCTAATAAAACGAGGATATTTTCAGTTAGAAACTTCTAGAAAAATATAATAAAAAGGTAATATATGTATATACATTGGAGCCAATATCCTGGCCCCCATATCATAGCATGATCATTAGAAATGCATTATGTGAATCTTTGCAGTGCTATCATAACTGTTTAGTGTACCCTCTACATTCCATTGTACTGTAGTCTTCATGATTCATTCCATGGAAGTTTCTAGAAATCTTCATTGCTCTTAAGATTATCGTAAAATAGCACTGAGTTTTTCACTCACACTGTGTTGAGTATAAAATTTACCTATTTAAAGCTAAGCGAACTTGAAATATCTTGGTTACTCCTGTAAATTAAGTGTTTTTGTCTATGTATGATGCTTGGTAGGTATACTCTGATTTTTTAGAACATAGTACCTATATCCTGACCATAGATTGAGCTCTTGACTACACTGTTTTCTAGCCTTTGGATAAGTTAATACAAAATAGTCTCGGAATCTAAGTGAATTGTATTTCAGAATGTACCACAGTGGAACCTTTTCAAACCTAGCCTCTTTTGTATTGTCGACGCAACTCTACACAACAACACAACAACGTCTATAGAAAATCAATTCGCTGAAGTCACAAGGCGACGATTTAAAAAGGTTCTATTGTATACCTAAAATATTATTCTTGTTTTAAATACTACTATGACTCGTTCAATGTGATTGGCCAGTTGTTAGCTGGTGCAAAATTGTGTGTGATTTTGATTTATTGAACTGTTGAAATACCTTAGAATATGCCCACTTTAGTTTACATTTATCATTGGAAGTAAACATAAATCTTTCTAACTCTGCAATCAGCAGCCTATGCCATATACTTGAACGGATACTCTTGTGGACTTATTTCAAATTCCAGGATCTTTAAGACTTCGCTTAGCTTGCGACTACGCTTTGTCAAAACCATTGGTTTGTGAGAGCGATCAACGTTGATCCGCTCGCAGCTTTATCGGATAATATGTTGTCCATGCTTAACTTCAACGCCAACCTAACCTATTGGTTGTATTAGAAACATATTCTCCTTCTGCTTTGGACAGGTTTCCTACCAGCCCTAACAGTTACAGGCAACTAGGACTACAGAGTACTCTTCTTTCTCTCTGAACTTCATTGTTCTATCTCCAGCTTTTCGCATAAAAAACAAACTTACTTTTTAATGTCATTCCAACAACAGTTCAATAAGCTAAACATTTAAGCCACAGTCGTAACACCCAACGCCAAGACATACGCATACGCTATACACGAATGCCAATAATTTAATTTACAAAAGTATTGTCCCTTTTTTGAGCATAGGTTGGCCCCCCCCTACATAGTCTTTTCTGACCAATCTAATAATGCAATGTTACCTCCTCAAAAGTCTAATTTATCTACACAGAGAGTTCGAGGTCCCGTCCCGCCACTTCCCTGGCCAGACCCACGTGTGGCGCGTGGCGGGCTGGTTGCAGCGTGGCCGTGCGCGTGCGCGTGAGGATTTGTACTGCCACGTGGCGCGTGCGCTTGCTCTTATCGTCGTCGTGGCAAGGGACAGGCTACTGCGAGATGAACCGCTGTCTGTCATCGCTGGGGCCAAGTCTTTCCTGCAAGGGCTGCATAGGTAATCAATAATAATGGAAAAAACAAAGGAAAAAAGTGCTTTGTAACAGCAGAAAAGGAAATAATTCTTTGTTTCGGAGGGAAATTGACATATTATTCACCTTGAAGCCCCAGCTAGATAGAGCTGTCAACTATAGGGTATATTGAACGCTTTCAGATCGCGATTTTTCTAAACGAAGTATTATGTCTTTTTGTTATAATGAAACTATCAATTTCAGGGCTAGCCGTTCGTGAAAAAAATATTTATTATTTCAGACTTCTGGACCTGGCTTTCGGTATGCCATCTCTAGAAGCTCGTGACCTGGACAAGAAGATAAGAGAAGAGAGGTCTCGTTACTTAGTAGCAGAGCTGATATGCAAGGTAGGTACGAAATATTAGCAGATCATTTTATCTTGATTGATTCTTGATGAATGCTACTTAATGGTCGCAAGCATGAGGTCCGTCGGGTAAAGTGATATTGTGTTTTTCCATCAGGAATTTCTCAGTAGCAGTTCAGAGTGGATTTGTGCCCGGTTTATGGCAATAGCCTACATGGGACTTCAACGTAACTGGCGAAATGTGGGTGTACTATGAGTACACCTCTGCCTAACCGTCGGGAATTACAGGCGTGATGTTATGTAAACTTCAATAATCAAGTTCACTGTTAAGAATTTACGTAATTTTTTTATTGTTCTTCAAGCCGGAACACCAGGAGGACATAGCAGCACTAGCGGCATGGGTGACGCGAGCGATGCGACGCGCGGCCGCCGAGAAGACTGACGCGCGCGAGCCGCCCCGCCCCGCGCCCCCCGTGCCCTGCCTCTACACCACCCCACAGCGCACACAGGTACCACATCATTGTACCAGGAGCACATAGGAACGTGAAGGGTGTAGGCCGAGATATCAGTGGTGGTAAAGCTTTTCACTCTAAAATGACGCGCCCCACTACCGAATTTACGTACACGTTAATTCGAATTTCTATGGGTAATGCAGTAGTGGGGCGCGTCATTTCAGAGTGAACAGGTAGTACTTACATGAATGCCAATAATAAGCCCGGCTTTCAATCAAAGGTGAACCTATCATTCATCATCTTCCTAGCCTATTCCGAACTACTTTGGGGTCGGCTTCCAGTCTAACCGGATGTAGCTGAATACCAGGATTTTACTTGGATGCTATCTTACCCAGATACTGAGTAACATGATACCCTTTGGAAATACTATAAAAACTTGAACATATCATCAAAAATTTTAAAAATAACATCACTGAAGTTATCATTAATGTCATAAGAATTAATAACATCAAGATCTGCCGTTTTCACCTTAAGAATTTACAATCAATAGGGAACACGCCAACATTAATGCAATTAACCATCACCTCTGCGGGGTTTCGCTAACTTATTTAAATTGACCCTGTATAAATTTCATTTTTTTTTTGTCCTCGGATTAGGATTTTTTTTTTCAAGTTTTGTATCTCCGGTGTAGGTGGACCTCCGCCTGTACCGCCGCGAGCTGGTCCGGCGCGCGGCGCCGACGCTGCAGGGCGTGCTGGAGCGCGAGGCGCGCGGCTGGTTCCTTCACTTCAGGGAGCGCCGCGCCGCGCAGCTCGCCAGCCAGAAGATGCCCATGAAGGACATCGAGCAGGTCATACTTATTCATTAATCGACCTGTGTTGTCTCACTGCAGGGTAATGGCCTCTTCTCATAAAGAGAAGTCTTCTTATCCAAGACGGGTTGGCCACCATAATCTATCTATATTATACAAGCTATAAATTAAAGTGGCTTTACCTGTGTGACCGCGTTGTTCTTCTGAACTACGCAACGGAGTTTGATGCGGTTTGCATTATCCTTTAGATAATTTATTTCGCAAGGTTTCTAAAATATTAATATTTACGTTAGGTATAGCACAGAAATCTCGTTTCGTCTATTCGTTTTGTAAATCCTTGCGATAGAGGGACCGGTCGCAAGTTCTACTTAGTAAAATTCTAAATTTCATTAATAATTCTCTGACAGACAACGCACAGTCTAAACCGCTGGGTCTAGAAGCATGAAACTGCAGAGAAATTCCTTATACGAGGTGGTCCAAACAGTAACTAAATTACCCTACATGTGGTATTTTTGTTTCTTGTTCCGCCATTCTTGATTGTTTTAGTTATTTTATTTCAACCTAAAATTTTTATTCAAACCACAAAAAAAAAAAAACTTTACTTTACAGAGGTTTTTCGCATGTTTTTTTTTGCAATTTTCATTGTTATGGAATATTCTTTCACACATAAAATAATCATGTAAGTTTGTATGTATGTTTTGTAAGTATTATTGCGGATGGGAAATCCCATCGGACACACGGCTTGTTAATCATAAAATTAAAACAAAATAATTATAAAATAATTTAAATTAGGCTGAGAATCATTTCTTGAGAAATACTAACACCATACCTATTTCAGCCACCATCGTTCCAATGTTACGGTTTGATGTAATTACAGGATTATGATACACTAGCTGCGCCTCGCGGTTTCACCCGCATAAGCTTCGATACCGTGGGAATATCGGTATAAAAAGTAACCTATGTGTTAATCCAGGTTATAAACTATCTGTGTGCCAAATTTTATCCAAATCCGTTAAGTAGTTTTAGCGTGAAGAAGAGACAAACATACACACACAAACTTTCGCCTTTATAAGTAAGAAGTAAGATTTAGCTTTGTCTATATTAGATGCCAACGTGCCTAAAATTCCTCTGGTACTGCAGATATCCCTAGTTGGCGATGACCGTGAGGCTTCTTGACGCGACGATGCAGCGCATGGGCGATAGATAGAAGATAGAATACTCTTTAAATGTACACCATAAAAATTACAGACATAAATTTAGAAAATTTTACATAGGGTGACACAACGGGCGTTCTTATCGCTTAAAGCGATCTTTTACAGACAACCTTTGGATGGATTAAAGGTAACAGGAGAGACAATACTGCAGGTAGTCAGCGGTGTACCATCTACATATACAATAAATACATACATACATAAAGCATAAACTTATTCATATAAATATATAAAAAAATACCGCAGCCGCTGTGCTGCTGGATATTCATTCTTAGTGTAAGGCCTGAGTGCCCGCTTAAATCGAGCGTCCAGCGGGGCGGGGCGTGTGGCGTTTGTGTCAATCAGATGCAATAACACGTGGGTGTCCTGAGTGGCGGCCGAGCGGTTGCCTTCGCCGCTTGCACGCAACGCTGAACGCTCCGCCGGACGCTTTTTCACTCAGTTCGTACACTTATTCACAATCATACTGTGCGGCTCCGGCGTCGTGTACAGGAAGCCTAAACCTTCAGATAGGCCGCCGCATTGTTTGCCATCCAGCAACATATTAAAACAATAATTTCTGATGTGCTATCTGCATAATCTGCATCGATACACTTCAATGAGATAGGTGATGATATCGTATCACTTGGAAATATTGCATCGATAATATCTACTCAGTTTAGGATAGGTTTTTAAACATAAAGTAAATGAGCTAGATTAAGTTACGAACTTATTATGCCACAAAATTGGGCCTGAATATCTAGAGTAGAATACTCTATACAAAAGAGTATCCGGGCGATAATGTGGGTCAAATTATCGCCCGGATACTCTTTTGTATAGAGTATTCTACTCTAGATATTCAGGCAAGCTTTAGAAGGTGTCACATTTTTATTTTTTTCAACTTTGGCATCTCGTAGTTGACCTCTGAGAAAGCTGTAATTTGGCATGGGTATACATTAATCACGCCAACAAAGTGGTAAAATGGCGACAAAAGTGGTAAAATGGCGACATAATTGGCGCAGTGGTTAAGCGATTGACTGCTGCGCTGCGTGTCGCGGGTTCGATTCCCGCACGGAAGAAATATTTGTATGACCTACAAGTAATTTTTCCGGGTCTGGCGATGAGTTTAGATGTTTGTAAACGCACCCACAATACAGGAGACATTCATAGTGTGGGGCAACGTTATTTAAAACAAATTTGTTTTTTTTTAGGATATTTCCCATACACGTAAAGTGGGGAAGTTTTTTCTTTTCTTGTCTATACCATGATGTGGGCTGTTGTTAGAAAGGTCGTTAAAAAACAGTGTGACTGTGTGAAAACGATTTATGGATTCAGGGTTTGCGAAATATTAAGCTTTAAATTGTTCATTATTGTGTGTCCCCTGCCAACTAAATTTTAATTTTCGGTTTTGGATATGTGATAAATTCCCAGCAGTAGTATATAAAACGAAATTAAAAGGAAAACTAGTAGGCTCTACAAGTTAAGCGGCGTTATATTGGCGGTTCTTTATACTTTTATGCGGCATCTCCGCATAAATGTATAAAGAACTCTTGTGCAAAACTTCATGCTTCTACACTACATAAACCCAGCGATTATGAATAGAATAGATTATTTATTTATTTGCTCAGAATCTAGGTAATTACAATGTAGTAGGTGGTTACACGGTTTAGGATATGGTGGTTACAGTGTTGTCTGTCAGGGAATGAATTTAAGATTTTTATTAAATAGATTATCTTTTAAATGTTATGAGTTTCTGACATGACGTGAGTAGGAGGTGCGCGAGGCTGCCATGCGCGAGTACGTGTCGCGCGTGTGCGCGGCCGTGCTGTCCAGTGAGCCGCTGCTGGCGCTGGGGCCCGACGTGCCGGGCCTGCTGGCCGCGCAGCTGCGGGCCTCCGCCATCGTCGCCAGGTACCAACATTTAAGGCGAAACCGACAGGATAGACCGCGAATAAAAAAAAAAAAAATGTAACATCTTTCCTCTCATTTTCCTGCAATCTGTGGGAGTGATTTCGTAAAAAGGGACGGAATTGTGTAACAGGAAACCGGGGAAGCGCGTGCTATTTGATTTGACGAATGAGCGCGTGCGCTGCCATCATTGGCCATCAGAAACGACTTTGACGAGGCCCCGCCCCTTTAACGTTGCTCATTACCTTAATGTCAGATGTTGCCAATGATATTAGAAGTAAAAAGACGTAGATAGGTTACCTACCTAACATTCTATCTTCAAAAACGGCACTATGTCACACTATTATATGAAACGTGGAAGTAGGAGGGCATGTCGTAATTATCGGGAGCGAAAAAGAGACAAAACGAAGAAAATGTTAGTAGTTAGCGAACTTTTGACGTGCCACTTGCGGAACGTTTATAACCTATCTACCTCTTTTTACATATTATAATATCATTGGATGTTGCACATCATTGCCACCACTGTGACGCTCGCTTCTTTTGCTGGCTGTATCAGGTTGTTTGTTGATAGTTGATTCGCGACCGAAATAAAATATGTATAAATAGAATTATAACCAATAAAACTATCAAAACAACTATCTAAGTTAAAATTGAATGACTTCTTTGACGATGTCCGGCTAGTTTCGATCTATAAAACTATTGGAGCTAGCTCGTGCGATTCGAAAATAAATACTGAGTTTATTACGTTGCGTTTATTAGAGGAGCTCGTGGCTAAGTAATAACTGCCGCATGGGTCGATCCATCAGGTTAAGCTACGCTTGCCGGGGTTGGTATGTGGATGGGTGACCATCTTTACATACCGAGACTCCTCCGTGCCTCGGAAAGCACGTTAAGGCGTTGGTCCCGGCTGTCATTCGTGGATCTTTGATAGTCGTTACAGGTCGTCAGAAGCCCGAAAATCTGACAACCAGTCTTACCAAGGGGTATCGTATTACCCAGTTACTGGGTTGTGGAGGTCAGATAGGCAGTCGCTCCATGTAAAATACTGGTATTCAGCTGCATCCGGTTAGACTGGAAGCCGACCCCAATATAGTTGGGAAAAGGCTAGGCAGATGATATGATGATTACGTTGCGTTTATTTCGAAAAACTCAAATAAATGCGTAAAACCATAATAGACAATAAAAGTCTTACGATAATGATTTATTATCATAATTCTTATCACAGAGCTGAAGAAGGCGTCCGCAGAAAGTTAGAAGCAAGTTTAGCGACTGCCGAAGCACGAATATGCGCGACACACCCCATCCTCTCGAGAGCGGACGCGTGGCGCAAGGAGAAGCTAGCGGCTGCAGCGCTGCGGCTCAAGAACGAGCTGCGCTGGACGCCTATGGAGGATGCCGCTGCAGCGATGCAAGCGCACAAGTTGCATCAGCACCGATACTTTCTGCTCAGAGATTTGGCTTTTCTAAGGGATCGAGAACCGCTGCTTATGAAGGTATGCACTTTTCTTATATCTTTATATATATTGATTATCTTTTGGATATAGATTTAATTGTATCTGATCTTATCATCAGAAATGGTTTTTCACTTCATACTTACCATAACTTCGTTAAATATAGCTTGTATAGTCTAAAATGACGCGGCTGTTATAGATAGTGCAATCCACTGAGACGCGCCCCACTCCGCTCCGCTCCGTACTAAAGTACAGCTTACAGTACAGTAATCGCGGAGTGGGGCGCGTCGTCGTGGATTGCACTATCTGTACCGCATTTTACGTACAAGTCGCGGCGCTGTCCGTAAAATTAAAACTTTTGCACGATATTGAGACTAATAATATCGTGCAAAAGATTTAATCAGCGGACTATTTTTTGTGCGAATATTTTTTCATGAGGGGTTCGATTCCCGGGTCGTTCAATGCGTTATTGGGTTTTTCCATCATGAATTTCTGAATAGCAGCCCGGATTTTGGATTTGAGCACGGTTAATGGCAATAGACTCACGCCTCGCCCGCGATAACGCCCCTGCGGACCTGGGCTGGGTTATAAATAAACCTGTGCCTAACCATTCGGGACGTTATAGAAACATTCCAAAAATATTTATTCTTCGCGTTAAATATATTTTTGAAAACTTGTGCTTATTCTTTAGAAGGAAAAGAAACATCAGCGAGTGAAGCCAAATAACTTGATCTTGAACACTAATAAAAGTTACTCTGTTTCATGTGCCCAGGAGCTCCGCAGCGCCGTGTCCCCGACCCGCTCGTTCACGTGGTCGCGGCGCATCTGGCGGCCGGCGCGCTGGCTCGTGGAGCGCCACTTCCGCGGCCGGCGCGAGCGCGTGCCCACCGTGCTGTCGGGCCGCGCCACCAGCATCGTCACCCCGCGCTCGGACCCGTCGCAGCCCGTGTTCCTGGTGCACCGGGAGACTAACAGGACTACCACGACTAGGTGGCCGGCGTGGAGACTGCTTAATCTAGCGCACAGGTCTGCAATCCCTTTCATTATGACAATACAACGAGATCCATTGTTTCATTTGTCTTTTTATCCACTACGGGTAAGCTCTGGACCTAAATCTCACCTGATGATAAGTGAAGGAAGCGAGCTTTACCCGGAATCCTCAACCACTGAGGAACTGGCTATCTTACCTCTAACTGCCGAAACACAATAATGCTGTTAACATTGTTGTCATGGCGACAGACTTAGATGGTGGTAGCTAGCTAGGGGGACTTAGAACAAGCCCTACCACTAACCAAGCCGAACAGTAAACACTGAGAATCAAACCCGACCTCCCTCCTTTCCCCTGGGTCTGAGACTGGTGGTCTAACCACTAGACCACAGAGGTAGATCGAAAAATCCAATAAAGTTTGGAAAATTCGTCTGCTAAACAACGTAAATAACGCAATTCATACAGGGTGTAACAAGACCTATCACATTGCCATTATGTACGCATTCTGTACATCAAACTAAGTAACATTGAGCAAACATTATTGCTGGATATGGTCTGCGTCAGGATGACTGCACCAAGAGAGATTTTGGAAGTTTGAGCAATACCAAGTTTTAGTACCTATTTGGTACCAGACATCAAATAATTAGTACCTCACTTAAGAGGGAAAACTATAACGAGGAAAGTGGCCAGCCATTCTGACTTCAGAATGGCTGAACCAAGCCGGTTTCACCTAGTTGTAGGCGTTATAACTAGTTCACCTTTTCGTTATAATTTAGTACCTCATTGGTACCTAAGCATTATGTTTTTCTTACATTTTTTCGATTAGCGAATGAGGTACTAAATTATAACGAAAAGATGAACTAGTTATAACGCCTACAACTAGGTGAAACCGGATTGGTACAGCCATTCTGAAGTCAGAATGGCTGGCCACTTTCCTCGTAAAAGTTTTTCCTCTTTAGCGAGGTACCAAATATTTGATATCTGGTACCAAATAGGTACTAAAACTTGGCATTGCTCAAACTTCCAAAATCTCTCTTGGTCCAGCCATCTTGACGTAGACTGGATATGGACTTTTTATTTTTGGTGTGAAAAGTTGCTGTTTACTGTAGCGCAATGTAACGCATGTGTACGCAACTGTACAAGACTTGTGGGGGTATTTAGTTATTAAAACTTCTTTGTGTTTGTAAGTTAAAAAAAGTTGGAACTGTGACCTTCTACATCTTCGTGACTAGAAGGTTCCCAGGTATGGTCCAGAACAAAATAAATTATTACAATGACGGGCGGTATAAGTGACTCTCGGCTTCGTTAAAAGTCTTTTTACACCCGTTGTTATTGTTGAATTTTCAGCACGTCCACAGATTAATACAGACGGTTCATACTGCAAAATCGTTTAAATAAAAAGCGACTTTTGCTAAGACACAATAGAGTGCAATTCAGGTCGCACAGCGCTAATTACTACAGTTATATTCACCTAGAAGTTGCCTCTCTTTCCATACCACGTCATACCTAAAATGCGGAGTGCGCCTTCTGTACTAGTCTGTGGCACACACGTACAAAATCGGTTGACACTCCAGTGTGAGTGTGTGTTCGATAACCACTGAAGTTTTGATCTGTTACTTCAGTATAAGTCACACTTCTGTCTGCCCGCGCAGGACGTGGTGCTGGTGCTGGAACATAATGTTCGTGCTGGGCGTGCTGGTGCCGTGGTGCTCGCCGCTGTCGCTGCGCACGCTGCTGTGTATCAAACCCTTCGTGCCGGACTACGAGTTGTCGCAGGTATTATAATATCTCGATATTAGTTTCCAAGGCACAAGTCGTGTGCCCAATGAGTTTTGTGATCGGCGAAAATTACAAACGTCCATCCCGTATTTAACCCCATATAGGGCATGAATTTTCATAAATCTTTCTCAGTGCTCACCTCCGTTATGTGCAAAATTTCATGCTTCTAAACCCAGCGGTTCAGGCTGTGCGTTTTCTGTCAGTAAATTAATGAATTTAAAAGATTTTTATTATGTAGATGAACCAACGTTCGTCAGGCAGGCAGGCGTGGTCATAAAATCAAGTTTTTTTTTATATATAAATGGTTTTTAATGCGTGCTATTGCTAAGTATGACCGACCTACTCGCCAGTTTTATGACTGCTGCTGCCACAAATATTGACGTATAATATTTTTATCTCACGAACCGACGCACGCTTTACTTGTGATAACCAAGTGTACAAACACGCTGTGAATATGTTCGCGAAGACGAGTAGCGTCAGCAAATAACACGCACACACATTTCCGACTTTGCCACTATCATGGACGGTACCGAGAGCTCCTGCGCTTACATACACACTCACAGCGTGTTTGTACACTTGGTCACAAGTAGAGCGCGCGTCGGTTCGCGAGATAAAAATACTGTAGTGGTGACTGGTGTGTGATGCCAGTTGATATTGTTATGTATTTTCCCCTTACAACTATGTTTACAGATCTTAGACGTAATTCGATAGTGTGGCTACCATTATTATCTCCTTTATTTCACTTTAATACATATAAATTATATTTTTTTTAATTAGAATTTAAAAAAATATAAAAGCATTTAAAAATATAAAAAATAGTAGCCCACCGGTAGCGGGATGAGGGTCCAAGCTACCGGCCGGTCAGGGCTCCAGAGAGAGGAACCTCCTAACAATGCGAGCCGTGTCCAGGAGTGAATCAAGGTGTTGGTCGAGGCTCTTGGCAATTAAGCCATTGGCTGATACGACTATCGGCACAATGATCGCTGAGTCCACATCCCACATGTCGACAACCTCGCGAGCCAAGTCAAGATACTTAATTTGTTTATCTTTCTCGGCTTTCACGAGGTTCCCGTCATGCGGGACCGTTATGTCAATGGTCATTGCGCGCCGCTCTCCTCGATCACCTCCACGATCGATCGATGCAACAATAGTCCTGTCAGTGATGATGGATTGATCCCAGTACAATGTAATATTTCCATTTTCGAGAATCGGGCACATACCTGTAGTACGGTTAAACTTCCGATTCCACAAGGCTGTATTTCAGAGCAAGTTGCTGATGGATAATCCTGGCTACAAGGTTGTGTCTATGCAAGTACTCTTCGTTAGCTAGACGAGAACACCCAGAGATAATGTGTCGAATTGATTCTCCCGGACGGTGCTATGCCCGATAGATGTCAACCGTGCCGTCCTTCACAATGAATCTCCGGTAGTTGTTCGTCATCATAACTTCGTCCATAATTTCACAGACAAAACCTTCGGTTTCTCCAAAGAGGTCACCAAAACGCTGGCTATCATGCATTATTAATATTATTTATATCAGGTTTAAATAAAAAATATTTAATAACTATTTCTTTGTTTCAGGTGAACGGAACCCTATTCCCGAAACGCAGCAGTGAAACGCAGACGATGTGGTCGCGACTGCTGACACTGTGGAGACACGTGTCTAAAGAGAGGACGCGCTTCGAGACCGAGCCCGATACAGGTGACCATTCATTTAAATAAATAAACTTATACAAACATAACCACCTTCAATTACAACGCATCAGGAATTTTATGTCAATAGTGTAACGCACAAACTAGATAAGAGCTGTTCGGTTTACGTACATGTGGCACATCGCTCATGACAATTCCAGAACCGGACATTATCAACACTTTTAAACAAAAGATGGCAAATTGTGCAGAAGCTTACTAAGGATTTCTGGAAGAAATGCTCGCAAGAATACCTGCAATAACTACAAGCTAGGTTAAAATGGAAACGACAGAATACCGACCCACGAGAAAATGACATCATGTGCATCAGAGATGAGAAATTACCTGCAGGAAAATGGGCACTGGGACGTGTAGCGTTACACCCTGGAAAGGACGGCCACACTAGAGTTGTCACAGTAGAAACTGCAAAAGGAGAAAATAAACGACCAATTACAAAATTAGTACCAATAGTCGAGGCTGAAGAAGACCGCACCTACAATGACAAACTAACGAAACTGGCGCAACAGATCTAAAAACCTTACCTGGAAGAGGTTGGTTTGTTACACATTGATGCTAGTTATGACATCCACTGTCCAACTAGATAATTATGGAACTTGCCCCACTGACGAAAAATTAAACAATTTACTTTGACAAGATAGCGGACCTGCCATTCATCTCTAAATGGAAATCAGTGTTTTATTGTAATATGACGAATAACTGACGAAACGCGATACGAATTATTGCAGTGTATCGAACACTGCAATAATTCGTATCGCACATAAAACCATTTCGTTGCGATTTGTGGTTGAAGGAATTTCATGTCTTGATTAACCAACTTGAACAGACCACAAATTAACTAAACTACTAACTACAATGAGATACTGAAATCGATGGAGTGAAATATGTTGCAAACTGCTTATTTGGCGTACTAGAACAGAGTTTTGCAGATAAATACGAACTCGACATTAATACAATTAAGCACAATGAGAAACACTTGCTACAATTGCTAAAAAACAGACTAGTATTTTGGAAACCGAGCATAACATTGTACACGCAACGAAGCGACAATGATAAAGCAGCTTACTCTGATAAACCAGCACCTTAATACTTTAGAAAATACTTAAAAGATAATGCCGATACTGCATACGCCTTCTACCTATTAACATCGGCAATGGCTGCCGATATAATGGCTCAAAATCTAATGGACATTCAACAAACCCTTATCAAAATATTGCCAAATAATTACCAGGGACATAGGGACGTACACTTATTATCACCAAACTAAATGAAAAGTGATTTAGATAAAATAGCTCGACAACTACCTCGCGACTCTGCGCTAACAGAAGTACAGCCGGGCTCGCGCGCGAGGGTTTCCGTACCATTATCTATAAAAACGGCAAAAAAATCATGTATGTTGTATGGGAGCCTCACTTAAATATTTATTTTATTCTGTTTTTAGTATTTGTTGTTCTATCGGAAACAGAAATACATCATCTGTGAAAATTACAATTGTCTATCACGGTTCATGACATACAGCCTGGTGACAGACAAATGGACAGCGGAGTCTTAGTAATAAAGGGTGAAACGGGACCCCCGTTTCACCCTTTGGGTACGGAATCCTAAAAATCATTTACTGGCAGGAACCTAAACGATTATCTAAACATATAGGTTTATCAAAACTAATTTCAAATAATGTTGGGTTCCTATGGAAAACTATGCGGGCGAAACCGCGGGTCATCGATCGACCGCAATCTAATTTCATTATTCCAGAATTCATCGTTATTGTTTCGCTTTCAGTTTCAAATAATCTTTATTAGCAATCTTAAAATTAGTTTTATTTAAATTAATGGTTTAGACATCAGAAATTTCTAGACTGCTTTGCTCGTTAGCATAGGCCTTCCCCGAGCTTTTCCATAGCTCACGGTCGTGAATTTTTCTCCTCCATTCCCCTCCCGCACTAGCTTTTCAGTCGCCTTCAATAGTCTTCGTCTTTTCCTTTGTTTGGCTAATCCTGGGTCTAATAAATGTATGTTCTTCCCGTGCGGCCCGCCCAGGCCTGCTGGGCAAGGGCCTGAGCCGCCTGGCGCACCGCGCGTGGACGTACGGCGTGCTGGGCGGCGCGGGCTCGCTGCTGCTGCTGCTGGGCCTGCCGCTGCTGGTGCTGCTGGCGAGCGCGGCGTGCGCGGCGGCGGCGGCGCTGGCGCCGCTGTGGGCGCCGCCGCTGGCGCTGGCCACGCACCTCACCAACGCGCTGCTATATGATATTGACTGTCCGGAGCCTGATCATCTTAATAGGTTAGTGGTCACCATACATATACCATATTTTTACGATGCTACGATGGTTTCTCATCAAGGGTTATAGAATATGTCTCCGATATCATAGCCGCTCCCTAACTCATATCATTAATAACAGTATTTCGGCTGGAATATTTCCTGAGAGTCTAAAAACCTTCATTTTAAAACAATTGCTCAAAAAGAATGATAAAGAAGATATCACAAACTACAGACCAAATGCCCAACCAATTACAGACTCATCCCCGTTTTTACAAAAATAATAGTAAAAGTAATTTATGAGTCACTTAGATAATAGTTCCCAAAACACCTGTAATATATATTATGTGCAATATACACAGACATATCAAAAGCCTTTGACTATATCAATCATGAAACGCTCTTACAAAAACTTAACGCTTATGGCGTATAAACAAAATATGCTTTTGATAATAAAATCATAGGTCGTAAACAAGAAACGGAAATTTCTAAAGCATGAAATCTAAATGAGAAATTAAATACGTGTCTTTCTACAGATACATTAAATTCGTTGTACCGCAGGGCAGCGTCCTCGGGCCGTTACTATTCTTACTCTACATAAACGACTTACCACGTCAAATCTCTCATCCAATGATACTATTTGCTGACGACAGCACAGATCTATTATAATGTCTTAAAAAGAACAATATGAAATACAGTGACCTAAGTGATGATTTTCCTCAGAAAGGTATGGTAAGACGTAGTACTCGCTACTGGCGTGCGTGTATGACGAGGTGTATGAACGTAAACGAAGCAAAAAGAGTATGTAAGGATCGCAGCAGGTGCCGTTCTGTAGTTTCTGCCTACCCCCATGGGAAGAAGTCGTGAGTTTATATGAAATAGATGAGTGTTTGTATGAAATAGATATTAATTACGCACTCAAAACCATATTAATAACTACTTATAAATATACAGAAAACTAAAGTTATGTATGTACCAACGAATATACGTCGAAAACTTGAATATCAAATAGAAGATAAAGCAAGAGTTGCCAAATTTAGCCAATAAACATGGAAGCTGCAAACTAAATAAAAAAATAGGCACATCGGCTTACGTAGTTCATACACTTTCGAAAAAGGTAAACATCAATACTATACTCAACTGGTTGCTTACCATGATTTAGTTTTATCTGCTTTGACATGGTGTTTGAATTTGGGGCAATTGTCGTGAAACAGAATATATTTTTAACACCCAAAAATGTGTCTCAGAGCTGCAGTGTTCAACTTAAAAGTTACAGACGGTTGGTTTTTTGCTGACCACTACACAAAAACCGTTTGTATTTATATTATAACCCTACTATGACGCCGTGTAAGGAATACGTCGAGTTACCAGTAACCCTGTATATATTTTTTTATGTATGTCGCGCATAACTTTTTACAGAGTAGTTCGATTTTGACAGTTCTTTTTTATTGGATAGGTTATACCTGGCATATGGTCCAATAAAAAATGCTCTTAATTACATAAAATTGGAGTTGATTGATTTTTCAGGTTCTTATTTTTTTTTTATCATAATCTGATCTCATGTTCTTTAATCCTCAAGTGTATAACACGGCTGCTGATATTCGTGATCAAATCGCCTCGCCGGCGAGACCCGCCGTGACCTCTCCGTCCATGCCCTGCTGTTGCATGCATGTGCATGCTGAACCTGTAGCTTTAAATTCTTCCCAAACTAATCTTGATACGATCCAGCCTGTCCATTGCTGCCCTACCCCAGCGACGACCTAAACCGAGGTCCTTAGCGTTTAGTCGCTTAGTTAGTGTTTTATGCCCTGGCTGGAGGCCTTATTTTATTAAGGCATCTACAGGATAACCCACTCAAGCAGCCGACAACCTCCTTGGACGACCGGTGAGAGGCCCTTCTTAAACAAAAAGCGTGTTGTGCGCAGATGGCTGGCCCTGCTGGAGGCGCTGCTGTGGCGCGCGGGCGTGCGCGGCGTGCTGCAGGCGGCCGCCGCGCTGCTGTGCGCGCTGCTGCTGTGCCCGCTCGCCGCCGCGCTTCTGCTCATAGGTAACTCTTTATATGTACTTTTGGATACTAGATTATACACTACAAAACATTCAATGGGCGACCTTATCGCCTACTGCGATCTCTTCCAGGCAACCTTGGAATGGACAATAATTTTTCTCTTTCATAGAAGAAAGAAAGATGCGTTTATTGGATTTAGAATTAACTTATAACAAAAACAAAACAGAAAGAAAGCAATATTGCCAAAAGGGCTTCATCATAATGTCAGATGACAACACATAAGGTATACTTTCCACCTGACGCATATTTTCAGCTGCAGCCCACGAGTGCCATACACTCGAATATTAAACACAAAGGAGTGCATTTCTCCGTTTCAATAAATTAAGAGAACAAATTATAGTTAATAACATAAAATAGCTCATACAAAATCAAATCAAATTCAAAAGTCATGTATTCAAACTAGGCTAAGAAATCAGCACTTTTCGAACGTCAAAATTACATAAGACAGTCCCCCAAAAACGTCCGCCCTTCACCACTTTCTAGTGCTTTAGCTGGGAAGAAAAAGTGGCGCAACAAACTCCCCAGCTGAATCCATTTCATGATCATCATTTAACCGAGAGACGTCAACTGCTGTATGTAGGTAACTATGTATAGCAGTTTCGCCAAATCGGCCGTTCCTCTTCAAATGTTCTCTGCCTAAACTCAGTTAACATATATTTTGTAGCATGCTCCGGCCGCTGTCGCTAAAATTGAGGTCATTTTTAGAATTAGAGTGGGTGAAAACATATTCTTAAGGATTTTTTTGCCGTGAAGAATAACAATTATTGGCAGTTTAACATTTGCCGTGTTGGACCGTCCTTTGTTTTATGTAGATACTATTTTAATGTTATTCAAAATCAGGCTCGTGTGTCGAAATCAGTCTCCCCCAAAACTTTTACATAAAGTACTACAAAGATCTAATAGCGGCAGAATTACATTAACAGGGGTGTTGTTGGTAAACATTTGTGAAATTATCAGAGAAATGGTGTTGAATAATTAAGATAGCGGTGACAGTTCCGGTTTTTTGCGACGCACTAAAAGCCAATAATATCTGATTTCATGATTCATTTATTAAAAGCCTTTATTCTGAAAGTCGGCAATCAAAACCGGTAAATATTTGTAAACTATTTGCGACGTTGCCATCTTTTAGGATAAGCAAATATATGTGATCATCTGTGTATGCTATAAACAAGTAGTAACATAAATATGTGACATTAAAGAAACACCAAATGACCAAAACATGTGACGAGACACGCAACGCCAAAATATAGGATGCCACATCGGCTTCGAAAAGATGGTTACATCTCAGAATGCATACATATCGGACATACCTTGCGTTATAAATATCTGCCTACCTAGATCAGTTCAGAAGAATGTGATACCTCGTTGTGATCACAAGTATATGACATCACTTCGGCAGCATAAAAATCTGACCGTATAATGTCTCGAGTCGCTTTCTTCTATATTGCAATAGATACCGCTCATATTGCAATAGATACCGCTCATATTGCAAAAATAAAACATCTCACTGGCAGCATAAATATCTGAAATTACTTTCGCAGCATAAATATCGGACATAATAATGTTCGAGCCGTTTTCTTCTACAATAGTAAAGTATGCCGCTACAATAAAAAGACAAAAACAGAAAACAATTGAAAAATTTAAATAATAGTTCCTACTGACGGCGCCCGTTCACGAACATGATGTATGAATCAGCACTATTCAGCTCAACCATTTTGAGGGGAGTTTAATAATCCAACACACACGCCATCAGCGAGATATTTAAGTGAGAATGACGTAATGAGTGAGCCGGGAGGGCACCTTCAAGTCAGTGAAAGACGTACCCAGTAAATGGTAGTTTTATAGAAGGTTAAAGATCTCACAGACACAAATAATAATATTTGTATAGTCGTGGCTGTACATCTTTAGCTAACACTATTGTTGTAAAGGCGGAGTGTCGTGGTGGGCGCTGCGCGGCGCGTGGGAGGCGGCGGCCTGGCGCGGCGTGCTGGCGCGCGGGGCCCGCGTGCCCGCGCACGACTCCGCCTTCTGTCGCCGCGTGCGCGGGCCCGGCCTGCACGCGACCACCTACTACCAGATCACGTGAGTACTGTACGTGCCCGCGCACGACTCCGCCTTCTGTCGCCGCGTGCGCGGGCCCGGCCTGCACGCGACCACCTACTACCAGATCACGTGAGTACTGTACGTGCCCGCGCACGACTCCGCCTTCTGTCGCCGCGTGCGCGGGCCCGGCCTGCACGCGACCACCTACTACCAGATCACGTGAGTACTGTACGTGCCCGCGCACGACTCCGCCTTCTGTCGCCGCGTGCGCGGGCCCGGCCTGCACGCGACCACCTACTACCAGATCACGTGAGTACTGTACGTGCCCGCGCACGACTCCGCCTTCTGTCGCCGCGTGCGCGGGCCCGGCCTGCACGCGACCACCTACTACCAGATCACGTGAGTACTGTACGTGCCCGCGCACGACTCCGCCTTCTGTCGCCGCGTGCGCGGGCCCGGCCTGCACGCGACCACCTACTACCAGATCACGTGAGTACTGTACGTGCCCGCGCACGACTCCGCCTTCTGTCGCCGCGTGCGCGGGCCCGGCCTGCACGCGACCACCTACTACCAGATCACGTGAGTACTGTACGTGCCCGCGCACGACTCCGCCTTCTGTCGCCGCGTGCGCGGGCCCGGCCTGCACGCGACCACCTACTACCAGATCACGTGAGTACTGTACGTGCCCGCGCACGACTCCGCCTTCTGTCGCCGCGTGCGCGGGCCCGGCCTGCACGCGACCACCTACTACCAGATCACGTGAGTACTGTACGTGCCCGCGCACGACTCCGCCTTCTGTCGCCGCGTGCGCGGGCCCGGCCTGCACGCGACCACCTACTACCAGATCACGTGAGTACTGTACGTGCCCGCGCACGACTCCGCCTTCTGCCGCTGCGTTGTTCTTCTAAACTACGCAACGAATTTTGATGCGGTTTTATAATACATTAATATTGAATTTACATATTTAAAGAAATTTCGATATTTTGTCAAGTCGTCTCTCTCTCTGACAATAATACATTTATAAATATGCGTCGCTGGTGCAGGAGTGGGCAGGCGCTGGCGGCGGTAATGGCGCGCGCGGAGCTGGACGCGCTGGCTGGCTGGCTCGGCGAGCGCGAGCACGCCATCGAGCGCCCGCTGCGCGACTACGAGCACTTTGTGCACGCCTGCTTCGGACCCTTCTCTGTGCAGATTGCTAAGGTTACTCTTCCAAAGAGCTTATGATATGTTACGAAAAATTCAAGAAAATATTAAAGATGTTGAATGTCATTTCGAAATTCTACATGGTCAAATTAAATTATGTTCATAGAACTCTCTAAGTTCATATTACCCTAGCGGCAGCGCTTTATGTATGCGGTGTGGGCCCAAAGCCAGTAAAAAGTTAATACGAGGTATTCTGACGGAGCTGTACGTACGACAGACGGGCGCGTACCGGCAGCTGGAGAAGGAGTGCGGCTCGCTGACGGCGTCGCTGCGCGAGAAGGCGGGCGCGCGGCGCCGCGACCTGGCGCTCGGGCTCAGCGACGCGGCGCGCGCGCGCGTGCGGCTCACCTCGCACGACCTAAGGGTCAGTCTGTTTGTGTATGGCATCTCGCAGGCCAGCCTAGGAGGTTGTCGGCTGCTCAAACTGGAGTTTCCTACGACAGTGGTGGCCGCAGTGACGGCCGTCATCAATATTATGGCAACGGGGTTTGACTGCGGTGCCAAAAAACGCCCTCTAGGGAAACTCACTAACTTATGTTTCACGTCATTCGACGGGAAATTGTGGTCGCTTTGTGGCGGCCACCCTAGCTTTAACCGGGCTATCCACTGGATGACTTTATAAATAAAGACCTCCAGCTAGGACATAAAACTTATAAACTAAGCGGTAAGGGCACCCCCAGTGGGGTACGGACCTCGGCTTATAGCGTCGCGGCGTGTGCGCTTTTTTAAAGGTCTATTATCACTCTTTACCCTTATGGGGCTATGCAGTCAATCATGACATTTAAGAATGTCTATTTTAGTCCAACTTCCAACAAAGCAAATCGCTTAGCGGTTCGGAGACTGTTTAACAGACCTGTGGTTGTTAGTCCCACTCCTAACTATTGATACTGTTAGTGATTCTTTTTTTTTTGCATTCTGATAAAATAGTATTATTTATGATAGTTCGTAGAACGAACACAAAAACGTCAAATTTAGGCCTCGTCCATCATCTATGGTCATTGGTTATAGTATAATTAATGTCTGTTCTGTATTTGCGACCAACTTGGAAGTAGCGCTCGCCGGCCCCTGTAGCGACACCGGCGTGGTTGGGTACCACGTCAAAAGTCATAGTAATTTATTTGTCAGATTGTCACTGTTAAAAATGATTAATTATAAATAATCGTCTGTGAAGTATCGCCAAGTAATTACATAAGACATTATTTTGTTTATATGTGTCGTGCAGCGCGCGGTGCAGGCGTGCGCGCAGGAGCTGGCGCGCGCGTGCGGCGGCGCGGCGCGCGCAGACGACTGGTGGGCGGCGCGCGGGCTGGACGTGGCCGACTGGCACGCGCTGGCCGCCAACACGCTCGTCGAGGTACGGCGCGGCGCCGAGCACTTCATATCTACATTATAAACATCTTAAATTCATTCATTCACTGACAGAACGCACAATCTAAAACCGCTGGGTCTAGAAGCATGAAATTTTGTTCAAGTTCTTTAAATAACGATAGTGAGCACAAAGGAAGAATTTTTGAAAATTCATCAGGTAAAGGGGTTAAATAGGGGATGAAAGTTTGTATGGAAATTCATAATTTTTACCGATGGGAAATCCCATCGAGCATACGGCTTGTAATAAAGACATCTCCATGTTTTGTCCACTCGTAAAACCTGTGCGAAGCAGGGGCGGGTCGCTAGTAATAAATAAGGTGTTCGGTACAGGTGTTCGACTCGGAAGTGCTGGTGGCGTTGGAAGCGGACGAAGCGCGGCTGCCGCTGGAGCGTGGCGAGGCGGAGCGCGCGTGGGCGGCGCGCTGCGGCCGGGACGCGGCGCCGCCCGACGTGCTGGCCGAGCGCGACGACTGGGGCGCCGCCACGCGTGAGTACACACATGTAGCGAGGCGGAGCGCGCGTGGGCGGCGCGCTGCGGCCGGGACGCGGCGCCGCCCGACGTGCTGGCCGAGCGCGACGACTGGGGCGCCGCCACGCGTGAGTACACACATGTAGCGAGGCGGAGCGCGCGTGGGCGGCGCGCTGCGGCCGGGACGCGGCGCCGCCCGACGTGCTGGCCGAGCGCGACGACTGGGGCGCCGCCACGCGTGAGTACACACATGTAGCGAGGCGGAGCGCGCGTGGGCGGCGCGCTGCGGCCGGGACGCGGCGCCGCCCGACGTGCTGGCCGAGCGCGACGACTGGGGCGCCGCCACGCGTGAGTACACACATGTAGCGAGGCGGAGCGCGCGTGGGCGGCGCGCTGCGGCCGGGACGCGGCGCCGCCCGACGTGCTGGCCGAGCGCGACGACTGGGGCGCCGCCACGCGTGAGTACACACATGTAGCGAGGCGGAGCGCGCGTGGGCGGCGCGCTGCGGCCGGGACGCGGCGCCGCCCGACGTGCTGGCCGAGCGCGACGACTGGGGCGCCGCCACGCGTGAGTACACACATGTAGCGAGGCGGAGCGCGCGTGGGCGGCGCGCTGCGGCCGGGACGCGGCGCCGCCCGACGTGCTGGCCGAGCGCGACGACTGGGGCGCCGCCACGCGTGAGTACACACATGTAGCGAGGCGGAGCGCGCGTGGGCGGCGCGCTGCGGCCGGGACGCGGCGCCGCCCGACGTGCTGGCCGAGCGCGACGACTGGGGCGCCGCCACGCGTGAGTACACACATGTAGCGAGGCGGAGCGCGCGTGGGCGGCGCGCTGCGGCCGGGACGCGGCGCCGCCCGACGTGCTGGCCGAGCGCGACGACTGGGGCGCCGCCACGCGTGAGTACACACATGTAGCGAGGCGGAGCGCGCGTGGGCGGCGCGCTGCGGCCGGGACGCGGCGCCGCCCGACGTGCTGGCCGAGCGCGACGACTGGGGCGCCGCCACGCGTGAGTACACACATGTAGCGAGGCGGAGCGCGCGTGGGCGGCGCGCTGCGGCCGGGACGCGGCGCCGCCCGACGTGCTGGCCGAGCGCGACGACTGGGGCGCCGCCACGCGTGAGTACACACATGTAGCGAGGCGGAGCGCGCGTGGGCGGCGCGCTGCGGCCGGGACGCGGCGCCGCCCGACGTGCTGGCCGAGCGCGACGACTGGGGCGCCGCCACGCGTGAGTACACACATGTAGCGAGGCGGAGCGCGCGTGGGCGGCGCGCTGCGGCCGGGACGCGGCGCCGCCCGACGTGCTGGCCGAGCGCGACGACTGGGGCGCCGCCACGCGTGAGTACACACATGTAGCGAGGCGGAGCGCGCGTGGGCGGCGCGCTGCGGCCGGGACGCGGCGCCGCCCGACGTGCTGGCCGAGCGCGACGACTGGGGCGCCGCCACGCGTGAGTACACACATGTAGCGAGGCGGAGCGCGCGCGTCAAATTAAAGATCAAACTGGTACAAGTTGTGGACACACCATTTTTGCATTGTCTAGGGTGACACCACTCTTGCGCTGATAGTGTTAATTATAGTTTTATTAATAAGTGACCTGTGAATCTGTGGTGTTGCAGCGTCCGGCGTGTGGTGCGAGTGGGGCGGCAGCGCGCTCCCGCGCGTGGCGGCGCCGGGCCTGGAGCCCAGCGCCTTCAGCCCGCGCGCCGCGCCGCAGCCGCCCGTGCCGCACCCCGCCGCCGTCGCGCTGGTGCTGCACAACCGGTACGCGCGAGCCCCGCCGTGCCCTTCTATACTCGCCTTCCTTAGCGCTGACCCCGCTGGACACTCACGCCCCGACACAGAGACCCCAACATTCGATCCCCCCGAACACTAACAGCCGACGTCAGTGTCAGATTACCGTCCGATCGGACTATTAGAGTGAGGGAAGAAAGAGTACACCTGTGTCTGCGCAAAGAAATTTAAACTTTAGTATCTCCCGCATCGATGGCTAGTTTCCGCTGAGATTGGCCGCTATTGCCAAAATTGGGACTACTATTATTACTGGCCCCACCCCCCTACACATACACACCTAAGATATCCTGAAAAGTTCAACTTTGATTTGACGGTTGATTGCAAATAAGTCATCCGTCCAGTAACTCAAACAAACCATATTTATGAAAATGAAATTGGATCAAAATTTGTAACTTGCAGGGAGTCCGATAACCCGGTGCCTCTAGACTCGGAACTGTGCGCCGAAATCCTGAAGAGTTTAGAGGACGCGCCCGACTGCGACGACAAACGAGGTAGTGTTATAAGAAACCGTCTGTTCTCTTCTTTTGCTTTGCGATTCCGTCGCGTATCATGAAACACAGCGCGGCTGTTATTATAGCACATATAACGCTACAAGATTCCTTTGGCGCGTGGTCAAAATCGGAACTAACGCCGCCATCTTGTTTTATCAATGCAATTTCTGTGACAATTTCACAAATGCTCGCCAACAACGCCCTCTGTCAATGTCATTCAGGTGCCTAAAGATCCTTGTAGCATTCTTAGGCTTAACGTACCTGACGCCGGAACCGCACTGGCGCCAGACCGAAAGATGAAAAAAAAAAAATATATATCTCAAGTCTTCGCGGCGGCGCGACTGTGGCGCGGGTGCGGTGCGGCGCTCGGGCGATATTCATTCGTATATACACGTGGTCTGGCGCAACTGCGACTCCAGCGTCGTGTAGAGGAATTCTATTAGAAATATCTCACCTCTTTTAGTTTCCTCGTCTGTCATACCAGCCAACGCAAAACTGCTGTGAACACCAATATTATAACTGTGTGAGATTCTGCCCAGGTGTAGATAAATAATATGGGTTAAAGTATGAAATTGCCGTTTTATTGTAATAGGTACTTCGAATTGACATAGAACCTTCATGGTTTGAGATTTTTGAGTGAAACTTTTTTCATACTTGGATACTTCGAAAATTCGAGTTATTTTTGAATACGATTTCTGACGCGGAGCTAACGCGGCAGAAACAGCTCGCAATATGAATGTTGCGTTTGGAGAGGGGACTGCTAATGAACGCACCGTGCGATTTTGGTTTAAACGCTTTCGTGATGGAAACTTTGAATTGAATAACGAACCACGTGGAAGACCGCCCACACAGGTGAATAACAATGAATTTGAAAGAGATGATCGAAGCCGATCCGAGCCAAACTACCCAGGAATTAGCGGCATGGTTTAACGTTACCTTACCAACAATATTGACTCATTTGCGTCAAAACAATAAAATAAAAAAATATGAGAAATGGCTGCCTCATGATTTGACTGATCTGCAGAAAGAAACGCGTGTTGAAACTTGTGTTGCTTTGTTGAATCGATACAGAAATGAAGGAATATTGGATCGAATTGTGACATGTGATGAAAAGTGGATTCTTTACGATAACCGTAAGCGAATAATGGAATGGCTGACCCCAGGTCAAACGCCGCAACAGTGTCCTAAAGCAAAGCTTACCAATAAAAAGGTACTTAATGGTAACTGTTTGGTGGTCTCAGCATGGTGTTATTCACTAAAGCTTTCTCCGATCTGGTCAAGCAATAACGGCAGATGTCTACTGTGCCGAACTCCGAACAATGATAGCAAAACTAGCAGTGAAACAGCCCAGACTCATGAATCGATCTTCACCATTATTGCTCCATGATAACGCGAGACCTCATACAGCACGAAAACCGTTTTAACTCTACAGAAACTGCAATTGGAAACCATTCGTCACCGTCTGTATTCGCCAGACCTTACTCGAACGGACTACCATTTTTTTCGTGATTTGGACAATTTTCTACGTGATAAAAAGTTTTCTTCTCAGGAGGCAGTACAAAATGCTTTCACACAGTTTGTCGAGTCTAGATCACGAGAGTTCTATCGCAAAGGCATAAATGGCCTTCCTATTAGATGGCAGCAATGTATAGATAATAATGGTAATTATTGTGATTAAATAAATATATTAAATAAAAAAAACAATTTTTCAGTACAAATCGGCAATTTCATACTTTAACCCCTAATACCTAAAATTTTGTGATATTTAGACGAGCAAAGAAAAGGCGACTAACAACAGCATGTCGATTCCCGTAATCACCTCACCGTGAAAACATGTGAAGTGAGCGTGGAGTGAGCTGTCATTCTACCTGCTACTAGGAATTGACAGCTCACGCCGTGCTCACTTCACCTAAGTTTTCACGGTGAGATGGTTACAGAATAGCCCTGCAGGTATTTACAAGGCTTAGGCGATTAACACACGGCACCGCGCACCGCCGCCGTAGGCGGTGAAGCGGATCTCATGTCGCATTGGCCTCTAATAAATCCGTAGATGGTTAACACACGTACACCGCCCGACCGCGCGGTCGAGCGGTGCTCGTTTCTACCGCAAACTGCTCCTACCACGCGGTCGAGCGGTGCCGTGTGTTAATCGCCTAACGTGAGTGGAAACGCCGGGAGCCCTAGTAGGACGTACATAGGACCTCATTGGTGACGTTCTTCAGAAAGGTTAAGAACGTAGTACTGCGTGTATGAACGTAACCGAAGCAAAACGAGTAACTTAGGATCATATACTAGTGGGTGGCGTTCTGCCGTTTCAGCTTGGGGAATATTGGGGAAAATTCGTAAGTTTCTGTATGTGTATTTAGACGAGGTGGAGCGGTACCGCGGCGGCGGCAGCTCGGCCGGCTCGAGCTCGGCCAGCGAGGGCTCGCCCGACGACGACGACGCGCCCGCGCACGCCGCGCCCGGCCCGCCCGAAGACTCGCTCTGCAGGTACACTCTACAATCACAATCTTAAGGCGAAAGCGCCAGGGTAGTCTACGAAATTCAAATTTTCTTACGTTTTAACAATTTGCAAATCAGTATCAGGATATAAGTTGATCAAAATATGATTTGCGACATAAAATGTATGTAATGTATTTGCAAAATTATAACTATTAAAATCCATACAACTCTATTGAATGACTATCTCATTATATCATGACATCTGAGGCCAAAACTCAGAGAGTTGTATTGACTGTCGCGAATCATACTTATATAGGCTCTTAAGGGGCCTGCGGAGCATGCGTAGCTCATACAAACGTAATTCCAAAATAATTTGTAAATCAAACATATTCTTAAGGTAGTGAGTATTTATTCCGATTGGATTACAGAATATCTAGGCTCCCAAATATATATTTTGAAAGGACACTGATTTAAAGACGAGTTAGGGGAAAAATAAGTTTTCTATAGAAATTTTAAATTCCTCATCTCGCCTTTATATCAGTGTCCATTCAAAATATATATTTGGGAGCCTAGATATTCTGTAATCCAATCGGAATAAATACACACTACCTTAAGAATATGTTTGATTTACAAATTATTTTGGTATTACGTTTGTATGAACTACGTATGCTCCGCCGGCCCGTTAAAATGCACTTTTGAACGTCAACATTTACAAAAAAATTGAATTGATTCTAGTCGCCCCTTCCAAAAGGTAGTTTTCGTATTGAAAAGAATGGGCAAGAAACTCCACCGTTACTCTTTTAAAATGTTTTACAATATTTTGTATAGGTACATTAATAATTATATAATTATATGTGAAGACGATGCACCGGGAATAAAATTACTATACCACAATAGGTAAAAATAATTTGCAATGAAGCAACGACAGATAAATTAATTATGTGATAGATACCATGGTGCTCACATATTTACAAAATAGTAAAAGTAGATGATATTCCTTAAATTTTACAATTCACACAAGTCAGTGCGTGAGGAAGTAATCACAGAATGTAAAATCAATGTCATAAAAACAATAATAAATTATACAATTAAATTAGCAACCAGTTTGATTTTGTCTAGATTCTAGATTATCCTATGGAGCAGGACCAGCAGGTTTCCAAGCATTCTTATCTTGATATAATCCTCTAATTTGTAATATGCTTGTTTACAAAATGTAATATGAGTTTTAAATTTTCTTTCATTTAATTGCAATATATCACAAGGTATTTTGTTTTAAAATTTAACACAGTACCCCAAAAAGATGTACTTTAGATAATCTGAAAAATGGTTGATCTATTTTATATATCTTTATTTCTAGTTTAAAAATTATGTCTATCACTTGTTTTATTAAAAAGAGGTAGATTGTTTCGTACAATATAATATTTTCATAAATGTATTGGCAAGGTACCGTCATAATATTAATATTATTAAATAGTTCCCTGAGAGATTCGCGGCGACGTAGATAATAAATGGCTCTGACAGCTCTCTTTCGCAAAATAAATATGGATTTAATGTCAGCAGCCCCACCTCACAGAAGAATGCCATACGACATAATGCTGTGGAAGTAGCTAAAATTGACCAAACGCGCGGTTTCTGCATCTGTTGGGCCCGCGATTCTCCATACAAATGTGTTCCCCTTTTTTCTTCCTGAATAATGCCTCTAGACATGATCAATGATATGATGATTGATGATGAAGATGATTGATGATCTTTTTTTTCATAAATGAATGATGTTAAGCAACATCTGTCCCTGAAATTTCCTTTTTTCAGCAACTTATTGGTAAATAAAATATGACCCTCCCTGAAAAAATATCAAAAATGCCCCATTTTAACTCGAGTACTACCAGACAAATAAGAAAAGTTTTTAATATAAAAGAAAATGATAGGAACCTAGACATACTCTTTCTTAAAATTTTAATGTAATTAATAATTGTTTCGGCTCAGTTTTCGAGGAGAAAAAAGACTACGAAACGTCGATCTAGTCATATTTTTTTTTAATATAATTGGTCTGAGCTGCAGCTATCCCTATCGCACTCTACGGAGACAGACTTGAGGTAAAAGGACGGCAATAGTTTATTCAAATAGCTATTTTTCAAATTCCTCGCAGGCCCTGTTCCCTCTTAACTGTCTTATCTTTCTAACAGCATAAGCGGCTGAGCTTAGCCGCCCCGCTAGAGATGTTATATGAGTTCCCCATTTTAATTTAATTTGTGATTCCTAGGAAAACCGTTTGATTAATAAATTCCGGTTTTTCTCCATTTAATACGATGTCACATTCGCTACTTCTAACATTAGGTAATTTAAATCTAATGCATTTTTTTTTTATGTTTTTCCAAATTATTTACCGTAAACCAATCTTGAACTTGAAAAATAGAGCTATTCACGTTGTCGTCAAGATTTTGTGACCGTTAGTTTATTTTAAAGATCAATAATGTGTCATCTACAAATAACACCATCTTCGGTTGTCTTTGAAGTAACCCTCTTAACCAGACTTAGAACTTTGTCTGTCACCCGCTTTCATCACAAAATGCGTTTAGCGCTAAACATAATTAAATCATCATTCTGAATCTTATAATGTGCAAACCAATGACAGAAACAACGATGTTTTAAAATTTTGTGATGAAAATGACTATGCCGATAATTATGCATAATCAGCGTATAATGTTCCTACTGCTGGGTCACAAACCTCCTCGCTTCGAGAGGGTGTGGGCTTTATGGGTGGCTGGGTGTATTTTTTATGTGCCCATGTTATATATACTCCATGAGTTTAGGTAAAATAAAATATTTTAACTGCTTTTATCTTTTCTGCTGCTGTTTTTTCTGACTGCCTCGTTGATCTAGTTTTCGCAAGCGCTACTGCTGAGCATGAGGTCCTGGGGTCAATCCTCGGGCCGGGTGAAGAGTTATGGGTTTTGCCATCAGGAATTTTTCAGTAGCAGCCTGGATTTGTGCCCGGCATGGCAATAGGGTCGTCCCTTATTACTTACTGGCTAGACTTAAAACATAACTGGTGAAATATGGGTATACTATGGGTACACCTCTGCCTAATCCTTTGGGGATTACAGGCGTGATGTTATGTTATGTGTGTTTAAAAATATAGTAATAGTGAATGGTGTGTGGCAGGCTGGGCGCGGGCGCGGCGTGTCGCTGGACGCTGACGGGGCGCGGCGTGCGCCTGCGCGCCGACCTGGCGTCGCCCGAGGACGTCACGCTCGACGCCGAGCGCGCGCACGGCACCTCCGTGTGAACAGCTCGCTCACATCGACCAGCCAGCTGACTACGACTCGTACACTACTGACGTCACACAATCCTACATGCTAAACGCGTTTACCGCGTTAATGATATGCAGGTTCAAATTAAATTAGCTAGCAGAACCCCGCAAACGTGATAGATATCGATCAAAACAAGAGAAAAACAAACAATAAACTTATTTTCTCAACTTATACTTCAAGTAACTACACAGAAGCGGTCATTGGCACCAAAAAAAAAAAAGTTTTTTTTCATGTTTATGTATCGAAACCCATCACATCTATGAAGTTTCACTAAGTAATTTAAGTTAAACCAATTTATCCTTTGTACCTGTCTGGTCGTAGGATCTTCCTTTTTCAACAGAGGACATTCCACCTCGTTCCCCCACTCACAAACTACGTTACAATTGTCTTTTTTATGGACACATCACACTCCTACTCTCGCTCAGCATGAGAGCAGCTCGTACTACCGCAAAATCTTTGATTATTTATATGTTCTATGTAGAGTGTCGCGCTGCAAAAACACAAACAAACCATCTTTGTTATTCTAATGTGACAGCTACGACTTTCACGCATTTAGCGGCCAACAGTTGGACTCTATTTTTTTTAACGAATTCACAGCTTTGACCGTCTATCAGACATATTTATATCTTTGCGTAAAATATTAGCCACAGTGCAAGGTGGTGATGAAATGATTTTATTTTCTGTAAATAGATTTGTACAAACATCGCTTGGTAGTTCTACGGGAGTATTCTTTACCCGTGGTACTACTGGTAGTAATACTGGTAGTACCACGGGCAACAAACGAAATGGATGAGTACCTTTAGATCCATTAAAATCATTATTCTTCCGACTACGTACTGCCAACATTACAAATGAAAATTATCGTGTGAATGGGGGTGAAAATATATGTATTACTAGTTCAATCTTACTTGCAAAAATATATATTTGCGCAAGCTAGCATGTAACGTTAAAGGCCTATTCACATATAAGCGATATCGCAGCCGCGCTCGGTAGCGATACTGGTCCAAAGTGACTTACCAGAAGGCGTGACAGCGATATCGCTTATATCTGAATAGGCCTTTAGACGGCGTAACGGAATACCGTGTGGTCCTGTGGACGCCGCACACCCTGTTTGCGCAAACGTTTGCACCAACTATTTGCGCATGCAATATTCGTATCATTCACCGTACGTTTCAAATTTCGTTGCTCAACATCATAAAACATGATAGTATATCGAAATTCGCGATGATGGTATGACGCATACTGTTCAACTGTCAAATCAAAGCGATAGCGATTGCAAGTGTGTTACGTAATAAGGCTACCGAGCTTTCGAAACATGATTATTTTAGCCCCAAATTGTTTTAAAGGATCATAAATGATAAATGATTTATTTCTGCAAGTAGGTTTATACAAACACTTTTACACGTCAATAATATTTTAAAAACTAGATGAGGTCGGCGTTTCCTATCTGACTACTCCGAGAAGAAAGGCCGAAACAAACTCAGAGGTCACAGTCTCTTTTAAAGTCCAGACATAATCTTGGTCAGATCATGTGAAGACGATGTAGATTGATGTCTGAAATGGTCTTTTGAGGAAATAACCATTCAGATTGAGAAGACCTGTCCAGTCAGTACACGCATTTGTCAGTTATCGTGCAGCTCAACTCAGAATTTAAGGAGCTCAACGATTCGACGAACAATACCAAAGGAAGGACGTTTGGGTTGGTAATCATGACACACTTAAATTCTAAACTGCTTGAGATTATTAATTAATTAAGGATATGTTTTGACAAATAACACTTTAAATAGTTTGTAAGAGTGTAAAATCAATAATATTTGTAAGAAACTCAGATTGGTCGATCAACGAGTGAACTTGCCTATAAAACTATGATTACCTTATTATTTATGACTTGGTTTCTATAACCGTGTACAGAATGCAGATACTGCATTTTTTTAAATTACAAATGTTGGAGGTAGTGTAAGACGTATAATAAATATCTACTTCATACTGCCAGTCTGAAATTCTCTATGCTAGACCGTGGCGGGCGCGGACGAGGCACGGACCCAAAACTTCACAAACATTTTGTACGAAGCAGTTCACGCTGGACTGCCTCGCTGGTCTAGTGGTCGCAAGCGCTACTGCTGATCAATCCCAGGTCGGGCAGTATTGTTGCGTTTTCCCGTCCGGAATTTCTCAGTAGCCGCGTTTCTCGTTAGTCCGCACAAGGGACTTAAACATAACTGGCTTAATGTGGATGTATTATAGGTACACCTCTGCCTAACCCTGCGGGGATTACAGGCGTGATTTTATGTTATGTTATGAAGCTCATGCCACACCGTGCGCTGTTCGAGACTTGCTCCGTAAAAAACGAGCAGAAACGGACGCGACTTGCCCGTAACGGTCCAGCATGAATCCCTTAGAAACGAGAGGGGTTACTTGCTCAGCACAGACCAAAAAGAACGCACAGCAGAGGATTTTCTGATGACATTGAATAATAAACTTTATAATTAATGTCTTAAAGTGCAAACATTGTAAACGCCAGAGAATCCGTTTGATGTCTACGTCAATATTTGTACAACTTTGCTCTTTATGTCTCTTAAATTAACGTTTATAATTTAATGTCAAGTCTACGTGAAGCCTTACTGTTAGCTTATTATTATTTGGTTAATATATCTTTATGAGTTGACAGGGCTTTCATAATATGGAAATAAGTGTCCAACTATTATCAGCTCATTAGTAAAACAAAATACTTAGTGCCTAGACGAACAGATCGTAGTACCAAAACTTAGGTATTTACTGTAAATAAAATAATTGTATATAATTGCAGCGTATGAATATTTATCATAATTATAATTCTATAATATTATATTTAAAAAAAAAACATGTTTTGATGATCTTTAAAACGTCGAAGGATCTGAAATAGAATCTTGAAAAAAAAGTAAAATATTACATATTGTTTGAAAACAAAATAAGATTATGGTTAATCAATTACTAAGGAATACTTTTATTTTTACCGATGGCAGCTCGTAATATTTAAGGACACAGTAAAATAAAAAACTATAGACAGTTGTTGGTCGAGCAGATCATAAAAATATGAAAGAAACATTTTAAAAAGGATTATCCTTCCGCCTATTCTTATTTTTTTTCCTAATCGAAGTATAACGACTTTGTTACACTAGGCGCTGTGATATTTAGGCGACCGACAATCTTTAAATTCCCTTTAATTTTGACAATACGGCAGTGTGCAATGAACTTCGTCTTTTGACCGATGCGCTGCCAAAATGAAGGCTAGGTGAGAGGCTAGGAAATGTCAATTATGTTAAACACGCGCAGGCGTAGACTGGGCCGGAATAAGGCCGCTCTCACATTACACTCACTAAGCTGTAACAATAGCTGTGTCTTTTGGTTCTTATCCTTACCTATTACTGAAGAGGTTTTTTTTTGTTGTTAATTTTGTCAATCTGCTACAGTAAAGTAATATTGGTTTATTTTGAAGATTATTATTCAATGCAAAATTATATTAGATAGAGAAAGTGGTCCTTCACAGACGAGATGGGTATAGATCGATATTATGAATTTAGATTTATTTTTTGTTTATCGTTATTACGTATATATATCACGTCTGTGAAGCTAATTTATGTTGACCTTGTATAGATCCCTCTTACTAATAAACGCTGTATTAAAGCCTATTCAGATATAAGTGATATCGCTGTCGCGTACGGTAGCGATATCAAGGTCGCTTTCCGGATTAGAACATAATCGCTTACAGCAATCATTTGCGTTCCGATTTAGATATCACGATTATGACAGCTGATGGCTGTCAACAATTCGGAACGGTCGTGAACGCGCTCACAGTGCTCGCTCATCGTTAAAACTTGCACATATTTATCTGTGTATAAACCATCAATTTATTCTGTGATTATGTCTATGTTAGGTGGCAAACGGTAGCCAAAAGCACAATTTCCAAAATGCCACGTTAGTTTACAGATATGATGCGCCTCAAAACAAAACAGCACTGTCATTTGTGACAGTACTCACGGTTATATATATTAAGGCATGGTTGGCGTTATCGCCAGATGGCGCATCTCATGACGTCATCTATGAAGATTCACGGGACTTCGTTATCGCGCTCACGCTAATTCGGTACCGGTGTTAGCACGCTCAAATCGATTACAGCGTAACTCGGAACGCAGCCCGAATTGGTACGCGATATCGTTGTCGCGCTCGGTAGCGATACTGGTCCAAAGTGAGTAACGAGCGCGACAGCGATATGTCGCAGCGATTCGGTATCGCTACCGAGCGAAACAGCGGTATCACTTACATTTGAATAAGCTTTAATGTGCCGTGAAAAACGTCAGAGAAACCATTTTTCTTGGTAAAAGGATTTTTATTAGTAACAATTATTTTGAGTAGCGCATTGTGAAAGCGGCTGAGGTGTGTGACCTTATCACAACTTTTATATAGCAAACGAATAAAAGCGCACAATTCGAAAAGAGAATTAGGCCAGTTAATTTGTTGCATGAGTTTGAATGTTTTGTAATGTAAGGTCGATGTGATAAATCGCTGCCACTTTGGAGTCTAATTTCGTTTCTCAAATCAAATCCTTATGTTAGTGATGCGATAACTATGAACTCTGCAGATAGAAAAAATAGTAAACTATTTTATTGGTTTGCTTCGAAAATAATGATTATAATTTTCATTTATAGTGGACCATCAAAAAACTCAATATTTAAGTTCTTAATAATTATTATCATACATACGTGAATCGTAGACTTGTAAGTCCATTAAAAACCGAATTGTCAATACCATGCCGCGAAAATAATATATATTCACATTTTAAGTTTTTGAACAAATGTAAAGAGAAGTCATACCTCGAATTAGTAAGAAAATATAGTATTTAGAGTTTTGCAATTCTTTAAGACCATGACTGTAAGCTTTATTTAGGTTAGGTCGTTTTTAGTGATAGAAGTATTGTAAAGGACTCACCTCACGCAACGATTGAGCTTGTATCACTGTACTCTGAGATAACTGTCACAGCGTATTTACGCATAATGCCTGTTTAGATAAGGCGTTTTACGCGCGTAATACTGGACGCAAGAGGCGCCCTGAGTGCGTGCGCACGGTCATGAGGACGAAATTTACTATTGAATAACTTCATACCTAAACAGTTTGAAAACAAAATCCCGTGAACACGATGAACACATCTGTTACCGCCCCGGTTCTAGAGCGGCCGAGCGCTGCAAGCAAAAATAGTCCTTACGGTGTATAGATATGAACTTCTTCTATGGTACCTTTTGTCTACAGGCGTACAGATTTGCGCGTAACACCTTATCTAGCCAAGCTAATATGTGCTTTTATAAATTCCTAATGTAACGATATCACCGTGGACGTCCACTTCCTTGTCTTAAAAAATGTATGGAATTATGTGCAAGATAGATAGATAGAATACTCTTTATTGTACACCATAAAAATTACAGACATGAATTTAGAAATTTTACATAGGGTGACACAATGGGCGGTCTTATCGATCTTTTACAGACAGTCTTTGGATGGATTAAAGGTAATAGGAGAGACAATACTGCAGGTAGTCAGCGGTGTACCATCTACATATACAATAAATATGTACATACATACATAAAGCATAAACTTATTCATATAAATATATATACATAGTTATACTTATAATATAAATCTATAAAATGAAACAAGAGCAAGGAACTAAATGTAATGATGATGTTTAAGGAGAGAGGAAGTGTTTTTTTACCAGATTTTTGAAAGTGGACAAGGATTGAGCTCGCCTTATCGACTCGGGCAAGGCATTCCATAACCGTACTGCTTGAACTGTAAAAGATTTGTCAAAATTGATTTGTGTGGTTTGTTTGTTTTGCAAGTTATAACGTTATCGTGGACTGAAATTTTAAAGCGTCTTCATAATTATATTTTCACACATTTTACTTCTGTGTGATAACATGATACCGTGACGTGGACGACAACGATAATATCGTGACGTTTGAAATTATAAAAGCACACAATAGTGTAACGAATGTATTTTCGTATTTTTTTAAAAGTTTTTGATGTGACCACGTGTCCTGTCATGTCGAAAACTTTTTGTTGAGCTAACAGTGGTTACTAGCGAACTAGAATTAGAACGCCAAAATATAAATGGCTTAACATTCAAATTTGCCTTTTTAGAAGTTAAGAATTATATTTGAAATTACCTAAAAACAGACAGTGCAAGAAAGAGTACTGGACATGTAACTATTAATAAGACGACGAAATCAAACTGGCAACACCTTATTAAAATAGCCATGTAAGAAAGAAAAATCTCGGTAAATATTTAGGTAATATCATGTACTTACTGCCTGATATTTGTTAATAAAAACCTAATATTATTATCAAGAACTTTATTATTAGCTATCTAACTAGATGCAATATATTTCCTATTGTGTGTATTATTTCGAAAATTGACGGCAATCTTCAACGCCAAACTCATATATATAATTATACACACACGGAAACCCTACAGTTGTGAGTGTAAGCTATGATTGAAGATATTTCTCAAACTCTACCAAAGAACCCGTAATCTAGTGGTGTTGTCAGTTAAACTAGTAATCTTGCTTCGATGCCTGTGTGATTACCATTATTGACGTAGACTAACATACCTATTACAAGTAGGTAAACGCTCTCTCTTTAGATTCTAAACTTATAGATTATATTATGTAATTGTATGGAGAAATTATTTTAATATATATATCAGGCCTATTATACAACCTGTTGAAATATAGTTTAATTTGCTAAATGGTTTAATAATATTAGGGTAAGTGTAGGTCGCTCATGTTACCGGGCTGACGTGACGTAGCGGCGTTTGCTCATATTTTACGTTTAAAATATACTTCCTAGTCCCTAAGATACAACATCATTCATATTCTGTTATTATAATAATTATTGATGCACAATATTAGTTTCATTAAAAAATCACAAAGAAGCCTCACAGAATAAGTATTTTACATCCTTAGATAATGTTCTCATTTCGCTTCTAATTGCAATAACAATTACCTACAGCGCAAGACTAGTTAGGTTTGTATTAACTTCAACATTAATTAAATCCAAAAAATTATGTCTGGAATAAACAAACATTCTTAATTGATTTAGCTTTCTAAGTTTGGTAGCAGATTTTTAACTTGGAACATCGTATCCGTCCTCAATTAATTAACCTGAACATGGCTTCCCACTCGTAGTTTATATTTTATTTTATGGTATGGCTTTAATAATAATCTGGCTAAATATTTTTGTAATCATTGATGTACCTTTTTTTTTAAGAAAACAGATTTTATTGTTCAAAAAATCTGGCCTGTGTTTAGTTATACCTACCCTGAAATTATTCCACTCGAGCTAAATTATTGTAGCTACACGTTTCGTTCATGCGTTTTACTCCATGTTAATAAACTACTAACCATTTTTCAATAACACAACACACTTATTATAATAATATAGGAGTCCTAAAAAGAGAATGGTAGATCTAGGGGCGATTATTCAGTTTCCAGTTATCTTTCTGAGGAATAAAAATTGTCGTATGGCAGCTTTTGTACAGAAAATAATATGTCAAACCGCCATAATTATTCTTCAGATAAAAAAATCTGACGATTGTTAATTCGGCCCCTTTAAAACAGCCATAGACTCGGGTCGGGTCGGGCTGATTTTATTTTAGTAATAACAGAATAAGTTCTGATTGTCCTGTCTGTGTTCTCTAAAATATTGCCCAATGCATTTCTAAGCTTTACTTTAATTAATTGTTAACCATTTATATTATCTAAGTGACGACTACAGATAGTGCAATCCACGACGACGCGCCCCACTCCGCGATTACTGTACTGTAAGCTGTACTTTAGTACGGAGCGGAGCGGAGTGGGGCGCGTCGTCGTGGATTGCACTAAGGATCTGTACATTTAGTAATATGTATGACGTCTAACAAAAAATATTGCATTTTTTAACGGTTTATCCCTTATTCAAAGTTATTCATATTATGAACAAGTTTGACAAAGGGATAGACATAAGCATGCATGAAATTGAGTACTATAACTTCCTGGACCAAGAAAATAAAAGAAAAGCTATAGACCGGCAGTGAATCTCCTAAATATGTGTACACTACTTTTGTTAGATGTTATACATTATCTAATACAATATTTGTTAAACTGGTTTTAGCCTTTATTTATTTTCGTTATAGTCGTGGGGCGCAGCCGTTTGTGTATAGATATTGTAAGTTAAAAGGGACTAAGGCTCCCCGCACACAGATCACTGACGAAAAGCCCGTGTGGTGTGCGGGTAGCCTAAAGGTCAGCGCACATCCACGGATGGCACGCACGACAGAATATTTTAAAATAAACTTATATTTATTAATTAATAGCGACTCATCGAAATAGAGTATACATTATATTTCAATGCTTGCTGCTATTAATTGTCGAATAAATAATTATGTATTAGTAATAACAGAAAAAAAAAACCGTCGGACGGTTCGGCACCGATTCTTGTGTTGTGTTTCTCGTGAAGTGCCGTTACGTACCTATCCTAGCAAATAAATTGACCGAATCAGGCAAATTATATATTTACATATTTTGGGCCATATCCTGTCTCGAATGGCGAAGTGACTATATTTTATTTATTAATTATATATTTTAGTTACTTTATATGTATTAAGTTGCATTGTAAGCAATAAACTCAAACCAAATGCATCGCAAATAGAAACACTTGAATTTAACTTCTACTGCTTCGAAATAAAGATTCTTTCATAGTCGAACTGTTACCGTTGACATGCGGTTGACTGTACCTTACCTAAATACCTGAACAATCACATTCACATAATATTACGTTTCGCCTCCACCCGTGCTGCTAACACATGCACGCTCTTTGTAATCTACTGTCTGTGGTAAAGCAGGCAGAATAATAGGGATTTTGACTAAAAAACACGTATTTTTTTTTTTTACGTAATCAAAAGATTACGGCAATAGATTGAGTTAAAATCTGGCATGACGTCAATCCCCAGTGGATTTTAGGCCGCTTTCCGAATTAGAACATAATCGCTAACAGCGCTGACATCGATAATTGGCGTTCCGAATAAGATATCACGATTATGACAGCTGAGGGCTGTCAACAATTCGGAACGCTCGTGAACGCGCTCACGGTACTCGCTCAACGTCAAAATCATATTTCTTTGTGTTTATACCACACATTTCTTCTTCTTCTTTGGTTAGGTGGCGAACGGTAGCCAGAAACACAATTTCGAAAATGCCACGTTAGTTTAGAGATAAGATGCGAGTCAAAATAATACAGCACAACTGTCATTTTTGACAGCGCTTACGGTGATATTAGTAAAAGGCATGGTCGGCGTCATCGCAAGATGGCGTATGTCATGACGTCATCTATGACGATTCAAGACACAACGTTATCGTGCCCACGTTAATACGGTACGGTAGTTAGCGCGCTCAAATCGATTACAGTATAACTCGGAATGCACCCTTATACTGACTTGTGACGCAATAGCGAGCCCCCACTCCACAACTTTAATGTGTTTTATCTAAACCATTTTTTATTAATATGATACATGTCTAATATTTTTTTTATTATTAGACTGACGGACTACAGTTGTTTTTTTTTCCCAGTCAACATCCCTATTGTCCATGGTTATTTGATGTTTTAACTACAGTGCGCTTAACTTTCTTTGTTTTTGTTAATCAATCCTTTAAAGTTTAAAACAATGCAATATTGTAACATATTTATTAAAGAACCAGAATTTGATTTTTTTGTTTTATTTATTGCTGGCTCTGTCTGTCCTCGAAAACACAAGTCACGTAAATCAAATAATAATGTCTGTTTTAAATAAAAGCGCGTTGTTGGATTTTCAACGCTCGGTTTAGTCTCGAAAGTTAAAAATCCAACAGCGCGCTTTTATTTCGGCATTCATTAAGGTGTCGCCGTGTTAGTAAAAACAGGTATACCTACATAATTCTCGACTCCAGCGCCCCGCCCGCCATAGGTAGTTGAAGAACACAGTTGATTTAGTCACTGCGGACCTTTTGTGTCCGCGTGTCTGGATAAATATTCTTTTCTTATGTGCCAGTGCACGCGGGTCACGGTTTGCGGATGCACCACACGTGCTAAGTTCACGCACGTGGCCTCAAACCAGCATGACACGAGAAAAATGTCCTTAAGGGCCTGCGCGCACTGGCGGACAGCAGGGGAGAGCGTCGAGGGGCACACAGACGTATAAAGAGTAGCAGACCAAACATTATCTATAAATTGCGTAGCCATTACGCAGTTATGGAGTGTTGTAAATACAGAGCAGGTTGCCGGTATTATCTAACGATATTGAAACAACCGATATACTTACTGAAAATCGGCGAAAATCGATATTCTCTGAGTATAATAGTATAAGTCTAGATTACTTCTTATCAATCAATCAATCATTTATTTGTGATGAATGTAGGTTACATAAAATACAGGTGGAGTAGATAGGAGTGAGCCATGTACATTCTGCCTGGAAATAGGCATGCAAAAATTATAAACATTGTTAGTCGTTACGGGTCGTCAGAAGCCCGAAAGTCTGACAACCAGTCTTACCAAGGGGTATCGTATTACCCAGTTACTGGGTTGTGGAGGTCAGATAGGCAGTCGCTTCATGTAAAATACTGGTATTCAGCTGCATCCGGTTAGACTGGAAGCCGACCCCAATATAGTTGGGAAAAGGCTAGGCAGATTGATTGTTAAGAAACTATTTAAAAATTAATTTACGAATAAAAATGTCACAGTTAGAATTATTTTAATTAGACATACATTAATTAATATTGAAAATGTCAAATTAAAATGTTATTAGTTATTAATATTATAGAATAAAATTAAAAATAGATGTATATTATGTCCACAAGTTCAAGATAATATTAATTATTATTTAACACATTGCTGATTAACAAGTATTGTCCATAAAAAAATCATTAAACGATTAATAAGAAAAATCTATTAGGAAGGCCACTAATTTCATTTAAATCATTAAACGATTAATAAAATAAAAAAAAATAGGAAGGCCACTAATTTCATTTTAAAGTAAAACATTTAAATTGTATCATATTTCATTATATCTTGCAATTTATTGTATAATAGTAGGACCCATACAAATAACACTTTTTCTCAATAGCGCTGTGTTACAGGACTCGATTTATAATACATTTTTGTATTGGTTTCTGATAGGTCGTTTTCTAGTTTCTGATATCGTGGGAAATAGGTTTTTATTGGTCTTTACAAACATGGCCACTTCCAGAATATACGACGGAAATGTAAGCACTTTTAGGAAACTTTGGTTCACAACTGTCTCATAATCATAATAATCATAATCTTTTATTTTTTTTTAAACATACAGTTTGAAATACAGTGTTTATATAAGTAGTTTATGTTGCAAAATCTGTACAAGAATAATATTCCCTACCTCTTAAGCTAGGGTATACCTGTATTATAAGAGGTAGTTTACGGTCAATAATCAACAAAAACTAAAAAAAAAAAACTGAAGTGGACTGTGTCATTCATTCATACAGTAGTCTGGTATAAAAGAGTAGAATTGTATGTTGTGTTTTAGTGTGTGTGAGTGGTGTGTGTGTGTGTGTGTAGGGGTGAGTATATGTGTGAGTATGTAGGTGTGTGTGTATTATACAAGAAAGGTGAGTAAAGACTCCGTGTAAGTGTAATCCTTAAGGAGCAGCCACTCTGTTACTTTAGATTTTAGTGCGTGCGAGTTTAAATTTATAATATTGAGATGTTTGTCTGTTGCTGAAGATTGTAAGACCATTTTTGTATTGTATAAACTCAATTTCCTTTGTATTATATAATTGCATAGCACAGGTGTGAGTACTATGTACTAAAGAGCTACCATTTACCGGGTAATATGTAGTATTTCATTGACTTGAATGTGCCCTGGCGGCTGCGAGTATGTCATGCTCACTCAAATGTCTCGCTGATGGTGGCGTGTGTGTTGGATCATTTAGCTCCCTTCAAAATGGTTGAGCTGAATGGTGCTAATCCATGCGTCATGTTCGTGAACGGGCGCCGTCAGTTGGGACTGGTCATCTCTTAGCTGCCATGGCTTATTTTAATTTATTTTAAGTTTTTGAATGATTCTTTTTTTTCTTTTTACTACGGACGCTTTTACGAACGTGCACGTCTTATTACATTGTTCTCACATGCATAATTTCAAAATGAATGATGTAACCAATATTTTGTATCAATTTTAGATTTTATTTAAAAGAGTGTCCGTGGAGTTTCTTGCCCGTTCTTCTCCATAGGTACCTACTACGCTTTGGAATGGGCAACTAGCTTCATATTTTTGACTGACCGACCCCTTGACAATTCAAAAGTGCCTGTAAATGGTTTAATTGAAATAAATGCTTTGAGTTTTTTTGAGTGGTCTACATAACACACATCGCTCTAATGCAACGTTTTTGCGCCTTGAATATGCATTCCCTTGAGCTGCAATTGCCCCAGAAAATAATACCAAATCTTAGAACTGATGCAACCAGAACATGATAAGCTACCAATGTTGTTTGAATGTCAACTTTTTTGGACAACTTTGAAAGGACATTTATGCCTATGTATTCATCAATTTGTAAATTTCCTCTGCTTGTGGTTGCCAATTTAGTTGTCTATCAATGAATAATATAAATATTTTTCTTTAACTTGATTAATTTCTTGCTTATTGTAGTCTACAGATATTTTTTAAATTGTGCGTTGATGGAAGTGCAAAAAATTAGTTTTTTGTAAGTTTATCACTAAGTTGTTTTTGTCAAGCCAATGTACGACATCTTCACCTTATTTATGTCCTCTTCATAGCTATCCGGATGATTATATTTTACTAACGCGGTGCTGTCATCGGCAAATAATACCATTGGGTTATCAATACGACACGTGGCAAATCGTTGATATAAATTAAGAAAAGGGGTGTGCCAAGGACGCTGCCCTGTGGTACACCGTATTTTATAACGAATAGAATCCTCCATCTATTCCCGTGATTATTGTAAAAGGCGACTAATGGAGTATGTTAAGAGGACGATTGGCAGCAGTTCTTTCCTCCTATTGACGACCGGCTTGATGGTAGGTATAAACATATACCTACACAAATCGTTGACTGGCATCAGTATCGGATAGAAGAACTGACCCAGCTTGGTGGGACCTACGGTTAGTATGCCTGAAGCTAGTTTATGAATATACCAGGAATTTTGAAATAAAAGAGCACCGGGATCGATCAAGTCATTTTCAAAATGCTTCGAATAAAGTACGCTCGAAGGTCTAGATTTCCAATCCTGGAGGTCATGTTTTCAATCTTAAGAAACCTGGAAAAAAATATTTTCGTGCACTGGATTTTCAACGCTCTGCTTACCACCGAGAGTTGAAAATCCAACAGTGTGTTTTTTCAACACGCTCGGACGAGTGCGTTCCAACGCGTTGGAATCTCAACGCTCGGCTCCACACCGAGAGTTGAAAATCCAGTGCGTGATAAAATCCCGCCGCGATATTTTACGCCCGTGCGACGTGGGCTTACACAGCACAACGATACCGATCAATGTTTTCGTGAGAGTGAGTTGTAGTACAGTGCATAGTAAATGCACTGTTTGATGGGATAAAGTTTATAATTGATTGTGTAGTAAGTTCTGATTTATGTATTGCAAACTGATCTGCATGTGTAGTTATGGCGGGACAAAGTGGAGACAGGGTTTCAATACATTTTCAACTACCGGGCATATCTTCTTCTTTCTTATATAATATCTGTGTCCATCTAGGTATATATATGTTAATAGAACTATAGATTAATGTTTGGTCTGCTACTCTTTATATGTCTGTGGACGGGGTGACATACCTCTATCCGCCAGCGCATTCTGGCAAGAAATATCGTCTGCGATACCGCGAGCGTCCGCCAGGCTTACCAGAGGATCCGGCGGTATTCCGTAGCATACGCCGTATGCTCCAAGGTCGATCACGGAACATTGAAATACATACCTTATTTCGATAGGATAAGTATTCAATTCAATTGATTTTAAAATCCTATGCCATCCTGTCCGCCACCACCTGTTTGTTTTAGGTTTTCTGAATCAGACATTGAATTTCGCTTTCTTACTTATTACAGGTACACATCGTTAAAAATAAAACTCGTATGCTATTGAATGGAATTTTAAATTTATTAAACCTACCTATCTAGTAATATTCATAATCTTCACATCTCTGTTACACATTAATTTGTATCACATGGATTTGAAAATTATTTTGTTAAAAAATATCTACTATGATATAAGAAGCTCTAATGCATAATTTTGTAATAAATAAAAAAAATAAACAATTTGATCTGCAGTATGTGAGTGTGAACGCATGTCTCAATTCGTATCTACTACAACATTCTATTTCTAATTTAACGATAAAAATTTGAAAGAATTTGTTGGACCTACCTACCTAAAAATTAAATAAAATTAAAATATGTATATAATATATGTTAAGTAAAATAGTCGAATGCTGTTATTATGCACATGCAAAAAACCTTAAAAGCCTTTATTTAAACTACATTGGTCCTTAAACAAACTAAAAACAAAATGCAAACTGTAGGTATATATTGATATAAATGTTGGGTAAAATAATACCTTAAAACGAGGATAAAACAATGTTACATAAACAATAACCACACCACGGCCTTCGGTCATCAGGTCTGATCTTGTCGGTACCGCGCCGCGCCGTGCGACGCCGAGCACACGGTGCACATCGGTAACTAAGGCGATTAGCACACTGCCACGCACCACCCAGCGTAGCGCGTGAATGCGTGTTTTAACGTTGCTTGTAAGTATCTCCGTTTGTATAGAAAACACGCACAGTCCAACACACAGAAAATGCATCCACGCGTGTTCATTCAGTTGCGTTGACACGCAACATGCAGCGTGTTGCGGTGCAGTGTGATAATCGCTTAACTACGTACCCACATACAAGCGACTCTTTAATGTATACAACATGTTTCTAACTGTTTCTTCGATGTTGTTCAACGCGCACGAGTCGGGTCAGACTAACGAAACACGGAAGGTACAGATAGGATCCACGCGATATCTATAGCTACTACAAAATTTCATCAACAAAATTACACTCTCCATGTGATAAAGATTTCTATATAAAAATAAATATCAACTCTAATACAAATCTAAATCTCAAATTATTAGCAAGCTAGACTATAATATACGCTATGGCCACACAGAACATTTTGTTTCACGCCACTTATTCAATATGTTTCAGACACAATCAATTGATCGCGATATTTGTGAAGATAGCTTCTTACTAATCTACGATTAACTAAAACTTAGATAACTCCAAAAGCATTCACATTTCACAACGATTGAGTTCGACATGCAAAAAAAATGTCACAATGTTTCAAAAAAAGTATTTAATCAAAATATAATCGACTTTCTGAACAATACACCCACATTGAATTAACCATACCAGGCTGATATGGGTCATGGTTATGCTATCCATGATGTATTCGCGACATATCACTGTATGTTATAAATACAGGATTATTAGTAATCGGGTGCATTCCTCGAAATGTGTCAAGAGCTAACTTGGGGTCCAAAACGTTTTTCTATTATTATTTTTTTGATGCTTCATCCACTAGTTTTTTTGTAAAAATTTCTACTACAGCACAGAATGTCCAACTACAAACCCACATCCCTACATCTAATTTCGTTCGATCAAATGTGGAAGGCGGATAGAAAAACATGATTTCAGGCTTAGAAAGTAATAAATCTATTATGTTCCGAGAAAATATTTCATGGTAGGAAGAAGGTACAGTCAGCCCCAAAAAGATGTATAATTATGTCACCATTGTCACCTGTGAACTTCGTTAGTTTATATTCTATCGGTATTATTTCCGTTAGATTATAAACTGCCGAAAAAGTAAACTGCAACAAATCATAAATTAAACTCATCATCTATCTGAATGAATCATTCACAAATTTAACTCATTATTTTTTGAGTTTATCATCTATCCTTGGGTAACCGACAAATTGTGAACTAGTATCAAACTTACTTGCGACGTAACACACCTGGCGCTAATTCTAAATAGCCTGCCTAGCTGCGAGCAACGGAATTAGCTGTCGCCGGCCGCTACCACAGGACCGCTCGCTTCGCTTGCTCGGCTCGCACGCGGTTGGTCACAGTTCTAACCTAACTCATTTCACCCAGTTCACCATTTTTCGGAAATAATACCGATCGATTATAAACTAACAACGGTTCTCACAATCTTACGATTCTTCTTAGATTATAAAATTATGTATTTACGCAATACATAATTTTATAATTTAAGAATCGTAAGATTGTGAGAACCGTTGTTAGTTTAAGGTTTTAGTACAAGCGTATCCTTCGTGTTGGTGAGAAAAATTGGAAGTGTATACAGCTTTTTGAGGCTGGCTGTATGGTAACCGTTTATGCCCACTAGCCGTAACAGACACGATTCACAATTACTACTTACGATAAGAAATAATTAATTGATTCAGATTCAGATCGAGTATAAATTGATATAAAATACTGATTCATCGATTACTGAAGATACTGTTCAAAAAAGATTGAAAGCCTACCACAAGAGATTTTATTTCGTTATTGATTCACAAAACAAAGCCATTGATTCACAAAACAAAGCCAGTCCAGTATACAAAATGTGCCGTGTCGACATAATTACATAAGGGCTGCGGGGCACAGCGGAGGCGTTAAGACTATCACTGAGCATCATCCTGAGTGAACCGTTAGTAGGAAAAGGCCAAACGCTGCGGAGCTGCGTAGCTCCATGTGAAGTGATCTCATGGTCTGTACTTCTGTAGTCAGAAAATGTGGTTGTTCTGCAGTGAATTGATTGACATCGCTCACAAATAAATCATCTGCGAATTACCTACGATATTGGCATGATGGTAAATGAAAACAGTTTTAAATGAACTCAAAGGGCATTCAATACATCAATTCTCTTTATTACTAGTCAGTCGCATGCTTCTGTGTACACAGACGAGGATAGAGGGGGGTATAAATATCGGTAAACGACTCCGCCTGCGCGCCGCGCCATTCAACATTGTATATATCTGAATATTTTAAAAGGCGGCTGTGGTCATATTGCTTCTGTTTTTACGATACAAGACGCTTCTACACACTTAAAACAATGTCCATTACAATTTGAAAACACTACTTAAATCTAATTTAATATATCTAAGTTAAATTTGTTATTACTATTACAATATTATATCCATACAAAAAAAACATTAGTTTTATAGTATAATTGTATAAATATATTTAACTCTGACCGCCACGCACGAAATGCCCGCTGGAGTACAAATTGAAATATAATAAATATTTGTATACATTATTACAAATATTAAAACTTTGTATTTTATTATTGTCTCGTTGAAACGATGAATACCAAAGTCACTATATTTATTCAGAGAAAGTAGAAATCTTAACTCGGTCAGTGGTTATGCGATATTTATGTAGGTATAGTTCGATTCAAACATAATGGCGGCTCGGAAGTGAGTTACTCGCTGCGCAGTACTGCACCCCTCACCCCCGCTGACACATAAATTCGTTACTGCGCAGCGACTCGACTCATGTTCCGAGCCGCCATTAAGTTTGAATCGAGCTGTACCTATGTGTAATAGAATGACAAACCATGTCAGACATTTTTTTTTTAATTTACAGTCTAAAACCCGCTTGCACCAAAAATCGCTTAATACACTATCTCTGAACAACGTCAATTTTTTTATTTATTAAACAAATTATTGGCTTGCACCTTGTAGTACAGGAAACAGTGAATCTGCTAAGTGCTCACATATTCCATATAAATCAAGATGCACACGACAACGCGGCCATCGCGTCCATGGTGGTCAAACGTTAAAATAGGAAAATATAAATTAAATATATACCTATAAAACGTGTTGTAGGAAACTTGTTTTAATTACAGTAGAATGGTATTTATTATATTAATTCGTAGAATTCAGCCCGTAGGCAAAACAACTGCAGATAAAAGAGTTCCGATATGACTATGCAACAGCAAAAAAAAAAAGCGTTATTCTATGTGTGACGTATACAACGGAACACTGAGTTTGAGTTCTGCCTCCGACGCTCAAAGGGTTGCTTCACACATGAACACATGTTGCACGACACTTGTGGAAACGCGTAGTTTGATTTACTGATCAAAAAAGCAATCTTTTGTCAAATGACACAAAGGTGCTGCTAGACTTGAGCATTCACTTGTAACAGAACATCGAGCATTCGCCATTTTTAAATTTGTCGAACTGAACTACGCCAGAGCCAAGCATAGAGCCAAACATCGCTACAAACATTTTCACGATCATTCTAGCGAACGCTCTAGTCAATGCTCGTCAAAAAAATATTCTTCACGAAGATATCAGACTTGACGGTCGAAACAATGACAGAATGGCTCGGCTCGGCAAAAAGCTCGAAGCAAATTTACTGTCCTTGCGCTAGAATGCTCGCTAAAACGCTCGCTAGAATGCTCATAACAAGTGAATGCTCAAGTCTATCAGCACCTTTAGCTGTTCTGAATCATCGAAAAACATAACAAAAAAAAAAAAATGCTTTCTTATGAGATTTGACGATAGACCCAAGTGTCTGTAAGTTTTCTGAAACCGGAGGTAGGTCGCTCTCCCTAGTATCCAACCTACCAATAGTAAATAAAACCAATGCGCGTTTAGAAGCAGAAGTGGCTCAGACTAACAGAAATACTTGCACTAGTAGTATAAAATTAAAGTTTGCGGAAAAACACATTCATTTTTCTGCCATAGAACAAATTCCTTGCCATTACACGTGCGATTTACTTGAAGCAATCGTGCGTAACAAGGCCCATTTCATGCTAGAAAAAAATTAAATGCAGCTATTACAGTAAATAGTCAAACGTTTCTTAAAAAAGGGCTACTTGCTGTGAGCCTTTTCAGTCTTTGACCGTATACAAGCAATCGTCGCGCGAATGCGGAAAACTGGAAGGTCGGAGATCTGTCAGCGCGACATTTGGGTTCTCCAAACCCCACATCCTAATCGCCCGCGCGACATTCGCTTTCGGTTAACATACAAGGGAACAAATTCGGTTGGTCGGCTGTATAACTTATCAACTCTCGCAAATGGATAATGCGCTTTACATAATAAGTTATAAGAGGAAGATGTTCATCAAATAGGTTATTCTCATGAACCTTATTCAAAAAATGTTGTCCATCTTAGAAACGAAAGTATGGTAAACTTGAGTCTTGTGAGGTTGTTCCATGGCAAGAAAACTAAATAAGTAAAATTTTCACAAATACTTTGTTTTTTTTATATCAATCATTTAGTCATAAATGTATCACCTGGTAAAAATAAATTAAATGCGTTCAATGTGCTCCTACGTGGAAGTTGCAAAACCTGAGAATTGTTTAATATATACAATATTGTTAAAAAATATTGTTTCATAGAATATATCATAAAGTATCCTGTAAGAATTTCAGTTAGTACTCTATACTGACGAAGATAATGATAGGGATAATTCAATACAAATATAATATCTAGTGATTATTTGGGAATGTTAACATAAAATGCTCTAAGTTTTGTAAATTATTCTACTTTTCCGCTCGATCTCTAGAGTTGACAGATTAATGTCATGGTTTTATTTAAGGCGCCATCTCCACGGGCGAGCAAATCGCGGCGATAGTCTCGCCGTTTCATCAAATTCAATAGAAACTATGAATCAATCTCCAGACGGCGATATCATCGCAATTATATATATTATCTTCGACAATTTGAAGGCACAGCGTGAGAATCGCCGCGATTCTCTCGTCGCCATCTCCGCGGCGGATAATAAAACTTTCTAACTTTTTCTTTTCGTCCATGCAATCAGGCCAGTCATACCTCAGTCCATCGTTCATCGTCAGGCTTCACAGAAACTGCAGCCTGACGCACGAAGCAACTTGTGCTTATTTCCACTTAAAATTTCCCACTTTTAATCCAACACAGGCAATTTTTAAGCTTCTAATAATTTCAAAGAGTGGAGATACACACAAAAACATGATTTTATTTTACTTGTTCATTATTATGACAAAACGTATTTTTAGTTATTAACAATATTTTTTATCACACAATTAAATAGTGTTGGATGTGTTTATCCCATTTTTATAACTCTCAGTCTCATGTATCTGTTTACTTTCATTCTTTGAAATTTAGTAAAATTGTATGCCTTGTATTTGAAATTTCGTTTCTGAAAACAATCACGCCCTCAGTAAAGCATCATTCGTTCACGTCGCCGCCAGAGATCGGCAGTGCAACAAAATTCAAGTTAATAACTATATTTTTTTAATTGTTTCCTTTTCGCAAATCGCAAAAAGCGGAAACTAAACACGTGATAGAAATGGATTATGTATTAAACAGTGCTTCTTCATGAGATTATCATGAAACTTACATGAATGAAGTACTTAACGTGTCTACAAAAATATATTTTTCGCTTTCTTTAAATGTGGGGCATCTAGGCAAATATGTAAAGCAGTTACTAGTCGTTTGATCTAAAGAGAGCTCGCGCAGCGGCATGCTCCGTTCACTCGGTTCGTTCCGCACGCTCAGGTCGTTCCGCACGCTCGAGTCGCTCGGCTTGCGCACGGAGCACTTCGCTCATGCCGCTCACGGTGAACGCGCGCCTACTGAACTATTATAGTCACGATTTCAATACTTTAATAGAAAAATTTGGTCCTTAGATAGCTAGTTATTTGTGAAAATCATGTTATGCAATAAACACGAGGAAGCCGATACAAGCCACACTCTTAATAGCCGTGTTACACTTTCAATACACCACTATCATTACTCTATTCTGAATATGTAAAATGATTTGTAGATATTTGTATAAAACTAAATACTACATTTTAATATTCTCCGATACTTATAATCACTAATATATTCATGGCCGTGCTTCCATCAATATCTAACTTACATATAAATTGAGTCACAATGAGAATATCCAAATCGATACAAAAGTTTCTTAACATCTACGATAATTGGTGAAAGCATAACCACAAAGTTTAATTTTTTACGATAAAACCTCATAAATACCTATCATATAATTATATTTTGTATGCATCTTTACGAGTAAAAGCAACAGTCCACTAACACGAGAGGCTAATAAACAAAAATGTTAACATCAAAAGCATTATATCCATAACATTACATTCTAGTATGTGTCAGTTATAAATATCATTCAATCTGATAATAATATTTACCAATAAAGGTATTATATTTCTCCATAATATAATTATCTGCAACTTTGGTGAGCAGGTGAACATGATAAGTCAACAATAAGAAGATATCTAACTTTAGCCATCATTTCATTAATGTACCAGTGATTTAGTTTCACGGATCGAACCAATATTGCTCATACCGCATCGGTCCCTAGGAACCTAGGCCTCACGATATATTCTGAATCGATAACCTAAATATACATCTACTCGCAATAGTAAAATGTCGATAGAAACGGACGCACGAAGCGGGAGCGGCGGCTACTGGCGGTGCTGCACGGGCGTCTGGCAGTACGGGCACTCGTCGGCCGTGGCCGCGCACGCGTCGCACAGCACGTAGTGGTTGCACGGCGCCAGCGTGACCGCGCGCGGCTGCTCCTCGCACGTCATGCACTTCGTGGCCGTCTCCAGGTACAGCACCTTCTCGATGTCCTCCAGCTCCGCGCGCGCCGCCGCCTGCAGCGCCTTCAGCGCCGTGAGCGGCAGGCCGCGCAGCTCGCGCCGCGGGGCCAGCGCCGCGCGCGCCGCGTCCAGCTCGCGCCGCAGCGACAGCGCGTGTGCGCGCGCCTCGTCGCGCTGGCGCTCGGCCAGCGCCGCCGCGCGCGCCGCCTCGTCCGCCTCGCGCTGCCACGCCTCGCACGCCGAGCGCGCCTGCGCGATGCGCTCGTCCCAGCGCGCCACGGCCGCGCGCGACGCCACCACCTCCTCGCGCAGGCGCGACAGCTCGGCGGGCGCGGACGGCGACGCCGACGCGAACTCGTAGGCGCCGCCGCCGCCGAAGCTGCCCGCCTTCATGGGGTGCGAGTTGAACAGGCGCTCCGTGTCGTTGGCGTAGCGCAGGAAGGGCGGCAGCGGCGAGCCGGGCGCCGGCGGGCTGAATCCTCGCAGCGTGGCGCGCGCCTGCGGGATGTTGACGGGCGCGGAGCCGGCGAGCAGGCCCTCACCGTCGGCCAGGTCGCGGTCCAGCGCAGCCACCAGGTTGAGCGGCTCGTCCAGGTGCAGGTCGTCGAGCGCGTGACCTACCACGTCGTGCAGCACGCCGGCGTCGAAGGGCGCGCGCGCGGGCCAGGCGGGCGGCGCCGGCTTGTGCTCTTCGGGGCGTAGCGCGCGCGTACCCGAGCCGCCCGACGACGTGGACGCACACTCGGAGCCGTCACCGCTGCCGTTGCTGATGGGCGCGTGCTGCGCGTGCGCGACGTGCGGCGCGTGCGCGGGCGGCGAGGCGGGGCGCTCCTTCTTATCGGGCGGTAACGCGGACGACAGCAGCTCGGCCAGGCTGGTGCCACAGTCCAGCGCGCCGGCCAGCTCGCGCGCGCCCATCTCCTCGGCTGCACAAACACACGACGTGAGCGGACCCACACACACACAGGTGCTCGTCTCACACGTAGCGCTACGATACTCACGCTCGACGTGCGCGAAGGCACAGAAGAGGCCGCGCGGACAGTAGCCGGCCTGCTGCACGTCGTTGCACTTGGTGGACTTGTAGATCTCGGGGTGGAACTGCTGCTCGGTGCGCGTGTGGCAGTAGCCGCACGCGTCGCCCGCCTCGCAGTTGCTGGGCTCGCCCCACTCCTCGCCGTGCTTCACGTTCGGACAAGGCGTGCTGCGATATTTATATTTCCTCGGCGATCTGCGTTTATCCTAAAATATGTTTTGAGTTCTGATTAGAATTAAAATGAATAAAAAAGCGGAATTAATACAAATAAAAAAAATTGCGGCGCGCAACAAAAAAAAAATTACAGGCCTTTGACCAAATCTAACAAAATATAATTGTATTTCATGCTTCTTTGTATTTTATAATAGGCTGGACCATACTCACTTTACTATTGTGATATTGAGGACAAGCATATCCCTGTCTGCATAATCTAGGTGGTCTTTTGCACGGCTCCGTTTTATACGATGATAGAACATAATTTGTATCTAAAATAAAACAATATTTTAATAGTAATCACAAAACTCAATTTTGTAAACCTAACATAACATGAAAAAAATTAGAAGAAAAAAAAAAATACTTATTAACTTTTATTTCTTTGCATTTTTTACCAAAAACTATATCAAAAAGACATGGTCATTTCATTAAATACCTTGCCACTTGGGGTCTTCATTCTGTAGATTCCTTTCTCTATCTAAGGCGTTAGGCGCCGCGGCGTCTGCGTCTGCGGCGTCGGGGTTGTCGAGCGCCTGCAGCTCGCGCATGTCGAGCACGGGCGGGCGCAGGTCCGGCGCTCCGTGCGCGAACGCACAGTGCGCGCCGTTCTTCGTGCACAAGCCCCGTGCGTCCGTGTCGTGCACGCACATGCATGTCTTGTAGTACCGCAAGTGATACCGTCTCTCGGTGTCTCCCGCCGTGCGGTGCAGGTACGGACACCTATCATAACAAAACATTGTACAAAAAAGACAACACTCAAACATTGATGATTAAATGATAGCTGGTATTTACTGGTCAAGTACAAATAAAAAACTTAAAATAGAGCGGATTAATAATCTGAATATTCCAGTAGAACATTGATTACTAAAGACCGGATTGTATGCAAATATGCATCATAAATTTATTTATTTATTTTATTTATTTATTTATAACAATCTTACCTACACTATCAAAAAAAATGCATAAAAAAATGTATTTATTTATTTATAACTTATAACAATCTTACCTACACTATCAAAAAAAAAAATGCTCAAATAATGCATGAAATCGACAAAACATGATGTAACATAGTGCCAAAATATGTTACATCAAATTTAAATAAATACTACAAAAGGTTTTTATCACTACTCTAGAAACTATAATACAACCAGATAATATTATGGAAATGCATGCTTGCATAAAGCATGCATTTCCATAATACCATCTGCAGGCCTCTCTTTTCCACTGGGCACCTTGCGCAAGTGCCCAGGGCCCCGCGAACGGCGGAGACGCCTGCCTACAAAAAAGTAATTCTTTGCAGTCGCCGCACTGTGGATCGAAAAAACGATCTCGAAGACATTGGAGCTTAAATTTCGAGCTTAAGTGTCGGTTTTTTGCTTGAAATAGCTTCTACTAGCCAATATTATGCATAAATACATCGTAGGATACAATCTTGTAGGCAAAATTGGCAACTTATATAGATAGTGCAATCCACGACGACGCGCCACACTCCGCTCCGCTCCGTACTAAAGTACAAGTTACAGTACAGTAATCGCGGAGTGGGGCGCGTTGTCGTGGATTGCACTATCTGTTTATAGGTACAAAAACTTAATACCAAGTTTTTCTCAACTTCCAAAATCTCTCTTGGTGCAGCCATCCTGATGCAGACATAATATCCAGTGTTTATTAAATTGGTATTGTTTGTTTCAGATATTCCAAGTTTTAGATATTATTTTATTATTATTAGTTAAAATGTTATAATTAAAATGCAGACGAAAATTGTGCAGAACATTATTCCTGTTCTTAATATGGAGTAAACAAGTTGGTCACTATTGTTCAGAACCTACTTCAGTTATCCAAAATTTTTTGCCATTATTGGGCTTACAATTAGAGCCATAAAATTGTGATGCTGCCAATACTTATTTAAATAAAATTGATATTCGGATAGCTCATGACTAGAGATCGGATATTCGGATGCATATTTACCTAAAGTTAATTTTTGGCTAAGAAATTATGGAAGTGACTTCTTAATTTATTATTTCTTAACTTAAATCCCGGAATTCAATAAAATCCGGGAATGCAAAACTATCGGATACATGGTATGGAAACGACTTATCAGCGCTCTTGTGAAGGTTACTTTTGCGGTGTTAACATAAAAAATTATACATATACCTACCGTATTTTTTTTTTAATTAAACTCAAGGCACCCAGTTGTTTTTCACTGTGTGCTGTGCCAATTTGGCACCTACTTTACAACAGTAGCTAACATTTTTATAGTCAAAAATTAAAAAAAATATCAATTCCGGAATCGCGAGCTTTTAGCGATCGATGCAAAAGTGCATTCCATAATAGCCAACACCTGAACGTAAGTAAATATACATTCAATTCTATAATCAGAACTCTAAATCTGTCGATCCCGGAATCCCGGGATTTTTTCGATACAAAAGTGCTTTCCATAATAGCCAACACCTCAACTTTAGGTAAATATGCATCCGAATATCCGATCTCTAATCATGACCTACAGAGATGCCTTAAAGAATATGAACTAAAAATATCGACTAATTGAAAAATTATGCAACATCGCGAAATTTCGCAGGTATCGGAATACCTGCGAAGTTCTAAACCAGAGTGTAGAACAAATAAACAGAGCAACAAGTTTACACTGACATAAGTCTGTTCAGTTGGATAATTTTACTTTAGTAACAATTATTCAGTGCTTGTGCCTTCTCTGTAAGAGAAGAAGCTTTTGCCCTGCAGTGGGACAGTAATAGGCTGGTACAGATAGTGCAATCGACGACGACGCGCCCCACTCCGCGATTACTGTACTGTAAGCTGTACTTTAGTACGAAGCGGAGCAGAGTGGGGCGCGTCGTTGTGGATTGCTTTATCTATATTATTAACAATTATAAAATGATATTATGTTACATTTAATGGCCTAAAGGCAGAGAACCTCGACCAACACCTCTAGAGGCTCTCGTTACCCGGTTGGGTCAGGGCTTGATTCAGAAAGCAGTACTCCTGGACATGGCACACATAGTGAGGAGGTTTCTCTCTCTAGAGCCCTGACCACTCGCAGCTTGGACCGTTCCTGAGCGATAGGCTACTATTTTTTATATTTTTAAATGTCTTTTTTATAACAGCATAAAAAAAGAAATTTAAAAATATATATAAAAATAATTGTCAATGATGTGTATGCAAAACAAAATTATAATAAGATTTTTAACTAGTAAGATAACTGGCGAAATGTAGGTGCGTACTATAGGGCCTCTGCCAAACCAATTGGAAAAATCAGATGTGATGATAAGTTAGTATGTTAACAATTCATCATCCACCCTACCTTCTTGTTATGAAAATGTCTCAATCGAAATACCCATTAGTAAAATTAACAGAAGTGACAAGAAGTGACACTAGTGAGCCATTGTAATCATTACATTATGGATATTATAATTATTTTAATGATTTGTCTAATTACCTTCCCAAGTCACATTAGTTAAAAAAAACTTGTAAATAGAATGAAGCATACAAACATACTATGTTACTGCGTTTAGGAATATCAAGGGACATTATTATCATGTAGATATAAAAATTTCCTATTCCAGCTTTTATTTACAACGCTAGCCTAAGTTTGCTAACCAATAAACTATTGTAGGTACCTAGTTTATTTCTCACCACTTCTAATATAATTTATGGTAGGTATATATATTTATAAGCTTTCCATGATAAATATATATATTAACTTAGATGCTCGGGACCTGATAATCTTCAAAGCTTACAGTGATTGTTCACATTTGTTTTGAAATTAGCTCAAAACAAAAAAATGTGAACAATGAGCCACATCAAATATTATCTTACCAAACTACAAAGCCATGAACTAAATAAATCATTTGGTACGTTTGTACACTCGGAATTTGGTCGGGTTATAATTTAGATAGCAGTAAACAAATTATGGAAACCAATTATTTTCAAATTAATTAAATGACAATTTTAAGTAATAATACTCAACCCAAAACAACATTTCTTTGATGCGTGTAAACAATATGAGTAAACAAAGTAAAATAAGTAGCAAAACAAAGCAACGACACTCACTCGTCCCCATCTTCACAAATGCCTGATGTCTCGTTATATTTTGTACAGTAGTTATCAGCGCTATAGTTAAAAGTCCCATCTCTTTTTCTGACCGGCCTTCGTCGTCTTTGGTTATTAAAATGCCAATGAAAACATGTAAAAGGCCTATGTTGTGTACATTTATGTTGTAAGAAAGACGGACACTGCTCTACTCGAAACTCCTTTAGATATCTGGAACATAAAATCGTACACTCAGAGCTAATACACTTTATTGAACCTCACATGAAACACTATCACTTCACATATAACACGAATAAAAACAAGTAATTACTTATAATGGTTCGGTTTTTCTGTTTGAGCTGCTAACAAAGGTTTAGATTCCGACGGCATTTTGGAAAATTATTGCGCCTCTCGCGTCGCGCAGGGCACGCTCACCGACGACCAATTAAAATTCAATATACGATCACGTGATACATAATATTTTAGAAAGGGAAAAGGTAAATAAACTTCAATTAAGTTTTAGTGGTACCAAAATAATATTGAAATCACCAAACAATTTAATTTTAAACGTCCTTGAACTTAAAAAGGCGTTATCTCGATGTCGAATTTAATTTCGGCACATAAAAAATATAGCGCAATCAATTGACAGCATTGTCGCACTGTCAAGTTGAATGTTTTCTATTTGGCTCGCTCTGTTCAATGACAGCAGAGTTTAGAGAAACCGAGACAAAAAATAGGACACAATACTTCTACACCAAATAACAATAACAATGGACGAAACAAGCAAAACCAACATGAAAAAAAAATCTTCGAAAAAAAAAAGATTTTACGCTATATTAGTCTGTGATTTTATTCGTATCAGCACGAACTGCACCTTTGGGCTCAGAATATGAGGCCAGTTTGAGTCTCGTATGTTGTCAGTTCAGATAAGATAGGTCTTTTTCTGGCCTCTCACTGCTCCCGTGTAGCTAGAAATACATTTTGAAATTTGAATACAGTTCAGTAAGTCCTGAATTAGTGAAAAGTCTTCGCGACTTGTCGAACTAAACAGGCCTCGTGTCCGTCCATTTAGTAAAAGTACTCTGTGCCGCAGCCCTCCCTTATTAGTGGCTTACTGGCTTAAGCCACGCTTAAGCCACTGACTGATGAATGAACTCCAGGCAGTTCAGTCAGTCACAGTTCAGGCACTGACCTCGTCTATGAATGCGTTGTGATCATGTATTATGAATGGTAAAATATGTGAATATATGATTATTATTTCTGTAAGTAGGTTTATTCAAATACTTTCACAGGTCAATAATATTTTAAAACTAGATGACGTCGGTGTTTCCTATCCGACTACTCTAAGAACAGAAGATACACAGAAACAAACTAATCACTGTGTTTCAATCATCAATCATGAATCATGATGCAGATTGAGTTAGAGATTAGTGTCTGAGATGTACACACACACGGCTACACATCAAGCTATAATTTCCAGTTTATGCTGATCTCGCATTGTATAGGATTTCCGTACAATGTTTGAATGTGAGGTTAGCTTACTGGAAATCATCTCTATATAATCTGTGCTGGAAATGTATACATAGCTTGATATGTAGCCATGTGTAAAGTCCGTCGGTCTGTTGAGAGAATACATTCTTGACACCTGTCAGTTTCATATGTACAGACGCCAGCACATCAACCTACCCGAAACTGTCAAATTTTCCCAATCAGCTTTGAACCATACACTCCAGTGATAAAGTTGAAAATCTATTAAAGAAATTTTACAGATTGTAGTAGGTTGACGTGCTCGCGACTGTACGATAACACCTGTATTTTCTCCAAATAAATGATTATTAATCTTCTGAGTTTTTCGAATTTGGTCCATAATACTACTAGAAATTTTCCATCTGAAAGGTGTCAGGAAAGCATTCTCTCGACGGGCGAACTATAGTTCTACTCAGAATATAAGCTCAACGCACACAAGGCGCGTGCGTGTCGGTTGCAGGTCGGGACGACGACAGTATGGGCGGGCGTATGTATATTAAAATTCTGTTTTATGTGACGTTCAAACGTTAAAAAGTTATGTAGGGATATACATTATTTATATAGAATATAGATAAAATTACTATAACCATTTTATGCATACACATCAGTCTAGAAGAAAGGAACAGAAAAAAATACGGTGATGCTTATTTCTAAAGAAACCTCTTCTAGCATAGTTAGAATAACATTGCGCTGAAGTAAGAAATAATTTTCCGCCAGCCGAACATCCGAGTTGCAAAGTGTAGTGTACTAAATATTAGGCTAATAGCTAAAAAATAATTAAAATCTATAAAATCTATTATAAACTGGGGACCAATTTAAAAGTGCTCTGTGCTGGGGACATTGAATTTTAATTTCATCACTTTTATCTAATTGCAACATTTCACAACGGCGTTAGTAGTTTTTTATTTTAGCAATAAAATAATAATTTATGGCTACACTGTTTTAAGAGTCAACCAATCAAACATCGCCATTCTTGAAGTTTCGATTTAGTCAACCAATAATAGACCTCACATTTCCCACCAATCAAATACTCTAAACATCATTTCTGTCTACCAATCGGATAACGGAATCATTGGCGTCTGTTTCACCCGCCATTCCTTTCGACGCCATCTTGAGCATATGATCATTGTTGTGGATTCCCTGATCCTATTTTATTAAAAAATTGTGGTTTATTTCTTGCAAATAACTTTAAAAGGTGTGTAAATTAGTATGAATTAAGTTGATTATTCAGAGTGAATTACAAGTGTGCTATTCGTAACATGATCTTCCATGTTTCGCGGGTTTGAAGAAACCCAGTTGAAGGCATTGTTAAAACTAACGCTTTATCTTTCTTTTAGTGAATAATGGCACGTACCAAGCAGACCGCGCGTAAGTCTACTGGAGGTAAAGCTCCACGTAAACAATTGGCTACCAAGGCAGCGCGTAAGTCGGCGCCAAGCACTGGTGGAGTCAAGAAACCTCATCGTTACCGCCCTGGTACAGTAGCGCTTCGTGAAATTCGTCGTTATCAGAAATCTACTGAGTTGCTTATCCGCAAGCTGCCTTTCCAACGTCTGGTGAGAGAAATCGCCCAGGATTTCAAAACTGATCTGCGTTTCCAGTCTGCTGCTATTGGCGCTCTGCAGGTGAGCACTGATTTGACCTATGGTCATCAAATAAAACGTTTCACTAGCGTGTAATGTTATACTTTACTAACGCTTTTCTTCCATTTTCAGGAGGCTAGCGAGGCATACTTGGTCGGCCTGTTTGAAGACACCAACTTGTGTGCTATCCATGCCAAACGTGTCACTATCATGCCTAAGGACATCCAGCTTGCCCGACGAATCCGTGGCGAGCGTGCTTAAATTTATCTCTAGCATACTTAATCATAAATTATTTTGTAATTCAATACCTAGATCTAAATTCCATAACAAGTTTATGTCTCCTTTAATTTTTATAATACTTAACATCATATTCATTCATAATAATAAGGAAGCAGCAGAACTGAGTTTTTATTAAATACATTCTTATATGTAAGTTGACTAAGCTTATGTAAGAAATACTGATGTCAGTCGAGTCTTCATCTATAATACTAGGTAATTGACTGCAGCAGTATTCCATACATAGGCATAGCGTTGTGTTAGTAAGTTGTGGTAATTTTACATCATAAGTAGTCTAATAGGTAATGTGAACCATGTGCAGTGTGAGAATTCTGTGTTTGGCGTAATTAAGTTGCATCTTATGATGTTTTATGAGAAAATTGGTGTTTAATAAATATGATTAGGGTCACAAAAGTTTTTTTTTTTTGTTATTATCCAATTCAAATAACATGGTGATTCATATTCTTGCACCATGTCTATAAATTTAGGTGTTAGTCATCAAATTGAACTGCACTATTGTGATAAAATACATACGTAATTAAATATTGTAATAAACTTTCTACACGCACAGGTAGTCCCTGAGTGCAGAGTTAATTTGAATTAAAATGACTTGAGGATGAGCAGCTACATAAGTATTTCATTTTAATGAAAAGTTATTCTACATAGTCACCATTTTTAGGGTTCTGTAGAATACGGAACCTTAATTGTGCCTGGGGATCTGCTGCCTAAGTGAATTCCGATGTTTCGGCGCTTCGCGCGCCGTCTAACTTACGGTCGTAAGTGAGACGGAAAACAAAGCTCCCGTAACTTCGGACGAAACTACGGATTATGTTATGAGCAAGCCAGGTGATCAGTGCTTGTGCCTTCTTTGTAAGAGAAGTGGCTTTTGCACTGCAGTGAGACAGTAATAGGCTGGTATTATTATGTTATGGCCACGTGTTCAGCGATGGATTGGTGGTTTATGGGATGATAATAAATATACCACAACATTGTCAAGATAATCTGTAAAACCCCCACTACACTACTCGCGAAGTTTCTTCGACGAAGTCCGAAGTACGTGACTAAACACCCGTGCGAAGAACTACAAGACGCTTCGAGTCCTCTGACTGGCGCAAAAACGGACAACGGTTAGAAGTTGGAAGTCGCCCGAGGCGAGCGGAGTTTGCACGAAGCGAACCGAAGTGCCCTTTCGCTTCTACGATCAACTATGCGAGTTGTGTAGTGTAGGGCTGCAGGCTAAGGCACTTTACTGTAACTGGTCACGCTGTTGATGAAATCATTACACCCAATAACAGCAGTTCACGTGCGCTTGATAATTTGTCATATTCCATTTTGTGGTAATTTTCGGTCAAGAAACTGGATAACTGGCCCGGAATCACAAAAAAAAAACAAAGTGGTTTGAAATAGTTACATGACGTCCACCAAGCCATTGGATGGCACAGTGGCTGATGATTGGCTCCTGCGCTGCGTGTCGCAGGTTCAATTCCCGAACGAAAAAAAAACTACTCACTAGGCCCATTTATTCGATTAGGTACCTATTACCTACCCATTGTCTCTCAACACACAAACAGGAGATATTACAGGCTGTGGCATGTGGATATTATATCTGTAAGACCAGTTTGAGGTGATAGCCTGTATATTGGAGTTGACTACCCAGAGCATGTTATTTCCATGATGCAGTTGCAGACTATCATAATTATGGATAATGATTATGACTGAAAATGGTCAAAGCATGAGGGACATGTAATATGGTGCAATAGAAGTATGGTCGAGTATGATGGTAGTTGAATGGTTGTTCTGGGTATTGCACTTATTCAATGACTGTTTGACATAATAGGTACCTATTTACATTTTAAGATTGGAGAGATAAACTTATGAAAATATTTATGTACCTACCAACAGTACTTGTAATAAAATAATAAAGATTTTAGATCTACACGATTTTTTTGTTTAATATTTTTAGTTATTTTGGTTGAAATTTGCCTTAGTACTGGGCCAAGGCTAAATATAAAATTTAACTTCTTTTCTAACAATATTTGCCATCAACATGCTAAAAAGAAGGTATCCATCTATCTACCTACATTATGTAAACTTCTTAGTGGGGGTAGGAAAAAAAAAGTGAAAGAATTCAAAATTCTTTTGCTGTTACTCTGCATCAGCCGGTTCATGTTAACCGGTTAAAATAGGAAACAAAAGACATTATTTAAACAATGCTAATAATGAAAATCTATTTTAATATTGTGTACATGACTATTTCACTTAAATATCTACGCAACTAGTTCGGTTTCCTGTTCTTCTAATTCTTTGAGTCTCTTTTCTATATCATCCACACTTTTCCCTTGTTCTTTGTTGAATCTATATGATTGTAAAAGTTGTTCTTTTTCAAGACCTTTTATTCTGTCATATAATGTTTTATCAAATTCAAGGTCTATATCGCTCTCTTCCCGTAAAACACAGAAGTATATAAGGAATACTGCAACACTTCCCACCACTGAAAATGGCTGATACCACGGCATGTCTGTGTCTACCTTCTTGACTAAAGGTCTAGTTGTTTTCCTTGCAGCTTGGCTAGTAGAAAATTTGATTGGTTCATTTTCACTAGCTTCAATTTTACTGCTGAAGGATCTATCTGTTCTGCAGCCCCGGGCAAACCTTCTGAAAAAAAAATGTTCTTGTGAGGTTGTGAGGCTTTGGTTAACGATTTAAACTGTAATTATCATATAATTACCTAAAGTAGTTGAAGATATGTCTGTTCATTGTTGTGGATTTAGGTGAAAATCATTATATATTAATTCTTTGAATCACTGTAAAGCTGTATTTTTCAGTTTTACTTTCAATGACAACTTTGACAGTTGACTTGACAAATGACAATGGATAATATTTTGACAGTGGCATCTTTGATGACCTTTACTGCCAAACTTTTTCATAAGCCGTAGTACAGGCTGCGTTCCGAGTTACGATGTAATCGATTTGAGGAGCCTACAGTACCCAATTTATTGGCGTGAGCGCGATGACGATGTTCCGTGAATCGTAATAAATCGTCATGACATGCACCATCTTGCGATAACGCCGACCATGCCCTAAATTAATATCACCGTGAGCGCTGTCAAATATGACAGTTGTGCTGTATTGTTTTGAGTCGCATCATATCTATAATTAACGTGACATTTTCGAAATTGTGCTTCTGGGTCGCCAAATTAGGATAAGCAAGTTTTGACGTTGAGCGAGTACTGTGAGCGCGATCACGAGCGTTCCGAATTGTTGACAGCCCTCAGCTGTCATAATCGTGATATCTAACTCGGAACGCAGTACTGTCAGCGCTGTGAGTGATTATGTTCTAAAGCGGCCTCTGCCTCGAATTTTGCGGGCAGCGGGGTGGCGGCGGCGGCGCGGGAGCGTCAGGATCTTATGCGTAAAATCAAATGGACCGGTTCTCGAAAACAGCGGCGCGGGAGCGGGCAACGAGCGGTGCACTGCAGTCAAGCGGTGCACTGCAGTCAAGCGGTGATTGCCCGCGCCGCCGCCGCCGCCGCCCGCTGCCCGCAAAATTCGAGGCAGAGGCCTCAGACAGATTCAAGGTTAGTGTTTTAGTTTATTAGTTTTTGTTTTTTGTTTTAAGAGTTTAGATAAGAAGCTACTCGGCATACCATAGATATTTGTATCTAGGATGCCGCAGCGACACTGTTCTGGCGCCGTGCCGCCGCGCCGACGCAACGCATTGTGTGCATCCTAAGACTATTCTGTTTAAAACACGTTAGCAGCGATTTCCATCGAATATTGTAGAGCATTTTTAATACTGTAATAAAAGAAAATATTTGAATCAATATTTGATTTAGAGACAATACGGACGATGTAACTTGGAAGTTCCGAACTTCGTGCAGAAGTCTGCGCAGTAACATTTTTTTTTTCTTTTCTCTAAGTATCCAAATGTTGACATGAGGCAAGTGTGAGAACATGCGTGAAAGTTCTTATTAGAACTGCCAAGTTATATAGCCATATTGTAATATGAACCAAAAAGACAACAAGGCTTCATATTATTCTATTGGGCGGAATACTGCTTGGTACTGTAGCTAATACTAATAGGTCATGAACTGCCAAAATATACTGGGCACACTCGACCGTCATGAATCTTACGTAAACATAAGTTTTACGTAAGATTCATGACGGTCGAGTGTACTTACTAAGTAAAAGTACATTTTTAACCTTTATCATTATCAATTTATTACTTACCGAATGAATTCTTCTCCTACTTCAGGCTCAGATAGCAAATAATTGCGTGCAGCAAGTGCTTTTTTTCGTCTTTCTAAAGCATTTCTGAGTTTACTGTCGTCATTCATGAGTTGCTCATTATTTTGAACATTTTTTATGGATGGGACAATTTCGTTGCATGAAGGTTTAACAAGTAATGCCCAAATGTCGCACTTGTCCGCCATGCCTTGAATAGTCTCGAGTAACTTTGACCGTTTATTCCACACAGTAGATACGCCATCGCTCTGTTAAATTCATTAGTAAGAAAATATTATTTGGGGTTTTAAATAGCTCCACAGCAGCCTATGGCGGGAGCTATGTAAACCCCCAGGCCGACTTGGAAATCTCATGAATACGTAATACACGATCAAACGGAATTTGAATCGTTTTGAAAGAAATTGCTAATCCGTTGCTTCATAAGTTCCAAAAAAAAATCTGCTCAACAACGTAAATAACGCAATGAATGTTGTTGAACTGTCAAAATGAAACTATTTGTCGTAATAGTTTACGAAAATGTGTTGCGTAATTAGATAGCTGGTCGGCCGGAGCAAAGACAATCTCCACAGGTGGGGGTTCATGGGCGGTTCAAATCTCAGGTGCGTATGCGGCATCTCACCACAAACAATGGCCCACCTGTCATCTGCGCTGTAAGCCCTAAGCTGTCACTGTGCACTTGATGATCATAATAAGACTGCGTCAGTGAGCGAGTTCGTGTTGTTGCTGAATTTTGGGCCAAACATGTTTGAACATTTTGCCATCGATACGCTGAATAAGTACCTATATGAATACAATTGAGGATACAATCAACTTGATAACCATTTCTGCCGCGCTCTAGTTAGGTAGGACTAATCCGACGAATGTTTGCGCGGCAGAACTGCGCGGCACATCTGAAATACGCCACGCACTTCAGTTGGCAAGATCATTCTGCCTAGCCTTTTTCCAACTATGTTGGGGACGTTGTCGTCTATGACAAGTGACCGCAACGACCAGGGTAAACTATAGACACCGTTACGAATCGCGCACTTGGTCGCAATGGCCAACTAGCCGCAGACCGGGCCACGGACCACAGACCACGACTGGCCGGGTTGTGGCCGTCTAGTGCGCGAGATCCCTGACTCCTTAAAATATCCATACATTTCAATCAAACGAATCGATGGCATGTTACGATGTCCATTTTGGAGAATTGACCAATCCTTAGTCCTTAGATCGATGTACGGGAGACAATGTTTTTCAAATACAATGTTATGTTATGTACCTATATATTTGTTTTTGGGATAAATTCATCCTAACTACGGAACCCTTCATTATACGTGGTCCAACACGCACTTGGACGGTTTTTTTTTTGTAACGATAGCAAGCAAACCTACAGATTTTTCACGAAGTTCTTCCAATTCCTTGGTGCAGCTTTCTACTTGATAGACGAGAGCGTTGTGTCGTGTTTTCTCCACAGTCAACTGATGCAACAACTTATCAGTAGCAAGCGTAAGGGATTGATATTCTTTTACCAGCTTTCCTATATGTGTCAATGCATCGCGTATTGCTCGATTGGTCAACAGCACCGCATTATTTACTGTAGAAAAATTAAAAAATATTTAGAATAAAATTATATATGTAGGTACAGTCACGGACTTTTAATTGATGCGCCACTTTCAAACTTTACAATTTTGCAGTTTTATACATTCACGATATTACACGATTAAACACGAACTCAAACCGCAAGCCCATTTCACGTTTCCGTCGTAGGTATTCGGAATTTCTTTTGTTTTTAGGACGGAACAGGACCATTTGAACATTTTGAAGTTGATGCTGATCAAAGTTTAAGATTGTTATGTAATAATTTCATGTGTTTGATGCTGATGCTGCAGTGCAAAAAGCAAAGGGATCATCATGATCATGATCATGATGATGACATCGTGATCTGATAGCATCTGAAACCTGAGAAATAAACTCACATTCACGTTTTTCCCTCAGTTTGACCTCATTATCTTGTTCTTGCAATTTAATTCTTTCAATCGTTTGTCCTACAGATGAGTCCATCATTTATTTGTTTTAATTTATTACAATTCCTACTGTACTGGATACAGGGGCACACAAAAAAATATTTGTATTTATAAACAAAATGGCGCCAAGTGTGATGGTGGTTTGGAATTAGTAAGTACTATAAACGAATTATAAATCTTTATAGGTAATGCAATCCACGACGACGCGCCCCATTCCGCGATTACTATACTGTACGCTGTTCTCACCATAACTCTAAGTAGTTTGTGGTTCTCACAGAACACTTTTTTATATGCTGTACTTTAGCATAGACTACTTTAGATAGTACGGAGCGGAGCGGAGTGGGGCGCGTCGTCGTGGATTGCACTATCTATATTTGGATTTATTTAGTTCTCTGTCATAAAACGACTGGAGGATGACGGTTAATGACCGAGGACATGGTAAACCATGGCCAGTGGCGGCAAGCGTCGGTGATCGCTGATAGCCTCACGTTTTTCGAGCTCGCTTCGCTTGCTCTTGTATCCTATTTCTCAATTTCCGCATTAGAAATAGCGGCTGGAATTTTAGTTATGTCGAAAAGTAGGTATAGTTCATTGACTTATAAAACATAGTATAATTCGATTCAAACTTAAATGGTGGCTCGGAAGTTAGTTACTCGTTGCGCAGTACCCTACCCCTCACCCCCGCTGACCCATAAACACGTTACTGCGCAGCGACTCGCCTCATGTTCCGAAGCGCCATTAAGTTTGAATCGAGCTATACTACCTACTTACATTTATTTTTAATTTGACAAATATATTCAACATTATTAACATAAACAATTAGGGACTATCTAAACTAAAAAATCGAGTTATTTTTTAATACGACTTCCGACGTGGAACTAACGCGGCAGAAACAGCTCGCAATATCAATGTTTGGAGAGGGGACTGCTAATGAACGCACCGTGCGATTTTGGTTTAAACGCTTTCGTGATGGAAACTTTGATTTGAAGAAGGAACCACGTGGAAGACCGCCCACACTGGTGAATAACAATGAATTTAAAGAGATGATGGAAGCCGATCCTAGCCAAACTACCCAGGAATTAGCGGCATGGTTTAACCACAGTGTAAAGAGCAACAGTGGACCGACGCCTTTGATGTTTGCGTAAATGCCGACACCGCACAAGGCCACAGTACTTACCTAGGGTTGTCACAGACTTTACACAACTGCCCAAAAAAGGAGGGTAATGTGTTTAGGTTTTATGTATGTATGTATGTACGTTTCTTTGTTCCGCCATAACTTCTAAATGCCTCAACAGTTTGAACATATCGTTACAATTTTTACGTTGTCCTGAGTGACGCTGGTTATTTTTTTTTTGCATGGCTGTCTTTTATTTTATTTGGGAATAACAGCTGGTTGACAAAACAAATAAAATACAATTTTAATATTCAGTGTACTTTACCTATTGAATTAGTTTAAGTTAGGACTACCACCGCTGCACCTATATACATCCACATAGCTACATCATTAGGAGTCCATAACACAGTGTTCCAGGCCGGATGCATGGGTATTTCTCTTGCCGCTTCAGCTATTCTGGCTAGGGAAGTTAAGGACCACTCGATACGTATACTCTCATACAGCATGGCTGTTCTGCAAGCGCTGAACAGTCACACACCTTAACCAGGTGGGTGACCTCAATAAAATAACCATTCAATGGATCAAAGGACACAGCAGTTCGCTGGGGAACGATGCTGCCGACGAACTTGCCAGAAGGGGATCGAGCCTGGCACCAGTGGGGCCCGAACCCATCGTGCCACTCCCCTTCGGTTACCTACGCACTCTGGTAAGGAAACGAACTAGGGATCAGCATCACAAACTATAGTCGGACCAAGGCGAGTGCAGGCAGGCTAAGGAGGCACTCCCCTCAATCGATGGCCGCCTCACAAAAAAGGTTCTCCGATTAACCAAACAACAGCTGCGTACGGTTACAGCAGCTATAACTGGCCATGGGTTATTTAATAAACACCTCTTTGTCATAGGAGTCACAGACAGTCCGCTCTGCAGAGCCTGCATGGAGCACGACGAGACAGCAGATCATGTGCAGTTAAACAAAAAAAAAAAAAAAGGAGCTGGGGTGGATCGAATGACTGATTTGTCCCACCCGTACGCAAAATACGCGCTTTGACGTGGAGTTGCGGAAACCAGCCCGTATTACCTATTACCCTACCATGGTGAAGAAATGCATATTAAAAAAAAACTCGTTTTCATATTTTATCCATTATATTCAAGAATATTATTTTTGCACTGTTTACATGAGGACTTGTAACGGAATGTAAGATTATTGACATCATAGACAGAATGGTTACCTAGGAAATATTGTAAACAAATTATATTAATAAGTCGATACATAAGAGCAGGCTACAAAATATTTTTTGTTGGAATTGGAATCATTTACAATGTTCAACCCTGACTCTGACGGTTTTGTGAATGTAAATTGGCCGAGTAAAAACATTCCCTATGGGGGTATTTTCCATACACGTGTGGCCGAACCAACAGAGAATCAACAACAATTACTCAAAGGTGGGTCAACTCATGTTTTTTGTATTGGTAAATAAATGACAAAATGTACAGTATAAAAAATGTTAAAAATAATTAATGTAAGGTACAGACGCCAGCACGTCAACCTACCCGAAACTGTCAAATTTTCCCAATCAACCTATACCTACCTTATATATTTTAATGATAAAGTTGAAAATCTATTAAGTATAGAAATTGGCGTCTGTACTTTCCCACACGTTCCTTTTCGCTTGCGCATGAGACATCTTGCGGGTATTTTCTAAACTGTACTATAGGTATATTCATCATACTCTTCTTGCCCTTTTCCCATTATTAGCGTGGGATGGCGCGGTGTCTTTTTCTCTATTAATCGTCATCTCGGTAGTCAACCCCTACCCCATTCTAGAAATTTAACTTTCACACGTTCCATTTTCTGCGTAAAGAATATTTATGACCAGCATTTTCGTAAACGATTACCTACGATAAATTTATTTCATTTTGACAGTTCAACAACACTCATTGCGTTAATTGCGTTGTTGAGCAGATATTTTTTTCGAACTTATGAAACAATGGATTAGCAATTTGTTTCAAAACGATTCAAATTCGGATTGATCGTATATTACTTTAGGGTACGGGCCTCAAGTCTGCTATTACAATCAATGATATTATATTTAAAAAGAGGTAGAAACGTTCCGCAAGTGGCACGTCAAAAGTTGGCTAACTAGCCACATTTTCTTCGTTTTGTCTCTTTTTCGCTCCCAATAATTACGACATGCCCTCCTACTTCCACGTGTCATATAATAGTGTGACATAGTGCCATTTTTGAAGATAAAATGTTAGGTAGGTAACCTATCTACGTCTTTTTACTTCTAATATCATTGATTAGAATAGTGTCAGAATGATCTATCATCGATTTCATAATTTTTAATTTAGACAAGTTTGGTAATCTACTAATTATGGCGTCATTATGGCTTTCCTATGGTCAGCCACTGACACTCCATTGAAAGAAATGGCATCTTTTGGTAATCTCGTACCTACATAATGGTCGATCATTGGTTGATCATTGTATTCCACAAACACGATACTCGTAACGAATTAAAAGAAATGACTGCACAATGACGTTCTCATGGTAGGTCACTGATCAAAGGAACTGTCAAAATTTTAGCAGATTACCGCAGTCATTCATTTGTCATTATTAATTTAGCAGTTTACGAACTTTTAGCAAAATGACAATGGGATCATTTTGGAATGACGAATTTATAAAAATAGCAGACTTGGGCCCCAAACTATCGTTCCGAGTGGGAGAAGGATCTAATGTTTTCATCTTGGCTATTGCGTTTTTATATTTCTGCGTTTTATTTTAAATTCTTCAGAATTGAGATATGACTAGATTCGATAACTAGAATAGTCAATTGATAGTAAGGATTGAAAAAATATTAAAAAAACTGGCACATTTATTTTTTTAATCAGATTTGAAGTTGAAATTCTGAAAAATCGTTTATTTATAGTCATTTACTATGTGAAATTGTAGATAATTGAGCATTTATTAATACTTAATCAATTAAAATCGCGAAATGCAATTATTTCACCCATCGTTCAAGTTCGTCCAAGCAAAAGGAACCAGCCCTTTTTGCTTGGACGCCCACATAAATATCGTAATTGATGCGAATTCGATACTCTAAAATAAATATCGAATATATCGCGATAAAAAATATCGACGATATAGGTACTTATACTTATATCGATAATTTTGTGAGAAAATATATATAATAATTTTCAACGCTCAGCTTAGCGAGGGTTGAAAATTCAACATTGTATTTTTTCAACGCGCTCGGACTAGAGTGCGTCTGTGTGACAACGCGTTGGATTCTCAACGGTCGGCTTAACACCGAGAGTTGAAAATCCAGTGCGTGATAAAATCCTGCCACGATATTTTTACGTCCGTGCGAACATAGGCTTAGGTACAAATAAAGGGTACCTAACCTAGGTACTTTTCTGTTCATACATTATTTAGTACCAATTAATTTCGGCGTCCTAAAATCTACTAAATTATGGCGTCTTGTGACTTGTGGATCACTGGAGTTGCATACCACTGTTATTAACTCAACGAATTGGTCTTAATCTATGTTCATTTTATGCTAATGCCAAGATCTTCGAGGAGTGAACTCCCAGATCTACACGTTGTTTACCGGGCAATGCTCGCTATTGTTGAGCTAGGCCAGTGTTCATTATTTTTATTTGTCTAAGAAATTATGAACACGTTTATGTATATGACTATACAAATTGGGACATTTAATGTATGAGAGAATAGTTTTTTGGATTCCTGTAACTTTATAAAGATTAATAGACGCAATCGCACGGAACTCACGAATGAAGATGAAGGTGTTTATTTTCCTGCAATGTCCAAAAATAAAGAAATAGATGGTCAATTTGTGCCAAGACCTGAGAACATCCTTCTATCTAATCTAAGAGAAATAGTTGTGGCAGTGGCAGATTCAAATGACTCGGAGGCTGCAGTGTTACATAGGCAGAATTTTTATAAAAACTATCCAGTACGAGCAACTAAATGGGATCAAAATCACACCATAATGAATGCTGATAAGATCATGCCAGCTGAATATGACTATGATATTCATCTAAAGCAGGATTTAGATGCATTAGAGTCCTTAACCAGTAAATGTTGTAGGTGTACAGTGAAATTGTATAAAGTCAGTTGTGAAAAAGCTAGAGGAGATATTTTAAGTCTAATTGGCAATCAAATGAGTGGACAAAAAAATATGAAGCTTCGCACGCGTGGTCCATAAAGTACAGTGGGGCTATAAGTTCTGAAAAGACGCTTACTGATTACTACCGCAATGCAAATTCTCAAAATGACAATATAATAAATATAAACAGCTAAGTACTACAGCCTTGCCAATCTAAATGAAGACGAACAAATCAGAGGAGCAACTATGCTACTGGGAGAACAGCCGGCTATTGATAACTACCCACATCACTGTATATGCTTGACGCTCAAAAGCTGTAAACCCTTTTTAGGGTTCCGTAGTCAACAAGGAACCCTTATAGTTTCGCCATGTCTGTCTGTCTGTCTGTCCGCGGTTTAGCTCAAAAACTATTGGTACTAGAAAGTTGTAATTTGGCATGAGTATACAAGTTAATGACGCCGAAAAATTGGTAAAATAAAATTTTGAAAAAAACAATTATTTAGGTTACTTACCTCCCCTACATGTAAAGTGGGGATGATTTTTTTTTTTTCGTCCTTCCCATAGTGTGGGATATCGTTGGATAGGTCTTCAAAAAATATTATGGGTATTGCCAAAACCGTTTTTTGATTAAGAAAACCTTTCGTGACTTATCAAGCTTTAAAGTACCAATTTTCGTTAGACTCAAGTGTCCCCCCCCCTCTATTAACTAAACTGTTATAGTGAGAAATTCAAATGTCACGGCATTAGTACTTATATATAACGAAGTTTAATGGAAAACTATCACACTTAAGTGGGCTTTACAAGTTTACGTGTAATAATCGACCAACTTAAATTTGCGGTTGCAAAAACATGTTCTCCCATATATTCCGTAGTTAAGTTTCTTCTTACGATAAATTCATTCCAACTACGGAACCCTTCATTGTGCGTGGTCCGACACGCACTTGGCCGGTTTTTCTTTTAATTAGTTATGAACAATATGAACACTATGAACAGTTATTTCAGGCAAAAAGTTGATAAATTATGTTTTTCATACCCATTTAGTACTCTTAGAAGAATCAAAACTGACAATTGCTCAGAGGCATAAATCTGCTATGAAACTTCGTGAAAATGATGAAAGAAAAGCAGACTCCGAGCTACTGGTTCGAATGTCGCTAGTACGGCCTCGAACATCTCGGCGAAGATCACTGTCCACTATCAGGGAGTCTGGAATCTTTGACTCGGATAGGTCAGTAATCATGCTTTGTTTTTAAACAAATTTAAAACTACCTACTTACTACTACTTATGGTTACCTAAATGATTTTTACTTGTTTTCATAGATATCGCCCGTTGAAACGTGGAGAAGACAGAGAGAAAATGAAGGAAAAACTGGCTAACACTATGGCATATGGGGATGACCAAGAACAGCGGCCACAACCGGCGCCGTCTATGATCAAAAAACCACAGCCCAAGTTGCCAACTTCCAAACAAATATGGAATGGATGTAAGACCTTAACAATAAATCTTTTGCTCCTCAATTTAAAAACAATAAACAGTAGGTACCTATGGAATGTTCAGCTTCTAACTGATTCAGTACAATAGTTGAAGCTTCAACAAATAAACAAAAAAAGAATATACTTAGCACAATTAGTGACTTTAAAATGTGTGATGTATTAATAATTTAAAATGTATAAATAATATAAATTACAGTGGTCACCCAAATTCGAGAACGTACCGACTGGCTTGCCGAAATGGAGTATTTGGGTCAGGCAGACCAACACCGAGACATTATACAAGATCAGATTGCGGAGAGGATGCGTGCCTTGGATGCTTTGGGCATTGATGACAGTGAGTGCGCGACTCCGAAATCAGCAGCTTCTGGATTTACCTTAAGATATCAGGAACCGGAACCAATTGGTCAGAGACGTAACTCATCAGGTAGATACTTGTCTTATTTCTTGTGTTTGTTTAAATTTGCAATAAGTCAAGGGTATTCTAAAGTCGGATACTCACTCAACGATAGGTACGCAAATTCACGCATGCACAGGCACTATTCTCAAGTTTAATTTTTTTCTGAATTTTATAAACCTAGAGATACCTACGTTATAAATTAGCTTGACACACCTACATAGTCACCCAGAGGAAACTGCAGAAAATATATCAAACAAAAAAAAAAAATTGTTAATTCGTAATATCAAAACCCATATGGGATTACCATAACATCACGCCTATATTCCCTGAAGGGTTGGACACCATTGGCCGAGGTGCTTGCCATCAACCAAGCACAAAACCAGACTTAAAATTTGTTTTACTAAACATTAAATTTATACACCTATTAATTTCCATCTTTAATACTTTCAGTGCCATCTAGTAGATCAGGCAAAAGTGTGAAAAAACAAAGTGCCCGGAGTACAGTTAGAGCTCGGGACAAGGAAGAAAACGTATCGGCCTACTCTCAGTTGTCGCCGTTACAATACTCTCCTAGACGTCGGCAATGACCATTCAATCAAACTCGAAGAGCTCGATTATTTGTTTTCTATTATTTTATTATTATTTTCATCGTTTGTTTGTGTAGCAAGCACGGCTTATACACACTATGCTGGGGGCACGGCTACCGGAGTTCGCGCCCGCCGGTCGCAGCAAAAGGGTAGACAGTACCAGCATAGTGTGTAGAAGCCTGTACCTATCCAAATCACATTAACGCTTTGTTGAGCAATAGTAAGTTTTTAGATTCTTTGTTATTCAATTAAGTTTTTATTTTGTCATTTATGATCGAATTGATTTGTATTGTGCGCCCGCCCCTGGCAGTTACGTCACGGATCACAGTATATTAGACAGTCAGGGCCAAAAATATGTAAGTATAGGTACCTACACCAAGAAAAATTCTAATGCAATTTTTTCCAAAAGTTTGGCTACATGTTTTTGATGGATAAGTATTATTGCCCTTGACTGACTTACGTTACATTATGCACTTATGGGTAGACCAGTCTGTTGCATGTGCTAACATTACGCCACGCGCCGGTAGCACACATAGCATAGCAGTGAACCCGCAGTAGTTTAATTACTGGCTCACGTCATGTTCCGCTACTCGAATCGGATGCGAGTAGGGCATTGACTTATTGTTTTATAAGTCAATGGAGTAGGGTTACTATTAGTGATGGATTAATTAGCATTCGCATTCATTGTTAGCATGCGATTGCTCATTTAGCACATAGCAAATGAAATGTTGTTGCGAAATTCTGTGAAATGCTAAATGAATTAATCGCTTCTTCGTATTTTTTTGATACTATCGTACGTCAGAGCGTCGACGCACGCAGCGGTAGCGTGCGATCTCCGTCGCACCCACGGGTAGTCGGGAATACTAAATCTATCGGTTTCACTTGACCGTTTCTCGTGAATTCGCAAGTGAAATTTATTAGCAGGTTCTGCGAATTTGCGAAGAATGGGTTAAGCAATTTGTTATCTTAATAACTTTGATTTGCGCGTACTTAGGGTTGTATATTGAATGAATGCTTGTGATTGTATTATTATATTTAAATTATTAGCATTAGCAGATTTAGCAGGGTGGTGCGAAGATTGCTGTTTAGCAATTATTACCTTATTGTCTTTGATTTGTTCGTACTTTTAAGGTCGTGTATTGATTGAATGAATTCGTGATTATTTAATAATATTTGGTGTGACACGCGCTTGGCGCGCGTCGTTTTGTGCCAAAGTTCAGTACGTTTTGGCAAGTGATAGTGAGAGTTTAGTTTACGTATTCGTTAATTTCGTTATACAGTAATTAAATTATTTCGTCTTGTGCTTATTATTGTACTTAAATAGATAATAGTGTGAACTTAATATCTACCTATAAACAATAGGAGGTAATAGTAGAAGTATTAACAAAATTCGCATACTTCAATAATATCAATTATCGTCATATTAGCAAATAGCATAGCAATAGCAATTAGCATGCTAATACTCAAGAAATCACATGCTAATTAAATTATTGCGAAATCGCAATAATTGACATTACTAGTTACTATGTGACAGTGACAGGCATTTGCCGCATTTGACAGGCATTTTACGGTTAAGAGAGGCGTGCGGCCGGCGGCGCTAAGCTGAAAAAGGCATTATTTAATTTGCCTAATAAATGCACAGTTGATGAGTTGAGTAAAGAAAGTAATCGCCTGACAATAGAGTCGGTAAAAGCATTATTAGTAACCCAAGAAAACTTTAAAAACGTTACGTGTGTAGATTTTTATATTATTAGGTATATTTTCAAAAAATAACTTTTGAAAAATATCATAAGTTTGTTTTTTCTAGTAAATTTAGTGGTCGTAAATTGTTCATACTTTTCATTTTGAATAAATGTCAGTCTTTAAAACTATGTATCTGTTGCATATTATTTATTTTAAGACTTACAGTTTCTTTACAATAGACAGGCATTTTTCTGGAAAATCAGGCATTTTGTACATCCTAGACAGGCATCCTCGCTTACATTGATGGTACCCCTAGATGAGAGTAGCGGAACCAGACGCGAGTCAGTACAATTGAGCTAACTGTGGTTTTGCGGCAGAGGTGTGCTAACTGCCTTAATGAGAATGTTCATCTGAAAAGCTGTCGGTAGTGCGAAGTGTCTAGTTACAAAACGGGTATAAACTTTAGTCCAAGCCCAAACCTTCTACAACTTCCACTATGTTAAAGTTAAAGACTAACAAGTTTACTTATAAAGTTAAAGACTAACAAGTTTACTTAAAAAGTTAAAGACTAACAAGTTTACTTAAAAAGTTAAAGAATAACAAGTTTACTTAAAACGTTAAAGACTAACAAGTTTACTTAAAAAGTTAAAGACTAACAAAGTTTACTTCAATCAGAATAAAGTTCAAAATACAACTGGATCTAAGGTTAAAGCTTGAACTAAAGTTAGAACTCTGTTTGTTTGCGTGTATTAGTGAACGTATCTTATAAATTCTTATGGTAATAAAACTTGTTTATCATTAGTATTTTTATTTCCAACTATGTACTTACCTTTTATTTTTGTCTAAGCACACGTTCGCACGGACTGCGCTGACTGGACTGCCTTGAGCTGAGCATTGAGAATCCAACGCGTTGGGACGAACTCTCGTCCCAGCATCAGCAGCGCGTTGAAAAAACACACTGTTGGATTTTCAACTCTCGGCGTTAAGCAGAGCGTTGAAAATCCAGTGCACGAAAAAAATCGCCGCGAATTTATTAAAATTCCGGCTAAATTGGATTTTTTACTGAATCACACACATGTTACATATCATCAGAGATGTCATCCATCAGTCTATTCGATTATGCGTGTTGGGTTCTTGGGGATACCATACAATGGCCCATGGGTACCTACATTAAACACACTTTTTTCAAATTTTACAATAGCGACATTTATTTCTTAGTCCTACTATAGTTTTTTTTTTGCCAAAATCTTTACTGGAATTTAAGGCTGCCAGTTCACTGGAGCGGAGAAGAGAGGAGTGGAGATGTGCCATTATTAACCAATAGAATCTAAACTCCGCTCCAGTGGACAGGCAGCCTTACATGCCAGCCATGACAGCCTTACTTGGCTCCAAACTAGGCAAGCCTGCATCATAAATTCATAAGTGAATTATTAAAACTATGATTCTCTATACACACACACTAATGATAATGAAGTAGCAAAAAATGTGTGTTGGTGTTGACTGTTTGTTTTCTATTTTACATAGGAGCCTTACCAGATTGATATGTGGCTGCATTAGACCACATACATATCATTCTTGATAAGCACTGATAAGCAGGGGCTATCTAATTACTAGGGAGTGGCACTGGTTGGGTCACAGTTGGGTATCTGGTTAGAGCACTGTGGAATCAAATATATTTGCAGCACTAGAAAGAGATTAGGGTAGGGGGGGGGGGGAACATTGAACGGGTTTTTGATGAGATGAGCAGTGTTTTATTTGAAGTCTTGTGAAACAGTACATATTAGCTTATTCTAAATATTTGTATAGAGTAGGTATAGAGCAGAGTATATTTTTCTATCATATTGATAACGTCCTGTTAAATCAACACCAACACGATTTTTTTTATCACAAGATCGAAACAGGGGGAATACGAAAACGCGATGGGGAAAGATCGATATAGTTTCTAAAATCGTTCAAATGAATATCAGACATTGTTGATGGCCCCTAGTCTATAGTTTGAAGTGCCCTGAAAACTCAGAACTGCCTGTAGTGTCAAAATACCTTTAGTTAAAAAAGATCAATCGTTTTTTTTGTTGTGGCTGAGGTGCGTGGCGTAATAAAATGACGATCTTAACAATGTTGCCATCACTGCAAAAATTGCACTGAATCTGGCGTTATAGACGACCTTTTGTGTTACCACGTTTTTCGTCTTCCCCCCGCTCACCCTACATTAATCACTATCATCAATCATCATTACTGTCTTAGTAATTTTCGACTTGGATTCATTAAAAGCACTACTAGACTTGCGTTTTTTTGTTTTACTTCCTTCATCAGGTTTTTCAATTTTTGTGTTTGGTTGATAATCATTGGGAGGAGGTGCTTGAAGTTCAAAGGATGAATATCTCCTTATTGGCATATTTAGTACAAAGCTATCATCATCAACTGCATCCATATTTGGGCCAACTTTTATATAACTTATAGTAGAATATGCAGTATAGTGAAAATCTTCTATTAAATAATTTCCCACTAATAAATATGCAATCACATCTTCACCTAATACTCTTGAAAAGTTGGGCTCTTTTCCTTTATGTCTCAGGTTTACTGGCCCTTTCAGGAACCATGCATCAAGCAACTTCTGAGCTGTCAGTTTTACATCCTGCTTGTCAGCATTCTCAATAATCCCAGCTAATGTTTTACAGTGAGGCTTAAGATTAACTTCTTTAACATTAGAATGAGGATGGCAACACACATCACACATTTTATTACAATCCGCGTCACCCCAAGTTTCATCAAAATGCTCAGCTATCAGGAGCCTCCTACACAGTGTGCCATTGAGGCAGTACTTCACCATACCATACAGATGCTCCAGACTCCCAACAGAAGAGAACACCATAGTACTGACTTTGAAAACATCTTGCATTCTGTACATAGTAACACATTCTGCTCTGAGGCCATCACGACCTGCCCGTCCGCTCTCCTGATAGTAGTTTTCCATAGACTTACTAATTGTGTGATGTATAACAAACCTAACATCAGGTTTGTCAATTCCCATACCAAAGGCTACAGTGGCTACAATGGCTTGGTAGCGTTTCTCATGCCATTTCAAATGAACTTGTGATCTGGTATTAGCATCTAAGTTAGCATGGTAGCATCCTACTCTCAATCCCCTTTTACGCAAACCTTCAGAAATGTCTTCAGAATCTTTAATGCTGTTTGTGTATATTATTCCACTTTCACCTTTATATCTTCCCTTCAACAATTTCTCAAGAATATTAACACACTCTTCCTGTGATGTTGGTTTTTCCAGTATTTTATAAAATAAATTTGGTCTGTTAAAGGTAGACTTGATAACTAAACAACCAGAAATATTAAGAATTTTCTGCACGTCAGTCAAAACACTAGCTGTGGCAGTGGCTGTCAGCCCTAAGATAGGCACATTTGGAAACATATTGGACAAAATACCTAAATACTTGTAGTCAGGTCTGAAGTCGTGGCCCCACTGAGAACAGCAATGCACTTCATCTATAGCTATCCTTTGCAATCTACCATCTGCATAACATTTTTGTAAATTTGACATAAATCTTTTGCTTTTAGCAAACCTTTCTGGAGTAACATAGAGCAACTTGATCTGTGTCTTGTTATCTTTCAGTATGTTTAAAGCTGCTGAAGTTTCTTCTTTTGAGCTCGAGCTTGTGATTAACTTGGCTGGAATGTTTCTATTAGTTAGTGACCTTACTTGATCTTCCATTAGTGATATAAGGGGTGAGACAACAACAGTTAGGCCAGGTTTTACTAACGCTGGCAACTGGTAACATAAGCTTTTTCCCGCGCCAGTCGGCATTACTACAATGGCATGTTGCCCTGAGAGAGTAGAATTAATTGCGCCAAGCTGTTTAGGTCTAAAGCTTTCAATGTGGAACACATTTTTCAACGTAGTTACTATATCTTCAGACCACTCGTAAGTGGTGCCCGCCCAATCTACACTAGCTAAAGTATCGGTTTTCAATTTGTTTATAGAATTCTTCAACGATACTTTCTTCTCGTGCAGCACTCTTTGGAGATTCTTCCATTTTGATAACTCTGCGTCAACTTTAGATATTTCCTTATCTACAATTTTTAGCTCTTTTTCAAGGTCTTCTATAGTTTTCATTTTTAATACAGTGAGAAATCGAATTATTCTTTTACAGATCAATAAAAATAATTCAAACATACACCACCTGTCGGTTTGTTTACTCACTGTCTTTCTGTTTCTGTCACTAAACTGTCAAGTACGGTCTGACATTTTTATGTTCGTACAGAAACCAAAAGGCTTGTTCATTTTGATGTACAGACGCCAGCACATCAACCCACTACAATCTGTCAAATTTATTTAATAAATTTTCAACTTTATCACTTAGTATTAAGGTTCAAAGTTGTTTGGGAAAATTTGACAGTTTCGGGTAGGTTGACCTGCTGGCGTCTGTACAGTCATCCTCGAAAAGTTATAAACACAACACAAGTAGATAAACTTGAGCGACTTCAAAACTTTTGCATAAGATTTTTATTGGGTCCCTCAAACATATTTTTAATGGAATTGGGGTAATTTTGGTACGGAAAATGTGAATTTTAAGTGTTTCACTCGCGCCTTTCTAGAACATAACGGGGAGGTTCAGTACCTCACTCCCCCTACGGGACGGGTCATCACCAGTCTGGGGCAGTGGAATAGCAATAACAAACTATGCGGGAAAGCCCGAAAGGGATACCGTGCCCCGGGCAACGTGCAGGCAACTGAGGGAACACGGGTGGGTTTCAGTCAGTAAGTCTGACACGCCCTCCCGCTCCGCCCAAAGCGGGAGAAGTAAGGATTTGATAATTACTACCCACACAAAAAAAAGGAAGAAAAGGCTTAGTTATATTTCATAACTCAAGAACGGCTGGACCGATGGTGTTTGATTTGTTTTATCTCCACCCCTAATAGCAGAATACCTAAACGAAAAAAAAAAAAAGATTTTGTATGGAACGGCTTTCTTGATCATATCCCGGTAGGTATGTAGGTAGGTAGGTATGTTTGTAGGTAGGTAGGTATGTAGTTAGGTAGATAGGTACGTAAGTAGGGTAGGTAGGTAGGTACGTAAGTAGGGTGATCCGTAAGTAGGGTAGGTAGGTAGGTATGTAGCGTAGGTAGGAAGGCAGGTGTAGGATACGGTAGCTAAGTAGGGTCGGTAGGGTATTAGGGGCAAACTTCGCTCGTGGGCGCCCTCACTGACCCGTAGCCTCCAGCCGCAGCTGATGGAGAGAGTGGTGAACGCTTTATTCCCCTACCAAGGGGAGCACACACCACCTCATATGGTTCCATCTTCTATGGTGCCCAACGCGGAAAATGATGATGACGACGTGCCTGAAGTGACCCAGGCAGAATTGAAAGCGGCAGTACAAAGGCTTCAGGCCAAAAACACTGCTCCAGACCTGATGGCATTCCTGGCCGTGCATGGGTTCTGGCCATCTCATCAGGACTCTTGAGTGCATGTCTGGAGAGGGCCAGTTTCCACGCCAGTGGAAGACTGGAAAGCTGGTCCTGTTAAAAAAGGAAGGGCGTCCTGCGGACTCACCATCCGCTTACCAGCCCATTGTGTTGTTGGATGAGGTGGGCAAACTCTTCGAGAGAATTATTGCAGACCGCCTTATTCAGCACATGGCAAGAGAAGGGCCGGATCTGGCAGAAAACTAGTTTGGTTTCCGTCGGGGTCGCTCTACAACTAACGCGATCATGCGCGTGAGGGTCCTGAAGGCGGAGGAAGCAGTGGTTCGGGATGATGTCGTCTTGGCAGTGTCTTGGAGTGTCTTTTTAGATATGCCATCAACCCGGGTCGAGAAAGATGCGTCGGTGAGAGACGTCGTGCGGCGTTCCACAGGGTTCGGTTTTGGGGCCGCTCCTGTGGAACATTGGGCACGACTGGGTGCTGCGCGGTGCACTCCTCCGTGGCGTCGGTGTCATCTGTTACGCCGATAACACGCTGGTAATGGCACAGGGGAAGACGCTCCGGCTGGCGACTGTCTTAGCAACAGCTGGGGTTGCACAAGTCGTTGGCAGGATCCGGCGGTTGGGTATCCAGGTGGCATTGCATCGGAAGCCATCTGTTTCCACGGGCCCCGGAAAGCGCCACCTTCGGGATCCAACATAATGGTAGGAGGTCCACATCGGTATCAAGTCGACGATGAAGTACCTAGGACTCGTCCTTGATCGCCGGTGGAACTTCGGGCCGCATTTTCAGCGATTGGCTCCCCGATTGATGAGCACCGCAAATGCTCTCTCACGTTTGCTGCCTAATCTGGGGGGCAGATAAAAAAAAAAAGGGTAGGTAGGGTAGGTAGGGTAGGTAGGGTAGGTAGGGTAGGTAGGGTAGGTAGGGTAGGTAGGGTAGGTAGTGTAGGTAGGGTAGGTAGGGTAGGTAGGGTAGGTAGGGTAGGTAGGGTAGGTAGGGTAGGTAGGGTAGGCAGGGTAGGCAGGGTAGGTAGGGCAGGTAGGGTAGGCAGGGTAGGTAGGGTAGGTAGGGTAGGTAGGGCAGGTAGGGTAGGTAGGGCAGGTAGGGTAGGTAGGGTAGGTAGGGTAGGTAGGGTAGGTAGGGTAGGTAGGGTAGGTAGGGTAGGTAGGGTAGGTAGGGTAGGTAGGGTAGGTAGGGTAAGTAGGGCAGGTAGGGCAGGTACGCCGTAGATAAGTACTTAGAGCTACACACATTTCTGAATTTCGTACAATGCTCAAGTGGCTTCCTAAACGTTTTCGCCGAAATAGGTACTTGGTCGTTTAGCGAGTGTCTACAAGTCATAACATAAGACCCCTGTTGAAAATTTGCAAGTAAAGGTGCTGAAGCAAGACCCCAAGACAAGAGCGTCAGCTAAGAATAAAATGGTCCGTGCAGCTTTCCAAGCGGAGATAACATAGAAATATAGGTACTCTTAGGAGCTCGATAATAATCTCAACCACTTTAATTCAATTCATCTTATCGATTTATTGGAGACTTCCTTCTGACTCCGGAAATCTTTCTTATTTAAATCGATGCAGTGTAGGGAGCGCACGTAGTGGACGCAAATAAACTCATGTGTTCAATTATTGAATTTTTGTTGATAGCAAAGTTTCTACTCCTTTTATCTTTACGATATGTGCTACTACGATAGTGGCGCTTAATTTATTTTCTGACCGAGTAAACAATGTGGTTTAAAGTTCTAACTATTGTAACTATGTGAGTATCATTGTTTGTTATGATAATTATTTATTTAGTGTTTGGGTTCAAATATTTTGTTTTACGCATGTACACACGGCACAGCTATAAATTTCCAGTACAAACTGACCTTGCATTGTACGGAAATCCTATACAATGCGCGATCAGCGTAAACTGGAAATGTATAGCTTGATGTCTACACATCAAGTAAAGAAATAGGTACACAAGGCTACCCTTGTGTACCTATTTCTTTTCTCCTTTTATTGTTATCCGTTGAAAGTATTGTGTTGTGAAGGCCCCTCGCCCACGGCGACTTTTTGTAGCGATGCAGTCGCGCGTTTAGCAAACGCGCGACAGCATCTCTTCTAACGCGTGTTAGTCGCATTTGCAACGCGCTACTAAGGCGCTAGTGCATCGCGATTGTATCGATCATCGGTAGAGAGAACGGAGGGGGGAGGGAGTGTGGCGCGGCGCGTGAGTGGGAACCGGCATCAGTGCAACACAGACAGGTCCAGAGTGCGTGCTGTTGTCCGTCACAGGCGCAAAATGGAGTCATTTGACACTGAAACGTTTATTACGGCAATTCAGGAGCGTCCTGTAATATGGGACTCACGTCTTCCTGAGTATTCGAATAAAATTGCAAGGTATTTTTGTGTCGTAACTGCATCGCGACCGAATCGCGTTTGCATCGCGACCGAATCGCGTTTGCATCGCGACCGAATCGCGTTTGCATCGCGACTGAATATGGCCCCGTGGGCGCGGGCACACAGCTAGCGACTGTTTCGCGTCTGTATCGATGCTACGCGCGAGAGCATCGCGACTGCATCGCTACAAAAAGTCGCCCGTGGGCGAGGGCCCTAAGTACAATCAATTGTTTTGATGCTGACTACAGTGAGTACAGTTACAGACAATTAATGTTGTGATCGCATAGCTGTGGCTGACATAGCAGAGCATCTTGCAAAAATTGTTTTGTGGTATGTGTTAAAAATTACACGGGACTTAATAGGTAATAATAGGTAATAGGTAATACGGGCTGGTTTCCGCAACTCCACGTCAAAGCGCGTATTTTGCGTACGGGTGGGAAAAATCGGTCATTCAATCCACCCCAGCTCCTCAAAGAATGCCAGCAACGCCTTGGTATTATTGGCAATCTCGCGTAGGGTACCTGGGTTACCGAAGTATTTTGCCCTGTAAGTGGCGACCACCGGGCAGTTTAACAGCACATGAGCTGCTGTCTCGTCGTCCTCCATGCAGGCTCTGCAGAGCGGACTGTCTGTGACTCCTATGACAAAGAGGTGTTTATTAAATGGCCCATGGCCAGTTATAGCTGCTGTAATCACACGCAGCTGTTGTTTAGTTAGTCGAAGAACCTTTTTTGTGAGGCGGTCATCGATTGAGGGTAGTGCCTCCTTAGCCTGCCTGCACTCGCCTTGGTCCGACCATAGTTTCTGATGCTGATCTCTAGTTCGTTTCCTTACCAGAGTGCGTAGGTAACCGAAGAGGAGTGGCACGATGGGTTCGGGCCCCACTGGTGCCAGGCTCGATCCTCTTCTGGCAAGTTCATCTGCAGCATCGTTCCCCAGCGAACCGCTGTGTCCTTTGATCCATTGAATGGTTATTTTGTTGAGGTCACCCACCTGGTTAAGGCGCTGGTGGCACTCGTATATAAGTCCAGAGTCCACAATGTGACTGTTCAGCGCTTGCAGAACAGCCATGCTGTCTGAGAGTATGCGTATCGAGTGGTCCTTAACTTCCCTAGCCAGAATAGCCGAAGCGGCAAGAGAAATACCCATGCATTCGGCCTGGAACACTGTGTTAAGGACTCCCAATGATGTAGCTATGTGGATGTTGAGGTCCTCCGAGAAGACTCCAGCACCTGTACCACTACCTGTTTTGGATCCATCCGTGAAGATGCGCAGCTCTGTTGGGCGCAAGCCCTCACATCGGCGATCCTCGTGAAGTTGGATTCTGTATTTTTTATCAAAGATAAACTGTTTCGGTACCCGGTCATTTATGGCTTTCGCAATGGGGAACTCCTTGTAGAGTCCCTCAAGCAGCGCGGTGTGTTGTGTATCTCTCTTACCCCAGAGATTTGCTGCATTTAGGCGTACTGCCGCCATCGACGCTTCTTGCTGTATAAACAGGTGCAGCGGTGGTAGTCCCAGCAAGGCTTCCATTGCAGCAGTCGGAGTAGTCCTCATGCAGCCTGTGGTCGCCATGCAGGCCAGTCTTTGCATGCGTTGTAGTTTGTTGGAGGCTGTAACCAGCTGGGTGCGGGGCCACCAGACCACGGCCGCGTAGGCTATCATGGGGCGTATCACAGCTGTGTACAGCCATAGTATTATTTTGGGGGATAGGCCCCACTTCTTACCTATCATTCTCCTGCACTGCCAGAAGGTGATGCAGGCTCTGTTTAGCTTTTTGTCTAAATGACTGCTCCAGTTCAGCTTATTGTCTAATATGACCCCGAGGTACTTGACTTCGCTGGCTAACTGAAGCTCTGTTTCGAACAGTTTGGGCAGGCGGAAAGGGCCCATAGCTCGTTTGTGGGTAAACATGACTAGTTCGGTTTTAGTGGGGTTCACCGATAGATCGAATTCCCTGCACCAATTTCCTACAATACGTAGTGCTTGCTGAGTAAGGTTGCAGATCGTTCCCGTCACCTTCCCCGAGACCAGGATTGCGAGGTCGTCTGCATATCCTATTGTGTAATACCGAGCGTCGTTGAGTTTGGTGATGAGGTCATTAATCACCAAATTCCATAGAAGAGGGGACAGCACCCCTCCCTGGGGGCAGCCTCTGGCTATCATGGCCAGCTGCTGCTCGTCCTCAAGGCGAACCACTCGCTTGCTTAGCATATTCGTAATCCAATCCGTTAGTACCTGTTCCACTCCATGTCTGGAGAGGGCACTGTTGATACTGGAGAAGTTGGTTTTGTCGAAGGCACCTTCGATGTCTATAAAAGTGCCCAGGCAGGTGCCTTTTTGATGAATCGCTTCCTCTATCTGGCTGACCACCAGATGAAGAGCAGATTCAGTCGACTTACCTGAGCTGTATGCGTGCTGATTACTATGTAGCGGTATTGTTATCAGAGCACCGTCCCTCAGTTCCCTATCACAAAGCCTTTCCAGAGTCTTTAGTAAGAAGGAGGTCAGGCTTATTGGTCGGTGGGATTTGGCGTCTGTATAGTCACCCTTACCTGGCTTTGGGATGAATGTGACTTTCACTTCCCTCCATCCTTTGGGAACATATCTAAAGGCCAGGCACGCTCTCATTAAGGGCACCAATCTTGTTGCAACAGTAGCTCCCCCCCACTGTAATAAGGCGGGGAACACACCGTCTGGACCAGCTGCCTTAAAAGGATGGAAGCTCCGGATGGCCCATTGGATTTTCTCCAACGTGATCACCCTGTGTGTGTAGCGCCAATCATTGTCTGATGGTGTTTGAGTTTCATCATGCCAGTCAATTACCTGCGCGAAGACGCAACCTGGGAAGTGAGCTTCAATTAGGACGCGTCTTGTTTCTTCAGGTGACGTCGTGAATGTGTTATCCGGTTTGCGAAGGGTGATGGGCCCAGGTGTATACTGTTGTGCCAGCACCTTCCTTACCCGGTTTGCTTGCTGACAGGATTCAATGCTGCCACAGAACTTGCGCCATCCCGAGGTGCTCCTGAATCTGATGCATTTTTTGTAGCTGGATTTGGCCGCATAGTATTTATCCCAGTCCTCATCCGCACATGTGTTCATAGCTCTATTCAGAGCAGCTCTTACCTTGCTACGCTTGCGTTCCAACACGGGACTTAAAATATAGAGTGCCGTTAGTGGCACTCTATCCCTATCGGATAAAGTGCCGTTAACGGCATACTAGTGGCACTGTCTCGGCCCGGCTAAAGTGCCGTCAGATTTCCATTGCCATTGTCACTGTCACTGAGTCACTGTCACTTGTAATTTTGTTTGATTGTTGAGGTTAGGTCGCTGTAAAACACCACCATTTCCAAAACATTACATTCTCTTGTGCCTAAACTCTTGTGTCACAGTTCTAACCTAACCTAACCTATCTAAACGTTCAGCCATTTTAATTTACTACTTCATTTTTCGTAAATTCAGTCAATGTAAATTATAAATTATCTAAAACAAATACGATCAGTCAATACAAAAGCGCTGCGAGCTAACGTCAAAAATCAAACAAAATAAGTAACAAGTGACAGTGACAATGACAATGCAATGCTTACGGCATTTTAGCCGGGCCGAGGCAGTAAGTAAGTAAGTAAGTATTTATTTGCATAAAACATGGTATACACGGTGTTACAATAATTTACAATATAGATCTTACATGTTTTGCCAGAATTGTACTTAGCATGCATAATTATGTTCACTTAATACTAACATGAGAATTTCTTATCCATAAATTCTTTGAGACTATAGAAATTTTTCGAATATAACCAGTCAAACAATTTTCCCTTGAATAATCTGGAGTTTAAGTTTTTTATGCTACACGGTATGTTATTATATATACTAACACAATTATATAAGCAGCTTTTATTATATTTAGCAAGCTTGGGAAGATCATGCAGAACGAGTCTCTGTGGATCACGCCGGCTCCGTGGATTAATATCATTGGCTGATATAAACAGGTCTTTATGTTTATTAACGAATATACATATTTCAAATATATAAAGGGACGGCAGCGGTAACAAACCTAGTTTCTTAAATATGGGTTGACAAGATTCCTCCGAGTGCATCCCGTAAATTGCCCTAATGCACTTTTTTGAGCAACAAATGCTCGGTTTATATCTGTACTATTTCCCCATATTATGAGCCCGTAACGTAGTACCGATTCTACATATGCATGATATGTCATGAGAGCTGTTTTTAAGTTTGTAATATTTTTAATTTGTTTAACAGCATATACAAATTTATTTATTCTCTTTGCAGCGTTATCCACATGCTCTTTCCAATTCAAATTCTCATCAATAATTACGCCTAGGAACTTCGTTTGTGCTACTTCTTTAATTTTTGATACGTTTAGTTTAATATTATATTTAGGATTATTACATTTATTGAAATTAATATAAACTGATTTATTCAGATTTATTTTTAGATTATTTATGTCAAGCCATTGTATTAATTTATCTATAGTATTATTAATGTCAGTCTCATGATTATTTCTAAAATTATTACATTTTTCTGTCGCTATAATAATAGCTATGTCATCAGCAAATAATATACATCGGTGGTCAGTTATATTAATAATATCATTTATGTACAGTAAGAACAGGACAGGCCCCAATACACTTCCTTGTGGTACACCACATGTACTGTGCTTGTATTCTGATGAAAAAGGCACCTTAACCTGATTTTCATCAATTTTATCAATAATTACTCGTTGTTGTCGGTTACTGAGATATGATTTTATCCACTGAAGTGTAGGACCCCTGATACCTACCAGTTCAAGTTTTTTGAGCAACAGATTGTGAGAAACTAAATCGAAGGCTTTTGAGACATCAAAAAATAGCCCAGTGGTGAGATTTTTATTATTGATGTTAGTAACTACAGCCCTAACCAGAGAGAATACTGCCAAAGTAGTCGACTTGTTTTTCTGAAAGCCATATTGTTCATTGCTAATTATATGAAATTTATCACAATAAGCAATTATTCTTCCATACATGCACTTTTCATATATTTTGGACAATATAGGTAATAACGTTATAGGACGATAGTTATTAATATCAGATTTTTCTCCTTTTTTATATAAAGGCTTGACTATCGAGTATTTCAGGGCATCAGGAAAAGTTCCCGATGCAAACGATAAATTAATTAAATATGTCAGAACAGCAGTTAGTTGATTGGTACACTCTTTAATAATTTTAGTGTTGATTTCATCATAGCCCACAGTATTGGAATTTGACAATAACAGTATTTCTCGTCTAACCTCGCTTTCCTCCATAGGTTTTAAAAACATCGAGTTAACGGATGCACTAATACGAGGTTTTATGCATTTCTGAGTGCCAGTATGTGATAAATTGATATAATTATTATTAAAGGCAGTGGCAATTTCAATAGGATTTGTTAGTGTTGTATTGTTAACTGTGATTTTCTCAATGTTTCCTATGCAATTTGTATCGTGAATTTCATTTTTAATTACTGCCCACGTGGCCCTACATTTGTTTTCACTCTTGTTTATATATTTAATGTTTGCGTTTTTTTTTGAATTAATTAAGTATAATTTTTTTTAGAATATTGGAATATGTCATATAATTAATTTTGTTATTTGCATTTTTATTTTTATAATATTTATATCTTAGTACACGTTTTTTTTGACAAGATTTCTTTAAGCCTTTACTTATCCATCCAGTGCTACTTAACTAGTATGCCGCAGAATGCGGCACTCTATGCACTTCCTAAAAAATAACCGACACGAGTAAACTGGCCAAATGAGGGTATACTATACATACACAGCCTCTAACAATATGCACCTTCTGGAAATACTAATGTGATGATTAATTGCGTTATTATTAAAAATATTTCGTTCTTGTCCGCCAGCTTGTTTTACAGTAGCGCCGAAGTTGCGGTCCTAATACTGGCTAGAGGTGGCTCGAAGGGCGTGCGTCTTAAAAATCTGCAAAAGGTGGGCGGTACGAGTTTATTGAGTCGTGCAATACACACGGCTAAGGCTGCTGGCTTCCATGATATAACCGTCTCCACTGATAATCCATTAATAGCGCTTGAAAGCATTAAAGGTTTGTACCATGAGGCCATGTCCTAATAGAAAGCGAATCGGAGCGGCGAAAACGGGTACGTGATCATTTTTTGGGCTCGCCAAACACTTTCTATAAGACAGCGCTTCAAGTAGAAAGAAACCATTGACTTATAAAAGTCAATGAAAGAAACACATTTATGGGATAATTATTTTTATTATAACCATACTTGATTTTGGCATGTGTCTGATTGGATTGTTTTAGATAATGTTACCGTTTTTCATCGAAGTTTTGTAACTGCCACGGACTGGGCACCTTCGATATGGGGAGCGCTCGAATTTTTGTCATCTCGACCAAATGTGACGATTCTAATACTGATGCAAGTTACTTCACCATTTACACGACCAACACAGATACGAAGCGCTTTTAAAAAAATTGGGCGTCCTGTGCCATTCGATTGTGTGTTTTCTGTGACAAGGTAATTATTTATTATCTTTATACTAGCCTCTTCGGTCACTCATCAACTCATCACATGATCATGACACGTCAGTATTCACATGTGATCAATACGCAAATCACAAGTGTGCGAGAGTAACCTCATACGTAGTATCTCTAAGTAGTCTGTGGTAACCTCGAAGCACAGACTACTTAGAGATAAAGTGTTGCACACAAATAACCTTGCAAATATTTGCGCCTACGTAATTAACTGGGGTATCATTCCTACTTGAAATAAACAACAAGATGAAAAAGTTTTAAACTGATAAATCGACTTATTTAGGAGTTACAAGCTTCGTTGGCAGCTTTTGAATGGGAAATTCTATCCAGTAAACTTTCAAGTTGATGGTCGAGTTCGCAGGCAAGATTGGAAAGGAGAGTTTTTGGAAACAGGAGCATTTTATATAACGAGGAGAAGGCTTTTGGAAAAGGGAAAATTTCAAAATTACAAGTATGTAACTAAACGAATAATCGTAATCATTCATGCTTCATAATAATAATCCCCAGCTGCTTTTTAGGGTTCCGTACCCAAAGGGTGAAACGGGACCCTATTACTAAGACTCCGCTGTCGGTCTGTCTGTCCGTCGCTCGGTCACCAGGCTGTATCTCATGAACCGTGATAGTTAGACAGTTGAAATCACAGATGTATTTCTGTTGCCGCTATAAAAAAAAACAAACGCTAAAAACAGAATAACATAAATATTTTTTTGCCGTTTTTATAGATATTGGTACGGAACCCTTCGAAAACTTCACTGAAATTGTATTATGAAGCAGTATTATATAATGCTCTGTGAGTTAATGGGCCATACGCATGTAGTACACACGGCTACACATCAAGCTATACACTTCCATCCATAAGCTGACCTCGTATTGTACGGAAATCCTATACATAATACAATCAGTTTAAACTGGAAATTGGCTTGTAGTGTAGTACATCCCAACATTGATCTAAGGCGGACCCTAGACGATCAAGTATATTGCACAATATTTTTCTATTTGAACAAAAGTTTGAGCGAGTTAAATTTTTATTGGACCATATTTTAATTGTACCGTGTAGTATAATTAACAGGTCTTGCTTACGCGGAAACATTGAAGCTTAAGGGCCGTCAATATTATGGCCTAAAAATAATCGATCGTTTAAGTGCAAGGGGTGATTCAATCATATTGTTCTATAATAAATATTGCGAATATTGCTTTAGGTGTGGGGGCCGCCTAAGACAGCCAATTCTTTACTTCTTTCTTTATAGCAATAATTGTACTGATGCTATCAGCTGTTTTTGCACTGTGGTTGGTTACAACACTGGCTCGTTAGTTGCTCGAGGTTGCCATTGCTACTTGACTGACACTGACAGTTTAGAACTTTTGACTTTGACAGTTACTTGAGTTACTTCTTACGTGTTCGTTCGTACATTTTTTAGAAAAGTTTTCAATCACACTAATACGAAAACTACTATTTCAGTTGTACTATACTAGAAGTTAGTGCTGCAGAAAGTTTAGAGGTCGATACACTGGAAGATCTGCAGCTTGCCAATACATTACTTAACGCTAACCTGATTGTTTGAAAGTGTATTCGTCAGAGATAAATATCGATGGTATTCGTAAACAAACGGAGTTGTAAGCAAGGTAACTGAATGTAGATTACATTATCCCTATAGAACTTAGTTATGGCAGAGAAGTGAGAAGAGTTAGAACTTGGAAAGTTGTTACATCAGGAATTGATATAAAAGGCGCCCAAACATTACGGATTTATTGTATTGAGTGACGATTGACGCTCACAAATAAGTACGGCCCGTCTGATATTGTACTTCAGACTTTGTACACCCTGTCATTTAACTCACACAGTCATTACTTAACATTGTAATGTGATCAAATAGCTAACAAGAAGACAAAAATTAAAAATACACAATAATGCTCTGAACCTTAGGCGCGAGGAGCGAACTTCTGTACCTACCTAATATAAAATTTTACGCTAGCCATGCATGCACGCCCTGTGACGCCCCCAGGTATATTGTTAGATAGGTAGATATTTATATTAATAAGATATTTAAGTTTTTAATAACTTTTATTAAAGCATATATTATGTTTTCATTATAAATAATTTCAGTTGTATGATGTCAACTGAGACAGTGACATTCGAAGACTTAGAAGCTACCGATGTTATTAGTGTGGAGCTTGTGCCTGAACGTAAAGGTCTTATACTGAAGCACTGTGAGTACTATGTCAGCTCAAGAAGACATGGTACAACAGTTTCAAGGAGATACAATGATTTTTTGCAGCTATATGATGTCTTATATGCCAAATACCCATATCGGTATGTTTCTATTTTTTTTTTTTTTTTTCCCCATTCCCAAAATAAGCTATTCCTTAAATATATTTTATTATGCATAGCATTTTTTTTTTTGAGAACAAGCCCTTTGTTATAAATGAGCATATTTTCTGATTATTTTACTCATTATAAATCAAGTCAAATATAAGTCAGAAGTGAAACCTGATAAAAATATTTACCAATTTTTGTTATTGAAGTAGTGTATAGGATCACCTATTGTCAAAAAGAACAAACTTCCATACAAATTTTCAAATGGAGGATTCTATTTAACACCTTTGGGGATAATTTTCAAAAACCGTTCTTTACTCTTGTGCAAAATTTTATGCTAGAATCAGGGCTGTGCATTATCTGCCAGCGAGTGAATTGTTTTTTTCACATTGTGCAATTGAGATTTGCATATTTCTAGAAGAAGGAAATATAATCCAACATCTTCAAAAGAGGAAGTCATACATTCAAGTCATGTCCTTACACCAATTTGTCTATGATCTTGTTTTTGTAAAAAGAATCACATACTTTTTACAAAAACAAGATGCTAATTCTAGCGCGATATGCCGCTTGCCACCAAAGCGCGTGGTGGTCGGTGGTGGCAGCTCCCGGTTCCTCTTGCGCCGACGCGCCGCCCTCCAACGCTGGCTGACCCTGGTCGCGCGACATCCAGTCCTGGCGCACGACGCTGACCTCAGAATCTTCTTGTGTGAGAGCACCATACGACTTGACAAGCCGAAACATGATGAATTTGTTCTTGCTGGCACACAAGAAGAAAGCCCGGTAAGAAAAAAAGAAAGGATCTTTAATCTTTTTTATTGTAATTTTTTTACATGCATTGTGAATCGGTTTACGTCAATATAGTGCCTACTAGTCCTACAAGCTACAAGTATGATGGACATTGGTGGGACTTGACTTCATGACTTAGTTAGACTTTACTCTCGGCTTTATACCTAAATAAAGCACTGAAGTAACTTCGACCATTTAAAGTTGAAGGTGGACTAGAATGACAGCTAATACAATGTTATTTATTTAATATTCCAACCTAGCAAAGAAACTCAGGATAACATTGTGCTCTGAGTACCATAATTACGAGTATAATAAAATATAGTGTTACTGATAGTACTGTTATTGCAGTATTGCAGACAGGAAGTACGAACTTTTTATAAAGATATCTCATAATTCGTGCGCGTCCTCATACTGTAAAGTATTTTTAACCGACATCCAAAAGGAGGAGGTTATCAATTCGGATGTTTATATATTTTTTTTATGTATGTTCGGGCATAACTCCGATAAATATAAACGGATTTGCAAAATTCTTTTTTGTTTGAAAGGGTATACTTCCGAGATGGTCCCATTGTCATCCGGTCAGGATCTGATGATAGGATCCTGGACTAATCGAGGGAACTCTTCAAATATTATAGGCACACCTTGTAATGGATGGGTTGTACATGAGTGTCACATGTGTTGGGAGCTTGCCCAATTTAATAAAAATGTGTAAAGTTGGTGTGTTCTCCTATAAAAAAAATACTAATTAAACAATAAAATAATTTCGGGCGCCTTGGAGATGCACACAGTATGTTTCAAATAAACCAAACTTGCCAGATAGAACTCTTCGGAGAGTCAGACTTTTAATCTGCCGGTAGGTAGCTAATTAAATGAATAAAAGAATGGAATTTCCTTTGCTAATACCTTGTTTAATTAATTGCCAGTAGCTTCAGAGTAATAACATTATGAAATTAAATACAAAAAAAAGTTATAATTACTTACATTATTATCATTGAATTTACAATATTATTATTAAGGAATTTACATTACTATTGCATCTTTGTTGATAAAAAAAGGGTAGGTAGTAAAATAAAATGGTTAAATAAAATGGTTAAATAAAATGGTTAAATAAAACCTCTAGGATCGTGGCGTTGATGGTAGGGATAAAAATATCCCTTGTAGAAATATATCCAGTAAAGAAAATAAATCGAAAAGAAAAGAGAAGAAAAAAAGAAAAAAAAAGACGTCGGGACCAGGTTCGGTCAAAATCCGGCTGAAACAAAATTTACAGAGAATTAATAAATTGTTCAGGATTCCCAAACGTTGGGAAGCGTGGCGTTCCACGAGTAATAATAACTTACCGTCTTTTCCAACAAATGGCAAATTTAAATGCACCACAAAATTCAGGCGGGCGACAAATCACTTAAAAGCCTGGAACAATAATTTAGTATGATATCGAGCACTCGTCACGCTATCCAATTTATCAATCCGAAAGAATTCAATCTTACCAAAGAAATGAAGGATTATTCCTACGTCACCACGTCCTGAGGGAAAGTTTTACAAGTTTACGGCATCAATAGGCCGCCAATACCCAGGATTTATCCCGATTAAAAAATGTCGTTAAAATTCAATACTACATCAGGAATGTTCGTCGCAAAAGTGATAACGTCAAATTTGACAGCTTCCACCAAACACAATCGATGACAGCAAAAAAAACGTTCCGAAATCGACTAACTGACGAGAAGCATGTAACGATATTTTAAACTCGTTACATTACATCCCTCCCCGAAAAATAAAAGAAAGCAATTTCTTTTATGCTAAAAAATAAACAAGGCAAAAGAAAAAAAAAATTACAAAAAATAGGAAATATAAATTCCAAATACAACAAAACAAAAAAAAAATACCCTATAAAAGGATAGGATTATAAGACCGCAAGGAAGATATCCGCTAAGTCTAATAACAATTAAACAAAAAAATAGTTTCTATGACTATTTCTTAAAACAACATGCATTTAAAAACAAATAAGTCAAGCGAAATAGTCGCTGAACAATATTGTATAAGAGCACAACAAGAGTATACTGAATTGAGTACGGTTAGGCACAATAGCCACCGACTAACATACAGTATAACTCTAGAAACAACAACAAAAAAATACCAATTTGAGTTCGGTTAGGCACCATAGCCACCGACTAACATACAGTATAACTCTAGAAACAACAAAAAAAAATACCAATTTGAGTTCGGTTAGGCACCATAGCCACCGACTAACAAGTATATAACACGATAAAAATATTAATTTGAGTACAGTTAGGCGCAATTGCCGCTGTCTAACGAGAATAATCCAAAAATCTCTTTATGAGTGCAGTTAGGCACCATCGCCACTGACTAGCAAGAACAAATTATAACTGTGAGACACAGTTTAAAATCTCCACATCTCTACAAATGCAAAAAATATAAAGAAGAATGTTGTGATCGGCACAACTCCACCAATATTTCGAGCACAAACACCTTCGAAAATAAATGCATATTGTGATTGGCTCAACACCACCAATATCTCGAGCACAATAGCAGAACAAGAGATGCATATTGTGATCGGCTCAACTCCACCAATTTCCCGAGCACAATAGCAGAACAAGAGATGCATATTGTGATCGGCTCAACTCCACCAATTTCCCGAGCACAATAGCAGAACAAGAGATGCATATTGTGATCGGCTCAACTCCACCAATTTCCCGAGCACAATAGCAGAACAAGAAATGCATCCTGTGATCGGCACACCACTACCAACCTTCCGAGCACAGAAGCATAAAAACAACGAAATCAAGGGAAAAAAAATACCGAGATCCGTAAAAAAAGTAGGTTAACCTCTACAAGTGAAAACAAAGTGTTCACAAGCAGTGGGCAACAACTAAGAAATTTTATACAAGAATGTATACATAAAAATCGCATACAAGACTTGTATAAAAGAATAATAATAATAAGATATGTATAAAAATATTAATAAGATACATATACAAAATATTAATAATAAGAATAAGATCCTTTGATATGAGAAACGTATTCGTGTGGGTAGAAAAGTTATTAAAAGGTCCTAAGTTGTATTTTAGAAAGTTAAGAAATCAAATTCAATAAATTTATAAGAAGTTAACTAACATACTCTCATTCAAATCGCTGATAACCTATCATCCATCCCATCATACATCACACTATCATAAGCGACCTTCAAACAAAATTATCAAAATCAAGACTTACACTTGGAAACCAAATTAAAATTTAATTATATCTTTAACATGATAACGTCCAGCGGTACCCTTATTAAGGTCTTTCAGATTATAAACATTATCAGAGATCTTTTCAATAATTTTACATTTAATAAACTTAGGAGCAAGTTTTGCTGAAAAATAAGTAGGTGCATGAGATTGAACGAAACTCCTTCTCCACACGACATCACCCACATCAAAAGAAATGACTTTGCGACCTTTATTATAATAGCGAGCATTACGCTGATAAGCTTTTAATAAATGAGTTTGAACTTTAACAAAAATTTCACTAAGTGAATTAAGAGAATCAGCATAGTGAGTTCTATGGGAAACTTCCAGTTCATCTAAATTATCTATAGAGTCACTTAAACGATGTAAAGAAGCATCAAAAATAAGTTCCCTTCCAAACGTCAAAAAATTAGGTGTAAAATCTGTGGCTAGATTCACACTATTATTCAAAGCTAGTTGAACATGAGGTAAATATTTAGACCAAGTTCTATGATCATCTTTAACAAAACAAGCAATGCAAGTTTCAACAGTTTTATTATATCTCTCAACTGTATTGTTTTGAGGTGTGTATAAAGTATTATAAAATATTTTTGTGATATTATAACCTTTCAAAAATTCTACGAAATGTTTAGAAGTAAATTGTGTACCATTATCACAAACAATTATTTTAGGACAACCAAATTTAAGAAATATTTCTTTTTCAAAAAGTTTATTTATTACTCTAGTAGTAGCATTTATCATAGGAAAAATCCAGCAGTATTTAGTAAACACATCAACAACAGAGAGAATATATTTATGTCCAGAATAAGCTTTAGGTAATATACCTATAATATCCACTGAAAGCATTAGCATAGGTCGATCAACTTTTTTAGGGTTAACCATAATACCAAAAGGAGGTTGTGTGGTGTGTTTATAAGCTTTACAAGTATCACAAGCTAGAATATATTTTTGAACATCATTAAACATCCCTTTCCAAAAATAGTGTTGTTTTAATTTATTTAAAGTTTTATGGATACCAAGATGACCAGAATTAATGTCATCATGATTAGAACGAATTGTATCTAAAATATGTTCTTTAGGAATAACTATTTTCCAATTAAGATTACTATTAGGATCAAACTTACTTTTACAAAATTTATATAAGGTTTTATTTTCTACTCTAAAGTTCTTATATCTGCAAGGAGACTTTTGACAATTAATAAATACTTTTTTATACCATGGATCATAAATATCATCATCTGGCAAAACTAAATTATTTTGAGAGATTTCTATTGCGGCAACTTCAATACGAGATAAAGCATCTGGAACTAAATGTAAAGATCCTTTTTTATGAACTATATCAAAAGTAAATTGAGAAATTCTAGCAGCCCAACGTGCTAAGCGTCCACTAGGATTGCTAAGACCTAAAAGCCATTTTAAACTAGCATGATCAGTTATTACAGTAAACTTCATTCCTTCAATATAAGGTCTGAAATGTTCTATTGAAGCTAAAATAGCAAGTAATTCACGTTCTGTGGTACTATAATTGCGTTCACATTTATTGAGTGATCTAGAATAGAACGCAATAGGATGTTGATCTCTATTATCATCCTCTTGACTCAAAACACTACCAATGCCAACAGAACTAGCATCACAATGTAAAAAGAAAGGTTTTTCAAAATTAGGGCATTGCAAGACAGGAGCTGTAATTAAAGTTTGTTTCAACTCATCAAATGCATTCTCAGCTTCATTGTTCCAACAAAGTGATTTTTTAGAATTCTTACTTCCCGCTGTTAATTTAGTTAAAGGAGAAGCAATATCAGCAAATTTACTAATGAATCTACGATAATATGAGCATAAACCAAGAAAACTACGAAGTTGTTTAACAGATTCAGGACGTGGGAAACTTTTAATGGTATCCAATTTAGAAGGATCGGTATGCAAACCATTACTGTCAACTATATAACCAAGATAGCGAAGTCTATCTTTACAAAAATTACACTTTTTCAAATTAACCGTTAAACCAGCCTCTTTCAGTATATTGTAAATTTTGTGTAAATACTCTATATGTAAATTAAAATCTGAATTTACACAAATTAAATCGTCTAAATAACAAAAAACAGTATTATCGAATTCAGGACCAAAAAGTTTATCTACAAGTCTCTGCAACTCAGCTGGTGCATTGGTGAGACCGAATGGCATACGAACAAATTCGAAAAGTCCTTTTCCCGGAACTACAAAAGCAGTCTTTTCTCGAGAAGATTCTTCCAAAGCAATTTGCAAAAATGCTTTAGAAAGGTCAATTGTACTAATATATTTGGCTCCCCCAAGGTTATCTAATATTCTAGAGGTATAAGGAAGAGGGTATGAATCTTTAATAGTTACTGAATTTAAACGTCTTGAATCTAAACATAATCTAGTACTACCATCCTTCTTTTCTACAGCTAAGACAGGTGAACACCAAGGTGATTTAGAAGGTTGAATGATTCCTTCTTTTAATAAGACTTCCACTTCATCAAAAAGTTCCTTTTGCTTTGCAGGACTTAAAGGCCAATATCTTTGTTTAAAAGGTTCGCTAGTAACATTAATTTTATGTTGAACGAAATGAGTAAGACCTAAGCCTCTCTTTTCATAAGAAATATCTTCAAAGAGTGAAACAGTATCATTTAATTTTTGTTTCTCAGAAGGAGAAAGTTCACTGGCAGAGGTGACTGTACAAACTTGAACTGTATTGCTTTTAACATAAGTTATATTTTTCCATAAATCTTTAGCCAAATTAAACTTTAACCAAAAATCAAAACCTAAAATGAAATCAGGCTGAAAAGAAGGTATAATTAGAAAATTAATATTTTTAGTTAAATTATCACAAGTAACAGGTAATTCAATGGTACCAATAATTCTCTGTGAAGAACCATCAGCTGTATAAGCGGCACTAGAAACAGAATAATAATTTATTTTATAACCTAAAAGTGGAAATTGTTCATGACTATTTGAACCCAAAATACAACCATTGGAACCACTATCCAATAAGCCAGAAAAAGTATGGTTACCTACGGAAAATTGTAAATACGGTCTAGTATCATTATCTTTAACAAATAAAACAGGAGCTGATCTATAAATTTGGAAGAATGTTTTTAAATAGTCTAACCAGTTTGCAAAGTCTTTGTTACGAGTAGCATCATCAGGTTTGTGACATTTAGCAAAATTTTCTTTCATCGAGACACTCGCGGTTATATCAATAACAACAGGGGCTCGATGCGACCTAATTAGTTTTTTGACTCGCTAGAGCTCTTTTTCTCTAAATTACAAACATCACAATTCTTAGATGTGACTCCAACCTTTTGACATTTGAAACAAATAACGCCAGGTATGGATGTACAATGTTTAAAATGATGTCCAGGCTTTTTGCACTTTAAGCAAATTAAAACTGCATTAGACTTTACGGTAGGTTTTTCAGTTTTAAATGTTTTACTATGGCTGACGAAAACTTCAAGTTCCTTTGCAAGAACAAGAAATTGTTCTACAGAATCAATATGCTTACCAAATATAAAAGGTGTGTAAATAGGTAACATGTTATGTTTAATAATAGTAACCAAAACCACATCAAACAATGGCGAAGAAAGACGACTAGCCATGTCCATTATTTCAGTAATGAAATCTGGAAGAGATTCAGATGTCTTCTGTTTCCTCGTACGAAGGTCATGTTCCAGCAAATAGTCAAAATCCGGCCTGTCAAAACGTTTAAGAAGAGCAAGTTTAAGTTCGTGCCAGGATGGAATACGAAAGCGAACTGTGCGAAACCATTTCAATGCAATACCATCAAGCAAGTCCGTAAATGAACCAACCAACAAAATTTCGTCAAAGTTTTTGTATAAAAAATATTCCTCAACTTCCATAATAAATTCTCTAACACAAGATTTCCCGTCGAATTTAATTCTACTCCTTTTTAAATCGGGTAACTTAATTGCAGAAGGCAAATTCTTTTTAATATGTTCATTAACTAAAACATTCATAGAATTAAACGAAGGCAAAGCGTGCATCGCAAAAGCTGAAGAAGAGTGTGCAATTCTGTCATTATGATCAAAAGGAAGTGGTACTTCTGTCAAATTAATCATGTCAGGAGCAACAGGTGCAACATTAGGAACTGTGCATGCACCATCAGATTCCATGTTATCCTTAGCAAGAGGCAGAGGAGATTGATCTTCTTTATCCATTATGAATAAACAATATGATAAGAAAAGCAGGGCAAAATATCACAAGTTGTAAAATATTTGAGGTTAAAGTGAAAAAATATTTTTTAAGTTACCTACAAGTTGATTTTTATGAAATATTTCAAAGTGAAAAGATGCAGTAATAATTTACAGGATAAGCTTATATCACTTAAACTATGATTAGGTATTACTTAAGTTAAACCAAAGTTTGTTTAAAATCTAATATGAAACACCGCACTTAGTTTTACACCGTTGAGTCACTTATACAAAACAAAACTGTCTTACCATACAATATGTTGATTTTGCAAGAGTATAATGATATTGCTGTAACCATAAAAGTTAAACACACAATAGTACAATAAAGTTGTTAGTAAATATTGTTTACTTACTAGGAAACATCAAGAAAACTTAGTTGTAAATTACAACATTCCAAAAAAAAGTGTCTTACAGAAACTATCTAATTTGTTCTGTAAACAATACTACAAAATATAAGATGCAATAATAATTTATAAGATACAAGGAAGCTACTTCAAGTCCCTGTTCGCAGAGCGACAAATGTAATGGATGGGTTGTACATGAGTGTCACATGTGTTGGGAGCTTGCCCAATTTAATAAAAATGTGTAAAGTTGGTGTGTTCTCCTATAAAAAAAATACTAATTAAACAATAAAATAATTTCGGGCGCCTTGGAGATGCACACAGTATGTTTCAAATAAACCAAACTTGCCAGATAGAACTCTTCGGAGAGTCAGACTTTTAATCTGCCGGTAGGTAGCTAATTAAATGAATAAAAGAATGGAATTTCCTTTGCTAATACCTTGTTTAATTAATTGCCAGTAGCTTCAGAGTAATAACATTATGAAATTAAATACAAAAAAAAGTTATAATTACTTACATTATTATCATTGAATTTACAATATTATTATTAAGGAATTTACATTACTATTGCATCTTTGTTGATAAAAAAAGGGTAGGTAGTAAAATAAAATGGTTAAATAAAATGGTTAAATAAAATGGTTAAATAAAACCTCTAGGATCGTGGCGTTGATGGTAGGGATAAAAATATCCCTTGTAGAAATATATCCAGTAAAGAAAATAAATCGAAAAGAAAAGAGAAGAAAAAAAGAAAAAAAAAGACGTCGGGACCAGGTTCGGTCAAAATCCGGCTGAAACAAAATTTACAGAGAATTAATAAATTGTTCAGGATTCCCAAACGTTGGGAAGCGTGGCGTTCCACGAGTAATAATAACTTACCGTCTTTTCCAACAAATGGCAAATTTAAATGCACCACAAAATTCAGGCGGGCGACAAATCACTTAAAAGCCTGGAACAATAATTTAGTATGATATCGAGCACTCGTCACGCTATCCAATTTATCAATCCGAAAGAATTCAATCTTACCAAAGAAATGAAGGATTATTCCTACGTCACCACGTCCTGAGGGAAAGTTTTACAAGTTTACGGCATCAATAGGCCGCCAATACCCAGGATTTATCCCGATTAAAAAATGTCGTTAAAATTCAATACTACATCAGGAATGTTCGTCGCAAAAGTGATAACGTCAAATTTGACAGCTTCCACCAAACACAATCGATGACAGCAAAAAAAACGTTCCGAAATCGACTAACTGACGAGAAGCATGTAACGATATTTTAAACTCGTTACAACCTATTGTGATTTGTGTATGTTTTATAGTAACTCGTGCAGTTGCTCATTAAAATTTTGGTGAAGTGGAACTGATGATGAAGACCACAGATAGCCACGAGAACTGCTCAATAATAAGTGTTTCACAGGTTGCGATTCGATTAATTTAATACGGTTGCTGCTTGCAACCATATTAATCGAATCGCAATTTAATCAAAATCGCTTTATACTGGTCACAATGCATGTGGAGAAGTGGAGCTGATAGTGAAGTACCAGGAGAACTCCTCAACGATTATCGTCACTGCATTGGAATAAGCAATATTTTGTAAAAGTGATGAATAGTTGACATTATTAGGCTATTGTAACTTGGATAAATTACAAACTGACCCTCTATAAAGCGAGAAATAAAAACAATTTTACAAAAAAAACACTACAAAGTAAAAGTACAAAACCAAAGACACCGAAACAACGACATCGTTTTCGTAAAATAGTTATTTATGATACTAGTGCGGTAAGTTGGTTTTTACAAACGAGTAGACGAATGTAAGCCTGAGACGAAGTCGAGGGCTTACCATAGTCGAGTTTGTAAATACCAATTTCCGCGCGTGTGTCATACAACGTTTTTCAACACATTTGCGAGAAAACAGTACAATAGGTATTGAAACAATTTTTTATAAAAATAATATATCTGTCAGAAACTCGCAACAATAACAATCTTTGACGTTTCAAATATGAAAATTAGAATCGCAAAAGTCGAGTCGAAAAGCATCTTTCGTCTCATTTTCTCTTTAATACTAAAGTGAGGTTAACCTATTGAGCAAAAGCGCTTCCAAGGAGGTTCGATCATTCAGCTAATTTATTCTCGTAATTTGAAACTCCTTGGTGGAATTCTTAAATAATTTTTTATGGTAATTTTAAAAAACCCGTAAAGGATACGCACGGCGCTGTACAACGAAGGGGGCGGTAAAACATGTACTTAGGTGAGAGTACCTATTTTACCGCTCGTTCCGTTGTATGATGCGTAATTTTTAACTTTCGAACAATATATACAGGCTTCGTAAATATGCATTTTTTGAGCAAATGTGTTGAAAAAGTTTTTTTCCGTGATGCTTACATACAGTCAGGAAGAGTTAGGTATACAGACAAAAATATTAATCTGTCTACTTCACTGCCCAGACGTCAGACAACTAAGTTGCAGTTACGAGTCAGCTGCCCTGTCTGTATCCCGACTTATCTCTTTGTTAGATTGTAGGTACTGTCAGGGAACTTGATTGTTGAGCATGACACTGACTGTACGTCAATTGGCCGTGTTATACCCATTTCATATGATGACTGCAAGACAAAATATGAAAGTTGTGATTTGATCTCACGGATAATATTGTTGGCCAATTTCTTTTTCACTGTACATGCGGACTACATGTAAATGTTTGCAGGACGAGTTGAGTACCGAGGACATGCAAGCAGCGTTCGTAACCGAGCAGGAACAGCTGCGGCTGGCACACCTCGGGCTCGGCAGGCTGACACAGATATTTGAAAAAGGTATCTTTATTACTCTACTAATGCGCTCCGTAGACGGCGGACATTTTGACTGTGAATGACCACGAGAGACATCACCCGGAAAGCATAAGCACGGCGGCGGCGGCGCGGTCGTCTTGTCCGCCGCGTGCGTTATTGCATAGATTTATAAATTTCCATTCGTTTTATCGCCGCGCACAAATTGTCCACGGATAAATACGATTCCAAATTGTGCATCGTCTGCTCAGCGCTTTAAGAGCCTTAGTTGATTCTATAGCCACACTCTGCCTGTGGCAACATCTGCTACTATATGTAAAAATAATTGGAGTATGCATTTAGGTATTTATTTTTTTGGTTTAGTGCGAGTTGTCAATAAAAATGACTAAAATTGACCATTTTTTTAAAATGTGGTTCGACTCTGTTTCATTTAAGGATCATTTCATTGTTTCGAATCCATAAGAGATACGGGGAAACAGTCTGAACTGTCCGTATCTCTTATGGATTCGGATTTCCCTCTACTGTCCTAAATAAAATAAAACTTTCTGTAAAGCCCCATTTACATGCTGCAACAATCGACTGGTACCGTCTTAACAACACGGTACAATTGTTGCACAATATACCTAACAGCCTAAGTGGGATGAGCGACACCACCTTGGGCTAAGTACATGTCTAGACAAATCTAACAAGACCAAACACGACGGGGTTATCTTGTTTAATTGAGGAGTTCCTTTGGTCAACTTCTGGTAAAAATTATTGCAATGTCACCGAAGTTGCCAAGTTTCCGTGAAATTGTAAGTGTTTGGAAGCACATACGAACGAAGCAAGTTAAAATATTCTTGACAAGACGTTCAATTAAACATTTAGCAGCGCAAATACGAGTAATAATTGAATCAATGCGTCATAAAGTTGTACAAGGACGTAGGTACAACTGTGTTTAGATGAGGCAAAGCTTGTATGCCTATGCAATAATTTTCCTTGGTGTAAACAGAAACCGCATTCAATTATTGAATGGCAAAACTTGCGTTCAATTATTGTAGCTATGGCATTTTATGGAAAATGCACGCGTGTAAATACTTGCATGCAATTCTTAAGACGCAGGGTTCCGAAAACGGGGTTTTTTAAAACAGTGTACCTATCTCTTAACCGTAAATAATTTTGACCAAAAAAAAAAGAATAATATTTTCAAGTCTTATTTTAATACAGTGATGGAACTCAAATCATAATTAAACATACATTAATGCTTCAAAAAAATCTTCAAACACACCTCTTAATTGTCTTTAAAAGCAGTTTATACCTTCACTAACAATTATAATTATAATTAAAAATATACCATAAAATGTCTAATGTCAACCTGCATTCAGTGATGGATTATGATGAGTAATATGAGCAATATGATGAAAAAAACAACGAAAAACATTGAAAAAGTACAAAAGTGTGGTTATTTTCTTTACTCTTTACACGTAAAGAAAAAGACGAAGGCAAATCGTAACCCTTTTTTTTTTTTGGGTGGGAAATCATCAAATGACGTCTCCCGCTCTGGGTGGAGCGGGAGGGCGTGTCAGACTCTTACTGACTAAACCCCACCCGTGTTCCCGTGCCCATGGTCTCATCGGACCCCTTCACCCAAAAATCGGAACCCTGCGCCTTAAATGACAATAATTGAACGTGCATGTGATTATTGATCTTGACCGTTCCAGAAACTTTAAGCGCTTCACGGAAATAGAGGTGGAAAGTGTTAATACGAGAATACGAGTGTTGCGTTTCAGTGCAGGACAGATGCGGAGCTGAGCGGAGCGACGTGCGCGAGTTGGGCGCGGCGCTGAGCGCGCTGGCGGCGCTGGACTCGCCGGACGCGCCGCGCTGCGCCGGCCCGTCGCGCGCGCTCGCCGCGGCCGCGCAGTACGTACTGGGCATGCAAACCTTCATCACCATACTTCTCTATCACCCTCTTTCTACCCATATCATCTTTCACACAGTCCATCCATGCAAACCGATAATCGATTATCAAATCAATTTATGCAAACGATAAGTGTGTGTAGTGTCAGTACTTTATCTATAGGTTGTTGCTGTGGATCTATGGACCTCTGTCTGAGCCGCTTATGCTACTGTCGCGATTATTCAGTTAAAAAAAAAAGGCATGCGCTTCGGTTTCCGAATTACCACGGCCGTTGCGTCACAGATCTACCTATAGAGGGGCAATGGGCAAATCTTCAGTTTTGTACTGCCGCGCAAAATAGTGCATCTATCATTGCGCGTTAGTATGAAGTACTCCGGTTGCACCTCGCCATCTAACACTCGAAAACATATTGAAATTGCAAAGAATTATTAATCTATAATTTTCTAACTATAATTATACAAAATACCCAAGTAGGTACTTCCATGGTTGTGCTCTTTATTAGATAATCTGAACATCGCGTGCTCGTATTTCCGAAGGTAGACGATGATTGCCGAAGCGCATAATTGTCCTAAGAAATCTGTACTTACTATTGCCAGAATGAACACAGAGTAGTGAGCAAATGAAGTGTTCGTAAGCTATTTCATCGCATTGTTTTCATTGAGGCTGGTGTAACCGGATTTTTTCGACAAAAAATTTCCACCGTGCCTACAGTTCCGTCACCGTCTTCACCCTTATTGACCAAGCGTAGTGATGATGATGGAAGAGACCTTCGCCCTGCAGTGACACAATAATAGACTGGTATTATTATTAGAATGACTTAAAATAGGGTTATCGTAGGTTAGCGTGCAGCGTGGGTCCGGAGGCAGACGAGTACTCGGACTCGGAGGGGTCGGGCGGGCTGGTGCGGCTGGCGGGCGAGGCGTGCGGCGCGTACCGCGAGCTGGTGGCGCGCCTGTCGCGCGGCCTGCACGCCGAGCGCGCCGCCGCCGCCGCCGCCGCGCCGCGCGCGCCGCAGGCGGGCCCGCTGCGCCACCGCCACCGGTACGCCTTGCGCGCCGCGCTGCAGGTATGAGGCATGCCAGTCAAGATCCCGACGAATTTGACTGGATTTAATTTTTTAGGCACTCCCTCACTTGGATCATTCGCCTGTGATGAAACAATCTAAGGCCCGTATTACCTACACGGTACTTAAACATAACTGGCGAAATATAATGGGTGTACTATAAGTAGCTACACCTCTGCCTAACCCTTCAGGAAATACAAGAGCGATGTTACGGTAATATGTAAAAAAAAACGCACGTTATGAATGTCAACATTTGTAAAAAGACCCCTCAAAACGTCCACCTGTAGCACGTCCTATTGTTTTAGCTGGGAAGAAAAAGTGGCTTAACAAACTTCTCAGGAAATCACCATTTTTGATGAAATATAACTATCGACTGATTTTTTATTAATGAGAGTACAGAGTATCGATAATACTAGCCTTAAATACCTTCGGTTGACGTAATCGTATTACTCAGGAGGGGTGCGTGGCTCGCGCGTACGTTGCGCGGGCGCTGCAAGCTCTCCCAGCTCTGGCTGGAAGCCGCGCTGCCGCTCATGCGCAGCACGCTGCGCTGTGGCAGGACTTGCATCGAGCACTCACGCACGCATAGCACTGGCAGACGACTTCACCGTGTACCAAGCTTGGACGCTCACAGGATAGAATATAAATAAAATACGAAGTCAGAGAACTTCATTTCGCCACAGAATACTCACGTACAGAAGGCGCACTCCGCATTTTAGGTATGAAGCTACAAGTACGCGGCGGGCCCGTCTTGCTGGGCCTATTCAGTGAGTGTAACGTAGTCAGAAGATCTAAGAGTTACGCGATAGAGAGGCAACTTCTAGGTGAATATAACTAGGTAATTAGCGTTGTGGGACCTGAATTGCACTTCAGTCGTAGCAAGAGTCGCTTATTATTTAAAATGATTTTGCGGAGTGAATCGTCTGTAGGTATTCATCTGTGCTCGCGCCAGAAGATCCTTGTAAGTACAGCTGTTATTGTCCGTAAATTCAAATCACAACTGTAATTCATTATCAGTATGAAATGGCTATAGCACAGAAAACTGACGTAGTTCGTCTGCTCAACAATCAAGTTCCCTGACTGTATGTGGTAATTACAGGCAAAATTAAGACTCAGTGGGATCATCAACATTCGGACAAACTCCAATTGTATTTGAATACCTACGGTAATGTACTTTTTACGGGTTTTATATGTTTTTTTTTAATAATAACACTATAGTCCACCCATTCATTATTTTATTTCTATTTAATTCCGCCATGTTGTACAAACTTGCTGATTACAATTTGAAGTTTTTTTAAAATATTTTCAATTAATTCATAATGTCTATTTACTTAAATTTACAAAAAGGGAAAGGTGTAATACTGAATATTGAAGTTTAATATTATTTTAACGGACAAAACACTAAATCTTCATAATTAATTGTTTGTTTTGCTAATAATAGGTATAGCAATCTACTTCCTTGCGATACACAGATTGATTGATCGAAATTTAATTTGTATATTTTAGAAAAATTATAATTGTAAGAAACAATATTTCTAGGCAAAATACTGTAACTATTTCAACAATTTACAAAAAAAAAAAAAAGTATATATATAATTAAGGCATTTTGATGCCAACGAGTTTAGTAAAAATAATTGCAGATATTGTAGCTACCTTCTTAATTGTGATACGGTACTGTGGGCCGTTGATTCGTAGAATTTATTAGTTATTAAGTTGTAATTGTAATCTCAGTGTACCTAAACTTCTAAAATACATTCCATTATCTCCTCGTACGCAAATTGCTCAAGAATTATCGTAATATAATTATTTTAATAATGTAATGATAAGCACAGGACGTGAAACAAATGCAATATATTATAATTAATAATATATTAAGATAAGCAACTAAAGTGCCTTATTGTAATAGAAATATAATTATTTTTAAGTTTTTACTAATTTGTGGTTTTGATATTTTAAAGCTCGAATATTATAATGATTCATGTTTTTATGCCTAAATCCTGTGACATCTTCGTACACGGAGTACGAAACAAATGAAGTGCTACAGTCGTTTTTTGACATAGTCTGACACTACGCCACATTTCTCAATGACATACGCTCCTTAACTCTCAATTTGTTACTTGTTCGTGTTTTTGTTGAATCTCTAGGAAGATCGTTAACACACTGTCTTTCATGTCCCATTTCTAAGCTACACGTAAATGCTGCCATCTTATTAAATGATGCTTAGCTTCCGCAGTCATTTAGCTATTTCTTGTTTTAAAATATTTCCTACTAGTTTTAGACCACTAATGATGCCGATTCTCTTGTCACAAATGCGTCTAAACTAGACTAAAGTGGCACAACTTAACCATATTTTAGTTTGACAGCATTAAGATTGTACTGAGATTTTAATTTAGTGAAAATGACAATTTTGCTATTCTGAATTAGACGTTTTTCACCAAATATTTTAATTTTCTAACTAATTCTGACCATTTTTAATCGCCACTGAAAATGGTGTGGAATATTATTAGTTGTCATGAACTAAAATTCACACGAACATCTCGACAACGGGTGCAAAAACAGTACTGTACTGGATTTTTTTCTTTTTCTAACTAATTCTGACCATTTTTAATCGCCACTGAAAATGGTGTGGAATATTATTAGTTGTCATGAACTAAAATTCACACGAACATCTCGACTTTGGGTGCAAAAACAGTACTGTACTGGATTTTTTTCTTTTCTTTTGTTTATTTCTCGAAAATGGTTGTGTCCTATCGCAAAAATAATGAAAATTTCGACCCCCTCTATGAGACCCTTATAACCCTAATACTCAACACGTAGGTAATATATTTTTTTATTTTCCATACAAAAAGTGAAAAATTCAACTTAAAACACGTTGAGGCTGCGAAAAGTGCGCGCCTCCGGCTCTAAAAAATTCACGGGGTAGGGCAAACAAGTATGTACCACGTGGAGTCGCAAGTGTCAAATTCGATTAAGTTGCGTCAAAATAATTTTTAAATTTAGAGACTTTTTACTACAGAATAGCGTTAAGATTCTCATAGCCAAAAGTAAGGAATTTTTAGTGATAGTTTAGTTAGTTTAGTTCGGTGTACAAGAGAATCGGCACCAATGTCTTGCGATAACTATAATAATTCATTCAAAATAGTAGGTAATGTGATTCAAACGAAAATGTTATCTAATTAATATTCAAAGAGCCTTTTAAGTACGTATTTAGCATATCAAAGGATTGTAGAGTATTATATTTTTAGTCCATTAAAATAAACATATCTAAGAGGATCTATATTTTGTTATTGGTAAGTAATTATAATTGTTATTATTTGATAAATATATACAATATTTTAACCAAAATACTTGTTTTTTTTGTGATAATATTGATTGAATTTTCCCGAAAAACTTGTATTCAACACAACACGGTTAAACAGGTAATGTTAAGATGATCAATTTAAAAAATTTAACCAGAAAGCAAACCTTAATCATAATTATAATCAACTAAACCCGCTTAGAAAATTCTATACCTACTCAATAAAGATACGCGAGGTCCGTTGAGGTTCAAAGACTGTTCAAAATTTACATAATAGGTATATGCAATGAGTGCGTGTTGGACCACGCACAATGAAGGGTTCCGTAGTTGGGATGAATTTATCCCAAGAACAAACTTAACATTCTTCATAGCGTGTCGATAGCAATCTAAGTAGACTCGGCACAGAATTCGGCGACTTGTTTGGCGCCATCACCAACGTCCATTAGTTCCTGTAACGTGCAGCTGACAGGACACGCAGGACGCGATATTAAGTGTCCCATCGTTTGTGGAACTGCACCACATTTACATTCCAAGGCGGAGTCGTCTATGAATCTCCACCTGAACAGGTTTTCCTTGCTTCGGCCGACCTGGGTCCGGAGTCTGTTTAAAGACTTCCAGTTTACCCAAGGTAACTCATGCCCAGGCGGGAGGTCTTCAGCGGGTGTAACAAATGGGTTTGGTAAGGAAGCACCGGCTCGCCACAGCTTCAGTCTTTCTTCGGATCGTTCGCCTGTGAGCGGGACAACACACTTTAAAAAACTGTTTCGGCTTTTCAGCCTTTGTGGCGCAAGGATGTCGTGCATAGCGTGTCGTGAGTCGGAGACTTTTTAGCTCTTTCACTGGAGGCTGCCACCGCTCTGCGAACCACTGGTGGCGCTATTCCTGCTAGTGGATACAGCATTTGTACCGGGGTCGGTTTTAGGCAACCAACGATGGTCCGTTTCATTCAAAGCTGTATCCACCAGTTTTGTATGGACAGAACGACTCCACACGGGACACGCGAATTCTCCCGCAAAAAAAGATAGAGCCAGTCCCGTAGTCCGCATAAGTTAACATTGTAATTGTAAAACATGTTCTTCCATACATTCCAACTGCAAATGCAAGTTGGTCGATTATTATTACCCGGTCAAGCGCGCTGGCTCCGAATGTGAGCCAATGCGCAAATGCCGTCAAGACCCGCGTGCCCGAAAAGGAGCCACCTCCCGCGCGGCATTAAACTCTATTTCTACTATGAAATAAAAGCTAATCTGGTCTGTGAATAATTTTACTCTATGGCCTGACGGATAGAATAATCGACTAAATCATTCGTACACAAAAATATTTGTGGCACGGGGGGCTCGGTTTTCTAGCGGTCTTGTAGAGCCTACTTAGCTGTGATAGTTTTCTTTTTAACTTCCTTATACATATATAGTTCTGCTGTGAATTTTTTCACATATTCGGTGTACAGGTACACCTCTGCCCAACCCTTCGGGGAAACAAGGCGTGATGTTATGTTACGCGTGTTATGTGAACAGCATGACTTCGATCCTTTTACAACAAACAGGTGTTTCTGTGGCCAGAAAGAGGTTGAGCCTTAACTTTTCACCTGATGCTTGATATTGCTCAAATTATGTTAGTTATGTAATTATGAGTAGCCTAGCTTTACCACCTTTATTGTATTGTTGTATGTACATTTATAGTATTCATGTTTAGTTTTGGCTTTGGCGGTTTATTGTTTTTGTTGGTAGAGATGAAATGAAAGAAATGAAGTTGTTTATTCTGTTTATTATAAGTGAAGACTTGTAATTGGCTGTCAGTCACATTTTCAAGTCTGTTTTGTTTATCTATAAGTCTTCCAAAGGAAATAAATAAATGAACAGATTCCTGAATCCAAAAGTGGTTTTCACACAATCACAATATTTTTGAACGACCTGTCAAACGACACCCCACTCCATATGGGATAGACGAAAAAAAAAACGCACTTATACGTAGGGCAAGAAAATAGAAAAAAGAAACTTGATTTTATTTTACAAATTCTCTAGTCTACAACCTAACGAAGTAATTGAGGAATTTGCAGCCCCGGATTTACGACTAGGCACACAAGGCACTGGCCTAGGGGCCCAGCTAGCCTTGGGGCTACCCACCCAGCTACTCCGACCAGCTTGCTTGCCTGACGGCAGGCGGAAATAGGATTATACAATGAGAGAAAAAAAAACAATACACAATACTCCACGTTTATTTAAATTACTTAAATAATGCAGTTGGGTTGAGTCAAAAGTAGCTTATTATTTGATAATTGCATTGAAAAATGGGTTAAGAAAAAAAAATCCTATTGTAGCGGTTACACTGCCACATACGAACTACGCACCAAAGACATGACGTGACACAAATCCTGCAACGTGCAATTAGAGTTTACCGCGCGAACGATATAAATAAGACTATCCGACATCAACAGTCGGGCCTTGTCCGATGAAGCGCCAGCCCGCGCCGCAGCTGAGCGCGTAGCTTTAAATTCCCCGTCTAATAATAATATATCCGTGATCCAGCCTGTCCCATCTTGCTGTCCCCCCCTCAGCGACGCCCTAAGCCGAGGTTCGTACCCCATAGGGGGTGCCCTTAGCGAGCGTTCGCCTAATTTTAATGTAGAATAGTTGCTCCTGGCTGGAGGCTTTGAGTGTAGTGCTTAAGGCAGCCACAGGATTGTTCGGTTGAGCAGTAAATACCTTAGTGGTATACCTGCGAGATGGCATAGTTAAAAAAAAAAAAAAAAAAAAAAAAATCAACAGTCGGGCAGTCGGCCCGCCAGACACAACACCCGTCTGGTCAGAGGATCCTCCCTTTTCTATGGTGGATGAGTGAACTTTACACCCTGTTCCTCATACTCCTAAATTGGTGACCCGGACGTGATATGAACACGCAACCTACTAGTGCATTTTATTTACAAAATTTCCAAAATGGGGGGGCCTCAAATGTTGCAGGCCCTGGGTCTCTAAGCCCAGGCCTGGGAATTTGCGAAAAGTAAATACCCTAATACAATTTACCACAAAATTACACTCAATTATTACGAACGTAACTCTTAAACTAATTTAAACAACAATTCACCTATCACACACCAAGTGAGTGAGTTTACTATAAAGTATACGTTTACAAACATTTGGACTCCGCTTAGAAACGTCATTATGCTGCGGCTGCGTCCGCGTCTATCGTGAGAAAGCAATGCGTGCCGAATCTGTGGTGCCAAAGTTTCGTATATTTTCTCGCTAAAAAGTTATCGCGCTAATGCGCCGCCCACCACCCCGGGCGATTAGCCCACGTTCGCAGACGTAAAAATATCGCGGGGGTATTTTATTGCGCACTGGAATTTCAACTCTCGGTTTTAAGCCGAGCGTTGAGAATCCAGTGCACGAAAAAACATCGCCGTACGTACCTGGGCCATAGGCTACGCAGCCTGAACTATTACTATGATAACCGATAATTGTTGGTCTTATCTACGTGTATCGTATCACTGTGCGAAGCTTCGTCACGATAGACGCAAGATGCGGCCGCAGCATAACTCACACTCGCAATGACCCGCAAAATGTTATCTGAAACGCTACTATGATTTCTAGTATTGTTGTTTCGGTTTACGATACTTTCCACCAGGGGCGCTTTCTACGATTTCATACTCGATACAAAAACGAGGTACTAGCGATTTCTTTAAGATAAAACTCACACTCGATATACAGAACGTATTTTAGACTCAGATTAGATGACTACTGAAAAAATAAAGTCTGTACACCTACTTGCCCGCTTTCGAACCCGCAACCTCGTGCTTGAGAGGTGGCCGCCATAACTATTGAGCTATCACAAGATTTCATAAGTAATAATTGTATGATAACATTACAACACCTAGAGATACTAGATACTACTACGTACCTACTGGTTGATTCGTATCCGGGCTGCTTTCAACAATGAAGTGACGTCGCCTTCGTTCATGGATTGGAACAACTATGTGACGGTTACGCATTCCTTACAAAAGATGATCTAAGTAAATAAAATTATGTAATTGTTTACGATTAGTTCTGTACTAGAACAAACGGTTGTGCAATATTTATCCCAGCATTATTAAACATTAAGTTTACAAACATAATTCTATTGTGGCTTTCGTATTCGAGTAATTTCGACTGCATAGTTTAATTCTGAGGGCTTTAGTGTATGAGGAGACTCCTACTGAGATGGTGTGTTGTGAAGTGTTCGTACTGGTAGCGTGGCTCTGCGCGGCCGCCGCCGAACTCGCGCAAGACCTGGCGCACATCGAGGACTTCATACAGCAAAAGAGATACCTACTGAAGAAGAAGTACCGCCCTATGTACCACATCTCCGCACCAGTGGGCTGGCTGAACGATCCAAACGGATTCATATTTTTCAAGCGCCAATACCATATATTCTACCAGTACCACCCGTACAACGGCGCGTGGGGCCCGATTCACTGGGGCCACGTGATCAGCGACAACCTGGTCGACTGGGCGTTCTACCCGCCCGCACTCGTGCCCAAGGACCACTACGACAAGCACGGCTGCCTCTCCGGCTCCGTAGTCATTCACAACAGCTATCTAACGCTCTTCTACTCGGGACACGTTTTATCTAACAACAAGACGGTCCAAACTCAAAACGTCGCCATAAGTGCGGATGGCATCATCTTCCAGAAGTATTTGTATAACCCCGTAATACGAGATGGACCATTCGGCAACGCAGACTTCAGAAATCCTAAAGTGTGGAGGTTTAGAAACTCGTGGTACATGCTGATTGGAAGCTCGAACAGGCAAGAAGCATATCTATTACTATACACGTCGCCTGACTTATTCAACTGGAAATTGAACGGGACAATAGCAAAATCTTATGGAGATATGGGATACATGTGGGAGAGCCCAGACTTTTTTGAAATTGATGGATTTAACGTAATCATTTTGTCAGTTCAAGGTATACAAGGCGACGGCCATCGATTCAGAAATCTATACCAGACGGGATATGTCATTGGAAATTTCAACTATATGAACGGACAATTTGAAGACTTGGAAATTTCAACAGCAACTTTCAACGAACTAGACTACGGGCACGACTTCTACGCAGCAAAAACGATGCAATGCCTCGACGGACGGAGACTGTTGATCGCCTGGTTAGGAATGTGGGAGAGCGAGTTCGAGGAGTCGAACGACGGCTGGGCGAGCATGCTGACTCTAGTTAGAGAACTGAAGCTCACGTATCAGGGCAAACTTCTGATGCTGCCGGTGAGAGAAATAGTTGAGTTGCGAGCCGAGGTGTTGGAGGACGCCTGGTACAGTCCCGGGGAGGCGTTCTTCGCGGGGTCTAGAGCGTTCGAGTTGCTCGTAAACTCGAGCACGGTGATGTACGACGCTGCGATCATCCTGGAGTGGAGTGGGGAGCGGCAGTACACCATCTCGTTCTCGTCAGAGCGTGGCTACATGAGCGTGGACCGCGGCGGCGTGGACGGCGTACGGCGAGCAGACTGGCTACCTGTCTCGCACATTCACTGGCGAATCTTTGTTGACTATAGTTCCATAGAAATTTTCTGTGGTTCAGGAGAGGTTGTGTTCTCAAGTCGCATATACCCGCGGAAATCGATGCGCATAAGGATCGCAGGTGAAACGCAACTCCATGTGACGCAATATCGACTCAGGCGCAGTGTCGGTTATGACAGCAAACTCCGCAAGCAAATGAAAAAACAAGTTGTTAGAAGATATCATTAGTTATTATGAAAACTACGTGGCTTTAAGATGGATACGCAAAGGTGGATATTTTTGTTGTTGTATTTGAACGAGAGTATGAGTAATCAATAGATGAAATCATAAAAGTGATATTCCTAGATATTTGGTGCGTGATGCGTTTAACAATTGTTGTAGCCCAAACAATAGGTATTGTTTTGTGTTAATAAAAAAATTAAGGCTACTTATTAATTATTTTTTGGTTCTTAATTCCTATCTTACGGAGGCCCTTTTTGGGTGGGAAATCATCAAATGACTTCTGAGCGGAGCGGGTGGGCGTGTCAGACTCTTACTGACTAAAACCCACCCGTGTTTCTTCAGTTGCCAATGCAATGCCAGGGGCCACGGTATCCCTTTCGCACTTTCCCGCAACCCCGGCAGGCATCAGTCCCACCGGACCTCTTCACCCGCTGACATCTCTTCGCAGAAGGAGGTAACGGCCTCCCATACCCTCTCGCTTCGTACCATGGCCTGGACCAGGGCCGGACGCGAGATATCCCCGCCACCGATCGCCTCCACGAGGACACGGCGGTGCTCTGCCCAAGCCGGGTAGACCTCTACTGTCCTCTACCGCATGCTCCACCGTGTCCTCCGGGCGATCCACGCAGTGATGACACCCGGGCGTTTCCTCCCGCCTGATACGAAACAGGAACCTCCCGAAACAGTCGTGTCCGGTGAGGACCTGCGTCAGGCGGAAGGTGAGGACGCCGTGGCGCCTCTCCAGCCACTCTTCAAAGAGGCGACTTATCGCCGCAATAGTGGCGTGCCCAGCACTGGGTGCGACAATCGCACTCTCCATGACGCCATGAGATCCCGCCGAAGCTCTGTCTGCTGTGCCGCGATTTCTCGCGCATGGGAGTCAAGCCCCGGCGTTTCGCCTCCTCGCACCACTCCCAAATATGCGCGAAGACTTTTGCCTCCAGATCCCATGGCGGCAATCCGGCAAGAAGGCTCGCCGCCTCACCGGAGACCGTGTGGTATCCCCGGACCAGCTGGGTGGCCATGACCCTGTGGGACACGTTCAACCGGCAGGCTGGCCGCCGCTCGTCTCAACGAACGCGCCCACACCGGTGCGAAGGGCCATGGACCGCACGACCCCTGCGTATAGCCTCCAGCAGGAGGCGTTTGGACCCCCTAGATTGGGCAGGAGCCGCTTCAAGGCAGCCCCGGCCCGCTCCAGTCTGGGAGCCAAACGTCGGAAGTGCTCCAGGCAGTTCCACCGACTGTTGATAAGATAAGATAATATTTATTTTGTAAAACATGAGTACAGTATGAAGGTCTTATAATTAATATGTTGAGGACGAGTCCTAGGTACTTCATCGTCGACTCGACGCCGATGTGAACCCCTCCTACCGTTATTTGGGAACCCGACGGTGGCGCGTTCCGAGGACCATGAAAACATAGGCCAAACACATGGCCTCGGACTTGTGCAGAGCCACCTCGAGTCCCAATTTCCGGATTCTGGCCACGATTGTCGCAACCCCGTGTGTCGCTAGTTCGGCCGCCGCCTGGTGCGACCTCCCCTGCGCCAGGACCAACGTGTCGTCAGCGTAACAAACGACGCTGACGCCGCTAGGGAGGTCGGCGCGCAGCACCCAGTCGTATCCGATGTCCCACAGATGTGGCCCCAGGACCGATCCCTGTGGGACACCGGCCCTGTCCGTTAAATAGGCCTCGACCACACGACAGAGGTAGGTTACATCTAGTGATACCGGAGTGCCTCCCTGATGCAACTCATCAATCATTTATTAATCACCACTATACGAGTAAACCTAATGGTTATGCACAATACCTATGTGACTGTCAGCTTCGATGGTCTTTTGTTTACACCCGTTCTTCCAGGTTCCTAAACCTGGTAGTGTTCCTTCAAAGTTTTGGTAGTACGTAAAAGATAAAAAGAAAAATAAAGAACAGAATAACGAATTCATTTATGAGGACAAGGTTGTGGAAGGACAGGGAGCCGTAAATGCGTTTGCAGATTATTTTAGTTCCGTTTTCCATAGTGACTCTCCTAAGTTAGATCCTGAGGCAGTTGAGCGCGGTGCAACTGATAGAGGCTGTTTACCAGTGATCAGTGTAGATCACATTAATGGATCAGAATTGCGTCAAGCAGTCCGCAAGCTTAAAGCTTCGTCTGCCTATGGGCCAGATGCTATTCCATCTTTTGTTTTAAAAGACTGCCTGTCCGTATTGGAGAAGCCTCTCTTGTTTGTCTTTAATCTGTCACTGCAGCATTCTGTATATCCCACTCTCTGGAAGGTTTCCAGGGTCACACCCGTCCCAAAGAGTGGATCATCACAACAATGCTGTTAATATTGTTTTTATGGCGACAGACTTAAATAAGATGATGGTAACTAGCCAGGCGGACTTAGAACAATTAGGGTAAGCCAACCAAGGCTCCGATACCGGTTAAATTTTCAAACCGTTATTATGTACTTGACGCAAAACCTTTACATTCGGTTTCCTTCGCATAAACCGTTTTTTAACCGGTATTTGAAAGAGCATTTGCATAAAGTTTTTTTCGGATTAAACGGTTCAGAGCAATAAAAACTGGTAAGACTACGTAGCGCGCCGCTATGCGCGGCATCCTTACAAGTAGTCACAAGTTGCAACGCGTTTACCGACATGCCGCTCGTCGACTAAACCGGTTTATTTTGGTTAAAATAAGGTTCTTAAAACGTATACGTTCTTAAGAAAAGTTCAGAGCAAAACCCGAAATAAACCGGTATTTTGTAAACCGGTTCCGAGCCTTGCTTTATACGGTTGGTAACCGGTATCCAAGCCTTGGTATAAAGTGCTCAAACTGCCAAAATAATAACTTTATTTTCGACTATCCATTGCAAAACATCTATTTGCGCTTTACTTTTATACCATCCATGAAGGTACGAACGAAGGGCATTGAGTGTCCGTTGGTGAAATAAAGAATTTATTTATTTAAATCTGCGAGCCAGCATGTTCCCACGGACATCAGACGAGCTTTTTTTTTGGGCTTGATAATTAAAAAGTAACTTCTCCCGCTCTGGGCGGAGCGGGAGGGCGTGTCAGACTCTTACCTACTGACTAAAACCCACCCGTGTTCCTTCAGTTGACTGTACGTTGCCAGGGGCCACGGTATCCCTTTCGGACTTTACCGCAACCCCGCCAGGCATCTCTTTGAGGCGCGCGTGGAACACAACGCGCCGTCGACCCGGGCCTGGTCCTTAACGGACGGCGAGCTACCCATTGCTCACCGTCCGCAAGCCCGCGCCTACGGTGGCCGAGAATCGGCTTGTGATTCCTGACGCCCAGGGCGTCTCCTGCGGCAGCTACGGGCGTGAGGGCGCGAAATTTGCCTCTCCCTCACGCGTTCCGCCTCCTCTTTCACGAGCATTACTGCTTCGCAGAAGGAGGTGACTGCCTCCCATACCCTCTCGTTCCGTACCATGGCCTGGACCAGGGCCGGACGCGAGAGATCCCCGCCACCGATCGCCTCCACGAGGACACGGCAATGCTCCACCGTGTCCTCCGGGCGATCCACGCAGTGAAGACACCCGAGCGTTTCCTCCCGCCTGATACGAAACAGGAACCTCCCGAAACAACCGTGTCCGGTGAGGACCTGCATCAGGCGGAAGGTGAGGAAGCCTCACGTCACATCAATTAAAATATACAATAAAATACCAAACGACATAAAAATGGAACAAAATGAAAATATATTTATTAAACGGCTCAGAAAATTACTAGTGGATAAATGCTATTATTCACTAAATGTTTTTTTTAATGATGACATCAAAATGGGATGACTTCCAACATTTACCCAGGTTTAGACATTGATTTTTATTATACTTTATTTGACTTATATTTGAATGTATGATACTATTTTAATCTGTGACATTATTTGTATATATTAATTGACTTTTTATTACAATTTTATTTGACTTTTTGACATTATTCGAATCTATTGTAAGTCAATTGAATTTTTTAATATTATATTTGACTTTTTATAATTTCATCTGTGACATTATTAATTTCAAATGAATTGAACATTGAATATTTCCTAATTATTTTACTTTATTTTTATAAATTATATTTGTGATATGGATTATTACATTCCATTTGTGTGTGATCTTATTTACTTGAAATTAATATTGATACTTTTAATGATTGCTAGAGGTAATATTTTCAAAGAAGTATATCACAAATTATGTGATATTATTTGTAATATAATTTTATTAGACTTTTAACGATAATTTTTTTATATTTCTATTTACTGCATTTATTATCATGCTACTACTCATATTTATGTTATTGTTGTGCCCGACAGGGTCCATGTGAACTATTTTATTATTATTAAGACCTTGTAAACACATGTGATATGCAATAAAGATTTGAATTTGAAGCCTTGGCGCCTCTGTAGCCACTCCTTAAAGACGCCGCAATAGTGGCGTGCCAAACGCCCTTCGTGCAAACTGAAAAAAAATTACATTATTCTTTTCTTGTTGGATCTCACCACAGAGGCGTATCACGCGATGTGTGTAAGCAAAAATTCGCAAAATATTATCCAAAACATAAATTCTAATTGATAAGAATTTATATAGGGTTTTTAAATCAATGTTGATAAGACGCGTTATGAGGGAATACCTAATGAAAATAAGTATGAAAATTCACGTAATTTGTTATTTAATTACATTATGGCTTACAAAAGCTTCAATAAGCTACAGATTGGTTTCCTGCATTAATTTAGTAAAATCACACAGAACTTGTAACTTACCCAAATCTAGGTAAGTCTGGGTGCTCCAATTGACGAGTTCAATACTCAATACCTACTTTTATTGCATTCCACGTCATGCATGCTACATGCTCGCTTCGCTTGCTCTTTCATTATCTTAGTAAAATCACAATGGCAGCTATTTATTTAATTTGTAAACCAATACCCTCCTTTAGACCTTCGCCGCAGTCGGGTAAAAAGCGCCCCATTTTTTTTTTTAATTTGGCCCCTTTAGTTCTAGCTACGCTACTGTCTCCCTACCTAATAAGATAAGATACCTACGTTCAAGAAGTCTAAGTAGGTATATGTGCGTAACTCTAGTAATAAAATAATAATACTATAGGTACCTAGAAAGTAGATAATTTCGTCAATCCTCGAAACGTGTAACTATGAAAAGGTTATACAGACGCCAGCACAAGTACAATCTGTCAAATTTCTTTAGTAGATTTTCAACTTTATTACTATCTAAGGTGTACCTTGGTTCAAAGTTGATTGGGAAAATTTGTCAGTTTCAGGTAGGTTGACCTGCTGGCGTCTGTACCTATAGAGTGAGTGGGGGGAAGATGAAATACGGGGTAACACAAAAAGTATATAACGCCTTTTGCTTTTTGCAGTGATGGCAACATTGTTAAGATCGCCATTTTGTTACGCCGTACACCTCAGTCACACACACATACCTGCTGGGAGTGGTTTGTGTGAAAAATGCAAATGTCTGTGCAGCGACTTCTACGCAAGTTAATAAGAGTGTTTTAATCTTACCCTGTGTCCTGTAAATTTACTTACATGGTACAAGGTAGGTAGGTGGAAGGTAGGAGGAGCTCGTGGCTAAGTAATAACTGCCGCACGAGTCGATTCACCAGGTTAAGCTACGCTTGTCGGGGTCCGTAGTTGGGTGACCATCTTAACATATCGAGATTCCTCCATGCTTCGGAAAGCACGTTAAGCCGTTGGTCCCGGCTGTCATTCGTGGATCTTTGATAGTCGTTACAGGTCGTCAGAAGCCCGAAAATCTGACAACCAGTCTTACCAAGGGGTATTGTATTACCCAGTTACTGGGTTGTGGAGGTCAGATAGGCAGTCGCTCCATGTAAAATACTGGTATTCAGCTGCATCCGGTTAGACTGGAAGCCGACCCCAATATAGTTGGGAAAAGGCTAGGCAGATTGATTGGTACAAGGTAGGTAGGTACAAGTTTATTATTAGTTGTGTTATTATTATTACATCTAAATATGTTTTCGAATTTTTGGGATTTATTAAAAAAAAACGTCTTTTCCCATCAATATATGACGGGTAAGATGAAAATATAAAATAATAATACGAAAGAAAGATACAAAATATCTCGATATTAGAATAAAATAAAGGTAAAGGATTTATTTGATTGATAGTGATGTTTTATTTGCAGTATAACCTTACGCAATTAAAGTGGAAAGTTGGAGAACCTCTACTACAATCTTCCCCCGCTGGGGTAACTAACCGGTCGACTAACCTATCCCTACTAAACACTGGCTCCGAACCAACTTTCGTAACCAGGCGAAGCCGCACAATCATTGATCTCACTCTGGCAACAGAGAGCGCGGCGGAAATCATCACCGGGTGGCAGGTATCCAAAGAGGCCTCCTGCTCTGATCACAGGTGGATCCGCTTCGACATTCAGGTCTGTGTGCCACCAATACCACCACGGCACGCGGCGGCGGCGCTACCCGCGTAATATGGTTCGAGCCACCTACACACGCAACCTTGATTGCAAGCTTGTGACATTAAACAACCCGTCGACATATACGGACACGACACAGATTGAAGTACAAGTAAGCCATCTTACTAAGTCAATCATAGAGAGCTATCAGACTGCATGTCCAGAGACCACGCCGCGGAACATTCCGGGTAAACAACCCTGGTGGGGCGCTGATCTGGAACGCAAGCGTAGCAAGGTAAGAACTGCTCTGAATAGAGCTATGAACACATGTGCGGATGAAGACTGGGACAACTACCATGCGGCCAAAACCAGCTACAAAAAATGCATCAGATTCAGGAGCACCTCGGATGGCGCAAGTTCTGTGGCAGCATTGAATCCTGTCAGCAAGAAAACAGGGTAAGGAAGGTGCTGGCGCAACAGAATACACCTGGGCCCACCACCCTCCGTAAACCGGATAACACATTCACGACGTCACCTGAAGAAACAAGACGCGTCCTAGTTGAGACTCACTTCCCAGGTTGCGTCTTCGCGCAGGTAATTGACTGGCAAGATGAAACTCAAACATCATCAGACAATGATTGGCGCTACACACACAAGGTGATCACGTTCGAGAAACTCCAATGGGCCATCCGGAGCTTCCATCCTTTTAAGGCAGCTGGTCCAGACGGTGTTTTCCCCGCCTTACTACAATGGAGGGGAGCTGCTATTGCAACAAGACTGGTGCTCTTAATGAGAGCGTGTCTGGCCTTTAGATACGTTCCCAAAGGATGGAGGGAAGTGAAAGTCATATTCATCCCAAAGCCAGGTAAGGGTGACTATACAGACGCCAAATCCCACCGACCAATCAGCCTGACATCCTTTCTACTAATGACTCTGGAAAGGCTCTGTGATAGGGAACTGAGGGACGGCGCTCTGATAACAATACCGCTACATAGTAATCAGCACGCATACAGCTCGGTAAGTCGACCGAATCTGCTCTTTATCTAGTGGTCAGCCAGATAGAGGAAGCGATTCATCAAAAAGGCACCTGCCTGGGCACTTTTATAGACATCGAAGGTGCCTTCGACAAAACCAACTTCTCCAGCATCAGCAGTGCCCTCTCCAGACATGGAGTAGAACAGGTACTAACGGACTGGATTACGAATATGCTAAGCAAGCGAGTGGTTCGCCTTGAGGACGAGCAGCAGCTAGCCATGATAGCCAGAGGCTGCCCCCAGGGAGGGGTGCTGTCCCCCCTTCTATGGAATCTGGTGATTAATGATCGCATTACCAAACTCAACGAAAATCGGTATTATAAAATAGGGTATGCAGACGACCTCGCAATCCTGGTCTCGGGAAAGGTTACGGGAACAATCTGTAACCTCACTCAGCAAGCACAACGTATTGTAGAAAATTGGTGCAGGAAATTTGATCTATAGGTGAACCCCACTAAAACCGAACTAGTCTGTTTACCCACAAACGAGCAATGGGCCCTTTCCGCCTGCCCAAACTGTTCGAAACAGAGCTTCAGTTAACCAACGAAGTCAAGTACCTCGGGGTCACTTTAGACAGTAAGTTAAACTGGAGTAGTCATTTAGACAATAAGCTAAACAGGGCCAGCATCACCTTCTGGCAGTGCAGAAAAATGATAGGTAAGAAGTGGGGCCTAACCCCCAAAATAACACTATGGCTGTACACACTACACAGCAGTGATCCGCCCCATGATAGCCTACGCGGCCGTGGTCTGGTGGCTCCGCACCCAGCTGGTTACAGCCTCCAACAAACTACAACGCATGCAAAGACTGGCCTGCATGGCGACCACAGGCTGCATGAGGACTACTCCGACTGCTGCAATGGAAGCCTTGCTAGGACTACCACCGCTGCACCTATATACATCCACATAGCTACATCATTGGGAGTCCATAACACAGTGTTCCAGGCCGAATGCATGGGTATTTCTCTTGCCGCTTCAGCTATTCTGGCTAGGGAAGTTAAGGACCACTCGATACGTATACTCTCAGACAGCATGGCTGTTCTGCAAGCGCTGAACAGTCACAGTGTGGACTCTGGGCTTATACAATAGTGCCACCAGCGCCTTATCCAGGTGGGTGACCTCAATAAAATAACCAAACTCAAACTCAAATCATTTATTCCAAATAAACCAATTACAGGTACTTTTGAATTGTCAAGGGGTGTCAGTCAGAAAGATGAAGCTAGTTGCCCATTCCAGCAAGAAACTCCATGGACACTCTTTTAAATTAGAATATTGTTACAAAACATTGGTTACATAATTCATGTTGAAATTATACATGTGAGAACAATGTAGTAAATCGTGCACGTTAAAAGCGACCATAATAAAAATATAAAAACAAAAATAATTAAAATAAGCCATGGCAGCTAAGAGATGACCAGTCCCCACTGACGGCGCCCGTTCACGAACATGACGCATGGATCAGCATCATTTAGCTCAACCATTTTGAAGGGAACTTAATGATCCAACACACACGCCACCACCAGCGAGACATTTGAGTGAGCATGACATACTCTCAGCCGCCAAGGTACATTCAAGTCAATGAAAGACGTACTCAGTAAATGGTAGATTTAAAGTAGGTAAACAGTGCTCACATATGTGCAATGCAATTATATAATACTAAGAGATTGAATTTATACAATGTAAATATAGTTTTTTAATCTTCAGCAGCTCCAACAATATTTTCCAATGCTAATCAATTAGTTTATGCGCCCTTGTGGAGCTGGACCAGCGTTGAACCAAGCATTTTTGTCAGCGATGTAATCCCCCAACTTATAATATGCTTGGCAGCATAGTGTGCGTTTTATGCAAGATTTAAATTTCGTTTCATTCAATTGGAGTATGTGGGGAGGTATTTTATTGTAACATTTTACACAGTACCCCATGAAAGATGAGTCTACTTTAGCCAGTCTGAAACCCGGTTGAACTAATTGGTCCCTATTTCTAGTCCCATAATTGTGTCTATCACCTATTTTACTGAAAATACTTAGATTTTTCCTTACGTACATGATGTTCTCATAGATATATTGACAAGGTACCGTCATAATGTTAATATCTTTAAATAGTTCCCTTAGGGAATCGCGTCTGAGGAGGCCATATATTGCTCTGATGGCTCTTTTCTGCAGAATAAAAATCGATTCGATATCTGCAGCCCGTCCCCATAGTAAAATACCGTAAGACATGATACTATGAAAGTAACTGAAATAGACTAGCCTCGCGGTATCTACATCAGTAAATTGACGGATTTTTCTCACAGCATATGCTGCTGAACTTAGCCGTCCTGCAAGAGATGTTAAATGAGGACCCCATTGCAGCCTTGAGTCGAGCGTGATCCCCAAGAAAACAGTTTTATCGACGAACCATTCAATGGATCAAAGGACACAGCAGTTCGCTGGGGAACGATGCTGCCGACGAACTTGCCAGAAGGGGATCGAGCCTGGCACCAGTGGGGCCCGAACCCATCGTGCCACTCCCCTTCGGTTACCTACGCACTCTGGTAAGGAAACGAACTAGGGATCAGCATCACAAACTATAGTCGGACCAAGGCGAGTGCAGGCAAGCTAAGAGGCACTCCCCTCAATCGATGGCCGCCTCACGAAAAAGGTTCTCCGATTAACCAAACAACAGCTGCGTACGGTTACAGCAGCTATAACTGGCCATGGGTCATTTAATAAACACCTCTTTGTCATAGGAGTCACAGACCAGTCCGCTCTGCAGAGCCTGCATGGAGGACGACGAGACAGCATGCAGCTCATGTGCTGTTAAACTGCCCGGTGGTCGCCACTTACAGGGCAAAGTACTTCGGTAACCCAGGTACCCTACGCGAGATTGCCAATAACACCAAGGCGTTGCTGGCCTTCTTTGAGGAGCTGGGGTGGATCTGACTGATATTTCCCACCCGTACGCAAAATACGCGCTTTGACGTGGAGTTGCGGAAACCAGCCCGTATTACCTATTACCATTATTATTGGTATACATGCAATCATTCTGATATTTTTCGTCAGATTATTCTAAAAGCAACATATTACCGTAACAGTGTTTTAATTTTTTAGTCCAATCAATAGATTCTTTGTAAATAGATAATTACATACTTCATATTTTGCCATAAATTACCTGCGTTGTGTCATCGCGCTTCTTTTTCTTTTCTATGTTGTCCGACAGAGACCGCGCTTTAGATGTTGTGAGCCTCATAATTTGTACTATTACCCTGGCTAAAGACGACATTGGAACTAAGTCGCATTAAACGAGTTGATTTGTTTCGTCTCTCGCGATTTAATCATGAATAATTTATAATCTCGTCAATTAATAAAAGTTTGGAAGGTATGCTATTAAATATGTGAAATGATTTATTAGGTACTATCAATTTATTATCATCAAGCTACCTAAACCAAAGCAACACTGCTCATCTCATCAAAAAACCAAGTAAATAATATACAAGTAACATTGGTCGTGGGTAGCAACAATGCTCTCGTTATACAAAAATATTGCGAATGTCTCTGGGGTAAAAGGTCATTTACCGCCTACGGATGGACATGCCCTTTGATGAAAATAATAAAAGGAAGAGGACGCCCACTACGAACATATCGATGTCATCGAAAGCACACTCACCTTCCAAGTTTAAAAATAACGCGATTCTACGTAGCTCGTGGTTCTACGTGTGATAGATTTATTGATGGCTGTTAACGATCTAATCATCGTTACACTGTAATGATAATATTACCGTGATCGTGATGATGGATACTCGCTCACATAATTAGTACAATTTTACAGTTCAAAAACATACATTGCGTTATTTACGTTGTTGAGCAGACAAATTTTTCGATCATACGAAGCAATGGATTAGCAATATCTTTGAAAATGATTCAGATTATGATTGATCGAGTGTTAAGAGGGAACAGGGGCTGCGAGGAATTTGAAAAATAGGTATTTGAAGAAACTATTGCCGTCGCGCTGCGCCCGAAAAATAAAGTGCGATAGGGACAACTGCAGCTCAGACCGATTATATCACAAATTTTTTGACAGAAACGACGTTTGGCATTCTCCTTTTTTCTCCTGGAAAACTGAGCCGATTCAATAATTTTTAACATTAAAATTTTAAGAAAGAGTATGTCTAGGTTCCTATTATTTTCTTTTATGCTTAAAACTTTTCCGAATTAGTCTGGTAGTCCTCTAATCACGGCGGTTAAAATGGGGCATTTTTGTAATTTTTGGAGGGTCATAGTTTCCTTACTAATTAATTGCTGAAAAAAAAGAAATGACAGGGACATGCCTATAAAAACCCTGATTTTATAAAAAAAAAATGACAAAATGACAGCTCTAGAGGCAATAATCAGGAAGAAAAACGGGGAATATGTTTGTATGGAGAATCGCGGGCCCTGTTCCCTCTTAAGGTGCCGGTTTCTAACACGAAAATCAACAGAAAAGCAGCTAGTAACAAATTGTTAACTGCTGTGATTGGTTGACTGACTGACCTAACAGGCTCATCAGCCAATCAGATCATTATACATGAGTTTAGTTTTGAAACATCGTTGATTTTCATTTCAGAACAGTGTGTTAGTTGAGTATTTTAATTTTGACGATGGAGTCCTATCCAAACAAAACATGTTACTCGTAAGTATGTACCTAGGTAAGTACATACCTAGATACGAGTAACATGTAGCAAAACCGACTAAAACGGAAGGAAACTTCAAAGATCTATTTGTTTTTGTCAGGTCAGAGTGACGATGAATATTTGCGCGGCAGACGTGGCCAGAAATCGCAAAGAAAGAGATGTTTGGTAAGGGGAAAGCGGGGTCTTTGCCCAGCGGTTGGACAAAATATAGGCAAAATTACACACCGTTCGTAGAGTGATCCTGATAGTGGTCATCTTGTCCTTGACCACCTCTTGTATTTGACACTGCAACATTTTCCCAATCACATCGTTCTAATTTAGGCCATCACACGCCAAAAGAACCTTGCAGCGTTGTGCATATTATATTATCCGTCTTGTCTTTGGGGGCGCGGGAGGCCACCCGGAGTGTCACGTCAGGGGGTAGGTACCAGGGTACCCGCCGCACGCCAGCTTAACAAGCATTTCTTTTGTTACTTATAATCTAGCAATTCCGATCCAGCAATAGTACTTAGTAGATTATTCACTAAAGGGGATAAAGCAGTGTATTGACGTCACGGGCGCTATTTTGGATCCCGAACGCAACGAAGGATTCTAGGGCTCCCTAGCGAAGCGAAGCAGCTGTGAGTCAATTCCTGAGCGAAGCGAGGGAAGGATTGAAGTCTTAACAGTTAACACTTTTATGACTAGAATCCTGCAGCGAGAGATTCAAGCTCGTCCAAGACGAAGACACCTTTATCCCTGAGGAGAATACTCTACTATTCGCACTAATAGAAAAAAAAATGGTATCTAAACATTTTCATAAAATTAACTTGGTTGAGGTTCCAAATTCAAATTACATTATGCACCAGCGGATCATAATGAAATTCAGTGGGTACGATATTATTTCCCGGCTAGATCGAGCCTAGTAAGTCAATAATTAAGTCAGGCATTAAGTCCGCCTTTGTACAGTATTTTTTTTTACTTGTGCATAAAGTTTTAATAAATAAAATAAATAATGACTTGCTATATGTTAGGTTTGCTTTTGCATGTAGGTATAATTTGAGTATTTAGTGTCATGATTTGTATGGGAACCTTGCAAATTTTCAACAAAGGAAGCCGCCAGGCACAGGCTTATCTAGTGGTCATCTAAATTGATTTAACCCTGTGTAACCCACGTGGCGCGGGACGCCACCCCGCAAGTAGGTGGGGGAGGGGGGTGTTGCGTAATTAGATAGACGCACTTCTCCTATAGCAGCTCCGCCATATTACTCCGCTTTTTACATAGGTATTTATATTTTAAAGAGAAAGTTCATTTTTATATATTCTAGATAAACAGGACTATTTACACCATTTTTTTTATAAAGCATATATCTAGTAGATTTTGTAAGAATTTATATTTCATGTTTTTAAATTTTTGCGCCGAAATCCTTTGTCTTCTATGAACGACTGAAAATGTTGTTCCAGAAATGAATTTCGCGATGTACCTATACGAAAACGATACCAAACACGACCTATTTGCTAAACATTTGAAAAATCGACGTAGAGTCCAGCGCGGTAGATGGGATTTGCATGGTGGGTACGGGGCTAAATCAGCTAAGATGACTACACTAGTTATGCCGTATGCTTGTGCCAAGCGGCTTCCTTTGTTGAAGATTTGCAAGGTTGCATGATGACACTAAATACCCGGATAATTAGCGAGCAGGTGGTGTTAAAACTAGTTTTTAGGGTTCCGTAGTCAACAAGGAATCCTTATAGTTTCGCCATGTCCGTCTGTCTGTCTGTCTGTCCGCGGTTTAGCTCAAAAACTATTGGTACTAGAAAGTTGTAATTTGGCATGAGTATACAGTACAGTACAGTTCAATACAGTTAATGACGCCGAAAAAGTGGTAAAATAAAATTAAAAAAAAAAAAACAATTATTTAGGGTAACTACCTCCCCTACATGTAAAGTGGGGATGATAATTTTTTTTTGATATCGTTGGATAGGTCTTCCAAAAATATTAGGGGTTTGCGAAGACCGTTTTTTGATTAAGTAAACCGTTCGTGACTTATCAAGCTTTAAAGTACCAATTTTCGTTAGAGTCAAGTGTCCCCCCCCTCTACCAACTAAACGGTTGTAGTTAGAAATTCAAATGTCACGGCATTAGTAGGTACTTATATATAACGAAGTTTAAAGGAAAACTATCACATTTAAGTGGGCTTTACAAGTTTACGAGTAATAATCGACCAACTTTGCGGTTGCAAAAACATGTTCTCCCATATATTCTGTATGGGAGAACATGTTTTTCAATTACAAAGTTAAGTTTGTTCTTACGATAAATTCATTCCAACTACGGAACCCTTCATTGTGCGTGGTCCGTCACGCACTTGGCCAGTTTTTGTACTCGTTCTGTGCTTGCAGTCGAAGTTACCACCTATACCTACTAGTTACCTATTTTAGGTAAATACTGTGTCCTTAACCTGGCCTAGCGTAGTAGCTAATAGTAGACTTTCAAGAGATAGAAGCCAGATGAGACCCATCAAGAGCGAAGTCATTTTGGATTTCCCGCAATCTTTATCGATCAACCAATCTACCTAACCATTTCCCAACTATTTTGGGTCAGCTTCCAGTCAAACCGGATGCATCTAAATAATGCAGCTATTTTACATGGGGCGACTGCATATCTGACCACAACCCAGTTACTGGGTAACTCGATACCCCTTGGTAAGACTGGTTGTTAGAACTATGGGCTTCTGATTACCGTAGCGACTGTCAAAGATCTACGAATGACAGCTGGGACCAAGGGCTTAACGTGCTTTCTAAAACACGGAGCGGTCTAGTAAGAGGGAGGGTCTGCAAGGAATTTAAAAAATAGGTAGGTACCTATTTGAAGAAACTATTGCCATCGTCTTACCTCAAGTCTGCCCCGTAGAGTGCGATAGGGACAGCTGCAGCTCAGACCGATTACCTATATCACAAAAAAAAAAATACGAGATCGACGTTTCGTATTCCCCTTTTCTCTCCTCGAAAACTGAGCCGATTCAATTATTTTTTACATTACATTTTAAGAAAGAGTATGTCTAGGTTCTTCCTATCATTTTCTTTGAATTATCTGATAGTCCTCTAATCACGGTAAAATTGGAGCATTTTTAAATTTTCGGAGGATCATATTTTCTTTACCAAAAAGTCGCTGAAAAAAATAAAAGAAATGACAGGGACTTGTCTGCAGCAGACCTTGAATTTATGGAAAAAAAATTGTTGCTCTAGAGACTCTCTCTAGAGGCATTATTCAGGAAGAAATAAGGGGAATACATTTGTATGGAGAATTGCAGGCCCTGTTATGGATGGTCACCCACCCACAAACTGAATGCAGCAAGCGTAGCTTCACCTTCGATCGACCCGTGCGGCTGTAAGATATTATAATATTATTTAGTCACGAGCCCCTCCACAGTAAAATTATTATCGATCATGAGACGGTATTTATTATAATTTATTAGGTATTCAGATTAAAATTACTTTGAGCATACGTTTTAAGTTTTAACTGATGATACAATAATTACCTACCTTTATCTACCTACGTCTACGCTACAGCGCATCAATATTATTCTAGTAAATCACATTGTTCCTTTCCTGTGATTGAATTGCCACCGAGTCACTGACGTCACGACTTCACGAGGGATGCGGGTGACGTCCTTAGTTTATGGTCAAAGATTTGAAATAAACAGATAGGACGTTAAAAACCAGCGCGTAAATAAAAAATACCAGCCAAGTGCGTGTTGGACCACGGACAGTGAAGGGTTTCGTAGTTGGCATGAATATTTACGTATGCACAGTGTTGTTTTTAGCAACCGCAAAAATAAGTTTGTATAACATAGTATTTTTCGTAAAAGTATTAAAAAAAAGGTGCTTCTACGGTTGTAACCGAAAATATATATCCACAAACGATTGACTTAAACAGAAAAGTCACTTAGAAACATCATAATCTTTTTAATTACCTATGTATGGGATCCAACAACACACCACACGCTTATATGCCGCTCGATCTTTTCTGCCTACCCCACAAGTAAAGCTTTAATTGTTTTTACATTGTAAAATAACATTAAAAAGTTATAATGCACCCCGGTTTTAGTTTTTTAACGATTTTTTACAAATCCAAGTACATTTTATAAGTTAGTCGACTATTATTCGTTAAGTTGTAGATGTTACTTAGCTATTATAAAGCTAGCTATAGTTTTCAATCAAATCAAATCATTTATTTTTGCAAACATGGGTAATTGGTACATAGGTAGATGTTTTCTTAAAAAAATAGTTCTCCATATTCTACCGTCTCATGGGCATGCAAATAATATTGAGATCCAAAATTATTAAACAGATTCTATTGATACTGAATGAATTTAAATGTCAAATCATTATAATTACAAAAAAAAAAAAATACAAAAAAACAGACTATTTTATAACAGTAGTGACATTTTTACAGTAATGTCAAAAAAATAATAAAGTATGTCAAAGTGTCAATAAGAATAAAAATTGTCAGAACAGGAATACAGATGTCAATCATAATAGTACTTCATAAATCAGTGCAGAGATTTATCATTAAGGAAGTCATCAATTTTGTAATAGCTTTTCTCAATTAATATTTGGTTTAGTGCCCTTTTAAATTTTATTACAGTCATATTTTTTACACATCAGGTACTTTATTATAAATACGTGGGGCAATACCAAAAAAACTTTTCTGCTTATGTGCGGTTTTACATTTCACTTGACATAGTTTGTTTACATATTGAGTTCGTATCGGATTTTTTCGAACTGCTGACAGTTTTTCAAATAATTGTGGATTGTTTTTTACAAATAGAGCCCGCGCGGACTGTGCAACTGGCATCGGTTGCGGACGGTCGTGCTGCTCTTCGTGTTCCTGATCACTCAAGCTTGTGGTTCCTGTTATCAAGCCGGTGGTTCCTGTTCTTCGCGACTCTCCAGTTCTTCAGTTCTTCAGCTATTAATTGCTGTCTTTTTCAAGACACAATTAATAAAGTATTCTGTTAGCAGAGTATAAGTCAAAACGTAGCGCGTCACTGGCCCCTTCAGGGCAAAACCACAGTTTCGTGGTCCTCGGTGGATACCATACGGTGCCAACGAAACCGAGGGGGTGTTGACCCAATTACACCCGCCGAACCCCTTCAGGGGTAGGCAATCAATTGGACGGGTCCCAGTGTTCGGCCTTGGGGGGTCTCCTAGTCGGCATTGGTGACAGTTTTGCTTCCACAGCTACACACCTAGAGTGGTTGGATGTGTCTACACCCTTCACACTAGACTGGTCAGGACCCCGTTGCACAATAAGACAGGCAACGGGCAAAAGCAAGCTTAGGGCTCACATTAAGTACTCAAACCTCCCTGCCTATACCCGGCAGGGAGGGTTTCACACATCCCCGGTAGTCCGCCCGGGGAGATAGGATTAGGGCCATTAGGAGCTTTAAAATTCTCTTTTTTAATTCTTTGTTAAAATGAGCCTCCTTAAGATGGAGGCCAAACTCAGGTCCTTTAGTGACCAATTAGATGCTCTAAGGAGAGACAATCAAGTCCTCCTAAGCACTCTGAGTCAGATCCTTAAGATCGAACCGACCCTAATTAAAAAATTCGGCCCAGTGATCGAAGAGATCGCTGGAAATCAGCTTCCCCCCGATCCTTCAGATCAAAATCAAAATCAAATAGAAGCTTTTAGTGATGCACTCGCAGCATCGCAATCCGTTCTATCTACTAGTACCATGATGGATACTAGCGAGCCCGCTTCCTCAAAGCGCGCCCCCACTCCCTTCCCCTCCGATACTGAAGAGCATGCCTCTTCATCAAGCTCGCAGTCGGATGATGACGGCTTCACAGCTGTCACCTCCGGCAAGAGGAAGATGAAGAGACAGAGCTCCTCTCAGGCGACCAAAGTTGTTGCCATCGATGATAGCCCATCTACCCAGTATGTAGATAGGGATGCCCCCCCACCCTCACCCACCCCTCTCCCCGTAGGCTCCCCCGTAGTATCCCCCCCCACCCCCCGCCCGATCGCGAGTACGCCATCCTCCGCGCAGGATGCCCCCGCAAAAAACCCCCCCGGTCCCAAGAAGGTCGCGCCTCCTCCCCCTGTTTTCATCCAAGACAAGGAGAAGTGGACGGCCATCTCCAAATGGTGTGTCGATCAGAGGATCGGCTACACCAACGCCAGGTCGACCCAACAGGGTATTAAAGTTACACTCGCGACGTCCCGTGACTATAGGGACTTCAATACCCTTCTGCAAGCGAGAGGTGTGTCATTCCACACCTACTCCCTCCCAGAAGACAGACAGATCCGTGTGGTGATCAAGAAGATCCCAAAGGAAATCTCCCCATCCGACATCCTAGCAGACCTTCAGTCGCAAAGGATACCCGTCGATGAAGTGCACCGCATGCACCGTTCGCGCGGTAGAGAGGCATACGACATGATCTTAGTCGTGTGCTCCCCGACCGAGGGGCATCACCCCATTTTTAATGTCAAGACAATTTGTAACCTTATGGGCTTCACCATCGAGAAGCCCTGGAAAAACAGCGCTATAGGGCAATGCCATAATTGCCAGCTGTACGGCCATGCGCAGAAGAACTGCCATGCTAAACCCAGGTGCGTCAAGTGCCTGGGCGACCACGGCACTTCAGACTGCTCACGGCCAAAGGATCGCAACCTTTGCGATAGCCCACCTAGCTGCGTGCTATGCGGGAATATAGGGCATACTGCCAACTATCGCGGATGCCCCAAGGCACCAAAATCGAACCCAGGCAAACTGACCCAGCGTCTCGACGCTCGGCAGTCTAAACAGAGGGATTTCCTCATTCCCTCCTCCCAAATTCCCCAGCGACTAAGTCCTCAAAGACCTAGCCCGTGGAATCAACTCCAACACCAGCAGGCTTTTCCAGCCATGGCCACCGCGAGGCCCCCGCTCCCTCAAACCCCCATGTACTCACTCATGGACCCGCGTAACCGTATCCCCCCGCCCTCAGCGGCCATCCCACCCACCGCGCCCACCGCGCCCGCCGCGCCCCCCGCGCCCTCCGCGCCTACCACGCCTTACGCGCCCCCCGCACCCATAGCGCCCGCCTCGAAACCCGCACGTGCTCCTCAAGCACCGCACCCCGCGATCAACTACAATATCGCAGCGCAAAACATTAATATCATTGCCAGCGCCTTCGCCATATTCAGCACGCCCCGTGCGGCTCAATTGGCAAGCGATATCGTCGCCGCTAAGCAAAGCGGCGACATCCAATCTCTCCTGGCCGTATTAGTCGCGAACCAGGACATCACCCAAGCCCTCTCTGTTATCTCATCATGAATAACACGGCCTTAAGTAGATTTAAACCCAGATCCCTCAACCTCGGCGTCTTCAACGCAAACGGCATCCAAGGTCAACGAGATGAAATATCGGAGTTCCTCCGTGATCATCGAATTGACTTATTCCTCATACAGGAATCCTTCCTAAAACCCAGTCTCCGTAATCCAGCCATCGCTAATTACCGTGTAATTCGTAACGATAGGTCGCGTGCCCACTTGGGCGGCACACTAATTTATTACAAAAAGGATCTGTACTGCATCCCTATTGACCCTCCCCCGCTAGCACAATTAGAAGTCTCCATCTGCCGACTAGCTATGACTGGCCATCAGCCGGTCACCGTAGTATCGGCCTACATCCCTCCCAACCCCGCAGGGGGATTCCAACCCATCGCGGATGACCTAAAAATTCTATTCGGCATGAGTGACTCTGTTATCATAGCAGGCGATCTCAACGCAAAACATCCCTCCTGGAATAGCTCCCTTACCAACTCCAGAGGGCATCAAATGTACAATCTCTCCTTCGCTCAAAACTTTGACGTCATCGCTCCGATGACTCCAACCCACTATCCCCACAATGTTAATCATGCCCCCGACATTCTTGACGTGGCGCTCCTTAAGAACGTCAACCTAAGATTAGACTCAATAGAAACGGTCCACGAGCTTACCTCGGACCACTGACCAGTAGTCATACGTCTGGCTCCCCGCATAGGTCCCTCTGACCCCAACCAACCCCCAGCCACCAAAAGGGTGACGGACTGGAGGCAAGTAGGCGATAAGCTGAAAACCAACACGTCCCCCCAATTGGACTCCATCCCAAACGTTTTCGATTCAACCGCGGACACGACGGCTGCGATCGACTCGCTCACTGACCATGTGCAAACCGTCCTGAACGACTGTTCAAGGGAGGTTCCTGAAGCGGACAACCGCTACTTGAAACTCCCGGACGATGCGCGTGCTCTGTTGACCGAGAAGAACGCGGCCACCCGTGCATACAGCAACTTTCCCTGTCCCGCCAACAAAGCCCACATGCGCTACTTGCAGAGATCTGTAAGGACACGCATGGCGGAGCTGCGTGACGCGAGCTGGGATAAGATGTTGAGCGAGTTACAGCCCACCCATCAGGCCTTCTGGGAACTCCAGAGAAAACTCAAATCCAAGCAGATAGCTGCCATGCCCCCCCTAGTACGCCCCGACAAAACCATAGCCTTCGACGACATCGACAAAGCGGAATGCCTAGCCGACAGTCTCGAGGCTCAATGCTCTCCCAGCTCCCTATCAGTAGACCAAGCTCACCTCGCAGAGGTAGACGCTGAAGTCGAACGTAAAGCTTCTCTGCCCCCCGTCGAAGACCCCGAAAGTCCTCTGCCTCCCGTCACTCCAGACGAAGTGCATGACATTATCAAAGGTCTCCACATCCGTAAAGCCCCCGGCTCAGATGGAATCACCAATAGGGTGATCCAACTCTTCCCCGCCCACCTTATTATGCTACTGACCATCATCTTCAATGGTGCTCTAAGCAACAATATCTTCCCCCAAGCGTGGAAAGATATGCATCCCAAAGCCTGGCAAGCCCAAAACCGAACCCTCCAGCTACCGCCCCATCAGTCTGCTCAAGGTATTAGGCAAAATCTATGAGAGGCTTATTTATAAGCGTCTCAGGGACTACGCTGAAACCAAAGGCCTCATCCCCAACGAACAGTTCGGCTTTAGAGCCCAGCACTCTAGCGTGCATCAGGTCCACCGTATCGTCGAATTCATCGGCGGCGGCTACTACCGCGGCATGTCGACAGGTGCGGTCTTCTTCGACATAGCGAAAGCATTCGACAAAGTCTGGCACAACGGCTTAATCTATAAGCTCTACAAACTCGGAGTGCCCGATCGTCTCGTGCTCATCTTACGGGACTACTTATCGAATCGCACTTTCCGCTATCGCATCGAGGGAGCCCTATCCTCTCCCCGCCAAATCCGCGCCGGAGTCCCTCAAGGCTCCGTGCTCGCCCCGCTCATGTTCTCGCTGTTCACAAGCGACATCCCCAAAAGCAATACGGCGCAGTTGGCTCTGTTCGCAGATGACACGGCCATATATTGCAGGGGCCAGTCGCAGACCCAGATCCACCTTCTCTTACAACGGGCTGTCAATAACCTTGGCGCCTGGTTTAAGAAATGGAGAATTGAGGTGAACCCCGACAAAAGTCAGGCGGTTTTATTTATAAAACCGCGATCTAGACCCCCTCACATCCCCCGACCACTCACCTTGTTAGGCAAGCCTATCCCCTGGGAGAAGCGAGCCAAGTACTTGGGAGTCATCCTCGACCAATACCTCAACTTTACAGAGCACATAAAGTCGGTTCGCTCGCGGGCCGCCTTCGCTCTCAGTAGATTATACTACATAGTTAATGCACGCAGCAAGTTGTCACTCAAGTGCAAATTGCGCATACAGCGTGCATCCGCCCCATCATGACCTATGCGGGTGCTGTCTTTGCACACACATCCCCCAGAAATATCCATAGGATGCAGGTGATCCAAAATAGATTTCTTAGAAGAGCCACGGGCGCTCCCTGGTATGTCAGGAATATCAACCTCCACCTCGATCTTAAAATCCCCACAATCCATCAGTTCTTAAAACGCATTTCCAAGCGTCATTTTGATTCCGCCGCCAATCACCGCAACCCTCTGGTTGTTGAAGCGGCCAATTATACCCCCTCCCGTATCAGTCGATTTCGCCGTCCTAGGCATGTCCTCTCCGATCCAGATGATCCCACCACTCTCCTCCAGGAGAGCAATAGGGCCACCAGTACAGTGCACAAATACACCCGACACCCGTCATACCGACCTCGCCGCCGAGGTCCTCCGCGATCGCGTCCCTCACGAGTAAATAATACTCCCCCCCGACCCTTGTCCGATGAAGCGCCAGCCCGCGCCGCAGCTGAGCGCGTAGCTTTAAATTCCCCGCATAATAATAATATATCCTTGATCCAGCCTGTCCCATCTTGCTGTCCTCCCCTCAGCGACGCCCTAAGCCGAGGTTCGTACCCCACAGGGGGTGCCCTTAGCGAGCGTTCGCCTAATTTTAATTTAGAATAGTTGCTCCTGGCTGGAGGCTTTGAGTGTAGTGCTTAAGGCAGCCACAGGATTGTTCGGTTGAGCAGTAAATACCTTAGTGGTATACCTGCGAGATGCCATAGTTAAAAAAAAAAAAAAAAAAAAAAAAACAAATAGAGCTGTTTCAAAAATGTATAAAGAAGGGAAAGTTAAAATTTTTAAAGACTGAAAATAGGAAAGACCGCTATCTGTTGTTTTAAGGCCGCACATTGACCTTATACATCGCTTTTGCATTCTAAATACCCGTTCCTTATCGGTAGACTGCCCCCAGAAAATAATGCCATACCGCAAAACCGAGGCAACCAGTCCATGGTACGCCGATAAAAGAGCCTGACGGTAGACTTTTTTAGAAAGTTGACGGAGAGCATACGCGGATTTCCTAAGTTTTTTGCACACAACTTCAACATGAGGTTTCCAGGTGAGTTTGCTGTCAATTACTATTCCTAAAAACTTCGACTGATTCTCTTCCTCAATCTTACAGCCTTGGTAAGCAATACTAACATCTGGGTTTTCGGTGCGTTGATGAAATTGCATTATTTTCGTCTTACTTAGGTTTATTACTAAATTATTATTACTTAACAATTAATTATGTCATGCAAACAAGTATTTATGTCCTGCTCGTAATTATTATGATTTGTACACACACTTTCCTTACACTTCACTTACACTTTCCTACACTTTCCTTTTTACTTCGTTATATAATTATAAGTAGTATGCTCGAGCATACTTTTCACTTATCCAAAAACAACGGAGCTTTTTGACAACTTTGTTTTTTATTGTTTGGCAACTTAGTAGTCGTGATTGATTATTACCAAGGGTCTCTGAGTTAAACCGTGGACTGATAGACAGACGGACTGGGCGAAAGTAAAGGGTTCCTTGTACGAAAAAACACTACGGAATCCAATAATTTGGATTAATATTTTCAAGGGATGACATAATAATATAGGTAATAATATGGTGAGTGGGCGAAGACTACAAAATGGGTAACACAAACAGTCATCTATAACGAACGCCAGATTCAGGGCACTTTTTGTAGTGATGGCAACATTTTGAAGATCGTTATTTTGTTACGTCACACACCTCAATCATACACACACACACCTGTAATGAGTGGTTTATGTGAAAAATACAATACCTGCATACCGACTTTTAAGTAAGTTAATCGAGTGTTTTAACTTACCCCGTGTCCTGTTACTTTACTTACGTATTAGGTACGAGTGTTTTATTGGAACATCTACTCATTATTTTTTTATTCTTAATTGTGTTATTACATTTTTTAAACGCCATCAACATAGTCTGATATTCATTTGAACGATTTTAGAAACTATTCCAATGTTTCCCCATCGCCTTTCCGTCTTCTCCCTGTTTCATTCTCGTGATAAAATCATTTTATTGACTTTTTTGCTGCGTTAGAGCAGATTTAAAAGGATGTTATCAATAAGATAGAAAAATGTACTCTTTGCTCTTTACTCTACAAATATAATTTTATTATTAGCTATTATGTAGGTAAGTACTGTTCTGCAAGACTTCAAATACAACACTGCACATTTCATCAAAAACCCGTTCGGTTTTCCCCCCACTCACCTTAATAATCTCTGTCAATCTCTCTTTATATTAAAATCCCTGTCAGAAATAATACTTGTAATTAATAAAACTCAAATAATAAGACATCAAGAAGCTACATAGCGTACGTATGTACCTACCTAGAATTATTAGCTGATGTATGAACGTATCCGACGCAAAAGGATCCTACCAGGGGAGGCGTTCTGTAGTTTCTGCTTACCCCCATGGGAAGGAGTGGCATTATGTAGGTATGTATTGTATCCAAGAAAAAAAATATCGCTCCTACGTACTCTGTGGTTCATTAATCATTATCATTCCCAATCATTCCACTACCAACCCCTTATCAGACTACACAGATTGAGGGACTGACAGATATTCCAAGATCTCGGTCCTTTTTCAGTAATTTATTCAGTTACAAAATGATTACACTGGTCGTAGGTACAAACAGCGTTACTTAGTTCTACATGCAGCTAATCCAGATTCCAGACTCCAGTAGTTAATCTTTGTATTTTCGGGATACTCTGACAATAATTTTCCCATAAAGTGTGGTCTTCGTATAATTTAGATTTTAGTTTTTATCTTTTATGTAATATTATGACCTATTAAAATAGGAAAAAATTACAAAGTATTGATGTATTGAATTTCTTCAATTGATGTTATGGTCAAATTGTTTCGCACAATAAAAAAAAATCAGTTATCGTCTTAACATAAATAGAGGAAATATTTTTTAAAATATTGTAACCCTGAAACGAACCGTCAAAATCAGTTGTGTGTGGACGAGAGGTGAAAGGTTGTCGAAACTCGAAACAAGTTTCGTAAACCTAGTTTTATCAGTGTTGTGTGAAGTGGCCGAGAGCACGTAACAGTCTAACAGTAGTAAAGTGAATACGTACACTTGCTTCAAAAGTAAAAAAATATCTGCTTGTGATTTTAATAACGTTTATAAACATGTCTAAATCAATGCTATATTTGGCCGTCGCGATACTTTGTTTTGCATCTGTAAACACTAAAAAAAGGATAAAATTTTACGAGGAAAAGGTCAGTAGTAATATTAGAGTATAATTTTATTACTGATTAAGATATTTAAAAAGTTTTTTTCCCATGTCAACAAGTTTGGTTCAACTTTTTGATCCCAAAGTTTATTTCGTCAACTGAACTCAATTATTCATAAACAGTGTCTCATTGACAGTATGATGTTTTGTATTGATAACTGCTTAGTATTATTTTAATTGTGAATTTGAAAATAAAAATTTATTTGACTTCTATACATTTTTTATGATATCATAGGTGATATTATATACCACAATTTTTTCCATCTCCTTAGTCATTTTGTTTTTTTTATAAAGGTCATTAGACTTCCAATAAGAGATTTGTTTTACAAGGTATGGGTATAGATAGTACATTGTGTTGAGTTGTTTAGTTTTTAATTTAGATTATTCTCTCTATTATTATAAAAAAATATTTCCAAGTTTCTAAACATTCTGTTGATTATTATCTTTATCTACTTACATACAATTCTCATTGTGACCACTTTTGCACTTTTGCTTCATGGATTGTAAATCTTTTGACAGACATAAAAAAGTAATCTTGTCAAATTGCCCAATAAACCACAATCAGGGCTAAAAGTCACACTGTGTCATACTGGACATAATTTGGCTTGATTTCTATTTTTAAATAAATAAACAGATTTTATAATATCACAATGTTTTACTAGGCGGATTTATGGTTACGGCAAATTTCTTCCAATGCTAACTAAGACTCTTATCTTTAGGATTGGATCATTTGAAGAGCCACTTAATACACACTTGGATGCTACTTGCTTACATAAATGGTACTTGAGAACAGACAACACTACAAGTGTTCTGATCAAGTGGTTTGTAGGCCTATATAAAATTAATTATTAGATAGTCTGTTTTTGTTTCATTTAAATAAAGTATCCATTTTATGGAACTAAGTCCATGGTATTTTTTTATTATTACTAACATCTTCTGTAGTGAATTATAGTTTGTTCTTTTATCATGTTCTATAGTAAAATATTGGAAACCCTCATTCTGTCATTCTATCGGTCGCACTGTTAGGGGTCGTTCATTAACTAAGTGAGGCATTTAGGGGGTCGCACCGAATCTCTTATTAGATTATTTTACTGAAAATCACATGGACATGTTGGTTCCAGGAGTCAGTCTTAAGAACAACCCTCTTGAGTCCCAGTGGACTCAATTCAAATGAATATTTGTTTATAATTTTTAGTAGTTCAAGGTTTTATTGTTCGGTTTTATTTTATTTTATTTATTTTTTTATTTTAAAAACAGTTACATGTTAAGGTTAAAAATTATGAGTCGTAACACAAATAGGTAAACATATAACCCACACCATTGTCCACGAGATAATAGATGAATAAATCAGGAATGGAAATGTATTTACAATATTATCTTACTCGTGTCTCGTTTATCTCTTGTTTTCTCACTGTAAATATTGCAAACAAGAAAGATTAACGTATTTTCACAAAAAATAAGCATTTTGAAAAATCTCACGTGACACAGGTTGGGGGAGGGCGTCGAGCCAAATCTCACGACATCTCACCAAAGGTCGAAAAATCGTCAAAATCGTACTTAATACCTCATACCTCACGTACTTAATTAATGAACGCCCACTTACTTGAATCACCAAACTTTGTCTTAGTAGATGTAACTTTATGACAAGAATACTTAGACTGGAATACACAATCTTAGATAATTAACATGCATTGCCCAGCACTTCTACATTAGCGTTGTCTAGTCTAAGTTGACCTGCGATTCTGAATTAGAATGAGCTGTGCATTAAATAAAAGTAATAAGATTAACAAATTTACTATAAATCTATAGTTACTAAATTACAAATGAGTGACAAATTAACACTGATTCTAAACAAATGAGTGACAAATTGACACAAAATCAATACACATATGTGAAAAAATGACACCAATTCAATGCAGATAGGGCCTATGCATATGCCGCGCGCTTCTTGACGTGAAGAACTGAAGACCTATCGCGACTCACGCGGTGTAGCGACGAATCACGAAAAAAACGCCGCTGTGAGAGGACATTATCATTTATAAAATTTTAATGACGTAAGGCCTACTTTGAATAACGTATAAACAATTTTTATCTAATTGTAATAAACAACACAGTATTGGAACAAGATCTGCAGATGTGTATGCCCATTATACCAACAACACCTAAGGAAATCAGACTGCTGAAGTCGAGAAAAGCTCCGGGATTCGACTTGATCACGCCTTCCATACTTAAAAATCTTCCCAGAAAATGCATTTCTTTTCTAGCTAGTTTGTTTAACGCAATCTTTCGAACATTTCACTTACCTGCGACACTTACTGTGGAAAATCTCTGAAGTTGTAATGATCCACAAATTAGGTAAACCTGAACATGAAGCTTCGTCTTATCGGCCGATAAGCTTGCCGCCTGTACTCTCCAAACTGTGGGAGAGGATATTCCTAAACCGATTAAAACCGTGCATGGACACTAATGGTGTTGTTCCGTCTCACCAGTTTGACTTTCGGAAATCTCACTCAACAATAGAACAGGTTCACCGAGTTTACCAAACAGGAAGACTGGCTTTTGAATGTAAAAAGTATTGCTCAGCTGCATTTCTTGATGTACAACAAGCTTTTGACCGTGTCTGGCACAAAGTATTGCTGGCTAAAGTGAAGGAAAAATTCCCACACTCAATGTTCCTACTCATCCAGTCGTATTTATCTGAGCGCTACTTCCAGGTCAAACAGGGCGAAGCAAAATCAAGATTGTTTGAAGTGAAAGCTGGTGTACCACAAGGATCTGTTCTTGGCCCAGTGTTGTATAACATATTTACATTAGATCTACCCACATTGGATGGCATAACAACAGCAACATATGCCGATGACATAGCCTATTTATCAGTTGATGATAACCCAGAAATGGCCAGCAATAGACTCCAGAAACAGCTAGACAAAACTTACAAATGGCTCTGTAAGTGGCGAATTCGTGCCAGTGCATCCAAGTCTCACCATATCACCTTCACGCTCAGGCACGGAAACACCCCTCCTGTTAGACATGGTCCTGATACCCTACCACACACAGATTGTGTAAAGTATCTTGGCTTCCACTTGGATAGGCGCCTAACTTGGAAGCATCACATTAAAAATAAAAGGGACGAGATAAACCACAAGTTCCGCAACCTGTATTGGCTCATGAGAAGGAACTCTGAGCTCTCTGTAGACAACAAACTCCTCATCTATAATTCGGTCCCTAAGCCAATATGGACCTACGGGATCCAATTGTCGGGCGTTGCCAGCAAAACCAACATACTCTGCCTGCAAAGAGTCCAAAATGGTATCCTAAGATCTATAGCAAATGCACCTTGGTTCGCTAGGAACGACGAAATCCACGACTATCTACAAATGCCATCAGTAAACTCTGAAATCGAGCGATACAAAAAACAACACAAGGCACGCCTAACCATGCATCCAAACCCACTAGTTATGGAACTGCTAAACCCGACAGCGGTGGTAAAAAGGCTGAAGAGGAACCACCTTCTATAAGTGGGAGGCGCAGCACTGGCTGCTCCACCACAAAGCCATTTGTAACTTGGAACGAATTCGCTTATGGTCTGACGACCGATTTCAAATAGAAATAAAAAGAAAATGTAATAAAGTATAAATTAGAATGATGAACAAACATTCTAATTTACACCTTAGGTTACCGACCGGTTAGGTTGTGTTCCACGCGCGCCTCAAAGAGTGTCAGCGAGTGAAGGGGTCCGATGAGACCATTGCCTGCCGGGGTTGCGGGAAAGTCCGAAAGGGATACCGTGGCCCCCTGACATTGCACAGGCAACAGAAGGAACACGGGTGGGTTTTAGTCAGTAAGAGTCTGACACGCCCTCCCGCTCCACCCAGAGCGGGAGACGTCATATGACAATTTCCCACACAAAAAAAAAAAAAAAGGTTACCGACATAAGAATTACATTATAATAATAATAATTTTGTTTGTTTCCAAAAAGGTTACAGACTTATTGGTTAACAAAAGTGTTTAAATTCAAATTCAAAATATTTTATTTCACATAAAACTACATGGGCACTTATGAAACGTCAGAAGCTAGGTGCACGGTTCCAGCTAGTTGGGTAAGTACAGAGCGAATAATCTATGCTGCAGACATCTATAAACAATAATTGGTGGGAAGTTGTAGTTGTGTTGTGTTGTTGTTGTGGTGGTGTTGTATAGAGTGCCGCTAGCGGCACTTTATCCCATTCGGATAAGGTACCGCTATTTGCGGCATATTAGTAGCGCTGCCTCGGCCCGGCTAAAGTGCCGTATAAGCATTGCATTGTCCCTGTCACTTTATTACGTTATTTTGTTTGAATTGTCATTGTCACTTTCATTGTCAATTGTTATTTTGTTTTTGAGGAAAGGCTACTGTTAATTTCTTTCATCTATAGCCGGCTAAACTTAAGTGTAGCCATAACCCCTTAGCAATGAAAATGTCTGAAACACAATAACAAGTGACAGCGACAATGACAATGCAATGCTTAGCCGGGCCGAGGCAGCGCTACTAATATGCCGCTAATGGCACTTTATCCTGCCTAATTACCTGTTTCATATGAGACAGAGACAATGACTTCCTTTTCTGCGTGATGCTATTTGAATAAAACCGTTAAGCTACGGTTTCCTTGAAAGGCGTTACATAGGTAATGGCCACATGAAAATGATGGTAGCGTGGCTTGACTTGTCAAAAAACACTCTCTAGAAAAACACACCAATTAAAGCGTCGTGCAGATCGGCGCGACTCTAACAAAACAATTTCTAAGAAATCTTCACTTGAACAATTACCGGTGTCGCGTCGCGTGACAAGTCGCGCTAGTCTGCACGAGCCTTTAGACTTACTAAACGTTTCAGTCAAGTCATTTGGCAGACTACATGTAAATGGCAGACGCTATGTGGCGGTGACCGCTCTTCTAGGACACGTGGATTCCAGATGATTGACGTCTCGCCATTGGTTTTAGCCGACTTGATTTTACGTCATTCATTTGATCGTGTCCTACCTAAGTAAGGCCGAGATCAAACTAAATGTACAAGATAGAGACGGGACATGTCTCTAAAGCAGGTGCTTTTGTGTTACGTTTATAGATCGCGGCCTTAATGTCAAACTGACATCATCAATTTCAATTCTTGAGTGCGCTATTAAGCTATTAATATATTTTGTCAGTGGTCTATATTTGGTATAATCAGTGTTGCATATTAATCATAATGTAAGATGAGGGATCTCTAAAGAGATGGATATAAGAACAGGAATCCGCGCAGCATTACAATACCGTACTCGCCAATTGTGTCAATTTGTACTCATTCGCCGTCGTCTACACCGAGCATCGTCTCTACAAAGCTCTGCAATACTACAAGCAATCCCAAAACGATTGCAATATTTTGGCAGATTCACCTACATTCCTCAATTCCCCAAACACCTAACTCTTCTTTTTTTGCAGAATTTACACGAGGCTCAGGAGCTATCCGACCAAGATGTGAAAGATATAGCAGCATTGTCCGACATGACTCATTTCAAATCTGTTCTGAACGAGATTCTGATCCCAAGAGTTGTGGGTACTCCAAACCACGATAAAGTCAGCAGCTACATATCGCAACAGATGAGGGACCTAGGCTGGGATGTTACAGAGAACGTATTCTCAGACAACACACCTATTTTTGGCCCATTAAACTTTAAGAATATTATAGCCAAACTGAACCCTGATGCTGAGAGATTCTTGGTGCTAGCCTGCCATTATGACAGCAAATATATGAGGGAACATGTGTTCGTTGGTAAGTATTTACCTGTTGTTATTAGTTTAGAGCTTTAGGTTGCTGAATTTGGTTCTTGAAGCCACTTGCCGCTTCGACGCATCGAATGAAATATATAAAAACCTTTCCTAAGAAAAAGTTCTTCGCCTGCCCTCAAGCCTCCTCATAGTTAAAAGAGCCAAGGCTTCCGCCGAAAGTTAAGGAACAAAAATGCCTCATGAAACGTTAGCACAGACAAAATATCTCGTTCCTTACATCCATTGTTCCAAACAAGTATGCCTAAGGCCTATGTGCTTCCTCAAAATTGGAAGGAAAACATCGTGAGGAAACCGGCATGTCCTAGAAACAAAAATTCGAAGACATGTGACATCTGCCAATTCGCACAGGTGGATTATAGCCCACTCCCTCTCATCGAGAGGAGGCCTATGTCCCAGCGGTGGGCACATTATAGGGTTATGCTTATGTGCTTCCTCAGCATTTCAACTACACCATACCAAATCTCATTAAAATCGGTTTAGCATTAAAACCTTACCGAACAAACATACACTGTTTGCGGTGTAGCTTGGTGCGGGTGACAGGTGACAGAAAGGGTTGATTCTCCTGATTCTGTATTTTACGACTATGATCCGTACCTACATACAGATTGTGTACATAATACAGACCACGTACGGACTCAGTAATAACTGTAGTAAATTAAATAAAACCCTTTCTGTTACCTGTCACCCGCACCATGCTACACCGCAAACAGTATAGTATATTACTACTAATCTACTGTTACTATTAAATGAATATACTATTATACTTACTAGTATATTAGAATGGATTCAAGTAAGCAAGTTCAGTTTGAAGTTGTGACCGTGTGTGAGTGACCTGGGGGCCCTTGGGGCAGTCAGTCAATTTGGGTTAGTGGACGAGATTCACGGGGGAAATACTCTCGCTGACTTATTATTAGTTTTACACACGACGTTTGCTTACGCCGCTGTACCATTATTGTTATCATCAGTAATAAAATACAACGTAAATAAATAATAATCGGTACTCGAACAACAACAAACTAATAGGAGCTCGTCAAAATAAAAAGGCAATTTAGATATGGATGTACGCACAATCCTATTAATATTTGAAATGTGAAAGTTTGCGTTTGGATGTTTGTTACTCAATCACGCAAAACGGCTGAACAGATTTGGATGAAATTTGACACAAATATAGTATACTAGCTGTTGCCCGCGACTTCGACTGAGATCCTTTAGCCTATGTCCTTTTCCAGGTCATGGTCTGCCCATGTGCCAAATTTCATCAAAATCCGTTCAGCCGTATTGGCGTGAAAGCGTAACAAACAAACAAAAAAATAAACAAACAAACTTATTCACTTTCGCATTTATAATTTACTAGCTGCGCCCCGCGGTTTCACCCGCATGTCTCGATTCCGTCGGAATATCGGGATAAAAGGTATCCTATGGTCCTGAGGACCTGAGACAGGTGGTCTAACCACTAGGTTAGGCCACCTGTCTCAGATCCTCAGGTTCAATTCCCAGTGGAGGCAAAATTTTCTGCTCGCTTTGCTCTGGTAGAGCTTGTTCTGAGTCCGCCTGGCTATCTAAGTCTGTCGCCATAACAACAATGTTAACAGCATTGTTGTGTTTCGGCAGTTAGAGGTAAGATAGCCAGTTCCTCTGTGGTTGAGGATTCCGGGTGTAGCTCGCTTCCACCTTCGGCCTGATCATCATTTACCATCAGGTGAGATGCAGGCCAAGAGCTTTCCCATTAAGGTTAAAAAGGTCACGGTCTACCCATGTGCCAAATTTCATCCAATTCAAAACCCGTTCAGGCGTTTTAGCATGAAAGCGTAACAAACAACAAAAAAAATACTTTCGCATTCATAATATTAGTTAGGATAACCTTGAATAACCATTGATGTAATATATCTATGGGATTAACACATAGGATACGTTCCCGTGAGCTCTGACCTCCACGCGGGCGAAGCCGCGAGCAACTAATCAGCAGATCCAACTTCAACCCAACTTTTCAACTTCTGTTTAACTTTTTGATTATGCGTCTTACTTTGATGACCTTTCTGTCACTTTCAAATGAATAAATCGATGGCCCTACTGAATTGAAATCCTTCGCGTCACACAATCAGACCTGCCTACTCTGCGGTCTATATTTTTAATAGAAAGCAGATATTATATGCGGTGTAGTAGTCCTCTAAGGGCCCTATCTCATAGGACACCAGTGTCGGCGCAACCATGGTCGCACTGCCAAAAAATTATAGTTGGTTGCTCAACCGGTTGGACGCCTGTTGAGATACCCACCATAAGGCTGCGTATCCACCTGAGATGAGCGAGGATGCGTAGCGAGGATTGTCCGTAAAACTAACCAATAACAACGCTAGCTTAGCTCAAACTATGACAGTGAAGCGATGTTATTGGGTAGTTTCACTCACATCCTTCTTCGCTACGCAGCCGCGCTCATCTCTGGTGGAAACGCAGTCTAAAGCTATGTATATTTTGCTGACAGCGTGACGATGGTTGCGCTACCATGGTGTCCTGGTGAGATATAAGCCTAAAACTCCAAAACGGTAATGGTAAGTAAAGTTAACTCCCTGTTCTAGGTGCGACGGACTCAGCAGTGCCCTGTGCGATGATGATAAACTTGGCCAAGGTCATGTCAGCGCAGTTCGAACCGCTAAAGAACAACCGGCTCAGCATTATGCTCATATTCTTCGATGGCGAAGAGGCTTTTAGACAATGGGGCCCGAACGACTCCATATATGGAGCTAGACATTTAGCCAAGAAATGGCATGGCACGCAGTACAAGGATGGTGCCAATGAGCTACAGAGAATGGTATGTTTGTCTTTTTTCTTAACATTATCTCTATCACGTGTGTGTGTCAAAATGTTATTGGATTTTTCCATTGGGAATTGCTCAGCAGCGGCATGGAGTCTGGATTTGTGCCCGGTTGACCGGTAGGCTCGTCCCCAATTACATGGGAATTAAACATAACCAAGAAATGGGTGTACTATAGGAACACCTCTGCCTAACCCTTCGAGGAACACAGGCGTGATGCTATGTTATCTATCATATGTGACCATTTTCTAGGTATTTCGGGGCTATACTGGTCGCTGGTCTTACCTAATGAGAATTTCACACGATTCTGTTGATTTTTTTTTTGTCCAAAGAATGTTCGGCTAGACTTATATTTTCTTTAGCATAGGCACTCACTATAAATGAAATGGTAAGGAACAGTTCTACGTATAAGAATCTACTTCACTACATATCTAAACTAATATTATAAAGAGAAAAATATTTGATTTTTGGTTTGTTGACGAAAGAATAGACAAAATGAAAGATTGCGATTGTTTATCTGTCATTTTGTCTGTTTTTCCGTCGACAAAACTCGTTTCTATTGTGGTCATGCTAAGCGTGCTGGGGAAAGACATAGGCTACTTTTTATCGACATAACATGCGGACGGGAGCTAATAATATTATAAAAAATAAAGTCCCCTCGCTGCGGTATGCGCTACGGTTTTTCATACGGTTTTCACCAATGGACGGAATGATTCATGAGGAACGTACCTATTTTAGGTGTCGTTTCGGATCACCACGCGGGCGAATCCTTGGGCTAAAGCTATATAGTAGGTACTTACTTTATAAAACGAGGGCACAAAATAGATAAAATTAATAGTAGGTAGGTACCTACTACGACGAGAGTATTATTACGGCGTGTTTTATTAAAATAATGCAATTACCTACTACCTATAACTTCAGTTTTGACATGCAGGCGCCTTTTATCAGCACGTCTTGAAACTTCAAATTCATGACCTATCAATTTCAATATTTCAAAATAATTTATCAACAATGATGATAGCCTTTCGACCTCTGCCATCGTCGCTGCCACGCTGGGGCGACGCGGTCGAGTTTCCTCGACCGCGTTCGGCGCTCCGATTGGCCCTTCCTTCACTGGTAAAGGCCGGCCGGCTGCCAATCGGAGCGCCGAACGCAGTCGATGCGTAAAGTCGAGATGGTTAAAAGAAACTCACACTAGGGCCTCAGATCGTATAGAAACAAAGTTAATAAACCTTTTGTTAAGGAACAACAATGCTTGTACGGCTACGGCAGAAAGGGTTTTCTTCTTCTTTTCGTGTGGTTAGTAAACTAACCTGGTGTCAGAGTTTTAAAGCCGCCCATGGGCCTCTGACTTGGCTTCACATGCCGTCGAGAAATATCTCTCAGACATGCCGGTTTCCTCACGATGTTTTCCTTCTTTTGGTTTTCTGAGTCTCGTTTTGAGCATTATCGTCTCGGCATTTTTCTGGTTGGTCGACTGACTGACTGTATAGTCGGCTTCGCAGTACAGTGTACCCAGATCAAAGAGAATATAGTCTTTGACCCACATTGAGCGAGGCAAAACTCGGAACTAACCTGTATATCTGCGAACCCTGAAAAATAGATAATTATACAGTCATCAAAATGGTTTTATTCTATAATCAAAATGGTCATGGTTTTTAGGCCTAGACAAAACATCCAGTTTTCTTTACTATATGTAAGTTTAATAGGTATAAATCTGTCTGCTCGGTACTTCATTTTTGCTTAGCGTTCTATCTGACTTTTTTTGTTCTTCCTCGTTTCGTAAGAGCTACGACCCTTATGAAACGAGGAAGAACAAAAAAAGTGTGATGTTAAATTGTCAACTATAACATTACATAAGAATTGGGGTATAAATGTAAAAAGATTATTTCAAATCAAACATAACTGGCGAAATGTGGGTGTACCTACTAGAGGTACACCTCTGCCCAACCCTTCGGAGAGACAAGGCGTGATGTTATGTTATGTTTATTATTTCAAATCCAACTGGTAGTTCCAGAGATTAAAATTCAAAATTCAAAAGTCATTTATTCAAATTAGGCTGAGAATCAGCACTTTTCGAACGTCAAAGTTACATAAGACAGTCCCACAAAACGCCCACCCTTCACCACTTCCTAGTGCTTTCGCTGGGAAGAAGAAGTGGCGCAACAAACTCCCCAGCAGCACAGCTGTCTGTTCAATTAGGAAAAATAAAATGATTCTATACAATAGTACTTATGCAAAATAATTTACATAACACAACACAAAACATTAAATTATAAATTATCAGCCATATGACAGCTAGCACACGCCAATATACCAACCAAAAACATCGAGATCTATACTCAAGCAGAAATAAAAATAACTAAACGTAAAGAATATCTAAAAAGAAAATAAAGCCTCCAGGCATAAAGGGCGTGCCCGCTTACATATAGCTGTAACTAGAAGTTATAATTGATAAACTAGGACCATCGAGGTAAAATAAATAAACAGTTAATTACTAATAACAATAACAAAACCATGATCAGCAAGACGACCAGTCACCACAAGCAGCACCCGTTCACGAGCTTAACGCAAAGATCAGCCATTACCCCCCTCGCCATATTTGAGGGAAGGAGGCAACCCGACCCCCGACGCTACCGCAAGCAGTGACATCTAAGGGAGCATGACGAACTTGCTGCCAGTTTTTCAGAAAAAAAAAAAAAAAAAAAAAAAAAATATGATCAGTTTGTCGAGGTCGCTAGCTAACCACATATTGCGATACAACTCATGAAAATCATTCTAATGAGTAGTTAATATCAACAAAAAATTAATAAAATTAAAATAATATTTAATTTAAATATTAACGCATTCAAACAAGTTTCTTCAGCTTTATTATATTAGTACTTACTATATTTACTTACTATTAGAAGCAGTGATAGCCTAGTGGTGTGAACGTCAGACTGACAAGTCGTAGGTCTCGAGTTCGAACCCAAGGCACGCACCTCTGACTTTTCGGATTCATGTGCGTATTATATAATTATCACTTGCTCAAAAAACGGTGAAGGAAAACATCGTGAGGAAACCGGCATGCCTGAGAGATATTTCTCGACGGCATGTGAAGCCAAGTCAGAGGTCCGTGGGCGGCTTTAAAACTCTGACACCAGGTTAGTTTACTAACCACACGAAAATAAGACTTACTATAGATTAGTAGAGACTAAACAACATGTTACAAAAAAAAAAACGACTTCCCAAAAAACACTTTAATTTCGGAAGTTGGTATCTTTGGTTTTGAATTTTCGTTATTGTTTTTCACTTTTTAGTTGTGGTATTTACCTACCCCACACAAATTCGAATACCACTATCTCCTTAGTAAATAACAGTGACAGTAAGTTATTATAACATCATCCACATAGGCTAAGTGGGAAAAATACGTAGAAAAAAAACATACAGATGAACATAGAACCTCCTCCTTTCTGGTAGTCGGTTCATAAGAAACTGAACTTGGAGGCTTCGGTCGTTTTGTGGTCGCAAGAGCGACTGCTGAGAGTAGGTTTGAGCAGCTACGGGGCGTACGTATTATTGTGTTTTTCCATTAGGGAATTCTCAGCCTGGAGTGGATTTGTGCCTGATAAATGGCTTTGGCTCCCTAATAACATGAAACTTTCACATGCCTGCCAAATGTGAATAAAGGACGTACCTAATATTATGTTTAGCAAGGAAATGTACACGAATAAAATGTTACGCAATTATTTTTTTTCTAAATCTACCATTCTATTTTAATTGCCAATCATCTTTAATCTCTTGATGTAGCATTCGTCACGTTCTCTGTGAAATTCATCGCACAGTCCGTTTCACTGTAGGTAAGTACATATCTCTCCAATTAACTTGAATTTAGTTGTTGGAAAAGTTGGAAATACGTGTGTTGTGTCTACTATCCAACTCTTCGAATTCATTTTAAATAATTAGTAAGCGACGAATTTTACTGAGATATCTAGGTAGGTGTAGATAACTAGAGAGAGACCGCTAGCATATTTAACTGATTGACGATTTTATAAGTTTTTGAACATAATTATAATAATGATAACAGTGATAACATACCATCGCGCCTTGTTTCCCCTACGAGTCGGGCAGAAGTGTACCCCCACATTTCACCAGTAAATATTGATGTTCATCAAAATTAGAAACAGAGGCCAACATTTTCTAGATACAACAAAGGTAGCTTTTTAACCGATTTCTAAAAAAGGAGGAGGTTTTAAATTTGGATGATTTTAACTTAACACAGCTTTTTACCTAATATATTTTGCAGTTTCCCGACTAGTTTCGGACTCACAAGGTGCCTTACGGAGTTCAGAATTATTTTATGTTATTTATTTAATCTCAGTCTCATGAATTTCCAAAAACTCTTACTCCACTCCTTTATCATTATCATCATTCTCCCGCCCTTATCAGTGGTCAGCACAACATGTCGTTTTCTTCCACACTTCTCTATAAAGGCTCGTGCAGACCAGCGCGACGCGACTCGAACAATACAATTGCTAAGAAAACTTCACGGTATAACAATTAGCCGGAGTCGCGTCGCGCTAGTCTGCACGAAGCTTTAGTCGTCATCTCGGTAGTCACTCCCTTTCACTCCGATCTTTTATATTAACCTTATAAAATTTATCAGTGACAGCTCACTCAGCCTTGCCAAGTAAGGTGAAGTGAGAAATAGGTCGATGTTAAAAATAAAGTACCTTCACGACCACGTCTCGACACTTGATATTTAACGCGCGTTCTTTCCCAGAACTAATGAAGGCGGAAAACGATCTGTTAAATAGGGACTTTCCGATACTTACACTTTTTTTTTCTTGAGAGTCTTTCTCGGCCAAAGGAGGTTGTTATATAAGTTTAAATATAGAATTCTTGTTAAGTAAAATGCTGTACCTTTTTTTTTCTTTTATTCTTATGTGACCGGTTTTCGTGAACCTACAAGTATATTTTAGGCTGAGGCAGCTATGCCCTGCAGAGGATGTTTTTCGGCTAAATTAATATGTTAAGTTCTTCGTTGAACTACATGATTACTGACAAATGCCTGCACTGAGAAAGAAAGTAAGAAAAATATTTTATTTGGGACAACAGTCCTAATAATTAAAAAAAAAAGAAAACAAGTTTTATAATAATAAAATAAAAAAGGTGCATAAAAAAGCTAACAAAATAATAATGACCTGTGCGAGGCCATAAAGGCCCCAATCTCAGCATAATTCGGCGATATTAAAAAAAAAAAAATACCACCGCGATGGTATTCTGATAGGGCCCAAAGATTATATCTGGACTTTAAAAGAAACCCCTAAGTTTGTTTCGGCCCTTTTATGGAGTAGTCGGTTTTAAAAATATTATTGATATGTTAAAGTGTTTGTATAAATCTACTATCAGAAATAAAATCAATAATCATTTAAATGATGATGAAGAATAAGAAAAGTAGATCTTCAAATAGATTTTGAATAAAACTCAACATTTTGAACTAGTACAATAATTGAAATTTTGTTCACAGGATGTACTAGTCCTCCTAGATCTACTGGGCGCTCCTGACCCAGTGTTCTTCAGCTACTTCCAATCCACAGAGAAGTGGTACGTCCGCCTAGCCGTGGCTGAACAGAGGCTGGCAGAACTCGGCCAGTTCCAAGCCTACTCCAGGGGAAAGGTGGAGCAAACGTACTTCAGGCTCAGGAGTTCCGGTGCTGTCATTGAAGACGACCACATCCCGTTCATGAGGAGAAGTAAGTTTCTTTTGTTTTTGGAAGGCAGTGACCTACTTGATGATGTCGTCTTCGACCCCTATTGACTTCTGCACGCGTAGCATGACATTGGGTTTTGTCGACGGAAGAATAGACAAAATGACAGATAAACAATCACAATCTGTCATTTTGTCTATTCTTCCGTCGACAAAACCCGTTTCTGTTGTGGTCATGCGTGCAGCAGTACCAGAGGCATCGCAAATGCGTTGCCATCTTATAGACAAAACTGAAATGTCTATGTGTCACCCATACTCTGCAATCTGGCATTGACCAACGATACTTGGCGGCAGAAATAGGTAGGACCGTGTTAGTACTTCACTGGATGAGCACCTTTACAAAAAGGTCTACTACCTGCTTTTGAAAAGTTTACTTTTTGTAGATCTTTAGGTGCACTATCTATGTATGTACTATTAAAAAAATCGATTGCTTGCTCTAGAAATCTTATCGGGAAAACCTCATTTCGACGTTCAACCAAGTGGCGTTTGCATGAACTCAGGGTAACTACCAGAGAAACCCAAGTAAACCCATAAAGCGAGCCCCGCATGCGCTGACTAAGGTTAAATGTGGATTCTCCTTTTCGATGCATCCAATATTAATTTATGCATCTAACATAGATGGCAAACTAAAAATAAGAAGATTTTTCCTGAAGTAGATACTTAAGTTTAAACTAGATTTGTTACTAGTCAGTTAGTACTTATTTTGCACGTTTCGCAGTGAGAAGGTGATGGCGAGAATAAGTGTTTGCCCTGCAATAAGCTTTTATAATATCTAATAAGATTAATAAGGCACCATGTGAAAAAGCCGAATTCTCAAAAGGAAAAAAAATAATAAAAGGAATAACATGAAATGCCTGAACAATTTTTTCCCCTTGTAATGATTAGATTTTAACTAAACACTCAATTATTAGATTTTTATCCAATTAGTCATTAGCATATCGAAAATGCGTGAAAATTAGAGGTTACTTCGTGGTGTTTTTCTATCGAGAAAATTTTATAATGTTAGGTTTCTGTTCCACAGAAAGTTTTTTCAGTAATGTAGCCAAGGTTCCCGCTAACAGGCGCGATGCGACGATGCGACCGCGACCTGACACAGTTAGAACTTCGCGGCCTACCACAAATTTCGCGGCCTACCACCTTCGCGCATCAAGATAAAATTAAAATAATATGAGTAAAGGCTCCCGCAGAGGGGCGAGACGCGACTCTGATGGAACAATTCCTATAAAACCTTCTCGTAATAGTTCTAACTGTGTCAGGTCGCCGTCGCATCGTCGCATCGCGCCTGTTAGCGGGAACCGTGACTAAATTACTGAAAAAACTGCTCTGACGCTTTCGTCTTAAGTATTGTTAATTTCATGAAAAATCGAATTCGTCCGTCTAATTTTTTTTTATTAGATTAATATAATCTCATTTTATTTTATATATAAATCTCAATCTTGATTTTGATAAACCATGACTGGATTTTGATAAACCATGACTGTATACATGTTGCATGCCTTACGGTAGAATCACTTGAAATTGAATCATGTACCTACATTAATAACACCATTGCAACCACGGATATCTATGATTGCAACAGTGTTTTCTGCAAAAATAAATAATTTGATTTGATTTGAAAGAACATTTACAATTAACGGTGCTTCAGTCTGTCGCTGCACCTGAATATTATAGCGTGATATCTTCATAAATTATATCTTCAATATTTATTTATCCAAAAATATACAGTTCGAAGTACAATTTGACTTAGGGTTTAAAATATATTTATTGTTTATGTTGCAAATTCTGTACAAGAATAATACTCTACCTCATAAGCTAGGTTTTATCTGTATTAATTATAAGAGGTAGTTTGCGGTCATGGTTTACACTTTACAGTGATCAACAAAAACTTATCTCAAGTGGACTGTGTCATCCTACTGTATGGTATAAAAATAATAAAATTGTATGCATGTGATGTGTGTTTGTGGGTGTAGGGGTGTGTGGGTGGGTGTATTATACTATATAAGCAAGTAAAGACTCCGTGTAAGAGTCCCCGATTAATAATAATGAATTATCTTTGATCCAGTCTGTCCCAACTTGCTGTCCTCCCCCCAGCGACGCCCTAAGTCGAGGTCCGTACCCCACAGGGGGTGAGCCTTAGCGAGCCGCCCTTAGCGAGCGCTCGCCTAGTTTTAATTAGAATAGTTTTTGCCCCTGGCTGGAGGCTTTGAGTTTAGTAGCTTAAAGCAGCCGCAGGAATATCCGGTTAAGTAGTCATCACCTCAGAAGTGAGCTACGAGATGCCCTAGTCAAAAAAAAAACGTGTAAGAGTAGTCCTTAAGAGGGCGCCCACTCCTTTAAAAAAATATTATCTCGTGACTGAGAAGGATTTATGAATAACGGCTAGTGAGGACCCTCGGCAAGTGTGTCTAGAATTTTTGAAACCCTTTTATATAATTTCTTATTGAGACACGACGCAATAAAATTCGATCTAAATAAAACGGCCATATTCCTTTAGATCGTATTTTGTTGCTTCGTGCGTGCCAATCTGTTACTTTAGATTTTAGTGCATGTGCGTTTAGATTTATAATCTTTAGGTATTTGTTAATGTTTTTATAAATATGAGTACTTAGTATATAATGTTGATGTTTAGCGAAGGACGTCTTGTGTTGGATACTGAGTGGAAGGTACGTGCGTTTATTTGTAATAGGAGGTGGAAGGCCTGCGTGCCTTCTAAGGGTAGATTGAAGCACATAAAGCTGACGAACGAAACTAATATGTTACTCAGTGATAATATAGCATTCTACTGGTGAAAGAATTTATTAAATCGGTCCAGTGGTTTTTGAGTTTATTCATTACAAACCAAAGTACAGCCCGATTCAAACTTAATGGCGGCTCGGAACATGAGGCGAGTCGCTGCGCAGTAACAAATTCATGGGTCAGCGGGGGTGAGGGGTGCGGTACTGCGCAGCGAGCAGCTAACTTCCGAGCCACCATTAACTTTGAATCGAACTATACAAATCTTTTCTCTTTATAATATTAGTGGTTAAAGTATGAAATTGCCGATTTGTACAGAAAAATTGAAATTCGTTTTTTTTTTTAAATTAATATATTTATTTAATCAATAAATTACCATTATTATCTATACATTGCTGCCATCTAATAGGAAGGTAATTTATGCCTTTGCGATAGAACTCTCGTGATCTAGATTGAACAAACTGTGTGAAAGCATTTTGTACTGCCTCCTGAGAAGAAAACTTTTTATCACGTAGAAAATTGTCCAAATCACGAAAAAAATGGTAGTCCGTTGGACTTGGAGCAAGGTCTGGCGAATACGGAGGGTAAAGATAAAGATAAAGAAAAGATAAAGGATAAAGGGTGACGAATGGTTTCTAATTGCTGTTCCTGTAGAGTTAAAACGATTTCTCGTGCTGTATGAGGTCTCGCGTTATCATGGAGCAATAATGGTGACGATCGATTCATGAGTCGGGGCTGTTTCACTGCTAGTTTTGCTATCATTGTTCGGAGTTGGGCACAGTAGACATCTGCCGTTATTGCTTGACCAGATCGGAGAAAGCTATAGTGAATAACACCATGCTGAGACCACCAAACAGTTACCATTACATTTTTATTGGTAAGCTTTGCTTTAGGACACTGGCGCGTTTGAAAGAAAGAATCCACTTTTTCACATGTCACAATTCGATCCAATATTCCTTCATTTCTGTATCGATTCAACAAGGCAACACAAGTTTCAACACGCGTTTCTTTCTGCAGATCAGTCAAATCATGACGCACCCATTTCTCATATTTTTTTATTTTATTGATTTGACGCAAATGAGTCAATATTGTTAGTAAGGTACCTTTAAACCATGCCGCTAATTCCTGGGTAGTTTGGTTCGGATCGGCTTCCACCATCTCTTTCAGTCCCCTCCAAACGCAACATTGATATTGCGAGCTGTTTCTGCCGCGTTAGTTCCGCGTCGGAACTTGTATCCAAAAATAACTCGAATTTTTGAAGTATCCATCTTTCTTGTCTAAGGTGAATAAAAAAAATAACTGAAAATCGATAATCGAATGTTGCACATTTTTAAAAGAAGAACTATAGTACCATGTGAAAATGTTTCACTCAAAAATCTCAAACCATGAAGGTTCTATTTCAATTCGAAGTACCAATTACAATAAAACGGCAATTTCATACTTTAACCCCTATTATTAGCGTAGACGATACCTATTGTATTAACCGAGACTAGAAAATTCGGCGGGTAGTCGGATCTAACGGCAATGTACTATCATAGCATACTACATACTTATAATTATATTGACGAATTTTATCATATCTACAACATCGAACATAATATTTCCATCAAATTCTCAAAAGTGATATCATATAATTTTATGTAGTGACAAAATAAATTGTAGGTATCTATCTGATAGGGCGCAATGCTGATAATAGCAATGTCGAAATGAAATCGAAATATTTCTGATGTGGGGTTTTCCTGAACCGTTCTTACGTTCTTCTTTTTCTTAGATTTTGAACGACCTACTGTTTGTTTACTATGTATTAAAATGTTTACTGAACGTTATTATTTAAATAGGTAATTAGGTAATAGCGACGCACGGGGCTTCGCACGGTTTTTAAGTAACGTCTTGACAAAACATCGAGATTTCATGATTATAAATTAAATGTTAGTTTAAAATTGACGTACTTATTATACACATAAGACGGAGGAGGAGCTCGTGGCTAAGTAATAACAGCCGCACGGGTCGATCCATCAGGTTAACGCTTGCCATCATGGGTTACTATCTTTAGGTAGCAAAGACTATATAACCACTCTCTTTGTTAGGTAGCGAGACTGCTCCGTGCCTCGGAAAGCACGCTAAGCCGTTGGTCCCGGCTGTCATTCGTGGATCTTTCGGACAGTCGTTACGGGTCGTCAGAAGCCCGAAAGTCTGACATCCAGTCTTACCAAAGGGTATCTTGTTACCCAGTAACTAAGTTCTGGAGGTCAGATAGGCAGTCGCTCCATGTAAAATCCTGGTATTCAGCTGCATAAACCGAAATAATAATCTAAATGAGGGTGAAAACCGCATCGAAACCTGATTCTGTAACCATCTCACCGTGAAAACTTAGGTGAAGTGAGTTGTCATTCCAACAGGGTGAGATGACACTGACAGCTCACTCCACGCTCACTTCACATGTTTTCACGGTGAAGTGATTACGGGAATCGACATGCTGTTTCGTAGTTTAGAAGAACAACGCGGTCCACGAGTTTAATGTATAGTATGGTCTATAACAATCCAAACTAGACCATTATCTGGTTTACGAAATAGGCTTCTTTATATCCCGGTAACGCAGACGAAGTCGCGGACAGACGCTAGTGAAATAATGTAGCATTTAACTACATAGGTTTACAAAGAACGCACTTTGACCGGTAAAAAATATTTTTAAAAGCCTAAGCTTTGAACAGCTACAGATATGATGACGCGCCCCACTCCGCGATTACTGTACTGTAAGCTGCACTTAAAGCTAGGAATACACATGCCAGTAACTTTCGAAAATATTGTTAGAGTAGCTTGCAGGCCATTGCCACATACACCAATCAGAAGTGGTTATGGCACATGGCATGCAAGCTTCTTGCATACTTTTGTGCCAGTTACTGGCATGTGAATTCTTGGCTGCTTTAGTACGGAGCGGAGCGGAGCGTCGGTCGTCGTGGAATACACTATTATACCACATCTATACCATTGCCACAGAGTACTTTTGACCATTGCTAAGAAAACAATAAACAGCTCATTTGTATGGATGCTGTGTAGTTTCAATAATAAGTAGTTAAAACGTCGATACACTCATGGTCAAAATTACAAAAATAGGTACTGCAGGCTTCCTTATTTAATGAGATTAGTTTACTAACCGGCTCGCTTTGTTAACAGTGATTCGATGAATAGATGCAAAATAAGAAACGATATTCTATATGTATCGTAACTGTAATCGTAACTGGGCACATCAAGTCAATGAAAGACGTACCCAGTGGTAGCTTTATAGAAGGTACATGGTTACAGTGCTCACACATATGCTGTGCAATAACTTATACTAAGTTATAGTACAATTCAAAGATATTTTTTGCAATCTTCAGCAACTCTAACAATATTTTCGAATGCTAATCAATTAGTTTATGTGCACTTGGTTTGCGTTACCCCAGCCAGATAATGTCGAAAATCGTCATCTAAGTGCAATAGATAATTAGAAATACAGCTTCTGTAATTGGTAAGCAGATTTTTAAATTTGGTAAGCTGATAGTTTTTTAATTATTTGATAAATACACTTCCGGCTGGAGTAACGTTACCCCAGCCAGATCTTTTGTTTTCTAATGGATTTTTTTAAATAAATCTTATCTAAATAATTAGATATCAATTTGAAATAAATGGTACAACTTAATTTGTATTTGTATTTGCTATGGTTGGGGAGGACCTCATGACTAAGTAATAACTGCCGCACGGGTCGATCCATTAGGTTAAGCTACGCTTGCCGGGGTTGGTCTGTGGATGGGTGACCGAGACTCCTCCGTGCCTCGGAAAGCACGTTAAGCCGTTGGTCCCGGCTGTCATTCATGGATCTTTGACAGTCGTTACGGGTCGTCAGAAGCCCGAAAATCTGACAACCAGTCTTACCAAGGGGTATCGTATTACCCAGTTACTGGGTTGTGGAGGTCACATAGGTAGCCGCTCCATGTAAAATAATGGTATTCAGCTGCATCCGGTTAGACTGGAAGCCGACCCCAATATAGTTGGGAAAAGGCTAGGCAGATTGATTTGCTATGGTTGCGAAGATATTTAAAATCCTGCTGGAGTAACGTTTGCACGATTGCTGTATCTCGGAATTGACTATACGGATGATTGTAATATTTGTACATGAGATCTGGCTAATTAGTTATAATTTGTTACGCAATAAACGAATCCACTATAATGCACCGTTTTGAAGTTATTTTAGTAAATAGAAATAGTTATTTGTGCAACAAGAGAGCAAAGTCGTTTTTTGCTGCGAGTGTTGATTTTGAATCCCGAGTAAGCGAAGGATTCTATAATTGAATCACGAGCGTAGCGAGTGATTCTAGGTTAGAATCCTGAGCGCTGCGAGGGATTCAAAGACACGAGATGCAAATAACTTTGCTCTCGTGTAACACATACAACTTTTCACCTCAGCAGCGAGAACATACAGATTTTCGGATCGGACAAGGTTTTTTTTTACATAAGCTTCATCACCTCGTATTTTGCAGCCACCATCTTGGATTTATATTTTGACCTCACTATCGACTTTATCACCCTCGAAAACTATGAAAACGACACCCATGTCGAAAAATGTGAAAATTTTCGTAGCCGCCATCTTGGATTTATGTTTTGACTTCACTATCGGCTTAAGCAACCTTGAAAACCATAGAAACGATACCCATGAAGAAAAATGTGAAAATTTTCGCAGCCGCCATCTTGGATTTACATTTTGATCTCACGGTCGGCTTTGGCACCCTTCAAAACTATGTAAACAACACCCATTATGAAAAATTTTGAAAATTTTCGCAACCGCCATCTTGGATTTTCATTTCGACCAAATTCACACTTACTATTCTCTCTCTTTCTCTTTGAATTAGAAGAAGACAGTCGCAAGCGCCTTTTCTCGTGACGATATCTGCCACTGCACTCTTACCCCAAGCCGCTTAAGAACTTCGTTCCAAAAATTTAATTTCGATTTACAATTTTAATGTTTTAAGTATAACCGAACGTTTTATTGTTTGTTTCTTTTTTGGGCCTATTAAGTAGATATGGAATTTTTAAATCGAACTTCGAATGATTTGTTTCTATCTCGCTTTTTTCGTATCGAAGTGAAAGTGACAAAACTAATTGAAGTTTAAATCTTTAGAATTTTATGAGTAGACACAACACTGCTGTCGGAATTTAAAAAAAAAAAAAAAAGTTACTTTGTCTCACACTCGCAGCAAAATCGAATTTTGCTCACTGTTTTTTGACAGCAAAACCTGCTTGTTTGAGGTGCTGAGGTGAAAATATTTTTAATAGGTCCTAGCACTATCATTGGTAAAATCATTTCTTTAAATCAATTTCGTGGCTCCTGCCTCGTAAACAATAGCATAAAAAGCCCAATGAAAGAAGAAAATAATACCATGCGAGAGGTGCGACTCTACTCTATTCATGAGTTGGAACCCTGCCCGGAGCACTTTAAAGTTCTATCCACACATTAGGGCTCTTCCCGGGACGTGGACGGACCGTGCTCCGTCAAGGGCTCAAAAAATATATCGGTGTGTACATTTTAATTGAACTCGTTCCCAAACGACCGCGTCCGGGCCGGCTACAGCTTGAGTGCCTACCCTACGTGTGTCACGTCACGTCCTGGGCAAGGCCCTGATATGTGTGGGCAGATCTTTAAATTAGGTACGATACCAACAACTTAAAGATTCCATCGATGTAACTTGGTACTCCATTAAGCGACCAAAACTGAAAGTAAAATAGGTACAAAATAGCATTTGTTTATTTTTTTTAAACTCATATGAGTCATTAAACTTTCTTGACCCCTTACCTCAGTTCGTTTATATCTCTAATCACACAATGTTGTAAAGTTATCGTGTTTGACGAAAAGCTGTGTCGTACTGGATATAGACTATGGTCGTACATGTACAGTCTGTTGTCAACATTATCTGACCCACCCTAAAAACAAACGAATGTGGACCCTGTGCTTGTAACATTAAGGTTTATTCAATTTATATGAGCATATCAGACTAGTTAGTCGATGAACAAATAAAATAATAATACAGACACGCAAATTTGATCTTTAACACGTAACGTTAAGGTAAACCCACCCAACATTGTCGGAGCCACCGGCATTATGTATCATTTTGTTATGCTATTTTAATCATTATCTCGTTGACATTAAAGTTGAAAAGCTTTTAAGTCACACTACATAATTACAACCCAATCTTTAATTTCGCACGTTTCTAACAAGTGCTTGTGGCTTAGCGGTTTGATGCTGGATTGGCGACGAACCACATGTCGGTTCAAAAACACAGTCCACCTATTATCAGTTCCTTTTTTAATAAATAATAACACACATGATAATAAAAAAACTACATAAAACAGAAAATAAAAAATTCTAAAGAGACGTTGTTTTTGCAATATAGTAAGACAAGGTAAAATATGTTTGCGCGTAGTCACTGCATACCCTTAGGTTTTATAATGAATACGAATATTTATTTTTCAACTACCCACTTATTACAAATTATGCGAAAATATTACCTACCATTTTAGAAAGTTTATATTTGAAGGTTATCCGTCTATAGTTCTTTACAATAAACAAGAAATGGTTTTGTAATAAATTCTAAATTAAAAGCAAAACAATTATTTTGTCGCAGGATTTGATCTCGCAACTTGTTTTTCCCAGTCTTATATTCAGACCACGAGACCAGAATTACTTGAAAATAGTTATTAAAATAAGTTATTACACTAATTATATTATAACAAGTAGTTATAACATATAACCTAACGCTAACGTTTTAAAGATCAAATTTGCGTGTCTGTATTATTATTGTATTTGTTCATCAAGCCGTCGTCGCGTCGCTTGTCTGTTAAGCTCATTTAAATTGAATAAACCTTATTGTTAATGTCAGAGGGTCCAAATTCGTTTGTTTTTAGGGTGGGTCAGATAATATTGACAACAGACTGTACTTAGGGTTGCAAACTTTTTGTACAAGAAATAAAAAAAGTATTGAAAATTGCACCACTCTGTGACGTTAGACTTTTAGAAAACTGGATGTCGTCTAAGCTTCTGCAATATTCTTTCACGACTATAATAATTATAGTCAGTTTCATCCGGGCGGGCGGGCTAGCGTGAAAACACGAAATTCATAACTGCCTGTTTCAGCTTAACGCCGGCCGCGCGCCTGTCGGAACAGTAAAATGCCTATCAAATGTAGCAAATGCCTGTCAGATGGTAACCCTAGTCATGTCTCTTTTTAAAAAACAGGAATGTCACTGTGTAATAAATATACAGTTCGATCGTTATAATGAACAGCAGTGCTATTCTGTAACCATCTCACCGTGAAAACTTAGGTGAAGTGAGCTCGGAGTGAGCTGTCATTCCACGCGTGGTGGATTACAGCCCACTCTCTCTCACTCAGAGGAGGCCTGTGTCCAAACAGCCACATTATAGGCTCATTATGAAGGTTCCTTATAGCAAACCTGTCTGAATAATCATTCAAGTAATCTTGAATTAAACATTTATCTATCATTGCCCTAGATTAGGCCTGCTAGGGACTGACAGCTCACTCCGAGCTCACTTCACCTAAGTTATCACGGTGAGATGGTTACGGAATAGCACTACAGTCCGTAAAATGAACGAGGGGAAAAGGAAGCAGTCAGGCACTCCTGTGGAATTGAAAACTGCAGATTCTGGTACACCTTTACCGAGAAAATGGGATCGTTTTATACACCACTATCGGCAACGCCAATCGATAAGGCCAATCTCGCCAAATTCATTTCCGAAAGTATACTCCTGCAACTGCAAGCAGCGAATCTTGAGGGTTATTTTGAATTATTGACTGCAGGTGGGTTTGAAGATTCCCTCAATGTAAAGACAAATGTGAACCGAGACATCCATCATTTAATGTGTAATCATGAAGAAGCAGACATGATTTGTGGTACACGACATAGATGCTGCACGAATCGTACTGTTATAGCATTTAGTATATCCTCTCCTACACCCCCCTTAACGGATTGCCGACATATTATTATTACTAATAACCCTATATGATTACGAGTTCTATATTATTTCACCGTGAATGTTTTATACAATATATATTAAGTTATTGTAATAAGTATGTATTAGATTGTGTTTATTGGCATTGAAACTTACTCTGAGATGTAAAAGTAAACGGCGGCGTGGTCTAAACATCAAAACATTGACGAGGCAAGGTCACAGGTAGGTAGGCACCTGTTAGCACTGAATACCGATAGATGAATGAATAATTATATTAACTGCCGGTTTCTGGAATATCTAATGAACAATAGGGATGAAGGCATTTTTTTTTCCGTCCGGTGGATTATTGTAAAATATTGGAATCGTATTTTTTCTATTTTTACGTAAGTAATCAAAAGATTACCTACGAGTTAGAATGTGGCATAGACGTCACTTGTATGTAGATTTTATACCTACACGTAGCGTGCCCCCCACTCCCAACTTTAATGCGTTTTATCTAAGTTATTTTTTACATTCATATAGAAACAGATGAAAACTGATTTCCGTCAATGTATCGACTCGCGTTCGCATTGTCACGCAACTTGTTGACGGGAAAAATGTTTGACGTTTCATATCACTTGAAATATTTTACAGACAATGTTTCTAATGCCCCGACCGCATCAGCGTCTATCGAGACAGAGCAATGCGTGCCTAAATTTCGTATGTTTCCTCGCTAAAAAGTTATCGCGCTAATGCAGTGGTCACATTAGCGGCTTCATAATTTTAACGAATTATCGTGCATTAATCCAAGATGGCTCTCCATTATTTCGACAGAGCGTTAACGTAGTCCGGATACAACAGTTGAAATGACATACGCTAGTCCGACCACGCGCCACGCTTATTATGTACCGCCACCCGGGCGATAAGTGCTACTCAGCCCGAACTATCGCGACGATAACAGATATTGGTTAGTCACATCTGCGTGTATCGTATCACTGTGCGAAGCTTCGTCACGATAGACGCTGATGCGGCCCCAGGATAACGCTAAATCAAACCTTGCACTAAACACAAACTATTGACACGTTTCGAGATAAAAACAAAGAAAGAAAGAAATAATAATATTTATTTGGACACAGTTCGTGAAACACATAACAAAGTAAAAAGTGAAAATAATCATAAAGCAATAATAGTGTGTGCCTCACGGCCACGGCAAACAAACAACAGTGCGAACGCAAACGTGACAAATCTCTATACAAAACACGTCGATTGAATACCTATGTTTCGTGCAGTGCGAAGTGCGAACGCAAATTCAACAAAACAAGTTATGAGATTTTTGTTTCATGTGACAACGCATAGTAATATGCACTTACTGATTTATTTCCACTTGTTTCAGATGTGGACATCCTGCACGTGATCCCGTCGCCATTCCCCAACGTATGGCACACGCCAGCCGACGACATGTCCGTACTAGACTTCAAAACAATCGAAAACCTCAACAAAATCATGCGGATCTTCGTCGCCGAGTACCTCCACGTAAAACCTAAGTAGCGGCGACAAATGAAAGGATACAGGCAAGATTGTTACATAATACTTGTAAATGCGAAATCATGTACCTACAATTAAATTATATAATAGGCTTTATGTACAAGTTCACGTACATCTCACGTACCTAATAAACCTTAGTTTAATACCAGAGTGTTCACATACAGACGTACGACATTAAAGACTGCCGCGCCTGCGCTCGTAAGTTGTACGTGAACAGGTAAGGCTGTCTCATATTAATGCGATTTGTCGCAGGAGCCTGCGACTCGCGATCTCAGAAAGTCGCAGCGCAAAATGTTCGCTTTTTTGTGCAGTATCGTCGACATCGTCACGCGACTTTAAATGTTAATTGCTATTATAGTCGAGTGGCAATGTCGTATCACACCTTAAACTTAGGGTCAGTTCACACCGAGATGTGAAACCGCGCGGCGCTGCGCGCACTTTTTGAGAAAGTGATACGAAATAATAACTTTATTTACTACTCAAACAGATACAAATTTAATTGAGATAATTCGAAAATGCCTCGCCTCACGTCTTGGTGTGTACTGACCCTTACTACTCTATGGAGTTACTACTTTCAGTTTCATATGTAAAATGTATGTTACTTTTTGCTTTTAAGATAGCTTGTTTGTTTCGCCATTCCAAATAAGTAAAGCTATTTATAATTGACACCATCAGAATTCATAATATATTTTTGCAAAGCTTAGGAAAACTTTAAAGTAATTTTCATATTTAAGCAAATGTAATTAACCGAGAAGTAGTTTATAAAACAATTTAACAGATTATTTATTTTATAATACATTGTGTTACCGCTAGCAATACAGGGGTCAGCGAAGACAGCAGCAAAATGCTCGAGCAATTTTCACTGACTAATTCATAATGAACTTTAAATCACTGAAGTTGAGTTGAAAATTGCGTGTACGATATAATTCCTCGACGGCAACGCGAGCTTTCGTGGGCATGCCCGAGCGTGCACACGTCGCCGCTGCCGCAGCACATGAGTAAATACCCCACAGAAACGCAGCTTCTTAGAACGGTTTTCAAATTGTTCATAATTGAGTATTTTGTTCGGTGACGATAGCGCACACGAGCGGAACGTCGAACATCCGCCGAGTTTACGCGGCGGATTTTACTTGAGCATGCTCGCGCTGTTGTCGCTCTGTCTGCGCTGACCGTAACAAGCAGTTTCTTCAGTTTCAAAGGCTAGTCAATATAAAAAAGTAATGTTATTTGGCTTACTAAATAACAACAGTAAATCAAATTTCATAAGTTTGCCAGCCTGTTAGCTAATAATGTTTGTGTTGATCAGCCTTATAAACCAGGTAATCCAAGCATTACAAATTACTATAAAATGGAGTAAGTTCTCAAATATAGAAAATATTTTCAGTCTTTATTATTCAATGCCGCCCATGGACATATGTCCGCCCGTAATTTTCTGAATATTGATGTTTTTTTTTCGAAAATTAACTTTAAAAGTTATCTTTAATATTTTTCATGTTATTCAATTTTAATTTTTTGAGTAGATAGCGTTTGTGACCTTGCTATACATTTTTTGCCATATCAAGCTTAAAGCTTTAACTCATAAGATTTTAGAAATAATAAACAGAATTCAAATCGAGCCAATAACATGGGCGGCATTGTATTTTACTGCATGAACTCGGTCTCTTTTCAATATAGTAGGTACTGCCTGCTTTAGGTATCCATACTTCTTTTTGTTCCAATATATAAACTCGCACCCTTTTCCATCGTTATTTCGTTACTTGTGCAGGAGTCAGAGAATTTTTACATCAATCAGTACCCTAATTACGTACCTAATACACGATCAATCGAAATTTGAATCGTTTAGAAAAAAATTGCTAATCCATTGCTTCATACGTTCGAAAAAAAATCTGCTCAACAACGAAAATAACGCAATGAATGTTATTGAAATGTCAAAATGAAACAAATTGTCGTAATCGTTTACGAAAATAGTAGGTTACTTTAAAAAAATACTGTACGTAGTAATCGTCCATTTTAACATTTGTTATTATTACTTATTATGTTCCGGCCGTTAATTATAAGTTCCAGTTTTGAATCTTGTAATTATAACTTGTTACGGATATAAGAAATATTGTTGAAATTATAAAAAATATCGGCTTCTTTAAGGGCTGGCGCGGACAATCAATTTAGCTGGTATTTTGAGAGCAAAATAAAATATCGATGGCAACTGTTAAATTAAAAAAAAGGCTACTTGATTCACGTGCCTTTTTAACTTTTCAATCAATCAATCTGCATAACCTTTTCACAACTATGTTGGGGTCGGATTCCAGTCTAACCGGATGCAACTGACTACCGGTATTTTATCCTATCTGACCTCCACAACCCAGTTACTAGAGAACAGTCCCCTTCGTAAGACTAGTTGTCATTTTGGCTTCTGACGACCCGTAACGACTGACAATGATCTACGAATGACAGCCGGGACCAACGGCTTAATGTGCTATCCGCCTTTTTAACTTTGCGTTTCAGATGTATATTTATGTCAATAATGGCGCATTTATAGCCTTTTATGAGTCAATATTTTACCTCTATGAATATGGGAATAGACCAGTTGAATAGGTCGACATTATGAGTAATTGATCACCCTCTATTTTTCAACTAGCTGACCCGTCAGACGTCGTGCTGTCCAAATTTCTATAATTCATACACATACATAACTTATCATAGAATAAAGGAATCAGTTTTTCCCAAATTGAAAAAAAATCTGGGAAGCTTCCAATTTTGCTTTCCATAAAAACTTAATTCTTTTATTTTTTGGATTCCGTACTCGAAGGGTGCCAAACGGAACCGTATTACTAAGCATCCGCTGTCCGTCCGTCTGTCTGTCAGCGGACTGTATCTCATGAGCCGAAGATTTAAATACCTACAGTTATATCAACAAATATTGAAAACGCCGATTCTTTATGGCGATTTTCTGCAGCTGCAAAAAATAACTTTATAAATTGTCTCCTCTTTTCGATTTTTTTAATTTATGATGAAAAATATTCTTCGTTTAGTATTTTCATTTATTTGCTAAATATTGTATGGTAGGAAAAAAAAACTTTTTTTAAAGCTACCGTAATTTTATCGAATAAAATTATGTTTTCCCATTTACCGACATTCCATATAGTTAGGTACATATTTTATTGTACTTTCCATTTATTAATAAGTAATTATCTTTTTTTTGGATGTTCGACTTAATAGTTACTACTTATTTACGTTAGTGGAATCACGTTTTATTAGCCTAAATACATTTCTAAAAAATTTAGGTATTTTATGATTTTCTCAATTCAGCCGATCTTTTTTAAATTACGGGAACTGTACATACAATTAATATAAAAAATTACAAAAGCAGCCTGTTATCGGATTGGATGGTTGGTTGTAGTAATTATTTGAGTCTCAGTCTACCTAATCCCTTCGAAGGAAAGTCAGCCCAGAGGTTGAATTTTCTACAATATGTATAGCTGCCAATAAAATCAGGTAATTTTGTAAAAATATTAACTACGTTCCTAAAAAGGTTGTGGAAATATAGGTATACCATTATTTACACAAAATCGGATCATATATTCACTGTATCTAATAAGAATCAATCTGAAATAGACTTTAATGCTTTTCTTTATTGTCGACATTCCTCTAAACGTGCTTAATGTAAGTATTTGTGAATAAAGTCAATTTTACAGCTGGCTTGTCCGTAATTTCCCAATTACAATGTTGGTCAGTGTAACTGTTAGGACAGTTAGCTGGATGTTTGTATGACTTTTAGCAGCTAACTGTTCTTGCTTATTACTACACAAACTCGCAAAATAATTATTGTCTTTAAAATTTCGTATTAATCAACTTTAAATTCATAAACTGATATTTTTGATGTTTGTAAGATACTCATTATATCGTGTCACAAACTAGTGGGCTATTTTATTTAGTGATAAACGTGTAAGCACATAATGTACAATACGGGCGATATAACTTGGCAGTTGCGAACTTCTCGCAGAAGGCTGCCCAATAACATTTTTCAGGAACCAAATGTGTGACATGAGGTGAGTGAGAGAACATGCGCGCAAGTTCGCAGAGCAGTTCAGCACGTGTAGCGTGACAACCATAGAAACGGGTTTTGTCGACGGAAGAATAGACAAAATTACAGATTGTGTTTGTTTATCTGTCATTTTGTCTATTCTTCCGTCGACAAAACCAGTTTCTATGGCAGTCGTCTTACAGAAGCAGCCTACTTCATGTCTGTGTTCACCAACTGTGTGTATCCAATGACTACTAAACATTCTTAAAATAAAAAAATACACCGTGACATTTTAGTCGTCTTACAAAGGGCCACTCAATGTACCCGGCATAAAATACCTATAAGAGCAATTAAAAAAACTGTTACAATAGATCAATATTTTTTATACCGGTGCCGCGGTGTCACGGTGTATAATATAAGGCCGTGTGCAAACCGAGTCAAGACTGTCCTATCAGACTATCGTTAAATTAAAACGATGGTACGTAGGTACACTGTAAAAAAGTTTGGTCAACGATAGGCAAAAATGTTCTGCACACAGCCTGAATGGTACTACGCCTGTACAATTGATTTTAAGTTATTTTAAATAGTATTTAATTTTCTGCCTCTACATTGGTGCAAAATAAAACAAATTATGAATTGATGTGATACAGTTGTATACAAATTTTATTGCAAATGATATTATCTAAGCATAGAAAAAATAAATACGTTGATGTTTTTATAATTGTTTTCTTTTATTACATTCCTTGTGGTTTTCCTTTGTCCTGTGAGTGAATACAAAGCAAATGGTGACTAAATAAGCGCAAACTCAATCGAAAAAACAATTGGCTTTTGTAAACGGCTGAAATTGGTGGAATAAAATAAAATCGTGCTTATAGTTATTCACTATGCATCACATATCAGTTTTTTACCAATTTCAGCTGTATACTCCAGCATATAGAGTTCATTTTGCCACCCTCTTTTCTTCAGAAATATGTGTAGCTTTTTACATGCTTTTGATGATTTAAAGCGTTATCACTAGAGATCGGATATTCGGATGCATATTTACCTAAAGTTAATTTTTGGCTAAGAAATGATGGAAGTGGCTTCGTAATTTATTTTTTCTTAACTTAAATCCCGGAATTCAATAAAATCCGGGAATGCAAAACTAATCGGATATATGGTATGGAAACGACTTATCAGCCCTCTTGTGAAGGTTACTTTTCCGGTGTTGACATAAAAAATTACATACCTACTGTAAACATTTTTTATTGAAACTCAAGGCACCAAGTTGTTTGTCAGTGTGCTGTGCCAATTTGGCCACCTACTTTACAAAATTAGCTAGCATTTCTATAGTCAAAAAGTACAAAATGTATCAATTCTGGAATAGCGAGATTTTTGCGATCGATACAAAAGTGCATTTCATAATAGCCAACACCTGAACGTAAGTAAATATACATTCAATTCTATAATCAGAACTCTAAATCTGTCGATCCCGAAATCCCGCGATTTTTTCGATACAAAAGTGCTTTCCATAATAGCCAACACCTCAACTTTAGGTAAATATGCATCCGAATATCCGATCTCTAGTTATCACACACGATTAGTCAGCGAAGCGATTTCTGAACGTGCTCTCCGCGGTTGCGAAACGAGGTATCCGCGACTACGCGATGTGACCTCTGCGTTTTACAATATTGTACACTCGCTTTCTCTTGTACAGTCATGTCAACCGCTCTCGCTGCGGACACGTGGCGTGCTCGCTACGCACACTCCTCGAACGTGTTAAAGAATTACCTCGCTGGAAATACGCTCGCTAATCGCCAGTCTGATACCGCCCTTACCCATGAAATAAAAAGCTGTGAATGCATTAAGTTATAAGGTCACGTAGAGTTAAATATCACTGTTACATCCCTGATAGATTCTTAAATTATTTTATTTGAAAACATACTAAATCTTGTTTTATAAATGTATATGTTGCTTTTAGCTTCTTCAGACCAGATTAGATCCACAGATTCCTTTGTCTATATTATGATGACTTGACTAGATACTTTAACACTACTTCTACAAAAGTAGATAATTGTTTTAGAATAGTTTTCATAGCGACAATGCTAGTGACAATCAATATTTACGTAAGATTACATACTTTTGATACACTTTCAAAGATACAGATGGGACAGTCCGCAAAATAATTTAAATAAAAAGCGACTTGAAACGACACAATAAAGTGCAATTCAGGTCGCGCATCGCTAATAAATATATTCACCTTGCCTCTTTCTATCGCGTAACATATCTTGTGACTACGCTAAGCCCCCTGAATTCGACAATCGAGCCCTCCGCGTACCTACTTATAGCTTCATACATAAAATGCGGAGTGCCCCATCTGTATACATCTGCGCCTCAGATCAAAAAAATACATTGTTAAATGCAAGACGATTTTGCAAGTCAGAAATGGGATCATCGGAATAAGACACGGAAAAAGTTACATATAGGTTCTTAAAAACATTACATCCTAAGACAGTAAGGCTGCGTTTCCACCAGAGATGAGCGAGGATGCGTAGCAAGGGATGTGTGTGAAACTAACCAATAACAACGCTAGCTCAGCTCAAGCTATGACAGCGAAGCGATGTTATTGGTTAGTTTGACACATCCCTCGCTACACATCCTCGCTCATCTCTGGTGACTCTCATCTCACCTTACCCTAGACTCACACATTTAAAACAGACTATCTAACAAAGATCCCTTGAACTTCTTCGTCACAGTCTCCTCACATTCTTTCATTTGCACATCTACGTTAATACGTTTAAGACTATTTGCTACTTGTTCTGTAGTTACCTTTGTACACGACACACTGGTTTGTTTATTTTGTTCACTAAATTTCTTTATCATTTCATTGCATGTTGCAGTTTCACTGCTGTCTGTGATCTTTTGTCTCTTGAATAATTGTTCAGTTTCATCTTTTGTGCCCAAATCTCTCATTTCCTTATTTATTTCGTCCAGATTAATCTTAGGTTTATCAGTACTTATTATTGCTTTACTTTTAAAAAAAAAACTATCATTCTTATTATCTCTCTCGAAACATCCTGAATATGTTTCTGAACTAATAGTGCTTGTACTTTGTACATGTTCGCCTACTGGTTTACATGTTAGGATTGTGTGTGGTTCGGTTTGGTTTCTCTCTGAAGATGTACTGTACCCTTTCGCAGATATATCAATAGCTGAAACTTTGCTAATTAACGTGTCGTGTCCGAAAACTATCGTATCCAATTCTTCTAGCTTGTCGCCTAAGGTTTGAGCCACGGCATCAAGTTTCTCATCTATCTCGATTATTTCGATTTGTTTATCTGTCTTTGTTTTGCTACTCTCTGTGCTTTGTTGTCCGTTATTTTGGCCATGTTTTCTCTTATAGTTTTCAATACTGAAGTCTACGGTACTACAGAATGTTCCATCATCTTCAGGTTTAGGCGATTCTTCTAAAAGCTTGGTTAGTACAGCGATTGGCGGTGTAAATGTTTTGATAGCGGTTTCTGATTCTATTCTTGTTTTTGAACGTTTTATTTTGGTGCCGGTTGCATCCTTGTTCTTTTTTGTTATAGTTAGAGTAGGTTCAGAACTAGTTGAAGGAGATACAGTTGTAGGAGCTGTAGTTGTAGGAGTTACAGTTGTAGGAGCTGCAGATGTAGGAGCTACAGTTGCAGGACCTGTATTTGTAGGAGCTACATTTGTAGGTGTTATAGTTGTATCTCCATATCTATGTGTGCTCTGTAAAATGATAGAATCCCCGTTTGTAGGAGCTACAGTTGTAGATGCAACAGTTGTAGGAGCAACGGTTGTACGCCTTACTGGATGGATACTTGTATCACCTACCACCCTATAAGTAGGTGGTGTTGTAGGATCGATGACAGATAAAGTAGTTACACATTTCTGTGAAGTTTTTTCACAAGCCCTATAGTGAGTCTGAAAAAAAAATACGATGGGTTTTAGAAATGTGTAACAAATTTTATGTTACGTATTTCTCATTATCATAAGGTGTACAAAAATCTTTAGGGGAAGGATTTGTGTCAGAACGATAATGTGTGATAGTAGCTAATCCATTATTCCAATCTATGGAAATAAGCTATAGGTAGCTACCCGACCTTGGTAATCTAAACCAAGGTTTATGTGCAAAAACTTATTTTAATTCAAACTAACCTCAAAAGAAGAATTCTGATCATCCCTCCTCAGAACTATATCTTCACAAAGAGTATCTATCAGAATAGCTTTTTCTATGACGTCAACACCATTTGTAGAGTTAGCTATGAAATAATTTTTATCGAAAGGCGCGCGAGGATATAACCATTTGTAAACTTCTTCAAATCTGTCCAAGTTTTTCTGTAACACAGAACATACATTATGGTTACTGGCTAAAGTAAATGCACAGGCTGGTTCTCAAAAGAATGTAGATAGCTTTCTGTATTATTAGGGTTCCGTAGTAAACAAGGAACACAGACGAACCCCTACCCTTAGTTTCGCCATGTCCGTCTGTCTGTCCTTTGGCATGGGTATAAATATTAATTACGCCGACAAAGTGGTGAGACAAAACCATTTTTTTATGGTGCCCTTCACGTAAAGTGGGAATATTTTTTTTTCTCTTCTCATCCCATGGTGGTTTTTGTTTATTTTCAGCCAGTCTATCCATCGTAAAAAAGTAGGTTGGAATCTCATTTCCTACGAAATATATTATGGGAAAAGTTTTTGCGATTTCTGTCTTTTCTAGTTTTCAAACCTCAGTTGGACCAATAGAGTTTTTTGATCCTTGTAAGAAACGGGAACGATTGACAACAAAAAAGTTTTTGTGAAAACTGCCCATTTTCAAAATCTGTGAATGCCAATCAAAAAGTCTCAAAAAGTTAAGGGCAGTCTCGTAAGACCGTTTTCCTGTAGCTACAACGGTTAGGGTAGCTGCCCTTACGAATATAACGAAACTAAAAGGAAAACTACCACAGCTAAGTAGGCTAGTTAAAACGACTAATAATCGACCAACTTACATTTGCGGTTGCAAAAACAACAATTATCAACTACAAATTTAAGATTATTCTTGCGTTAAATTCATCAGCGGAACACTTCATTGTGAGTGGTCCGACACGAACTTGGCCGGTTTTTTTAAGTGTTTATCTACTGATATTTTAAAGGTACAACAGACAGCAACAAAAGACACAAACCTTATTCTTTATAATTATTTTTAATAGTAAGATATTTATTGTCCATATTATTATAAAATAGCTGATCCGACAGACGTCGTTCTGTCCAATACAATACAAAAATCCCATAGAAAATATAAAAAAGGAAGTGGTTTTTTCCGATTTTTAAATTCTCCTGGAACCTTTTTAGAGTTTTCTTTCCTTAAGATTATATACATAACAATAATCGTTTTATGAATCATGTATTTATAGGGCGAGCCTATTGCCATTGGCCGGGCACAAATCCAGACTAAGGGCTGCTACTATAACATTCCTTAGGGAAAAGCCCAATAATACTTTGCTCAAACTAGGAATCGAACTCAGGGTCGCTCAAGATAGATAGACCAACCAGGGCCTCAAGTCTGCTATTACAATAGTTGACACTATTGTAATAGCAGACTTGAGGCCCTGGACTTGAATGGTCTATCATTGATTTCATAATTGTTGATTTTAACAAGTTTAGTAATCTACTAATATATTGGCGTCATTATGACTTTCCAATGGTCAGCCACCGACACTCCATTGAAAGAAATGGCATCTATTGGTAATCTCGTACATAATGACAAATGTATGACTGACTTAGGCGGTAATCTGCAAACATTTTGGCAGTTCCTTTGATCAGTGACCTACCATTAGAACGTCACTGTGCAGTAATTGCTTTTAATTCGTTACGAGTATCGTGTTTGTGGAATACAATGATCAACCAATGATCGACCATTATGAATTTAGCAGATTACGAACTTTTAGCAAAATGACAATGGGACAGTGTTGGAATGACGAATTTATAAAAATAGCAGACTTGGGCCCCAGGCCGTCAATAAACAATGAATAAATAAAATAAAAGATTCACTAACTTTCATATCAACTGAAGTGTTCCATATCTTGAAACAAACTTTAAAAGGTAGCTTCAGTATCGGGTTGGAAGCGGTAACGTGATCCCCGTCCACTATGACGATGCTCCATTCACGAGCACAGAACAGATGTAGGTTCACCATAGTGTTGATCATCACCATTTTGTTGATGAAGGGTTTTACTGTCTCTATTGTCACTTCTGAAATTAAAAAAGAAGTTTTATTAAGGATGTGGGCCCGGCCAGATCGTACTTAAGGTTTTTTTATAGTTCGTCATAGATCTAAGGGGGCAGTCAGACCGAACTCGATACCCACCGTTGCGTGGGCGTCGTCTCTTCTGACACCTCATATAATTATCATAAGTCTCTTAATTATGATGTCTTCGATCGACCGTGGTCTGGTGCACCCGTCCAGCGTGAATGCGTGATGGCGGGCGCGATTTGGCGACACTTCAGATTTGGGAGTTAACTTCACAGGTAAAAAAAATTACAGTCGCTAGCTAGCTTGCTCAGTCCCGTCACGCTAGGCGCCTGCCATAGTCATACATAAACTTACCCCTTTATCCCACGGGGGTATGCAGAAACTAGAACGCCACCTGCTACGATCCTTACATACTTATTATTACTTAGGCTCGTTTACCTACGTTCATACATCTGTTCGTACACGCATGCGGGTGGAGCCTACAACTAGCCTGACATCGCCAATAAGGTCAGTATGTCCTTGGTCCTTCTAGGGCGTCCCCTCCCAACGTCGCGCGTCGTTCTATTTTACATCTGACATAGTCACACATAATATTATGAAACCACAACGCCAGACGCAAATGGTAGTTTATGTTTTATTCTTCGCGCACACGCAACTCCTCACCCTGGACGCACATTAAGGCGGGCCGCACCACAGCTCAAAATTCGTCCTACAACACTTTTGTCTGTTTTGTATGAACCATCGCACACTACAGCCGGGCCGGACACAGAAGAGTACCCTAATTACGTAATACACGATCAATCGGAATTTGAATCGTTTTGAAACAAATTGCTAATGAGGAGCTCGTGGCTAAGTAATAACTGCCGCACGGGTCGATCCACCAGGTTAAGCTATGCTTGCCGGGGTTGGTCTGTGGATGGGTGACCATCTTTACATAACGAGACTCCTCCGTGCCTCGGAAAGCACGTTAAACAGTTGGTCCCGGCTCTCATTCGTGGATCTTTGACAGTCGTTACGGGTCGTCAGAAGCCCGAAAATCTGACAACCAGTCTTACCAAGGGGTATCGTATTACCCAGTTACTGGGTTGTGGAGGTCAGATAGGCAGTCGCTTCATGTAAAATACTGGTATTCAGCTGCATCCGGTTAGACTGGAAGCCGACCCCAATATAGTTGGGAAAAGGCTAGGCAGATTGATTTGAAACAAATTGCTAATCCATTGCTTCACAAGTTCGAAAAAAAATCTGCTCAACAACGTAAATAACATGAATGTTGTGTCAAAATGGAATCGTTGTTGCCCTGAGAAAGTGAGGCGGGGTCGCGGTCGACCACGTAGGAGATGGCGGGACGAGCTGGATAGGTTCCGTCAAAACTGGAAGGAGGACGCGCGCTTTGCCTAGCGGGGTAATTGCGTACACACATAAAATGACAATTGATTTGACAGTTCATCCACGTTCATTGCGTTATTTACGTTGTTGAGCAGACGATTTTTTCAAACCTATGAAGCAAAGCAATGAATTAGCAATGTCCTTCAAAGCTCTCGGATTGTGACTGAAGAGTGTGATGCAGTTAGGGTGGTGGAGTGGGACAGAGTACGCAAGCAAAAGAAAAAATATTGATTTTGTGTGAGTTTTGGCAAATCAGAAGGATGCTTTTGTAGCACTTTTTTTTTAGATGTGAAAGCAAGCAAGCTTAGCGGTCAGTGGGTCGTCTTAGGGGCGGAGTTTTAGGAGTTGGAGTATACGCTTGCTTAGGGGCACTATGAGCAGCAAAAGAAAAAAAAAAAAATGTTAGAAAAAGAAATTGGGACATTTTTTTTTTTCGGGTTGTTCTAGACCATTACAACCATTTAAGTTTGAGAAGCATGGCCCTATGACGCACCGCTTCCGAGCTTTCTAATTTTTTCTTTTTTTTATAAAAACGCTCTGTTTCCAAAATGGTAGCTCGGATGAAAATCTTTTCTGGAAAGAAATTGTTGCTCTAGTCGAAAACCATGTGATGATGTAAAAATACTGCGTGATATTGAGAAAAAAAAAAAACTGTCAGTCGATCTTTCAGCTTGAGTATCCTTAGGGGCAAAGGACTTAAATTCGCGCCCTCACGCCCCTAGCCGCAGGAGGAGACGCCCTGGGCGTCGGGAATCGATAGCCGATTCCCGGCCATCCTAGGCCGCGGACTAGACGGCAGCAATGGATAGCTCGCCGGCCGGTAAGGACCAAGCCCGGGTCGACGGCGCGTTGTGTTCCACGCGCGCCTCAAAGAGATGTCAGCAAGTGAAGGGGTCCGATGGGACCATTGCCTGCCGGGGTTGCGGGAAAGTCCGAAAGGGATACCGTGGCCCCCTGGCATTGCACAGGCAACAGACTCTTACTGACTAAAACCCACCCGTGTTCCTTACACGGGTGGGTTTTAGTCAGTAAGAGTCTGACACCCCTCCCGCTCCACCCAGAGCGGGAGAAGTCATTTGATGATTTCCCACATAAAAAATAAAAAAAACAGGGGGCAAAGGACTTAGAAAAAATAAATAAAAAGAAACTCAATTTTATTGCAGTACCGGGTTGACCTTGACCATAAAAACCATTTAGCATGAGCATTTGTCAAAAAAAAGAAAAAAATAGAAAGCTCCTAACTCGGAAACGGTGCGTCATAGGACCATGTGTCTCAGAACATAAATGGCTTCTATGGACAAGGTTATTATGGTGCTGGTTATTTTTACATCTCATGGTTTTCGATGAAAAAATTTTCATCCGAGTTACCATTTGGAAATATAGAGCGTTTTGTAAAAAAATTAGAAAGCTCCTAACTCGAAAACAGTGCGTCATAGGGCCATGCTTCTTAGAACTTAAATGGTTTTTATGTTCAACGTCAACCCGGTACTGCAATAAAAGTGAAAAATTTCCGAAAAAAAAAGAAAAAAACTAAGTCCTCGCGCCATAGCGCCCCTAAGGCTACACTCCATCCAGCTTAGCATAGTGAAATCACGAAAACGTCCAACAGACCTGTAGGTATTCCATCCAAGCATGAAAAGAGTACAATGTATTGAAGATATTGTCTCACCATTGAACAGACTTTCATTTGTCCAGGTGTTGAACTGATCAATCCATTCCTGCTCACTCCCCTCCTGGCACAAGATTAATATAGGCCTGTGGAGCAACGGGCGAATGGCTTTCAGGAACAGACATATTTGAATATTCCTGCCGAAGCTGACGGGATCATTTAATATCACTCCATTTTTTCTCTGTAAAATAATAGTTAATAGTAATAATAATAATAGTTGTTAGGTCGTGGGTTCAAAAGCAGGCAGGTCGGTGGCCCAGCCATGGGGACATGTATAATTTTATGCTATGCATGCCATGACTGCCTGCTTGTATTTTATTATACAATTATCCAGGATGAAAAGTAGCTTATGTTCTCCAGGTCCCAAGCTACACGTCTCAAAATTCATAACTAATGGTGCAGTGGTTTAGGCCCATAAAGGTAACTGACAGACTTATTAGAGAGTAACTTTTTGTATTAAATAATACTAAGTATGGGTGTCAAAAGAATGGGCCTACCATATTCTCTTGGGGGAAAAGAAGATCCACTATCCCAATAAAAATAATATACCTACCATGTTTTTTGTAATACAATGTTATAATATTATTGTTGGATATTTACCCTTTTGAACTGCTTGTAGAGAAAGCGTATGCCATCAATGGTCTGTTGTGGTATCTTATTATCATTGTCAATGTAAATGGTACCCTCATCGCCCTGAGCGAGATACAGACGATCAATAATATTTGCATTGTGGATCATTTTGGATTATTTTAAATAAATGTATCTGAAATCAATGTTAGGACACTGTATTATTAAACAGATTTTTTAAAATGTTAAAGTAGTTTTTATAAAGTAACAGTTTTTTTTGCCTGAAACAGCACTTTATTTATAGAATGTGAGAACAAATTTTTGATATTATATTCTATTAGATTAATGTGTTAGACAGCTTCTCTTTCTCGTATTAAATAGAGCAAGTACAGAACCGAACTGACTCGATGTTGATGTAGATTTCTCAGATATATTTTTTATCATTGATTTTTATTTCTATTTTAAGGCAAAATATGTGAGATTGATAGGCCACAGCAATTCAAGGGTCATTCCTGTAACTTATGAAATGAAACTTAAATTCTTATTAGGATTTTATCATGGCATATTAATATAATCATTATCAGGACATAAATAAAGTGGGATCTTAGATGTTTAGAAATGTTAGTTTCATTTTTTAAGCCCAATAGAGCTGCTCCTTGCTGCTGGTGGTAATGCTAGTGCTAGGCTAGGATGTAGTGTGACCTTTGTCCACTTAATTACAGGTAAAAAAAATACTCCTTATGCTAATAAATAAAGTACTTACTGTGAATGCTTACGACGGTAAGTTTTGATTCAATCTATTTAAAATAGACAGTGTCATGATTAAAATGTAAAGCATTTCTAAATAAAATAGGGCCACAAACACTGATACACTTGTTTTGTGTACCTCTATGTCTTCAAACTCTTGCATGATGTGCCTATTACGATAAACATGATCCCAAAACATGGAAACAGATTGTTAAAATAAAAACGTTAAACACTTGTTTACACACCGAAACTACACATATGACTAGTTTAGTTCTCTTAGCATTATAAATTAGCTAGAAATGCAAATTAATACATTTAAACACAGGCAAATACATGCGTACCTAATTGCGTACACAACAAACTTGTTTAGAATTGTATAATACTGACAATTTAAAATGTTGTCTTCTATACACGTTAAGTCAGTAAAGTTGGTATATTTGCTAACCTTTCGAAGGCTATTCAATTAAGTTGTGTTATATTTTGACAGTCCTACCCATTTCATTCCTGGTTGACGTTGACGCCATTGTAGTTTTTAAACCTGCTTGCCAAAGGTATAAAACCTGTACTGCCAAGTCATTTATATTAGGGCTATGTAGTCATGACCTATTGACCTCAGAGGTCAGTTACGAGAAGCCCTATAAAAAAAAAACTTTTAGTTCCTTATTAATACAGTCGTACAGTTTGCAACTTAGACTGTTGAATTTCCTTTGGCAAAGGCTGTCTTAGTAGCGGAACGAACGCATGCCTTCATCATTCTACGGGTATGAGGGGCAGTAGGTATGTCTTCTCAATGTGGATTTAAGCACATTTAACTGCCTAACAGTCAGGACTTTGCATTCTGAGTAGAGAGTTGCGGTGGGGTACCTGTATGGTTTTTTATTAATTAATTTAAAAACAGCTCTTTGCGCCCTCTCCAATCTGAGAAGGAGCGTTTTACCTGCCCTGCCCCAGGCAGGGATGCAGTATTGGATAACAGACTGACACAGGGCCAAGTAGACTACTCTTAACTTGTCTGGAGGAGAAGAGTCCCTGAGTAATTTAAATATATGTATGAGCCTCCTCACTCTTGAAGATACTGTGTTTAAGTGTTTTTCCCATCTCAGTCTGCTATCCAAATACACACCCAGGTATTTTGCACTGTCCTCCCGAGTAAGTTCTGGGCACGTCCAGCTTTTATCCAGAGATGAGCAGACATGGGCTTTAACAGTTAAGTCTTGTGGAGGAGAGGTGTTCTTCCTTATGGAGAAGGTCACATAATGGTTTTTTTTGACGTTAAGGTTTAGTAAGTTGACTGAGAGCCAGTGCATGATTTTAGCTACGGAGTGCAGCAGTCTCCTCGACGGCAATACAAATTGGACCCCATATAAAGATAGCGGTGTCGTCAGAGCAAGTAAAGATAAAAAAAAAAAAAAGTGTGAGACCGTTTTCGCTTCCTTGCGGAACTCCTTAGGTGACTGTGTGTTCCTCATCACTGAGGAATTAATTTATCTTGACTCAGTGTTTCCTATTTGTTGGGTAGTCTTAAAAAATTTCGTGGATAGTACCTCTTATACCGAGCCTTTCCAACTTAGCTAGAATAATCGGGACAGAGACTGTGTCAAATGCTTTGGAAAAATCTAGAAATACACACATCTATTCTAAATATCACAAACAAGTTGGTACTTAATCGACCACTTCGCTGGAATCGACATTTAAAAGAGGTGAGGCTGAAAATCCCTTAAAAATGATTGTCGACGGCTGCCGCCGACACCACAGTGGCTACGAGTATCACTAACAAAACACGTTACGTCGCGTCACGTCAGTCGATCAATGCCATCACACGTGTTACTACACTCCTATTGGCGTTGTTTCCGATTTATTTATTACTATCTACTTTCGCTTTGTTACAAGGGCCTAGACAAATGGCATTAGTTTTGGAGCGTTTTTATTTCTACAATCGCTATCGCTTCAACGATAATGAAGTTAGATTGGCAGTAAAAGTGCACAACGTTTCGCTATCATCTAGTCCAGCGATTCCAAAAGTAGGTACCGCAGTAGAAGGAGAAGTGACGATCTGACGAACATAAAGGCGCGAAGCACCTATTAAATGAGTATATTCAGCTACAGCACTTTTTAAACAAGATGATATTGCATCTGTTATTGAATATATGCTCAAAAAACCATCACTATAAGGGAAACGACAATTCGAGAAGGTTCAAATTATATACAGGGCTGTTTGGTAGATGGGTGCAAAGCTTGAAGGGGTGATAACTTAGAACATTTAGAACTTATTAAGCTAAAATTGTCTTAGACGAAGTCTATTCCTTGTATATTTTCTTTTAACTCAAGGTTTTTAACAATAATACCTTTTTTTTTTTAATATCCTCTTGTTCAAACCCTTTTAAAAACATGCTTGGTTATTGGCCTTTCTTTTGAGGTACTATAGCAGATATCTTAATAGCTCTTGGAATTAGGATGTGGACAAAGCAAATTGAGTAGGTATGTTTTTTTTTTTTAACAGACTTCGTCTAAGACAAGTTTAGCTTAATAAGTTCTAAATGGTCTAAGACATCACCCCCTTCAGGCTTTGCACCAATCTACCAAACACCCTGTTTATCCATCATTACTATAATGTACAAAAGGCTAAGCTGTGCAGTGCTAGCCTGCAGCGCAGGGAGACATTTGTGACCTTAACGGATTCCTCGGCTAAGATTGCACTACAAGCATTACAAGATTTAACAGTGAACAAGATTCTTGAAAGTCTTCCTAATACTAATGTCATACAAGGCGAACGATTGATATTAATATCAAAGTGGGGATTTGACGGTGCATCCAATCAAAGTAGATATAAGCAAAAAATGGTGAGTGAGCAAGATGATTTAAACATATTTATGACCTCTTTGGTTCCATTACAGTTGATAGCTGGAAATGATACCACATGGACGAATCAAAAACCCTGCTCATTTACGTATTGTCGTCCAGTGCAGTTAAGTTTTCAGCAAAGTTGTCATGGATGAAAAAACTAGAATGGATAACGAAATCAAGGCTCTGGTTCCATTAAAATACTAAAGAAATGAGGTTAGTCATCAATTAATAATGATGATGATTGACGGCAAAATTTGTAGGTACTTACGTATCTTTCTGAAGTTAAATCAAATACGGCCTGCTACCTGTGTTTGGCTAAGCCTACGAAAATGAATAAATAAGGTGACCGCTGAGGCTCAGAGTATTTTATATTTCGAATCTTCGCGTCACGAATTTTTGACGAATGATAGCTACAGTTGCGTCAAAAACCATTTCTCCTGATGTACTTATATGACTTTGGGTTATAGTCACTACATGCCCACATTAATTAATGTGATGGAATGTCTTCTACACATAGCTTATCGTCTCGATTTCAAGAAGTGGTCTGCGAGAGTAGAAGATCACAAAGAGTTGCTACAGTCAAGGAAAAAACTTATCCAAGATCAACTTATCAAAGATGATCTCATGACATCGTTTTAAAACAAGGATCAGGCACAACTAACGATGGTAACACAGCGAGGAGGTTTATTGAGTTTCCTGATAAAACTGTAGCGATCACTGGACTAGATGAAGACCAGTAGGTACCCTAATTACGCAATACACGATAAATCGAAATTGGAATGCTTTTGAAACAAATTGCTCATCCATTGCTTCATAAGTTCGAAAAAATAATTTACCCAACAGCGTAAATAACGCAATGCAAGTTGTTGAACTGTCAAAATGAAACAAATTTGTCAAAATCGTTTACGAAAACGTGTTTCGTAATTCTATAGCTGATCCGCAGGTTTGCTGTGATTCTGTAAGCTATCATATCAGCCAATTACAGGTTCTCACGGGTAAGTACCTAATAAATAAACAGAATATATATATATGTACCTAGGTAGTTTAAAAAAAACAAAAAAAAACACGCTTTTATCACGCACAAAAATTTATAAAATAATTAAATTGACTTGTACCTATTAGTTACGATATAAATAGGTACCTTTTTGGCTGTGTGTAGGTACTTTAAAATTAATCAAAGCGCTCCAAACTTTTTGAATTAATCATTGGATATAAAAGAAGTGACAAGCTGCATGTATATTTACATAAGTAAGGTACAGACGCCAGCACATCAACCTACTACTATCTATCTAGATTTTCAACTTTATCATTTAAGCTTAAGGATCAAAGTTCATTGGGTAAAGACAGTTTCGGGTAGGTTGACCTGCTGGCGTCTGTACAATAAGCACTATGCACTTTAAAAAAAAGTCAGCGTCCAACCTAGTGCGTGCAGAGAAACTTTGATGGTAAATGGGTCAAATGAGAACTGAGAACACTAACTACAAAGCCACTGCACTATGCATGAGATTTACCTGTAGTTAGAAGCAGTGGCGGACTAAGCCTGTCGGGGGCCTGGGGCGGCAAACTAATTGGGGCACACTAATTTCGTAACACACGATGAATCACAATATGAATAATTTTGAAGGATATTACTAAACCATTGCTTCATCTGCTCAACAAAGCAAATAAAGCAATGAATGTTGTTGCACTGTCAAAATGAAACACATTGGGATTGATCGCGTGTTACGCAATTAGGGTACTTACAGCAGGTATGCTGAAAATTTTGAGAACTAGATAAACAAAATATTTACGAAATTTTAGCACACTGCCTCGAAAACGTTAGATTTTCCTTTGACTTTGAAAAAGATGGAGCATTAAACGAACGCTAACGTTGGATGCGTGCTCGAAACATTTTGCGCTCTGGCTAAGTTAAATTTTCATTTGAACATTTACATTTAGGTAAGTTTAGAAAAATGGAATTACTTTGTCGACATACACAGAATAGTTTGAGAACGTAGGATGTAAGAGCGAGCGAAGCGAGCCGTCCCGGCAAGGCAAAGTTTTCTTTTCAGTGTTCATAAATAAATAGGAGTTACTCTGTCGACTATAAAAGATTGAGAAAAAGAGTTTGTGAATATTTTAGCACAGTTATATTTAGCATACGTAGAACGCCAACAAAGACTGCCTTTAACTTACTGAACATAATATATATTCTGGCTTTGTTTGGGATTAAAAAGTATTTCTAAATATTTGGTGCCTGCCACCCTGCCCTTAGTCCGCCAGTGGTTAGAAGAGAAAAAGGAATGGAGATCACATGCCATTGTGAATAAAATATATCAAATCCAAAAATAAATTCATTTATTATAAACAAAATACAAACTGGATAACAGGCGTTCTGGATCTACTGTGTATATAGCACCTTCTCTTACAATATACGGGAAACATGATTGAGTATACAGTATATAAAATATTATAACAAAATTATTCATTCTTGAAGTTTGGTGGCCTCTTCTCAACGAAAGCTGTCATGCCCTCTTTGCGGTCCTCCTGTAACAGAAACATAAAAATAAATATTACCGTATTGTGTTTATTACACACACAATAGGCCTTCGCCTTCTATTACATGGGACTCAAATATAACTGACGAAATGGGGGTGTACTACAGGTACAGACGCCAGCACATCAACCTACCCGAAACTATTCATATATCAAATTTTCCCAATCAACTTTGAATCTTATGCTTTAGTGATAAAGTTGAAAATTAATTAAAGAAATTTGACAGATTGCAGTAGTGGCCCAACCCTTCGGGGAAACAAGGCATGTTGTGTTTTTATTACCTACTTCCATAAAACACGTACCTATCGAATTTCTTATTTTGTTATGCAAATATCGACCACTTGGCGCTTCACCACTCTAGCTGATCTATATAATTGCATATTGTATAAAAATGGATGTTGGTTTATACGAGATTGATAAACTCCAACGGCGCTTGACCGATCATCATGAAAGGTGGAACAAAATTACATATATTAATATGTATCTTTTCATGGAAGAAGTTTTTATAGCGTTTTTTTTTTACGTGGACAAAGCCGCTTGCAAAACCTAAAGAAACATACAAAGTTCCGCTCTGAACACATTCAAACGACTACCCTTCAGTTTTAGGGCGTATGATACGCCCATTTTAATTTCTAAACGACGTTTAACTAACTTTTATTTTTTCGGTGTATACAAATAATAAAAATACAAACTCACAGTAGCGAAAGTTCCATAGAAGTAAGCCTTTTCAAAGAGCAGTCCTGACTTCAGGGTGGTCTCATAGGCCTGGTTAACTGCTGCCTTGGCCATCTTCACGACGAGGGGGGAGTGGGTGCCGATCCTCTCGGCCAGTTTGATGGTTTCCTCCAGGAGTTTGTCAACGGGGAAGACGCGGCTGACCAGTCCTGGTGAATAATTGTAATTTATTTATTTATTTCTACCCGACTGCGCGACTGCAAAGACAAGGACATTTTTTAATTATGCGATAAACATGCAGTATGCACGTAATTCAAAACTTATGGAGTCAAGAAACAAAATTCCTATTTTTTTAATGTATTCCTTATTTTACAATTCATTATTTTAAGTTGCGTTTTTTTTGGTGGATCGGAACGCAAAATCAAAACGCGTCGTCTTCGACAATGCCGGAAGTGACGAAAAAACTGTGTGCTTGTAATCTCACTAAAGTACCTATAACTCGGAATTTTAATTCGATTCCAGATTTGACAATTTCAGTGTTGCAACGTTATGACAAGTACTAAATAGTGACGTTGCGAAATTATTCGATATGGAAATGGAATATTTCCAGATCGATTCTTCTCGTTTATAATTTTACTCTCGTAAACTAAGTATATCAGGAAATTAAATATTTCTGAACCGATAATTTAGTTTTGACGATTAATTAACGATCTGAGACTTTTCTTTTATAATTGTGTGTGAAATAAATAAAAAAATGTGATCATGAAGGAACATGACAAATAAAACAGATAGATGTATTATGGTAATAATTTATTTTATAAATTGTCGCCGTCATCGCTATCGCTATCGCTGTCACTTTCTGTAACATTTATTATAAATGTGTCTGTGATATTGTCAATTAACATATCTAGCCTACTCATTTTTTCCTCTTCTTTGACAACATGGGATACGCGTTTAGACCATTCGGTATTCATACTAATTAATAAATAATTATTATGAATAATTATGTATTTATTTAAATAAAAATCAATAATTTAGTCTTTAATTGGCACACTGATGGCACACACACTGATTGTTTATCGAATTTTTGTGTTCATCACTACACTATTATATGTGGTATCATTATTTCACAAAATGACAGTAGCTAATGTCAAATCTGGAATCGAATTAAAATTCCGAGTTTTATGTAGCGATTTCTGACTATAGCACAAAAAATAATTTAATTTTTATGGGCAAAAAACAGATGTCAACAACTTATTATCGTGACGTCACATCATGACCGCGACAGAAAAGGACTGTTTAAATTGAACTGTAGTAGAAAATTTGTTGAGTTTCATAATTTTTTTGAGCAGCAAGCAGTTGACGTTTTATACTTTTCTTGGGTTTATGTTACTGTATAAACTAAATAAATGGAAAAAAAAATACACGCTTCCCTAATATCTTTGGATGTGGGAATCTTTCATTTGAGGCATCGATCTTAACGACGCGATTAATTTTAATAGGTCTATGAGTTAACATGATGCTGCTACAAGGATTTTTTGGTGCTGTAATGACGTTGATAGGAGGGCGCCGCTGTTGGTAAACATTTCTGCAAATTGTGAAATGTATTGAGAAAAAAAACTTGCAGCGCTTTAGGGGGGGTGGGGGGTGGGGTGACAGTGCTTCATTCTACCTGGATGTAGTGATTGTAAATTAGTTTTTTTATACGTTACATTTTGTTGTCTTGAATATCCGACTTACCCATCCTTTCAGCTTCAACGGCATCAATGAAGTTGCCGGTCAGGACGATTTCCATCGCCTTAGACTTGCCGACGTATCTGGGCAAACGCTGGGTGCCGCCAGCCCCGGGAATGGTGCCGATGTTGATCTCTGGCTGCCCGAACCGAGCCTTCTCGCCTGCGTAGATGATGTCGCACAGCATAGCTAGCTCGCACCCGCCACCGAGCTGTTACAGAGATAATGCAGACTATTATAAACGGGACTGCAGGGATTTATGAGAATGCAGAGTTTATAAATGGAAATGCTGAGTTTGTTAACAGAGATAAAGAGTACAATTATGTATCAACTAAACTTTAACTACTTACTTTACTAACTTTCATCACTCACAATTGTGTGTGTGTGGAAGTTTATTTTGATAATATTACGACTTGGCCAGTCTGCACATACAAGCTTTCAATAATTAATTTAATTTCCAGAATAATTAGATTTAGGTATATCCATAAATCCAATTATTCTGAAAATTAAATAATTATGCTAGGTTATTCGACGCCTTCTGCGTATCTTTTTTACTGCTTGCACCTTTTCAATTATTGGTAACCAGTACCCTAATTACGTAATACACGATCAATCGGAATTCGAATGCTTTTGAAACAAATGGCTCATCCATTAAAATAATCTGCTCAACAACGTAAATAACGCAATGAATGTTGTGGAACTGTCAAAATGAAACAAATTTATCGTAATCTTTTACGAAGATGTGTTGCGTAATTAGATAGCACTAGCAGGTTGGAATTACTTACAGCGAATCCATTGACAGCAGCGATGAGAGGTTTGCCGCAGTTGGAGACATCTTCCCAGTCCCTGAGGAACCCTTTCTTTATGTTCTCACTGTAAGTGTTGTTCTGCATCTCTTTGATGTCAGCACCGGCGGCGAAGGCCTTCTCGTTACCTAGGAGAAAAAGCCTTTATTTACTTATCCTTAAGGCACATAACTGCACAGAGGTGTTTTGGGCTTTTGGCTTCTTCTGACAATCAAACTCATAAGTGACTTGTGGTATTTTTCTGTAGGGCTCTCACGTTTTTTTTACTGTCTAACTTACTCAATGACATTTTCAGCAGTGAATTTTATACTGGCCTCAGTAATGTGAACATTTACCAGAGATGCATGGCACAAAAGGGAGGACACCTTTATTCAGCAATTTTGGGCCGAAGTCCAGATTGTAGTGTGTTTATTTATTTATTCACAATTTTTTTTTTTTGTGTAGGGCATCTCGTAGCTCACCTCTGAGGTGATGACTACTTAACCGGTCAATCCTGCGGCTGCCTTAAGCTACTAACTCAAAGCCTCCAGCCAGGGGAAAAACTATTCTAAATTAAAACTAGGCGAACGCTCGCTAAGGGCACCCCCTGTTGCTGTGGCTTAGGGCGTCGCTGGGGGGAGGACAGCAAGTTGGGACAGGCTGGATCAAAGATGATTCATTATTATTAATCGGGGAATTTAAGTCTACATTTCTCAGCAAAACGCGGGCTGGCGCTTCTGCGAGCAAGGGTCGGTGGGGATGTATTTATTCACAAAATCCACATTACAGATATACTCATGATTTGTCTCGAGCGCATACGTCACAAGGTGCGGGCTGAGTGGGGGTCATTCTATGCCCAACCGCCAGCCCGCAAGCACGTGGTAGGTGAGCCAAATACCATTTTAATATTGTGTAGCTATACCAGCTACTACAACGATGAACAAAGGGTGGAACAATGCTGCCAGTGATGATGATCAGTAATGTGAATATCTGAAGTCATTCTACTCGGTTTCCCTAAGGACTATTGCAGCCCATTTTTATCAAGCGGCATTTACAACAAATAGATGGTAATGTTGACTTCTAGAGGTATTAACTATTAACTCAATATTTTTTAAGTTTATCATTGAAAATATTATTTATGCTATCTGATAATATATCATATATATTTTTATTGATAACGGTATTTGTACAGTTCAGCCACCACACCCAGTGGCGTTTTTACGTAATATGGAGATAGTAAGAATGACATAGATATAATATTACAAGGCATTTTTTACGCATTAAATACTTGACAAAAATACGTAGGTATTTGATCAAGGTCAAGTCATTTCACAAAGTTCTACTACTTATTGTATTCATATAGGTATATCTATACAAATAAATAAAATTCAAGTGTGTTTGTGATTTCAAAATAACAGCTATTTACTGAATGCATATGAAAGTACATAGGTACTCGTATACATATAATAATGTATTAATAAAAAGTTTTTTTTTTAAAATTTGTCTATCTGTCTGTCTCTGTTTTCAAAATGTTATGTAATTCCAAACCAATCATAAAGTCAAGCGCACATTACAGCCGTAACAGGCCGCAGCGCAACGCGTTTTCATACAAAAAGTGCGGTGCGGCCCGCCTGTAGTGTGCGTTGGTTTATAGAAAATGTACGAAGGTGATGAACGTGGATTTTTTCAATGCGTTGCGTTGCGGCGGAGACCGCCCGAATCTGCTTTAGCCTTAACTCTGCATTCTCAGTTTAAATGAACTTACCAGTGATGACAATAGCAGCTATCTTTTGGTCAGCATCGAAATCCCTGACGGCCTGGCCTAGCTCGACAAACAGCGGCCCACACAGGGCATTTAAGGCCTTAGGCCTGTTCAACTGGATAAGACCAACATTCTTCTTGGTGCCAACAACATCTATTTTGATGTTTTCGTATGCTGGGCCTGTGGAATAAATTTCATATGGTAAGGACAGTTGGAAAAAGTCATAAGTATGCCACACAGGTAGATACCACTTAGTCTTCAATACCTTAAGTTGTATGTGGGCTGGTTTTCTAAGTTACTTTATCTTTGACATAGTTAGTAGTTTGTTGTTTGTATTATCTCTTTTGCGAGAAAGGGGAGGTGCGTAGTGCTCGCAACTGGCATGCGTGTATGACCAGTTAACGTAAACGAAGCAAAAGGAGTAGGTATGTAAGGGTAGTAGGTCGCGTTCTGTAATTTCTGCCTACTCCCATGGGAAGAAGGCGTGAGTTATCTGTTTTGTGTATTATTTAATTATCATCTTTACCCAGTGCGCCAACAATACGTATGGCAAGCGAACTACCGGTTATATTATACCGAGACTTATTAATAGTCTACCCTCAGCTCAGAAATAAGCAAATGTATCACACATAAAAATATCAAATGTACACTTAAGCAATATTTTTTAAGTATTATATAGGGATGATTGTAACTATTTAAGGAACTTAATATAATATTATCTGCATCGGCAATAAATCTTGTGCATAAAATGCTTCATTGTATAGTTAGATGTTGAGATAGACTCATGATAGCACAAGTTTAAACCTTAGTGGTTTTTGGTTGCTATTTAATATGTAATCCTATGTTCTTTTGTATAAATGACAAATAAAAAAATAAAATTTAAATTAGATGTTAATTTTTTGCCTGCATGCCCAACTGTTTTGTTGACTACTTAATATTTTAAATTATGTCACCAGAGATATAGCAAATCATCATGTATTAAGTAATTCAATTAATCTTCCACCAAAACAACTCTAGGTATATATATAGTGATAAGATAAAAGTTGTCTTCTCAAGGCCAAAAAATAATGTAATATCTGCCTTACTTGCATAGTAACATACATACATATATCAGACTGGTACAGTTGTTGTCACGTAAAAATAATGCTGAGTGACAGTGCAGGGGATGTGTCTGCGCACGGGTACAGTCGCATCCTAAAGTACTAGGCTATTGGTTTTATAACATAAGTGTAATTGTTTTATTGTAGAATTATAACAAGTACTTTATTAGCTACTCAGTACTATGGAAAAGGCTGGAATCAATAAATCGCTCAGTGCGCGGGTAAACGGCCAGCGTTCTTTTTACGTGACGGAACCAATAACATAGATTTAATTTTGAATTAAGAATACCAATAAAACTTGCTACTGTCATAGATACAGACAAAAACTTTTTTTTTATAACCATTCCGTAGGCTTGGATGTGATTTATTTGTGAAATCTAAAGAGGTCTCTAATCAAAATCTAATATTGCCATAACTTTATACAATGTGTTCCAACTAAGAATAGGCATGCTCCTTATTGGCAAAACAGCGCCTCGTTTACTCATTTTGGTTGGAACGCATTATACCTGTGCTTATACCTAAGTCAGCATCTAAAGAGTCAATCTCAAGATTGGTACCACATGTGTAGGATTACCTAAGCAAGGTACATAGAGATTACAGGCTAGATGTAGGAAAATTATGTTCCAAAGAATAAGTGACAGAACAATCATTGCTTTATAGGGGTTCAAAATATTGCTGCTAGTCAACTTTATAATGAGATTAATGATAACAAATAACAGAACACAGTCACTTTATCTCTGCTATCGCTTACATCACACCATCAAAGCCCAATATGATACATGTTTCGAGCAAATGTTTGTCGAAAAAGATGTTGCTTACCAGTGCTGTAGAATTTAACAAAACCGGTATTTGTGGCTGCTACTCTGTTCACCACATTCTTTCCCAACAAAACACGGGTTACTGCACCGACAGAGGCCATTTTCTGAGATTGGTATTTTTTAACGACTACAATGTCGCCTTTCTTAAACAATACTGAACGATTTAACACCCGATAAAAGTAAAACACCGGCGAAAATAACTTCGGAAGAATGAACTTTGGTACTGTGATGTGGTGATAAGTAATTGATAAGAATTAAAATGAGGAACAGATATATACGTTGCAGTAATGTGTGAAAGAGAAGTAAATTAGTTACATTCTTTCGAGATACTTAATACGACTGGGTAAAGCCGTAAGCCATTTAAAAGTAAACGTTAGGAAATGTAAAACATTGCAATTTGGGTGCATTATAATTTTTATTCAATGGGTTGAAATGTCAATTTCGTTTAGTTGCGACTCGTGTTGAGATTTGTCCATATTATTTGATTAAGTGACTACCTTATTTTCCCCTAAGATAATGTAACTTGACTTTAATCGTAGTTTTTAATGCATGTTTCCAATATTTTCAAAAAGTGAAGTAAATAATAGCGTATTAGAAAATAATTACATTTAAAAATAATGTGATTGTTTTATGATCAGAAAATAAGCGAGACAAACATTTTGACACTGACGTTTGAACAAAATAAACAAACAAATGTATAACCTCAATTAGTTTCAGTTCTGCAAAGATCAATTATTATTGCATAATTTAATAATAATAGGCGCTTATTAATACTAACTAGTTAATCGACAATGGCGACAAAAAAATATAAATTTTTCATTCTGACCGGCGAACCTGGTTAGGTATTAAAAACTCAAGTGAACACAAACAAATCTTCATTTATCGCCATAAAAACGATTTTTATTTTCAGGAGTTGGTAAGACTACGCTGACAAAGAAGCTAGCAGCGGAAATTGCAGGCAAGGGTATCATGACTACAGGATTTTATACTGAAGAAGTTAGAAAAAATAGAACAAGGGAGGGATTCGATGTAGTAACTCTGGATGGTACTAGAGGCCGTCTAGCAAGAGATCAGAGTCTTTTGAGCGACTCAGTAAAATATAAAGTTGGAAAATATGGCGTTTTAATACATGAGTTTGAAAATGTAGCATTGCCCTCTTTAGTAAAGGTGAAAAGGATTGAAATTTAAGTCTTTATCAGATTTCCTCTTATTTAGGATAACTGTCCATTCGGATTTGTCTGCAAAAATACGGCTTTTTGATCCATCCGGAATTTGTCAAAAAAGATTAAAAAGTAAATGTCCAGATTATTTTTTGCAAATATCTGGCTTTTTGTAAGGACTTTTCTGAATTTAAAATGGTAACCTTTCTCCTACAGGGCCGGAGCTCCTACCTCATTTATGTTAAAATAATATATAATTTTGTTAATTTTCAGCCAGATAACACACAGGCACATTTGTTGGTCATAGACGAAATAGGCAAAATGGAATTCTTCAGTGAGCCATTCAAGACTGCAATAAGAACAATTTTCAATCCTTCGTCTAACTGCACCATATTGGCCACCATTCCTGTCAGGAGGGGTGATCAGTTGATTGAGTCTATTAGAAATAATACTCATGCCAAAGTTTGGATGGTAAGCAATAGCCTTGAACTTATAGTTTAAAAGCAAAGATTTTTGGTCCATTTATTTTCATCCCACTCAATTTGAAACATCATAGAACCATCATCATCCTCCCAACATTGTCCCAGTTCTAAGTCTATAGTCTATTCAAATCTTTGATGTTGTTTCCACTTAAACGAATATCAACTGTATGCTTGTGTTATTTAAGTTGATATCAGAATGTCTAGTACTATTAAAAATGCAATTATAATTAATGTTTGAAGTTGTAGTGCAAATTGAACTTTATATGTGCGCAATAAAGTTGTTTTTCCAAAAACACATATTCATTTACATGTTTGAAAACTAAATCACAAACACAGTATAGTTTAAATAGGTATTATATTATTTTCAGGTAACCAAAGAGAATAGAAACAGCATTCATGAAGAAATACTGAAGGAAATAAACACAGCAATAATATGAACTATTTATTATAATATAATATACATATAAGGTCATAACACTTTTTGTTTTATTACTAACGATTGAGGAATAAGCACCATCATTATAAGTAATTATTATGGTAGCTACAATATTCTAGTAGATACTCTCGTAGGTAGTATGTAGCACCTTATAGAGGTTATACAATGACCTTAAAAGGCATAGGTTTTATTGAAGAACTTCATATCTTAGCAGTTTGAAAACAAAATCTCGTGAACATGATGACATCTGTTAAAGCAGAAAGTTCTTATGGTGTATCGATATGAACTTCTTCAATGGTACATAGTCAGTTTCTAACAATCAATTTAATTTAACAAATTTTTAGTTCAATTTAACATCTTGTGTACCCACCATAATTTCAGGCAAATAAATGATTTTTACTTTTACTTTACTTTAACAATATTACAATCAATTGGTCTGCCCTCATCAAAAGCCTTAATAGCCGGCACACATCTTGAAAATAAAAAGAAAACTCCGAATGCATAACCTTTCTTTTTTTTGAAGTCTGCACAGAATACATAATAGTACAAGTACAGAAGATTCACTCCGAAAAATCATTTATGAGGAGGCTCCCTAAATTGTATGTTAATTTGAATTAATTTCAAAATCAAAATTAAACTTGATGTGAATGATGATTTATTGGATCTTTTTCTTTCCATGTAATGTAAAAGACAGTTACGTAATTGTAGCATTTTCGCTCGAATATTTTTTTATTCGAAAATCATCTTTTTAAATATAATTTAAATAAAATGAAGAAAAAAGAATCACTCTGCTTTTATGTCTAAAATAAGTATTCACAGTAAGAAAAGATAGTTGTATTATCCAGCCACAAGAAAATGTTTTCTCCAGATCATTATTACTTATAAACAAAATAAGAATTGAGGACTTACGCCATTTAGTTCCGTGCTCGAACACAATCAAAGAACGCACGCGATAATCAACTTTATTACTGATGTATAAACGCTAGTTCATAGTGGAGTGGCGGGGTGCATGGTGGCGGAGTTTGCGTGGAAATTGTCTTTAGTGTCTGGTTTTAAATAAATAGCGACTCTTGCTACGACACAATAAAGTGAAGACTCGCGGGCAGAACACTCGCTAAGAGACTTACGCTTGGTACATACGCGTACCATGAGTTCTGTACTCATGGTACGCGTATGTACCAAGCGTAAGTGCAATCCACGACGACGCGCCCCACTCCGCGATTACTGTACTGTAAGCTGTACTTTAGTACGGAGCGGAGCGGAGTGGGGCGCGTCGGCGTGGATTGCACTATCTATAATCGCGTACAATACGTGCCACTAAAGATGAGACTTGACACACCACGTGATTTGACTTGCGCAGTTCGGTTTAGCGGTATGAGTTCTGAGCCGGGGCGGCGGAAAGAGCGCGGGAGGCGCGGTCACACTCGAAAAGTAAAATTAATACAAAAAGAATGACAAAATAGTCTCATTTCAAAAATTGTTCACATTTATATAGTTCTTTGTGAGATTCTGATCTTGTTTCTTAACTAATACAGACCCTTGGACTTACACTAATTAAAGAAAATATAAAAATACTTATGAAAGGGTTTTTTGGGGCCCTTAAGAGGGAACAGGGCGTGCTATTCTCCATGCAAATGTATTCCCCTTTTTTCTTCCTGAATAATGCCTCTAGAGCAAAAATTTTTTCATAAAATCAAGGTGTGCTGTAGACACGTTCCTGTTATTTCCTTTTTTTCAGCAACGTATTGGTAAAGAAATGTATCCCTCCAAAAATTACAAAAATGGGCCATTTTTACCGCCGTGTTCAGACTGACTACCAGACAAATTCGAAAAGTTTTTAACATAAAAGAAAATGATAGGAACCTAGACATGCTCTTTCCTAAAAGTTTCACGTAAAAAAATATTGAATCGGCGCAGTTTATGAGGAGAAAAAAGGGAAATACGGAAAGTCGATCTTGTCAATTTTTTTTTTTGTGGTATAAGCAGTCTGAGCTGCTGCTGTCCTTATCGCTCTCTACGGAGGCAGACTGAAGTAAGACGACGGCAATAGTTTCGTCAAATACCTAGTTTTCAAATTCCTCGCAGGTTCTGTTCCCTCTTAATACATGCAACATGAACATCATCAACATCTTCCTGCGATTGTCCGATGTTACGTGGGGTTGGCGCACCACGTTTTCTTCTTCCACTCTCACCTCTCACTCTCTCTTCAACCGTCACGCTATTATTCACTCGCTTCTCTTTCATATCATTCCTCACACAATCCATCCATCTTTTCCTTAATCTTCCTCTCGCGCTCCATCTATCAACATTTATATATTTTGATGGAAGGAGTGGGAGAGGATGAGATACCTTAATACATGTAATAATATTAATTAAATGGTAATAACAAAATTGATCAATGTAAATTATAGACATTCACAAAATAGTATTAAAGTATTAATATAAACATACGGGCCTAGTCACAGTTCTTTTAATGTAAAGTCGCTCCCCATCAACATATAAATGTTGATAGATGGAGCGGGAGAGGATTATAATACCTTAATAAATGTAACAATATAAATTACCAACAATGGTAATAACAAAATTGTACAATGAAAATTATAGATATTCACAAAATAGTAACCTCGTCACAGTTCTTTTAATGTAAAGTATAATAATGAGATCTCTAACAACAAAATCTCCTTTAAAAAAAAAAAATTGTATGGTTGTACTAATAAATATGGCTTGCAATTGGTGGACGTTACACACAATACCGAGTATAGCTTGTCCACTCTGAAATGACGCGCCCCTCTACCACTGCCCTATTTGGCGCAGCCGTGAGGCACACAATACTATTTTAAGTTATTTTCTATTTATTATATCTGTTTTTTTTGTGTGAATATTGTGTGCCTTTAACCTGAGTCAAATAAATTTAATAACGTGTGCGTAAAACGTCATTTCAGAGTAGACAAGCTATAATAATCTTATCCACAATAGTCTATTTTGGTTTATGTTGAATCGATATTGACGTAATAGCGTAGGAATCGAACTAAAGACCACAGTTTTGGGGGGTCTACTCGCTAAGCGAAACTCGCAGTTTCGGCCGAAGTGACGGGCACTTCTGTCTCCGTCTAACTTACGGTATGTCCGTAAGTGAGACAGAGAACGAAGCGCCCGTAGCTTAGGGAGTAGGCCCCTGAATCAGGGGCAGGTGGCATAAGTTCCACCCGTTTTCTGGAACGACAATTATCGATGTGTCAAAATTAAACGCACGTCAAGTCATCGGATTGGATGTTGATAATTCAGTCAACCAATCACAGTAGGTTACTCGCGCTTGACATTTTGTTAGCTAATTTTTGTGTTGATTTTCATTTCAGAAACTAGACGAGCTAAAAAAATGCGGCGCAGCAACCACCCCGCCCCGGGTGAAATTGCCAATCAGCTATCATCATCAGAATAATCGTCGAACTGTCCATCTGACTCGTATACTACGGGAGGGTTGCAATAATTTTCGTATTTTACTTTATCCGCGATCGACACCGGATGCGCGTCCATGGGGCAAAAGTTGCCTTCTTCCATTTTCTTTTTGACAAAGAAGAGCCAGGGTGAGCGCGGCGGTGTCACCGTTTTGAAGTATTGGGGAATCCAGTAGTCATCAGAGTCCCAATCCTCAGCAGAACTGCACCGGGTATCCAGCACATCTGTAAAAGATCATAATTATTTGTATGAGCCATTGTACCTACTGATCTATGAGTTGTGTTTTATAACTGGTCGCATATGGTAGGTGTATCAAAATAGAGGTGGCATCCCACAAATAGTTCAGTTACAAAGGTGCATAAAATATGTCTTATTTGTAAAGGTGTGTGCATGAGTTGCAAAAGATGTGCAACAAATGACATAGGAGTAGAATGGAATCAAAATATCCCAAAATCAGATAATTAATAGTTTATAAAGCGGTGTTAGACTGAGTTATATTACAATTAAATGAAAGAAAATTTAAAACTCATATGAAAAGTACACTTTGTAAACAAGCATATTACAAATTAGAGGATTATATTCAAGATAAGAATGCTTGGAAACACGCTGGTCCTGCTCCAGAGGATAATCTAATGTCTAGACAAGTATAATAGTCTGCGAGGCGCTGGAACTGCCGCAGGAACCTGCAGGGGAGTCCACTCCCCCCTCAAACAACCCGGAAGCATCCGCGGCTGAACCTGCTGCTGCAGAGTCGGCCGCCCCTGCCGCCGCCACCGTGGGTGCCGTCCCCTCATCGGGCGAGGAGCTGGACGACATGATCCTATCCCCGGCTTCGGGCCCGGGGGAGGACGGCTTTGACGAGGGCGACCTATTTGCTGGGCTTAGACTTGGGGGGGATGAAGAGGGTTCGACCAGCGATGGCGTCCCCTTCGTCGGCCTGTAAAGTCCTCCAGGCAAACCTCCACCACAGTCAGACCGCGACGGCTCAGCTTCGCAAGTGGCTGGAGGTACAACACACGGCCATTGCCTTAATCCAGGAGCCGTGGATTAGGGCTGGCCGCATACAAGGACTCTCCAATCTTGGCGGTAAGCTCCTATTCACCTCAGATCACGAACTCCCCAGATCGTGCATCTATGTCACAGGTAACATTAAAACACAGCTCTTAACTGACTTCTGTTGCAGAGATGTCTCTGCAGTTAAGCTGCTTATACAGCGCGACGATGCCATGGAGGTGGTGATCGTTTTTGTCTCGGCCTACATGCCCGAGGCGGAGGCGCCGCCTCCCCACGACCTCGCCCGTCTCGTAAGCCATTGCGAGAATTGTGGGTTCGAAGTCGTCATCGGGGCCGACGCAAATGCACACCACCAACTGTGGGGTATGGACACGCAAAATGAGAGGGGTAAGGCCTTGGTTGACTACTTATTCTCGACTAACCTATCCCTACTAAACACTGGCTCCGAACCAACTTTCGTAACCAGGCGAAGCCGCACAGTCATTAATCTCACTCTGGCAACAGAGAGCGCGGCGGAAATCATCACCGGTTGGCAGGTATCCAAAGAGGCCTCCTGCTCTGACCACAGATGGATCCGCTTCGACATCCAGGGCTGTGTGCCACCTACAACGCCACGGCGCCACCCGCGTAGCACGGATCGAGCCACCTACACACGCAACCTTGACTGCAAGCTTGCGAAAATAAACAACCCGTCGACATGGACGGACACGACACAGATTGAAGTACAAGTAAGCCATCTTACTAAATCAATCATAGACAGCTATCAGACTGCATGCCCAGAGACCACACCGCGGAATACACCGGGTAAACAACCCTGGTGGGGCGCGGATCTGGAACGCGCTTGCGTTCCAGATCCGCGCCCCACCAGGGTTGCTACGCTTGTAGCAAGGTAAGAACTGCTCTGAATAGAGCTATGAACACATGTGCGGATGAGGACTGGGATAAATACTATGCGGCCAAATCCAGCTACAAAAAATGCATCAGATTCAGGAGCACCTCGGGATGGCGCAAGTTCTGTGGCAGCATTGAATCCTGTCAGCAAGCAAACCGGGTAAGGAAGGTGCTGGCGCAACAGTATACACCTGGGCCCACCACCCTTCGCAAACCGGATAACACATTCACGACGTCACCTGAAGAAACAAGACGCGTCCTAATTGAAACTCACTTCCCAGGTTGCGTCTTCGCGAAGGTAATGGACTGGCATGATGAAACTCAAACACCATCAGACAATGATTGGCGCTACACACACAGGGTGATCACGTTGGAGAAAATACAATGGGCCATCCGGAGCTTCCATCCTTTTAAGGCAGCTGGTCCAGACGGTGTGTTCCCCGCCTTATTACAGTGGGGGGGAGCTGCTGTTGCAACAAGATTGGTGCCCTTAATGAGAGCGTGCCTGGCCTTTAGATATGTTCCCAAAGGATGGAGGGAAGTGAAAGTCATATTCATCCCAAAGCCAGGTAAGGGTGACTATACAGACACCAAATCCCACCGACCAATAGGCCTGACCTCCTTTTTACTAAAGACTCTGGAAAGGCTTTGTGATAGGGAACTGAGGGACGGCGCTCTGATAACAATACCGCTACATAGTAATCAGCACACATACAGCTCAGGTAAGTCGACCGAATCTGCTCTTCATCTGGTGGTCAGCCAGATAGAGGAAGCGATCCATCAAAAAGGCACCTGCCTGGGCACTTTTATAGACATCGAAGGTGCCTTCGACAAAACCAACTTCTCCAGTATCAACAGTGCCCTCTCCAGACATGGAGTGGAACAGGTACTAACGGACTGGATTACGAATATGCTAAGCAAGCGAGTGGTTCGCATTGAGGAAGAGCAGCAGCTGGCCATGATAGCCAGAGGCTGCCCCCAGGGAGGGGTGCTGTCCCCTCTTCTATGGAATCTGGTGATTAATGACCTCATCACCAAACTCAACGCCGCTCGGTATTACACAATAGGATATGCAGACGACCTCGCAATCCTGGTCTCGGGGAAGGTGACGATCTGCAACCTCACTCAGCAAACACTACCTATTGTAGAAAATTGGTGCAGGGAATTCGATCTATCGGTGAACCCCACTAAAACCGAACTAGTCATGTTTAACCACAAACGAGCTATGGGCCCTTTCTGCCTGCCCAAACTGTTCGAAACAGAGCTTCAGTTAGCCAGCCAAGTCAAGTACCTCGGGGTCATATTAGACAGTAAGCTGAACTGGAGCAGTCATTTAGACAATAAGCTAAACAGGGCCTGCATCACCTTCTGGCAGTGCAGGAGAATGATAGGTAAGAAGTGGGGCCTATCCCCCAAAATAATACTATGGCTGTACACTGCTGTGATACGCCCCATGATAGCCTACGCTGCCGTGGTCTGGTGGCCCCGCACCCAGCTGGTTACAGCCTCCAACAAACTAAAACGCATGCAAAGACTGGCCTGCATGGCGACCACAGGCTGCATGAGGACTACTCCGACTGCTGCAATGGAAGCCTTGCTGGGACTACCACCGCTGCACCTGTTTATACAGCAAGAAGCGTCGATGGCGGCAGTACGCCTAAACGAGGCAAATCTCTGGGGTAAGAGAGATACACAACACACCGCGCTGCTTGAGGGACTCTGCAAGGAGTTCCCCATTACGAAAGCCATAAATGACCGGGTACCCAAACAATTTATCTTTGATAAAAAATACAGAATCCAAGTTCACGAGGATCGCCGATGTAAGGGCTTGCGCCCAACAGAGCTGCGCATCTTCACGGATGGATCCAAAACAGGTAGTGGTACAGGTGCTGGAGTCTTCTCGGAGGACCTCAACATCCACATAGCTACACCATTGGGAGTCCTTAACACAGTATTCCAGGCCGAATGCATGGGTATTTCTCTTGCCGCTTCGGCTATTCTGGCTAGGGAAGTTAAGGACCACTCGATACGCATACTCTCAGACAGCATGGCTGTTCTGCAAGCGCTGAACAGTCACACTGTGGACTCTGGACTTATATACGAGTGCCACCAGCGCCTTAACCAGGTGGGTGACCGCAACAAAATAACCATTCAATGGATCAAAGGACACAGCGGTTCGCTGGGGAACGATGCTGCAGATGAACTTGCCAGAAGGGGATCGAGCCTGGCACCAGTGGGGCCCGAACCCATCGTGCCACTCCCCTTCTTTTACCTACGCACTCTGGTAAGGAAACGAACTAGGGATCAGCATCAGAAACTATGGTCGGACCAAGGAGAGTGCAGACAGGCTAAGGAGGCACTACCTTCAATCGATGGCCGCCTCACGAAAAAGGTTCTTCGACTAACTAAACAACAGCTGCGTGTGGTTACAGCAGCTATAACTGGCCATGGGTCATTTAATAAACACCTCTTTGTCATAGGAGTCACAAACAGTCCGCTCTGCAGAGCCTGCATGGAGGACGACGAGACAGCAGCTCATGTGCTGTTAAACTGCCCAGTGGTCGCCACTTACAGGGCAAAGTACTTCCAAATACCAAGGCGTTGCTGGCATTCTTTGAGTTGCTGGGGTGGATTGAATGACCGATTTTTCCCACCTGTACGCAAAATACGCGCTTTGACGTGGAGTTGCGGAAACCAGCCCGTATTACCTATTACCTATGTCTAGACAAAATCAAGCTGGTTGATAATTTCATTGTATAATATTATTTTTTATAACATTGATTTAACATTCTGTGATTACTTGAACTCACACACTGACTTAAGTTATAAGAGTAAAAGTCAAATCATTTATTTCAAATAGGCTCTTATAAGGCACTTTTGAACGTCGAAATTTACAAAAAAAATGAATTGATTCTTGAGATTAGTATTAGTTGCTAAAATGTTAGGAATATCATATAATTTTACAATGTTTGTAAATATGTGGTCACCATGCATCTATCACATAATTAATTTATCTGTCATTGCTTCATTTTTCATTCTTTTTACCTATTGTGGTATATAGTAATCTCAGTCTAAGTGCATCATCTTCATATATAATTAATGTATACAAGATATTGCGAAAATATTTTAAAAGAGTAAAGGTGGAGTTTCTTGCCCATTCTTCTCCATACGAAAACTACCTTTTGGAGGCAACTAGAATCAATTCTGTGTTTTGTAAATTTTGATGTTTAAAAGTGCCTTTTATGTGCCTAATTGAAATTAATTATTTGACTATTGATTATATATTTTAAATAAACTTGTAGGGGTTGTATAGTGCATATTAGTATTATGAGTTAATTATAAACTCACCTTGATCTGCAACATCCACACACTCTTTTGATGTCAACGCATAAAGCTCTTCATCATCACTGGTGTCAGGACTGTGGTCACTATCTTCACTGAATGTTTCAGTCTGTCTGAAAATTTATAATTTTAAGTCTATTTAGTATTGTCCGCTGCTATATTTACAAATAGCGCATTTAAAAGTTATACATAAAGCATTTTATTATTTATTATTAACACATTTGTATCAGAATGGATTTAGATGTTTAATTAAAGTTTTTTTTTTGCTAACGTACCTTCCATCCTCTCTTTCAAGGCAATTTATTCTTAACTTTTCTTTCTTCAGCAAATATTCTTCATGATCTGGTTCTTCAAAGTAGTTTAGAGCGAAATCAAGTTCTTCCAAGTTATCTATTTTATCTAAGCCTTCACATAAGTTGTTGTTGTATACATCTAGGACTTTTAGACTAGTTATTTCAAGCAAGGTAGATGGAAGCATGCACAGTTTGTTGTCATTTAAATATAGTCGCACCAATTTGGTTAATTTACTCATATCTTCAGGTAGGTACAGAAGCTTATTGCATGACACTATACAAGTCTCCAAGTTCTTCAAATTACAGAATTCATTTGGCAAACTGTTGAGATTATTCTGTGCCAAATTAATTTCTATTATATTTTGATAAATATCTATATTAGAATTGATGTGGTATAGCTGAGTGTTGCTCAGATTCATTCTCTCCACCTGGCGGCACTCCTCCAGCCCAGCACAAGGCAACTGATCTAAATTATTAACATTGAAGTAGTTATAGTCTTCACATCCTAAGCTCACAACTTTTGCATGGCAGAATGTGGCCATAATCTTTACATATTTACCTAGTTTACAATTATGTAAATCTATTTCACTGACTAGAGATTTGTATTGTAGTAGAACATCAAAATAACTATTAGTTAATGATTGAAATATATTATTGTTATTACTTAAATTCAAATACGTAATTTTTTTTGGGTTCTTTGTCCACACCCAGAGTGGTGGTCCTTCTAGGCGATTATTTGATAAATTAAGCCATTCTACAGTATGGCAGAACCTCGGTGTATCGTCAAAAATCACAATTAAGTTGAAGGAAAGGTCCAATGTTTTTATATTGTCCAATTGTAATACTTTAGGAGGTATTTTAGTCAACTTGTTGTTGGATAACTTTAGATGGGTTATGTTAGGTGGTAGCTCAAGGTTTTCATCAAAACCTGTTATTTTTCCATTACTCAAGTCCAGGTCCGTGATATTATCCATAAATTCTATTGTATTTATGACAATATTTTTGACGAAACCGTTTTTTATTCCATTCTTGTTACCAATCTTTTCTTCATTTCCAACCATTTTGCACTTTAATAAAAGTATCTTGTTTTATATAATTATTTATGAATCAGGAACTATTTATATTTATGTTTTTATAAAAAAAGCGCAAAAAACTGTTTAAATGTTTTCTACAACTTGTTGTAACTTCTCAAGATTGAAAATTCGGTTGCAAAATAACAACAGCAACAGGCCACAAAAAATATACTATCAATGTCACTGTCAAATTGACAATATTGTAGTCTGTATATAAAATGTACTCTGTGGTAGTCTGTGTTGACAATTATTAGGAGTGAGGCGTATTTTATTTATCGTAACAGATAGAAATAACAGATATTTAAAAATAACATACATAACAATGTTCCTAGCAATATAACTTAGCTAACATAACATAACATCACGCCTTGTTTTTCCCGAAGGGTTGGGCAGAGGTGTACCTGTATTACACCCACAATATAACTTATATCTGTTACTTAAAATACCAGACCCTCAAAGATTGTTACCGCGACTATTACTTACATACACACTCACACAAAGAAAGGAATATTGCATCCTTATCAATTTCTCTCTCTTCCTCATTATGGTGGGAAGGAAATAATAGAACTATTATTTACTTCGTAATATGTTTCTAACTCTTACTAAAGCGATTAAACTACCTACGCTAAAAAGAGACGCACTTAGTATTTATTATCCCTAAAAATACATCTGGTGGTCTTACAAGATTAAATATTTACGAAAAAGTGACTCCTAAATTAGGTTGTGTTACCTATTACTGACCAGTGACCAAAAGAAAACTTAAAACCAAAAGAAATAGAGAAGATATTCAATTGAGATAATCTCTTACAACCCAACTCATACGACAACATTCAACGCCCGAGCCTTTAAGCCCAGGCCCGGCAGTCTCGACATAGATAGTGATCGCTATATTTCCGAATTCGGTCGCAAAGTCGTAATGGCGCACCGCTGGGAGTGTTAACCTATAATCATATTTATAAGTCAATGTAATGGCGTCATTAGACGCGCGCGACGTGCTTCACAAGTACGTGTGCGTTACCCCAGCCAGATATTGTCGAAAATCGTCATCTAAATGCAACTAGCTTCATATTTCTGACTGACTGACTCCTTGACAATTCAAAAGTGCCTGTAAATGGTTTAATTGAAATAAATGCTTTGAGTTTGAGTTTGAGTTTGAATAAATAATTAAAAATACAGCTTCTATAATTGGTAAGCAGATTTTTAAATTTGGTAAGTGATAAAAACACTTCCGGCTGGAGTAACGTTACCACAGCCAGATTTTTTGTTTTCTAATGGATATTTTGAACTAAATTTTATCTAAATAATTAGAAATCAATTTGAAATAAATGGTATAACTTAATTTGTATTTGTATTTGCTATGGTTGCGAAGATATTTAAAATCCTGCTGGAGTAACGTTTGCACGATTGCTTTATCTCGGAATTGACTATACGGATGATTGTAATATTTGTACATGAGATCTGGCTAATGTTACGCAATAAACGAATCCACCGGCGAAATACACCTGTCTCGCATGCGGGTCACCGCATGCGTCATGGACTCATGGCGTCGATCGCGGCCGACCCGTATACGTGACGGGCGACTCACGCGGCTTATAACTCTATTTGTACTACTAAATAAAGGTTAATATCATTTGAACGCAGTTTTAATCTATGCCCTGACGGAATTTTTTATAAGTTTATGCATAAGGATTATGTTTATGAAATTAAATGTTTAAAAAAAAAATTATATTTGAGTTGATTTAATGAAAGGTAAATTGCCGTTTACGATTTATGACGTACCTACCTATTAAAAAAAACTAGTTACTAGATCTCGTTCAAACCAATATTCGGTGGAAGTTTACATGGCAATGTACATGATATATTTTTTTTAATTTTATCATTCTCTTATTTTAGAAGTTACACTTAGGTACATTTTACCACTCTGGAAGTGTCTCCTGCGCAAACTTTTCAGTTTAGAAAAAAAAAATTAGAAACCTCAATATAATTTTTGAAGACCTATCCACGTATACATACCTACCATATGTATCCTATATACATACCTCACACGTATGGGTTTGATGAAAAAAAAAGTTTGAGTTTCAGTTCTAAGTATGGGAATCCCCAAAATTTATTGTTTTTTTTTCTATATTTGTGTGAAAATTTTAATGCGGTTCACAGAATGCATTTACTTACCAAGTTTCAACAGTATAGTTCTTAATACAGTGACAAATTGTGTACTGATGTAGAACATAGCATGACGAATCCATAAGGGTTAAGTTTTTGCCATTGGGCCAACCTTAAAAACCGCATTCTAATTAGGTCACCCGTATAATAGAGCTACGGGCGGCGCCACAGAAAGACACAAAGACACACATGTGGTCATACTTAAATAACAATCTTCTTTTTGCGTCGGGGGTTAATAATGATCAGTTTGAATTATTCTCAAAACGGTGAAGGAAAATCTCTTGAGGAAACCGGCATGTCCTAGAATAAAAAAAAAATCGAAGATCTGTGACATCTACCAACCCGCACTGGGTCCGCGTGGTGGATGACAGCCCACTCCCTCTCACAGAGGAGGCTTGTGTCCCAGCAGTGGGAACGCTATTGGCTGATTATGCTGTCTTCTTCTTTTCGTGGTTAGTTTTGTGGTTAGTAAACTAACCTGGCGTCAGAGTTTTAAACCCGCCCACGGGCCTCTGACTTGGCTTCACATGCCGTCGAGAAATATCTCTCAGGCATGCCGGTTTCCTCACGATGTTTTCCTTCACCGTTTTTTGAGCAAGTGATAAATAATACGCACATGAATCCGAAAAGTCAGAGGTGCATGCCTAGGGTTCGAACTCGAGACCTACGACTTGTCAGTCTGACGGTCACACCACTAGGCTATCCACTGCTTATATTATGCTGTTATGCTTATCGATATACTTACGGTATACTAGAGTAACACAATGGTATTTATGCTTCTTATGTTTTTCGTAATTTACAAACACGATTTGATGTAACAATTTATATTGTTGCTTAGCCTAGGCATAATAGTGTAAAATCTCCCCCATGGGAGAAATGTTTTGTAAATACGTTTCCGTGAAAAATCACATGTTTTAAGTTCCTTTACAATAGTCTTAGACGCAAGTGGTCGCGTTTAGAACATAGAATGATTTCAGAAAAGTATTTTTTAATTAAATTGATTTTCACATTGTTGTTTGTCACATTTGTTCACAGTGCAAAAAATTCTGATGAATATAATAGCCAGAATAAGCCAGAAATTGCCCGGCAGGGGAAAACGAAAAAATCTCTTATGAGTAAGTACCTAACAGAAAAACATTTAATATCAACTAGCTGTGCCTGCGACTCTGTCCGCCAAACAAAGCCTATTGCATGCACACATATGCATGCAATAGATATAGCATGTGCAATGGCTAATTAATTATTGCTTATCCTGGTGGACAGATTCTTAGTACCTACCACGCTACAATTTGTTGAGTCGTTATTTATAGGATATTTGTGTTGGCGTAATTTGGTACCTATTGTATTTATTTTTAATTTTTATTAAAAACACGTTGTCCCAGACTAGGAATTTCTCCTGTATCGTGGGTGCGTTTACAAACATTTAAACTCACATACACAAACAGCCAGACCCGGAACAACTACTTGTAGGTCATACAAATATTTGTTCCGTGCGGGAATCGAACCCGCAACACGCAGTGCAGCAGTCAATTGCTTTAGCCACTGCGCCAACCGTGCCGTCACGATTGTTACGGTAAACAATTGTTTTCATTTTTAGCTCAGAAAACGGCAACAGGCACGTTTTCAAATGTAATCACTCAGATACAAAACTTACCGACTATGGACCTCGGCAGAAAGTTCCGGACTCCGTGTAAGACTGGTAATCGATGTGGAAAGGTATTATATAACATCCTATTATCCTCCAATTTCTTTGAATACTTTCTTTTCTGTTCGGTCACAATAATCATTAATGTAGTTATTCTGCACGTGCTATAGCTATGGATAGCTATATGTAAGCGGGCACGCCCTTTATGCCTGGAGGCATTTATTTGACAGCTGTGCTGCTGGGGAGTTTGTTGCGCCACTTTTTCTTCCCAGCTAAAGCACTAGGAAGTGGTGAAGGGCGTTTTAGGGGACTGTCATATGTAATTTAGACGTTCGAAAAGTGCTGATTTTCAGTCTAGTTTGATTTTGTGACTTCTGGCTCCAGGCTGAAATATTTCTCTTCCATATTTCCCACGTCAGTCCTATATAATGACTAATCGGGACGTGGACACTGTGGATAGCAGCTTCTGTTTTTGCCAACGGATCTGTCGGTCTTTGAGCTCTACATATGTCCAGGGTTTTTAAGGCCCGTATTACAGAACCTCACTCAAAACTCAAGCATTACTTAAAACTCGTTTAAAGCCTTTTGATTGGTTGAAACTAGTTTTAAGTAATGCTTGAGTCTTGAGTGACGTTCTGTAATACGGGCCTAAGAGCCTGAAGTCTACAAAAGTAAACCTATGTCGTAGTAAGAGGTCACAACTTAACCTTATTTTAACCAAGATAAAGGGGTAGAACTGAGAAACTGCATTATTTTTCTCAGGTCATCAAAAGGCTGATGGTGCCGAAACTGGCGCAGTTGGAGAACACTATTATGGGCATCATGAAGGATCTGGCAAAAATGCCACCAGGTTCTCATCTCCCCGACAAGTTCACCAAGACAGAACCTATCAAACTACTGCTGGATCAAAATTATAAGTGAGGGAGTTTTTAATTTATCAAACTACCACAGCATTGTCTTAGAGCGTAATGGCGTTATACGTTGAATGATTGAAGTGATCTAAAACTTCAGGGTTTAAGTATTTAATCATTAGTAAGATGGCAACCAGTTCCAAGGGGTTTCGTATTACCGAGTAACTGGGTTGTGGAGGGCAGTCGTTCCGTGTCAAATACTGGTATTCAGCTGCATCCGGTTAGACTGGAAGCTGACCCCAACATAGTTGGGAAGAGGCTGAGCAGATGATGATGCTGATTAAGATGGACAAAGCATGGTCCTTAGTAGCGTTACTATACTTACAACAAGAACGTGAACATTAATTTGAGAACCTGACTACGCACAAATCGATTTCGTAAGTCTTATCTCAAGGCTCGCCAAGGTACAGTTTTTTTATTTACCTACTCAAATAAGGCACGGTTCAGCAATTTGTTTGTTTCAGGGAGGAAGTGTGCATGGACAAGCTCGAGTCGTGTCTAAAGGAGGACAAACGTCGAAAGCGGATCCTGAAGAAGCTGTTCTTCAAGAAGTACAATTCACTCCGGCAAGACTTGATCGGCTACGGCGGAAGACGACTTTGGGGCGGGGAGGGCAATCTATTCTATAGGAAATAAATATGTTAATTTTTTAGAATTAAATACTTACCTACTTATAATGAATTGGGACGTTTTATTTCAGTAGGTATAAATCGGCTAATTACGCAACACATTTTCGTAAACGGTTACGACAAATTTGTTTCATTTTGACAGTTCAACCACATTCATTGCGTTTTACGTTTTTTTTTTTTTTTTTTTTTACAAAAAAACGACTTACAAAAAAAAAACTACAAAGTGAAAATAACTTCGGATGTTTTCATTTTCACTTTTTAGTAGTGGTACCTACCACACACACAACAGTTACCTGGATAAAATAGATAAGTACCAATAATTATTTTATGAACTTTATTGGATCAATCATGATGAACTTAAACGCTACCTACTTGAACAAAAGGTTCTAAAGATATTCGTGTCTAAGGATACATATAACTCGTAGTTGCTAAATTACCTAAGTATACCTGCGACTTCGCCTGCGGTCCAGGACCAAAAGTATGTCCTTCTCCAGGTCATGGTCTACCCATGTGCTAAATGTCTTCCGTTCAGCCGTTTTGGCGTGAAAGCATAACAAACACACTTTCACATTTATAATAAGCCCTCGCCATGCGCCCTCGTGCGCCTTCGGTTTCACCCGCATAAGTCTCGATCCTGTGAGAATATCGGGATAAAAAGTATCCCTTGTCCTAACCCAGGTTATGATCTACTCATCTGCCAAATTTCATGCACATCCGTTCGGACGTTTTAGCAAAAAAGCGAAATAATCAAACAAACAGACAAACAAACAAACTCACTTTTGCATTTATACTAGCTGCACCCCGCGGTTCCACTCGCATAAGTCTCGGATTCCGTGGGAAAATCGGGATAAAAGGTATCCTATGTCCTAATCCAGTTCATGGTCTACCCATGTACCAAATTTCATCAAAATACGTTCAGCCATTTTAGCTTAAAAGCGTAACAAACAAACTCACTTTCGCATTTATAATATTATCTACTTGCCTTTACCCACAGCTTCGCCAGCGTCAATGTCGGAAAATATCCCACAGGGACGTGCTACCGGGATTCCGAGTATCCTATGTCCTAACTCAGGTCATGGCCTATCCGAATACCTTTCATCTAAATCCGTTCAGCCTTCACCCGTTACGGCGTGAAAAGGTAATAGGCAGATAATAAATCTGTTTGTAGGGTTAAAAATGTAAAGTTGAAACCCTTAAAAGATGACTTTGATGTCTGTAAAGACCCTTTTTCTAAGAAAGGCGTGGAGCCATCATGTTGAAATAGATATCAAAAACTTAGATCTACGGACTGTTGGAGCTGTATCGAAAATCAAACTTCCAAGTCAACGCAATACAAAATTATAATATCATAATCTTAATCTTTATTTATCTCAACATCATATTTCAGGCACTGGTTTAAAAAGCACAGTCGTAAATAGAGAAAGGTGTCTGTGGTAGGAGGGTCCTGCCGGGGAGGGCCAAAGGCTTGGTGGGCTGGGATTCCGCGCAGGTAAAACTGCTGGAACCCAGACCTCTGAGGTGTTTCCGCAATCAAGTGGGAGCTAAATGCACCTCGGAGGTAGACCGCAGCAGTCATTGTAACCGCTGTGGTCAGCCCGGTCACAAGGCAAAAGGGTCACACAAAAAAAAAAAAAGACTACTTAGAGATACGTTGTCATTTGCCAAAGTCGCAACCACAGAGTACGTAATATCGCAACAGTAATTACGCAATATTGTCTTTGGTCCGAGCCCTTTACATCAACCGATGTGTGTACATTTTCAAGTGTTTATTTGTTGATTGAATACGAGGGAGGTTTTTGGCTACTTTTGTATTTGTATTTTGTTTTTTCTTTAAATGTGCGTTTTGTTTGTGCAGAATAAACTTATTTATTTCTTTCTTTCTTTTCTTTTTATTTACGTTGTTGAGCAGATTTTTTTTCGAACTAGCAATGGATTAGCAATCTGTTTCAAAACGATTCAAATTCCGATTGATTGTGCATTACGCAATAAGGGTACAGGTAAGAGGAACTTTTAAGCGGTGTTGTGCACGTTTTTTTGTGATGGGTAAAAAATGTTAAACTCGCGTCAGGTCACGTGACCTGCTGGGGGCCAATTCTCGATTTTCGCCATTTATCTCGAGTTCGAGATCGTAAGTCTATCTCTATGTCTATTAAAAATATCTCTATCTCTACCAAAAAATGTCGAATTGAGCAGAATTCCGTATTCTCAGTCAAAATAGAAATAAATGTCACGAAAATGTCGAGTCGAGTGAAGATAATGTTACCATTATGAAGAATCGCACGTTCCGTTTTAGGTAGCTATGAGTTAATGAATGATTTTGTTTTAAAACACTGACTAAACCTAATTATTTAAGTATAAAATGAAACGTTTAGTGTAAAAATAATCAGTTTGACAAGTTGACTGTCTGTCAGTGTCAGAATTTGCGCCTTTTTGCGGTTCCTTCAAAACTTTTGTTATGTTTACATGTACTCTGTGTTACATCATTATTGGGTGCTGTTTTACATTTCTCAATTTTTTAATTTAGGTTTTTTAGGGTGTGCAATTAGTATTTTTGGTGGGTAAGGTTAGTTTAGTGAACAGTTATACATGACTAATAAAATTATGAAGCAGACGATTATTTACCTTCGTTTTCAGGTCTATTTTCGTGGTATCCTGAATTACAGGAGCCAATAGATCTATTAGAACCCTTATTAAATCTTTATCTAATCTGAAGTTTTTAATGACTTCTGTTTCGCTCAAGTCGTAAATATCGACGGTGGGATAAGTGCGCTGTTGTCGCCGTGTATTGGCCAGTTGCTCGCACTTTCCAACAACTCCGAGATAAAAATGCTAATAAACTCGTCCATCTTTCAGTGGTTTCAAGTCCAATCGTGGGTACACAAATTACAGAGTCTGTTATTTGCGCGAAGGTCGTCGTTTTAAGAAAACACAATGCACAAATCAAAGAGTATAAATCGAATTTCCCGTAGGTATGAGATGCAGGGCCGTATTTTATTCAAAAATTAAAGAAAAGAAAACACAGTGTACAATCCAAAACTCAAAGAATTCACTCAGAAATGACGTATCTCTACAATCGACATGACATCTCTACTGCTCAGAAGCACTCGACATGAACTCTAACGTTAGCCTTCGACAAATGTCGAATTCGACATACCCAGAATAGCAACTTTTAAAATTTGTCGAAAAAATGACGTCATTAGAAATTTTTGTCGAGTTCGACACCATCTCTAAAATCGAGAATTGGCCCCCTGATCGAAAATTCGTAAGACGGCAAAATGCACAACGTTAATGTTCAAGTTTTCTCTTCTGCCGGCACTCCCGGAGTGCAACCCGTTTTTTTTTTGCAAGGAACCATAGCTGGAACTTTCACCACGCGATTAGCTAAAGTCACGTGCAGGAAACCAGTTAAGCAATCCATTGTTCGTAATGTCTACGAAAGAACCGCTAAAACACCAAAAACAATTTGATAAACACACTTTATGTTTTCCAAACTTTAATGCTAACGGAAGTCGAAATCCCCTACCTAAACTGCGCGAATGGATTCAAAATCAGTTCGAAACTTTTTAATCAGCGACCTGTTTGCATTGAAATTTACTTTTTTATTAAATTATGATTTTCAAACTGGTGTGAGAGAATTTAATTGGTGGCCAGTAATTGCGTAATTCTACATAATATAACAAAGGACTTCAATCAATCTAATAAAATGTGTGAAACAAAATTAAAGTTACAAGTAGTGTTGATAGTTTTATGTGTGGCGTTTAAAGGGCTTCAAGCTGTTGATGATTGTAAGTACTTACTGGCTATGTTTCTCAAACACAATTTTTGTTAGACACCTTGATAGGTATTATAGGAATACCTTTTATTTACGATTTTTTTTACGGCCCGCTCCCTCTAATAAACAGGAGGGTTGTGTCCCAGTATCTAGTGGGAATATTACGGGCTGTTTAAGCTATGATGTTTATGCGACTAGAATCAGTTATTATTATTTTTTGTAAAGTTTGACGTTCAAAAGTGCCTTTTTTGTGCCTAATTGAAATAAATTATTTGACTTTGACTTTGATGGAACTTTTAGTTTAATGAAATAACACTGAATTTTTTTCATACCATTGACAGTTTAAGAGATGTTATAAGTTATAAAAATAAACATAACATCACGCCTTGTTTCCCCGAAGGGTTGGGCAGAGGTGTAGGTACACCCACATTTCGCCAGTTATGTTTTCCCATGTAATAGGGGGCGAGCCTATTGCCATCAACCAGGCACAAATCCAGACTCCGGGCTGCTACTGAGAAATTCCAGATAGAAAAACCCAATAACACTGCCCGACCCGGGAATCGAACCCAGGACCTCATGCTCAGTAGTAGCGCTTGCGACCACTAGACCAACGAGTCGTTACATTTTGTATGTATCATTATATTCTTAAATTCCAGCTCTATTATTTACGGTGACGCGAGCACCCCGGTACTTCGGTATTCTCCAGGACCATAGAGGACAGCCGTTATCCGTGGAAGTTTCAGAAGAATACATGGATCAAGATTATATTGCCACGAATAGGTCAGAGAATTTTAAATTAAGAGGGCCCTTCCCGGCCCGTCTATCGACAACGCGAGCATGTTCGAAAAGCTTGTTGTTTCATCGAGCGCAAGTGAGAACTACTAACAAGCAAGTGAGAACGCGATAACATTGTACGAAAAATAGTGTGTAAAAATTGGTTTCAGGAAATACGTGTTTTTGAGTAAGCCTTACAAGCTTTTGAAATATTTTTTTGTAATTTAGAATCTCCATTACATGTGCAAGGTTTCTATGCAGATGTTTTCTTTACTTTTACTATTTATGAGTACATTATGACCGGCCAAATCTCAGGTGAAATTTGTGCAAAAAAGCTGATTTTTGGAGGCTTATACTGAATTTGTTTCTCAAATTTTCTTTATTTTGTTCAGAATCTTAGGTATAGTGCACAATGGGCACGCCACTATTGCGGCGATAAGTCCCCTCTTTGAGGAGTGGCTGGAGAGGCGCCACGGCGTCCTCACCTTCCGCCTGACGCAGGTCCTCACCGGACACGGCTGTTTCGGGAGGTACCTGTTTCGGATAAGGCGGGAGGAAACGCCCGGGTGTCATCACTGCGTGGATCGCCCGGAGGACACGGTGGAGCATACGATGGAGGTATGCCCGGCTTGGGCAGAGCACCGCCGTGTCCTCGTGGAGGCGATCGGTGGCGGGGATCTCTCGCGTCCGGCCCTGGTCCAGGCCATGGTACGGAGCGAGAGGGCATGGGAGGCCGTCACCTCCTTCTGCGAAGCAGTAATGCTCGCGAAGGAGGAGGCGGAGCGCGTGAGGGAGAGGCAAATTTCGCGCCCTCACGCCCCTAGCCGCCGCAGGAGGAGACGCCCTGGGCGTCGGGAATCGATTGCCGATTCCCGGCCACCGTAGGCGCGGGCTTGCGGACGGTGAGCAATGGGTAGCTCGCCGTCCGGTAAGGACCAGGCCCGGGTCGACGGCGCGTAGTGTTCCACGCGCGCCTCAAAGAGATGTCAGCAAGTGAAGGGGTCCGATGAGACCATTGCCTGCCGGGGTTGCGGGAAAGTCCGAAAGGGATACCGTGGCCCCCTGGCATTGCACAGGCAACAGAAGGAACACGGGTGGGTTTTAGTCAGTAAGAGTCTGACACGCCCTCCCGCTCCACCCAGAGCGGGAGACGTCATTTGATGATTTCCCACCCAAAAAAAAAAAAAAAAAAAAAGGTATAGTGCACAAGATACATATTAGTTACAAAAAATCAAATAAAGATGTGTTACAACGCCATAATCACGTACGAGCGTTTGTATGAAAAGTATGACGGGTTGGCCGCTCTTAAGTAACAATTATTATTGTGTGGTTAAATGGTAAAGCGTTTATATGTAAGTAGCTGTTCGTGCAAACTCAAACTCAAAGCATTTATTTCAAATAAACTAATTACCCGGCATTTTTGAATTGTCAAGGGGTCGGTCAGTCAGAAAGATGAATTCCAAAGCGTAGTAGGTACCTATGGAGAAGAACGGGCAAGAAACTCCACGGACACTCTTTTAAATCAAAATATGGTTACAAAATATTGGTTACATCATTCATGTTGAAGTTATACATTTGATAACGATGCGAGATGATGTGAGAACGATGAAAGGTGCCCGGCGTCGCGCGTCGCCCGGGTAAATTTCATGTCTTTTCGACTTTTCCGGTGGATTTTCCAAAACAAAAAACTTTCTTACAAACCAATTGACGGACAATTACGAAAACATGAAAAAAAAAAACGGCTGAATTGGTCGAACCGTTCTGAAGATCGGCTTCGGCAATTGATATTTATTTATAAAGATTTTAATATTTTTTAATATTTCAGGAAACGACACAAAATCGCCTGGAACAAGTAAGTGTGCTTCATTTAACTTCTTTATTACTGTTAAAGTCAAGAAAAGAGTTAGATACCGACAGGCAAAAAAAAAAATTGTATTTCTTCCTAAGTACATACAAGGAGAAATTCTAGTCAGTCAAATAGGACAGTTTGTAGAGTTGACTATTTGACTCCTACTGAATTCTAGTACCAATTTTACTTAATTTTTTCTTTAACGATTAAAAATTGAATAATTAAAAATATATTAAAAGCGTACCTTTTAATATTTTTTTAATTATTTATTTTTTCACACAATATGAATCTTTATTTATAAAATATGGGGAATTTAAATAATATGTACTGATGCCAACACATCGACCTACCCGAAACTGTAAAATTTTCCCAATCAACTTTGAACCTTATGCTTCAGTGCTAAAGTTGAAAATCTATTTAAAAAAAATTACAGATTTAAGTAGGTTGATATGCTGGCATCTGTGTTTAAATAACAAAATTATATAGACTACAATTTTGTTGACTGCTTCGTTGGTCTAGTAGTCGCAAGCGCTACAGCTGAGCATGAGGTCCTGGGTTCGATTCCCGGGCCGGGCACACTTTGCCCGATGGAAAAACCCAATAACACTTTAATTGGGTTCCATCTGGAATTACTCAGTATCAGCTCGGAGTCTGAATTAGTGCCCAGTTGATGGCAATAGGCTCGCCTCCTATTACATGGGACTTAAACATAACTGGCGAAATGTGGGTGTACTACAGGTAGGTACAACTCTGCCTAACCCTTCGGGGAATGTAGGCGTGATGTTATGTGTGTTGCAATTTTGTCATTTTTTTTACAAATACTTAGGTACTGTAAAGGCCAGGGAGACCGAGCCCTGCTCGCTTGAAAATAGAGAAAAAGAATATTTCCTGTATTGCAACTTTCATCGAAATCGTTAGAGCCGTTTTCGAGAACGTGATTACAAATTTAAATATAAAAATATTGCTCATTTAATAGTATAGTATAGGATGTACTTTTCACTATATAAGTACAGTAAAGATTACAAGCAAAAGGTGACGTCATGTCGTACAAGCTGATAGAAAAACAACTGCAGTGCTATTCTGTAACCATCTCACCGTCAAAACTTAGGTGAAGTGACCTCGGAGTGAGCTGTCAGTCCCTAGCAGCAGGTGGAACGACAGCTCACATCTCGTTCACTTCACCTAAGTTTTCACCGTGAGATTATTACAGAATAGACCGGCTGATTGCATTCGATCATTCAAGCGAATTTAAAATTAATTCGAAATTCAATTGGATAATCGAATACAACCGGAGCTGTTTTTCTACCAGCCTTTAATACGTTGTATGGTGCCTTTTGCATGATATTAAGACAGAACAGCACAAAGGTACTGCTCTTGATATATTTCTTAAAAAAGCGAGAATATTTTGAGGTACCTCTCCCGCAGATATTTTTCAATTTTGCTAGTTGATCTTTCTATTCTCAATTAATAGTCCAGTGAACTGACAGCTGAATTATATATTAGGCTTTTGAATTTTTCAAGGAACCCACTGGAGTTGGAAGATTTTGACGACGATGATACGGAAGAGATTCTAGATGACAAGGATAAAGATATTAAACTACCCAACAAATATAATTTACAAGCGGGTCCCGTGTAAACACATTCTTAGGTAGGTAGTTTTAATGCTAGAATTAAGATTATTTAAGAAAGTATGTAATAAATAAGTCGTTTATGAGAGTTGCTTTTTATTTACTGTTGGAAATTTCGCTCTTTTTATGCGCTAGCGCAACATTAGGTGAAAGAAATGGTAGGCGATTTTGTTTATTTGCAGGTGATCGTTGGTAACTGGCCAGCTGGCCAATAGGTTGGATAAGTATTAACAATACTTTCTTGTTCACTTCATGTTTTATTGTTTCAAATTCATTGCAGCATGTAGAACATGCAGCATACAGAAACCACTGCAGGTTTTGTCTCAAATATGGACCATTTAGACGGGGCTAGGGCTACCATCTATGTAAGGGAGGATGCCTGTCTAGGATGTACAAAATGCCTGATTATTTATTTATTAAAAAAAACAAAAAAAAACCTGTCTACATACCTCTGTTTTTTTTTATTAACTGTAAATTTTAAAATACGCAACAAGATACGAGTTTTAAAGACTGACAATTATTCAATATGAAAAGTATGAACAATTTACGAATCACTAAACTAACTTACGAACTGAGTGGTGTGTTTCAACGAAAACTGTTTCTTTTTCTTCTTTTTTCTAAATATCTTCACACGAATGGTTTTTAAAGTTTTCTTGAGTTACTAATAACGCTTTATCCGGCTCTATTGTCAGGTGATTTAATCAACTGTGCATTTATCAGGGAAATCAAAAGTGCCCGTCTCAGCTTAACGCCGGTCACACGTCTGTCTTAACCGTAAATTGCTTGTCAAATACGGCAAATGCCTGTCAGATCGTAACCCTAGACGGGGCCAATCCCCGAGACAATCCACTGAGCAAATCCATTCATTCGCTTCATTTGGCTTGAGGATAATCCAATCCAGTGGACTGTCTCTATCCACACGATGTCTCGGGGATTGGCCGTGTAAATGGTAATTTATGATCCATTCAGACGGGGCCAATCCCCGAGACAATCCTCTAAGCCAATCTTATAATAGCCTCGTGTAAATAGAGACAGTCCACTGCATTGGAGTGTCCTCAAGCTATTTAGCCTTATATTTTACTTAGTGGATTGTCTCGGGGATTGGCCCCGTCTAAATGGTCCATTAGACACAGCAGAACTAGAAATTGACTGGCCTCTGTGTGGACAGCACGACCAAATATTTAGAAAAGTATCAATCGATTCAACTTAAATAAATTTTCCCATTTTCAATGTGTTGAAGTTGAATGTATTAGGTCATACCACCACTTACATAAAACTCAAATTGATCGGAAACCACTGATTCTCGATACTTGAAGACCATTTAAAACCAGCAGTGGTTTTATAACACCCTTGTTATTCTAATTGTCCACCATGTGGTCTCACATGTCCCTGCAACTCTTCTAATCTATCTCGTTATCACAGACAGAACAAAGAATCTTGCTGTGTGCAATAAAAACTATAGCAAACAAATTATAACACGCGATTCTATAAATATTATTAAATCGGAGTACTTAAACTAGAATACTAAAAAGAAACCGCTTTACTAAAAACATTTAATCAATGCAGTATAAAAATAAAAGAGTAAATACAACTAGACATCTAAATCGGAGTACATATGCGCTAATTGTGCCTCTACGGATACCGGGACCTCAGCCGGGAACAGAGGCAGGCGCGCCATTTCCAGGGATTCTCCAGAAGCGTCCCTAGACGCTTCAGAGTATTGATCGTCTAAGTGGTCCTGGTAAATCTTCTCGCATTCACTGGGGTGTTCGCTTTTCATAGTGCTGGGGTGGTACCCTATAGCTTCTATTTGACCTAAAGTTAGGTACGGTAATGGCGTTGTCACTTCATAGTGTTTGTCTGAAAAAGAAAACGAAATGATTTAAATGATTTTAGTTCTGTAGGTTTATACAAACACTTTTACACGTCAATAATATTTTTAAAGCGAGCTGTCCACCGCCAGCTAAACTAAGTAACTGCAAACTAACTTAGTTTAGCTCGCGGTGGACGGCTCGCTTAAGCTAGATGAGGTCGATGGTACTGGAACTAGATGTGGTCGAAAGTTGATACAGTCGCGTGTCGTAATATCAAGAACTAATTCGGACTTGTTAGAACATGTATGATTTAAGAAAGTCATGCATTAACTAAAATGGTCTTGCATAATATTTATGTAGTTCCCCTACAGTAACTAAACACTTTTTCCCGCAAAAGATGTGTTTCTCCAAAAGATACCAATCAAACATTGGTACAGCCACTACAACCGAACAATTTCACAAAATTTCATGTGATAATAGAACTCACTTCTGTTCTGTATCACAATGTCAATCCCAAAACGGGTTTCAAAGGGAAACTCGACTGCAAATAAGTAGCTCTATCTAGTTTCCATAGGTATTTTTTAGAGTTTTCATAGGTATTTGTAAATACCCAATTAACTAAATTCTGAGCTGTAACAGTAGCATAATCATATAAAGCATACTCCAATAATGTTCCCACTGCTGGGGACATGCTGGGAGTTTGTTATAGTGCGTCTATTAAATACATTAGAACCATTTAGTAAAGTAGTAAATTCAGCTGATTAACTCAAAGTCCATTTTAAACAGTTTTACTCCCGCATATACAAATGTAAATTACCTTTAGCTACAGTAAAAGATTTATATAAGATTCCAATCCTCCAATCTTTCTAAAAATATGAGAAGAAATAATGGCACACTGCGCTCGGGACTCGTAGTAATGGCGTAGCAGAGCGTAATGGCGTAACAGAGCGTAATGGCGTAGCAGAGCGTAATGGCGTAGCAGAGCGTAGAAGGGAATCGCGGCGTAGCACTAGACTGCTGGTCAAACTTAGAGCAGAGACGAGCGTTAACGCAGGAAATGCATGAAAATACTTGGTTTATGGGTTCTAGCGAATCCTCTGAAGCGACACAGCCTTCCTCCTTTTTTAGTTTGGCACAAGCTACACGAAAATAGCTTCTGCACCTAAAGCTGACTGGCGCCAGCAGTCGTAGGTAGTTTTAAGTATCGTACTTCAAGGAGGTACCGTTTTAACAGAAGAGTTTGTCATCACTTGTCTTATTTATATGCAAATAATTAATTTAAACTTACGGTCTATATGATCGGGGAAGATGATAGTAGCTAGCGTCTTTCCTATTTTGTCATCGTAGTATTCCGCGAATATGTCCACTTTTGGACCCCCGTACACGTTTTCGTGGGCAGGCTTCGGATTGCAGTCATCTTGTAAATGTCGTCGACCTGATATCTGGTCTGGTGGGCCGTGAGGTGTATGCATACCCCCTTTTGGTAGGGGTATTTCTGTGAGGGCAACAAAGCTCCTCGCGACGTGTGCGCCAACCGGCTGCACTTTTGCGAGTCTGGGGAAGAATTATTAAGTCACGGGTAATAAGAATACGTTTAGCGTAGAAATGAAAAAATACCTTTTCTTCAAAATGTTTTGTTGACATTGTATCCATAACCCCTCAAATGAAAGCACTACAAAGATATTTTGTTGTGTTGCTAAAATCTGAACAAACGCCTACATCTTGTTTTTTGAAAACTTTTCAAGTGACCTTTTACAAAATAATTGCATGAATCAAAATCGAAAACACCATGGCTAGGGTCACAAAACTTATATGAATTTTTAAAACGTTGATGTGATGCCACCGTTGCTACTTACTAAAATTTATAATGCTCTGGCACAATCGGTCATATTATATTCTACAAACAAGCTTTACAAGATTTCTGCTCACTGTTAGGAAATCATACATATTGAACATAACCATACATTTGCACAAGACCCTCTCATTTGATCCATCAAATCTCAATAAAAGACGGAAAGATATTGTGGCCCATTCCCCTCGGGTTCGTACGGTTTTCGCCAGGCGTCAGTATAATACACAATCAACTTATATTTATAATAAATTAAACCTCAAATTGAATATTTACCTTATGTTGCGGTACGAATGTAAAAATACTCTAACGGAATGGTTATAATCACAAACGTACGATGATATTGAGCTTATATTAACCAGAATATGCTAATGAAGAACCTCTACACAATTAATCACAAATCAGTTAATCAATCATTAACACACACTCACATATACACACACACTCAAACACTACACATACTTGAACATGCTAAAACTTTTTTGCAACATCCTAGAACCTAAACTTTTTTTTTTGTTTTATATTGTAAATTGTAACCCATGGGAAGTTACGAGGTTACCCCATCACAAGTATCCATAGGACTTACCGGGGCTGCCTCAATTTTGTGCTGTAGAATAATTGTATGAGAAACCATTTTTTTTTTTTTTTAAATTAATGTGTACCAACAGCGCCATTCGAAACGTTATTCAACGTTATTGGAAGATCCTAGCAGCTGCAGTGTACAATGAATTGTTTAGTCCTTGAAGTGAGAAAATTTGCTAATTGCTATGGGAACGAGTAGATCTCGATCCGACGCGACGATTTGTGGGGCTGTTTATGTTCATGATAGAAAGACACAAGTGGAAATGATTTACAACTCTTACTCTATTCTCTTCTAGGGCGCGTTTCCGGGGGACAGCGGACGAGTAGGTACTTCCACGCTTACCTAAGACGCTTTTGTTTTTATTTGTATAGTTGTTGGGTATTTTCAACCGACTTCAAAAAGGAGGAGGTTCTCAATTCGTATGTTTTTTTTTGTTTTTGTTTTTTTAATGTTTGTTACGCGATTACTCCGCCAATTATGAATTGATTTTGATGATTATTTTTGTGTTTGATACTTCAGAAGTCCCTTAAAAATTTGGTCAAGATCTGGGAGGGGGGTTTTTGAGTTAGCTTCAATAATACGTATTTTTCCCACCTAGTATGTCACTGTAATTTACATAGCAGTAGTATTCAAATTTTTGTGGGTTTGTGTAGGTACCACAACTAAAAAGTGAAATAAAAAAACTTTTTACAAAAAAATAAAACCGACTTGCAAAAAAAAAAACTCTTTGGGTTTGTATTTTTGTTTTTTTGCCACCGACTTCCGAAATCAGTTATTTTTCACTGGGGTTTTTCTTTGGAAGTCGGTTTTATTTTTTTAGTAAAAGTTTTTGATGATATGTATAGTGCAACACCAAAATTAAATGTAACTAATGTAATATCTGCGGCAACACTCCCCTTCCAATTGTGACTCTGGTCCATTATAGACGTGAAAACTATTTGTCTGCCTTTTTTATTTATTTTTCCTCGGCACCACGCTACCAGCACCTCATCAGCAATCACCAACTAATACACCGCTGCACAATAGTTAGTTAGTTACTAATTTAATTTAGTACCTTTCTGTTATATCTATGCCTTTTTTACGATGCAGCCACGGAGCAATGAATACGAAGTTTAAAAACAATGACAAATGGATGCAAATAGTAATGAATGGTAATGAATGTCGTAACGATCGATAGCACAAAAATGCATTACCTACTGCTTTTATAGCTTATTCATAATCTTTCGGGAATCGCTTAGCTGAATTTAAATATTTATTCATTTTACCGATTTAAACTATAACAATATTGTACTCACTTGTTTACCAATAAACTTGATCTAATTTCAGCCGCTGCATAATACACTTGCAACAAAACTGTGAGGTACAAAAACTCCATTGCGTTGTTCGTCGGCCACTATAGCATTTTAACAATTTGACTGAACACATGAGATGGTCTTTTAAAGCCTCAATTCAGATGTGGGTAAAAAAAACAATGAATGAAATTCTTATTGTTTCCGCACAATGCAACAGGTGGTGTGTGAAACTTTTCATTCACTTTTTTATTGGTAGGTTGATTCGAAATGGTTGAAGTTATATCAGTGAACCTTTTTGGGTGAAAACTGTTTTGTAGTTTAGTCCAGATGCGCACTGTCAAGATAAGTATGCGCGCGCGGAAATCGGCCGAAATCGGAACTTAAGTATGCCGCTGTTCGCTGTTTTGTTGTTTATGTAAGGTCAAATGATTTAATATAGAATTATTTAATATTAATATTTATTTAATATCTTCAGCACGCCAGCGCCCGCCACCAGTCGCTCGCAGACTCATCTTGCGCGCACTCTAGCTTCGTGTTTTTCTGTTTTTGAGATTTCTGGAGGTTATTATATAATGTGATACTGGCGTTTGCGGACGAACACAGTCACTGAAAAATGAAATAGCATAGAGTTTATGTTAAACTGCTTGTTGATGTTTTGTTACTAAGCAGTGATGTGTTAAAGTTATGGTGTGATGCTGGTCCTAATAAATAAATGGCTTTGAAATGCTTTTGTTCATTAGCTATTATTAACGTGAAATTAATGTAAGTACCTATCCAAGGATGAACAACTGCTTTGCTAGGCTAACAGGAGAAAAGTAGTGTAAGTATCGAAGGAAATGAAACTGAACCTGATCAGCACATCTAAACCGAGTTCTCAGTAGCTAGCCAGACGAAAAATTATGAAAAAAAATCCGCGTTCACGAGTGTTGTCAGTGTCATAATTGTTGTGGAATATTAAAACTGGTAGTTCTTGAAAGAAGAAGAAGAAAAAAAAACTGAAAGTATATTAACACTATATGTAGTCTGTTTATAACATTTAATTTTATTGAACGTAAAGCTAAAAGAATCGTCCCCCCTTCTTTTTCTTGTAGACGATGGGGTCCAGATGCCAGGACTGGTTGCCCCCACAGGACACCAGAGTGAAGCAGCCTCCAAAAACGATGGGTGGGTCGGTGTCCGGAACGCAGATGTTGTCTTGGCAGAACGTAGCAGTTCCTGAGGAAAACATGTCTTGATTTGGCACTCTTTGGGTTTTAAAGCGCAGCGCACATTTAGACTCCTCATCACTTTCGTACATTTTGTATGAACTCTGTATGAGTGGACTGTATTTGTATGAGCTGGCCGGCGCCGACGCCTCACCGCATTTTTTTTGTATTAAAATGCGTTGCGCTGCGACCCGCTATGGCTGTAATGTGCGCCAAACTTTATAGTCGAGTTCGCAGGGATGTAATGCAACACATGGCCCTCATAATCATAATCATTTATTTGCCTCGACACGATTTGCAACGTTCCGTGAAAGCGGTGTTAAAATCGGCCACTTTTGATGATGATGATGATGACTTTCCTCGTTAATCGATCGATCCGAGTGGCTGTACAAGAACCAAGAGTCGCTATGAAAAAACCTTTACACAGCACAAAATTCCTTACCAACATATCCCGTAGGTCTAGCCTGCCGTTTATTCTTCACATAGTCAACGACAGCCTTCGAGAGCGCATAGAAGTGCTTGCTGGCCTTATACCTCATCTTGGCGAGAGCAGCATCGCAGTCACTCTTGTCAGCCCTGCAGTGGTACACCAGGTTCCTGGTGTTGGTCTTGATCATCTCTTCTCTTAATACTTGGTACTTACTGTCTGAGTACAGCATTTGACCGAAGCGGACGTTAACTGGGGATAAGTAAGTGACTGATTATGGATAGTGCTCATATGGAGGATAACGGATACGGGGAATTTTTCCCAGAGATATCTCAAAACTGGATTTGCGAATGGGATCAATTGTGAATGGGAATCTAGGGGACCGTTATATCACATGGGATTAGCAGCACAACATAACACACTAATCTGTAAGTTGTCTGTGCCATGTCTTTGGGGACTTTCGGTGACTTATGATTTATCTGTAAAAACAAGACAATCAAGATTTGCAAAACAAGACTTGCTTGCCACACTTGGCAATTCAAATTTCAAATTCAAAATATTTTATTTCACATAAACCTACATGGGAATTTATAAAACGCCAAAAGCTAGGTGCACGGTTCCAATTGGTCGTTTCCTATGGAGAAGAACCGGCAAGAAACTCCACGGTATTTTCAAATAACAGTGTTATTAGGTATGGGAGGACAGTGTAGGTCTTTTAAGGGTATTTCTTCGAAATTTGATTCTTCGACTGATTCATATGGCCAAAATTTAATATCACTTTCAGCTTTCTAACTTATGTTCATATGAAAATAGGTATACCAAATAACATATGTTTGAATATGGGACTCGTTTTTATAAAGTACTTTTCAAGATATCGACGTTCAAACATTTTGTGCCCAGATGAATCAGAATTTGTTACAGATGAATCAGAAACAGAAATAAAAATTAAAAAAAATATGTAGATGGGCTCTGTATTAAGGAAATAATTATATTTTAACAACAATAATAACCTTTTTTTAATGAAAACAATTATCAGTGATCATATCACGTAAAAAAATGTGAATTTTTGCCAATATTCTTCCTTATTAACTTTTAAAGAAATATACTTATTCTAGGTCTGGTTTTAAACTAATAAGTAATAAAGTCAATGTTAAGTAGGTACTAAAATAAATATTTCCTTGGCTTTTGGCTAGGGACCGAGCTGCTTTCAATATCATCCTTAAAGTCTTTTCTTATATGACGAGATCTTGAATTTTTGGAGGAAGATGGAATGGAATAATCATATCTTCACCAATGGATTTAGACTCTTTTGTCCGTTTATCATATTGAGGCCTTTTAAACGTAAAAATATCCTCATCGTCAGCATCTGAGCGATCATCCACGCTTCTGATGAAGTGTCGATAGTACATCTCTGGTGAATTTTGGAGTTATAAGTTTTTCATCGATTGACGAAGTCTCCATCAAAAGCTGTCGTCATCGGGAAGGTCGAGGTCTTGTTGGGCTGTATCCGTATCTTTTCCAGTCTGAATTTCGGTAGCAGAATATTTGGCTACGTTTGATCAAAGAGCTGCATGTAGCTTTCTTAGATGTCACCTTTCTTTTATTCGTGGATTTGACGTTTACACAACTCTGTTGTTTATTCTATGGTATAAAAACCGATGTGTTGACCATGAGAACATTGAATGGCTTCTTGAACTTGAATGGTTCTTCTTGACTCTGAACAATTGTCCAAGCTACAACTAAGTTCGCTTATATCTAAAGTCTGAAGTTGATTGGCACTCCACACAACCTGATGTGTTCTCATGGTCCCACGGAATTCCTTTGAATTTCCGGGAATCAGCATATCTTTCTCTAAAATGCCCGATTCATGAACCACTTCTATAATAACTCCTAGACAACGTTCTCTTAGGTGTCTGACACGAATTTCTATGTTTGGAATGTCATTCTATAAAAATAAATAAAATATAATAAATAAGACTAGAACTACACTTACGACTTGTACATAGTAAAAAGTTGGACAAGGAGAATTATGCAAAGAAAAGCGCTCCTTTAGTGCTGGAAAAGCGAAAAACTAATTTATTTTATGATTAATATGGGGTTTTGACCATATGAATCAGGCACAGATGAATCAGGATTTTGCCTACAATCATGCATAACTCATCGTACATACAGACTTCAGTATTGTCATGTTTCTACACGAGTCTATAACCCAAGAGCATCACATGAAACTCAGATTGAAGTTTTAAAACAATAAAATAAATTTTATAAAGTAGGCAGTGTAATCAGGATGCCACCTGAACCAAGCACAGATGAATCAGGTATTTAACTTCGTAACACCGGGATCTAAGCCAACCAGCCGAACGTCCGCCTCCTAGGTCGTCTGTTGCACGACTGGCGTCACCCTACGCGGGATGCCAGAATCTAATTATTATTTCCCGACCAAGTACGGTCAAGCGCAGCTTACGCCACATTAATCAGTATTATACGCTGGACACTTCTTATTTACTTATTTATATACACACTAACGTAGGTATAACTAATACTCATTTTTTTTCTAAGAGGAAAATTCATTTCCTTTCGATATAATTATAATTTATATTGATTTATCAAAGGGAAAATGCCACATCGACCATTTTGTTCCGGAAGATGGCAAACGGACGTGTTATATGAATCAGAAGAACAAACTTCAAATATTTTTATTCTGTACCTAGACAGCAATTATTTGAAAAATATAATTTGTCCCAGTTAGGGATATAGTTAAACTGTACGAAAAAAAATTAACAAGCCGTTTTGTTAGTTAGTTACAGAAAATATACCCATAGAAATCGAAAATTTTGTCTCTGAAGAACTACCCTTAACAAGTACAAGGTGCTTAACAAAATAATTATGGTCAGCAAATATACAGCCCAATTAGTTATGAAAAGTTTTTTTTTACTTACATCCACCCCCAACAATATATCCCTCCAACACGCCAACATGGTTGGCCAAACACGTCAGAACGGTGGCCAACACGAGCCTCCTCATCTTTGTGGGTTATCAAACTGAGCACTTTAGGGCCCTAAAACAAACAATAGCCAATCAACCAAACATTTCACGGGCCAATTTATACTAACGACTAGCAAATTGGCCACCGAAGGTTAGAAATCTAATTGGAAAATATATTGGAATTCGTTATAATGGGTCTGTTAGACGCAACCGTTACAACAGGAAAATAAATAAAACAATATTTCAAACAGTACAGCCAAAAAAAAACCGTCAATTTTATTTTCGATGACAGTTGTGGTTATAAAACCTAATTAAAAATAATTTTATGTGACGTACATGTTATTATTTCTAATCACGTTTCTTAAGAGGGAACAGTGCCTGCGATTCTCCATACAAATGTATTCCCTTTTTTTCTTCCTGAATAATGTCTCTAGAACAATCTTTTATTTTGCATATAATCAAGGTTTGCTGCAGACACGTCCCCGTTATTTCCTTTTTTTTCAGAAACTTACCTATGGGTAAAGAAAATATGACCCTCCAAAAATTACAATAATGCCCCATTTTTACCGCCATTATCCACCACTACACACAAAACTGCTGCAAACTGCACTACCAGACAAATTCGAAAAGTTTTAAACATAAAAGAAAATGATAGGAACCTAGACATACTCTTTCTTATGCATTTAATGTAAAAAATTGACTCAGTTTTCGAGGAGAAAAAAGGGGAATACGAAACGTCGATCCCGTCAATTTTTGTTGTGATATCATCGGTCTCAGCTGCAGCTGTCCCTATCGCACTCTACGGGGACAGACTTGAGGTAAGACGACGGCAATAGTTTCTTCAAATACCTATTTTTCTAATTCCTCGCAGGCCCTGTTCCCTCCTAACCACAATCACTGTCCTATCGCAGGAGTTTCTATAAAAATAAGCATCACCTTTGTACGTACTTTTCAGCTCCTTTCTTCTTGTCTGTTTATTTGTGTGTAGTACCTAAATAGTTAAATAAATAAATAAATAAACATAAGCATTCTTCGATTCAGGCATAAAACATTACTCATTCATTATTTTATTATACGTATTGTCTTCCCGCCAAAACATTAGTACCACAAACAAACATGGCTACAAGAGGTAAGACCAGAAACAATTAACAATAGCTTACACAATCGTGTACTGGCTAGGAGTTAATTGCCCCTTCCCCCTCCTGACAGCTGATAGCACCGAATTATACCAGCATTTCACGCTTCACTGTAATCTAGGCTCCATTTAAGGTGGCTTGAACTAATTTGTAGGGTTCAGAGTCTCGTAGAGATGGGTTTGTGAATAATAATGGGCTTTGACATTATTAAGGGTACAGGGGAAACATTATGAGTGTAATTTTGCCATAATTGAAGAATATTATTTGAACATAGAATTCATAAAAAAATAAAAAATATGTGACCTAATTAATATTCTAATGGAAAAATTATGTATGTCAATCAAAAAATGATGAATGTAACCAAATAAAATGAAATTACACCACTAGCTTACACTATATTTATTTACTCATGCATCTTCACTGATATTATTTAAATTGGATAGTGCTAGAATATATTTTTTGATTGCTCTATGTGAGCGGGATTTTGCCAAGTCCTAGCATTTACTGTATTATTTTGGCTGCAGATATTGATAGCAGTCAATCATATAAACAAAATATCGCGAATTGCAATGCTGCAACGAAGTACTACCAAATCATTATAACTAACTAGTTGTAATGTGTGAGTTTAAACCCTGCCATACCATAAACACCTTCATATTTTTTTTACATCATCCAAATTCACAACATCCATAATTTTTCGCCGGTTCACACAAAAATTCATCGTTTTTAGCTTGTCTCAATATTTAATTAGTTAATAAAAGCAAAAAACGCTACGTGTCACCGTAGCGTTTTTTGCTTTTATTCTGATACGAAATGAAAGAATTTTCGATGGACTTTCAAATAATGCCAAAATATAAAAAAAAAATGCATTTACGATTATTCCCCTGTACCCCTCCCGTCCCCCATATTGAGATGAACCTATTAATGTTGGAGGGTCGGCAAATAAAAAAGAATAGAATATTTTTTTAGAATAGAATAGAATCATAAAAGAAGTAATAGGTACAATGCATGTTACGTTATTAGAATATTATTACATTTCTCATTTTTTGTGAAAAATGACCCCGATGCTAGGAAAATCCTGTGTTTCTGCCCACGACTCTGCTCGTGTGGATTTTGATAAAATATAGCCCATACTACTCGCTGATAATGTAGCTATCTACAGGTGAAAGAATTATTAAAATCGGTTAAGTATTTTTGGAGTCCATTACAAACAAACATACAAAAAAGTCAAATCTTTTCTCTTTATAATATTATAGTTTAGATGAAGGAACAGATGAAGGTCGGAGAGGCAGTCGCTCCATGTAACATACTGTATTTTGTTGCATCCGGTTAGACTGGCAGCCGGCCCCAAGATAGTTAGGAAAAGGCAGATGCATCATTATGGTTGTGGCGTCCTGCAATAAATATTCTCCCGTGCACTCACTATGTGCAAGTCTATGTGACGTAACTCTGTGTTAGCGCCAAGAAAGGACAGTATGGCACGCGTGCTATCGCGGCTGTCCATCGTCTATAATATTGTATGGCCTCTTGCACTGTTCGACCGTTTCTATGTGCTACACTTTTCAATACACTTCTGCTGTTGAATCAAGGCGGTAATTAGGTGATCAAAAATACTTTTTTTGTTATTTTAGATATTTTTCAAAAAGAGTATTTTTAACAATTTGCACGCCCCGTAAGGTAGACTGTAGCCGATCTTATTCATTTATGAACATCTTATACCTGTACCTACATTCATAGCAAATAAAGTTCGGATGCTGATTCTGAACAAATAACTTTGCTAAATTATTAAAGGGATGATGATGGTACTTCAATACCTTACTTGACTATTTACCAACCGTATTTGACTGATTGCATAGTCAAGTGGTATAATGGTACTTCAACCAAATGACATTTTTCAAAGAATGCTAGCTGTAAAGAATCATGAAGAATTATTATTTTTGAGAGTAGCTGATACTGGCAGTGATTTAATTGTAATTCTTATAATAGAGCCTTGATTTTTATTATGATAGTCTAGGCTTATTATTGGCCCTTTACTGAAATAGTTAAGAGTTACTCTGTCTACTAATGTAGAAAAGTTTATGAAGAAAGAGAAACTAAGATTTGAGAGTAAGCGAAGCGATGTCGACTTTTTGGGAACATCCGATTGGTTAGGTGACCTATTCACTATTTATATTGAAATACTTGGTTTATTCAAAAAACTTCACGAAAGAAGAGAATATTGCAAGAACGAGCGCAGCGAGCAGCACCTCATCTCGGAAAGATTCTTTTGACAATACATACAGAAATAGGAGTTGCTTTGTTGACTTAAGCAGAAAAATAAACTAGGAGAGCGAGCGAAGCGAACTCCGTTTTTTTTTTCTCATAGAACAGTCTACTTCGCGAAGTAGAACAGGTGTATGTAGGTATCTGCCTCTGCCTGCAATGAATATTTTGAATGGTACAGTCTACTTCGCGAAGTAGACTGTACCATTCAAAATATTCATTGCTGTTTACACAACATACCATAGGTAGGCATATATAGGGTACGCAGAGGCATATACCTACATACACCAGTTATGTTCCCGTGTATAAGTCCCATGCACATATGAGGGAGCGAGCCTTTTAGTCTCGACCGCTAGGTACAACAACGAGCCGGTGCTACTGATTCTATACCAAGATAATAATGATAATAAACAGGATTCGAAGCTTCCTTAACCCAGCAATGTATTTCTCCCAATAAATACAACCACCAATTGGTTTCCCCAACAAATTGCGTTCGTAACAGACGCACTAATTGTCTAACAAAATAATGCATCAAGTTTATCTGAGCTCGATACAGCGGCGCCGGCACAATATAATTAGACGATTGTATCCATTGTCTATGGTCTCCGTGATATATTGGCGCGGAAATCTATGGTTTACGGTGTATGGTTGCGTTTGGCGATATTTCAAAACTTGTTGGTTTTAAATGCCTCTTTTGTGTAGTGGTCGAAAATGCAACTTTGTAGCATGGGGTCTTGGGTTAAAGCATCCTCAATACTGGGATGAAGGCCAATGTTGAAATGAAATATTTCTAAGCGTATTATAGTTACATATGGAGAAGAATGGACAAAAAACTTCATGGACACTTTTTAAAATTATATTGTTACAAAGTATTAGTTAAGTACATCATTAATGTTGAAATTAAAATTCAATGTGAGAAAGATATAAAAAAGAAGTACTTTGACCTTAAAAGCGTCCAGAGTTTTATTTTGTTTCTGTTAAAAAAACCATTCAAAAATAAATAATTAAAATAAGCCGTGGCAGCTAAGAGATGACCGGTCCCAACTGTCGGCGCCCGTAGATGGACTGGTAATCGAAAGAAGAGAACTGAGTAAGATTAGACGCGAAAATGAAGGACGCATATTATTTTAAGCAAGAGAGGCTAAAACAAACGGAATCATTGGTCGCTGTAGAAACTCTTAATCAAAGAAAGCCCGTATCGATGACTTCCATTAACAATAATTAAATAAGTTTCTATGAGCGTTGATATCTTGTTCTCCAAGAAAACCTGAAGGAATAAACTAGGTCTATCAGTAATTGCAGGTGACAACTACATAGACAATTATGGGATTGTGAACCAATTTCAATACAGGCATCCTGGTGGGTGTCTCGCTAAGAGTTATGATGGACAACCTGACAGTCTAAGGTTGTACTACGGAATTTATTCTTCAGTTATCTATTAACCATGTAGTAAATGTGAATTATCGGCAAATTTAACTTTGCTGCTACGGAAGTTGTTATCACTACAAATATAAATCTTATGTTGGTTGTATTAAGGGTTGTTTCGCAGCAATGTGGTGGTAAATTTATAATTGTAATTGTAACATCTATGCGGGGTGGTCAAGTCGATTTAACGATTTTATTGGCGGATAATACTAGGGAGGGGGCACGGGTTCTCGGCAAGTGAATACTATTAGTATACAGGGTCATATAAAATTACTTAGCGAAACGCTGCAGACGTGTTAAAACAAAAAAGTATAATTAGGTGTGTTTTGTTTAGCAGTAAAATAATAGAGCTATGTATCTAATCAATGTTGAATGATATATTTATTTGAATGAACGAATGAATGATATAATTATTTGAATGAACGAATGAATGATATATTTATTTGCAGGAATATAGGTAGGTACCTTAAGTTCTTAGGATCTATGGGTTTCACTATATTCGGCATTTCAGCCGTGCAAATATTCCGATTTTACATTTTGGTTATACTTAGAGCATGCAGCATTTAGTACAAACTTAGCAATAATATAAAAATACTAAAAATAGGTTAATTATTAAAATTTAGATTACAATGTAATTTAACAAAATTAAAAGTAAACACAATTCTATTCATTAAAAATAATAATTTGTATTAAAAATAGCAATCAATAATAATGATGTCATGTCAATAAAAAATTGCAAGAATAATGAAATTGTTTCAACATTATTTAAGTTATGTCAATATGTAGATATCGTAATAAATAATGATAAATAAAGGAAATAATAATGAATTTTACATTTTACATTCTAAATATGCATTGATGGAATAAAAAAATCTCTCACACAACCAGTTACGTAACTTTCTATTAAATTCTAAATCAGTAGCACTTCTAAATTCTTTAGCTAATGGTTATATATTTTCACCGCCATGGTATAACAATATTTTTGTTGCAAAATTTTAGTGTATTACGCGGCTTTTGTACTACTTTCCTCTTTGACATAGCCTTTTCATCTTTTTCAAAAAGCGAATAATTGTTTCTTACAAATTTGCAGGTTTCAAACACATATAAAGACGGGAGGGTAAGCAGCTTTTGCTGAATAAATACAGGTTTACAAGAGTCTGTCCACTTAGCCTTACACACTTTTTTGGGGTTCTGAATGCCCTATGGGCATCTGTTGAATTCCCCCAGACAGTTATTCCATACCTTAAAACAGAAAAAACATGGCTGTGGTATACTAATAAGGCTGTTTGAATGTCTGTTAAATTGTTGATCCACTTATGTGAAAATACGAATTTGTTTATTTATGTTTATTTTCTAACATACATTAGCTACTTGAGCTTTCTCCCTCTACTACCTACTCCTAAAAAATTATAATTAACTTCTTAATTCAAATAGAAATTCCAATTTACAGGAAACTATTAAAAATTAACGAGAAAAACAATAAATTTAACGGTTCTCGTGCATCTAAGGAGTCTCACTTTACTCTGCAGCTGTGAGACATCATCCGGTATCACTTATTGCAGTTACCTAACCAATTTGCGCGTCGACTATGGTATTTTTCCGTACCTAAGAATTAAAAGATTGTCCACGTAAAAACTCGCCATCTAGTCCAGCCGATGTATTGTGTAAAAATCTCACCGTCAATTGTGTGAAGTCAGCTTCAAGTAATGTCATCCTACCTGAGGCTAAGGATTGACATTATTGACAGCTCACTTCAATTAAGTTTTTTACAAAATAGATCGGCGGAAATGTTATATTAAGTGCGCCTTGCAACAGGTCCTCGTACCCTATTTTCTGTGAATGATGACATGTTAACAGGTATCCGAGCAGGCCTGACGACTTATATTTAACCGACCACACAGAAAGTAATTGGTAATTTGATTTGCAACCATTGTAGTATTTCTCATTCTTAACTTGTATCAAAATTCTTCCAATTAGAGCTGACTCAACGAAGGTTTTATTAAAAGTAACTATGTTGGATCGGGCAATGGACAGATGACCGATGGGGCCGAAAGGTTCTGGAGTGGCGACCGCGCACTGGAAGACATAGCGTTGGAAGGCGTCAAGGTGGACTGATGACCTGATGAAGAACCGGTCAAAATGGCGGTGCTTGGGAGGCCTATGTCCAGCAGTGGACGTCTTTCGGCTGAACTGATGATGGTGATGATGATGATGATGATGATGGTGGTGACAGTATCGATAAACAAGCATACTAAAGCAAAGGCAAAGGCTGCTAAGTCTTAAGTACTAACATAACATAACACCAACATTGTACACTTAGTTCGCAATAAACGTTTTGACTTTGACTTAAACTACTCAAAAAAAAATCTTGTAAAATGCTGAGTTTTCATTTCAAACTCTGGTAATTGTCATTTAATAAATAGTTACCTAATTTAAAAAGTATTTTATTGCAGCCAAATTAGAATAAATAGTAAACGTTAAAAAAATTAAAATTAAAACATGGAGGTGTATCTGTACCCATAGTCTTCAAAAAACTTAACTTAATGTTAAATATGTGGCTCTGGAGGAGGCCTTCACCTCAGGGGTTCTCAAATAAAACCAATTTATAAAATTTTAAAATAAGTAATCAATACTGTTAAAAACTTGAGAGAAATATATGGCTTTTTTATTTTAATCTTATTTTATAATGTTAAACATGTAGTGCCAGATAACCTTCTTAATCTACTCGCTACTTGGTCGAGTGTCATTACATTATTCTTCAGCCTATTGGTCTGGTTAGATAAATAAAATATTCGGACGAAAAAAAAAAACCACACGCATTTACACTTGCTTGCTTGTAGTGGCACTTGCCACTTGCGTAGCTGCGTACCATGCCTTTTCGTAGACCAAAGTGACGGCGGGTATTGTAAGGACTCGGCTAGAGCATAATCAGCCTATAATGTACTGACGCCAACAGGTCAATTTACCCGAAATTGACAAATTTTCCCAATCAACTTAGAACCTTATCTTTTTAGAAATAAAGTTGAAAATCTATTACAGAAATTTGACAGATTGTAGTAGGTTGATGTGCTGGCGTCTGTACCCACTGCTGGGACACATGCCTCTTCTCGTAGCGGGCCGTAAACCACCACGCGGGCCGAGTGCGATGGCACATGTTTTGCCGAATTTTCTCACGATATTTTCCTTCACTGTTTTGAGACCAGTGGTGATGACATAATTTACACAAAGTAAAGTGCATGTCTGGATTCGAACCTACGATTTACAAACTCGTAAGTCGCAGCCGTTTCCACTCGGCCACCACTGCTCCACCAGGACTTGGCTATGCAATGTCGTAAAATAAGGGTGAGAATGATATACAATGTAGTCAAATAAATCAAGCAGAAACAAGCAAAACAACGACTCATAATAGATTACAACCGCATTACAGTTTTGTAACACCCATAATTCGTATTTAACGGTTTATCAAAGCTGAAGCGGCCTGATTCCACAATACTAAAACTAACTAGACTATTAATAAATCTCAGGTTGAATAATAACAATCTAAATGCTTTCAAAACTAGTACATTATTCAGAATCCGTGCAGAATAATGGAGGTAGACGGTTATCTCGCCTATTGTTACCATTAGCAGCCATCTTATAACAGCATTGTTTCCACCAATCCAAGGCGCACGAGCGCCGTAGATTGCCGGAGATGCACGAAATTCAAATTTAAATGTGGAATTGTTCTTTTCGATTTTGTTTTGAGAGACTCGGATGTTAAAATTGAGTGGAGTTGAATGAGACTCTCCTACTCGCTTTTCAAGTGATCCTTGCTTCCAATTTGGATAAATCTATACCATAGACAACGAGAGGACCAATTGATAAAAAAAAAACATGATTAATGACATGTCTAACGGGTTGACTAGGGTTTGGGAAGTCTCAAAGTCTCGGGACACGAGACAACGCACGATCAGTCTCGGGACGTCCCGGGACTTTGAGAATCCGATTAGAATCAAGCTAATTTATCTCGAGTCTCGAAACGAAAGTCTCGTGACCCGAGACAACTAAATTTACAAAACGTCCCAGGACTTCCAGACTAGAGACGTCCTGGGACCCAAACTCTAGAGTTGACCAATTTCTCAGCCCTTTTATATCGTATTATTTCATACTTTACAATGTGGACCTACGTACTAAGAATCTATTGGATGAATCAGTAGCCTAATACTAAATACGCCATTAGGTCGTCGAAAGCGTAGCCCATAAATAATATGATTTATAGCCAATAAAGGGCAAAATATTAATTTTATAAAATTGTTTCCTGATCACCTAAAGGTACTTAACACACTTATAAATAATGTTACGTGAAGTTATAACTTTTAGGTACTGCAATATAAATGTTTTTTAATGGTTAAAGGAAGAAGAAAAAATGGTTTTCTAAAACACCAATATTCTCTTTCGCAGTCGTGTAAAATTATTGTGATATTGGCCTATTTTGATTAAAGCACAATATTTAATGGTGGTTAATTCTATCTCTTTATTGCAAAATGGCTAAAAGATCGTCCTTTTCAGAAAAGGAAGCCAAAGTAATCAAGTGATAAATAGACTTTAGCCAAATCAGTATTCAGTCTGTATAAGGCCCGGCGACTCCACCAAAGCGAAGATGGGCGGAGATGTCTGAAGCGGAGACGAGAAGAGATGTTTTTCAGCTAGGCTGTATCCAGTGCTGGCTAGAGAGGAACTGTTACGGCGGGTGCCTCTCACCGCAGGCCGCTCATCTCTTTTCGTCTCCACTGCGCGCCGTGGCCAGCTTGCGAGGAACAGCTCACAGCTTCGCTACGTACCGTCCCCCAGCTCAATCTCGGCGACACAGCTCACATCTCCGCTTCGATCGCGTCATGCAAATATGATACATCTCCGCTCAGTGGTCTCCACTGAACCTGAGTGGAGACGAGATGTGTGAATAACGAAATTCTATTGATTGTTTAAACATATCTCCTCTCCTCTCGTCTTCGCTTTGGTGGAGTCCGGGCCCAAGCTGCTGGACTTGAAAGACGGATGAGTTATCAATCCTTTAGACATTTATAAGCACTTTGACTTTTGATACGGTTGCATATCAGCAGTTCCCTTCATTCGTAGTTCCGTTTCGTTTCGGCACAGCAAAGCGATTCGTGTTATACAAGTGCATTGTTTCCTCGACGTCGCACCCTAACTCTTTGTGTAGCGATTATGGACAACAAATACCGTGTATTGAACAGTGGGCCCAAATTAATTAGTATTATGTTCCGATGTAATCAGTAACGATTGTTTCCAGCGATTTGTTATTGTTTTATACCTTTTGGTTGCGAGTTTAAAGGTGGTCTGTGGGTTTGTATCGGTTGAGAATGTTGTATATATTCAATGGTGTTGTGTTTGTGAACTATAGTTTACTAAATAATATTATAATGATGAAGACTGCCTCGTTGGTCTAGTGGGCGCAAGCGCTACTGCTGAGAATGAGGTCGTGGGTTCGATTCCCTCGTTGGGAAAAGGGTTATTGGGTTTTTCTATCTGGAATTTCTCAGTAGCACCCCGGAGTCTGGATTTGTGCCCGGTTGATGGGAATAGGCTCGCCCCCTATTATATGGGACTTAAAAATAACTGGTGAAATGTGGATGTACCTGCTAAAGATACACCTCTGCTCAACCCTTCGAGGAAACAAGGCGTGATGTTATGTAATGCTAATGATCTATAAAAATTAAGAAAATTTAAGTTACTTTTTGTAAGGTCAAAATAACAGCTTTTTTTACTAAATTCACATGACATACAGTACAAGATTTAAAAAAAAAAAAAATCGTCTTTTTGTTTGTTCCGACTAATCTCCGAAACGGCTGGATTTCTACGGGACTTTCACTGGCAGATAGCTGATGTTATATATATGATAGGAGACTACTTTTATTTTAGAAAAAGAATTTGGCTCCACGCGGGCTAAGCCACAGGCAGAAGCTGGTATAGAATACGGACCTCATCAGTCTGCTCACGTCAGATTGGTATTTTTCGTCAACATGGCTCCTGACTCACCTGACTATCAACACGGCTAACGGCCACGTGCCTTCTTCTACATTGAGCTAGCTGCCTATATAAGAGGGATCCGAATTCAAGATCTGAGTTAATTCTGAATTGGGAATGTTCTAAATTCGGAGGGACAGAGCGGATCTAGTAGGCAAGCCGTATGAGGGCTTGCCTACTATATCCGCTAATAGTAAGTATGGCTACATCGGATCAACATTTCTCGGATTCGGATCCGATGCAGTGCAGAACCGCTCTTAGACTATAGTTGGATCTGGTGAAGACTACCATGATATATTATAGGTACTTAACATTACAGAAAAACTTGCTAGATTTAGGCATAGGTTGAGGTTTCAGCCGAAAACTTAGGTTCCTTTAAACGACTTACAGTATGTTGCAAGTCTAACGTAATGCTTACGTCACCTCTGCATTTTTTCTACATTCTCTCGTTTTTGTTCTGATAATTTGAAAGAAGTTCCTCATCGCACGTTATTCCCTGCACACTTGGCGAATGAGATCTACACCGAAAAAAGTGAAATATTTTGACAAAAAAAGGTGCAAAATCGGAAAAAACTTCGTTCCAACTTGCGTAAAATACGATCAATAACAATTTGTTTCATTTTGACAGTTCACCAACTTTCATTGTATTACTCACGTCGTTGAGCAGATTTTTTTTCGAACATACATATTATATAAAGCAATGGATTATCAATATCCTTCAAAATTATTCAAATTATGATCGTGTGTTACGCAATTAGGGCGCGGGTGTCCAGTCCCATGACACCTCTGTTTTTTTTTTCTTCCCAGCTGCACTATTGGAATAAGAAATATTGATAGCTAGCTTCTTGTAATCTATTTTTAATTTGGTCCTGATCCTGAATACCCAGACAGCGGGGGATAGCGAGGGCAAACCCATTTCACACTAGTAATGACAGCGCCATTCCTCATCATGCCATTCGGTCATCTCACAGTTTGAATCCCTAGTGATCATTCATGGATATCAGAGCATCAGCTTGACCTGCTGTACTTATACGGCAAAGCACGCGTAGCATGACAACCATAGAAACGGGTTTTCTACGGGTTTTGTCGACGGAAGAATAGATTACAGATTGTGCTTTTTAACTGTCATTTTGTCTATTCTTCCGTCGACAAAACCCATTTCTATAATTATTGTGGTCATGATAAGCGAGCTGATCCTGAATGCTCACACAGTGTAACTTTCGGCTTACCAAAGCTGGGGTAACCCATTTACGTCATGCTCCCAGCAAACCCATCACTTGCTTTAGCATTTTTATAAATCGTTTCTTTTAACCGAGATAATCTTACAGATTTTTTCACGCTTAATGTTGAAGAATACAAGAAAACAACAAAAAAAATAAAGATTTTAGAAAATAATAACAAATTGAGTTTAGAGAAACGAACCGAGAATTATCCATCTTGATGATATTGCAGTACCTATTATTCAATCCTAGTGTGATAGATAACAGTTAAAGGGAATGTTTATAATTTTCAATTATAACGTACCAATAGTTATGCGTAATTATTATATAGTGTTTATACAATTATTTACTTTACAACGCCTGACAATTTAATGTGTGCAAAGCTACTTACACTTTGCTATGTATTTTTACTCAGGTGCTTTTAAATTTGACATAGTCATAGCTTGCATATTTAATGGTAAAAACAACGGTACAATTTTTTTCAGACCCTTCTTTGTTAATACAATAATAGAATCTACTTAAGTTTCTTCATATTTTAACTTAGGGTTGTTCTACAGCAACATTACAATTAAGCGACTGTACCTACTCTGTCTCTTGTGCCTTTCAAGGTACTTTTTAAACATAGTATGTTCATTGTATAAATTGAGTACATATTGGGTACAAAAGTATTAAAAGTATTATAAAATGGAAAAACGGTGATGGGGTTGCTGGGGAGCATGACGTACCCATTTTATACTTTGACAGCGTTATTTGTCATCATAGTACTTGCTCGGTCATCTCACAGTTAGAGTCACAAGTTTCAACAAAGTAGATCATTCATAGCTATCAGAGCATCAGCTTGACCTGCCTTACTTTAAATATATGTATTTCAGCCACTGTTATCGGCAGTGGATCAACGCAGCAACTACCGGGGGCGTCCGCGGCGTGTCGTGTACAAATGGTGCGCACGCGCGTAAACACTCGAGATATTTTACGTTCGTGCTGCATGTGGTGCTGGGTGAGTTAGCAGATGTGGCGGTTTGAGGAGTCTTTAGTAAAGCATTCGGTTTTGTTACTTACAAATGCACTCTCAGCACGGATGGTCGGATATAAGTGTTCGGAAGTTCAGAAGCAATGTGGTCTGTCCATACCTTCATCTAGTTATGTTTAACCAACCAAATTCGCTTTAATATCGGAATATCTGATATAGGAATAATATTCATTTCTGTAGCTAATAAGCATGTTTTAAAAAACACCTTAAATATTTTGTAGGTATTGTATCAAAGCTTGTCTTATACTATGTTTTTAAGGAAATTATAACTTAGACTTTGGGGAGTTTGTTGCTCCACTTCTTCTTCCCAAATAAAACACTAGGAAGTGGTGAATTGTGGGCGTTTTGGGGGACTGTCTTATGTAATTATGACGTTCAAAACATGCTGATTCTCAGTCTAGTTTGAATAAATGAATTTGAATTAGAGATTGTCCTGAATTTGTCAGTCTTTGAGAGTCTGTCTATATGTTGAAAGCTGAAGAGGCCTTGACGAACTTAATACAGTTCAAGATATCGTTAATGAATCCCTTAGAAACAGGATAACAAGAGAGGAATATTTAAGACCATGCCTGTAAAAAATCCTTCAGAAAGTATCAAGTGTTACAATCGCTACCTCTTATCTCTACGACCACCTAGCAGATCAAAACCAAACTATAAAACCCAACATCTGGGTGTTCTGACGCAACGACTCTCCAACTCTTAATGCCTTCAATAACTTTGCTTTTCCTTTTAATATTAGGAGCTCATTCCTAAGAACAGTTGCGATACTTGGTTAAAGTTTAACTTCGTGATAGCTACCTGCGGTGTTTTATTTATCTTTTATCTTGAATGCAATAAAGCGGTAGTAGGGTTAGTTGAAATATGTATCACTGGTAAAGAGGTTAATAATTTCTCGAATTTAGTTGCAATGTTAATTTGTTCCATCTCTTAGAAATTAGGGGAGCGAGCAGTTTTAAATTTCGGAACTATACTTCAGACCAAAAACACTCTACACTCGACTTAGGAAATATTACGATGGGCTCAAAAACGTTGGGAAATGATGCTATGGCTGCTATAAGTGAGGGACAATTTGGTGACCTCAGTTTATTGTTGGCTGTTGTTTATCGCTATCATAATGAGACAATCCCTTAGCTTTCTACAGTGACCAATAATTACATTGACTCTTAGCTGTGCTTAGTGGCACGGAGTATATGGGTCTTGTCCGAAAGTAGTACTGCATGTCCTTCAGATATAGTGGTGTCCTCTTATAAGAATCCCTTAGTAACCTACAGTATCCAAAATAGGACATTAACTGTCTATGTCCTTGCTGTAAAACAAGAAGGTTATCAGTCCCCTGTCCATCTTGCCCATTTGCGTCCATTCCCTGATCAGGAGATCGTAATGATCCTTATCCGAGTGATCAGATTGTAAACAGCAATGTCTGTGTCGGTTACAGATGGTAGTTAAGATGTATGGCGAAGCTGCGGGACTGAACTTTGTTTCTTTGCTTACTGGTTGACCAGCTGTGTGCGGGTTCGATTAATATCGATTTTTTTTCGCAGATCAATAATAGGCTTTGTTCTTTACTAGGTAACGGGCTATACCTATCACTGTCAAATTATATCGAAATTGGTTTTGTAGTATAACCGTTGAAATGGATCAGACAATCAGATGACGATGGATATTTGTTGCTTAGACAGTTGTAAGTAATGGATGATCGTGAAACTCTGTAGGTAATTTAGAAGACATCGAGTTCCATGCGTTGCAGACGAATTGGTGATCGAAGTACATAGTGTGGTCACTCACAATACTGTCACCACCAATGTGGTGGAATATTTCTCTGTTTTATAATATTTTGATGTATTATCTCATCACTTAAGGCGTTGAACATTCGATAGGTCATAGGTTACAAAAAAATATACCTACATATGTTAATAGCACCACAAAATAATTCAACTTACAATAGAAAAACCAGCCAAGTGCGAGTCGGACTCGCGCACGAAGGGTTCCGTACCATTATATATGTATAAAAACGACAAAAAAATATCATGTCTGTTTTATGGGAGCCCCCTTAAATATTTATTTTATTCTGTTTTTAGTATTTGTTGTTATAGCGGCAACAGAAATACATCATCTGTGAAAATTTCAACTGTCTAACTATCACGGTTCATGAGATACAGTTGGTGACAGACGGACGGACGGACAGCGAAGTCTTAGTAATAGGGTTCCGTATTTACCCTTTGGGTACGGAACCCTAAAAAACAGTAAGTACAGTAGTAAAAACTATGAAATCCAAATCTCTTAATCCTACTTCGATATCGGGAATCCTCGGCCACTATCGGCAATCTTCGGGTCAGCCAGCAGGTTGAACCGAGACAACATCGGTACATTTAAATATCCCAGGGGCTGAATGTAAGCAGCTGGTATCTGATTAAAGGCTCGTGGCCAGATATTGGTATCGTTGTCTTACTACTGATCCTCGATATAAAAACAAATGGAACGATAAACTTGTTATTTCTTTTTGGCACTGTAGCGCAGAGGAAGTTTCGGGCGCTGGCTGGCAAAATGTCTTCGGTAGATTACATTTTTACCCGACTGCAGCGAACTCCAAAAGGAGGTTAATATTTTTGAGAAACGGTGATCGATGATGTTGATATTATTACTCGGTCTACGTTCACCAGTTCGGCGAATGCCAGCAACCTACAATGAAGCATTCGAACACATTGACATATTTACATGCTCTTTGAAAAAGTTTCGTAGCCTGTATGAGACACTTGAACTCTCAGACTAATTGTTTGTTGTTGTTTTTAAATACTTTCCTTTTTTTTCTGTTTTTGTAATTATTAGTGTGACCGTCATGCATGAACAGGTCACCTCCTAGTGACTAAGGTTTTATTTATTAAACAGCGAACAGGTGAACAGAAGGTGAAGGTGAAGGTGAACAGCGCTGTGGGCTAAATTATTACTTAAGTTATTTCTGTTTTTCTGTTTGTAATATTGCATAATGTAGCTGTTAGTTGTTCCGATTTAATAAAATAAAAATATTTTCGAAGAATTTTTTTTTATCTGTAATTTCTGCTATGTAAGTGTTCTGCGCAATTTCTAACAAAAAATATAGCCTTTATTTTTCCAAGGCATTTTCTTTCTTACTCGATAAAAGCTGTAAGATAGTTGACAGAAGTAGGGTAAAATTGGGGCTTCTGCATCACTCGCCTCGCTTCGCTCGGATCGTGATGCAGACGCCCCAATTTTATACACGCAACGTCTATCGGCTCGTGATGCAGACGCCCCAATTTTATACACGCAAAGTCTATCGGGTCGTGATGCAGACGCCCCAATTTTATACACGCAACGTCTATCGAGTCGTGATGCAGACGCCCCAATTTTATACACACAACGTCTAAACAAGTAAATATAATCTCGCCACTAGCATTCTTGAAATAACTTTAGTAAGCCTTCCAAAAAAAATATTTTTGTAAGAGGAATCTTAGATTTCAAAATTTTGTTATTTCATATAATATTGGTTATACGTACCAATAATAATGAGGTTGTATTCTATGAAATTTTAAGTGACTCTATTACCATTGAAAATATACAGCTAGATTACAGTCCGATGGTGGAACCTTAGTAATATAACCCCGTTGGCAGTGGCACCCTTGACCTTAGGATGCGAAACCCTTAAGAGGCCAGCGGAACATGCATAGTTCATACAAACATAATACCAAAATAATTTGTTAATCAAACATATTCTTAAGGTAGTGTGTATTTATTCCGATTAGATTTCAGAATATCTAGGTTCCCAAATATATATTTTGAATAGACACTGATATTAAGACGAGATATGAAGAATTTCAATTTTTTATAGAAAACTTTTATTTCTCATAACTCGTCTTTAAATCAGCGTTCATTCAAAATATATTTGGGGGAACCTAAATATTCTGTAATCCAATAGGAATAAATACATACTACCTTAAGAATATGTTGATTTTCAAATTATTTTGATATTACGTTTGTTTGAACTACGCATGCTCCGCTGGCCCCTTAACGAATGATAGTGGTGTATGTTTCTTAACATGTCTTTATCAGTTTGTTTTATTAGGATTTCATGATGTTAATATTTCCCATTATAATATCATTAAATAAAAATATTTTTTTGATTTTACATTTATTTTTTAATTTTTTTTTTTATTTTAAATTTAAAATTCATGTATAATAGATTACATTAAGTTTGTATTAAATTATATTTTAAGTTGAACTACGTTTTATATTAAGATTTAGTAGCTAATACCTACATGCGATTGCCTCATAAAAATTTCGTCTCCAATTGCAGCGACAGTGCGGCGCCGCCGCCGGTGTAGTATTGCTTATGCTTACAAATAAGTTTAATAAAGAAGACGTTTACACTTGAGTACGTAATTTATAATTTATAACAAACAATAATAATTCTTATAATCAATGAGTACAGTGTTCAATATGAAATATAATAATTAATTGTTTTTAAATTGAAACGTCAGCCTAAACTTAAATACGTTACGATGATCGTTCCCTTATAATATTAGGGTATAAATAAAGCCATCGAGGTGGTCGACAACACATTGTTTGTGCATCATTCCTTTCATTGTTGGTCGTGGATATCTTCCCCAAGGATCAAGTATGTATGTAATACGTACTGAGTTGCTTATGGGCGTAGTGCCTAAGTATTAATACTTAGCCCTTACGCCCACAATCAACTCAGTTGCAATAATGTATTTGTTTGCTCAGCGTGCTAATGGGCTAATATTTTTTTATAATTGTTACTTTTCTTTGTCTATATTTTTAGGTCTTCAAATCCCTTCGATTCAGACGCTGAAGCTGCTTCTTCTTCGACTAAGAAAAAGATCACCAAACCATCGAAATCCAAGAAGCAGCGGGGAAAGATACAGAAAAGATCGGATCATTTAGGTAGTGATTCGGAATCAGAGACTGATACAACACCAGCAAACGTGAACAAAAAGCGTAAAATCAATCTCTTTCCCGATTCTGAGGTGAGTTCATTTATCTACATAATATTTAACGTTTTGTTTCTGATGAAAATTAGTCTGAGTAGAAACAACATTAATTTCGATGGCTGGCCATTTCTATCTCGTAACGACCTCGATGGTAGCTAGTGTGTTCGCCTTCTTGTATTTTCTATCTCGGTCTGTGTTCGATTCTCAGTCCGGACAAAGTGTTTTCAGTATGTTATTTAAATACGTTAGATAGATAATAACGTGCAGATAGTTAAATCATATATTCATAATTATGATGTTTGTAATGGTGTGATCCTTAACCAGTGTCTTTTACTATCCATAATGCTATAAGTACACCTAACATAATTAATTCAAAGTTTGTTTTTGTTGTTGACAGAATGATGAACCTGAACCTGCCCATGCAGCAACATTAAAAAATTATCTTTCCCGGCGTGTAGCTTCTGGCAATACCCATCAAAGCGATCCTACACTGCGAGGCGAGTATTACATCGAAGTTCGCATCTCGAACAGCCGCGAACTGGAAGCAGTTACCACCAACCGATGGCAACATTCCCTGATCAGTTTTAAAACTGCTGTAAATGACAAAACGCCAACTTGGAAAGCAGTTACTCAGCTTGTTTCCGCGGTAAAAGAAAATTTCCGGCACATTAAACCTATTTTGTATCCATCCAAGGATTAATTGACATGTAATAATTATACACTTACATACGTTACATTAGTTTATCGATATCTTCATAACTTTGTGTTTATCAGTCTATTCATGTATGTACCTAGGTATGTTTTATATATTGAATAGTAATTTCATGTTTTTAGATAATAATAATAATGCATTGTTTCTTACAGGATCTACTCTGTAGATAAAAACTAAATAAAACTAAAACCAAAACCTGAAAATAAGAAAAATTAAATTTTATATGAATAAAACTAATCCAAACCTAGAAACAAGAAAAATAAACTTTGTATAGAATAAAACTAAAATCAGAACCTAAAAACAAGAAAACTAAAGTTTGTATAGAATAAAACTAAAATCAGGATCCAAAAAACAATGTTTTATATATTGAATAGTAATTTCATGTTTTTAGATAATAATAATAATGCATTGTTTCTTACAGGATCTACTCTGTAGATAAAAACTAAATAAAACTAAAACCAAAACCTGAAAATAAGAAAAAATAAATTTTATATGAATAAAACTAATCCAAACCTAGAAACAAGAAAAATAAACTTTTTATATAATAAAACTAAAATCAGAACCTAAAAACAAGAAAACTAAAGTTTGTATAGAATAAAACTAAAATCAGGATCCAAAAAAACAAGAAAATTAAAGTTTGTATAGAATAAAACTAAAATTAAACTTAGAATTAGGAACCTAGAAACAAAAATGAAATTTTGTATAGAAAAAACTAAATAAATACTAAAATCAGACCTATAAACGAGAAAAAATAAATTTTATAAGAATAAAACTAAAATCAGAATGTGCAACAAGCAAAAATAAATTTCGAATAGAATAACACTATAATCAGAACCTACAAACGAAAAAATTAAAATTGTATAGAATAAAACTCAATAAAACTAAAATCAGTACCTAGAAACAAGAAAAAAATAACTTTGTATAGAATAAAATTAAAATCAGAACCAATAAACAAGAAAAAATATATTTTCCATAGAATAAAACAAAATCAAAACCTAGAAACTTTACATATAATAAAACTAAAATCAAAACCAAGACACAAGAAAATAAATAACTTTGTTAGAATAAAAAAAAAACAAAATAAATTGAATATTATTTATTTTTTCTGACTAAAATGTATTTCTGTCAACCCTGTAATGAATACGTTAAAAGATATTCTTCTCACAAGAAATCCAACATTCATAAATCTAACTGTTTGCTACAAACTGAATTTGACAATGTCCTTATGATTGCTTGTGCCTTTAAAAACAAAATCGTTAGTTACAAAATAGATTCTCAAAAATTTAATATTTCACCTGAATTATTTTTAAATGATATTTCGCGTATATGTTGTTATCTTATTAAACAGAAACTGGAAGTACATACATCATTAAAGGTCAATTTTGAACTGTATGTTTCATATATTTTACCTAAAAATAATGAATCATCTCTGAAATCTTTTAACACTAAATATGAAATAATATCGCAAAATACCGATTTACTATCCATTTTTAACACATGTGCTGAAAAAATGATTTATAAATGTTCAGAGTTTGAACTTTGTGAATCAGGTTGGACAATCGAGAGAATAAGTCATTTAGAAATAAATATTTTAAAATACAACCCTTTAAGAGCTGGTTCTTACATTCCATTACCCGAAAATATTCGCAAAACAAAATCTTGTCTAAATTTAGTTAATAATGATGAACATTGTTTTCTATGGAGTGTTGTAGCTCATTTGTATCCGACTTTGAATAATCCAAATAGAGTGACATCATACCCCCATTATTCAAAAGTTTTAAACACAACTAATATGTCATTTCCTCCAAGTTTTACAGATATTAAATTATTTGAAAATGTAAATCCGAATTTAAGCGTAAACATTTATGGTTTAGATTCGAAAAATCAGATGACAGGGCCATTGTATAAAACTTTAAAAAGAAAAATAATGCACGTTAACTTACTTTGTATTAATAATAAACAAGGTAAAAATCATTACTGTTTAATAAAAAAGTTTGACAGACTTGTTCATAAACAATTAACTAAACATAAGTCCAAGATACATTTATGTGACGAGTGTTTTACATATTTTAATACTTCAGAAAAACTTTTAAATCATAACTGTGCAAGAGTGAAAACTATACTCCCTGAAGATAACACAACATTATATTTTTCAAATTTTGAAAGAACTCAAAGAATTCCCATAGTTATTTATGGTGATTTTGAGAGCTTATTACGTGAATATTCGGACAAAAATAAAACAAAACATGTTGAAAACATACAAATTCACGAAGCAAGTTGCTTTGCATATTTTATTTTTTGCCAGTCTCGACCTGAACTTAATAAGTTCGTATCATACAGGGGGCCAGATTGTTCAAAGAAGTTTACTAAATCAATTACCAAAAATGTGAAAAGATTGTATGAAATAATTTCAGATTTAAAGCCTATGATAATCAGTGAAGATGAACGTAATTCTTTTAACAATGCAAAAAAATGTTATTTATGTAAGAAAAAAATCCGGGATACAGATATAGTTGTCGCAGATCATGATCATTTTACAGGAAAATACAGAGGACCAGCGCATAATAAATGTAATTTAAATGCTAAAAAATGTCCATTTATACCTATAATATTTCACAACCTTTCAGGTTATGATTGCCATTTGTTTATAAAAGAACTTTCTACTATTTGTGGGCGCATAAATTTAATACCCAAAAATAAGGAAAAATATATCTCTTTTACAAAATTTATACCAATTGATGGTAAAAATGTGGCTCAGCTAAAATTTATCGACTCTTTTAATTTTTTGAGTTCAAGTCTTGATAATTTAGTAAAATCAATGAAACCTGAGGATTTCCAAAGTCTGCGACAGTTTTTCGAAGATGATCACTTATTTAATTTGATTCGGAAAAAAGGTATTTATTGTTACGACTATATTGATTCATGGGATCGTTACAAAGAAAATAAATTGCCAGATCAAATCAAATTTTATAATAATCTGACATCTGAAACTGTTTCCGATGAAAACTACAACCATGCATTAAAAGTTTGGGATGCATTTAATATTTCCAATTTAGGAGAGTATACAGATCTATATCTAAAATGTGACGTCCTTCTTTTATGTGATGTATTTGAAACATTTAGAGCTATGAGTTTGAAATACTACAACCTTGATCCATGTTATTATGTTTCTTCACCATCATTAAGTTGGGACGCTATGTTGTTATACACTAATATTAATTTAGACTTGATTTCGGATATTGAAATGTATCAAATGTTGGAAAAAGGTATACGAGGAGGTCTTGCCCAATGTTCTTTAAGATATGCTAAAGCAAATAATAAATATCTGCCACATTATGATAGTCAGGAACCTAATAGTTATCTAGTTTATCTGGATTGTGTTAATTTATATGGCTATGCAATGATGCAAAAATTGCCAACAGGGAATTTTAAATTTTTGAGCGAAAAAGAAATAAATAAATTTGATATTATAAATGTTTCCGATGATAGTGATAGTGGATATATTCTCGAAGTAGATTTACACTACCCGTACGAAATTCACGATGACCATTCTGATTTACCGTTTGCAGCTGAAAAATTTGTACCTCCGGGAAGTAAAAATTATAAACTAATTGCCAACTTAAATGACAAATTTAAATATGTGATTCATTTCATTCATTTGAAAGTGTTTAAAAAATGGTCTTATTTTACTCAAGATTCATAGGATATTAACTTTTAGTCAAAATGCATTTTTAGCACCATACATCTTATTGAATACAACACTTCGTCAAGAAGCAAGTTCAGATTTTGAAAGAGATTTTTTTAAAAAACAAAATAACTCTATTTTCGGAAAGACAATAGAAAACAAAAGACAACAGGTTGATGTGAAATTGGTTAATATATGGAAAGATACATCAAATAATACTAATAAAGTTTGTGGAGCAGAAAAATATATAAGTGCTCCGAATTTCAAAAACATGTCGATACTATCAGAGTCATTGGTTGCAATCCAGTTGCAACAGACACAAATAATTCTGGATCGTCCGATTTATATTGGATTTTCAATTTTGGAATTGGCTAAAAGTCATTTACATCATTTTCACTATTCTGTAATGAAACGTATTTATAAAAAGTCTATCAAACTTTGCTATACTGATACCGATAGTCTTTTGTATTTAATATACACTGAAAACTTTTATAAAGACATGAAAAAGCATATTAGGTACTTTGACACAAGTAACTTTGAAAATGAGAATTATGATATGCCAAAAGTAAATAGTAAAATACCAGGATATTTCAAGGATGAGATGGGCGGTGATATCATATCCGAGTTTGTGGGCTTAAGAGCAAAATTGTATTGTATAGATTCTGTAACCACTTCAATAAGAAAAGCAAAAGGTATTAAAAAAACCGTTACAAATAAACTTAATATTGAAAACTATAAAAGAGCTTTACGGTACAATGAACGTTTAAGAGAAAATATGTGTATAATTAGGTCAAAAAATCATAATATATTTACTCAAAAAATTAATAAACTTGTACTTAGCAGAGATGATGATAAAAGACAAATATTAGAAGATGATTGTAAAACTTTACCTTGGGGACATTATAAAACTGTTTTTTAATACATAATTAACTATGTAAATCTACAAACAATGTTTTTAACCAGAGTAAATGCACCTTAGTATGTAAGAGATAATTTCAATATTTAATTAATTAAGTGAAAATGTGTATAAATAATAATAAACATACTTGAAAAATGTGTGTAAGAAAAAATCTAACATTAAATATATTGTGTAATGAAATTGATGTGTATTTATTTAACAGACTAATAAACCCTTGATAGCAGGAATAAAACACAAATATTGAGATTTAAGAAATTTATTAATATTGTTTTACCTTTATAACGTAATAAGTATACATGGTCTTACTAAATTTTAAAATATAAATGATATAACATACAAATCAATCTGCCTAGCCTTTTCCCAACTATATTGGGGTCGGCTTCCAGTCTAACCGGATGCAGTTGAATACCAGTATTTTACATGGAGCGACTGCCTATCTGACCTCCACAACCCAGTAACTGGGTAATACGATACCCCTTGGTAAGACTGGTTGTCAGACTTTCGGGCTTCTGACGACCCGTAACGACTGTCAAAGATCCACGAATGACAACCGGGACCAACGGCTTAACGTGCTTTCCGAGGCACAGAGGAGTCTCGGTATGTAAAGATGGTCACCCCGGCAAGCGTAGCTTAACCTGACGGATCGACCCGTGCGGCAGTTACTACTTAGCCACGAGCTCTTCAAATGATATAACATTCAAATAACTATTATTAATACATAATATTATCACTCTAACTTTTCACCGATTTTTTTTATTAGAACCTCTGCAGTATCCATTATATCGTCAAAAGTTTCGCGCACCACATATTGTACACTAGTGCAAGCATTATCGCTATCGCTAGAATAATTTTCACTCTCACAATCTTTGAGTTCATAAATATTCAGTTTAATCAAATAACGTCCTCTAGTATCACTTGGTTTACCTCGCCGAGCAATGTATGATGTTGATGGCGAAAATCTTGATGAACGCTTTCTCTTTCTTAACACTTTTTTCTTAGATTGTGTTTGTTCTTGAGGATTCGCTCGATTATTGAACAGTTCTTCATTTCTACGCCGCTGTTGATTTTCTAAGCTCTCAATATATGAATTATAATTGCCCTGAGAGTAAAAGAAAGGCCTGCTGGTCTGATTGTCATCATTGAGATTCACAGAGTTCCACTGTAAAAATGAATAAATAATAAACATGAGCAAAAAGAAAACAATCAAATAAACATAAATATAAATTAACAGTGACATAATACATGTGTACTACATACCTCACGTATTATGGATTGATCATGATTTTCATCATCATCATCATTGATCAGAATGCTGGGAGAGTATGATGGTGATAGAGACATAGTTCTGAAACAAAAAAAAAAAAACTTATTTATTTATAAAGTCAATAAAATTACAACACATATTTGTTATTGATTTTACACAGAAACTTACATTTAATAATTTAAATAGAAATATTTTTTAAACTTAAGACCACAATAAAAGTGACTGGCTTTCGATGGTTGCCGCAACTAAATAAGCTACTTTTTACCTGAGGTGTTTAAACTGATGAACTTTTAGGTATGTAATACAAATATACTCTTATTACCATTTGTGTAAAGGTCAGTTCACACCGAAACGCAATACAAGTATTAAACCCGACTCTGAATGCACTTTTAAGTTACCGACACAGAACTTATTTACAAGAATGGATAAACGTCTCAGTGAAGCTACAGACATATTTAAGAATCTTTAAGTAGCGTCCCGTTACGTCTCGATGTGAACTGACCCTTAATCACAAATGTGCTTACATGATTTTTTTCAAGGTGAGTATATTGTACAAGTCCAAACCTGTGTGTAATTACGTTAAAATCCATCTCAATTTCATTGCAAGTCCAAACCTGCACTATGTTTAAATAATAATGTGTATATATGTGTATGTAAGGCTAGTATTTGAATTAATCGACAAGATGAAGTTGATCAAGCAACCCATATCTCTCAACGTCGATAATATAAGAGTATGTGACTCTGTTCACCACATCAGACATAGCGCTTTATTGCCAAATACCATTCGTTGTATAATATGTGGTCCATCAAACTGTGGAAAAACTAATGTTATGATTAGTTTACTGCTGCATGAAAATGGGCTCAAATTTAAAAATCTTTATCTTTACTCTAAAACTTCTTTCCAACCAAAATACCGTTTCTTGACCGAAGTATTAAAAAGAGTGCCTCAGATTAACTTCTACGAGTTCAATGATAATAAAGATGTAATTTCTCCGAGTGAAGCTTTAGCAAATTCTGTTTTCATTTTTGATGATGTTGCATGTGAAAATCAAGTAAATATCCGCAATTATTTCTGTATGGGTAGGCATAAACAAATTGATTGTTTCTATTTATCTCAAACCTATTCAAAAATTCCAAAACAATTGTTACGTGACAATGTAAATTTTATTATAATATTTAAACAAGACGATGTGAATTTAAAACATATTTATGAAGAGCATGTAAGTTCTGATTTAGAATGGAAAGAGTTTAAAAATATTTGTCAAACTGTTTGGAGTAAAACTTTTAATTTTCTACTTATTAACAAAGAATCGTTATTAAATAATGGAAGGTACAGACAGAATTTTGATACTTTTTTTGAATTTGACTGATTGTTCGCACATACATCACACCTGTCATCTCGAAGGGTTAGGCAGAGGCATACCCTAATAGTACACCCACCATTCGCCAGTTATGTTTAAGCCCCATAATAATATAATCGTTTACACATATAAGTAGTTAACATGCAAAACAATTTCAGTATAGTTTGTTTATTAACTGAACGAAGTTGTTATAGTATAATATGGAGAAAAATATTAAAATAGAATTAATGAAGGCCATAGACTCCATAAAGAATAAAATAAAACAAATGAAGAATCAGGAACACTCAATGAACTTGTCGCTCAATAAAATACTAAAACCTGTCACAGATCCACTTAAAACCCTAGTTGATTCGAATACATCTATGGGAAAAATGAAACATTTTGAAGAAATCAATACTAACTCATCTATAAAGTCGCTCACTAATTCCGAAGACATTGAATTGGACGAAATCAATACTAGTTCATCTACAAAGTTTGAAGACTGCTACGATCCAAAACTAAATTCTGTCAAAACATCTACAAAGTCTAATAAAATGGAATTACCAGTTGATTTAGAAATTTCATTGGAGGGGCGTGATATCCATGATATTTATGATGGTGTTAATATACCGTTTGGAATAAGAAGTGTAAACAAAACTTTATTGTTGGGTAATTCAATAGTATCATTTTCTAAAATTGATAGTTTAAATGATGATAATAAAATTTTAGTTAAAGTCGAAGACAACACCTATAATTTAACCCCCGGCCTGAAAGAACTCTTACTTCGAAGAAAACCTGATTTAAAATTAATTTCGAGTAAAGATAAACTTGTCTATAAGGATATTCTACAATCTACAAATGCTCATAAGAGAGATTTCAATCCTAATGGACAAATAAGAGGCGATAAAGGAATGAAATACCGTGAAATAATCAAACCACTGTTTTCCGAATCGTCAAACGATGATAAACTTGCTACCACTAAACTTGGAGGAAACTTACCCACCCTAAAAAAATACAAAAGCAACACTGACTTTATATATTGGGACGACCCTAACGAATTAGTCGAGAGATTGAAACTATTAGTTGCTTCAAGAGATGCTGGCAACACAAACCATGATAATGAAATTTTATCGTTAATTGAAGAATTAAAAGAAGCCGGCATAATTAATGAATAAATAGCTATAATAATATGCTTTGTATTCAGTATTATAGATGGATTCAACACAAATGTACTGAATTCTGAACATGAGCAAAGCTGATGTGGTAAACGAAATTCATAAAAATGCAAGGGTGAACTTTCCGCGAAGACATGTTATTATGAAAGATATAGATGACCTGTGGCAAGCAGACTTAATTGATATGCAAGCAATTTCAAAAGAAAATAAAAATTACAGATTTATTCTTACCGTTATCGATACATTTTCGAAATATGCTTGGGCCTTTCCTCTGAAAAGTAAAACCAAAGATGATGTATATAACTCATTTAAAATGTTGTTGACTACAGGACGTGTTTCGAAAAATCTTCAAACGGATAATGGAACAGAATTTTATAATAATAAATTTCAAAAGCTTATGAAATCTAATCATATTAACCACTATTCAACATTCTCAACAAAAAAGGCCTCAATAGTTGAACGATTTATCAGAACATTAAAATCTAAACTGTATAAGGAATTTAGTTTAAAAGGCAACTATAATTGGGTAGATAGTACCCTTAATGATGTTATTTATAAATACAATCACACTTACCATCGGACAATTAATGAAATTCCTGCTAATGTGGATAACATTAATAAAAAACGTATATTAGAAAGGTATTTAAGGTTGGTAAAAAATGAAAAAATAAAAAGCAAGTATAAAGTGGGTGATTATGTACGTATCAGTAAGTACAAAGGAACATTTGAAAAAGGATATACCCCCAACTGGTCGACGGAAATATTTAAAATTAAAAAAATACAATATACAACTCCTATTACCTACTTAATTGAAGATACAATTAGAGGTCAACCTATTTTAGGGGCATTTTACTCACAAGAGCTTCAAAAGACAAAACATCCCAATTTATATCTAGTTGAGAAAGTTCTTAAAAGTAAAGAAGACAGAGTTTTAGTAAAATGGCTAGGTTTGCCTTCTTCTGAAAACAGTTGGATTGATAAATCGAATATTTATGCATAGTTTAGTCCCAAATGTATCAGTCTTATGATGTGTATTGAAGAGAGTAGTCTTCTCAATTGGATTATAAATCATTTGCCATTTGAATTACATTTACCAGGATACAATTATTGTGGGCCAGGCACTAAATTAATTAAAAGGCTTAGACGTGGAGATAAAGGTGTTAATAAATTAGACGAATATTGCAAACAACACGACATTGCCTATCACAAGTCTTCAAACTTAAAGGATCGTCATAAGGCAGATTTAGTTTTGTTAAATATGGCTAAAGAGCGAGCACTCGCCTCAGATGCGAGTGTAGGGGAAAAACTGTCAGCGCGCTTAGTAAGCAGCGCTATGTCAACAAAAATTAAAACTGGTTTTGGCCTAAAAAAAGATAACAAAAATTGTTCTCCTAAAATTAAACCTGGGAAAGGATTAAAAAATAAATTTAAAAATGTTATTCGCAAAACGAAGAGACATATCAAAAAATTAAAACCGAAATGCAAGAAAGTGGCGATAGAATTAGCTATGGCCGCTGCCAGAGAATTAGCTGATGATTCATCCATTAAACTTCCTCGTGTTATTCCTTTACCAAAAACTGGTGGAGTATTGCCTTTGATTCCGATTTTTGCGGGATTATCTGCGGCGGGAGCTTTAGCAGGCGGTGCAGCTGGCATTGCTAAAACCATAAATGAATTCAAGATGGCTAAAAAGTTATTCACTGAATCGAAGAGACACCATGAAAAGATGGAAGCTCTCTGCATTGGAAAAGGACTACACCTTAAACCACATAAAGATGGGCTCGGAATTTTTGTATCGAAAGAAAAAAACTAAGATCTCGGCTACCCAAACGAGCCTTGACTAATTTAGACATTTTGAAGTATGGAAATAATATTCCCCATTTCAGAGGTGTCTTTATGAGAGATAAGCTCCCTAAACACCCTTTTAAAAAAGAATGTGGAGTTATAAATTTAGATAGCTCTAAAAATCCTGGTTCTCATTGGGTAGCCTATGCAAAATACAGCGATTATATTGAGTATTTTGATAGTTACGGAAATCTTAAACCTCCAAAGGAATTTATAAAATACTTGGGATCCAAAATTCACTATAATTATGATAATATTCAGCGTGATCACCCTTTTAATTGTGGGCATCTTTGTTTAAACTTTTTGAAGAATTTTTGGTGTAGTGAAGGAATAAAATAAACAGGATCTTCCGAAAGAGGTCAGTATAGAAGCATGTCTACTACGGTTACCATCTCTGGAAATAAATCGGAATTGATTTCATACTTTCAACCACCACTGCATTTATCAGATCAATACGAGTGCGGTTTGATATACTTTTCAGTATTAAAATCAAGACCAAATATTCCCATTAATAACAGAGGTCTGTCTGTAATCAGAATCGAATGTGATCTTGTTCACGGATCGTACTGCAACGGATTACCAACTCATTTTATTCATGAATTTGTGTCTGATACTACTCCAGGTCATCAATGCGTGGAAATACCACAAAATGTTATTTACTTTCCAGTAAACAAAAATATAATTTCATCGGTATCTGTTAAGATTGTAGATCAATTTGGTCATTGTATTAACTTTGGAGAGGAACAAGTTCAGTTACGTCTTCATATAAGAAAAGTAAAATGATAGTATACTATAAAAATACCTCAGTGAAAACAAAACGTTTTAGTTCATCTGCGATTGCTAAGGTGCAAAGACGTGAGAAAAAAGTTAAGAAATTGACAAAAGCAAATAAAGATTTTCTTAAAGCCCTAGGGTTTAAAGTATGAATATACTGCAGATTAGTGAATTACCGCACTTCGACACTACGATCGAAAGTTATGAAGTCCATTCATACAATCCCTACAATAACAGCTTTAGAGAAAACGATGAAATCAGAATTCCCATCCACCAGCAAGACATATACGTACTACCATCAGCCAGTTCAATTTACGTTGAAGGACAAGCGAAGCTCATCGGTAAAGATGGGAATCCGATCAAGAAAACTGTTGCGTTCACTAATAACCCTGTTATGTCTTTGTTTCAAGACATCAGATACGAAATGAATGGTATTGAAATAGACCGTATAAAAAATTCTGGAATAACGTCAACAATAAAATCATACATCTCATTAAATGAAGCAGAAAATAAAGTTGCTGCCCTATGGGGTTGGAGTTTAGAGGGATTTCAAAGTGATGGACATTTTAGTGCTGTGATACCATTAAATAAGGTTTTAGGGTTTGCCGAAGATTACAATAAAATAGTGATAAATTGTAAACATGAGCTTATATTGAACAGAAGTAACACTAACTTCAATAGCGTTATTCTTACTGATGATATTGCTCATTTTCAAATAGACATACAAAGAGTTCAGTGGAGGGTGCCACACATAAAAGTATCAGACCGAGAACGACTGATACTTTTAAAGCATTTAGAAAGAGATAAACCTATTCAGATGGCATTTAGAAATTGGGATTTATATGAGTATCCGTTACTACCTAAAACCACAAAGCATTCTTGGTCAGTTAAAACTGCTTCACAATTGGAAAAACCCAGATATGTAATTTTTTGTTTACAAACTAATCGAAAAAATAATAAAACTAAAGACAGTTCAGTATTCGATCATTGTGAAGTAACAAACGTTACGCTCTTTTTAAATTCACAGTATTATCCATACGAACCTTTAGGTTTAAAGTTTTCTGAGAACAAATATAGTATATTATACGAAATGTTTGTGAAATTTCGCCAGTCGTATTACAACTGTCCAGTAGACCCTTTGCTTGACCTAAAGGAGTTCAAAGAAAAAGCCCCTCTCTTTATCTTAGACTGCTCAAGACAAAACGATAGCTTAAAAACTGGTCCAGTGGACGTTAGGTTGGAAATTGAATGTTCTACAGCAATACCAGATAAGACGACTGCATATTGTTTGATTATAAACGATCGTCTTGTGGAATACAAACCTCTCAGCAACATTGTGCGCAGGTTATCATGATTGCTATTGTGGATATTCAAGGCTTTAAAACCGAAACAAATGAATTTATAATAAAAGAAATCGCTATATTGTATAATAAAACATTACAAGTGTTTTTAATTAAGCCTCCATTTCCATTTGATAAGTTAACGAAACAAGAAAAAAAACAAGTGATTTGGATTGAACGTAACAGGAAGATACACTGGCGTGAAGGGTTTGTACCCTATTCTAATTATCAAAATTTAGTTATAGATATTTTAAGAAATAAATGTATCTACGTCAAAGGCTCAGAAAAAGTGTTGTGGTTAACGAATATTTTAGAAAATAGTAATTGTAATATATTCAATTTAGAAGATAATGGTTGTTCTAGTTTGATAAGTTTATACGATCAATATAAATATTCTCAAGATTTATATAACTGTATTTATCATGACTCTGTATGTGCTTTAAAAAATGTATTGTGTTTAAATAAGTGGTGCTTTGATAATAAATTCTAAAATAAATATTTTCTTGTTTTATTTCTGTAGTTAGGTAAAACGCATCTTAAGAGTTTTTTATCCCCTCCTCCCATCTCTATCCAGTCTTTATAAGTTGTTGGCAAAAGCTGGACGATATCATTATACGTTTATAATTGTATTAGAAAGTAAATAGAACATGTCTCAAAATGAATACAAACCTCGATATGACATGTATAACACGTTTAAAATGCGTCAATTTTCATTTAACTATTACTGGGCAACGGCTGATTCAAAGAAAAGATTAGTGATGGAAATGGCTGACGCTGGATTCTTTTACTATGGAAATAGTATAAACGATAAAGCAGCATATTTTTCATGTGGAGTTGTTATACAAGATTGGGAGATTTATGACGATCCTTGGATGCAACATGCTATACATTTTCCTTTATGTTTTTATTTGAACGCTGTGAAAGGAAGAGAGTATATATTTAATACGTATATCTCCATCACAGCATTACACTTTAGTGTGTTGGCTGGATCTTAAACAACGCTGATTTCATCAAGAGAGAGAATAAATAAATATTATTTACATTATGCTTCAATCATCGAAATTTGATTTGGAAGGCATTACTAAACTTGTTTCAAGAATGCTAGTCGCGAGATTATATTTACTTTTTTAGACGTTGTGTGTATAAAATTGGGGCGTCTGCATCACGATCCGATAGACGTTGCGTGTATAAAATTGGGGCGTCTGCATCACGACTCGATAAACGTTGCGTGTATAAAATTGGGGCGTCTGCATCACGACCCGATAGACGTTGCGTGTATAAAATTGGGGCGTCTGCATCACGATAGACGTTGCGTGTATAAAATTGGGGCGTCTGCATCACGACTCGATAGACGTTGCGTGTATAAAATTGGGGCGTCTGCATCACGATCCGAGCGAAGCGAGGCGAGTGATGCAGAAGCCCCAATTTTACCCTACTGACAGATCTTCCTGTATACTAGAAAATGATATGGCATAAAGATCGTGTGAAGCATCATCTACACTAATATTATAAAGAGAAAAGATTTGTATTTTTGTTAGTAATTAATAAATGAACTAGTATTATCACAAAGTAACATAGGCTTATAATTAATAAATATAGGTATTACGCGGTTGAAGCCGCTGGTCGAAATAAAGTGAATCTCGACGACTCAAGCCACTTTCGGAATTAAATCCTAGCACCTTTTATTGAGGTTACCAGAAGATTACTACTGTCTTCCTAGCCCTTCGGGGAAATACAGGCGTGATGCTGTGATTATTAATTTATACGTCATATATAGGGTGTCGCAAAATAATTAAAACAAACAGGCCAACTTTGTTATGCTGGTGTGCGTGACAGCTACGTCTTACACTCGCGCCATATTGATCGAAGGCATTGTGCTATCATTGTGCTTTTCTAGTGTGCGTGCATTTATCGGCCAACAGTTGGACGCTATTTTTTTCGACGAGTTCACAACTTTGAGATGTTTATTTATAAACGTTGCTTAAAGTTAAGTAATGATAAGCGACTGTTTAACCATACATTTATGACGTTTGAATGTCACTTAACTTTAAGTAAAGTTTATAAATGAAGCCCTTACGGTCTGTCAATCTACGTAGACAAAGACATATTTATATCTTTGGCGTGGTGTTATGTTAGCTACTTTGTTGCAGGACTTCATTTGCTATCATTATTTTTTACTAGTGTAGTAACTAGATTTAGGCTTCCTCGAGGACTTCCTTGAGCAAGCCTAAATCTAGTTGACAGTCTTTAATAATCAAGTAAAGTCAACATTTTATGCCCTTTCATATTATGTTTAACTATAAGCATAACATTATATTGAATATGATATTGATATACTATATCCTATATAATATTAAACGAGCAGTATTTATATATACATATGTATATGAAAAAAATGGTAGAGTTGCTTCCCCTTTTTATTTTTTTTTATTTTTTCTGACTACGAACATAATGTTTATTTTTATTTTTTTTATTTAACCATATTTTAATTATTGAATACTCCAATAGATAATATTGATTTTCTATCTTTTGGTGGTAAAATTCTTTAAAGGTTACAAATACATTGCAAACTATAGTTTTGTATAACTTACGACGCATTTTATTTTCAATTTTTGTAAATGTGAGTACCATGGAGTCGTTTACTGTGTTGTATTTTGACTTGAAAGAGCAGGGTAGTTGAGAGTATGTCATGCTCACTTAATGTCTCGCTGATGGTGGCGAGTGCGTTGGATCATTCGGTTCCCTACAAAATGGTTGAGCTGGATGGTGCTGATCCACGCGTCATGTTCGTGAACGGGCGCCATCAGTTGAGACTGGTCATCTCTTATCTGTCAGGGCTTATTTTTAATCGTTTTTGATTTTTATATTTTTTTTTACATTGTTCTCACATATAGAATCAACAAGAGTAATGTACCCAGGATTTTGTAATTTCTATATTTAAAAGAGTGTCCTTGGAGTATCTTGCCCGTTCTTCTCCATAGAGATCTACGTTTTGGAATGGGCAACTAGCTTCAACTTTCTGACTAACTGACTCTTTGACAATTCAAAAGTGCCTGTAAAGGGTTTAATTGAAATAAATGCTTTGAGTTTGAGTATGTAATCACGTTCTCGAAAACGGCTCCAACGATTTCGATGAAAGTTGCAATATAGGGGTTTACGGGGGCAAAAAAACGATCTAGCTAGGTCTCATATCTGGGAAAATTCGTTTTCTCCGTATTTTCAGCCGAGCAGAGCTCGGTCGCCCAACGTTTAGAACAAGATGGCTACCTCAGAATAATGACATGACAACATGGAATTAGTAAGAACTATCCTGTACTATTAAATGAGCATTCTCTATTTTCACCAGTCAAACTCAAACTCGAAGCATTTATTTCAATTAAACCATTTACAGGCACTTTTGAATTGTCAAGGGGTCAGTCAGTCAGAAATATGAAGCTAGTTGCCCATTCCAAAGCGTAGGTTCCTATGGAGAAGAACGGGCAAGAAACTCCACGGACACTCTTTAAAACAAAGAAAATTCTTACTGTATTATATTATAGTGTAATTATATTATATTATTATAGTGATATTTACTGATAGTATTCTTATATATGTATGGTAAAGGCAGTTTCTATGACCGTGTACAGAAAATTCGATGGTGAGGAACTATCGAACCAATGGGAATTCACGCATACCGATTGTCATATATCTACCCATAGTTTGCTGCTTCAGTAGATAATAGTTTAAATAGGATATTTTCCTAATGGAACAAAAATGAGCTAAATGAACAAACCGTTATCATCTGCCTAAGTGCCTAGCCTTTTCCCAACTATATTGAGTTCGGCTTCCAGTCTAACCGGATGCAGCTGAATACTAGTATTTTACATGGAGCGACTGCCCATCTGACCTCCACAACCCAGTTACTAGGTAACACGATACCCTTTGGTAAGACTGGTTATCAGACTTTTGGGCTTCTGACGACCCGTAACGACTGTCAAAGATCCACGAATGACAGCCGCGACCAACGGATTAACGTGCTTTCCGAGGCACGGCGAGGTTTCGGTATGTAATGGATGTTTACCCATCCACGGACCGACCTCGGCAAGCGTTGCTTAACCTTGAAGAAAAAATACTGAACAAAAAAATGCTAAGTAGGTAACTGCGGGCAAAGGCGCTGTGCACAGTTAGCATGCAATAATACAAGAAAGTTAAGTATGGTAAACATTTACGAGGCCATATCATCAGGTATCAGGTGCGCCGTTAAGAATACGATCAAAACACGCGGTTATTGAGTCCTAAAACTTTAATATTTACTTAACGTTCTGCTGGACTGAAATAAATGCCATAATATTGGAGGTGTTGAACTGATTAACATGTATAAGCATCAGCATAATTTAGCTTATAATGCTGGGACACTGACAGGCCTTCTCTCTGTGGCAGGAAGTGGGCACCACGCGGGCACAGTGCACTTTGGTGGATGTCACAAGTTTTCGTTTTTTTTTATTCGGACATGCCGGTTTCCTCACTGTGTTTTCCTTCACCTTTTTGAGAGCAGCGGTGATGGAATAATTTACGCAAAGTGAATCGCCTGTGAGGGTTCGAACCTAGGACCTACAACGCGTAAGTCACGGTCGTTTATACCACTGGGCGACCACTGCTTGCCATGAAAAACTTGCTTCCTGTGATAATCAGGAATAAGGTTTTATTATGTACTTTATACTTTAGTTAGGTACTAAAACACGAAGTCTCTATCCGGCTGCACGCGTAGTATCACAGACTACGTAAAGATACTACGCATCGTAGCATGAAACGGGTTTTGTCGACGGAAGAATAGACAATATGACAGATAAACAATCACGATCTGTCATTTTGTATATTCTTCTTCTTCTTTAGAAAACCCTTTTCTATGGTTGTCATGCTACTCGCGTAAGCGTGTTGGTCTTTTGTTGATAAAATTAAATCGATAAGAGACTGGCTTTATACAAATATTGTTTCGAAAGAATATATGAGATTTCTTGGATATTTTATTTTTATTTAATGAAATTATAATACAGAGGTATTATTCAATTCTAAACTCGCCAAAGTTTTAAGTTTTTCCCTACGTGATCGAACAAGAATTGTAACTAGATAAGAAGCATAACAATTTGCAAGAATCCGAGTATAAGTAAAATAAGTTGACAAATATACCTACTTAGTGAGTTTCCGCTATATTCTACCAGGGATCTGATGCAAATCTTAAATGACTGTTTAGAATTTAGAAAAAAACAAACAGTTTAGCATAACATTATTAACATTATTAGGTTTAAGTATATAAAAAGCTTATTGGCAGCTATATTTTTGAGCCGTTTGGGGTTGAAACACTAGGGCCGAGTGCTCATCGAATTTTTCGGGACATCGCTAAGCGGTTGGTCGACTCTTCACGTGACCAGAGGGCTGGCCTATTCTTAGGACAAAGAATCAGTATTGCCACCTAACGTGGCAATGCTGCCAGCCTTTTGGGCACGTTTCCCGCTGACAGCGATGCGGACGAATTTTTTGATGCCCAAGGAGCTCTTCTTTTATTTTCTTATTTGTATAGTTAGTTTTTATACACTTGTATAATTATGTTGTTATTATTATAATAAGCATGTTAAATTTTAAATCATGTAAATACGAGGTTGTAAATAAAGTAAAATAAAAAAGCCCGACGAATTGCTAAACTGAAATTTAAGCACGGTATCGCTTCGCGATGATGCGTCGACCACAATTGGTTGTGAAATTAGTGGGTAGAGTGGGTACCGTGGCGTGCGTAGCTTTAAGAATAATTTCGTTCGTTGCTCTATTTAAAGTAAATCATGGTTATACGGAAAATCCCGTACAATAACAGCCTCAAGATATATTCCGTATATATCTTACCTCTTCCGTGCAACTAGAAGGCTACGCACAATCTGCATTGTTCCAATTTCTTCAGTAACCAGTGTTGTTATAAACGTAGGAGCTTCCAGCATCAGCTGTATGTCTTGGAACCAATCTGTAACAACTGCTTAACGTCACAGTGATGGGAAACATAAGGGTTATTATAGTGGACGGGGCCGAAGTGTTTCCTACGATTCATTTATTTCAATTTTTGAATGGTTCTTTGTTTTTATCTTTGCATTACGGACGCTTTTAACGTACATGTCTTTCTACATTGTTCTCACATGTCTAATTTCAACATGAATGATGTAATCAATATTTTGTAATACATTTTTGATTTTAAAGAGTGTACGTGGAGTTTCTTGTCCATTCTTCTCCATATGCTTCATATTTCTGATTGGCCGACTCCTTGACAATTTAAAAGTGCCTGTAAATGGTTAAATAAAAAATAAAAATAAACTCAAACTCAAAGCATTTATTTCAATTAAACCATTTACAGGCACGTCGATAGGAACTTCCAACCAGGAGTCCCACGAAACCTCTCGACTCTTAGGGTTCCGTACCACAAAAGGAAAAAAGCGGAATCCTTATAGGATCACTTCGTTGTCCGTTCGTCAGTCTGTCAAGACCCTTTTTCTCAGGAACGCGTGGAGGTGTCAAGTTGATATTAATACCAAATACAATAGGTTCTAAAAAAATCTAACTTCTAAGTCAACGCAATAAAAAAGTAACTACGGAAATTTATGCAACATATTTTGATACTCGCTAGTAAATCAAAGCCTACAGGGTACTTCCCGTTGACCTAGAATTATGAAATTTGGCAGGAACCAAGGTCTCACAGCAGATGTAATGGAAAATGTCCGAAAATCGTATTTGTTGTATACCGTGACGTCAGATTTTTAATGTTTAGTTTGTTTTTGGGATTAATTCATCCAACTACGAAACCCTTCATTGTGCGTGGTCCAACACGCACTTGGCCGGTTTTTTTTTAGGTTTTTGGGTGGCAAACAAGCAGACGGCAGATAGATGTAAGGTACCTGGTAAGTGGTGACCGCCACATCTGCAACATAAGCATTGTAGGTGGGTTGTCATCCAAGAGATAAAGCTATAATGTCTCATGTTAATCAATCTGTCTAGCCTTTTCTCAACTATGTTGGAGTCGGCTTCCAGTCTGTCTGGATACCAGTATTTTACATGGAGTGACTGCCTATCTGATCTCCACAACCTAGTTACTAGGTAACACGTTACCCCTTGGCAACACTGGTTGTCAGAAATTCGGGCTTCTGACTACCCGTAACGAGTGTCAAAGATCTACGAATGACAGCCGAGACTAACGGCTAGAATGTCTCATGAGTCTGTAATTAAACTGACACAATACTGCAACTTTTCTTGCAGTTAAATAAGTGTAGATGAACTCCTGAACAAAGAGCTCGCGCTATGATATTACTTTTTGCAACATTCATACCTAGAATATTATTGTCATTTTATAATCATCAATGAAAGCTAGTAAAAAGTTAACCAGAAATTACAATTCTGCAGTCTTTCAGGATGGGCTAAATAAATGCACACGGTCACAATAAACTCCTGTATATTTCCCTCATAATGTCTTATTTAGGAATAATCCGCGGCAGTGTGTTTCAATAAGCGCGCATGCGTTGCCGATGTGGTAATTATGGTGGGGTCTCATCATGGGGCTATTTAGTAACGGCTTAATATTAGTAACGGATAGCCCTGTAGGATAGATACAAGGTTATCATACAATATTGAATCAAAAGGTAAACATCAAGTTCTTTTAACTTAACATTTGTTAAAAAGTAACAAGACATCTCCCAATGAACTTGTCTTTTCATTCTGATCCTAGTCTTTCACTTAATCACGTCAATGACTTCTTCGCAAATGTGGGAAGGACTCTAACATCGAAAATTATACGTGCTTCATAATTATAACTCCCAGTCTAATATTGGTACTGAGATACCGCATGACTCAATGGCAAGGCCATTGGCACAGATAATGAAGAGATTGAAAGAATTATCTTAGGCTTAAAACTTACTACCGCAGTTGGCTGGGACGGTATAACCTCTACCCTAATAAGAGCTGCTAGATTTCTAGCAGCTCTTTATTTTCTTCTTTCTTTCTCTCTCTTTCTAGCAGTGTATAGAGTGCCGCTAGCGGTACTCTATACACTGCTTTGAATAAAGACAGTGTATAGAGTGCCTCTAGTGGCACTCTATCACAGCTGTGTATTAATTGCCGCTAACGGCATTCTATCTTGGCAGTGTATTAATTGCCGCTAACGGCACTCTATCTCGGTAGTGTATTGAGTGCCACTAGATGCACTTAATACACAGCCGTGATAGAGTGCCGTCAATTTGCGACATACTAGTACCTACATTATTTTAAAAAGACGCAAGGTGTAACATAGTACGGTAGGTACGACGGGGTACCACTGCATTTTATAACCCGTCGCTTTTTTATAGTAACATTTTTTTGGATAGAATATACCATTTTTGTTGTACATTTGAAAACCCCAAAGTTCGCAAAACTGAGAAAAAAATCGCCAAAGTATCTTTCGAGATTTGTGAGATAGTGGGAGTATTAAGGTTGGAAAAGATCACTTAGCGGGTCAAAACAATGCAATGCAAGCAAAAGGCAACGGAGGGCTCCGTTGCCTTTTGCTTGCATTGCATTGTTTAGTGGGAGTATTAAGGTTGGAAAAGATCACTTAGCGGGTCAAAACAATGCAATGCAAGCAAAAGGCAACGGAGCCCCGCTTAGCGGGGCTCAAATTTCTGAAAAGTTAAAAAAAATAACCACAAAAAGGATGGCGGGGTCTTTGTTCACTCGCTTCGCTCGCTCTAGACCCCACCATCCCCTTCGAACCTAACCTATCAGAGTAGGGGTGCCCCAAGTCTTGAGCTCGCTTCGCTCGCTTTTGCATCCTAAGTTCTCCTAGTAATAGTAGTAATAACATTGCTTTTTGTACATATGTTACGGCTAAAGACGGGTGTGGAAATAAACCTAACATTAGCCGGCTAAACCTGAGTTTATTATTGAGGAGAGAGTAATGTTCGACAAAATGTGTATGTTCTTCTTTTTTCTTCTTTCTTTCTTCTTTTTTAGAAAACGTTGCCCCACACTAGGAATTTCTCCTGTATCGTGGGTGCGTTTACAAACATTTAAACTCACATACACAAACTGCCAGACCCGGAACAACTACTTGTAGGTCATACAAATATTTGTTCCGTGCGGGAATCGAACCCGCGACACGCAGTGCAGCAGTCAATCGCTTAACCAACCGCACCAACCGTGCCGTCTTGTTCGATAAATTATTTCATCTTTAGTCAGCTAAACTTAAGTGTAGCTGTAACGCCTTGGCAAAAAATGAAGTAGCAAATGAAAATGGCTGAAAGGTAGGTCAGGTTAAGTTAGAACTGTATCCACACAACGCACGAGGGTCCGTATAGACACAAGAGAATGGAAAACACCACATTCCCAAAACATTACATTCTTATTGTACCTAAACGGACCCCGGCGTTGTGTGGTCACAGTTCTAACCTAACCTAACCTACCTTTCAGCCATTTTCATATGATTTATGTTTTTTTTCTCAAATTTTTGACCACCTCTTGAACACGCAAATGTTACACTATAATATTGTAGTATTCTGCATAACAATTGATCAATTTATGTGGACATACTTTTTTCTATGTTATTGATTCTATGTTATGTGTATCACGCTTCCACAAATGTATGAAATCTTGATTTTCATACTCTGCAATATATGACACTAAATCCTTTAATGACGTGAATTCAGCAATTTTAGTGACTTCAGTCATTGTAGTGACTTTTGTTCTATTTATCAAAAACAAATACGATCAATCAATACAACGGGCACCTAACTAACCTCAACAATCAAACAAAATAACAAGTGACAGTGACACTGACATTGATAATGCAATTTTTACGGCACTTTAGCCTGGCCGAGGCAGCGCCACTAGTATGCCGCAAATAGCGGCACTTTATGCGATAGAGATAAAGTGCTGCTAACGGCACTCTATACACTTCCTTGAATAAATATGTTTTGATTTTGATTTTGTAGTAAAAACTATATAGGTTTTTTAATTAAGTTTGTTAACTTCAGCAAGTAATTTAATGAACATATCGACGTATCATTTTATTTTGTAATAAGTCAATCCCAGGGAGAAATTGGTGACGATTTGGTATGCACATGGCGAGACTGATCCATATCTGGAGGTAAATAAAAGGTATAGTACCTACTTAGTTTATCGAACCCAAAAATGCTTGATCCAATAAACTATCATTTACTTGATATTCAATAGTACATTTTTGTACCTAAATAATAGAGATAGCCGAGTCTTCGCCAGACCTCAACCCCAGTATCCCATTACTGGCAACTCTTATCAAACGCAATCCAAATGCGGGTGGCATATACTACCAACATAAATTCTGTTGACCAGAAAATTATTAAACAGCCTTGTCCCTAAAGAAATAAGGTTGAAAGTCCGCTACAATCACGTAAATACAAATGTAAATCCAACTTTGTACACCGAATAGATATTGGCCCACAATGACTATTAGACATGTCAAACGATTGAAGAATTTCTCCAGCAATAAAGTCTATATTCGTTTGAAGATTAAGTGCCACATTGTGGTGTTTCGAAGGCGGATGGTGGAGTGTGCAAGTGATATTGATCCTTAAAGTAACGAGCAGTTAGAATGTGTCTTACTAACGAACGTGATAGGTATGTAATGGACTGGCTTCACGCCACCGATGACATCAAGCACAAAAATCTGTAGAGTAGTGAGGCTGCAATTATTTGAGATACAGTACCGTACTCTGCGCAGATGAGATCAGACGGTGCTGAGGAATGTAGAGGAAATATATTTGAACCGGAATGTATTTACTGTCCTGAATGTAACAAGCAGACGCATAGTATCCCTACTATGAAGTGTCACAGTCATCAATATTCTAGATCTAGAGAGTAATCGACCTATTTATGAATGGAAAAAAATTCCCTTTTTCGCAAAAAGAGAACGTTAAAATCACACGTCAGTCAGGTCAACGTCAAGTCACCGATCAGTGGCGACCAGTCACGTCAATTTCAGGGAGTGTGTGAACAGATATTCAGTCCATCAGTCAAAGTTACTCAATCAATTTTTTATATCCATCTTTCGTTCGTGGCAAATTGGCAATACAAGTTTTGACGTCACGACTTGAAAAACAGAGTGGTGATAGCAGGATACTGTGAAAATTGAACTGGAAGTCGATAATAAACTGTTTTACCTATTTAGCAAACATGAGAAAATCAGTATAGGTAGTTTCTCTTAGGCAGTAAATTGGAATAATAAGCGAAAATTTGAGAGCGATTCTGTGTCTGACTAGTAGCAGGGGTTTCGATAAAATAACCAAAAAAATATCTAAATACAGCATTATTTATTTTTGTTCGAAAAAATATCCTCAAGCAGCGGCTCCACACCTTATTTTAAAAGACTGCGAAAAAGTTCAAGTTGTGGTTAAAATCGCGACCGTCTTGCTGTGGCTAATCTCGCATACAAATTGTTGTTTACGCCGTATCTCATTTGTGTATCAAACAAACGAGGGCTACTAGACTCAAATAAAAGGCAACTTGTGGTCATTCTAGGCGATGCAAACATCTTGATTCTTGTTGCTGTAGTTCAGAAGATGTTGCTTTGCAAATGCAGTGTAAAAAGTTGATCTGAAAAAGAGGATCTCGACGTATTGTCTCTACATTTATGTAAGTAATCTTTGTTGATGATGTAAACTTCAATGTTATACCTACTTGCTGCATACTTTACTTACGTGTATATTTTCGGGTCGACCAGCCATGTTTGAGCATTGATCTGAGTCCTTATATTATATATATCACCTCACAAGCTTCCATTAAATACTTAAAGTACAAACTATTACCTATTGCAACATCTCTGACAGTCGGGCTGATACAAACCACCAAAAAACTAAGAAAAAGCACTAAGAAACGATGAAGGATTTCGCGTGTTTGATCTCGACGGCGGAATCCGGTAGCCACTCTCCTGAAAAAAGAGGTCATCATCTGAGGTCCACACTGTGCTGATTATAAATATAGTTTATGAATGCGAAGTAAGAGAGAATTTTATTTGAGGTCGAAACTGGTCCCGACATAATTATTCACATAACTTCCACAATGACCACAAGTTGCCTTTTATTTGAGTCTAGTACTCAAATAAAAGGCAACTTGTGGTCATTCTAGGCGATGCAAACATCTTGATTCTTGTTGCTGTAGTTCAGAAGATGTTGCTTTGCAAATGCAGTGTAAAAAGTTGATCTGAAAAAGAGGTTCTCGACGTATTGTCTCTACATTTATGTAAGTAATCTTTGTTGATGATGTAAACTTCAATGTTATACCTACTTGCTGCATACTTTACTTACGTATATATTTTCGGGTCGACCAACCATGTTTGAGCATTGATCTGAGTCCTTATATTATATATCACCTCACAAGCTTCCATTAAATACTTAAAGTACAAACTATTATCTATTGCAACATCTCTGACAGTCGGGCTGATACAAACCACCAAAAAACTAAGAAAAAGCACTAAGAAACGATGAAGGATTTCGCGTGTTTGATCTCGACGGCGGAATCCGGTAGCCACTCTCCTGAAAAAAGAGGTCATCATCTGAGGTCCACACTGTGCTGATTATAAATATAGTTTATGAATGCGAAGTAAGAGAGAATTTTATTTGAGGTCGAAACTGGTCCCGACATAATTATTCACATAACTTCGTTAATTTAGGATTATTTCGGTTGTTACCTAAATCCAATTGATTTTTCCCCCAGATTCATCCCACGATATTTTAGATAAGATAAACGTTTTATATGTCTGTCCTGTGGAAGTTAAACCCTAACTACTTTCTCACACGAGCTTTTATATACCTACATCTGTAGGTAGGTGTATACTTTTATGTATATCTTCATATACTTGGGTACTAACAATGTTAACTCAGTAGGAAAAGGAGCGGAAGCTGATCATTTTGTTTTAAATTATTGAAACAATCTGTGTCAATTAGATCTTGAATCTCGTGGGAAGTCAGTACCTGTAGAACATTGTCCTTTACAAATGCCACAAAACAAGAGTTAGAATGAGATGTGGTTTCGAATGAAGTTTTGGCAGTATTTTTTTCGTTTCACAAGCGAGTGATTTTTTATAACATAACATAACATGACGCCTTGTTTCCCAAAGGGTTAGGCAGAGGTGTGCCTATGGTACACCTACATTTCGCCAGATATGTTTTAAGTTCCATGTAATAGGGAGCGAGCCTATTGTAATTTTTAATACTTTGAGAATCATAATTATTTGTGATGTGTATCTGTGGGTTTAAACTGTTCTTGTTCTTATAATACTAGCCCGCAACTTCGTTCGCTTGGAAGTCGTAATATACACAATAATACCTATACTGAAATAACAGCCACATTTTTATAAAACTCGCTCAGCCCGCCGCGCTATAATTTCGTTTTCGGTTATCGTTCTTTCTGACTTTTTCGTTTGGCTCGGCTCCTAAAGGTCTAGGGGTGATGTTAAATAGTAAAAAATTAAAAAGTAAAAGTGGAAGAGAGCATTCACAAGAATTTGATACATAGATAAATATTTATTTATGTTTGCTTTATGTACTGAAACTGATACCCAAACTAATCTAGGGCTCGCATTTTGGGAGTCAGTCCTCAAATGTGGAGCATTACAGAATGGTAACCTTTCTCAAGAATTGGACTTCCCAGAGATTTGCACGTTCAGATAAAAAAACAACTCTTCAGCTTCTTTATGTTAGTATAGATTACCCATCTTCCGTGGTCCAGCCGTAATTAAATATTGTCTCACCAGCAGAATAAGAGGTTTATGCCCGTTCTTACCAAAAGCTAAGTGACACTTTAAATGAATCCCTGAATAAAAGTGTACTGTTGGATTTTCAACTCTCAGCGCTGAGCCTAGCGTTGAAAATCCAAAAGTGCACTTTTATTTAGGGATTTATTTAAGTGTCACTTAGTGACGGTGAAAATAAGGGAATATTTAACCCCTTAAATAATTCCGAGCCGTTGAAAGTCCAGTATACAGCCATAAAACCATTATCGCCACAAGGGACATATCCACGTCAATTGATGACGTCATAAAGATCTTAATTAGACAATGTGCAGAAATGTGCACTTAGGACGCTATTTATTTACTCGGCTAATCTAATTGCTTAGAGATTGTGTGGCATTCACATTTTGCTAATAAAACTTAAGTTTTATAGGGTTTGGTGGTCAAGGGTTGGGTTGAGTCATCGTAGATACATCTGGTTAAACCTGGGCTGATCTGGAATTTCTTATTGACTGACGCAGGCCACTTATGCTTGCCGATTCCTGGCCACCGTAGGCGTGGGCGGTAAGGACCAGGCCCGGGTCGACGGCGCGTTTCGTTCCACGCACGCGTCAAAGAGATGTCAGCAAGTGAAGGGGTCCGATGAGACCATTGCCTGCCGGGGTTGCGGGAAAGTCCGAAAGGGATACCGTGGCCCCCTGGCATTGTACAGGCAACAGAAGGAACACGGGTGGGTTTTAGCCAGTAAGAGTCTGATACGCCCTCCCGCTCCACCCAGAGCGGGAGAAGTCATTTGATGATTTCCCACCCAAAAAAAAGAAAAAAAAAAGCCCACTTATGCTTATATAAAAGCGGAAAATAATATCTTATGCTGTCTGTCCACGGTTCGTTAAAATGTTGCAGTAAACAGAGTTCTGCCTATGCACCTTGGATAGCACGCTTAGCATGAACACGATAGAAACGGGTTTTGTCGACTAAAGAATAGACAAAAAGACAGATAAACAATCCCAATCTGTCATTGCGTCTATTCTTCCGTCGACAAAACCCGTAGAAAACCCGTTTCTATGGTTGTCATGCTACGCGTGCAGCAATACTTCTAGCAGGTCAATAGGTACATAAGGACGTCCTTAGTATAAACAGACAATTCCTTAACCCTTAACGCAAATAGCATCAACACAAAACGATTGCTCCGCATCAAAAAATATGCAATACGTTAATAGGTCGCCCAATTAAGAATAACCCGGCCGAATATAAACAGTCGGCATCACATTCGCTGGTTTATGAGTGTTGTAAGCAATTTATTGTGAACACGACGCCGTTTATTCTCGGTCGGTTAATCATCGGGAGGCTATGAATTAGAATCAACCTGTTGTTGATCTGCATCTATCATTATTATTCGTTGTGCTTGTAAATCTTTGTGAGGAGTTATGTGGGTTTTTTAATGGTAGTAATTGATGGAAAATGGTGATTCAATATGATGAGAAGAAAACAGTTGGTGCTGATTTGATTGATTTAAAGATCTGCGGGGAAATATGGAAATAAGAAATATGGCTAACTAGTGAACTAAAATCGTAACACCGAATAATTAGTTTTAGATGTAAAAAAAGAATTTGGAAACTTTCCAAATGTCTTTTTTACACCTAAAACGGTTACAACATCAAATTCGGTGTTATAGTATTGCAATTCATTGTTAATATTCTAGTTCATATTTCCATACAGTAATATTGCCAAATTAATCAAAACTGGTAAGTATTTGACAGCTATTTGCTACGTTGCCAACTTTTAGAATAAACGCTCTTATCAGCTGTTACCTTAAAGGCTAGTCAACGCAAAAAATAAGTAACAGAGTAAAACTTTGGTTTCACAAAAACGGCTGTCCAACGTTTTTTGACACCATAACGTCAAACGCTGAAGAAAATGACCGATTTTCATGTTTAACAGACTGTCAAACTCAAGTAAACTTGTGTGATTGACTGACTGAAAATTGACACTTAGCAATTTGTTTTGCTAATAAATCTTACAAAGTCAAAAAAAAATCAATTAGGCAGTTAAAAGGCACTTTTGAACGTCAAGAACAATATTATTTCAGAATTTCAAACCATATATGGTTGGCGTAGGTAGCGTGTAGTGTAGGTTATCTACCTACATACATTCTTTATACATAGAGGTTTCTACCACTAATGCCTTTCTCTACGCTTATGAACATAATAATAAATTCTTATGCAAAATTATTATAATGACGACCCTACCAACACCTCTCTTAGCAGTATTATTTTAATATTATTTGGGCGTGGGAAAGAGATGGAGCTAGATGGTCCTGTATAGCTCCACTTCTTTCTCGCACTAATACTACATAGAGAGATGGTGGTTGGCCCCCATGTCCCCACTGCTGGGACTCAGGCCTCCTCTGTGTGAGGGAGTGGGCGTGGTAATCCACCACGCGGGCCCAGTGCGGGTTGGTAGATGTCACATGTCTTCGAATTTTTGGCTCTAGCACATGCCGGTTTCCTCATGATGTTTACCTTCACCGTTTTGAGAGCAGTGGTGATGAAATGATTTACACAAAGTGCCTGTCTGGGTTCAAACCTACGCCCTATAACTCGTAAGCCGCGGCCGTTACCGGCACTGGGTCACCACTGCTGTCAAATTTTGTTAATCGATATTCGATATGTAGGAGTGCGGTAGTACAAGCTCAATATGTGTAGTTTGACATTTTGTTTGCCTTGTTATTGTAGTTTCCATAAAAATAATAGTAAATATACCAGTTTCATTTGAAGTTAATGGGACGTTTGCACCTGTTTAGTGCGATTGTTGTTAACATTAATATGCACACATCTAACACTGTCAAAACAAATTAAAACATATGCGGCTTAATTATAGAGGTGCGCAGGAGTTGAGCATAATGATATTAATGAACATTGTATGCAGTTTGTTGTTCAGTAGATAAGTGTTTAGTTTGTTTTTAATTATTTTCTCTATGTAGTTTCTTGCCCAATATGTCATTTTATGGAGACCGATCATGGTAAAAAAAAAAATCTTCGGTTTCTCATGAAAATTTTCTATTTCGGAATCAATGTTATAAGTAAAAAGAGTTACGAGTAGATAGGTCATACCCGCTCTGCAAGTAGCACGACGTAATAGTCTTGTCTTTTTTTCGTTCCCGATAATTACCACATCGCGTTTCATTAAAAGTATGACATTGTGCCGTTTTTGAAGATCGAATGTTGGGTAGGTAACTTATCTACATCATTTGATTTATATGAAATGAAATGAAAATGTTTATTCTGTAAACAGGTTATTAGAATCACAATTACACGTCAACTTAAAAAAAAAAAAAAAAAAAAAAAAAAAAAAACTATATGAGTCGGCGTTTCCTATCTGACTACTCTGAGAAGAAAGGCCGAAACAAACTCAGATGTCACAGTCTCTTTTAAAGTCCACACATAATCTTGGTCAGGCTATATGAGGACCATGTAGATTAGTGTCTGAAATGGTCTTTAGACAAAAGAACCACACAGATTTGAGTGGACCTGTCCTGTGCAAGCATTTGTCAGTAATCGTAATATAATAATTATAATATCATTGATAGGAATGCTGAACTTTACTAAAGCAAACAGCCTGTCTATTCTGTAAAAATCTCAACATGAAAACTTAGGTAAAGTGAGCTTGAAGTGAGTTTTCATTCTACTTGACACTATTGACAGCTCAATTCATCAATTTTTTCACGATTAGATATAGACAGACTAGATCGGCAGTAACAAGTTGTTGTGTTTCCGCATGGTTTACCAACTTTGTGGCGGGGTGCTTTTTAATTTTCAACGCGCTGGCTTATCGAGCCTTTATTGTCGTTGGCGAGGTGTCTCTATACCATACTAGACTACTGTAGGGTCACCAAAATCTTTCCTCATAAATATAAGGTAAGTATAAATTGTCGATCGGATCGATATTTAGGATTTTGGAAAAACGTTTTTTTTATCGTTTACTAACATAACATAACATAACATCAATATCACGCCTGTTTTCCCTGAAAGGTTCCTATAGTACTTCCACATTTCACCAGTTATGTATAAATCCCATTAAAAAGAGGGCGAGCCTTTTGCCATCAACCGGGCAAAAATCCAGACTTCTGGCTGCTACTGAAAAATTCCAGATAGAATAACCCAATAACACTGCCTGACCTGGGAATCGAACCCATGCTCAGCAGTAGCGCTTGCGACCGCTAGAACAACGAGGTTAGCTATCCTTTAATATTTTATTTAAAAACACAGCCATACAATATTATTTTCTAATGTTCTATGTATGTACAGACGCTCACTGTATGGAGGAGCTCGTGGCTAAGTAGTAACTGCCGCACGGGTCGATCCGTCAGGTTAAGCTACGCTTGCCGGGGTTGGTCTGTCCGTGCCTCGGAAAGCACGTTAAGCCGTTGGTCCCGGCTGTCATTCGTGGATCTTTGACAGTCGTTACGGGTCGTCAGAAGCCCGAAAGTCTGACAACCAGTCTTACCAAGGGGTATCGTATTACCCAGTTACTGGGTTGTGGAGGTCAGATAGGCAGTCGCTCCATGTAACATACTGGTATTCAGCTGCATCCGGTTAGACTGAAAGCCGACCCCAATATAGTTGGGAAAAGGCTAGGCAGATTGATTGATCACTAAAGCATAAGGTTTAAAGTTGATTGGGAAAATTTGACAGTTTCGGGTAGGTCGACCTGCTGGCGTCTGTACTCTGATTGTTTCATAATCAGACTGTAATGTTCCCACAGCTAGGACACAGGCCTCCTCTCTAGAGGGAGCGGCTATCCACCACGCGGGCCCAGCGCAGGTTGCTAGATGTCACATGTCTTCGAATTTTTGGTTCTAGGACATGCCGGTTTCCTCATGATGTTTTCCTTCACCATTTCGAGAGCAGTGGTGCTGAAATAATTTTCACAAAGTAAAGCACCTATCTGCGTTCGAACCCACGACCTATTTATTTATTTATTTAACAGTTTAAAATGTAATAAACAGACAAGCAAAAAGGAACAGAAAATTACGTACAAAGGTGATGCTTATTTATAAATAAATCTCTTTCAGGATACCTGCGAATCCTGCGATAGGAAAGTAGTTAAAGAGATGTAGACAACGTGTGTAAGAGTAGAAGAGAAAACTAAATAAATAAAATAAAAATAAAAACTATTCACTAATTGCCCACCACTGTTCGTATGTTTAAATGTAAAGAAATATAGTAGTTTGCTAGTAGATAAGAAATTGCTCAACGATCGCTATTGTCTTCGATAACGAAACAAAATCGCCTTTACCACAATTAAATGACCGATCAACGAAAATCCTTCATAATATGATAACTTAGAAAATGTTGTCCTCAGTGCGTTTATATGGTCTTGTTAAAAAAAAAATGGGTAGAATTTTTTAAACCGACTCTACAAAAAGTGCAAAACTGACCTTTATGAGGAGATATCGTCAAATACGTCCTGGGGCCCTATTATGACGTATTAATGCCACCATTTTTCTAGTGTGAGTGAGAGACGGAGCTATACAAGGCCGATAGCACCATACTTTTTTCGCAGAGGAATAATGATGGATTTAATACTTCATAATACGGCCCCTAGTTAGCAACCCTAGCGTTGACACTTCGCACCTCGCTACAACGTCACATCGTCCATTCTCTGTCAATTAGCTCGCTTTGGACTATGAATACTCAATTGCATACCCTTTTATGGATGAAACAGTGAAATCTTCAATTATATTCACAATAGACTTGTGTTCGATTGTGGAGTGTCGCTGGAATAATGCAGTAGCTTTGCATTATATCACAAAAAAAAAATGCGCTGTGAATATTGAATCTGATGATCTTTACTATAATATCTATCTTATACTTATTACTTATACGTATTACTTATAATAATATTATAAAGAGGGAACATTTGTTTTTTTTGTATTTTGGGGGTAATCTCCAGAACTACCAGTCGGATTTAAAAAATGTTTTTGCATTGGTTAGCCCAATTCTTGAGGAAGGTTATAAGCTCACGCACGAAACCCTGGGCAGAAGCTAGTCTTGGTATAACCTCACTCTGTATGACTGTTATTTTAGGACCTGGATGGACACCCTTATTAACCGTACCTACCTATATTTCAATATTTTTCTATACCTCATCATTTTCCTGCAATTGTCCGATGTTACGGACAAGATGATTAATTGATTTTACCTATTTTTCTTCTTTTACGTACCGGTACTTTACTTTAGTGGCAGTCATGCCATTTGGTTTAAATAGGTTTTTAATTGTTTTTTTTTTATATAGATTCTCTTTTATATTTTGTGAATGTGAGAACGTTGTAGGCATAACCGACTTTTAGATCGGTTGATCGTTTTCTATCTTGCTAAGTACCTGGTACTTGTTGATAGGCCTACAGTGTCCTCTCATACCTATAAACACTGTAACTTGAAAAGATTGTAAATACCATTTACTTTTAAAAGAGTAACCGTGGAGTTTCTTGCCGGCTCTTCTCCATAGGAAACGACCAATTGGAACCGTGCACCTAGCTTCTGACGTTTCATAAGTGCCCTTGTAGGTTTATGTGAAATAAAATATTTTGAATTTGAATTACGTGGGGTTGGCGCACCACGTTTTCTTCTTCCGCTCTCCCCTGTCATTCCTGTCAACCGTTATCATTCACTCTCTTCTCTTTCATATCATTCCTCACGCAATCCATCCATCTTTTCTACGGTCTTCCTCTCCGTCTCCATCCATAAATATTTATATTAGTCACTCTTTTAGTCGTATGCAATTGCTCCCACATTTTTGCTATGCCTAGTTTAAGATAAATAAATAGATATAAGATGTAAGATGTGGTGTGTGATTTCCATAGCCGACTGCAGGCCGCAAATGCAGGCGACGCCAACGTGTCGCCGCGACATGAAATACCTTCCGCAGCTAGCGACACGTCGCGTCGCCTTCATAGAAATACATAGAAACCAGTCGTGTCGCGGCAACACGTCGCCTGCAGTTGCCGCCTGCGGTCCGCTAGGGAATTGTACCTTGAATTGGATTACATGAGAGACTGACATAATCGTTGATCTTAATAAAAGTCAAATATTTTGTACGAAACATGTAAAGGCGAAATTGTCGACAAACGTGTCAGAGGACAACAATCCTCGGCTGTATATCAAGCATATGTCCCGTCACTATATTAAATGTCAAACGCGTGTCAAATGTCACATTTTAGCTGAGATCGCACGGTGCGTGAGGTATGTGACAGCACAAGTTCTCAAAATTAAATAAAGGTGTTTCAGGACACATTTTTATCAGACCAATTAATCAGCAATTATAGGAATGATAATATTGTGACAGACGTCTGGCGTGTGTGTGTCTGTAATTGTCGCATTGTGTGAGGACAGTCATCTGTTGAGTACCTGTAAGACGGCACAGTTTTAATCCAATTTTTGATCGTAGTAAAGTCTAGTAGCGTGCTCAAAGAGCAATTCTAAAGGTTGCTACCTTTCGCCCCTTTAGATTTCCTACACACCAGCTCTACATAGCATGTAATGTACTAACAGTACGGCAATTATTTATACAAAGCATAGTACTACACCAGCACACTGCACTTCCTTTTGACCCAGTACCTTTCGACAAGAGAAGGAAGGACTTAGTTTGCATAAACCCTCAAACTAGACATGCGTTTGCTAATCGATTTTATGTGTTTTTAGAACCATTTCTGTATAATAGGCTCAGCAAGTTACTAACCTTCTATAGTGTAAGTTATAAAACATGTAGTAAAATGTTATCAGAACATTTAGCAACACTGAATTACACAGACACAGAAAAACTTCTAGAAAATTTGTCATGATGATCATTTGTTCCCTCGTAAGTATTTACTTTTGTATATTTACATAGGTTTAGTTTTAGATAATAATGTACCAATATGAATTTAATTGAAATGTAAAGTGATGGCCTGAAACACAGGTTTGAATTAACCTAGATCTGGCGGGTCGCTACATTGTGGGTAATTCTATACCATGATAACTTGCACCTGTTCTTAACAAACATATTAGTTTTAGTTTATTTTTAGACACTATAATTATTGTTTGGGAAATCATACTGTTGACTAAGTGTAAACTTTTTTTAAACGTTTTATTCAATAAATAAAAATATATTAATATATATAATATTATATTAGTTTGTGATAATAAGCGTCAGTTTTTATTATTAAATGTAGACAAAAAGCTTACAAAAAATCAAAACGTAATTAAGTAAATTGACATCCTAACCAATATTATAAATGCCAAACACCCAGTTGCACAAAGACAAAAATTAATGTCCCCATTACGTAATGAATCATTAACGCTAATGTTTACATTTATGTCATCAAAGAACCATTAAAATCGAGTCTAATTTTGCTTTCTGCAACAATAGGGTGTTTTACTCTATATGAGAAAAAATCTAAAAATATATTATTAAGATAGCTTAGGCATAAAGCAGTCGGAAAACGATAGTTTTAGTTCATAAAATAGCAAACTGAATTTTTAAATTCAATTCAGTTTCAGCTTTTTTAATCTGTTTCATAACACCATTAGATAGAAGTCGCCATGTTATTACGTCATACGGTTATGTAAACTTAGAAAGTGTTAACTGTCAACTATCAGCGTAACTTTAATCTATAAATTTGTTTACACAGCCAACTGAAGTCATGACCACAGAGCAATATGGCGTCCACTGCGTCCAGCGTTTTCGTCAAATTACGCGCGAAACTTGAAAATGCAAAATTTAAATGCATTTTTATGGAACTTACCGAATGAATAAAAATTTTGTGAATTTTTAAGTGGTTCATTAGCACTATAGAATCTAATTGAGACACTTTTCAAAAATAGGTGTAATACCCTATATAAAATAAGTTAATGGAAGATTAGTATTTAAGCTTTAAGAGTTAAAGTACGTTTCTGCAACTGGCTGAAAGTGAGTTTTTTGTTACGCTTTAACGCTAAAACGGCTGAAAAGATTTGGATATAATTTGGCAAAAAATATGATGGCTATATCCATCATACTTTTTATCCCCACAGGATCGAGACGTATGCGGGTGAAACCATGGGGGTAAGACTAACAGCAGATTTTCTATTGCCACACTTTGTTATTTTTTTGGTTTTATAACGGCCTGTGTAATTATCGACATTTAAATTAGCAGTAAGTAATAGTTATTTGCTTGTTAATTCACCGGTTCAAACATAACCTTTGTACATGGAATTATTTCTAGTATTTAACTTATCTAATCCTGATCTAGTGAAGCGCGGGCGCAGCTTTAATAGTATTGTTTAATTGTATTCGCAGGGCTGTAAAGAATACTTATCGCGATCAACTGAACTTTATATGATATCTACTAATACGGAATCGTGTGTGTATTTGTTTATCTATGAATTAAATGGTAATGTTAATGGTAATGTTGTTGTAATTAAATTAATGGAATAGATTCTATGGGCGTTCAAGGAGACTACTGTTTTGTAAAGGTAATTAAAAGTTTTGTTTGGCTACAAATTAACTAAATCGCAAGTATGTTTTTGGATTAATATGAGAATTAAATATGTCATTTGGTTACGAAATAAAGGGGGATTATTAAAATTACTCCCTTGTTTATACACGTTTCTCTTGTAGTAACAAACTACGCTTTATTCACCGTGTGTAATCACGGTCGTCAGTGTTGTATGTGTATACTCCATTTGAAATAAGAATAGACATTCAAATAAAACATTTTTACAGTCCGTTCAACCGATTTTGACTTCTATACCGTAGTCATAAGGATGATGGCATTAAAAGCAAAAAAAGTGGTTACAAACCAACTGTTTACTGCAGCTGCCAATTGTCATGCCCCCAACGCAATAGAAGTCAAAATCGGTTGAACGGACTGCAAAAAAGGTTTATTTAAATGTCTAATCTTATTTCAAATAGAGTATAGATCACTTATGAAGCTTGTTGACAGACACATTTTTTCTACACATACAGTAGAAAAACCGGACCATGTACTGGCCTTACTGATGTTTTATTGATAATTTTAGTTATTAATCATCAGATCAGTCCAGAGCACTGTTAGCAACCAATGGATTTCAACGAGTCATATGAAATTCGTGTCTCATTTTATAACTTTTTCAATGAACCTCATAGAGGTGGAATTTAAATAGGTAACAATACCAAGCAGAACCTGGGCCCCTAAAACTAGTATGTAACATTTGAATGATACGGAGCCAACAATGGTTATTGTGGTACGATTGATGTATGTATGTCTTTACTTCTAAGTTATTACTCTATAGCTTATTCAAGCCTAGTCTTAGGATACCGTGAACTTAAAAGCACGCTATGTAGCTCAGCTATGCAAGTTATGTAGAATGGTCAAGTTGCAAGACTTCATTGGGCGTTATTATAATTTCTAACGTGACGATATTACAGTGTACGTCCTCGGCATTACGATAACACATGGAAGTAAAATGTATAGAAATATGAAGACGCTTTAAAACCGTCCACTATAACGGGCTCTCATTTCCATACATTTTGTGAACGTTCACGAAATTATTAAAGCACACATTATGTGTTAAATTATAATAGTGATCTCACCTGGTTTCTGGAAGCCTGATCGGGTCTCCCATCATCAGATCTGCAGATAAATGTTATGTTTTCTACCTCACTGTCACTGTTGTAAGTACCGAGAGCTACCGAATACCTATTGCTTGATTATGATTTTTGAAAACAATAAATTGCACTCTTATTTATTTTACGGTGGACAACTTCAGTTGCATATTATAAAAAAAAGAAAATAGTGTGTTAGTAAATATTTATACAAAAAGATAAATCATGTACCTACGTACAGACATAAAACTAGATACACTATACAAATATTTTTATGGGAAGTTGCCATCCACATTATCAGGGTCGGCTTCCAGTCCAACCAAATGCAATTTAATATAGTAATAGCGATGCAACATTAGATACTAACACACTTCAAATAAAAAATGGGTTCTAATTCAAACCGGGACACTGACGTTCATTACATTACCACGAGACCTTTTGAGACCCCAATATTTCTATTCCCGCCATTTCATCTGTCAAAGTCGAGGCCAGGCAAAGGAAATTATAGTAAACAGCCTCTTCGCCTGACTTAATCTGTGGTCTGACAGTTTATAAGTACCGCTTAATTTGCTAAGACAAACCCTTAAAGGGGGCGTTGCGCTGATCATCCATCATTGTAAGGCGGGAGCGTTCGCCTTATGGAGTTTGTGGATTAAGGGGGGATAAGGAGCGGTTTTTTAACTAGCTGACGCTACGAATTCGTTTCTTGACGTTACTGAGTTACTGCTAGATGTCAACTTGATACTTACGGTGTTCCGTTCTACTGGTGAATAATTTTTGTTAAGCACAAAAACACCATATTTCACTGACTTAGTTGAATCATTATAAGCAAATGTTACGTCTTAATAGCTCAACGCCCTCAAATTTGCTAGGCTTATGTCAGTAGGCGAACTTTTCATGTTAAGACGTAATACACGATGATTTTTAATTCACTGTTAGCCTTTAACTCATGATTATGAGCAACTTTGAGACCAACTCTGATATATCTAAAAAAATATCAGCCGTTTCATACAAATATTTACCTGAGGAAAATGTATGAAACAGTTGCATTTTTTTTGCTAATTCGTAGTGGATCCAATAGTAAAAGTTGTTTATAATCATGAATACTTTCACCTCCTAAAAGGTACAGTGAATTAAAAATCACCGTGTATAAACAATCATAGTTTTATTAATTTCACATGTGGAAGTAGGTAGCACTAGCACAGGACAATTTTAGAACTAAAATTCAAAATCATTGTGGTCATCTACAGAATAATGTTGACCTTACAGAACCACTTCTTGTGTCTTGTTGGAGAACGCTCTCCGCTTCTAACTTAGACCACATAATTGGTATCGTATTCTATCAATAACATATTGATAGTATAAAATGTAGTTCTGATAACGTCATTAAAGATGCTGCAGCTCTATTCAGTGATTATAAATCATGCTCCGATGAAGTATGTTATCGATAACGATTTCTATCTATTTGCGTGTATGACTTGGGTTAGTAACGAATCCATCGGTCTTGAAGTGGTTTCTTGAGGGATGTAGTAAATATATAATGAATTATCAATTAACTCTGATCAATTATATCATTGGTTATATCTATAAGAAAACAAAGAGCAAAAAGTTGCCTTTAATTTTTCTATAAAAAGGTTTTGCTACAATAACGTCACAAATAATATTGGCTGTATTTGAATAAAAAAAATAGAAAACTGATAAAATATGTCAGTAAAAGAAATATAACAAAAAAAACTATAATGGCATCCGATTGTTTTTCGATCTCAAACGGCCAGAGTTCACTTTTTAAAATAAGTAGGTTTCATAATACACTCGAGAGCAATGAATCCGGGTCACTTAAAGAATCCTAAAAATCTCAGAAACTAAAAATGCTAGGTTAATGCAATAAATTGTATTTAATAGATAATGTAATACTCCTTAAATGAAGGTATTAAAACTTCTTAGTTATTGTAAAGTTATATCATAAAAAAATCAAATTTGAAAAAGGGCCACTTTCGAAGATGGAACTACGAAATTACAGCATTTGGTTTAGCTTTTGTTTGTAATCTGTCATTTATGTGGGTACATAAACCATGTTGATAGTGCTCTATATTCATTATTCAAGCTGAAATTATGTCGCTTACGCCTGAAGAATGCACCAGAATACTTACAATGCTGGAAACCGGCCGGAGTCAGCGCGATACAGCCAGGACTGTCGGTGTGTCGCTGTCAACAGTACAAAGAGTTCTCCGACGTTACGAAGAAACTGGTTCTAACCTACGCAGGCCAGGAACGGGCAGAACCAGGTGTACCACAGCACGAGAAGACCGATACTTGGTGAACACCATGCTTCGAAATCGCTTTCTTACAGGAACTGAACTCACAAATCAGTTTCGACGCCTCGGAGGAAGTAACCCAAGTGCATGGACAGTAAGACGTCGGCTTGCTGAATCTAACTTAAAACCCCTTAGACCTGCAAACGGCCCTAAACTGGAGCGTGGGCATCGTATTTCAAGACTAAGATATGCCCAGAGCCACGTAAATTGGAGTATTGAAGATTGGTCAAAAGTTATGTTCTCCGACGAATCAAAATTTATGCTCTACAAGCACGATGGAAGACACAGAGTGTATCGAAGACCAGGGGAAAGATTCAAGCAAGCATGCATCGAAGAAAAAGTAGCCTACGGTGGTGGGTCTGTACTTGTGTGGGCCGGAATTTCTTCTGAAAGTCACACAGAGCTGGTGATCATAGAAAACGGCTCTTTAACTAGCGAAAGATATGTGGAAGAAATCCTCAATGATCAAATTGGTCCATTTATGGTCAATTTAGGTGAGGATGCTATATTTATGCATGACAATGCCCGACCTCATACAGGTAGGATTGTGAATGACTACCTTCAAGAGATGAACATTACTCGTATAGAGTGGCCAGCGCGCAGCCCGGATATCAACCCGATCGAGCATGCTTGGGACGAGCTAGGCAGATGCGTAAAACAACGAAACCCTCCCCCAATCACGCTTCGTGAGCTCAAAATTGCTCTCACAGAGGAATGGGAGAATATTCCCCAAAATCGTATAAGGAACTTGGTGTACAGCATGCCAAACCGCGTAAACGCAGTAATGGAAGCACGAGGAGGCAATACGAAGTATTAAAATTCAAGAAAATCGTAATAAAGTTCAAAAATTTCATGTTTTATTTTTGTTTTAAGGAGAGATCAGCAGTTTTTTTCTTTATGTAATTTTGTGTTAATAAAATGTATGGTGACTCATATTTTTTTTACTTTCATTTAAGGAGTATTACATTGTCTATTAAATACAATTTATTGCATTAACCTATCATTTTTAGTTTCCGATATTTTTAACATTCTTTAAGTGACCCGGATTCATTGCTCTCGAGTGTATTTAAAAAGGTTTTTCTTTTTTGGTTTCCTTTGACATACGTTAAGTTGGTAAGTAGAGAAGTATATTTTTCACTACCAACACTTGCAACGGGCCATTTATTTTTCTGGTTACTAAAGCTTTTAACTTTAGCAGTTAGTAAATAAATTATTAAAATCCACTTCAACGCGATCCAACGTTTACGTCGAACGCAAGCAACATTGCGTTTACTTTCCTAAAGGGTATGATTTACTCACTCACCGTTTGATATTTAATCAGGATTCCATCAAAATTGACCAGCTGTTGATCACTTAAGGCTGGTCTGGGAGGCAACCTGTTATTTCCACAATTTTCACACCTACCGCAGTCGGTAATTTCAAGACATAACTTTGAAAAGATTGAGCAGCGCTGGTGTATATAAATATGGGGTTTGTAGTTGCCTCATTGGCATTTCGAGGTGTATTTAGAATATATTCCAATCCCATTAGTGTAAGGTGATTACTTGTCAGCTGATCGGATCCACAGCTGAGCTAAATGTCTACATATTTGCAACAAACTTTCATAGGTTCTAGGGATTTTTCTCCTTTATCGGCGTGCAGACGTCGTCTTCTTTCAGCAGTCTGCCAGTCATATTTACCTTTCGCTACTTTGCTTTCTTTTAATTTTGTTTTCTCAGCTTTTGCTGACCTTTTTAGTTTCCTTGATTTATAGTAAGACTTTTAGTTATTTATTTCATCAGTTTTTTTGATATTGTATCGAAATGTAATTTATTTATACACCTTAAAACGTTTTTTAAATTTTAACCTTTAGGTACTTAGTAAACGTTACTATTCTTATCTAAGTTTGTTGTGACTGTGAGCCAAGCACAAAGAGCTGTACCTAACACTTTAAAGCTAACTACCACCACCACTACCACCATATGCCACCTGGGTCAAATAAATGTACTATCTTTCTTTTCTTTCTTTCTTTCTATTTACTATTTTTCTTTATTTTCTTTAAAAAGCTACACGCAGCCACAGACGCAGTGTTTCTAAATGTTTCAGATCGTGAGATCTGTGCTTTGTCTGTACCAATAGTGTCCACTTAAAAATAAAATTATTTACCAGGTGGCTTGATACTCGAGTACACTAAGTACAAGATTACCGAGGTCAAACCTTAAGAGTTTCTTTCCTGTTTTGGTTGTGAACAAAACGTGACGATTATATTCTATGTATCCTCTATTAGTTTTATATTTCTTCTGAATGGTTTTAATTATGTCAGCCATTATTTCAGTTTTCATGTTTATCAAAACATTACATCTTAGTGTATTGCATATGTAAGCAACTTACAAGCCATTTACATGTAAAACAGACTATTAAGTAGGGCTGCTACAATCAGCTTTAAGAAAATAAATGTTTTGATTTTATTATGGTCAAATGTAAAGTGAATCTAAAAAAAGAAATGTTACAAAGTCAGTGATTTCGAATCTCTGCAAGAGACGGACAAAAAAGAGTCTTGTATTATAAAGGTTCCGTTTTTTTTTTAAGGTAACGTAACCCGAAAAATATGGAAAATTGGAAGTTATCCGACTCGATATGGCATTGCTAACATTTTTTGTAGAATTTTCTTATTATTAACTTAGGTACGGTTAATGTCAGGAAATTTTGTAGTTAATTGACTCAGGCGTGACTTTGCGGAAAGAAATACAATAGACAACATATATTTAGTAACCTAATCCACTTATCTGTTCTTAAAGAGTCATAAAGAACACTGTAAGAATCCTGTAAGAGATTTCTTACAGGATTCTATAAGACTAGCCACGGCCGCAACGGGACATATTTGATTAAAAAAAACAGCAGAATTTTTAACCCAAAGTTAAAACATCTTCTGAAAATTTGAATCAAATAAAGTCCCGTTGTGGCTTGTAAGAGATTTATTACAGGGTTCTTCATGACTCGCACGGCCGCAACGGGACATATTTGATTGAAATTTTACTTATTTAAAACTCTAAGACTATCATTAGAGGAGCTTAAACCTAATGCGATAGCTAGGTCTATTATTATAAAATTAAATGTACATTAAACTATATAAATATCTACAATTAAAACTCTAGACATATAAATGAACACAAAATTAAAACTAAACAATAATAGGTACTTATCTTATTCTACAGTTTCTAAATATTCTTACACTCCTCCGTCGTACATAATACTGAATGATACCGTATCAATCACTTAAAAATAAAAATAAACAGTATTATGAAATTAAGAAACGATTGCTATTCCCATTCGTAACATAATACATATAAAATTATCTTTGCGAGTTCACTAAAGTAACACGAAAAAATGTCTAACCTATTCTGGATTTCGTTCACAGTACGAACTGCTCGCGTGAGAGGTGTTTTGGCCAGCAGGTTGGTTCTGGCAGTTGGCACAGCCAGCAGTGGCGGGCGCCACCGCCTCCACACGTAGCGGTCCGGAACACAAAACCGCAAGCACTGCAGCACTTCCTTGCCCCGGAGTAATTTAATTAAATATACGACGAGAGTGAACTGTCGTCGCACCCTCAACTCATTGTATCCGAGCATGCCCAGTACAAACAGGGTGGGGTACATCAGTGGGTACAATGGATAAACCCCGTACAGCCTGAAGTACAAGTGACGCGTGAACTTGATTTGCACGCGCTCCAGCATGACAGAGTACTTGGCTGTATAAATGTAGGATGTATAAATTAAGTCTCGTTGCGGCCGTGGCGAGTCAAGTTAACTTAAAAAGCAGTTTTAAACATAGTGTAGCTATCTTTGTTCTGAGATGACATTGGTAAGCTACTTAGACCATAACTAGCACTACAAGATTATTTTAGCGTGTGGCCAAAATGAACGCCCCTGTCATCGTCACTTGAGCGCCTAAAGATCCTTGTAACAGTGTAAACGGTAGCAGCCCTACGGTCGTAGAACAGTCACGCTGGTGGTCCGCGGCTCCACGAACACATTTACACGCGCGCCCCCTAACACACGCCTCTTACTCGTACTTATAACAATCGCAATCAAATTATGCCTTATCATGTCGTAGTATCAGAGAGCTGCACCTCATTAACTATCATCAAAACGCAATTTTGAGGGCCTCTAGTTTCAGCCCAAATGACAGAATGTTCATGTTTCCAATTTCAAAATTTTTAATCCTTTGAGAATTGTTTTTTCAATATCTAGATCCACACACTATTATTGTTAAGAGAGAAAAAAAAAATGGATGTTTGTATTTTTGTTTGTAATGAATTCATAAACTCAAAAACTACTAGACTGATTTAAAAAATTCTTTCACCAATAATATGCTATATTATCACTAAGTAACATAGGATATAATTTATAAAGATATCACGCGGGCAAAGCCGCTGGAGGAAGCTAGTTCATCAATATTTAAGTACCTAGCAACTTTATCACCACTGAGTGTTTTTCCCCCACCCTATCTAAGTATGACATAACAGTCAAATTGTGGGTGTCCGTTGAGAAAATTTCAGTGGCCGACGAACAGCCTTTAAAAAAATACGTTAAAAACAAAACATGGCAGGTGTAGAAGAAAATATTTTATTTGGGCTAGTATCATTAATCAGGGAGAAAACTGAGGAATATACGCTAACGACCACGGGTTTTTATGAAATTAAGATTACGAGGCAACCCTTTTTGAAGGGCCGAACTTCTGTTAAATGATGGTGTAATAGCTAGGTTCCTATAATTCAGCAACTTATCTAGATGTCTATGTCAACTTATCACGCAAGGGTTTTTAATTATCCTGGAAAATCTAAACTACACCTATAGGTATACGTCGGAGGAGCTCGTGGCTAAGTAATAACTGCCGCACGGGTCGATCCATTAGGTTAAGCTACGCTTGCCGGGGTTGGTCTGTGGATGGGTGACCATCTTTACATACCGAGAATCCTCCGTTTCTCGGAAAGCACGTTAAGCCGTTGGTCCCGGCTGTCATTCGTGGATCTTTGAAAGTCGTTACGGGTCGTCAGAAGCCCGAAAAATCTGACACCAGTCTTACCAAGGGGTATCGTAATGCCCAGTTACCTACTGGGTTGTAGAGGTCAGATAGATACCGGATGCATCCGGTTAAACTGGAAGCCGACCCCAATATAGTTGGGAAAAGGCTAGGCGGATACCTTTAGGTATACGTCACACTAAATATCACTTATAGATATATCAGATATGTAACAGATATATCGGTATACCTAGCTTATATTACAGTTATTTGTAAACATTTTATATTTTAGCTGTTTATTGTTCCGTAAAATAAAAATAAAATATCTGAAAAATAGGAACATCTACCACGCATGTTGAATGGCAAACGAAAGTGTGTTAAGCTGTCCATCCGTATGTCACGATCACTATCTATAACTAAATGATATACGCTGACGTTGACAGCTGTCACACAATATAAAAACTATTAATTGCTATGCTTAAATTATAGGTTATTTGCTTGTTGCCTGTCATCCACCATTTTGAAAAGGATGATAAAAAGTCTTTATTCATTGTTTTTTACCTGTTTCATCGTGTTTATGTCAGTGAAGTGATGTTTATATTTTGTTAGTCAGTTAAAAATGTTAAAAAGTTGCCATTCAAAAAGTTCTTATCATTGTGACGAAGTGTTACTGTTTTCCCAACATAGGTAATCATGATCATATTTAAAAAAAAAACTTATGTATCTATAACATTTATTATTAGCATAAAGTTCAAGAAAGATCAGCCAATAATACATCTCTAATTAATTTACTGCATGGATGTACAAATATCAAAACAAATGACTACAAATAAATATGAATGAACGCGATATGAATTAAAATATCGTTTCGATTAATTATTTACAAATAAATCAAAATGGCATCCTCCTGACAATTTGACAGCACGCCATTTTGTTACACTTGCGACGTGCGATTGCAATCTGGCGTGTGCCATATTTATAAGAAAATTTGAACAAAAAAGCGGCCAAGTGCGAGTCGGACTCGCCCATGAAGGGTTCCGTAGCAGCGAGTAATTTATGACGTATTAAAAAAAAACTACTTACTAGACCTCGTTCAAACCAATTAATGGTAATGTACATCATATATTTTTTTAGTTTTATCATTCTCCTATTTTAGACAGTCAATTAACGGGGGGGGGGGGGGGGGGTACACATTTTACTACTTTGGAAGTGTCTCTCGCGCAAACTATTCAGTTTAGAAAAAAATTATATTAAGACATTTTTGAAGACCTATCCATAGATGATTGATACCCCACACGTATGGGTTTGTTTTTTTTTTTTTGAGTTTCTGTTCTAAGTATAGGGAACCCCTTAAAATTTATTGTTTTTTTTTTCTATTTATGTGTAAAAATCTTAATACGGTTCACAGAATACATCTACTTACTAAGTATAGTTCTAGTTTCAGAAAAAAGTGGCTGTGACATACGGACGGGCAGACAGACAGACAAACAGACATGACCAATCCATAAGGGTTCCGTTTTTTGCCATTTGGCTACGGAACAGGATTTAAAAACACGGGTTCTGTCGATTATTTTCATGTAGGTAGCTGTTATGCGTGACAGTAGTTTTAGAGAGCACAAACTCTTCCAGCAGAAATTAATTAGGATCATAACAATTCAGTCGTTACAAGCAGTCTGATTAAAGACTAGTGTTACGACTTATGCTCTTATTAAATGTAATCTAGCCTAAGATACCACTGCACCTCCTGTCTTGGCTACCAGCCAAGCTAGATTGGCTTGGTTACCAATACTTGCTTGTCCAAGTCAGAGGACGGGAGATTTACATAAGTTCTGAGGGTCCAAAGCTTTTATCAGAAAGGTTTAAATCTGATAACCAATCTCACCCTTGGGGAGACTGGTTATCAGACTATTAGAGTATCGTATTACCCAGTACCTAACTGGTTTGTGGAGGTCAGACTATTAGAGTATCGTATTACCCAGTACCTAACTGGTTTGTGGAGGTCAGACTATTAGATTATCGTATTACCCAGTACCTAACTGGTTTGTGGAGGTCAGACTATTAGAGTATCGTATTACCCAGTACCTAACTGGTTTGTGGAGGTCAGACTATTAGAGTATCGTATTACCCAGTACCTAACTGGTTTGTGGAGGTCAGACTATTAGAGTATCGTATTACCCAGTACCTAACTGGTTTGTGGAGGTCAGATAGGCACTTGCTCCATGTAAAATACTGGTATTCAACTGCATCTGGTTAGACTGGAAGCTGACCCTAACATAGTTGGGAAAAGGCTAGGCAGATAAGGAGAAACTATGGTTTGATTCCTATTCTAAAAAGTATTTATACAAATATTTTTTTTGACTTCTACTCAATTTGTTATTGTTATCTATTATTTTAAGAGGAACCCTAAGAATATAGTTTACTTAAGGCTATTGACACTATTTGTCTAGGATGCATCAGCAAAAAGCAAGCAATATGTTTTTATAATGGCATTGTAATAGCAAACTGTACGAAGTCTTCACTGTAATCGTTTGTTCGTTGTATCTTTTTTTGCAGTGAATCTTTTTACGAAAATGACCGATCTATTTGAATTGAATTGATGGTACGTAGACCTTGAAATATAAATCGCCGAAGCGAGAGCAGTATTTAAGGATAAGAGAGGTTATTAAGAGCGTACCGACCATTTGTCTCTGTCTTTTTCTTTACGTGTAAAGAGTAAAGAAAATAACCACACTTTTGTACTTTTTCAATGCTTTTCGTTGTTTTTTTCATCATATTGCTCATATTACTGAAGATCATAATCCATCACTGAATGCAGATTGGCATTAGACATTTTATGGTATATTTATTAACTGTACATATAACAATAAACTACCTTTAAAGACAATTAAGAGGTGTGTTTGAAGATTTTGTGAAGCATTATGTATGTTTAATTATGATTTGAGTTCCATCACTGTATTAAAATAAGACTTGAAAATATCATTATTTTTGTTTTGGTCAAAATTATTTACGGTTTAAGAGATACACTGCTTTAAAAAACCAACTCTTTGACCGTTTTCAAGAAATCTTCGCCTTAAGAACGTATGGAATATCAGGCAATCAGGACAGCAGTGGTGGCCCAATGGTATCGGCGGCGATTTACGAATTGTAGTACAAATTATTTCATCCCCACTGCTGTCATATCGTGAGGAAACCGGCAAAAATTTGAAGACATGTGACATTCACCAACCCGCACTGGGACACGTGGTGGATTATGACCCACTCCCTCTCACCGAGAGAATGCCTGTTTCCCAGCAGTGGAAACATCATAGGCTTGTTATAATCAGGACACCTACCATTATTTTTTTCCTTATCATCTCTTATTATAATTAGGATACCTACCATTATTTTTATCCTTATCATTTCTTATTATAATCAGGACACCTACCATTATTTTTATCCTTATCATTTTTTATTATAATCAGGACACCTACCATTATTTTTATCCTTATCATTTCTTATTATAATCAGGACACCTACCATTATTTTTATCCTTATCATTTCTTATTATAATCAGGATACCTACAATTATTTTTATCCTTATCATTTCTTATTATAATCAGGACACCTACCATTATTTTTATCCTTATCATTTCTTATTATAATCAGGACACCTACTATTATTTTTATCCTTATAATTTCTTAGTATAAACAGGACACCTACCATTATTTTTATCCTTATCATTTCTTATTATAATCAGGACACCTACCATTATTTTTATCCTTATCATTTCTTATTATAATCAGGACACCTACCATTATTTTTATCCTTATCATTTCTTATTATAATCAGGACACCTATCATTATTTTTATCCTTATCATTTCTTATTATAATCAGGACACCTACCATTCTTTTTATCCTTATCATTTCTTATTATAATCAGGACACCTACCATTATTTTTATCCTTATCATTTCTTATTATAATCAGGACACCTACCATTATTTTTATCCTTATCATTTCTTATTATAATCAGGACACCTATCATTATTTTTATCCTTATCATTTCTTATTATAATCAGGACACCTACCATTATTTTTATCCTTATCATTTCTTATTATAATCAGGACACCTATCATTATTTTTATCCTTATCATTTCTTATTATAATCAGGACACCTACCATTATTTTTATCCTTATCATTTCTTATTATAATCAGGACACCTACCATTATTTTTATCCTTATCATTTCTTATTATAATCAGGACACCTACCATTATTTTTATCCTTATCATTTCTTATTATAATCAGGACACCTACCATTATTTTTATCCTTATCATTTCTTATTATAATCAGGACACCTACTATTATTTTTATCCTTATCATTTCTTATTATAATCAGGACACCTACCATTATTTTTATCCTTATCATTTCTTAGAGTTGGCCGTATCTCATCGCTCTATGAATGTGTGAAAACTTCCGGGACACCCTCTACGTTTTAATTCCCGTACAATAAACTGTGAAATTCATAGACGAAAATCAAAATACTTAACGATAACATTCAAAAATATATTGCATGCTAGACCTGCACAATCCAGAATAAGAACTGCCCATAAATTACAAAACAAACAAATCCTGTGTAACCGCGTTTATATTCTCCGCACGTACAATCCGCAATCACGCAAAACTTTATTAACTCTTCAATATCCATTTCCAATAGAAGCAATCTTGGACCATTACTATTCTTTATAGGCATAGTTAAAGGCATAAATTACAGCCCATATATTATCTCAGAATGGCTAATGTAAACGAGGATCAGGCAACGTGCACGCGGATCGGAAGCTATGACAATGCCAAACAATTTATTTTAATGGGCATTTATTAAGTTGGCTGTATAAAATCGCTGGTAACTCGGCGGGTGGCTGAATGCTTAGATTATCTGTGTCATGCGCCCGCGCGGCCGAGATGCGTATCGGGTGGATTCGGCTTTATTCGGCCCGTATCGGCAGCGATGACAATGGCAAACAAATGTGATCACGTTCGCTGGTATGTTCTGTAATATATGATTTTGATGTTGCGATCAGAATTTTGATTTTAGTTCTTAATGATTGTTTAGAATTTCTGAAGGTATTCAGGTCTACGGGAAAGTAATTATTTTGACTGGATTTAAGTGTAGCATTTTTGACGCTATCTCTGTCATTCGCCATTGCGAGACTATTGCCAATACTGTTGAATATTCGTCTTCTTGCTTTCATCTAATCAAGATATTTATTTTAAGTTAAGAGGTATCAGAGTGTTATTTTATACTTTACCCAAAAATTGCATTTACTTTGCCGAGGTAACACAAGTTTGGTATGCCACTTAAGCCTCGACCATGACACGACCTGTCGTTATTGCGAGTCGGGACCAAACAGGTTTCTTTGATACACTTGAGGGCAGATAAGATAGCTTAGAATGTTCCGCAGTTTGGAGCAAAGTCTAGAAGCCAGTCGGAATACAGACAGCAAAGTTTGGGCTGCTGCAGAAGATACAAATTAATGTGAGTACCAATATTTATTAGTGTGCACGCCATCGTCGAGTCGAGGCTCTTTAACTTGTAGGAACTTAGGAAGTTTTTTTTCATATAAAGCTTTTGCGGTCTTTATCAGAAATACAATGGTAACGCGATACGATACTGAAGAAGAATGGTAACGTGTTTCCATCGTCAGCCAGCCTTCTCGGTCTTGATACCTGAATTGAGTTAGCCCAGAGCTGAGCTACGAATTTAACGTTTGAAATTCTTCGTAACAGTTGTTTGGAAGAAAGTGATCACTGAGTTAAGAGATGAGGTTTAGACTTTTTATAGGCAGTTTATACAGTTTGGAGTACCATTTCAGAGTGTCAGTCAAGTTGGTAGTTAAAGCGGAGTGTTATATATATTGTTTTTATTTTTATTGACAATCAACAAATTGCATCCATATTAGGCATGGTAATTTCTAATAAGCACAATTATGTAGGAAATGTTAATTGGATGTTTAGCGTTTAAATTTACACTTTATTGTTGCAGTCAACAAGAATAGTATTGGAAATGGAACACGCTTCATCATAAGTTTACGTCACCAAATGCGTTTTAACGTAACAAGATTACTCCCAGAAATAGGCATTTTTCTGAGAAAAATGCCTATTTTTTATTAGTAGAGAGACTGAGGGTGACGGGGTCCGCATGAATTCATGCGGGTCAACACTTAGCCGGGGGAGCGTGGTAAAATGCGCAAGCACTCCAGCACTCCCGCTAAAGGTAGCAGCAGGACACCGTGTGGTGTTTAGTCAGTAGGAGTCTGACAGATCCCTCCACCCGACCCAGGGTGGAGGACATCCAGGATTTAAACAGGACTAAAAAAAAAAAAAAGGTAGTAGTATTTGTGGAGCTGCTCATCACCAAACCTTGGCGTCGCGAGTAAGTGAATTTCGCCATTTTGTGCGTACAAAATAACTACTGAGAAAGTAGCAATTACGACAAATCGCACCTTGTTTCTATATTATCACTCCGCGACCCCTTCCCACTTGCGCCGGCGCAAACCAACAGCAATTTAGAGCCGATACGAAGCGTTAGTCTGTCCGGCCTGGTGCTAAGTCATGCAAGGCGAGCAATAACGCTGCATAATTCAAGGACACAAAGGTTGGCGTGATAAACGCCCGGCTCATTCACTGGCTGCGGTATCTCGGTGGCTTTGTCCGGCATTTGCTTCTTATCCGAAAAGGGTGGTATTATATTGGGTTTCGATGTAAAAGTGAAGCTGGGGAGTAAAATGTTACTGACTACTTGTTGGTTGGTGAAGTTCTAAATATACTATAGCATAAGTTTATTCGGAAGCTAAGGTGGAAACACGGGTCGGGTTATGGTTTTACCGGAATCCGAGTACCCAGTAGCACTGACAAGCTGTGAAAAAACTGCTCCTAACGGGTCAACTCAGTGTTGAAACAAATCAAAAAATTCTGCCGCATCGGAATCAGATCATTATTTAAGCTCGGCAAGAGTGGAACGGATACATACAAATCCCTACACATGGTGGGCTTCTTGTTCTTCTTCTGCTTGTTTGTGTAACTTTATGTCTGTGCTAAATAAATGTAAGGAATTCGTTCTTTTACCGGGTTTTCACATTTAAAAAAACACCATTTGGGACACCAGTCGTCTCTGGAACCAAGAGCTTGTGCAATGTCCGAAACATAGGAGTGTCCAAACTCCATACCTACATCAGCCTTGAAAGCCCGCAGTAGTTACCTAACCTCATATGACATACAATAAGCTACTTGACATCACAATAAAGCTTTGTAAAAGCCACAGTATAATATAATAAGCCACATAGAGGCAAGGGCCACAAAACGACCGCCTGACCATAATTTGAGCGCGATGTAAACATGTTACAATTTGCAACGTTTACCTATTACATGTTCCGATGGCCTGACCTTACATATGGAGTGTGTCTTTAGTGGTAAGAGAAGCGATTTCAATTTGAAACAAGTAAACCATTCCTTCGTGGAAGCTGGGTGTAAAATAGGTACCTATTGAGAAAGCCTCATTTATACATTACGAGGCACTAACCGACGATTATCCCTGTATGCACTAATCCACGGACCTAAGGACAAACCCTGGTTAGTGCAGGACTATTGCTATGATAAGGGACTATTCCATATATAAGATATGGAAACAATGATATTAGATTATGGGTTTGGGTGGCTAAGTGAACTGGTTATCTAGAACTATGGAAAGATTCTGTTTCTGCAAAACTAATAGAAGCGGCTGCAACTTACGAGCTGTAGGTCGTAGGTTCGAACTCAGTCAGACACTTAATTTACTTTATGTAAATTATTTCATCACCACTGCTCTCAAAACGTTAAATGATAACATCGTGACGATACCGGCATGTCCTAGTACAAAAACAATTGACGAGACATGTGACATCGCACTGGGCCCGCATGGTGGATTACGGCCCACTCCCTCTCACAGAGAGGAGGCCTGTGTCCAGCAGTGGGTCCACTATAGACTGCTTATGCAAATAATATATTTAATATTTTACAAAACTTTAGGGTCTATTATGCAAAAGAAGTTTTGAGCTGTGGTAGTTCACATAAAAGTTTTAAAATTTTAATATTTTATTCATTTCATGGACAACCAACAGCTTTACATAAATACAATAAATGTACTGGAATAAAGCCAGGAATACACATGCCAGTAACTTGCACAAATTATGCAAGTAGCTTGCATGCCATCGCCACATACACCAATCAGAAGTGGTTATGGCACAGTGGCGTGCAAGCTTCTTGCATACTTTTGTGCCAGTTACTGGCATGTGTATTCCAGGCTTAAGAAATAGGTTAGTTATAGGTTTTCACGTCTAGCTATACAATAATACAGTAAGAGATCTTATACACTGTATATTATTATATATTCATTCATTTGTTAGTAGGTACCTAGCAACAGGCACACGGCTTTTTTATTTTTGGCGAAGTTTAATTCATAAAGCCCCTGTATAATACTATCGTAATTGCGTATAGCCATTGTTTAATACGTACAGAAATTTTGATTTATAGTTAAATCGCCACCCGTGTTTTCTTGTCAACTTCAACCCCGTTCTGAGGAAAAATCTTAATTGTCCTAGTTATGTTCTTCCGGCAGAAGATAAACTACCTACTCTAAATACAAAAGACTCTCTACTTCCCACCATATCTACACCCTTAATTCTATTGGTATACACTGCGCACACGCTTCCTTACCCATTACATTGTGGCGGTCAGCACATATCTGAGTATTGGCGACCATTTGTGCAGCAGTTTGGTAGCTCTCGACCTCATGATGTGTAGCGAATGCTCAAGTGGCCATTTATTGAACATTGATTGCGGTAGCTACATAGATGTTCAGTTCATGAATGTGTTTAATTTGCAATATATTAGTTAGTTATGAAGATGGATTAAGAGTGATGTGAACTATAGTAGTAGAAATAAAAAATGTTAGGTGCAAGTTGTCTAAAAAAAATACAAGGGACTTAAATTTCAAAACACACCATTACTGTTAAAGCTTCATAGTAAGATGATAAACTACGAGAATATTATTACAAAGTTTATTCCAAAAAGTACCTATTCTAAAAAGTATGGCTGTATGGATTGAGGAAGAGAAAAATACATTTTTTTATCCAAGCGTACTATGTGGAACAGCTTACACAATCCATCAATTAAAAGAAGGGGGAAGGGACACATACATACAATAAGGTAAGTAACTAGAAATTATAGACAAAGGATACAAAGCCAAAGGACCAGGCCCGGGTCGACGGCGCGTTGTGTTCCACGCGCGCCTCAAAGAGATGTCAGCACAACTGAAGGGGTCCGATAGGACCGATGCCTGCCGGGGTTGCGGGAAAGTCCGAAAGGGATACCTTGGCCCCGTACAGGCAACCTGCCACCTGGCTCTTATTTGATAATTTCCCACCCAAAAAAAAACACAATGTGACTATTTAATCGTAAAACCTTTTGTCTCATTCCCAGCCATGAAAGATGCCTCCACGAAGACACAGCAACATAGACACAACGATATGAAATTCGTACCTAATAAAGAACAAAATAATTTATGTGCAAAGTAATGCATCTTGCGTCGGTCGCCGCGGGCAGGGCAGTGATTTTACGCATTGCGATCCGTTCCCAGGGCAGAGCTTTGTTATTGCTTTAGATATATAAATGAAGGTTGAGCTTTGATGGAATATGATGTTATAGGATATTCACACGTGCAGTTAGAGTAGAGGTGTGATGCAAAGCGGGTTGAAAGTAGTAGGTAGGTTTCAGCTTTTTTTATGAAACATCATTCTACTGACGTAATACCGATTAGAAAAAATTTATTTCAGCCTCACTATCATCTTTCTGACTGCCCTATCTCTATACACACCATACATTATGTTCACGTTTCAATATAGCTCCTGGCACACGAGAAAAAGGATAGGGCTTAACTTAACTCTATTTCAGAAGTATCTTCTTTTACAACCTACCTTTACCTACTTGTTCAGTTGTACCCATATGTACATACATACTAGTGTTTGTGTAAAATGTTAGGTGCATTGAGACCCTATTGCAATTATATTTATTAACTTTATTGCTTTACAATTAACTAGGTACAGAGACAATAACATTAATACACATTATCTCTGCCGAGCTCGTACATAGACCATTATTCGATTCTCCTGTGACCATCGCCACACTTTAGCACCTAATCGGGGATGTATTGAGCTCAATAAACAACAATTACCGCGTATAATGAATGTCCCACAAACGTCATTAGTCGTGTTAGTACAACGGCACTAATACAATAAATAATATAATGTTATAGAGGACGCGGATAGCTACGGACGGGCTCGGACGAGATATTGCAAGCTCGCGGTCTACACGCTTTGTGGTGCCGCGGGGTTAGGGCTGGCAGAGCCACCCAACAGTATTGCGAATTGAACACCAGCAGTGCTATTCTCTGATCATCTCACCGTGAAAACTTAGGTGAAGTGAGCTCGGAGTGAGCTGTCAGTCCCTAGCAGCAGGTGGAATGACAGCTCACCTCAAGCTCACTTCACCTAAGTTTTCACCGTGAAATTATTACAGAATATACCGGCAGATTTCAGATAGGCTAGCGTAGTCCACAGAAAGAAAATTCGGTAAAGTACAAGGAAGAAAAAGCTTAGTCAATTCGAGAGTTATACTTCTAATCATTGCGCACACCAGATCGACATGGTATTATGGATATGATACACTTAAACCTGAAGGCCTTTGGGCCTTCAGGGTTAAGTGTAAATTTCCTGCCTCTACCACATTAATTTTTGAATTAGTGATCAGGTGATCACCCACTGGCTTCGTTAGAATATTACTAAAATAGTAACTTTTAGCGAAAGATGAAGAATTACTTCACACATACGTCACAATTAATTGAAAAAAGAGACCCACCATATCATATTTGATCCTATTTGTGAAAATTACTAAGCTTATAATGAAATAACAATCTAGTTATCAAATCGGCTGCCGCGCTGTTACGTGAATCCCTAACAAAGTGAAGTACAAAATAGCAGCTTGATTGAAGCGAGTTTATTGTATTAAATTCTCGCGGTGTCAGCCCTAATTCCAAGTGCATACGATACGGGACGAGCTTTGTTTTGTAGTGCCATAGACTATAGAGCATTCTAGATGTGGACTGTTTTATTTTTACGTAATAATTTGAGATTATTGTTGTCTTATGATTTCTTCATCAAATGTTTTAATTAGTTTGTAACTCCTGACATTAGTAAACACAAACATCAATACACACACACACAACAACACGACACCAATTACACGACATCAATTTATTTCGTCGTCCGTCTTCGTGTTCCTAAAAGCGTCATTTTAGTAGTGGGTCCTCGTAGTTCTTGACTCCTGTATGGTATAGCTACAGCCCCAGTGGTTTTCGTTGGCCACACTTCAGTGTGAATTCAGATTTTGGTAACATCTATACAAAAATATCAGAGATTAATGATTGGTCGTTAGAGAGAATAAAATTTGGCTAAATCTAATTAAAAATCTGTAAGTGTCTTTAAATACCATTGCAGATTTACTCGGCAAAGGAAAACAGTACCCTAATTACTTAATACATGATAAATCGGAATGTGACTCGTTTTGAAACAAATTGCTAATCCATTGGTTCATAAAATAAAATAAAAACCTGCTCAACAACGCAATGAATGTTGTTGAACTGTCAAAATGAAACAAATTTGCCGAAATCGATTACGAAAACGTGTTGCGTAATTAGATAGCTGTTTCTCATAGTTACAATCTCATCCAAGGGGGTAATTCATCGATAGTATTAACTTGTTGACTACAGTTATTAAACTGAAGAACAAGCAAATTTATCAAGTTAACCCTCAAGCGATACCACCTGTTATCAGGCCGTCTCTATCTAACCCTAGCTCGTCGCTTGCCAGCTATAAATATATTTTGTAGCGCACGCACAACAATTAAATTATCATAGGGAAGTCACCGCACGCGACCTGAGAGTTATAGGGACGAGGAGATGCCGACAGTCGGGTGGCGAAGTGGGATAAGCGAAGAATTGAGGAAAATTTGTTTTTGGTTGGCACTGGTAATCATCTGGAAAAAAAGAAGACGGTTTTCGTTTGTTTGTTCACTGGCTTTTGAACGCTTTAAATTTTTTTGATCACTTGTAATATTTTTTCAATTACATTTGATGTAAATAGACTTTCAATACGAAAAGGTGGATCGATATACTGTCTAGAATGGATGTTGATGAAGGGTTATGTTTTTTACGGGGCAATTTAAAATCAAGGAAATTTATTAACAATTTAACGTCGCAGCTAAATTGTCTGGTATCAATTTAGCAATTTTGGCCAGACAATTTAGCAATTTAGTAATTTTCAGCTAAATTGTCTTCTTTAGATTCAGATACCAGACAATTTAGCTGCGATAATCCTTGATTCAGTTTCCAGCGTACACTCACAGTGTGCGCACAGTCCCAGCAGAGGAATCATGGCTGACTATATAACGTATGCTATCCAGTTTCACACCCAAAACTGTGGTTACACCAACAAACCGCACGAGAACCTCACTTACAGTAATTAAGTCTTTCTAACACGACTCTCGTGTCCCAGTAAAATCCAAATTCCCAACTTACCCCCAAGGGAGCGGCCCCCCACGGACTGGGTGGCTGACGTCAATTACCCGAGTTATAGCCAGGACTGATCGTGAGTCGCGTCCTCGCCGCGCATGTAGCGTGCCCGGCCGGAATGCTCAGCCGTCGAGTATTCTCCAAACGTATCGAACGATTGGATTCGTTTGCGGATTTGATGGACATATCATAAAGTTCGTAATGTTTTCCGTGTTTAGTATGGTCTTGTTAGTTGGTTGGTTCTATTTAGATTTGTTTGATTTTTCTTTACATTTTTTTTTCAGATTCTTGTTTTCCTGTATACCTCACTCGCTGACATCTCTTTGAGGCGCGCGTGGAACACAACGCGCCGTCGACCCAGGCTTGGTCCTTACCGGACGGCGAGCTACCCATTGCTCACCGTCCGCAAGCCCGCGCCTACGGTGGCCGGGAATCAGCAATTGATTCCCGACGCCCAGGGCGTCTCCTCCTGCGGCGGCTAGGGGCGTGAGGGCGCCAACTTTGCCTCACCCTCACGCGTTTCGCCTCCTCCTTCGCGAGCATTACTGCTTCGAAGAAGGAGGTGACGGCCTCCCATGCCCTCTCGCTCCGTACCATGGCCTGGACCAGGGCCGGACGTGAGAGATCCTCGCTACCGATCGCCTCCACGAGGACACGGCGGTGCTCTGCCCAAGCCGGGCAGACCTCCACAGTATGCCACCGTATTTCCTGTATACCTGGAGTAGGTATGTTCAGTTCAACACACTTTCTCTATTTCCTTCTTTAGGACATCAAGCTTCTGAATCAATGGAAAGCAACAATGATTTAGAAGTTTGCCCAACATATAAATCCCTTTTTTATATTGGACAGATTTCTAAACCTAATAGTTTTGGTTATCAATCGTCAAGGAATGCCAAGCTTGTATTACGGAAAGAGGCAATATTAAAATTTGCGTGTCGTTATCCATGAAAGGGTCTCGATATCATAATTATCTCGATATCAGTAAAATTAGGAACCTGTCTTATAAGAGAAAAGTCAGATAACTTCAAACACTTTTCAATTATTCATATCCCACCACTACCGGTAGCCATCTTTCCTCGAACACACCTGACCCAATCCGTGACGGATACGTAACGAGGCGAGTCAAAGGTCGACGCCGCCCATATGCGTGTGCGCACAATACACGCGTACATTACAGACATGGGTGTATCTAAGACGTACTGAATGGAAGTGAGGAAATGTCACGTGAAAATGAGTTCGCTTTGTTTTAGTATGGCTATCAAAGTCATGACATTGATTTTTTAACGTATGTAGATCAAAATGTATCATGGGTTTCAAAGTAAAAGCATTCTTAATTTTAATTTCAAACAGTTGGTACTGTATTCCTACTTCAGGGCGATAGCGTCACTAAACCTAAAAACATCTTGTTCAGAAAATGGAAAATTAAATGTAATTTTCAAACGATTTATGCAAGTATGTACAGAGTCAAAACGTTGGAGAACTGATTTGGCGCCATAGAAAAGTTACAATACCATTTGTAGATGAGCATTTGTAAACTGTATTTAAATGAAGTGTACTATCGAAGAACTTCATATCTAAGCAGTTTGAAAACAGAATCCCGTGAACACGATGACCACTTCCGTTACCGCTCCGGTTCTATAGCAACCGAGCACTGCAAGCAAAAATAGTCCTTACGGTGCTTAGATATGAACTTCTTCCATGGTACAGTCGATCACAAATGTGCGTTTGGATAATAAAACGATAAGATATTTTAATATTCTTCTTTCTTTTTGCATTATATCAAGAGTGATTCGAAACAGCTAGATAATCTGGTTATTAACATAGGAATTCATCACAATTAAAAACAGACTTAATTTTCACCAAATATTTATTCGAGTTCTGTGGTGGCTCATTATAATTTATATTTCGGCCATTCTAAAGTTGAATTAAATATAATTTTATATTTTAGAATATAATAATAATTACGCCAAAAAATTTAACATTCCCCGTTTTATGGCAGTGGTGGTGCAAAACATATTTGAACTAATATCAGTAATTAGAGGTCCAGTCCTCCAGCGGGCTCAAGGTGAGGAGCCTAGGGGGGGTGTTATGTTGTTCCATGTATAACAGCATGGAACATCCTTGAATATCTTTCTCTTCAATAGGTGTTCTAAGAGCGAAGCTAAGAAAGAAAATATTCAAACGTAGAAGCCCGCCATATTTTTACTACGCAATCCATAACATATTCTCGGCGTCTTTGAAAGTCTATCAGCCAAGTAAAACTCAGATACACCTAATACTCATATCCTAACTGGTAGCCATCCAATTACAAGTAATATTAATAACTCTCCAACATGATAAGCCAGGACTAAGTATGTAATAGCTTTGATAAGCTTTAAAAGTGACCGAACGAGGAATATTGACGCAACTTAGCGTAGATGTCGGTGTATTACATGCAGCTTAAATAAGGGTCTGATTTGTTTTATACGAGTAGATACCTATGTTTAATTAGAAGGATTAAAACTAAATGGTTCAGCTGCAGGAGTAATATCATCTTTAGTTAATAAGCTGGGTATCTTTATTAGTTTTAGGTTTAAATTTATGGAGAGGTGACGTATAATTCTGCAGTATCTTTATTACTTTTCGGTTTACGCGAGTGGCAAAAACGAAGATGTATTTAGAAACATTTATTTGTTTCTATTCAAGTAGATCCCAGCTTGCTTTCATAGAAGAAGGAGAAGAGGGGGGCTTGTGACTAAGTAATAATAGCCACACGGGTCGAGCGATCAGGTTAAGCTACGCTTGCCGCGGTTGGTCTGTGGATGGGTGACCATCTTTACATACCAAGACCCCTCCGTGCCTCGGAAAGCACGTTAAGCCGCTGGTACCGGTTGTCATTTGTAGATCTTTGACAGTTGTTACGGGTCGTCAGAAGCCCGAAAGTCTGACAACCAGTCTTATAAAGAGTTATCGTGTTACCCATTAACTGGGTTGTGGAGGTCAGATAGACAGTCGCTCCATGTAAAATACTAGTATCCGGCTGCATCCAGTTAGACTGGAAGCCGACCTTAACATAGTTGGGAAAAGGCTAGGCAGATTGATTGCTTCATGTATGCGTGCAAATTTCGTATGCTCGACCAACGTAACTAGCGCAATTAATGTTGTTGAACTATCAAAATTGTTGGCATTATTCGTGTAGGTACGCAACTACCCCGCTGTTTTGGTTGAGGAGAAAAAAAACAGCCTTTTTTATTTCAATTCAAACAAACCGAAATAGGTTTCAAATTATACTTCCGTGCCTGGAAGTATAATTTGAAACCTATTTCGGTTTGTTTGAATTGAAATAAAAAAGGCTGTTTTTTTTTTCGGGGTAAACCTTCAAAAGGCGTACGGTCTTTGGGGATAAGACCGGGGTATGTGGGATTCCCACCTCACTAAAACCACCCCAGTGGTCACCATCTACACATGGAAGGGGCACCGTTATCTCTCAAAAGACCAATCCGGAACCCCCTCTGTGCAGCGCCTGTTACATTATGTGCGATGTGCCCTAACAGGCGCTGTTAGTAACCTAACCTAACTGTGCAAGTTTGCAAGACAGCACGTAACCACAGTGCACCGTCTTCAAATATTGACTGTTGGCAGACCAAAGCCATGCTATACGGTTACAATGATGATAGCTAATAATAATACATTTAAAAAAAGATGTCGCCGGTCGTCGTCGGAGTCTGGATTTTTGCCCGGTTGATGACAATAGGCTCACCCCTTATTACATGGGACTTAAACAGAACGAAATGTGGATCTAGCTAGGTACACCTCTGCATAACCGTTCGGGGATTACAGGCGCAATCTATGTAATTTTATGTTAAAAAAAAACGTTTTTCTATTACTTTTCTCTCCACCTTTACAGCCCATCATCGGTCCAATATCTCCGGGCGGTGGAGTAACCTTAAAATTTTATTGTTCTAACGGAGAGCCGTAAGTACTTACAATGCTTTGTGTTAGGGTCGTGTTCCACCTAATTGCGGTTTGCTTTTAACGTGGAATATCTTGAATACCTGAAGGATATCCATCTGGGTACTGAACGTGGGCATTCTGAGAATTATTGCTGGTATTGTTTTGTTGTGTTGCTTCGAAGAATCGCAAGGGATTTCTGGATTCTTGGGTTGTAAAAAAAGCTGTTTATCAAATTGCGTGATATTTAATAACTGCCACTGCTGAACATAGACTTAAGACGCAGATATAGGTCAGCGAGCTTGCGTGTTGTTTATTTATTTATTTAAACTTGTCACACTAAAAAGTGCAAAGGCGGACTTAATGCCTTAGGCATTCTCTACCAGTCAACCAAGGGTGGTGAAGAGATTAGATGGCAGGTGCTCTGTTTGAGAAGAACAAAGAAAAACATTTTTATTAAAATATATCATTAGAAATAATTATAATACACATATACATACGTGTTCTGTACTGAGCTCACGCAACGCGTCGTACGTCCAGCTAGTAATAGGACCCGCCCATCCAAGAGCGCTGTCCAAAATTAGACGCATTATTAATTTATTATACATAAAACTAAAAGGTGTTTTAATAAAACACTTATATGTACTAAAAGATTAATAATTAAATTATCCTTAAAATGGTGAAAGTTTCAGAAAAATACGCTTGATAGATTTTGCGTGATTCAGTTTTTTATCCGCGTTAGACATAACTTTACAAATTAATTTCACTATGTTATAACATAATCTAAAATAATCATCATTATAATATTAAGTTATTAAAAAATGCACTAATTTAACATATAGTTTTTTCCAAATCATTAACAGTACTCGCGTAGACGTTATCGTCAGTATAAAATCATTACTCTTAAAAGTCTGTTATCGTCGCCATAATGTATAAAAAATAAAATAAATACAAATTGTTTATCGGTAAAACAAGTACAAGTATAAACACATTTTTTTTATTGGATCCTCCTTTTAGGCAGATAGTGTCTGTATTAGGAGAATCCACTCTTCCATAGCAAGATGTGTTACAATATGAAAAGCAAAACTTTTAATTTTTTATGCTAAAACTACATAAATTAACATTAACTTAAATTACATCAAATGTGTGTATGTGTGGGTGTAAGGATGTGTGTATTGTGAAGGTTTCAGAAGTGCTTCGGTATCATTGTAGGTAAGCGTTGGTATCCATTCCATTTTTTTACTGTCATAGTAGTTTTTGGGATAAATGTAGATGTATTTATTGATTTTATTATATAGCGCAGCTGGTCGTATATTAAATTGCATAATGGCAAGCAGAGTCCTTATTCTAGGGATATTTAATGTAATATATTTCCTTCTTTTTTTCAGTATGCCAGCATCATAGGAAAGAGACATGTTTTTTTAATATAATTTGTGTAATGTAAAGTTTCCTGACTGAGAGCTAAGCTAAGCCGAAATAGGTCTTCAGTAGGATATCTCTTTTTTTGAAATACTTGCACTTGATACGAGCGCGTTGTGCCCTTTCCACCGTTAGAAATTTTGTTTTGGCTGCACCACCCCAGACAGGTATACAATAGGAAAGTACTGACTGGACTAGCGCAACATAAATCAACTTAAGGAAATCTTTTGAAGGACCTGAATGATTACCGGCTGTCTTGGGAACGACGTGTCTAAGAGTCCTGAACATCCAGCTTAATTTCCTGACTCTATTGGCAACCTGCTTAATGTGTGGGTACCATGATAATCTCTGGTCCACGATAACACCTAGGTACTTAATATGTGGTACTTTGTTGATTGTTGAGCAGCCACAACTATTGCCATTATCGTTATTGCAAGTATGAATTTTAACATTAAAATCTTCCTCTGGTTGTGTACGTTGACAGACAATAAAGCAAATGTAATTTGTTTTTACGATGTTTATTGTAAGCAAATTAATTGTCAATCACTTGGCGATGTTAGCCAAGCCTGTTTCAGTACTAAATTTAACATTCTGCCATGTATCACCGGTAAAGACTACGGCAGTATTATCCGCGTAACAGAACACTTGTGCGTTTGCAACATTAATGTTACAAAGTTCATTGACGTAAATAAGGAACAATGTAGGTCCCAATACGCTTGCTTGAGGGACGCCGTATGAAATGTTTGCGTTCTCACTAGTATAATGACCCACTCTAACCTTCTGCTTCCTATTTCCGAGATAACCCCTGAAAAGGCTTAGAGACACTCCGCGAACTCCAATACATTCCAGCTTTCTTACAAGGATTGGGACAAAGACAGTGTCAAAGGCTTTTTTTAGATCTAAGAATTCAGTTATAAATATTTTACCTTTGTCAAGCTGTTTGGTTATATGAGCACTTAGTGCAGTAACTGCATCTTCAGTGGAAATCCACCGAAAAAAGCCAAATTGTGACTCAGATAGTACGTTGAAATCTTTTAGGTATGTTAAAAGTCTTATATTGATAAGTTTTTCAATTATTTTTGATATAGAGGGTAATACAGATATAGGCCTGAAATTAGATACATCGTCTCTGTCTCCACCCTTAAACACTGGCGCAATGATAGCCAGCTTTAAGGAAGTCGGGAAGATGCCTTCACCAAAGCAAAGATTAGCAAGATATTACATATCTGGGAACAACCTCCTTTCTTATATATTTTAGAAATGCAGTAGAAACATTATCCCAACCAGACGCACTGTCTGATTTGAGACTCATTGGACATGATTCACTTCATCATTGTCAGTATCTAACATTACGAAGGAGTTGGGTTGAGTTCGTTAAAAATAGAGGTCATTTTGATCATAGTCTAAAGTTGGCTGGATTTTTTGAGCAAGGCTCTTACCAATGTTCGCGAAATATTCATTAATATAGTTAACTGATTCTGAAGGAGTAGATTTTATATCAAGTAAATCTGTATTGCTATTGTTAGGTTTATTTGTGAAAGTTATAGTTTTAATGTTTTTCCAAAGTAATTTATTAAGAGCAACCGATTTAGTAATTAATTCTCTTTCATATTTTCGTTTTAATTTTTTGATAAGGTTATTACAGCGATTTCTATATCTAGTATATGTTATTTTTAATATGTCGTTGTGCGGATCTTTTTATTATCTTTTTGAAGCTTATTACGATTTTTAATACAACGTAAAATTCCTTGTGTTATCCATGGTTTTATAATGCGCTTACTGTTAGAGATTTTAAGAGTAAGAGTAAAGTAAGAATAGTATTTTTATTGATGGAATCTATTAGTTTGTTTACTAGTAGGTTAGTTAGAGTTTCAGGATCATTACATAAAAGTAAATCTGCTAGATTACTTTCTTGCACGTACTTAAGTGCTTGTTCAAAATCCACAGTAGATCTAGTTTTGTTAACTAATGGGGTACTTTTTAATTTTGATAGGTATAGAAGTGTAGTGTAGTGATCTGTTATGCTAGTGTAAGATAGCGATGGATGCTGAGATATTTTTTTGGTTTATTTTCAGCATAAAGTGGTCTAAGCAGTTTTCATTCCTGGTAGGTAGAATATGCCCTGGTAAAATTCCGTACAGGAATAGCGTGTCAAGGTAAGTATTTCTGTTTTTGTGTTCATAAGAAGATTCTATATCTTTAGGTCTAATGTTTATATTAATGTCTCACGCTATAATAATATTTTTCCAAGTTTGTAGAGTATCTAGATGGGAACTTAAGGAATTGATAAAAACCTCAGTTTTCACGTTTGAAGGGGATCTATAAATGCATAATACAATATTATTCAGTATGTCCAGCTGCAAACAAGACGCCTGACATAATTTTATTTCCTTAACTTTAGATTTTAGATTATTTTTTATATAGTCAACTACCTCATCGTTTTGGTTCAAGTGGTGGGACGTATTATAGGACGAGTAATTATTGAGATGAGGGATAATTTTTCCAGGAGTTAGTAGACATTCAGTTACTATAATAATATCGGTTTCGAACTTAAAATTCGTAAGAGTAAGTATAAAATCGTCATAGTTACAAGAAATACTCATTATATTTTGAGCTACAACAGTAGTAATTTCTTTTATATTTATGTGTTTAACTAATTCCGAACAGTCAAATTCAATTCTGCGCGCAATTTCAATGCTATCTATTTCATTAAGGGTTTGCAATGAGTCACCCATTAAATACATTTAACGATAGAAAGGACGTGCCATCTAGTTGTATTATTGTTATATAAAAGTACTAAGGTTTGTTTCAGTTTTATACAGAATTTGAAACCGTTTTTTTATAGTGTAAATGTTGCTGTGTGAGTATGTTTTTGAGTAGGTATAAGTAGGTAAGTGGATGTGTGTTGTGCGTGCAAGTAAATAATATAAACGCAAAATATGTTTGTAGTGACTAAAAAACAAGCTGGGTAAGTATATAGGTAAGTAATATGTTTGCAAGTGGTTATTGTTATTATGATATAAAGAAAAAGTGTATACACAAACAAAGGAAATAATTCGAGGAAAGATTACTTGATAACAAAACAGTGGTGATCTTAGCAAGTTACTTATAATAGGTTACTAAATACATAAAAAAAACAGAAAAATATAAACATGACGTCTTCCCGTAGTAACCAACTAAGACTTATTAAGAAATCGATATATCTTAGTCACTTGCTGATTTTCAGCTGATGAATCTGTTGCTAATTTCTAATAGGGTCAGCGAATATTCGTCTCACTTTAACAAGACCTTCCCATAAGCGGTCCATCAGAATTTAAAATCACCAGATTTGGTTAAGTCCCGAGCAAGGAAATGTAGGCGGGAACCCTTCGAAGTAAGGTGCTCAGAGAGGAAGATAGGAGTATTTTACTGAGTTTTAAATCCTAGATGCTTACAGCATAACTTGGATTTAAACATAATAATAAATGCCTTACCCATTTTCATAATCTGTGATTTGTGTGATACAGGGTCGAGCCGGTTTCAACAATTATTGGTGTGTTAATTATCTCACTGTTCTTCGCAAGTGTTCGATAGATGTCTTTTATATCGTGTTTTGAGAAAGTGCAGTCTAGGTTTTTAGCGAGAGACATAGCTATTTCAATCGCCTTTCGGTCTTCTTTAGTTTCGTTTGCTCTTCTAGGTACATTCTTAATTACAAAATTGGCCTTCTGATTGCTGATTTGCATCATTCTTGATATATCCAGCTCTAACCCATTCATTAGCGGCGAAAGCTCGGTGCGTCCTTAAGTAAAATGACGGTTCATTTCAAGCTCAATTCAACTAAGTTTTCAGGGTCAGATTTTTACAGAATATTTATAGATTTTTATAGAAGAGAACTGCGGGAATAGATTTTTACAAAATATACCTGTGGGAATAGATTTTTACTAAATAGACCTGTGGGAATAGATTTGTGGCGTTCGTCTTCTTCTACGTATTTATGACATTAAGCTGTCTGAAGTGAAACTCCTGCTTCCATCCTGTATATTAACACTACTATTCTTTGATGTCGTCAAGAGTGTAATTATTGAAATATTGTCCTTTACTTTATATAAGTGGTCAGAAAATAGACGAGTTTTGTTAATGGGCGAATAATTATATAATGGCTACTTAACTGGTGGCTGCTGTTCAAGTAACTCAAATAAGTTATATTTTATTGTATTGCCTTCAAAAAAACAAAGAAGTTGTTGTTGTGTGTTGAAGTTGAAGTTGTTGTGGGAAGTTTGGAGGTGGTATTTGCTTGTCTTGGATCTTTTCTTTCATACTATACAACTTTCGCTATGAAATACATAATATAATAGGATTCATGAAAACAAACACTTGTCATTCTGTTGTATTATAGGAATTAGATTTAAAACTATGAAAATGTTTTTTCGATCGCTTCGCCCCTTTTCTTCTTTTCTATGTTAAAAGGAATAAAACTAAGTCAATGAAATGGGTACTAAAATACGCAGAATTTGATGCTCTATAAGTGATCAAAAATAAATTTAAAAAACTCAACATCTAGAAAATTTAATTACGCATCTTTTGATATCAAAATCGTGAAGATGAAATAACAGGAAGTGGTTTCATTTTGTACCCTTTTGTGTGAGAGCCGCACGTCAACGTTCCGACCGCTCGCTGGCAGTATCACGCAAAATGTCGAGGCCTGAGTGTCGTATCCGTGACAATGTACGTAAAATGAACGAGTGTCTCAGATAAAAAAAAAATGTAATCAAATCAAATCAAAAGTCATTTATTCAAACTAGGCTGAGAACGTCAAAATTATAAGACAGTCCCCTAAAACGCCCACCCTCCACCACTTCCTAGTGCTTTAGCTGGGAAGAAGAAGTGGCGCAATAAACTCTCCAGCAGCACAGCTGTCTGTTCAGTTAGAAAAAAATGATTCTATATAATAGTATGCAAGATAATTTACATTACGCAACACTAAACATAATTTAAATTATAAATTAATAGCCGTACGACAGCTAGCACACACCAATTTACCAACCAAAAACATCGAGAACTATACTCAGGCAGAAATAAAAACAAATAAACGTAAAAAATATCTAAATAAAAGCCCCCAAGCATAAAGGGCGTGTCCCAAGGGTGGGCACGCCCTTTATGCCTATTAACAATATAATTATAAATAATATGCAATATGTATATGCCTATTGTCAATTATTTATTTTACCTCGATGGCCCTAGTTTATCAAATAATAAACTAGGACCATCGAGGTAAAATAAATAATTGTCGAGGTTGCTAGCTAACCACATATTGCGATACAACTCATAAAAAAACATTGTAATGAGTAGATTATGTCAACAATAAATTAAAATAAATTAACTGATACCATTGACAGTGCACTGTTTACATCGTCAAAATCTTGTCTATTCCTGTCTACTTTAAAAATAAGAGAAGTAACATTTCCGTATATAAAAAAGTACTCTGTGAGTAACATCTGCAAACAGTACAACGCCTGACGCCTGATCGCCACCGTGTATTTTGACATAACATTTCGTCTTTATTCTTCAAAGGAGCAGAGCTAATGCCATTAAGGCTCCCGCAGGCAGACGTGACGCGAAGGTTTAACGATTCTGGTAGACAATTCCCATTAAGTTTTTATAGAATTTGTTCTACTAGAGTCACTCGTCAACAAACTATGGGACATTAGCCCCCTTATTCATAAACGTTGCTTAAAATTAACTGATATTTAAACGTCAAAAATGTATGGTTAAACAGGCGCTAATCATTACTTAAGCACGTCGAACTGAGTAGTCCAACCAATTTTTTTGTTGGTGTCGTTTGGAACACTAACAGCCCGGTAATAAGAGGATATTTTATGGCTTTTGAGTCCCATTTCACCCATTGTCTTATTCATATTTATATTTTTATTATAACATCCAAGTAAAGGTTAGTACTTAACTACGAGCAGCACATTTTTAACCGACTTATCATTATTGAAATGTATGTACACACAAAATTAAAGACGGACTTATCGTCAAATGACAGTGCCATTACATGCCTCATGTTAGTAAAGTAAATTATATACTTATACGGTAAAATAGAATCTATGTAGCTAATTTTACGAGTGAAAGTCGTGTTAAACGTTGACAGATGTGGAACCAGCTGTCTTGTTAACTGTACCAATTAAAAGTCAGAATGTTATGTTGATAATATAATTGTTATGAATTTAAAAAATGTTAGTGATATTATGTTATTTATTTTTGAAGTATACAAGTAATATAAAAAAATTAAAAAAAAACGACTTCCAAACAAAAACACTCATCATCATCATCAGCCTATAACGTTCCCACTGCAGGGACACGGCCTCCTCTCAATGAGAGGGAGTGGGCTATAATCCACCACGCGTGCCCAGTGCGGGTTGGTAGATGTCACATGTCTTCGAACTTGTGGTTCTAGGACCTGCCGGTTTCCTCACGATGTTTTTCTTCCCCGTTTTGAGGGCAGTGGTGATGAAATAATTTACACAAAGTAATGCGCCTGCCTGGGTTCGAACCAACGACCTCCAAATCGTAAGTCACCGCCGTTTTCACTGGGCCACCACTGCTCTCAATAAATTATTATATTCCTGAATAAATTCACTAAATTATCGTGAAAACCGTCTCAAAATCCGATGCCTAGTTTAGGAGAATAACGTGTTCATACAGAGAGACACAAAAGCGATTTTAATTAATTACATATTAATTAAAATCGCTTTTGTTTTTCTTTTCTTTTAGTAGTAATAGCTTTTCTTAAGTATTTTTGTGTTTCAGTATCAGACCATACTTTTCCTCACGATGTTTTCCGACACCTCTAAAGATTAACTGAAAATAAAAATCTAAGCTACCGATGTTCAGGGCTCCTGAGAGAGGAACCTCCAAACTATACGCGCCATGTCCAGAAGTATTAGGTTCAGAAAGCGGTTTTCTGGATCAAGCCTTTGAATCAGCTGCCTAACGAGAGCCACCTCAAGTGTTGGTCGTCGCTCTTGAAACTCAAAACCAAACTTAAACTCAAAGTATTTATTTCAATTAAACCATTTACAGGCACTTTTGAATTCTCAAAGAGTCAGAAAGAGAGTCAGTCAGTTAGTCAGAAAGTTGAAGCTAGTTGCCCATTCCAAAACATAGATCTCTATGGAGAAGAACGGGCAAGAAACTCCAAGGACACTCTTTTAAATATAGTAATTACAAAATCCTGGGTACATTACTCTTGTTTATTCTATATGTGAGAATAATGTAAAAAAAATATAAGATTAAAAATAAGCCCTGGCAGATATGAGATAACCAATCTCCACTGACGGCGCCCGTTCACGAACATGACGCGTGGATCAGCACCATCCAGCTCAACCATTTTGTAGGGAACCGAATGATCCAACACACTCGCCACCATCAGCGAGACATTAAGTGAGCATGACATACTCACAAAGTTAAATATCAAGTAAACAACAAATTGAATGTGTGTTACATTTTACCTCGTATTGCTTTGTATTAGTTGAAAGTGAGATTATCTGATTGTTTTCTCTCAAGTCGGCAAAGACACGAGGAAAACTGTCCCACCGTAATACACTTTATAACTAGTACCGGGGTCATGGTGAATCTTGTAGATTTATAGAAAATAAGCACTAGTGTAAAATTTGTTGTAAGGTTGTTATTCTTTTGGCAAAGAAACATTATATTATTATTTTTTTTTAACTATTCTCGGGACCATGGGGTCCCGATCCTTTGGAAGGCGTACGAGGGGCCGAAGCCAACTCGCAGTGGCCCGTTGGACAATTTTAAATATAATTTATTATTATAACCTTTATTTTACAAAAACGTAAATAAATTATATTTTAAAAATATTAGAATAAAATATAAAAACATTTAAAAATATAAAAATAGTAGCCCACCGGTATCGGGAGCAGGGTCCAAGCTACGGGTCAGGGCTCCAGAGGGAGGAACCTCCTAACAATGCGAGCCGTGTCCAGGAGTACCGCTTTCTGAATCAAGCCCTTAATCCAGCCGTCCAACGAGATCCTCCTTAGGTGTCGGTAGAGGCTCTTGGCAATTATAGCTGATACGACTATCAGCACAATGATCGCTGAGTCCAAATCCCACATGTCGACAACCTCGCAAGTTCGCGAGCCAGGACAAAGATACTTAATTTTCTTATCTTCCTCAGTTTGACATGTAGAAAGTTAAATGGAAATTCTTGTTAAGTGATGATAGATAATTACAACAAATATGATGTTCTAAAATAATTGTATTATTAAAGTACGCTCTCACATTTCTCTAACTGCCACTAACTAACAAAGTAAACACTAAACAATGATTAAATGTATTTATTTGTTCAATTAAAATCACTTTTGAAATGTTACAAACCTAGTTATAACATAGATTAATGTAATAATAAACGTCCCGTAAACACAAAATAGTCATTATAGATCACAGCTGCAAAGATTTGCCTTAATTCTTAAGAGATGGCTTATTATCGTTATTTTTTATAAGACTATCAATAATAAGACTCAAACATTTATCAAGTCAGCCTATCTCCGTCCACTGCTGGACGTCGTCGACGGGGAGGACTCCGGCCGCCGGATGGTTTAGGACCTCGAGGCCCACCGGCCTCTGATAGGGTCCCAGCTCCCGGCGGAAGTGTGCAGCGTATGAGATGGACACAATCCATCAACGAGAACGTCATGCGCTCATACTATGGGGCAACAGAGGGAGAAAACAACCTGACCGTGTATCGTGTTCGGATGCTCTCTCTTTTTTAGGTGCTTGAGCCAGCTGTCAACGTTTCGGCACAACGACTGTCGGACATAGGCCTCTCCCGGGCTGCGCCACAATACCTCGTCCTCGATGGTTAAGGTCGTCAGTCCATTATTGTAACGAGCCAGCCCGCACCTCAGCGCTTCAAAGCTTGTGTGCCATGCGCGAATGACGCGCATGCGTGACATGGTGATCTGCCAGAATGGCAGCTAGGTTTGGTTGGTTAGATTTTTGTGTGTGATTTTACAAATTAAAGTTTTTGTTATAATAATACGCGGATAATCCTTTTAGATTATTATAGATGATTAAAATTCAATAAATGCAACGACTGGGGTTAAAATCATGATATCTTCCTCCAGTTTCATCGTGTAGTCAATTATAAAGGACTTATATTTACCAGAAAATTCAATTGCTTGTTAGTCGTTTAAGGGTACGCTAGTCGGTTATTCTTCCATACAAACGTGGTATGGTGATTACTAATCTGTTTGACGGTCTACGTTCAAAACTAAAAATTATATCAATTTGTCTTGTCATTATGTAGAAACGTCCATATTTCAACACTAATTTTAAATAGAAACGGTACAGGGGTAGATACTTTATTCAATAATTAAATTTATATATTTTTTCTTTTCATTATCTAGCCCTGTATGAAACCAGAATCAGAAAAAAAATTGCTTTGAAAGTTATGAGCGTCGAAAATTCCATATTTCAACACTAATTTTAACTAGTCTTTGGGTGTAAATAAATAACTTATGTGGTAAAAAAATCGCACAAAAGAAACCTTAGTTATGATTAGATACTTTATTCAATACTTCAAATAATTTTATTTTGAGTAAATACATCGAGTAGTTTTTACATAATATCTATACGCCCAAAAGTCTGTTCATGACATTTTATGCGCTCGTTTTCGTTATAAATCATCGTCTATTTCACAAAATATATAAATAAATAAATACAAATGAGATAAATAAATACTGCAAATAATAATAATACTAATTAGTATGCATATTAGTCACGCCCACCAACGAGTTCGAGCCGTTGACTAGTCATCTTCTGCCTAGCCTTTTCCCAACTACGTTGGGGTCAGCTTCCAGTCTAACCGGATGCAGCTGAATACCAGTATTTTATATAGAGCGACTGCCTATCTGACCTCCACAACCCAGTAATTGGGTGATACGATACCCCTTGGTAAGACTGGTTGTCAGACTTACGGGCTTCTGACGACCCGTAACGACTGTCAAAGATCCACGAATGACAGCCGGGACCAACGGCTTAACGTGCTTTCCGAGGCACCGAGGAGTCTCGGTACGTAAAGATGGTCACCCATCTACAGACCAAGCGTAGCTTAACCTGACGGATCAACCCGTGCGGCGGTTATTACTTAGCCACGAGCTCCTCTAGTCACTCAGCCGTCGACTAGTCTACCCTTAAAAAAAAAATTAATTCGTCGGAACTCGGAATCGCGAATAACGTGAGTCCGTATCCGTAATAACGTTATCCCAACGAACGCTATCCCTAAAACGATATTTAACCCTCTAGAATACTAAATGGTATTCAATAAAATAAAACAGTCTTGCAAGAAATTTATTTTTTAAAGAAATTATCGCCCATAATCAAACGCATGCGATGTCTTGTAAATATATTTTCGCTTCTCCTATGCCCCTTGCGCTGCACCCGAAATCGTCGATAATCGTCTGAGGCGATTGTGCGCCGCCTTCAGTCCTGTAACCAATAATTTGTGGACATAAACCACAAGGTTATGTTCACCTAGACAATTGGGACAAAGAAGATATTTGCAGAATGCAGTGAATTATATCGGTAAATATCGGTATTGCTCCCGCAGACAGGCGCGACGCAAAGGTGCGATGCGATTCTGGTAGAACAATTTCCATGGTGTTTTCATAAAAAGTGTTCTTCAAGAGATGCGTCGCACTCTCGCGCCGCGCCTATCTGCAAGACCCTTAATATTGGTAAGGGGTTTGATTTGATTTTGTAGAAGTGAAGCTTAGTTTTATCTCGAGTAATAATTAGAGAGGATCAGTCATTACTTAAGTGCCGTTTAGTAGCTGGTACATCTTAGCTGGGCATGCTAACATTTTACCCATGTATCTGTTTAAAATTTGCTCTTATGTGAGTTGAGGTCCGTGATGACAGAATATGATCATCTTCTTCTTTTCTTGTGGTTAGTGACTAACCTGGTGTCAGAGTTTTAAAGCCGCCCATGGGCCTCTGACTTGGCTTCACATGCCGTCGAGAAAAATCTCTCCAGCATGCCGGTTTCCTCACGATGTTTTCCTTCACCGTTTTTCAATAATTATACAATACGCACATGAATCCGAAAAGTCAGAGGTGCGTGTATTTTGTTTGAACTCGAGACCTGTGACTAGGCAGTCCGACGGTCACACCACAAGACTCATAATCACCATAATACGATATGATATGATCATAATCACATTCCAATGAAAAAAGAATTGATGTTCAAAATGAAAATGGAAATATCCCACACTGTGACATCCAGTGAAAGTTGTAAATATTCTGTAACAGTTGTTAGTTAAAAATCAGATACTATTATTGAACAATTTCCTATTCAAGCTAAGTTCAAGCCCGTTTCGGTTCAAATATCCTCTTGTAACCCACAAGACTAGTGTAAAGCCTACTTCACACGGTAACCGGTATATACACTGTACTTGTGATGCCTTGGTACATACCCACAGTCGCATTTTTTAAACCATAGCCTTATTTCTGTATTCCGGATTAGGGATATAGTAATATTTTTGATAGCCCAGAATTTATTTTCCTTCAGTAATATTCAGTATGTTCTAAATTGATGTGTATTTTCCGAACCCAGTATTCATTGAATCAGAAATACTTCATATTTATATATTTAATTTGAAATTAGTGATTACTATACCTACTTTTGAATTTTTGTCATCTTGTAAGAGGGCTTGCAACACTAATTACTAAACGTAGGTACATTTAGTGCTAAGCGTATTTAGTAGCGGTTATTCTAAAAGTTGGCAACGTCGTAAATAGGTGTCAAATATTTACCTGTTTTGATTAATTTGGAAATATGAAATATCGCTAACTAGTGTATTAGAGTATTAATAATGAATTGCAATTATAACAATGAATTTGATGTTGCAACCGTTTTAGGTGAAAAAAGGGCATTTAAGTTTCCAAATACTTTTGTTGACATCTAAAACTAAATATTCAGTGTAACGATAATTAATTATTGCAATTTATAATCAATATTTTAGTTCACTAGTTAGCGATATTTCATGTTTCCATACAGTAATAGTGCCAAATGAATCAAAACTGCGAAATATTTGACAGCTATTTGCGACGTTGTCCACTTTTCTTTCTGTCATATTTAAACGATTGACAGAAATGGAACGATATTTTTAAATACGTTTGGCGCTTAGTGCGTTTAATGATTTATGGTGCAAACGGGCCTTAGTCTTTGAATTTGTTGAAGTTTGAATAAATGTTTGTTTTTCTCAACTTAAAAAACTACTTAGCTTGTCTCTAAAACCAAGCACACCAACCTACCACTAAATCACACCCTAACACCGTGTGATCTCAGCTTACAGCACAGCCACATCGTAACATGCGCGGGCGCTTACCTGAATAGTAGCACAATGAGCGAATAAATTAGCCAGCAGGTTATTGCGATGTCTCACTGACGGAGACGACTCAATGACTTCCATGATATACTGCCGAGAATTGCTAGTGAAATACTTGTATTTACTTAGTTGTGGGCCAGTTTTGTGGTAAAGAAAGACGAGCTTTTACTTAAGTTTCATGGTAAAGAGAGCTTTACGTTATTGACTTTTCCATGAAAAATGGATAACTAAAGCCGTGTTGACACTGTCAAAGTACGCTCGGACAGAATAGATTTGACGACTACTTGGACGTTGTTTTGATCGTGGCAACACTGATCAAAGCGCACTTGGATGACGGCGTTCAGTCTAACCGTGCGTTTGCACTGGCGAAACATCTAGTTGATGAAATCTCTAGTTCCTGTCAAATATTGTATGGAACATTGACAGAACCTAAAGATTTTTATATGTTTTGTTGTGAATGTTTCGCCAGTGCAAACGCACAGTAAGTGGACTAGGACCGCGTTCAACTTTTAATAGCCTTCTTGGATGTCAATTGACAAAACAAACTGCTTGTAGAATGAATAAAATGCTCCAAGTGAACCATGTTAGTGTCAATCCGTATCAAAGTGAACTATTACCAAAAGGTGCTTTGTCAAATGTACTTTGTACAAGCATACTTTGATTGTGTCAACGCGGCTTGGGATTCAAGCAAACAAGAGAATACATTCCGAATCTTAGTTACTTAAGTGTTTAAACTGCTGCTTATGTCGTGTCTTTCTAAGGCCACTTGGAGTGACTGCTTTCTTCTCTAGACACTGCTACACCACAACAATCTATAATTACTTATCATCATCTGCCTAGCCTTTTCCCAACTACGTTAGGGTCAGCTTCCAGTCTAACCGGATGCAGCTGAATACCAGTATTTTATATGGAGCGACTGCCTATCTGACCTCCACAATCCAGTAATTGGGTGATACGATACCCCTTGGTAAGACTGGTTGTCAGACTTTCGGGCTTCTGACGACCCGTAACGAATGTCAAAGATCCACGAATGGCAGCCGGGACCAACGGCTTAACGTGCTTTCCGAGGCACGGAGGAGTCTCGGTACGTAAAGATGGTCACCTATCCACAGACCAACCCCGGCAAGCGTAGCTTAACCTGACGGATCGACCCGTGCGGCAGTTATTACTTAACCACGAGCTCCTATAATTACTTATGTATGTTGTTAATTAATTTGCATGCCCTTTCGCATCTACTCAAAACTTAGTTTTATATTTCTGACTTTTCAGTCAGTACTGTCCTACCTCTGTACTGTGGACGTCTTACATCAAATTTCGAGTGTCTCATATATTTTTGGATGAACTCAGTACGACTGGAAACCGACAACATAAGACAGTGAAATTATTTCAAGTCTGTTATGTTGATTACATGTATGATTAAATTACTATCACATCCAAATGAATGCGTTGAAAACTAGTTTGATTAATTCAGCATTAATCACCCATGCTAATTTAGTCCCCGCACTGGAGCTAAGGACAACTTTAAAACCTGCACCAATATCTTTGCAAATAATAAAGTACTGGTAACATCTATTACATCAGTCAGGTCAAGCTGTCGATTACGTACAGTCGGCTGCTAAATAAGGGCCATAATCAGGGTTCAGGGGGCCGTCAATAAATCCACGGACACTTCCCTTTGTACGCGATTGTCCGCCACCTACGTCACCTGTTGGTGGGGCAAGGATTGATGTAGTGTGGGCAGAGGAGAGTGGCGTAAGTGCGAATATGGGTTTGGAAGAATTTTATATGGAAATTATTCATAATCAAGCTAGTGTGGAAATATCAATGCAATCTCGAAGCTTTTAGCTGGCTGGCTGGCTTCTTCGTTACCAAATAGTCTTCATTTTTTTTAAAGTTATGGTCTAAAGTGTTGTGATGACAATTGGGAGACGCCAGGATCAGTTTGGGTCGCGCCAGGCAAAGTTTAATAATTGACTGACTAATTTCTGATAACTGGTTAGATTAGGACCAGACCAATATATTACAGTCTTACATTATTATGATGTCTGACAGAGTTATCGATAGGTAATCTATACAAATTTAATAACGATATAGGTACTGACTAATCGTATTCTAGCACTATATGTATATAATATCACCATGATTTTTGAAAATGAAAGCCTGTGTCCTTAGATAGCTGGTTCTCTCATACGACACAAGGCTATGTAAAATTAAAATAAGCAACAGGGGCATTATTATGAAGTTGCCACTGGTAGTTGACGTGGTAACACGTCGCAGTAATATAAGCCGGTTATTACTGCCACTGGTCGTTGACAGGTGTCATCATTATTCCACTGCGAAAAAAGGATGGTGCTAGCGGCCTTGTATAGCTACGTCTCTCACTCACACTGGAATAATGGTGGCATTAATACGTCATAATACGACCCCAGAAGCCACTCCAAAGCGATTCCACTATATTCTCTGAGGTGTGCATTCTCGTAAATTGAAGATAACTGTATTCATGTGATAGTAAAGTCAATGTAAATATATATTTTATGCATTTAATTGTCTATGCGTTAGATTTGACGCCGGGAATGGCTCGCTTAGAATTTATAACCCAACTGTACCTGCATTAACGGCTTAGGGAAGTAAATTTTGCATTTTATATAGGTTTTAGTACGAGTCCGTGGAAGCTTTGATGTGCTGGTCATCCATTCATCCTGTAATGTATGGGTAGATCTCTTATACCTAAATACTCGTACGTACTGTGTAATGTCTTTACTAAATTCTCAAATTAGTATTTCTTATTATGAAAAATAAGCTAGTAACTGCATACAGATAGTGCAATCCACGACGACGCGCCCCACTCCACGATTACTGTACTGTAAGCTGTACCTACTTTAGTATGGAGCGGAGCGGACTGGGGCGCGTCGTCGTGGATTGCACTATCTATAACAGAGTCGTTCATAACTGAAATGGAAATTGCTTGTTGTAATGGAAAAAACTTATTTGCGTATCTCTTCAATTATCGAAGTCTTGAAAAAAGGTTTCAGTAACTGTAAAGTCACTAGCAGTACACAGCACTATTCAACATGTAAAAAAGCCCTGTCCGATCCGTGAGGGTGTTGTTAAGTATCGTACTGGGAGTCTATGTTTGATTATTCAGGAAAAAAGAAGAAAACTACTTCTCATTTTTTTCAATGGGGAATTTTACCGGACGCGGCCGTCGTTTAGAGGGTACAAGGCTAGTCTACAAGTCATAACTTATGAGTTTATGACCCCTGTTGAAAATTTGCTAATTTTTAATGGAATTGGAATTTACAAAAATGTGAATTTTAAATACCTTTTTTATTTTCAATAATAATAAGATTTTTATTAAATTTTTATTAAGTAATGTTACGAGTATAACAGTAGGTACCTATGTGCCCAGTTTCGGAACAGACAGGGTCTTTTTTACATATTGTATATAGTCTTATGTGTATTTGTAGTCTTGTTGATTGAATTAAATACATGCAGTACTATTTAATCTTGACACTTCACACTTTTTGCGGGTTCAGGTGAAACTGACTTTGAGATATTGATACCCAAAGGGTGAATTCTACTTGCTTGACTCCGTCCGTCGTCAACATGGGCTGAAGGATTAAATCTATGAAATAATTCAGGTGTTAGTTACCGTGCGAAGCTTGCCCTCTAACCTGAATCTTCAGCAAATACCAATAGAAAGTAGAGGTGTCAGCACCTCCTTTTTGGGAACCGCACCGCAAAGGCTTTGCGTTCCTTTAACAGAACTCAGAACAAGCTATTCCAAGAATTCTGACAGACTAATCAGAAATTTTAGAATACCAAGTACCTACATACATAGGTACTTTCTTTACACATAACTTGAAGTGTTCGATCCTCATAAATTTCCGGCAAGGTTGGGCGGCGTTCACACCGTATAAGTATTCAATCGGACTGTAAATCAGTAGGTTGCACGCGTGCCATTGTATGTACAATGTACGGTGTGACAGTGGCCGTTATTCTCGAATATTTTGCCGGTTGTAACTTCATCAAGTTGGTATAACAGTATGTGTACTTAGTTATAGTTATGTCTTTGTTTGTAGAATAGGAGAAATCTAGGCTGAATTTAGAATTATTTTCTCTCAGTTGGACATCGTGAAAGTTCCAGCTCCTATTGATTCCACTATAAGTCAGACACTTGAGTTAACTATTTAGGTTTTAGGGTTCTGTACCCGAAGGGAACCTAATTACTAACAGCCTCACTAATAAAAACAAGTTAAACATCTGTTTAACTCTTGTATTGTTATACAATGTATAAGCTGTGAATAGGCGTTACATACTACCCTTACTAATATTCAGTGTATAAACAATGCATAGTTACGCAGTGCAAAACCACTGGCAACATTAGAAGGTGCGTTCTAAAACTGGTGGCCTACCATGATCTAATTAAAAACGATTCAAAACAAGACATTTCCGATTAGGTTCCTAAACTGCATCGCTTCAGTCGTAGACGTCCAATACGCTCAGCGGCATTTGAATCATTAAAAGTTAATAAAAGATCGCAATTTGTGGCTGAACCGCGTTTGAAACGTTTTGGGTGAAACCGGCATTTCGAAGAAATGCCAGTTTCGGCATTTGAAAGAAATAAACTGCAGATTCGAACGCTGATTTGGAAAGACTGTTCAGCATGATGAATATATTGAAACCAAACAGAGGCTCCGCCCGAGTTGAGATCGTGGAACGGCGTCATTTCTAAAAAATATCCCACGGGAAAATACTACCAGTCTAAATTATCTAGCCATTATTATGTATCTAACAAACATCCATACATCTTCACTAACTGATATTAAGTTGGATGTTAAAAAAATACTTTGATTAGGACCTGTTATGTTTTATTTTCATTCTCAGATCTCTAAAACAGCGACCGAATGTCGGACACAGAACAATAAAATAAAAAAATGGTGACTAACATAATACATACATACATATAATACATAAACTCACGCCTTCTTCCCATGGGGGTAGGCAGAAACTACAGAATACCACCTGCTACGATCCTTACATACTCCTTTTGCCTCGTTTACGTTCATACATAATAACATAATAACCATTTGAAATAAGATTAGACATTTAAATAAACCGTTTTACAGTCCGTTCAACCGATTTTGACTTCTATATAAAATCGGTTGAACATTATAAGCAAAAAAATGGTTACAATACCAAGTGTTTACTGAAGCTGCCATTTGTCATGCCACCAACGCAATAGAAGTCAAAATCGGTTGGACGGACTATAAAAAATGTCTCATCTTATTTCGAAACATGTCCTATAGCGGACTCGGGAAAAAAAATTGCAACACCTGAGTAAAAGTTGAAATAATGCGAAATACAGCCTGTCTAAAGTATACATATGCTGCTCTAACTTTATCAGAATATATGGAAAAGAACAGGAAAGGCATATTACATCACTTTTATTGAATCGCTTATTTTGACAGTTGAGCGTTTCAGTTGAGCTGCTCTATGGACGTCATAGTACAAAAAAACCCAAAACTTGCGTATCAGTTTGGGACAATCGCTGTCAGATGGCATGGCCTAAATTGAATCGTTAAACTGACGTCAGTTCAGTTTAGGTTCTAAAATGGATCGCATTAAGAGCTCGTAGAAGGCCTACCACGAGCTCTTAATGCGATCCATTTACTGCGTCCATTCGTGATCCATTTTTTACTTTTTTTTACATGTACTGCGTAATATCATTGACATTTTTTCATTTGGGAAAACGTTCATAACTATATACTTATGAGTTTAAAAAATGTAAATTGAAATAATTACGTCTATTTTATTTCCAAAACTACTGATTTTGCGAATTAAAAAAAATATATATTGTTAATTCACTAATGATGCATGCATTAGGTTAAGAACGCAAACGTAAAAGCTGTTATAATAGTCAATCTTGAATGTCAAAATTCGCTTTGAGATAAAGCGAATTCATTATGATTGAAATACAATTATGAAGATATTTTTTTTACAATATTAAATGGCTGAAACTGACATTTAACTAATTCAACTTTTTTTTTTGATAGATATAAAAAAAAAATATAGATATTATAGATTGCTGAACCTTTAGTTCAATCGAAACTCATTTTCTTGCAAACAGAAAGAATCAAACGATTTTTCTATCATTTTCTTTTACGATTGTCAATTTCCTCTAAAATATCGAAATATTGTAAATCATCCATTTTCAAACTCAATACGACAAAAGCAACTAGTTATTATAGGTTATACGTTCGCTACACCAGGTCTGAGGGCTGAATAACGGTTGTACAAATTCTCTTTGTTTAAAGACATCTGTTACACCAATGGCTGTAAGCCTCCACTGTCCGTCCGTCCACCTGTCTGTCAGCAGGCTGTATCTCATGAACCGTAATAGGTAGACAGTTGAAATTTTCACAGATTGTGTATTTCTATTGCCAATATAACAAAAAAAAAATATAAAAAAAATCCTTAATAATAAAGTTCCTTTTACGAGGACCTCATACAAGAAACGAGATTTTTTGGCGTTTTTTGCTCGGTCCTAATAGAAATCTTCGTGGGTGAGTCCGCCTCGCACTTGGCCGGTTTTTTAAGACATCCCGAGTTTATTTTGGACGTTACTGACATCGGTGAAGGATAACATCGTGAGGAAACTCGCCAACCCGTCTTGTCTTTTGCAAACATGGTGATCAATGTTTGTGCCGTCTCTATATGAGAAGACACCTAAGGTATTATAGGATATTCCGCCATTTACTGAGGGTTGTTGTGCTTATTAACAGTTAAAGCATTTCACAGCTGGACAGTCCCTCCAACCGCACGCCAGTGAACTCGAAATATGATAACTCCCATGCAATTGCAGCCACTCTGCGAAAATCGTCGTTCCACCTGGTCTGAGGGCATTCCACCCTACGTTTGTCCACCCAAAAACCAAGTGTGTTCGGCTGTTACCAATCGATACAGAACTGAAAGCTCAAATTGATCATCATGCTACAATGATTTCATTACTGCTTTCATATTGGTTGTTTTAATCATTCTCCCGCCCTTATCTCAATTTATTCGTGGTCGGCGCAACACGTCCCTTTCTTCCATACTTCTCTGTTATTCGACATCTCGGTAGTCCTCCTTTCTAGCCATATAATCTTTCACACAGTCCATCCATCGTTTCTTTGGTCTTCCCCTACTCTTATAGCCATCGACATTCACACTCAAAACTTTCTTCACGACAGTTCCCTCATTCCTCCGCGTCACATGCCCATACCATGACAACCGATTTCCGCACAACTTTTCAGTCACCGGTGCGCGTGTGTTGGATTATTAAGTTCCCTTTTTTTTGTTTTGTTACAACAGAATACCTTGTGATATATTAGAATTAAATGAAAGAAAATTTAAAACTCATATAAAAAGTACACTTTGTAAACAAGCATATTACAAATTAGAGGATTATATCCAAGATAAAAATGCTTGGAAACATGCTGGTCCTGTTACATAGGACAATTTAGAATCTAGACAAAATCTAACTGGTTGCCAATTTAATTGTATAATGTTATTTTTTTAAACATTAATTTTATATTCTGTGATTACTTGAACTCACACACTGACTTATTATTAGTAGTACTTGTTAAAATGTTAAGAATATCGTATAATTTTACAATGTTTGTAAATATGTGAGCACCATGCATCTATCACATAATTAATTTATGTCATTCCTTCATTTTTCATTCTTTTTACCTATCGTGGTATAGTAATCTTATTCTAGGTGCATCGTCTTCACATATAATTATATAATTAATGTATACAGGATATTGTGAAAATATTTTAAAAGAGTAACGATGGAGTTTCTTGCCCATTCTTCTCCATACGAAAACGACTTTTTGGAATGGGCGACTAGAATCAATTATTGTATATTTTTTTTGTAAATGTTGACGTTCATAAGTGCCTTTTTTGTGCCTAATTGAAATAAATTATTTGACTTTGACTTTGACCTTCAAAATGGTTAAAAAGAAAGAAAGAATATACGTTTATTTGCGGTACATATGACGCAAGCAAAGGAACGAACAATAAAAACAATTTGGGGGAAAATATGCGTCACATCCACGCAAAACGGCCATCGCTCAGCATAATGCTGGGACCCTATGCAAGACACAGCCCCACGCGCTGGTTTTCAGGGACAGCCGAAATGCAAGTGAAAGCTGAATGGTACTGATCTGTGCTTCATATTCGTGAACGGGTGCTGTCATTAGGGACTAGTCATCTCTTAGCTGCCATGGCTTATTTTAATATACTTAATATATATTTTTTTGCCACTGGCGCTTTTTAAGTTCTGCATCGTTCTCACATGTATAATTTAAACGTGAATAATGTTACCAATATTTTGATTTTTTAAATGAGCGCCCGGGAATTTCTTGCCCGTTCTTCTCCATAGGTACTTACTACGCTTTGGAATGGGTTTCATCTTTCTGTCTGACCGACCCCTTGACAATTCAAAAGTGCCTGTAATTGGTTTATTTTAAAAAAATCCTTTGAGTTTTGAGTTGAGTTGCTGAAATGTCGCGTAATGAATATCTTTAATAAACTAACTTTGCCAAGAAATAATCTGTTAATTTCCAACCAAAAGTCTTTCAACCCCAACCACTAAACAATTCAAGGTTTTTCCATATTCCCACTAACCCCTAACAATAATATAAAAAAAAATATGTTGTTATGCAAAATGGTGGCAATCAGATCGCGGAGCGGTCCGGGCGCAACAAAGTTACCGTTTTGACCTACATTGCTAATTAAAACGATAAACGTTTGATAGGCGATGGAGCGAGAAGCTTCTTTTAGTAAAATATATATTTACAATGAATGAAGACTGCCCGATTGTTTGTTTATTACTAGAATCCGATAGATAATGGTTTTTGGTTTTAAAAATGGCGGAAAATCAAAACGAAATTCGGTCGGATTTGTATTTTCGACCGAAAATCGTACATGAAACTCGGTCGGACTCTATTTTTATTACTTAAAATATAAGGTCTAATCAAAATACCAGCGCGTGAAGCATGGCCACCATAGAAACAGTAGAAACGAAAAACAAAATGACAGATTGTAGAAAGATAACACTGACGTGATGTCAAAAATGAAGAGGATCGGCTCGTGGCTAAATGGTAACAGCCGCACTGATCAATCTAAGTTGAAGCTATGCTTGCCGCGGTCGGTTCGTGGATGGGACCAACCGTGCGTTAAGCCTGGTACCGGCGTTTGGACCCCCTAGATTGGGCAGGAGCCGCTTCAAAGCAGCCCAAGCCCGCTCCAGTCTGGGAGCCAAACGTCGGAAGTGCTCCACGAAGTTCCACCGACTGTCGAGCACGAGTCCTAGGTACTTCATCGTCGACTCGACACCGATGTGAACCCCTCCTACCGTTATTTGGGAACCCAACAGTGGCGCGTTCCGAGGACCATGAAAACACATGGCCTCGGACTTGTGCAAGACCACCTCGAGTCCCAACTGCCGGGATTCTGACCACGATTGTCGCAACCCCGTGTGTCGCTAGTTCAGCCGCCGCCTGGTGCGACCTCCCCTGCGCCAGGACCAACGTGTCGTCAGCGTAACAAACGACGCTGACGCCACTGGGGAGGTCGGCGCGCAGCACCCAGTCGTATCCGATATCCCACAGATGCGGCCCCAGGACCAATACCTGTGGGACACCACACGACATCTCTCGCCGGTTCCATTCTCTCTGGTGACCGGGGTAGATAGGCCCTGTCCGTCAGATAGGCCTCGACCACACGACAGAGGTAGGTCGGCAACCGGTGATACCGGAGTGCCTCCCTGATGCAACTCCAGGGCAGGGTATTGAAGGCGTTGGCGATGTCTAGAGACATCGCCAAGACGACCCCACCCCGAATCACCGCATCCGCCGTCGTGAGGGCTCGCACGCGCATGATGGCGTCCACCGTGGAGTGCCCCCTGCGGAAACCAAACTGGCTCTCCGCCAAATCCGGCCCCACCCGCACCAGCCGCCCGACGAGGCGGTCTTTAATGACTCTTTCAAAGAGCTTGCCCACCTCATCGAGCAGCACGATGGGCAGGTAAGCGGTCGGAGAGTCCGCAGGGCGCCCCGGCTTCTTGATGAGGACCAGTTTCCGCGTCTTTCAACGAATTGGGAACTGGCCTCTCTCCATATATGCGCTTAGGAGCCCCCTTAGTCGAGGCCCGAGAGCCTCTGAGGCCAGGACCCAGGCTTTCCCAGATAAGTCGTCGGGTCCTGGGGCGGTATTTCTGGCATTCAGCCTACGTACCTCCACCCTCATCTCTACCTCGATCACCTCCGGAGCATTGGCGTTGTTGGCGGTGTGGTCCGCATCTGGCACCGCAGTAGGCGGAGCCATGGGTAGGGAGGCATGTTTCCCTCTAGAAGGGAACAGAGCGCTCACCACGTCCCCCATAAGCTGCGGCCGGAGACTCTGCGTCAGCGGGGCAGCCCATGGGCGGAGTTTCTCCCGCACCATCTTGTATGGGCGTCCCCACGGGTCTCTGTTCAGAGTCTCCAGCGACTCCTCGTGGGCCAGTCCCCTGGCCCGCAGGATCTCCGCTTGGAGGGCGGTCTTCGCCGCTCTGTACCCCTCGTACAGCTCCGCCTGAATGGCTTCAGTATCCAGAGGTCAAATACGGAGCCTGCGGTGCCTGGTGTACCGGCGTCGCGCAGCAACGCACGCATTGCGCAGTGTCGTCAGCTGTCGCGACCACTAGTACACCTGGCGTGAGGCTGGACCCGAGGCATTGCCACGTCACATATTTCAGACATGGCCTTCCGGAACCACTCCGCCTCGTCGTTGATGTCGGCAGGCCTGTCCGGTGATGACACCCAGGCCTGCACGATCGAGGCTTCCAGGAGGAGCTCCCGGTCCAGCTGCTTCAGCGCCCACCGCGGACCACTCGGGGCCTGTCGGACCGGCGCGCTCGAGGTCTGGGTGGAGACCTCAAACCGGATGTCTCCACCCCCTGCATGACGCGCCAGTCGATGACACGCGGTGACAGAGCGGGGCTGGAAAACGAAATGTCCACCACTGATTCACCCCGCATCCGAACAGACGTGAGGACAGAACCCCGGTTTAGGACGAGCAGGCTTGTCTCCAGCGCCCAGTCCTCCACCATCCTGCCCCGTGTGTCCGTATACCGGGAACCCCAAGCCACATTCTTGGCATTGAAGTCCCCGAGGACGAAGCACGGGGCGAGAACAGAACCCAACGACGACGACTCTCAACTCCGCAAGGGAGTTGTGGAACTCGGCGAGAGTTCGGCTCGGGGAGAAGTATGCCCCTACCACGACAATCTCCCCGAACCGTGCTGCAACGCAACCCCGTCCTCTCTTAACAGCCTCGAGGGACGGGGAACCGGCGGCGGCCGACAAAATTAGGGCCACTGAGCCGCTCAGGTCCTCCACCCAGTCATCCCTGGGCGGGACAAAGTACGGCTCAGCGACCACGGCGATGTTAATCGACCACTGCGCCATGCTCTGGAGCCTGTTGCTCGTCCTAAGTTGCGGCGTAGTGGTTGATGTTCGCCTGGAGGAGGCGAAATGGGGCCGTTATTGGCACTCCCTTGCAGCTCCCTCCTTAGCCTCCTGTGAGGACTGCGGCGGTGACGACGACTGTGGAGGCGGCAACGACGGCGGTGGCGGCGGTTGCGGCAGTGACGGCGGTGGCGGAGGGCTGGCCTCTAGCCACCACCTACACCCCTCAAGGCACTAAAACAGGCCCTGATAGAAGAATGGGAGAATACTCCCCAACATCGGTCCCGAACCTCGTGTTCAGTATGCTAAATTGACTCGAAGCTGTAAGCAGAGCCTGAGGAGGCAATATCAGTTATTAAAAAATAAATAACACGTAAAAGATACTTGTAATTGTTAATTTAGTTTTATGACACTAAGCTAAAAATGGCGATTTTTATTGTTTTATCTTTTTTAGATTTAAAAATGTTACTAATGTATAATTTACTGTAAGTAGTTTAAAAGAAAGCTGATAAAAATTGCTATAAAACGTTTTTTATTTTAAATCTCTATAGTAACATAAACTTCTATAGTTTATAAAAAAAATGAAATTTTAAGCGTGATACTTATTTTTGCAGGCCTACACAGGCCTGCAAAAATAAGTATCACACTTAAAATTTCAATATTAGTAAATAAGTTGGCTGGTTTCGATTAAAATTGTATTTATCTTTTATATAGATTATTTTCTACTTTGTCAATGTGAGAACGCTGTAGGCTTAGTGAACTGTAGATTTGTGGACCTTCTATTTTGTTAAGTACCTGGTACTTGTTGAATGACCTACACTGTCCTCCCATACCTAATAACACTGTTATTTGAAAATATTGTAAAAGCCACTTATCTTTAAAAGAGTAACCATGGAGTTTCTTGCCGGCTCTTCTCCGAAACGACCATAAATTAGAACCGTGCATCTAGCTTCTGACGTTTCATAAATGCCCAATTAGGTTTATGTGAAATAAAATATTTTGAATTTGGTATTACATAACAAAGACCTGTTTACTCCAGCAGGTATTATTTATAATTTAAAGAAATAAAGCCAACATATTTACTTAAAATAATTACATAATGTTAAAATACTTAAAAAAATTAAATATTAGAAAAAGAAGAAAAAGTAGTAATAAAATAAAAAATACAATTACTTACCAGAATTACATACTTAAATAACATAAATGCTCGTCAATTACCCGCTCTTCCTCCTCGATCCTACTATGCTGTGCCCGACAGGGTCCATCATCATCATCATTATTTCAGCCGAAATACGTCCACTGCTGGACATAGTCCTCCCCCAAGCACCGCTTCTGTGCCTCTCGCATCCTGCGGTTTCCTGCGGGCTTCACAAGGTCATCGGTCCATCTTGTGGGGGGCCTTCCAACGCTCACCCTGGGTCCATAATTGTTACATTAATTTAAAGCCTACCAACTCTTTCACCAACATTATGGAATGCAATAAAGAATTGAGAATTGAGAACAAACCCTTTCTCATGTACAAGATCCCATTAAAATAGATGGACAAATTTTTACAAATCATTCAGACCACCAAAATAAGAACAATGGTAAAAAAAAAAATAAGAAAAACACATTACTACAAGAAAAAATAAATCAGCTAACGAAAATACACTCAAAATGTTGGTTACCCAATGCCATTTATTATTTTAGGTCAAAATTAAATCACTTTATCACTTTTTTTTTTGCCAAGATATCTTTGGACGTACTGAACGCTGTGTTAAAATCTGTCCATCTATTTGAATGGGACCTTGCATATACATTTTATACCAGTAATTTGTCGTTTGACGTTAAGGCGCGGTGAGAAGCAAATCATTAGGTATTGCAGCAGTTGAATCGGCAGTAGTACTTACATCGCGGTATAAAAATACGGTTGGAAATAGCGCTGCGTTTGATTTTAGTTGAATCTCGTGTCCGCCTATAATATGAAAGTTATTTCGTAGGTTTAATTTATTATTTATTTTTATTTTAAAACATTTTTACATATTTCTTTAGTTGGTTAAATTGCCTTTTTTAGAGTTACAAAAATAGGAATAGTTGAATAGTGTTAAAGATTTTTTTTCTTCAAGATGCTAGATTATTTCTATAAAATATCTTTGAAGTCTTTTCTTTATGCACTTGACTATACACTGTGTTTTTTGTTTGTTCTTGTAATATGTATCAATACAGCTAACTGTGCGATGACAAAGTGGACGTTATACGGTGCCCTGTTTGGGCAGCGCCCTAAGACGGATCAAAGGTTTCTATTTTGTATATTGATAAGTTTTAAAAATGACCTATTTGTAAGTGCTGCCTGCCCTTAGTAAAAGTTCCAGTGAAAGAGCTCGTTCGGAAAATGAATACCAGCCACATTGTTAACTGCCACATATCTACGAAAACGAACTTTCTATCATATCGAGTGAATTCAGCAACCAATCTATCGACGACAGTGACGCCACAAAAACAGACACATTCCGTCGAACAAAATTGTTGTCCATTCGCTGATAGGTGATTGGCATTGCAATTAGTCAACTGTTCATCCAATCAGCGGAAATCATTCCTTTCCACTCCACTTAACATACAATTTATGTGCGCCTATGTGACATGTAGTTGTCTAATTTCACGTGGATATACAATGCAATTCATCAAATTGCTCTGGCGTGATGAGTTTGAATTTTTTTATTTGTTTTATTTTTTTGCTAGCAACGCTACGAACTGCAAATGACAAGCTAACAGAACGAGCGGTTCGTTTTCTTGCATTCCCACAACGTGAAAGCTTACATGTTTTCAAAGATCAACAAAAAGAAGATACGATTTCTATTAGAATCGTTGCTTTTCAAATTTCTGCAGGAATTTGAATTTTGCACAGGTAACAGAAGGAACACGGGTGGGTTTTAGTCAGTAAGAGTCTGACACGGCCTCCTGCTCCACCCAGAGCGGGAGAAGTCATTTGATGATTTCCCAACCGAAGAAAAAAAAAAAAACACGTTCACAATTGAAACTGCCTTACTGCTGGGGAGTTTGTTGCGCCACTTCTTCTTAGGTATGCATTGGTTTACATTTAAGCTGGGCAGAAAGGATGGTACTGAGACTGCCTAAGGTACCTCGGACTTCTACACAATTAATTTCATTGTGTGGGGTTTCTTTTTTAATTTTTTGGTACCTGGTCTATTTTGAATAAAAAATGTATTAGTCACTTGGATGGCAGATGGCAGTTCACACGTATAAAATAATGATCACTAGCATCGAACTTAAAAAAACAGAAAAGTTAAAAAAAAAATTGTTAGGCGTAGTTCGTGCCCGCGCCGCAGTTTCGTGAAAGCGTGTCGTGAAATAGTAACAAATAACGATGTTATTTATAACGAATTACAAAAATTAATGTTCATTGCTGACCTAATTTAACAAGCTAAGCTAAACTAACATTGCAAGCTTTAATCGATTGTGTTTTTTTTCAATTCTGAACAGATTTACGGCGGGTATGAGTATATATAAAATTATTTTGCTGTTGTCAACTTCATATGCATTTTAACCCCTATTTACGAAATATTTTTGTTACTTATATCTCTTCAGGTCCTGGAAACTGGAACGATACTAGAATCATCGTTCTAGCACGTTTTGCACTAAGTATACTAATTTGAATTTTGACATTAAGTGAAAAATAGTTGGTCGCGCGCATGCGGCTGCCTCGCGATGTGACGTCATATGCAAATTATATCCAGCTTCAATTTTTTTATGAATATGACCTATCCCTATCGTGTTCAAACTCAAACTCAAAGCATTTAATTCAATTAAAACCATTTACACGCACTTTTGAATTGTCAAAGGGTCGGTCAGTCAGAAATATGAAGCTAGTTGCCCATTCCAAAACGTAGTAGGTCAACCTTATAGTTGAGCACGCAAAAGATAGGTCATAATGAATTTAAAGATAGGTCGCTAATAACGTCTTGTAGAGATTACTCTAGTATTAAAAGTCTTGTAGTTATTAGCGATTGAAATCTTACATGTTTTTGACGGTCAGAAATATTGAACTTACTATACTACCTACTCCGAGCGAATCTAAGACGTTTTAACGTCAAAAAAAGTTTTAACTTTGTGTCCCCAAAATAATTATTCGTTCTTCAAAATAATTGAATCCACGGCTATCATATTTAATTGATGAATTAATTTATTCTAGCCGCGTTCCTAGAGGAAGCGTTAATTTAATAATATAAAATATGTATGGTTCTATGAAATTAATTAATAATTCTTAACTGAATTCTGATGCCCATATTATATGGGTATGCGTCAATTTTCCCCTATTTGATATCAAGAAGGTATGAAAGGTTAATTGACTAGTTAATGGTGGAGCCTGTTGGAATCCATCACAACATCACAGGTATCCGTTTTAGATCACCATCTTGTTATACTTTACTGTAGGAGTCATCGCGGAATGTGGGAGTTCAGTTGAAAAACAAAAACAATCGATTCGCGTGAATCGATTTGCTGGTATTACCAATGAAGTTTAATATACCCGTGAAAGTTCGCTTTGTTGCGTAACTTATTAATTAGTCGACATTTTTATTTCATACTAGCTTCTGCCTGCGACTTCGTCCGCGGAAAATTTCTTGTTGTAACATTAAATACCTACATCCTATGAAACTCGGCAATACTGTAGGTTCCCATTAGTGAGATAATTTTTGGAATCGGATCAGTAGTTCCAAAGATTACCGAAGTGATCTTGTCTGCTCAACTTAGTCGCTTCGTATTTTGTTCTATTCTAAAATTACCATAACTCAACTGAATTTTTATTTCAACTTCAGAAAATATTTATACAATCGTACAACAGAATTACAAACTATTTGTGATACCAAACAACCGAAAAAAAATATTAGAACGACATGGACATCCAACAATTTTAAAAACATAGAAAAAAACAAAAGACAAAAAAGAATATTTTTTTAGTATTTTGTTCTATGATCTATTCTAAATTATCTCAAACTCAAATCAACTCAATTTTATTGAATGCATCATGAGAACATTTTACATTAAACATTTAAACAATCGTACAACACACGAACATTCGAACCAAAGTACAACCGAACGAAACAACTATTTCAACGAAAGAACCGAAATGACCAAATCCGAAAATAACCCGCAGCCAACAATATCAATAATTTCCATCACCCGACTATCGACAATGAACCGAGAGGGTAATCACCCTCTCGGTTTATTTTTTTAGATCATTGTCGATCCGCGGAAAATCAAAACACCGCGATTAAAAAAAATTACGTATTTGCACAACGCCATCTATGGGTAAATGGATTAAGCGTCCGCACAAAGCATGTAGGAATGAAAGTTGAGCACAAAGAATGTTTTAGAATTTTGCGTTTAAGTAATTTTATATTATCTCGGAACATTTATATGACCAATTGACATACTGTAAAGGGCAAATCTTATCTCTGTGATGTCCTTGTGATTATAAAATAATAAAAAAAATACAAAAGATAGGATCGCGGACTTTTTTTGTAGAAATAATTAAGGCGAACCAGCTTTCTAATTACGCAACATATTTTCGTAAACGATAAAGACAAATCTGTTTCATTTTGACAGTTCAACAACATTCATTGCGTTATTTACGTTGCTGCGCAGTTTTTTTTTTCGAACTTACGGAGCAATGGATTAGCAATCGGTTTCAAAACGATTCAGATTCGGATTGATTTTGCATTACCTACGTAATTAGGGTACAGGTTGCCATACATTGCTTTCAATTTTAAACAACTGTTTAGGCAGCGCATGCACATAATTCTGTTTTCGGAGGTATTTATTTCAGACTTGCTAGACGAAAATTGTGATAGCTCGGCTAATATGTATGATATAAATATAATTTATAGCCTATAAGTACTCAGGAATAATGTAGCTTTCTACCAGTGGATTTTTTTTTGGAATTGGATCCATAGTTCCGGAGATTACCCCCTACATACAGACTTACAAATTTTACCTCTTTATAATATTAGTATAGATTCTATAAGGCACCTTTTTAGGTGAAAAGCTATCAGACTATCATAATATATGTAGTTAGAATGTACTCGTAATATAGTCAATAAAGACTAATATTATATTATTATTATTATACTGACACTTGTAATAAAATCTAATAACTATTGTAGCGAGACTGTCTCATTATTGAATGAGTGTCAAAAGATATATAATATAGGGTCAGTGCGCCGGTTTCGCGACCACCTCCGGTAACCGACCACAATACATAACAATAAATAGTATGTCTTAATTATTAAACTTTATTATTACTAAAAATATTTTTGTGCTGACCAGCTGTGGTCGTGCGTCGACAGAGAACTATTGCCGTCGGATACATACACTTTTGTGAGTGACGCACACGGATCGCGGCGATGGCTTGACCACTGTGTTGCCACTAGTGCCGCGCGGCACGCTGTTGTTGGTGCGTCTGTTCTTTATGACATTTACTGGTCCGACCACTATCCTATTCAAGTCGAGTGTGATCTAGGATTAATAAAACCCAAAGTCGTGCTGACTAAAACTGACATTAGTGGTAATCAAGTGGCATGGAGTGAAAGGGACCGTAACCAAATTTATGAATACAATAGGCTATGTCATATTAAACTGAAAAATGTTGATTTTCCGTCTGAAATGAGTAGTTGTGCTGATAATATGTGTTCCAACGTACACCATAGACATTGTTTAGATAACTTGTATGATGAAATAGTATGTATATTAACAGAAGCGTCTAAATGTTCAGCGTTTGTTAGAGAGAAACGTAACAAAGGTAGCATAACCGGGTGGAACAGATACGTCAGGGATGTTCATGTGAGGGCCAGGCTTTGCTTTCAGATGTGGGTGCTAAATGGAAAACCATCTGTCGGATACGTTTACGAAAAAATGTCTGAATCCAGGAAACTTTTCAAGTCCCGATTGAAGTGGTGTCAGGATAACGAGCAAAAAATTAAAATGGACATAATTGCAGACCACCACTGCAAGAAGGATTTTAAGGGTTTTTGGAAAAAGACAAATCAGTTAAATCCAAGGCCTGGTCACCCTGTGTGTGTGGCTGGCGTGCATGAACCACGGGCAATTGCCAACCGTTTCCAACAGCTTTTTAAAGTTGATTCGCTTTTGGATGCGGCACCGCGGATGCTTGAGGTTGAGTCAGCCGTCGGAGATCTTAAAGTCAGGTTTTCAGCCAAGGATGTGGCAGGCATTATTAGGGATATGAAAAGAGGTAAATCTCCTGGTCACGACAGCCTCAGCATTGAGCATCTGCAAAATGCAGGAGTTCACCTGCCAAGGGTGTTGTCCATGTTTTTTAATCTGTGCGTTAGCCATTCGTACCTACCTGATAGACTGATGCACACTGTTGTTGTGCCAATTCCTAAAAATAAAACCGGTGATACTTCGGATTTATTAAATTATAGACCGATTTCATTAGCCACGGTTACTGCGAAAGTACTGGACAGTCTGCTTGACCATCAACTGGGCAGGCATATTAAGCTCCATGACGCACAATTTGGATTTCGAACTGGTTTGTCAACGGAAAGTGCTATTATGTGTCTTAAGCAGACTGTTCAATATTATTGTGATCGCAAAACACCTGTTTTTGCATGCTTTCTCGATCTCTCAAAAGCTTTCGACCTGGTGTCATATGACAAACTATGGCGCAAGCTCGAGGATGAGACAGATTGCAGCCCGGAAGTTACATCTATTTTTAGGTATTGGTACAACAACCAGAAAAATAGTGTCAGATGGGCAGGCTCTTTCTCGGATGTGTACAGGTTGCAGTGCGGGGTGAGACAGGGTGGACTGACTTCGCCAAAGCTCTTCAACCTGTACATTAACCGGCTGGTAGGTGAACTCAGCAGTGCCAATGTCGGGTGCTACATAGACGGCGTTTGTCTCAACAATATCAGTTATGCCGATGACATGGTGCTGCTGAGTCCATCGATCGGCGGTCTGCGTAAGCTGGTGCGGATTTGTGAGTCCTATGCGGAGGCCCAAGGGCTCAGATACAACGCGAAGAAAAGTGAACTCCTAGTATTTAAAGGGCGGGGCAAAAATTACGTGACCTTACCTACAGTCACCTTAGCTGGTACCCCCTTAAATAGAGTCGCTCAGTTCAAGTATCTGGGCCACTGGGTCTCCGAGGACCAACAGGATAACGCGGATGTGGAAAGGGCACGTAGGGCGTTGGCTGTCCGGTGTAATATGTTGGCCCGCAGGTTCGCGCGTAGCAGTAACCAAGTGAAAGTGACTCTTTTTAAGTCTTACTGCCAAACACTATACACGTGCAGCCTGTGGGTTAACTACACACGTGGGTCATACAACGCCCTGCGTGTTCAATACAACAACGCGTTTAGGGTGCTGCTGGGGCTACCACGTTTCTGCAGTGCTTCGACTATGTTCGCAGAGGCGCACACTGATGGGTTCCATGCTCTTATAAGGAAGCAGTGTGCGTCGCTGCTGAAGCGTGTTAGGTCCAGTAGCAACAGTTTGTTAAGCGTGTTCGCCGACCGGTGGGACTCACCACTGCTGCACCACTGGATACGTTTGCATACTGCACTGTGAGCAGTGGTCAGTTTTTCCCGGTCCTAATGTGTGTAAATGTGTCTTAACTTTTCTTATTTTATGTGATGTTTTATTTTAGTTTTAATATTTTTATGTGAATTAGCTTTTAAATGTGTATGTGTTGTATGTTATGTTATTATGCTATTATGGATTTTTTTTATCTGAAATAAATGTTATTTATTATTATTATTATTAAATATTATTTGAATAATTACATAATAAGAATTTACTAAATTTAATACGAACCGCTTGACCCAAAATAAAGAAAAATTACGCTAAATTCTCGTGTTGATTAAGTGGTGTGTGAATGTGCTGCGCAAGAGCAAAAAATTAGCAAGGCGCGCGGCGTTCCAAGCTAAGGTTTGCTACTTATTTTAAGTTTTTTACCTAAATTAGAAACGTGGGTACTTCAATTATGTATTGATTTCAATTATTTAATTGCATTTAAGTCAATTTTTACCATATATTAAACTAAAACCCAGTGGTCGGTTACTGAAATGCATATTTTAATAATATGTTAGAAAGCGACCAGGTGGTCGTATTCTGACTCACACAGTTTTATTTTGTTTTGCTTATTATGTTCTCAATGTTTTATTTATGGTTACACTATTTAGGGTTTTGGTGTTGTAAAAGCCTAAACTTGCAATTCTTCAGTAAACGACCATGTTTTTTTGATAAAACTTATTTAATTTATCCACAAATATTGGTCCTAAAAGGTGGTCGCTATGTGATACAGTTAGAAAAGTACGATACTAGTTTGCGACCACCAAGATTTAGTACGAAAAGAACGATGGCCGCAAACTAAAGTTTAGCTTAAGTATGTTCAGTATTCGAGCACATGTGATTATTTGATTTAGTTTATGTAGTTTTTTTCAAGATGAAGCCTTCGGAAGCAAGTCCCTAAAAGGAAGAAAAAGACTTGGAGCATTGGTAAACAGTTTCAAGGATATCACATCCCCCTGTCTCGCTCCTCTGAGCAGTTGGATGGGGCTCGTTTTCTCATCCTGGTTCTGAACAGTCATTGTGGCAGTGTCATACGAGCATCTCAACACTTCGATATGGCACCAGTCAATTCAACATCGTTGCAGAGAGGCCAGAACTGCCCATATTTCGATGGTGTCGAATGCTTTATCGTAGTCCACAAATGCCAAACACAGTAGCTGATTATACTCCTCGATCTTTGCAGTACTTTCTCAGTACAATTTGGCGAACAGTATGGATGTGGTTTACGGAACTAAAGCCTTTTCGAAATCCGGCTTGTTCTGGTGGCTGGGTCGTCAAGTCTCCTGGTTAGAGGGTTCGTGACGATTCTCGAGAACAGCTTGTATTCGTGGCTCAGTAGTGAGATGGGTCTATAGTTCTTTAGCAAGGTTTTGTCACCTTTTTTGAAGAACAGAACCATCGCACCGCTGCTCCACTCCTCGGGCCTCACCCTCACCCTCATGGATGACGGAGTTAATGAGACTCTCTAGCTCTCATGACTGGAACTCCGCCCGCTTGCCCGTTGCCAAGTGCGGATTCCCAATTAAGAAGCAGAAGCTTCTGAATACTGTCATTTTTTTTTGTCATTAACCATGTATCAAAGAATCCCTTCAAAGAAGATCGTCCAGGACAAATTGGTGTGGAACAGGACAAAGTGACTTCTCTATGCCCTAAAACTTGATAAATTTTTAGCTCCAAAGGGATATCGAAATTTGTACCAGGTTAAATCGCGCAACGATAAAGATTTATTTTATTTCATTAATTTAATAAAAAAAGTTAAATCCGATGATTAAACACTATTTGTGTTGATGATTATTAGATGTTTGATCTAAAGTGAAAAATAAATAATATTTTTTATCCATAAAAGTGGTTTTATTACTTTATTTTTATGTTTTTTAACAGTGGTCGTAATCTAGCGTACTAGTGGTCGCTAACCGAAATAAGTGGTCGTTAACTAGCATTTCGGCTATTTTTGCACTTTTTCCATAATTTTTCATAATTTATGAATGGAAGCGTGATATTTTATATTTAATTTCACAACTAGACTATATTTAGAACCAATTTACATTGTTGGCAACTACTTTGCGTGTAAGTGGCGTATATTTTGATTCGTCCAAAGTTAGGAACTCAACTAACTGGTCGCTAACCGGCGCAATCACCCTATACCTATCTTAAAACAGCATAACATTAATGAATAAAGTAGGTAGTATTAAGATTATGTGAGAAATATTTTCCCCTAACTACTATTCAATAAAAAAAAATCAATATAAATAGCCCTATTGAAATGGAGTCAATCACGTGTTGACAAATGAATGGTTTCTTTTAACCAAAACCAAACAAAAAAGAGTTAACCAGGGTTACCTATATTGTTAACAGAAAATGCAGGAAGTAATTGGAAAGAGAAGTCGCAATAATTGCCGTTTCTAAATTACTCCATACTTTTCTGTTAATCTTATTAAGCTCCCCACTTACATCATAGAGAGGCGTGCGTGGAAAACTCCGCGCTGCCATCTCGGGTCCTAAGGAGTAGGGGGCGACGGATTTCCCCAGATCCGTCGCCCCTGGACCCATTTAGAGGTGCTGGAAGAGGACGTTATCCACCCTCCGTCGACGCCCGAGGCCGCCTTTTTAAGTGAATTTGATGCTTGTCACTCAGCTATCACAAATAAGCCTTTTGGTACATTTCTATAATACCATTTTACAGCTTGAGTTGCACATTAATAATAAAACATTAATTGGTAGCAATTATTTCCAGATCACTGTCTACGGACAATGAGACAAATACAGTTGCATGTCACAATACAGTAGTTCCCTTAATTGCTAATTAATTGATCTGATAAAAATGTTCATAAAACACCTTTAATTTCATTTCAGGACAATTAAGGATCTCGTCTTGCCGTGGTAAACATATGTGACGTGACGTTTGACATGCGTTTGACATTTAATGTCGTGACGTGACCTACAGCGGACGCTGTAGTCACTTTTGTCGACAAATAATCGTGACGTCTTCTAGACATGTGTCGTACAAATATTTGAGTTTTAATTATTACGAGTACATTTTAATTATTTATTGTTCTGTCTGTGTGGTGTACGTATATTTTATGTTCTAACAATATAATATTTATTTTACTTTTTGTTTGTTTCAGTCCCGTACTAACCCAATAAGATCTACATTGTGTTCAAATGTATCAATCGAAGAATTTCACTTGTGTCTTTAGTTGTTGTTTGTCTTTAATTTTTTTTGCACACTTGTTTTTCCAATTCACTTTAGACATTGGCAGAATAGTCGACATTGGGGGCGGACTTTAGTATCCAGTGGCAGGCTTTAGTATTATGGTTAAAATAGGTCGAACCTGTCCCAAAATCGAATCGGGGCACCCCGACTCCACCTAGTCCTTTTGGCTGGACTCTAGAGTGTATTTAAAAATCCGGAGGCGCGGAGAGGAGATCCGAAAGTGAGCATGGGTGTTGGGTGCCTATCCTTTGTTACGTAAGGGCGAAGGGGCTGCACTTCCCGCAGCGCCGGAGACGTGCAGAAGCAACTTTTTTTTTTGTTTTTTTTCAAAAATGGTGCGTCCTCCTTTCATGGCTGTGGTACCAGGGGGGAGCCATACATCTCCAAAAACCTCACCTACATGGCAGAACTGGAGTGTGAGCCGCATAGAAAGCCATGTACGTGTGCCTTTAGTAAGCCATGTGATGGGTGTGCCGTGAAGGCCGACGAAATGACAGCTCCACACCAGATCGAGATGAAAGCTACACTCCAGAGCGGGTCTTAAGTTTCACTCCAGAGCGTCCTAGAAGGCATCGCTGGAGATCTTTATGTGTTTCTGAAGGGATACCTTGAAGTTGAATGTAGTTTTGGAATGACTGACTGCTGATGATCTCCTGAAATTTATCGAAGCGATTCAACAAGCCTTAAGTAAGAATGTTCCAACCACAAATGTATTCCCAATTTTGACCCTGATAATAGATCCCAAGAAATTGAGCGATGGCTAAGAAAGATAAATTAATGCTCCAATATTTATGATTGGAATGAAAAAAAAAACAGTTCACTATGCCCTTTAAAAGCCTTGTGGGTTGACCAAAAGGAGGTATGAACCTTTGCCAACGCTCAATTACTTGTGCAAATAAGTGGTAGTGATGACAATTTCGGAAAACGTTTAGAAAAGATGCCTATGATTCTAATAGATCCCCCACTGCCATTGTTATTCAGTAGGTAATTTAGTCTATTTCTCGGTCCGTATAAAGTATCAAAAGCTTAAGGTAATGCGAAATTCTCAATGTGCTAGGGTTCAATAAAAAAAACAAAATGTGACCGTAGATCCACATCCAATCGTGGGTCGGAATCTCATTCGTCAGACTTTAATAATTATAATTTAGAATCGGAAAAATAACTGTAAATACGAATTGCTATTCATGTATTTAGAACACATTTACATAATAATATTAACATTAGTTATAACCCCGTTGGTCTGGTGGTCGCGAGCGCGGCTGCTGAAGTTGGGGTCCTGGGTTCGATTTCCGGGTCGGGTAGGGTGTCGTTTGATTTATATATTAAGAAGTTTTCAGTAGCAGCTTGGAGATTGGAAGTTTGAGGTGTAACCCCGTGCCTCGGAAAGCACGTGAAGCCGCTGGTTCTACGCCTGATCTCTACCCGGTCGTGTCGGGTGGCAGTCCCGTTAGACTGTGGGAGTAGAAAAGCAGAAAGGCGTTTGCGCACACATTTTGTACGCTATGTCTCCTGCGTGCTTGGCTGGTCTTCGTTGAGACTGGCCGCCCCGTGGCCGGGATTCGGTCAGGAGGATTTATGAAGTGATGTGAGGTGCAGTGCATACTCGTTTCTCTTTTCATCAGGTACCTACTAGGTATGCAATGCCTGTCATGAATGTATAATGTCATGATACAGTATCTTGATGTTTTTTTTTTTTGTATAGTTATCTACTTATTTTTGACATTCTGAAAAATCTTTACCTCAAATAATTTTGAACTTTCAGACTTGTATGGGAAACGTCTAAAACGACTGTCCTGTCTGTGACTAAACAAGTCAGTTATAGCAAAAACGCTTTATATTTAAAAAAAAAAAAACAAAAGCAACAAACAACCTTTTTATTTTGAAATGAAATAAAATTATAATGCGTATTCGTTCGAAAATTAAAATTCGATTTTTTTTTGTTTATATTTGGCCACCGAGAAAAGTAGGTTGGAGTCTCATTTCCCACGAAATGTTTGGGAAAAGCGATTGGTTTTTGCGATTTCTGATTTTTCTAGTACTCAAACCTCAGTTGGTCCTGTAGTTTTTTTCTCCTTATAGGAAACAGGATCAATTGGCATCAAAAAAAGTTCTTGTGTAAACTGCCCATTTTCTTGCTGACGGTATCTTTTTTTCAAAATCTGTGAATACAGATCAAAATGTCTCAAAAAGTTAAGGACAGCCTCCTAAGACTGTTTACCTGTAACTACAACGGTTAAGGTAGCTGTCCTTACTGCCCCATCTCAAAAATCCACCCAGTATAAATTAGGTACCTATAGATTTACGTAATTAGATGTACTTAATTTAAAACAAAACTTTATGAAAACTTGTAAATTATAAAATTATTAGAATTAGAATTAAAAAGTTATCAACAAGGCAGAATAGCAGGATTCCTTGGTCAGTATTATTTTATATCAAACATAAAATAATTGTGGGTACAACTAAAAATATTTCCTATGATTTGGCAGTCACTGCAGAAGATCTATTCTAAACGCACAAATGTCTGTAAAACCGTGATATTTTTCTAAAACCAAAGAATATTTTTTGAAAATTGTGATAATTATGATGAACAGATCAACTTTTGGTAAAAAATCTGTGAGTAAACACATAATTCATTTACATTTACTATAGAAAAAAATAATTTGTCTTGCCGGATATTTTTTCTTGTGTCACATAAATTAATTATTTTGTCTGTCCCCGTGGTACCTAATAGCTTAAGAAACTAAACGCACAAATGTCTGTAAAACCGTGATACATATCTAAAACAAAATAATATTTTTGAAAATTGTGATAATTATGATGAACAGATCAACTTTTGGTAAAAAATCTGTAAGTAAACACAATTCATTTACATTTACTATAGAAAAAAATAATTTGTCTTGCCGTATTTTTTTTCTTGTGTCACATAAATTAATTATTTTGTCTGTCCCCGTGGTACCTAATAGCTTAAGAAAGTGAGTTTATTCAGTAAAATTCAAGTAGGATTTGTCATATTATGTGCTTTCCTAAAACACAGTGTTGAAGGTTGAAACGAGGGGGGGACACATTCCCTTGCACTACTGCAAGGGAATGTGTCCCCCCCTCGTTTCAACTCTGCAACACTGTGTTTTATTCAGCACATAATACCTGTTTTGTTGGAATGCAAAACAGTCATATTTATTGTGAATGTGGCAATACTGAATACTGGAAAACTTTTTATTTACTCATTTTTTAAACTGAAGATAATTATTCAGGGACGATATTTGCTTCTAGTTATAAGTCCACGACGTTACACATTCGCGGATATTTTTTGCTATCACAGTGTATTTTTTTCGAAAGTAATTAGGCAGTTGTTTCAAATAACATGCACTGCGATTAAACGCAGACGATTCGTATCCGCCTAAAAAACTAACGTTTGGTTTTCTATACGCACGCACTGGCGTTTTTTTCAGTGACTAATAAAATAAAATAAAAACGTATCGAGCTGATATTTTTTCTGGCGGGTTGATTATCTTTGATGCGTGATACTGATTACGTAAATCAGTACCCTAATTACGTAATGCAAAATCAATCCGAATCTGAATCGTTTTGAAACAGATTGCTAATCCATTGCTCCGTAAGTTCGAAAAAAAAACTGCAGAGCAACTTAAATAACGCAATGAATGTTGTTGAACTGTCAAAATGAAACAGATTTGTCTTTATCGTTTACGAAAATATGTTGCGTAATTAGAAAGCAGTTTACATTGCGAGTTCGTACGTGGTTTGGCGTGTTCAGCTAATTGCAGTACTTATCACCTGCGTTTAGTCGCAGTGCTTTGCAAGCACTGTTCAGCTTAGAAAAGCACAAGCCGAGTATATGTAAAATGTCAATTTTTGTGGAATATTTTTTTTTCTTTTTGTAAATTTATATAAAAAAGATCAAAATAACACCTTTATAATCAAAACCTATCTCTTTAAATAACATGGTTGATTAATAACTAACATTTTCTCCCTGAATAATTTATATTTTTTCTCATGGAATCCCTTCCTTTTTGTACCATTTCAAGGTATTAATATGTTAAATATGTTTACCACAAAACCAAATAAGAACATTTAACTGGTGCTTACTGTATGTATTAAGCATGGCCTATTACGCGGCATAATGATTGTATTGTGTGAAAAAGTATTGATTCAAATTACCTTAGAGATCCTTATAGGTCAATCCCGTCTTACTGATTTTACTTAAGGAAAATAATTTTTCGAAGTTCTATGTATAGCGTTGTTCGGTATTTTTTCAAGATCTTGATTATAAGGGTATGGGTACCTACCAACTACCTCTTAGCGAAATTACTCATATGAGTATGTACTACAATTATTTCATGGGTAAACTAACACTTTTGACTCCATCCACTTTTCATAGAACTCATACGCCATGCCGCCGTACATATTGGAAGTGAAATCCGGGAGGGTTGCCGGCATTACGTTTGCGCTAAAGTTAAACATCGCAGATGGTCAACGAAATTAGGTTTAAATCCGTGTTATTTAATAAAACACTATAAAACGAAGTAAAATAGTGTTTTGCCTTGTCGCTATCGCTGTCGTAGCTTCTAACAATTTTTTTGTAAATATCTGTAACCGTAGACAAAAAAAAAAATGCTTGGATTCTAAAACCAACGCATAATTATACTAATACATTTTGTTGAAATATACATCAGATTTTATTTTCACGGCGTATAATGCTGTCAATAACTAACAAAAACCTACATTTAAAATGAGCCTTCTGCGGGGTGTCCCGCGGGATCCCATATGTTACTAGATGAACCCTCCAGCAGGGCTCCCGGCACTGGACGTGTTAAATTACAAGAACTGTGTTAAATTATTATTGTGTCAAAGCTTTTCTGCTGTTTAAAATAACACAAATTTGGACCAAAATTTTATCATTTTGTTCGTTATGTTGCTGCCAATATGGTATGATTTTTATATGGATATTGAAAAATTTATTTTTAATTCCATCTATTCGAAAAGGACGACTTGGTTCGCCTTTAAGTGCACCCAAAGGTGGTATTTTTTATAAGAAACTTTTAATGCAGTAATGAGTTTTTAATCCTCTTTATAAGTGCGCCGCAATTATTTTTGCCGCGCAATTTTTGAATTTGGAACATATTAGTGTTCAGCGCCAAAGAAATCGAACGCAAATATTGTTTGAATAAAGACTGGCTGGTACGACGGTCCATAATCGCGCAGCCATGAATAAAAAAAAAAGGAATCAAATTAAAAACCCGCGAACTACAGCCCGCGTTTTCGTCATGTTTCACGGATTGTTAAAATATTCATGGTTTTCATGGTCGTTTTTGAAAAATGTATTCTTCAAGTGACAGTGAAAGTATAGAAATAGAATTAACTCCTGAAAGTATTAGAACTGACGCAAGAAATGTGATGAATAATCTATCACCTGCAAAATCGCGGAAGAAATATATAAAAGCCGATGGTAATTTTAGTGAATAGAGAAATGAAAGAGGCGCCAAGAATTTTACAGAATCTGTTTTTGGCCTACTTCTAGTACTTAGCCAAAACTAAACAACCTTCCACTCTTTGGAGTAGGTACCTACTCAATGCTAAAATCAACAGTCAGTTCTAGTAACGACATAAAACTGGACACGTATGCGAAATTAATAGCGAATTTGAAGAGGATGTCTGATGGATTTAAACCTAAAAAATCCAAAGTGTTCTCAATCAAAAACGTGGAGACTTTCCTTAATGAGTGCCTCATTAAGGAAAGTCTCCACGTTTATGATAACCGACAAAGTCTTTCTTGCCGTAAAAGTAAGTAACTATGTATACGGTGGATTAGAAAATTAAAAAAGAAAAGAAAATATGTTTATTCTGCACAAACAAAACGCACATTATAAGAAAAAAAAAAAACATAAATACAAAAGTAGCCAAAAGCCTCGTATTAAACCAACAAAAAACGTTTTTAAATGTTGTTCATTGGTTGATATCCAATGACCAAAGAAAATATAGCGTAATTACTGTTGCGACATTACGTAATCTGTGGTAAAACATAACAAAAACAAAATGCTGATTACAGAGTTACCTAACTACATTTGTAATAATAATAAATAATATGAGAAATTAAACTGTGCGTCGTATCTGTGCAAGAACAGGTCATTACTCAGCGAAATGCTGTGACTTCGGGCCAACCTAACGTCAACAGCGCATGTTTTCAGCAATTACCTATGGAATGACCTATTGACGTCCCCCTGTGTGATGTAATTTATCGGGTAAGTACTCTTTTTCACTGAACTACGTGTGATTCAACTGTAATAAAAATAAAAATAAACTTATAACTGTAAATGTGCGTAACATAAATTTAAGAAACAATAATATTAATACATAAACTAAGACAATAAAACAATGAGAATATAAAATAAGTACTAAATTACTAATTAAACGATGTGTACAGTTTGGTTTCCTCTTCTTTCTTGTATTGGTAATTATAATAATTCTGAATTCACTAACAATCCACAACTAAGCCTACATAAATATACCGTAGATTCTTAGATGCACTATGGAAATTGCGATTTGTCACTCAATGGCGTGGCGGCCATTTGCATAGCCAGGCATGGGTTTGGTAAAAGTCAACCATGCTTTTTCAGTCAAAGCGGTAAATAAGCTAATTCGTACAGCTTGATAGTGTTATTTATGGATTATTTTTTAATATTATTCAAAGTATAACCATAATGTTTTAAAATGCGCATTTTATTGTAACCTGTACTTCGATAGATACTTGTCTTATTCACATTCGGTTTTGTTATAGGTGGCTTAAATTTTCGGCGTACATGGAACTTGTCATAGCAATGAACTTTTAAAAATAACTGTTGATGATGTCCGTCAGTTAATCCATCCATGCCACTGCCGCCGCTCCCATCTACATCCGAACAACGAGATTCACCGCCACATTTTCCTCAAAATGAGCCATATTCGGACATTATTTCAAACACGCAGAATATAAAATCTACAACAAACTCTATTCCTAATAAAACTGTAACAAAAAAAGAATCATAATTGCGTAAATGTCGCAAATGTAAATATAAGTTTTCAGTGGTTTTATTATTAGATACTATTTAATTTCAATTTAGTCGTTACTTTATGTTTTATTAAATAATAATATTACAATAAAATATGAGGTGCCTTTTATTTTCTCATAGAGGGTGATGAAAAGTAGAGTGTATCACTCGGGCGGAAATAGTTATTTGTTATACAAGAGTGCAAAGTTGCTTTTTAACCGCGTGTTCAATTTTGATGACCGAGCAAGCGAAGGATTCTAAAATTGAATCACGAGCGCAGCGAGTGATTCAAAATTAGAATCCTGAGCGTTAGCGAGGGAATCAAAAGAGCACGAGGTGAAAAATCTTTGCACTCGAGTGCAACACGTAACTTTTCATTCCACCTCAGCGAGGAAATGACTAAATGCAAAAAAAAAAAACGTTGAAAAAAGAACACCAAGAAGGTTCCGAGTCTGAGTTTTTAACAAATTAAAAAAAAGTTGTATGATATATTCGGCACCATAGAGGTAGCAGTAAATAGGTTTAATGTTTTTTTTAATTCACAAACTTAGTGCACACGATGTTCTAAATTCAATTTACTTTATCCTCTAGAGAATAAAAACGGCTTTTCCACTCAGATACTGAAGATTAAAAATACTCTTTCCGAGATGGTGGGATGAAAAAATATTTTTGGCTCGGGCGACGTATTTTGAATCCCTCGCTACAGGATTCTACTAAAGAATCCCTCACTTCGCTCTGGATTCAAAAAAGCCACCTCGCCGTAAAAATATTATTTTGCTTCCTTACGATACAATCTACTGTTTTAATAAGAACAATAGCTTTTAATTCCTGAACCAGCATGTGGTCTCCATAAAAGTATACGCTATCATAGGCCTCAATTCCCATAGATGATTTAAATAAGCATCAGAATAAAAATGTTTAAAGGCCATCTACATTATCTATTCTATTTTTATTAAATGGCAAGCAAAGCCAATGTCGACTATCCTGCCAATGTCTAAAGTGCATTGGAAAACAAGTGTGCATGAAGAAAAAAAAAGACAAAATTAAAAGAAAAACGATAACTGAAGACACAAGTAAAATTCTTCAGTTGATACAGTTGAGCACAATGTAGATCTTGTTGGGTTAGTATGGGACTGAAACAAACAAAAAATAAAATAAATAAATATTGTAATTGTTAAAACATAAAATATACGCAACACACAGAATAATTTACAGTTTTCATCTACATTATCATTATGACAACATGCAGCTACTCGTATGTCATGCAATCACCAGTCAAAGTGACAATAGCGTAATTTAATAATTAAAACAATATCTCTTAATAATGTTTGTTTGGGCTGATCAATGTGAAATGGTGAACATAGACAAAATGAGACTAGTCCTTCGTAAAATACCTCAGGGAAGAATTGCGTAGTAATAATATATTTTAATAACTTTATTGACATGATTACTTTGAAATCTTCTATCTATATTTTCTATAAATATTATAAAAGGAGAAACTGTCTGACTGACATATCAACTCACAGCCGAAACTACTGGGACTAGGAACGTGAAATTTTGAACACGGCTTTCTTTTATATTGTAGGGGAGCACAGAAGAAGGGGTTTTAGGAAATTCGACCTTTAAGGGGTTGAAAAGGGGGATTTTGAGTTATTAAACTTGAGTCTTGGCACGAATACTAATTCAAGTAAATTATATAAAGTTTTAATTTTTTATTTTTCTAAGCTACCCCTTAAAGGGCGACCGGGGGGTGTAAAATTTTGTATGGAATAAATTTAACGCGCAATGTGATTAACTTGAAACTCAGTATTTTGTACATAAATCCAAAAATAAGGAAAAACGTGTATCAGGGTTTTTCGAAAATCTACGCCTAACGGGTGAAAAGGGGTAGTCAATTTTACAGGGGAGGATTTCACTGCGTGGTTTGATTAACTTAAAAATCGGTAGGTATAAATAATATTTGAGTCACGACATGGAAACATACCAAATGATTTTAACTTGAAACTTGGCATGAATACTCAAGACCTAGGCTTTTAGAGAGGAATTTGATGTTGGTTAAGTTGTTATGGAAATGTATTAAAAAAAAACGCCCATGTTCGCACAGGTGTGCGGTGGTGACACAGAGATTCCCCTGGCTACAGGTGTACGTAAAACTATCTCCCGGTATAGCAGAAAGGAGAATTCCCACAAGCGCATAAAACGCATATTCATAACAGTGGAATACTCTCTGCAATACTCTCTGAGATTACCTACCGAAGTGGTTCGAACCTGCAATCGTTTGCATTTATTTTCCATGTAGATCAATAGATGTCGTTCAAAATTCAAAATATTTTACATACATACATACATAAACTCACGCCTTCTTCCCATGGGGGTAGGCAGAAACTACAGAATGCCACCTGCTACGATCCTTACATACTCCTTTTGACTCGTTAACGTTCATACATCTGGTCATACACGCACGCCGGTTGCGAGTACTACGCACCTGTCCTTTCTGAAGAACATCACCAATAAGGTCAGTATATGTCCTCCTAGGGCGTCCCCTCCCGGCGTTTCCATTCACATCTGCCTTATTCACAAAATATTTTATTTCACATAAACCTACAAGGGCACTTATGAAACGTCAGAAGCTAGGTGCACGGTTCCAATTGGTCGTTTCCTATGGAGAAGAGCCGGCAAGAAACTCCACGGTTACTCTTTAAAAATAATTGGCTTTTACAATATTTTCAAATAACAGTGTTATTAGGTATGGGAGGACAGTGTAGGTCTTTCAACAAGTACCAGGTACTTAACAAAATAATGATGGTCAACAAATAACTGTAAATTATGACAATGTGTTCAATAAGGAGATTTCTGTTTGCCGCCCCCTTGAAAATCAAACATTTTTTTTTGTAACAACAATTCAATTTCCAATTGTTTGGAAGAAAAACCTTGAATATTTTGATGAAATAATTTCAAGAATTTGTGTTTAGCTCCTTTTTTACAATTATATAATATGTTATAGCTAGAAAATACTTTTTATTCTTAAGTGTAACTTTACTGTTAGTGGTACCTTCTGTTGTCTTACAAACTAGTTTAAACTGTTCGAGCTAACCACCTTAATTAGTACTTTTACTAATTGTGGTGCTAATTATAGATGACTTCGACTTACTAATTATGTCTGGGTTAATATAAAAAGCTAAAAGCAAAAATGTCGGTGTCTAAAAATACAATCTTGTCAATATGGTAACTAACTAAGAAATGCACAGTAATTATGTAATTATTTTAACATGTGAATGTAGTAATTTTACAATACACATACCTTTCAGTTAAAGAATTTCTTCGTTTTGGAAAAACTGACAAAATTCACTCGGTACCTAAATCGAGAGATAACAACATAATGTACCTTATCGCTATGAAAATAACTTCTCTAATAAATAATATAAATGTCGGGAAGATTGGTATCTTAAAAAAGTAAGTTTTGGGTATAAATTAGTTATTGAATAATGACAAATATGTTTACACCATTTGTACAGCTTGGCATAAAAGAGTAAAATAAAAATGAGGGCGCCACTATCGCACTTATGTCACGTCAAATGGGAAATGAGTATCATACAAATTGTTAAAAATACTGCTTGTAGGTGACTCAAAACCTACTAGCACTTGTCGGCAAAGTAGTGCCATTATCATTGGTCTGAATTACTTAAGTAAAACATTTAGTTCCAAATGTCACCTTGTCAGACACTTATATGTCAACTTGTAATAGTCGGTTTAGATTATTTAATAGCGCATAACCAAAAAGTTGGCAACGTCGCAAATAGTTGTAAAACATTTCGCTGTTTTGATTAATTTGGCAATATTACTATATAGAAATATGAAATGTGGCTAACTAGTGAACTACACTAATACAGTAATATTGCCAAATTAATCAAAACAGGTAAATATTTGACAGCTATTTGCGACGGATATTTCTGTACGGAAATATGAAATGTGGCTAACTAACTAACTAAAATATTGATTATGAAATGCAATAATTAATATGGTAACACCAAATATTTAGTTTTAGCTGTAAAAAAAGTATTTGAAAACTTTCCAAGTGCCTTTTATACACCTTTTTTTTTCTTTTTTTTTTTTGTGGGTGGGAAATCATCAAATGACGTCTCCCGCTCTGGGTGGAGCGGGAGGGCGTGTCAGACTCTTACTGACTAAAACCCACCCGTATTCCTTCTGTTGCCTGTGCAATGCCAGGGGGCCACGGTATCCCTTTCGGACTTTCCCGCAACCCCGGCAGGCAATGGTCTGATCGGACCCCTTCACTCGCTGACACTATTTGGGGCGCGCGTGGAACACAACGCGTTGTCGACCCGGGCTTGGTCCTTACCGGACGGGGAGCTCCCCATTGCTCACCGTCCGCAAGCCTTCCAACTTCCAAAAACTTTCCAAGTGCCTTTTATACACCTAAAATGGTTACAAAATCAAATTCAGTGTTAGAATTTGCAATTCATTATTCATATTCTAGTTTTTCATAATTCCATACAGTAATATTGCCAAATTAATCAAAAGAGCGAAATATTTGACATGTATTTGCGAAGTTGCGCACTTTCAGAATAAAAGCTCTTAACTCAAAAACGTTACATTTTGTATTGTGTTTTAATCATAAATAACACGGATTTAAATTTAGAAAAAACATTACATATTTCACACTACGATCTAGATATTTCCGCCGTGCGATACACGATTACTTGCACTTTACTGCATCCAATTAATAGTAGATTTTACAAAAAGTGCACAAAACGAACCATTTTTATCCGAAGTTCTGATAGTAATGTCGAGGATAAAATGGTTTTGTGGACGAGTTATAAACTCTGCTTTTCACTTCGATTGCGAGGAAATAAAACAGTAGTATAACATAACATTTCTTTAATTAAAATTCAAAGTAAAATTAGTACAGTTTTCAATACCGAAGGAAATTGTTTTTATGTCTTAAAAAACACTTATGGCAAATAAAAAAAGTAAATATTATAAAATAACAAATTCTATCTATGACCTTCTTATTGTGTTTGGCTGTATGGCACATTTTCTTTGCCTTAATATAGATACGTTTATGAGTAGATACACAAAACACACACGTAGACGTACACGTAGTGGGTACGACACTTGTGCACAAAATCCGATTTTGTCCTGCACAAATAAGCACTTTCAGAGCATGTGAAAATAGCATTGAAGATTTATATTAGGGTGGGGGTAAGTTATTTTTTAATAGAAATTTCATGTAACCTCTTTGCCTTTTACATAATATGCAAAGACAATCGTATTAAAGAGTAAATTCCAGTCGTGCGTCGGAGCTGACAAACACACACTTTTTTTCAAATGTGTCTGATTAATACATTGGTTTTTATTATCATAAATAATACAAAATGCAAATTAAATGTAGGCAGATTTGGGCACACATGAATATTCCTGCGTCTAAATTCTATTGATTCAAAAAAACATAGTTTCATATAAACTATGTATACATTTTGCTGGTTTTGTTAACTAAATGTGTTGCGCTACTTGCATATTTATTATCATTATTTTATTAAAAATTGTTTTTTTTTTCGAAATAAACTATATTTTCTTTAGAACCCTCGTATTATTACAGCTTCGGACTTGACCTAATCGTTTACTAACAAAACACAGAAATTGATTAATAATAATGGAATAACGTACCTTGGTTTAACCATGTTGCGCACTTCAGTGGTTATTTTCTGAGAAGCTCGCTTAGCCAGTGCACACATTCCCAGAAAACGGGCGATCGTCCGCGGAATGAGCATTATCAATTCCATGTATGTTTTATAACAATTCTGAGTATTTCGAGTAATGTTACTAGAAAACTAGTTATGTTTCGCAGTAGCGCTCTCGTGATGTTTGGTACAAAAACTTTTTGTTTACAGTTGAATGGGCAGCGACCCCGGGTGGATAGGTTCATAGCACCACGAGAGCACTTTCCGGAGTTGTGCAGGAAGATGAAATGGGGAGCCAGGGAGAAAAGCGCTGATGACGTGTGGGTAAGTGTTGCCACTATCGGGAAATAGGGATTTAAAAAAAAAAAAAAACGGCGAAAACTTTTTTGAATTGTGCGCGAATATGAATACCGGCGCGCGTGCGCTTCTAGTTCTTCTAGATGCACCGACGTCCTTAAGAAGGTGGCTGGGACAGACTGGATGCTGAAGGCAGAGGACGAGGTACTGTGGCACAGCCTGGCAGAGGCCTATGTCCAGCAGTGGACAGAGATAGGCTGAGATGATTGAATGAGGCGCGCGAGGTACGCAAAGTCAAATAATTTATTTCAATTAGCCACAAAAATGGCACTTTTGAACGTCAAAATTTACAAAATAATAATAATAATTGATTCTAGTCGCCCCTTCCAAAAGGTAGTTTTCGTATCGAGAAGAATGGGCAAAAACTCCACCGTTACTCTTTTAAAATGTTTTCACAATATCTTGTATACAAAAATTATATAATTATATGTGTAGACGATGCACCTAGAATAAGATTACTATACAACGATAGGTAAAAATAACGAAAAATGAAGGAATGACATAAATTAACTATGTGATAGATGCATAGTGCTCACATATTTACAAACATAGTAAAATTATACGATAACTTAACATTTTAACAAGTAATACTAATAATAACAGAATATGTAGGTACAATAAGCAAATTTGTTTTATTTTTAAGTAAATTAATATTAATTTTTTCGCTAACCCGCACTGGGTTTGCGTGGTAAAGTATTACGACCTGCTTCAATTAAAGAGGAGGCCTGTGTCCTAGGCTATAGGCTGATTATTGAGAATTTCTTCTAATTTCGATGCAGGTATGCTAATATATTAATTATATTTTAAGTATGTACCTAACAAACAAAAATATGGATTGCGAAATTTGCACTTACACAAATCTTTGTGATCAGCAATTCAAACAATATCTACTCGTATAAATAAACATTAGCAAAGTTACGTTTAAAAGTTTAAACAAGACTTCAAGTGAACCGATGAGAATCAGATACGGCAAGAAACTCACACTAGACAAACAATACTGACGTTAATTAATAGAGTATTATACGACGTGTCACAGTTTTTAGTCAATCCAACATTTTCCGATTCTTTTTAATTTCTACCTGTTTATTATGTTTATAGCATTTTTCACAGCTTGTTAAAATGCCTTTATAAAAACATTCATAACACGTGGCAGTCACACTTTGCCAGTATAGAATATATGAATAATGGAGTAGGCTACTCACTTCATCAAACCAGGCTACTCAATTCGTGGCTAAGTAATAACAGCCGCACGGGTCGATCCATCAGGTTAAGCTACGCTTGCCGGGGTTGGTCTGTAGATAGGTGAACATCTTTACATACCGTGACTTCTCCGTGCCTCGGAAAGCACGTATTAAGTCGTGGTTCCCGGCTGTCGTTCGTGGATCTTTGATAGTCGTTACGGGTCGTCAGAAGCCCGAAACTCTGACTAGTGTCTTTCCAAGGGGTATCGTATTACCCAATTAGGGTTGTGGAGATTAGATAGGCAGTCGCTCCATGTAAAATACTGGTATTCAGCTGCACCCGGTTAGACTGGAAGCTGACCCCTAACATAATTGGGAAAAAGGCTAGGCAGATTCATTGGAGTAGGCTACTCAATTCCCACTTGGGGTTGTGGCGCGTGTCGGAGACAAATATGCCTATAAGAACAGTCATGGTAAAAATACGTACACGTACCTACCTACAATTTGGTAATATTCAAATGCAATTGGTTTTTTGAGGCCCCGTGTAAACATAGCATGACATACGGACATTCTTACATGTAAGTTCTTATTTATCATAATCATAAGAACGCAAATTGTATGCAGAAAGCTTTTTATTAACACCACGTCCCCTGTTAAGACAAATGGAACGGAAACAATTATCACCTTACTGTTCTAGACAGTTTTTTTGGTCCGTCAGGTACATTATAAAAAAAATATTGCACGTATTTTTAATTTTTTTACGTAATTAAAAGATTACGGCAATACATTGAATACAATAGTGCAATCCACGACGACGCGCCCCACTCCGCGATTACTGTACTGTAAGCTGTACTTTAGTACGGAGCGGAGCGGAGTGGGGCGCGTCGTCGTGGATTGCACTATCTATACATTAAAATGTAGCATGACGCGTGACGTCACTCCCTGGTAGATTTTATACTCACTTGTGACGTAGCGACTCTCCAACTTTAATGCGTTTTATCTTAACCATTTTTTATTATTATGATAATGCAAAAAATACGTGTCTAATATTTTTTTATGATCTGACTGACGAACTAAATCGTTTTTTTTCCCAGTCAACATCCCTATTATTTCTATTATTACTTAATTTCGTAAAAGTATTTAGGAGAAAACGTCAGAAGATCGCGGGGAAGACCTGGATGAGACTCGGACAGACCAGGGAAGCGTGGCACAACAGGCAGGAGGCCTATCTCAGCAGTGAGTGGAACAAGGCTGCTAATGATGACGACCATGATTTAAGAGAAGAACCCAGACTTTTGAAACCTCTCTTTCAGTGCACATATTTGGGAACTTAAATCAATATTTCTGCTTAATCGAAACTAAAAAAAAATGTTTATAGACGTAATCTGTTCATAAACGGTGTGTTAGAAAGTCTTTACACATTGGCATTATAGATGACGAAAAGACTTGAGAAAATATTAAATCGATGTGCACAAAAAATATACAATATTGCACGACTCGATAAGTCGAAGTACTAGAGAGTGCTTTACGATCAAAATAGTTGTATAATGAAACTGTAATTGCATAATGAGGGATATTAATATACGAGTGTTTTATTACCTGGTTATGTGCAGTTTCATACACTAGTTTATCTACTCTCATACATTGGGATTGAACCTACAAAATAAAAGATCAAAGTTAAAGATCAAGAATAAAAAACATCCACGATATTGAGTACCTACAACTTCACGTATGAATGGCGCCTGCACCCAGCACATCACCGCTAGAGCGATGCTGGTGTCCCCCGTAACGTGCCATTACAAAAGTTGATGGAAACTCCTTGGCGATATTAACTTCTTGGGTTTGCCCTGTATCGTAACAGAAAAAAAAATGTTTTGTGCATTATTTTGTTAGAGAAAAAAGTGTTAATATATGATTCTACTTTTAAATTTTGGTGTTGTGTTTTTATAGTATATCAATATAAACTCGTTTTGAAGTTTATAATTCGAATATTACGATAGGAGAGTAGATAAAATTTGTTTATATACGATCAAATGAGCATTATGTTTATGACTTAATGAGTCATGCACTTTTGGATTTTCCTAATTTTATTATTTACTAGCAGCCCGCGACTTTGTCTGCGATCCAGGATGAAAAGTAGCCTATGTCATTTACTAGGTCATGGTCTACCCGTATACCAAATTTCATCCAAATCCGTTCAGCCGTTTTAGCGTGAAAGCGTAACAATCGTGAAAGCGTGTGCGACGGCACGGTTGGCACAGTGGTTGAGCAATTGACTGCTGCACTGCGTGTCGCAGGTTAGATTCCCGCACGGAACAAATATTTGTATGACCTACAAGTAGTTGTTCCGGGTCTGGCTGTTTGTGTATGTGAGTTTAAATGTTTGTAAACGCACCCACGATACAGGACAAATTCCTAGTGTGAGGCAATGTTTAAATATAAAAAAAGTAAAAAATAAAAAAAACAAACAAACTCACTTTCGCATTTATAATATTAGTTAGGAAGTTAGAATGGATGGATGATCCGAATAGTTACGCAATTGGTTCTATAATAGTTTATGCTTTTTCTTTGTTTTCAAATAACCAATGTTTTGTCGGCACCATTTCATGTTGTGCTAATTAGTAACATTATCCTGTTCATTTGTAAGTCAAACAAAAGACTACACTTTTTTGTATTTGACGCCTGGAATTATTGCGGTTAGTCCCGCTATGGCATGGTCCCGGTATGGCACCCTCTTAAAATACCTATCAAAAAGTCCCGCTATGGTACCCATCTTTTAGATCTACGTTAGACAATAGAAGGTACAACTGAAAAGAAAAGTGTATCTATAAATAAATACTTTTAGGAGTGTATCAATAAAACGTCTGTTTGCGATATTAAATCAGTCTTTTATTAATTCAAAATATTTATAAAAAAATATCAAACAGTAAAACGAAATATTAATTGCAATGTAATTTTTAAAATAATCAACAATATTAATTACCAATAATCAACAATAAAAAAAATATAAAAAATCCACATCTCAGAAAAGTATTACTGTAAATATTATAAACTACAAATAAAAACAACATCCAGACATAAATATTAGTTACAAATAATCAACATTGAGAAAAGGCAGTAATTGTAAATTTATATAAACTACAAAAATAATCAACAACCAACTAGACAAATATATTAATTACAAATAATCAACATGGAGAAAAAGGCGCAAATTGTAAACATAAACTACAAAAAATAATCAACATCGAGAAAAAGTATTAAACATTTTAATAGGCTAAAAACAAAATTAAAATAAACTATTTTTTTAAATGTTCTGATCGAAATGTTGACTTTGATATGTTAATCAGAAAATCACCAATGGAGATAGCTTTATTTTCGTAACTTTTTGTTAGCTTTTGAATCTGGCGGTCGATTTCTATACTTGTTCTTTTTCTTGAATTTATAGGTGATCTTTTTAGTCGAAAGCTATAACAAAAATCATCAGTTATTTAAGTTAAGCTATATTTTTTTCAGTAACCGTCTGTAATAGAAGGCGACAACCAATAATATCTACCAAAATAAATAAAATCAAATCCATTTTCAAATTCTTCTATGTACTCGTATTATGTAAAAAAATATATATCTGCTTTTAAAAATATTATATCTGCTTAAAAATATTGTCTAAAAAATACAACTTACTTGGCTTGTTTTATATCAAAGTGACATGTGTCGTTGCCAATTGTTTGCAGAAACAATAATAAACTGGGATTTTTTCCAATAATTTTGTTGAATCTGCCATTCCATGATTCCGCCAAGTTAGTTGTTCTATGGCGTTCATTATGGCAACACCAAATGAGGTCTGGATATTCAAGCCACTGAGTGACAAAATAGTCATTGAATTTGGTCATAGCTTCATCGTCGAAACTGAAAAAAATACTTATTAAACGTTCGTACTTGTAAAGCAATGAAATTAACAGGTCCTTACTGATATTGTTGTTCTTTACTTTTTTGCCATATAATTAGAGTTAAGTACTCAAACATCATTTTGGAAAGTAACCAAGATATTATACCTATTTTCCATTATATGCAGCCAGCCGTCTTCAATATCTTGTTTTGGCAAAAACGCCAAGCCTATGCATTGCTTAACATGGTTCGAGGACTCTTCGTGTTCCATGAGATTTAAAGATTTCGCTTTTTTGATAACGTTCTTTTGAAAATGTACGTTACATCCATTTATTTTGATATCAGGAAAAATCTTCGCTGCTGCATTTATTACTCCTATTTCATAATCGAAGGTAAATTTCGATGGACGCCATTCAGGCAAAGTTTGTTTAATCAATTCGAAAACTTTATCATAAGTTTTCCCTTCTTTGTTTTTTAACAGAATATAAAATAATGGTGCTACATTCGTGGATAACTCAGTGCTTCCCATGTCTCCATGAATGACATAAACTTGTTCGAATGGGTTTGGGCAGCCGTCGAAAGCGCCATCACCAAAGTAATGCGTTACACATTTTATATATTCCTTTACTTCTGTCGAGGAAAATATAATTATTCGATTACAGTCTTCATTACAATAATCAGCCAATACATACTTATTAAATTCTTCTGGTATTATAATTTCTTCCACATTCTTAAATTGTGTTTTTGGTACGTTCAACGACTTATTTCGGTGTCTGTATAATACTGTTTTTAATTTTTTATAGTCAGGAACATTTCCTGTAAGGTGTAACCCTTTGTCTTTTAAGTTACCCATGTGTTTTTCGAAAATTTTCTGTACTGATCCGTAATTTGAATTTACTTCTTTTTTGCACTCACTTATAGCCATTTGAACTTCATTGTCTTCAAAATGTGGCACGCACTGATCACTGTGTTTATAATCTTTAATTATTGTATTATTGGTATTCTCAATAGTTATATATCCACTACATTTAATACTATTTCTCCTATTTACACAATGCCAAGTACTTGAATTTTTATTTTCTCTGCGTTTAATATATTTATGTCCGGCACGTAATAAAGTTTTTCCACCGCGTCGACTGTCAATAATTATTAAATTTACACCACGTGAACTACTTGACCCAGACATTGCAATAGATAAACTAACAAGCTATCCTAATTACTCATATCGCAAAAGTACAGCTGCAAATAGCAAACTAAACCCGGAATAATACTGTCTCTCTCTATTTTCATAAAAACAAAAGGGAAGAGCTAGATACGAATTCGAGGAAGGGCTCGTCTCTATTGTTTTACGAAAAAACCGGTTGGTCAGGTAACTACCTGAAGTGAAACGACAATTACCGAGCGTGATTTGTTTAAAAAATAGTATTAATAAATATTATCTTTCTTAACTATAATAGTTAAGAAAAGATATTTTTTATTTATACAATTTTTTTCTTAACGCATTGTATAACTTTTCTTTACAACAGTACCAAAAACTGAAGGGTACCATAGCGGGACTTTTTGATAGGTATTTTAAGAGGGTGCCATACCGGGACCATACCATAGCGGGACTAACCCAATTATTGCACGGTTGCACCCGTCCTTTTGTAAGTAAGTGAAAAACAAAAATAGCATTTGAATGCACTGTAGGTATCTAACTGTTGGATATTAACAATAAGATAGACTAGATAAAGATTTACTATCTGATCCTTCTTGTACAAAATAGAGGAGCAATCATTATTTTCAATAATAAAATAAAATTGAACACAGGATTGCCGGGTTATAAAAATAAAAAATCGTTTATCCAAATTAGGCTTTCAGAGAATCAGCAATTTTTGGACTTCAAAAGTTGTAAGACACAGCCTTCAAAACATTCACCCTTCATCACTTTTTAGTTTCTAGCTGGGAAAATGAAGTACCGAAATACGGAATCATACAACCGATGAGGTAAGTATATAAATTCAGGAAAAACAGCGGTTTGATCAAGGACTTAGAACTTAGAATTCCAAAAGTCACACACACAGTATAACAATAAACTAGTAACAGTTTAACAAATTTTTATGTCTAACTATTAAGTGCTCAGAATCTGTAAGTAAATTTGTTCCTCTTTTGCCACCCACAGTATACAAAATACCTACAGCAGAAGAGATACGCTAGCTACTTGGACGACGCTTTCGGCTTGGAGCCAACGAAGTCTGAACCATCCCAGCCTGGGGAAGAAGACTCTGTACAGCTGTGGCCTTGTGTTCCTAGGAAGAGAAGCTATCTGTCTTCCGCTGACAGCATCCTGGATCTGCCCACTTATAGCTACGCTGCATGTATGTGATTTTTTTTAAGTAAGCTTATAAGTAGTGACAAAAATTTAAAATAATTTGTTTCACATAAACCTACATTGGCACTTATGAAACGTCAGAAAGTAGGTGCACGGTTCCAATTGGTCGTTTCCTATGGAGAAGAACCAGCGAGAAACTCCACGGTTACTCTTTTAAAAAATAAATGATATTTAGGTACAATGTTATCAAATTACAGCTTTAATAGAGAGAGTACAGTGTAGGCCTATCAATAGGTACCATGTTCATAGCAAAATAGAAGATGGTCCAAAGATCTACAGTCTGTTAAGCCTACAAGCAACGTTCTCAAATTCACAAAATCTAAAAGAAAAGAATCAAATTTAAATATTCAAAAAAAATAAAATAGATAGATAGATAGATAGAATACTCTTTATTGTACACCATAAAAGTCACAGACATAAATTTAGAAAAAATAAAGAAAAACAAAATGATTCATATTCCAGTTGATACTTTGACATGGTCTCATTAATATATACCTTAGAGTTATGGATGGGACATGGGATATGAAAAGGAACACGTTTTATGTTTTAACATACAACGTATTCCTTTTGATATCCCATGTTCCTTCTGAAAACAATATTTTAAATAAGTACCTCAACAACGGTTTGTTTAAGTGATTAACACAGGCTTTTATAATTTTGGTACTTATTTCGTCAAACCGACAGACGCAGTTTTTTAAAGTTTTTAGATTACCTTGATCACTTACGATTTAGGAATATTATATCATTGTAATCAATTTCTATAGTTCTATTTATAGCATGAATTTAATGGATTCAAAGGAGTGTTGATAACAAGTTCCTTTTCAACACTGCTAAAAGCAGTGTTGTTTAGTACAATTGTACACATAATCCCTTCAATAGATCTTACGAGATGAACCAATAGTTCGTGTCAACTCTGTCAAAGATCTTGGTAGTATTTGACAAGAGACCTACTTTTCACGATCACAAATTTCAGTCACTGCCGATTCGTACACGGAAACTAGGCAAAAATATCTATACGAGTACATACAATATGTCAAAAAAAAACCTGTCAGATCCGAAAGGGGCACATAGGTACTACAGTAACATTACCAAAAATTATAAAAAATTCTTATTAGTATTGAACATAAAATAAACAATTGCTATTTAAAAGTCACATTTTTAGTACCAAAATTACCCCAAATCACTGCACGAATATAATACAATACAATCAATGGCACGCAATTACTTAAACACCCGGTATAGACTCAGTACGATACCTAATAACACCCACACGGATCGGACAGGGTTTTTTTTACAGGTTTTTTAATGTAGTCAAAACTGTACATTGAATTAAAAAAAAAGTATTAGCTATGAGGTGTGAGAGCGAGTCTGTAGCCGAAAATATAGTTCTTAGAAATTTTGTATGTTCCGGATTGGCGCAAAAACGGCCGAACGATTTGGTCGAAATTTTGCACACTGGTAGTTTATAGCCTGTATTAACACATAGGGTACTTTTAATCTCGGTAGCGTTCCCGTAGGATACTTTCCAACATCCACATGGGCGAAACCACGGGCAAAAACTAGTTAGTAATTTATCCACTGGCCATTAAAACTGGCCTTAGGGCCATGTAAATTATTTCTTGTCTGACTAACCAGGCGTAAGCAAGAATCAGTTGCAGTGATTTGGAATTCCCATTAGAGCACTTACACCTTACTTCTTGATAACGTCCGAAAGGCCTGTCTTAGATTCCTCTGCGGATACAAAATTATTACTTGGCGATGGCGTATTCAACTTTAATTCTCTTGAACTGAGGTGTAATTTACCACTTGTTTATCTCAGCTTTCCGTATCATGTGCGGTGGGCCGACTATTCAGAACTTGTGGCTTAGTTGCTGAGGTTTTTTGGTTCCTGTTGTGACCTGTTGTGTTTATTTAAAGGAGTGTCCGTGGAGTTTCTTGCCCATTCTTCTCCATAGGTACCTACTACGCTTTGGAATGGGCAACTAGCTTCATATTTTTGACTGACCGACCCCTTGACAATTCAAGAGTTTGACCAAACACCAACTGAGGCCGCAAAGACACCCGTTATTGGGCGTACCTTCAGTACGAACAGTGTCACGAGCTAACTCTCCTCTCGTTCGGGCGCTGAGCATCGGAGTGTGAGATGATCGATGAAAGGGAGACACGTAAATAGTTGTGAAATGATGTGATAAGACAACGGTGTGAGTTAAAAGAAGATGTAGTGACAAAAATTGAAAAGGGTATGCTGAGATGGTTTGGTCATGTTGAGAGGATGAATGAAAGGCGACTAACAAAATGTATTTACAAGGCAGATGTGACTGGAAACGCCCGGAGGGGACGCCCTAGGAGGACATATACTGACCTTATTGGTGATGTTCTTCAGAAAGGACAGGTGCGTAGTACTCGCAACCGGCGTGCGTGTATGAACGTAAACGAGGCAAAAGGAGTATGTAAGCGTATCGCGCGTATAGCGGATCGTAGCACACCTGCTGCGATCCTTACATACTCCTTTTGCCTCTAGTTTCTGCCTACCCCCATGGGAAGAAGGCGTGAGTTTATGTATGTATGTAAATAGTTGTACTTTTTGTCACTGTTTCTTATTTTGTCGATTTTGTTAATATCTCGTGATAAATGATTTATTTCTGCAAGTAGGTTTGTACAAACACTTTTACACGTCAATCATATTTTAAAAACTAGATGAGGTCGGCGTGTTAGATTTATTTTCAGTTTTGTTAAAATTTTGCCGTACAACGCCTTAAATACAATATTTAAATCAGAATTTTTAATTATTGCTACATGATATCACAAACATTAGCACTTTTTATTTTAGTTCTTCGAATCAGAAATAGCTTCATTTATATAATTTGACGAGAATGTAGCATTTTATAATGATTAATTGAATGAATATTACTATATTATCAAATGATTAAAACCATCAATTAGACTGACCGAATGATAAAGTAGAACGGACATCATACTTAGATTACAAATTCATCGCAAGCTCATTAGCTTGCAGGCTAGTTGACCAAAATTGTATTAGATGGCGAAGTTAAGCTATGAGTTGGTTCGAATCTACGTCAAACCATGCTCTTTTTGAAAGTATTCTTTAGGATAGGCGTAACCAATTCAATTTTGTAATAGTATAATATAATTTTAATACTTGAAGGATCCACATAGTGCCGCTGTCCGTACATAATGTCCAGCCTCGTCCATTCATACTGCATAGTGTGTAGCTGCCTGTCGACTGGCTCATTGTTCTCTAGGGCTTGATAAGTTCGATCCCCAAGGTCGGGCCTGAATTCGAGGGGGATTTGCTGTAGATGCCACCGTAACTTGGTTTAACATATTCTATTTTCTTTAAACTTTTATTATTCCTAGTTGTTAGAAGTGTTAGTGGTATTAACAAAAATCCGTTTTCTTTTTTACTTCAAATTTTCATTTTTACATCAAACAGGTTTTAACAACCCATTAAATAGTTATTTAAATAAGATCCCTTACCATCCTTAACGACAGTTAGCATTTTTTCATTAGGATATTCTTAGGATCTTTTGTAAAGAAAGTGGGCAACGTCGCGAATAGCTGTCAAATATTTCGTTGTTTTGATGAATTTGACGATATTACTGTATGGAAATAAGAATTAAGGCTAACTAGTGAACTAAAATATTTATTATGAAATGCACTTATAAACACTGAATTTGATGTTATAACCGTTTTAGATGAAAGGAAGGATATGGTAGGGAAAAAGGCATTTGGAATGTTTCCAAATACTTTTTTTACATCTAAAACTTAATATTCCGTGTTACGATATTAATTATTGCATTTCATAATCAATATTTTAGTTCACTAACATAACATAACATTTCACGCCTTGCTTACCCGAAGGGTTGGGCAGAGGTGTACCTATAGTACACCCACATTTCGCCAGTTATGTTTGAGTCCCATGTAATAGGGGGCGAGCCTATTGCCATCAACCGGGCACGAATCCAGACTCCGGGCTGCTACTGAGAAATTCCAGAAAGAAAAACCCAATGAGACTGCCCGACCTGGGAACCCAAGACCTCATGCTCAGCAGTAGTCCTTGCTACTGTAGCGGACATGACGTCACACAAATCATGCATCGCGCAATTAGAGTCAACCGCGCGAACGACATATATAAGACTATCTGACATCAACAGTTGGGCAGTCGGCCCGCCAGACACAGCACCCGTCTGGTTGGAGGATCCTCCCTTTTCTATGGTGGATGAGTGAACTTTACACCCTGTTCCTCATACTCCTAAATTGGTGACCCGAGTATGAACGTCAACGCAGTCTTCGTGCAACTACTTCAGCGTGACGTCATCATCATCACTCCCGCAAGCTTTCGTGAGGCGAATCACACAGACCTATCCTGACCACCAGCATGCAGCGAACGCGCATTCCTGGTCATCACCCTCAGCCTCATCACCCCGACTCACTGGGGAATCACCGCAATCATCTCAATCAGCGCAATCAGCGCAATCACCGCTATCACCGCAATCACCGCAATCACTTCAATCACCGCAATCGCCGCAATCACCGCAGATAGTTCCGACTCACCGCGAACTGTGCGGCACCCGGTTCCAGCTCACTGGAACCTTAGCTGGCACTGTGAAGCATCGCAAGATACAAGAATCAGCCCACTATCGACCTCCGGTCTCCGGAGGGGAGTGATGTAGCGGTTACACCGCCACATACGAACTACGCATCAAAGACATGACGTCACACAAATCCTGCATCGCGCAATTAGAGTTTACCGCGCGAACGACATAATATATAAGACTATCCGACATCAACAGTTGGGCAGTCGGCCCGCCAGACATAACACCCGTCTGGTTGGAGGATCCTCCCTTTTCTATGGTGGATGAGTGAACTTTACACCCTGTTATACCCTTATACTCCTAAACTACCACTAGACCAACGAGGCAAACTAGTTCACTAGATAGCCAAATTTCATATTTCCATACAGTATTATTGCCAAATATTAATCAAAACAGATAAATATTTATAGGTCAACTTTTAGGATAAGCCCTCTAGTTACTCGAATTTTAGAATGAAAGCAAATGTTAACCTATTCATGACTTGCTGCCATGTGTGGTTATAATGGCGATTACTAATTATATCGCATTTTTGAATAGTTAGTGATAAAAGGCTTGTTGACATTTCAGTCAATTTAAGACTACACACTCTTACAATGTCACACGTTTGTCACTTTCTTATCGCGGGGTGACACCGATTCCTTGCAATGAAGCGCTCGCCTATTACAGTATGCGCAAAACTTTTTGAGCTCTCGGAAGTTGCAAGCGGATAGCTGCGCAGTAAGTAAAAAATGTTTCACAACTTACAATAAATGATTTTGCACTCATCTGTGCCCTGCGCGGTTTAGTACTCGGGCCTACTTTCAGAGGGCACATTAAGTTTTGCGAGAACTGTATCGCTACGTCATTTTGATATAATAAAGTAACACGGAAGATATTATCTCAAGTGACAATATAAGAGGAACTGTTTATGGGGCCAGGGCTTATTCCCTAGTTCACATGACCGCCTGCCTGCCGGCCGCCTGTTTTTACGACAATAAAATGTCATTAGTGTTGGCGCTATGTAGCTAGCAATCGTTATAATAATTGCTTAAATATCATAATGCTAATAAATTAAAAACCATTTTACTGTATATTCCTTAGTTCCCGAGTTGCTGGACTGGTCGAACGACAATATCTTAGTGGCAGCGCTGGGCAGGAACTACCACAAGTGGTCCTGGCGGTCGCAGAGCCTCATCAGCCAGGGGGTCACGGATTATGAGATACATTGCTGCAAGTTCGACCCTCAAGGGAAGCTGCTCATCGTTAGTATTTCCACTTTCATTTAGTATTAGGGGTTACAGTTTAGAAACGTGTCGCCTCGTTAGGGAGTAAGACTCCTCAGTGCGTCGAAAGGCACAAAGAGTCGTTGTTCCTGCGCCTGATCTCTCCTCGGTCGTGTCGGAGTGCCGTCCTCTCGAATTATGAGAGAAAAGGAGCAGAGAGTCCACCTACTTGTGTTTGCGCGCACACACTTATGCATTATAGTATCTCCTGCGTACCTGGCTAATCTACATTGAGATGTTCAATCGGGAGTTTATGATACGATATCGCATCTGTGATGGTGATTATTTATTTATTTTTAACTTCTCATGCTCTGAAAGTGCTTATTTGTGCAGGATATGGGCTGCACAAAATCGAATTTTGTGCACTAGTGCATAAACGTATCTACTCATAAATGTATCTACACTCGAGAGCAATGAATCCGGGTCACTTAAAGAATGTTAAAAATCTCGGAAACTAAAAATGATAGGTTAATGCAATAAATTGTATTTAATAGACAATGTAATACTCCTTAAATAAAAGTTAAAAAAATATGAGTCACCATACATTTTATTAACACAAAATTACATAAAGAAAAAAACTGCTGATCTCTCCTTAAAACAAAAATAGGAAACATGAAATTTTTGAACTTTATTACGATTTTCTTGAATTTTAATACTTCGTATTGCCTCCTCGTGCTTCCATTACTGCGTTTACGCGGTTTGGCATGCTGTACACCAAGTTCCTTATACGATTTTGGGGAATATTCTCCCATTCCTCTGTGAGAGCAATTTTGAGCTCACGAAGCGTGATTGGGGGAGGGTTTCGTTGTTTTACGCATCTGCCTAGCTCGTCCCAAGCATGCTCGATCGGGTTGATATCCGGGCTGCGCGCTGGCCACTCCATACGAGTAATGTTCATCTCTTGAAGGTAGTCATTCACAATCCTACCTGTATGAGGTCGGGCATTGTCATGCATAAATATAGCATCCTCACCTAAATTGACCATAAATGGACCAACGTGATCATTGAGGATTTCTTCCACATATCTTTCGCTAGTTAAAGAGCCGTTTTCTATGATCACCAGCTCTGTGCGACTTTCAGAAGAAATTCCGGCCCACACAAGTACAGACCCACCACCGTAGGCTACTTTTTCTTCGATGCATGCTTGCTTGAATCTTTCCCCTGGTCTTCGATACACTCTGTGTCTTCCATCGTGCTTGTAGAGCATAAATTTTGATTCGTCGGAGAACATAACTTTTGACCAATCTTCAATACTCCAATTTACGTGGCTCTGGGCATATCTTAGTCTTGAAATACGATGCCCACGCTCCAGTTTATGGCCGTTTGCAGGTCTAAGGGGTTTTAAGTTAGATTCAGCAAGCCGACGTCTTACTGTCCATGCACTTGGGTTACTTCCTCCGAGGCGTCGAAACTGATTTGTGAGTTCAGTTCCTGTAAGAAAGCGATTTCGAAGCATGGTGTTCACCAAGTATCGGTCTTCTCGTGCTGTGGTACACCTGGTTCTGCCCGTTCCTGGTCTGCGTAGGTTAGAACCAGTTTCTTCGTAACGTCGGAGAACTCTTTGTACTGTTGACAGCGACACACCGACAGTCCTGGCTGTATCGCGCTGACTCCGGCCGGTTTCCAGCATTGTAAGTATTCTGGTGCATTCTTCAGGCGTAAGCGACATAATTTCAGCTTGAATAATGAATATAGAGCACTATCAACATGGTTTATGTACCCATATAAATGACAGATTACAAACAAAAGCAAAACCAAATGCTGTAATTTCGTAGTGCCATCTTCGAAAGTGGCCCTTTTTCAAATTTGATTTTTTTATGATATAACTTTACAATAACTAAGTAGTTTTAATACCTTCATTTAAGGAGTATTACATTGTCTATTAAATACAATTTATTGCATTAACCTAGCATTTTTAGTTTCCGAGATTTTTAGGATTCTTTAAGTGACCCGGATTCATTGCTCTCGAGTGTATATTAAGGCAAAAAAAAATGAGCCATACAGCCAAACACTATAAGAGGTAGAATTTGTTATTTTATAATATTTACTTTAATTTATTTTTACCTTATATATGTGTTTTTTAAGACATAAAACAATTTAGTTCAGTATTCAAAACTGTACTAATTTTACTTTGAATTTTAATTAAAGACATGTAATGTTAAACTACTGTTTTATTTCCTCGCAATCGAAGTGAAAAGCAGAGTTTATAACTCGTCCACAAAACTATTTTATCCTCGACATTACTATCAGCCCTCGCCTAAAAGTCTCGTATAAAAATGGTTAGTTTTGTGCACTTGTTGTAAAATCTACTAGCTAACGAAAGTTGGCCCCAGAATATTGGCGGCAAATTTAAAAAATACATGCATGACAACACTAAAATTATACTATGAAAATTGGAATAACCTACTTTGATACTTGGTAATTCATTATTAAAAATATCATATATATAGTTTTTCAATAAGGACGCTCGAACTTTAGCAGCGCATAGCGGCCATTTCGGTAATGCGATTGCTACCAAATTTGGCATGAATATATATTTTGTCGTGACATTTCACCATGGAACGCTACACGCTTCAAAACCAGTTGTCTATTCGCCTACGTTCTGTGCGTTGTGTTCAATTTATGGCGTTCATCGTGTGAGTTAACACCGCTCGATTACTTTCTGTGGGGTTACATGAAATCTTTAGTGTACGCAGATAAACCACAGTCAATTGTTGCCCTAAAGGCCAACATAACTCGCGTTCTTCGTGAAATTGACCATTTATACGAAGACATCCTCCAAGATTAGTCCACCAGAATACGCCATCTACAGCGGAGTCACAGTGGCCATTTGGCTGATATTATTTTCCACACATAATGTCATTGAATATTCTTTAAAATGTTATAAAAATTGTAGTAATATCACTTAATCAGGTTGTTTTATTTCATTTCAAAGTTCGAGCGCTCTTAATGAAAAACCCTATATATAGACATTATAAGAACATTATGTTAGGGAAATAAAGAAACAGAATTTATCTACACATGTATTAATTTTTGATATGTATCAGGTTTGTAACGGGATTTTAAGGATTTATTGATTTGGTATAGGTGTTAGTATATGAGGTAAATATGAGCGGAATCCGAAAATAAATAGACAAATAAAATACGATAATATTCCATACATAATAACTTAGTTTTATTCATCGTAATCAAAATCAGATTCTAACACTTCAATGCCAAAAGATTCATCACTGTCACTAGTATCGCTGTCATAATAAAACTTTCTAAATTTTCTTCTGTTATTTTATCACGTTCTTTATATTTATTTTCAACATGTATTACATGATCAGTAATTTTCTTCCAATCCTGTGAACTTACGTTTTCAAATGAATCTTTAATTATTTCTTCTAATGCAGCTGTAGTAACTGCAATATTTTTGCTAGCCACTTTACGTTTTGCCAAACTCCACACAAGCTCGATCGCATTTAAATCACAATGGTAGGGTGGAAGTCTCAACACCTCATGACCACATTGATTTTAAATTTCATCAGCTTCATATATTGGATTAGGCGTATTTCGTTTTACAATACACAACAGCTCTGCTTTCGTGTGGTAGTCCTCATATTGAATTCCATTATCACGAAGCCACTCTCTTATATTACTTTTACGTGTTTGTGTGTTCGGAACCTTATTTATAATTACCGAATGGTAACTAGCATTATCCATTATGATTACACTTGGTTCTTCCAAATTTGGTATAAGTTTTTCTTTAAGCCATTTATTAAAATTTTCAGCATTCATGTCATGGTGATAATCAGCATTTTTTGATTTAGTACTAAACACTAACAAAGAGTTTGGTACGGGACCTTTCTCTGATCCAGCATGAACTATAATGTACCTTTTCCCGGTCGAAACATTTTCAATTGCACCACTAGTTGAAGGAACTTGCCATGACTTCTTAGGCTTGTAGTTTCTATGGACATAAGTCTCATCTAAATAAATGATTGGCTTGCCTTCTGCACGTTTTCCTGCTATAGTTCTTAAAAATCTATGTCTCCAAGCAGATATGTCATAGCGTTCTATTAATACAGAACGCTCATTTTTATTATTTTTAAATTCATAGCAACAAGCGGCGCAGAGTTTCTCTGCATCCGTCCTGCGTCCTCAGTGTAGGAACTTGTTTTTTAACAATATAAAATTCGTTTATCTTGTTACGCATAGCATCTATGTCAAAGTTATCTAGGTTAGACACAGTAGGTTTCCGTGGGCGTTTCTTCCCCGGGGTACTCCAGACACCTTCATTTACTGCACCTTCCCTTTTTACTCTCTTTAGTGTTCTGACACTCACTTCTGCAAAGAAGATATACAAAATATGTAATTAATTCTTGGTTTACGTAAATGCAAAGGTTTTTTTCGGCATAATTTCAAAACACCAGTGTATAGTAAAAACTTACCAGTCATTGAAGTTATTTCTTCTAAGTACTGATTCTGGGTTATTATCCTATCTTTCTGCTCTAATTCAGTGAGATTTTCAATAGTTCTTACTATTTCATCAACTCCTTCGACATCTTGCAGATTCTCTGTTAAAGAAAGTTAATCGTTTTAAAATTACCATTGTATGTATTTTAATTGTTTTTTTTCCTCTGTTATATATCGTTTTGTATGTACAATAAAGCATATAATAAATAATAAATTACCAACCAAAATACAGCAAAAAATCATTATGAGTATATACGTAAAACATAGGTGATGTTATTAAAATGAATACGTTGACTGATGCGATGTACGAATGAATATAATTAGTTTTATTCAATACGAAAAAGCGAAAGTAACTTATTTGTAAGGATACGTAAATTATAAATCAAAATTTTATTAAGACGACTGGATAGGTAGGTGTTCAAAGTATCAAAATAATATTGTCTACTAACCTATGAAATTCAACACCACACGTAGACAATCTTGTTTTTGTTTAAACGCGGCATCACGCTGTTGTTGTTTTTCGTTGAACTTGCCAATCATGCAAAACAACATCTTTCGTACACCACTTTTGATAGATTTGTTCATTTTAAACCGTAATTAGAATCACAATTTACACAAACGCATACAATTTGACACCAGAGATACCGAACGACAACCTTGTCAAATTGACGTTGACGTTCATACAGAGTTGCTATATAAAAAGTTCGCAAATAATTCCAAGGCCTACTTTCGTTAGCCAGACTCTATATCATAAGCACACCAACAGCACAGTCACTATAATTCAAATTAAATAACATCTAAAATTAGCATTTCAGTAACCATGTAAATGACGGGTATGCATGCCATTGTCGTATGAAAAATTAGAGATAAGGGAGAACAATATAAAGTGTGTCTAGTAGACCCAAATCTTCAACACTACAAAACAAACCAATTTGAGCTGGATAGACGGGCACTCATCGCACTATTTATATATGATTCGGCAGTCAAGATTGAAGACGGCCAATCGGCAAGCGTAGCTTGGCACGACCGACAATCTTGGAAGGCAGCTGGCATAAACTGAATGCGGCAAGGAGGAACCGAGTGTTGTGAAGCATCCTGGGAGAGCTCTCTGTCCAGCAATGGATTGTAATCATCTGAGTAGATTAATTGATTGATAAGGGATTACTCCGCAGGTGGGCACAGAAGTCAAAACGGTGGAGGTGCATGACAATGCGCAGAGTAAGTGCATCGAGAAGAGCAGCTGTAGGTGCCAGGAGAAGGTCAATACTGAGTACTGCTCCATCACTGCGATGGACTGGAGCCCTACTGGAAACTCGTTTATCACGTAACACAAGCTTTTTTCTATTACTTCAAACTGTATGATGTATAGCAACCCGTCACTGCTTCACACGGCTTTTACGACTTGACTAAATATTCGCGATTTCTTTATTACGAGTATATGTAGGTTTATCATTATTTACCCTGAGGCCCTAGTGTGAGTTTCTTTTAACCATTTCGACTTTACGCATCGACCGCGTTCGGCGCTCCGATAGGCCCTTCACTGGAGATGGTCGGCCGGCTGCCAATCGGATCGCCATACGCGGTCGATGCGTATAGTCAAAATGATTAATATAAACTCACACTAGGGCCTCTGTAACACACAACTCTGTATCTCCGTATCATGCCTTTATAGACTGTTTTCTGTTTTCGACGCTGTGAACATTCAACGAATTGTATCTGCCGCAAGGTAAGGTGTTTACTTATGCAATATTCTTTTTAGAGGCTGTTCACAAGGTATGCTGAGCGCTTTCACTCGTAACGCGAAACCGATCAGCTGGCGCCAGGCAAAGCGCAACGCAATCCTCATCGTCAGAGTGTCTCCGGACGCGCGGTACGTCACGGCAGCTGCTGTCAATGATGATGAGGTCTGGGTCTTCTCCTGGCCCAGTCTCCAACTGTTCTCTAGTCTCAAATCTGACTGGACTATTAAGGTACCTGTAACTCCTCATTCGCATGGGCGGTTTTCCATTTCTAAATTGTTTTATTAAATTTCTGAGCATGTAGGTCGTCACACGACCTTCATGTAGGTACCAAGGTGTACACGAATCTGTGAAAGCACTAGTGCTAAAATTTAAAAAACTTTTTTACAGTAAACACAACCGACTTCCAAAAAGAAAATACTACAAACTGTAAAATAACTTTAGTTTTGGAGTCTTTGTTTTAGTTCTTGCCAGTTGCCACCGACTTCCGAAACTAAAGTTATTTTGCAATTTGTAGTGTTTTCATTTTGGAAGTTCTTGTAAAAAAGTTTTTTTATTGTGTGGATATGATCGTAAATGGATGAACTGTCTGCACTTCTAGGCTCTAACATGGCACCCATGGCGCAGTGCCCTCCTTGGCATTGGCACGGTGACGTCGAACCTGCACGCACGAGTGGCGCTGTGGGACGCTCCCACAGGGAAAGTTCGGAAACAAAACCTCGGCAGATACCACTACAGCCTTGACGCGATGCTATTCAGCAGGAGGACGGGTGAGCTGGTGCTCAGCCTGTGGAATACAGGTGGGATATTTAGCGACACCTATATTTAGACATTACCATCAAACAACCCCGTGAAGCGGGCTTATATTAATAACAATACCAGTCTATTATTGCTCCACTGCAGGTCTCAAAGGGCTTTAAATATTTATTAGTGTTCCAATAAAGAGCCCCACAAAGCGGGGCTCCTCTTTCCGTATAAAGGTCAAGAGATAACCAATTTGCTTGACCTAATGCTAGTCGGGGTGCCACAATTTCCGGATTAGGGATAGCTCGGCCTGAGTCAACTCAGTCCGAATACCAGATATTACGTCGTCGAAACGTCGGCATGAAAAATATCGACCGATCGATTGAAAACTTTTTAATTTATTGATAGAATTTATTTATTTATTTTTATGAAATATAATTAGTTTGAATGAAGCTGAATGCTTTGAACTTGTTCTGTAACAAAGACTGTTTTTATTTATTTAAATACTTAATTATTATTCATATAAGAAAATATTTCAAAATAAAAAAATATTTGAGTGTCAAACAACATATCAATCTGCCTAGCCTTTTCCCAACTATATTGGGGTCGGCTTCCAGTCTAACCGGATGCAGCTGAATACCAGTATTTTACATGGAGCGACTGCCTATCTGACCTCCACAACCCAGTAACTGGGTAATACGATACCCCTTGGTAAGACTGGTTGTCAGATTTTCGGGCTTCTGACGACCCGTAACGACTGTCAAAGTTCCACGAACGACAGCCGGGAACCACGACTTAAAACGTGCTTTCCGAGGCACGGAGGAGTCTCGTTATGTAAAGATGGTCACCCATCCACAGACCAACCCCGGCTAGCGTAGCTTAACCTGATGGATCGACCCGTGCGGCAGTTATTACTTAGCCACGAGCTGTGTCAAACAACATAAAATAGGTAATTTTTATTAAGGGTTATATAAAGTATGTTAATTGGTACAATAATACAACAATCACAGTCTTAACAAATACCTAATCATCAACAATTATTTTGAACAATCATTTATAAAAAATTCTAAATGATTCCGCTGAATTACTACTGATGCCACTGATTGTCAAAAGATTTGATAAGGAGAAGGGGCGAGCGAAGCGAGCTCGGAAATTGGCAGAACTCGGCCCGAGTCAACTAGGCCCAAATAATAATACCAAATATTTCACTCCCGATTACTCAGTAACTGGGTTGTGGAGGTCAGATAGGCAGTCGCTCCATGTAAAATACTGGTATTCAGCTGCATCCGGTTAGACTGGAAGCCGACCCCAATATAGTTGGGAAAGGCTAGGCAGATGATGATAAAATATATTAAAATATTTATTACGATTTTTTTTCCTAAGATTTTGTTTTTTTTATTTACATACAAAGCAGGAAAACATAATTATTTTAAAGCGTGTTTATAGTTGTTGTCATTTAAAACGTAATACATAAAATAATACAACTTTGCTAGAAAAGCCTTTTGGACGTGAAACTTTTCTCGCAAAATGCCATTTATCAAATTTATATAATAATTTGTATATTTAAAAATAATAAAAACAAACACAAGTAAAAACAAACATTCAGCTTAATAAAAATTACGTCTTGCGCTCTTGATTGCTAAATAATAATATTTTTCATACATATGGTGAAATTTATTTATACAGGCAAATTCATACAGTGTGTCAAATGTCGTACGTAAATGTGAGGTGTTCATGTAACTGTGACTGTGACTTTGAAAATATTAGCAAATGGGCAACCGACACTGGAGTTATTTTAAATCTATCAAAAACTAAATGTATGCGTAGACAATCGCCATATATAATCGAATAGCTAAATCAATAATTAATAATGAATATCTCATAGTGATACGCCATACATAAGAATGTTTGCATAGCAATAAATGTATTTGTAAATGTCCAAAATTAGATTATGTAGATAAATTTAAATATTTGGGTCTAACAATAGATAAGAACTTTAATTGGAGATTACATGTAAATGACATTTGCAATAGGGTAATTTCGGTGTTAAGTAAGTTTTACTACTTAAAAAATGTATTAAACAAACACTAGACGTTTATTAAGAATGGTGTATTTAGCACTTTCCGATTCGCTAATAAGCTACGGACTCCTTGTGTACGGGCGAACCTTTATAACATATTTAAGAGATATTAAAGACATACAAATAAGATTAATAAAGTTTCTGGTTACTAAAAATGTTAAAGATAAGTGCAACAAAGAGTATGCTAAGTTATTTCCCATCTGTAAAATCATACCCATAGATAAAAAAAATAGATTATTTGGTAGGGCTGGAGTATTATTATAATGATAAATATAAAATTAATGTTAAAAATAAGTACAACACACTTAGGTTTAGAGAGAACAAATTGGTTCAACCACAGATAATGAATTATTATGGTAAGAGAACATCTAAGTATTTGGTACCTAAAGTGTAGACATACTAAGAGAAAAAAGTAAAAATTACATAGTAAAGGATCACTTATGAAAAATTAAAATACATTATGGGGGTACTAGGGCCCCCTACTGATGCCGCTGATTGTCATGTAGGTACCTACTCTCAAACATTATTATAAACTTTAAAAAAAAAGAAAAGATTTTTGGTAAGTACTGAAAAACAATTAACGTTTTTTTTTTAAAACTAGCTTTAATTTTTTGTTGGTAAAAAGAAAATGTACTTAAAATTAAGATTTATGATGTTAAATAACTAGTTTAGTAATGTATAGGACTTTTAAAAACCCCTTACTTAATTTTTTCAAAATTCTTGTACCTCAGGTACAAAATATCATAATTATACGAGTAAGTAATATCTATTTATGAAATAATTATAAGGTAAATACTCGATTAAATTTAATTAATTCTCATTTATCATTGAAATTTTTCTAATGTCAATTTCTCATTTCGTCCCGTGGGTGTCGTAAAAGGCGACTAACGGCCGAATACTGAAAAGCCACTCAAATATTTAAGTGCTGCTTAAAATAAGTCATGCGTTTGAGCATGACATATTTACCACTCAGTTTAAAAGTCGTATACAGGAACGCTACCGCTACTCAACGTTATTTATCTGTCAAATCAACTGTCAAACTGATTTGAGCAGCCCTTAGATTTGAGAGTGGTCGCGAGGTCCCTCAAATCAAGTAAAATCTATTGAAAGTTTTCAAATAGTGATAAAAATGTCTCTATCCTCTTTGTCTTCACTTTCGGATCACGAAAGGCCAACTGTGAGGCGCAGAAATGAAGAAAAGTTAAACGCTTTTGAAAAGTACGACGACAGGAAGTTCGTTTCACGGTTCCGCATCTCGAAAGAAACTGTGTTGTATTTGGACTCTGCATTCGGTAGCACAAGTAAACCCTTGACCAAAAGAAACCGAGCCATACAGCAGCTCCGGTACTATGCGACAGGCAGCTACCAATGCGTAATTGGGGATATTTTGAGGTTGAACAACCCACGGTGCATCGAATATAGTGCATAAAGTAACAGCCAAGATAGCCATTTTATTTCAATTGTAATCTTGTGTACTTTCTTGTGTAAAATTTACGTATGGATATTTATCTGCAATAAATGATTTTGATTATCTGGCCGTATTTATACTTGTAGGAATAAAAGTACTTGTACATAGACATAAATCGTGTATTTATTCTGAGCCTTTCAGATAGTAAGTGGCCACAAGTTTCAGTGGGTAAGTAAGTGCTTGATACAGACAACGGTTACCCTGGCCACCCCTGGCTATGTACGAGTATGTTATATGTATGTATTGTTTACTAGCAAACTATTACATACACCAGGCTCTTGTGGTTAAATAAGTATAAAGTACAGTATTTCATCGTATATGTAGGTACTTATTTTATAAGGTCCAAGAGCTTATGCTTTCTTAGCAGGTGTATAATTGCATCCACGTTTCTTCTTCTCCTCCATCGTGAATCAATTAATAATAATCTTGTTAATTAATAATCGCGCGTAAAATGTCAAGTGGACGTTCCAATTTATGACAATTATCTCAAGAAATTTTATTTTTTTAAGATGTCTTCTTTTGATATTTATGTAAATAAATACATAATTTCAATCGAAATTCAAACCAAACTTACATTACGCTGTTATATTTCAACTGATTAATAATTATAGAAAATATTTGTTCAAAGAAGACTGCGTAAAACGAATACGAGACGTAAATTAAATTATTTTGTAACTGAGAACGTGCTGATAACAATTTATGAGCAGGATGTTGCCATACTTGCCATGATGTAAACATCTGAGCACTGCTTGGCAAATCATGGTTTCGAATTGCTTGAGTGGCGATTGTGTAAGTATACCTACCATTAAAATTTGAGGGATGCTTATATTTAAGTAGCTTTTATATGATAATGAGATTTGAGTGGCGTTTCAGTATTCGGGTGTAGAGACTCACTAGAGAATGGGCTATACCTTTTTATAACATCATACCGCGATCGCCAACCCGCCTGCCAAGCGTGGCGATTATTGCAACCCTCGCCATTTGGCGGAGGCCTATGTCCAGCAGTGGACGTCTTTTGGCTGAAAAGATGATGAAGACTCGATTAAAAATCGCCCTAAAAAAATCAACTCCGATATAAAAAAAAAAAAGAACTTGAAGTCGGTTGTCTTTTTTAAAAAAATGTTTTATTTTTCACTTTTTAGTCGTGGTACCTACCCCACACACATTCGAATACCACTACCTGCTATGCAAATAGCAGTGACAGCTACTTATCATCATATTATCCACATAGAATACGTAAGAAAAATACGTATTATTGAAAGCTAACTCAAAAATTATCCAAGCATAAATTTATATGGAACCATCTCGAGAGCATACCCTTTTACAAATGAATTTCCTTTCTTTCTTTTCTTTCTTTACCCATTTTGTAAATCGATCCACAATTGACAGACAAATCGTACAAATCGGTGGACATATAAAAAAAAACATACGCTACGAATATAGAACCTCCTCCTTTTTGGAAGTCTGTTTCAGTCTGGTACTGTTATCAAGTCGCAGTTAGTTAGAACATATGATAATTATCAAAGCGCCTTACCTCTAACGTGTGGTTCTCCTCAGGGATCAATCCTGGGGCCCCTGCTCGTTTCAATCTACATACATAATATAATATTCAGGAAATTAAACTACATGGCTATCTTACTCTGTATGCAGATGGCACTTGCTTATTTTATATCGGACCTTCCAATCATGACTTATGTAGTTACCCAGGCTCGAGATGATGACACCCATTTTGAATTGTTTCAATATAACTTATTAACAATAAATGTTTTTAAAATGTTCTATATCTTGTTCATGCCTACACACAATCCATTAGTTATTAAAAATGTGCCCTTCAAGCAAAAATCTTGTGAAAAATATCTTGGCTGCCTGGATAGTTCTCTATCGTGGAATGTTCATTTGGATCATATAAAAACAAAGCTTATGTCATTATTAGAATCCTTCCCAAACATAGTTTGATGTATTCCACATAGACTGCGTCACACCATATATGTATAACGCCTTAATAAAACCACATCTACTATATCTGGTTGAAATTTGGCTAGCATCCAAGTTTAGACTAACTTGGATGCTAGCCAAATTTCAACCGTCTAGTCTCCAAGTTGTACAAAACAAAATAATGATAACGATTTTATCTACTCTCACATCGTAAAATTCGAATTATAAACTTCCAAACGAGTTTATATTGACATACTTTAACACAATACCGAAATTAGAAAAAATAATCATAATATTAAAAAAAAATGTCTAATAAAATAATGATAAAAAACATTTTTTTTTAATTAAGGTACGGGGCAAATCCATGATGTTAATACTATATAATATCACCAAAGAGTTTACATCAATATTTTTTTTTGTATTGGAGGGGTTAGCAGCGCTCGCTGCTACAGCGAGCATGCACGGTGATGTACTGAATTTCGTGTTTTTTTTTTTTAATTCTTGATATTTTTTATTTAGTGAGGTTTCATTAGGTTCAATCCCAATGCATGAGAGTAGATAAAGTAATGTGATACTATTAAACACTCTCGTGTTTTAATACCCCTCATTATGCAACAGTTTCATAAACTACAAACTTAATTAACGTCAACATGCAAAATTTATGAAAAAACCAAAATAATGAACATTAGACAGTAATATTTTACAATAGGTACATGTATTTTCAATATTGTATTGTAAGATTTGTAAGGCACTCAAAATAAAAGACTAATTTATCTTTTACTAAAGTAATACAAGTAATATAACGGAGCACTCGCCGACCTGGTTTTCAGATTTTGCCGAAACTGAGTTTGGCAAAAAAAAAAAAAAATTCAAAATTCAAGAGTCATTTATTCAAACTAGGCTGAGAATCAGCACTTTTCGAACGTCAAAAACTTTGAAGGAGCACAATTAAAAATTTAAAAAATACACTCATTCAATTCATTGTAAAGTCAATTAGCTGAATATTGATGATAACAATGATTACTTTTTCTAAAAGCTTTCATTGGTTGAGTGTATCATATTTGCTACCGTGACGTCTGTGTCGAACTTTATGTTTAAAATTTACTAGCTGCACCCGTGGTTTCACCTGCATAAGTTTCGATCCCGTGGGAATATCGGGATAAAAAGTCTAATGTCCTAATGCAGATCATGGTCTACCCATGTGCCAAATTTCATTCAAATCTGTTTAGTCGTTTAAGCGTGAAAGCGTAACAAACAAATAGACGAACAAAATCCCTTTCGCATTTATAATATTATAGTTAGGATTATATTGTAGTTAGGACTTTAAGCATTGTTCTCATAATTATATGTGAATGAGTCTTTTTAATACCGTTGCTCAAAAAGTGGTGTATTGCAGGGACGTATAGCGTTCGGGATGTGGGCTATTACATAATAGTGCTTTTTTTTTACCTTTCCCGAACTCGTGGCGTCTCTTTCCCAACTGTCAAAATAATGTCTATTAAAAAGAAAAACCAACTATGAAGTTTTTACTAAAGTGTTTTTGTGATTCATACAAATACGTATATTTCAAAAAAAAAGCTACTAATTTATTTCAATATCAGATTTAATGATTTAATTGAATGAGTTAGGTTAGGTTTCATTTCATTTCATCTCATTAAATTTTATTTTCATTTCAAATCAATAAAAAAAAAATACTGAAGACTAAGCTGTATGGATAGTTCCCTTTGCCTACCAAAATGGGTGAAGAAAAAAAAAGTCTGCTTATATTCTACGGTTGGCGCCATTTTCCAGAATTTTTCTTTGCGAGTTTAGTTGTGTTTTGCACAAAATGAGTAATTACGACCCTATTTTTTTAGAATTAACACCACCGGAACTCAGTATAATGCACAAAATGCTTCGGAGAACATTTTACCGGAAAAGTCAAAAAGTCGTTACATACGAGTATCTACATAATTATGACGAATTTATTGCCTGGAGAGAAGAGAAAAAAGCAAATAGTTTTTCAGAAAATGTTATGCTGGCATACTTCTCCGAACTCTCAGCAAAATTAAAACTGTCTACGTTATGGTCGAGGTTCTCGATGATAAAAAGTATGCTGAAAATAAGGAACAACGTGGATATAAGTGTATACCCAAAATTAAATGCTTTCTTAAAACGACAATCAGACGGTTTTACAAGTAAAAAGTCGAAAATATTAACATCCAATGAAGTGGAAAGGTTTTTGAACGAAGCTCCCGATGATCGTTATTTAGCCACAAAGGTAATTTATTAATAAGTACTTATATTTTTCTTTAAATCGCAAAATACAGTTAATACATTATTTAAAAAAATATTAATCAAATCCCGTTTTTTGTAGGTTGCTCTGATTTTTGGCGTTGTTGGAGCTTGCCGCAGAGAGGAGTTAGCCAATATTACTTTAAAAGATATTGAAGCCCATGGAAAAATGCTACTCATCAAGATTCCGAACACAAAAAATAAGATACCGAGAAGCTTTGTTGTTGAAGGAGATTTTCTTAGAATAGTGCAAAAATATATGAATCAGCGGTCCCAGAAAGGAAAAACCGACCGATTTTTTCAAAATTACCCGAAAGGGAAGAGTACAGCTCAAGCAATCGGGATAAACAAATTTGGTAATATGCCAAAAGAAATAGCTACGTTTCTTGGTATGCCGGATGCTGAGTATTATACTGGGCACAGCTTCAGGAGGAGGTTGGAAATCAGACAAAGTTGCAAAAAGCTATATTGGTGATTCATTAAACAACAAACTAGAAACTGGGAAAAAAATCACACAATCCATTAATTTAAGGTCCAGTCCGTCTCCTTCACATGTTGAAGAGAACGTTCGTCCATCTACATTCGTTGATAATGATAATTCGTCAGATCTAATTCCATCAACTAGCAAACGCCATTGTATGACAAATATACATGAACAATCATACGAAATTAATAAAAGTTTGTCTCAAACAGTAAATATGCAACCTAAAACTTCCCCAGTTATTTTAAAAAACTGTACCAATTTCAATGTACATGTGTACTATAACTTTTATAAGAAATAAATGATTATTTAGTTGAGTTTATTGTGTTTTTATTATTTGATTAAATTGCTTCATTTTTTCGCATGTATGTATTAAAATTAGTCGTTCAATACACCTGCGGAGCCGTCATTGCAACTTGTTCCGACTGTCAACCCTCGCCTTCGGCTGCGCCTCGGCTCGGGTAGACATTTGTCGGAACTCTTTGCAATGACAGCCTTTCCGCACTTGTAATGAAATATACAATTTTTTTGAGACTGAAATATTTTTAAACCTCAATACAGGAGACTTACTCCATTGAGTATGCTAAGTATGCTTAATCAATTGCTCGAAGAAATAAAGCATAGGTACCTATATTTCATCAAACTATCTAATGTTAAAAAGCTGAAATTTGATATGCTTATTATAGATATATGTACTTATTTTATATACCTAATAGTGGAACAACGAGTACTTGTGACTCGACTACTTGTCAAGACGAATCAAACGAGCCCAAATTCGATGGAGTTGCGTCGTTTTATTACAGAGTTCCCATAGCCGCCTTCCAGGGTGCCACCTTCTGGCTTTATCATCACACATCATCTAAGACCAGAGTCCTTGTCAAGACGAATAAAACGGGCCCAGGTTCGATGGGGTAGCGTCGTTTAATTACAGAGTTCCCATAGCCACCTTCCGGTTCCATAATCAGATCAGCTCTATATCAAAATATTCAGCTTTTTATGAAAGCATTGTCATCAGCTTTACATAATTATGTATGTAAAATTTCGGCTCGATCGGAAACCGAGAAGTGGGTCAAACACTTGCAAGATTTGATTACAGACACACACCGAGACAGGTGAAACAAAAATAAAAAGCTTGTATTGATATTTGATACCGTGAAACCTGAACAAAGATTTTTGGGTTGTTCATTGTTTATCTGGGAAATTAATTTCTACTTACAATTTTGTCCTCGACCTGGTAACTGACAACTGTATTGTTCTTCATGAATTTAAAAACTATTCCTATTTTAGAAGATTTTTTTTATCCAACAGACAGGGAGTCAACGACCCCAAAGACATGCTCTCAACTGGTGGTGATGAGCGATCCGGATACCGTGGTGGATCAGTGGGGTGAGGGACGGACAGGCCTCGACCGCGTGCGGACCATGGTGTTCAGTCCGGACGGGACCAAACTTGGTACGTAATGTTATGATATCTTTTAGAGTTTTAGAAAAATTCGTTTTGTTTTCGGTTTTTGGCAAAACTATCCTTATTCGGCCGTACTCGTTTTCAAAAGAAGTTATCAAATTCGACCGTGGCCACTCCACCAATATTCACAAATACATTTAAAAAGAAAATCCGTTGTTACATTATGTACAACAACTAAATGCACAATATCTGGGAACATGAAAAAAAATGCTGTATCATGTCATAAGATAATGGAGCCGATTCTATTGTACAACGAACTAAACAAACTAAACTATCACTAAAATTCCTTGCTATGAGAATCTATTCTGCAAAAAATATCTCTAAATTTAAAAATAATTTTGACACAAATAAAATCGAATTTGACAATCGCGACTTTACGTGGTACATACTTGTTTGCCCTATCCCGTGATTACCCGGGGGCAACCTCGACGTGTTTTATATGGAAATTATTACCTACATGTTGAGTTTTAGGGGTTGGGTTTCACAAAGGGGGTCGAAATTTTCATTATTTTTGAGATAGGACATACCATTTATACGAGATAAGCAAAAGAAAAGAAAAAAAGATACAGTACTGTTTTTGCACCTGAAGTCGAGGTGTTGGTTTGAATTTTAGTTAATGATAACTAATTTTATTCCGCACCATTTTAAATCGCGATTAAAAACAGTCAGATTTAGTTAGACAGTCAACATTTTTGGTGAAAAACGTCAAATTCAGGCAAAATTGTCATTCTCACTAAATTAAAATATCAGTGCCATCTTAGTGCTGTCAAACTAAAATATTGTTAAGTTGTGAATGGGATATCGTCGTTTAACAGGAATAAACTAAATTTGAGTGATTTTTAGTCTAGTTTAGAGGCATTTGTGACAAGAGAATCGGTACCAATATCAGATTTGTCAAAATTAAGTAAATCGTCGTGTGACTTAAGTTTAAATGGTTAATAACGATTTAAAGATTGACACAGTATTTCATATAATTTTGTTTTTATTTTAACAAAAAAAACGTATCGTAAACACCGAAAAAACGGTTTCAGCTTTCGACCGAAAAAAAAAATCGGTCGGGCTCTAATAGCCCTAAAGGATTATGATTTCATCTAAACACGTCGATTTTTGTAATTTCGAGTCGTTCCTTTTAACGCGGAAAATCTTTTACATGTTATTGTTTAATTTTAAACGCGGCAGTGCTGAAGCCAGACGCGGTGGTGTACCCAAAGGCTACAGGGCTACACCACTTCTGTTAAGGCGCGGTATTGTATTTCTCTCATCTCAGAGACGGTTATCAGATTCTATGTTATGCAGTATAGTATTTCCTGGCTTGAATATAGACCATAGCATTTGTTTGTATATACTCACAACTTTTCTGCAGACCACCGCTGCTATCTGTTGCTACTTCTGTAATTATAGAACTATTAAGTGCTTCGCTATCATCAATCAGATCATTACAAGCTTACTTGGTTCGAAGTCTTCGTGACTTTCAATATTACCTTCACTGTATTATATTACTTATGTCTATAGCAACGGCGACTGCGGACGAAGACTTGATCATCTGGAACTTTCTTCCAGAAGACAGAAAAAGAAAGAAGTCTTGCAAGAGATTCTCCGCAATCCCCGTCTTTTTGGACAAAGCAACTAATGGTGTTTCCTATCGATAGTCTCTTAAGTATACATATAATATCTATTAAATTATTTCAGAGTATTGTTATAAATTGGTTTATATGGTAATAAATATTTAATATAGTTTTTTTTGTGGTTGTTGATTTTTCTTCCATGCAGTTTTTTTGCATTTATAAATCATGTTAAAACTACTATCATGGTGTAATTTTTAATGATCAAGGTTTTTCGCTTTATAGTTTATTTTCCTGAAAGTTCTTGTTCAGTTATTGTTTGTGGAATCTATTATGAACAACAATGTTCTGGATTCTAAATAATTCTAATTGGTAGTAATACATTCAAGCATCGCTATTATTATTATCATTAACTACAAAAACATTGCGTTTAGCATGATGCACGCCAGTCTCAATGCTTGAGAATAAGTTGATCATATTTAGCTCACTAATTGTACAATTGCCAATTTTAATTATTAGTATAAAAGCATTACATCGGATTATTGGATGAGTTTATAAAATGTTTAGTTTAATTTCCTATTTAGCTTTCGTTTTATCACGGTTACATATAGATATTTAGAGGTAAGCGGAAGAGAGTGTAAAGTTCGCTCATTCTCTATAGAAAAGGGAGGAACCTCCGACCAGACGGGTGTCGTGTCAAACGGGCAACTGCCCGATGGTTGCTGTCGGATTGTCATATATATGTCGTTCGCGCGGTAAACTCTAATTGCGCGATGCAGGATTTATGTGACGTCAGGATTTTGTGTGACGTCAGGTCTTTGATGCGTAGTTTGCTTGTAGTGATGTAGATGCCACCACAGATACAATACCAAGCAATACAAATAGTAATAATAATTACTCATCTGCCAAGTTTCATTAGTTACCTAATTTAATTTAACCCTACGGGGTTAAAGCACGCAACTTCTGATACTAATTTATGTGTTCAATATGTATATTGAACACATAAATTAAAAGAAAATACATCCATTTGGCACAGACTAAAAAGGCACACAAGTAGAAAGAAAAAAATAGTAAAAGGAAAGAATAAAAAATAAAAAGTGTTAAACTGCTAGTGTGCTGCTGTGCTGTGTGTAAAAGTGTAAATTAGTATTAGTAGTTGCGTACTTTACCTATAACAAGATGGGGTGATGGAAAACGGGTAGGTACCAATACCGCATCATAACCTCATATGATGAATTATGACAGGATCCGCCGTTTACGGGGTAATTAACATTTCATACCTCTTTGATTCATATGAAGAAATTGCTTTCTATATGAGCATCAGAATACAGTTAAGAATTTTAATCAATTTCATGGAATCATCCATATTTTACCTAACATAACATCACGCCTGGTTGGGCAGCGCAGGTACCCCACATTTCGCCAGTTATGTTTAAGTTCCGTGTAATAAATAGGGGGCGAGCTTATAGCCACATTTTCGTCAGTATTTTATTTTATTAATAAGACATTAATCAATTAAATGCTCCAGGTGTGAATTTAATTCAAAGAAGTTATAATAATGTGCTTTTAGATATCGTTGCAAAGTAGCAGTACCTACGCAAAGACCCACGGACTTTTTATACAGGCTGGCTTTTAATTTAATAGCAACATTTCGGGGGTGAATATACTCATAAATATGAACAACAGTTACTGTAGGGTCAACTCTAAAAAACTGAAAAAGCGAAACCCTAAACCCCTTCACTGACTGGCTAAGGAATCTTCCTAATTGGCTAACGATCGTACAAGTTAACGATGCGATTTCGTCGCACAATAAAAATGATGGTGCGATGGTCCAACAGGTGTCCTAATAGCTCGTGCGATGCTTATCGCGCAATGGGCATCTCGCGATGCCGCCGCGTTGCTGTGCTCGCGCGATGACGCGTGACCAATTAGGACACTCAAAAAAGATTTGTATTGTTTTGATTGCACGACCCCATCGCACGATCGTTATTAAGCATTTCCAGTGCCCGTGCGATGACTTGGAAGCTTCAGTTAGGACACCCTAAAGAAATGTGTGTGTTTAATCTCGTCGTGCGACGAAACCACATCGTTTGCTCGTACGATCGTAGTCAATTAGGACGATGCGACGTCTAAGGATTGCTGAAAGCTCGAGCCAAAACAAAATACCCCACGACTCAAGTGTCAAAAAAATTGGATATTATTTATGAAGTAATCTGTGAAATAGAATAAGTATATGCTTAATGTTTGTATTTATTTCATGTATATGTAAATAGTACACCACTAAACCACCTTAATTTATCCAAATGATGTTATTAAAATATTGCTTTTAGCGATAAGACCGGCCCATGCCCATGGTGGCACTCTTTGTAAAATTTCTACATTTACATCTGTAATATTTATGGTGTAGATACATAATAAGGAGAATTCTCTTCGATTCTGTGAAAATCTGTGAAATTAATAAACAATCAATCAACAAGCGTAAAAGTGTCTCAAAATGTTAGCTGCATATAATGCGTTCTTGAACCGCGTGGGGCGTAGCGTATGATGCCTATGTTCAGGGATCCGTACCTCAAATGGAAAATACGGATCCCTTATAGAATCACTTCGTTGTCCGTCTGTCCGTCTGACTGTCTGTTTGTCGCTCAGTCTGTCAAATCCATAGATATTTTAATATTTCTGTGGTCAAATCCCTTTTTCTCAAGAACGCGTGGAGGTATGAAGTGGAAATTAATATCAAATACGGCCCCTCGGCGGCGGTCTACGATCCCTTGGAGCTCTAAAAAATCAAGCTTCTAAGTCAACGCCATGTAAAAATACGGCCATTTATGCGACATTTGATACTCGCAAATAAATCAAAACCTATGGGGTATAACTTCCCGTTGACCTAGAATCATGAAATTTGGCAAGAAGCAAGGTCTTATAAAGGTATGAGGAACAGGGTATAAACTTCACTCATCGTCTGTAGAAAAGGGAGGATCCTCCGACCAGACGGGTGTTATTTCTGGTGGGCAACTGCTCGAAAAGTTATATTTATATTATGCTGATAACGCGGTAAACTCTGCTCACGCAATGCAATATTTCGCGAGATGCGTAGTTCGCACGTGGCGATGTAGGTGCCGCCACAGTCTCACTGCACAAGTAAAGATAGAAATCCAAAAATTGTTAATTTGTAGTTTTATTACATAAAAAAATACTTTTTGCGATTATAAACGTATATTTGCGGTTAGAGAATTGATCATGACGTATATCGATGTATGGGAGAACATGTTTTTTTAAATATTTGTTAAGTTTGGTTTTGGTATAAATTTATCCCAACTACGGATCCTTTCATTGTGCGTGGTCCAACACGCACTTGGCCGGTTTTTTAGTCTAAAATGGCGGCAGAAACAGCTTACCACATCGAAACGCCTGTTTGATGCCCAGTTTGGTGTTTTGGTGAAATTCTGTTGAAAGTTAATCGTCGAAATTCTGGTCGGCAGAGTAAAAAACCCACTACCTTGTTTGGTATAAAGAGATCACAGCACTTGAAGGCAAAGACTTAAAGATACTAATTTCTTCGATCCCATTTCAAACGAAAGTGCAAATCTGCGATTATGTTAAAAGTAATAAAACTACGCCAATGAAATGGGTACTTAAATATGCAGAATTTGATGCATAATAGCGTCAAATAAAATGGCAGGGGTTGACTTGCACACTCAATAATGGGCACCCGAAAACGGTCGCTAGCACAATTCCTCGAAATGTTCCTCGTCAATGTTCACTCCAGCCGGCCAATAAAGCAAGCCAGAGATGAGGAACAAGACATCTCCCGGGAGACAGAATCTGTTGGGTTGCTATTGCCCAACAGCTCGCCACATGCTGCCCTGCGGGTTTATGTATCTCTTTCCGACTGACTCCTCATCCTAGACCTGCTTCGGCAGAGTAAACAACCGGAACAGACCTAGAGCCGGAACAGATCAGGAGCGCGCAAGCCCCACCACGACGCAACGTAGAGATACGACGGGGAGGGGGGGGGGGGGGTGATTATATTATATATATTTTATAAGTAAGTATATATAATTATTTAAATTCCCCCTTTTTTTGCTTCTACTATTATTATATCTCAGTATCAGTCAATGGTGTATTTAATACTGCCGCTAGATCCCGAGTGGTGTTACTGATAACCGTATATATCTCTTTCTTCTGCCGTCACTCAAATACGTATGTAATTAATCGTTTTGCCAGTTATCGTTCAGTGATATAATTAATTTTTAATCATCACAAGAAAAAACATTGTCTTGCGGACTAATACGTCACACTAATGGTGTTGCTAATTGCAACTAGTTGTCTGTTTTTACCAACTTCTTTATATTTACCGATCGTTATTGATGACTAACGCTATAATAGTCTTATAACTTTAGTGTTTACCTTTACGTTTCTTTTCATAGGACTTCGTTGGTAGATATTACATAATCATTTATTCCAATTTAGCTAGGCAGATGATGTGCTCACTTAAGTATCATCTTAATATCCTTTCTCAGAAAAATCTTCATTCTCCTTTTTGAAGTTTACTCCATAAGAATCGATTTTGGCCACGCCACAATTGCGGCTATAAGTCCCCTCCCTCTTTGAGCAGTGCCTAGATAGGCGCCACGGCTTCCTCACCTTCCGCCTGACGCAGGTCCTCACCGGACACGGTTATTTCCGGAGGTTCCTGTTCCTAATAAGGCGGGAGGAAACGCCCGGGTGTCAGCATTGTGTGGATCGCCCGGTGGACACGGTGGAGCATACGGTGTAGGTCTGCCCGGCTTGGGTGGGGCACCGCCATGTCCTTGTGGAGGCGATCGGCGGCGGTGATCTCTCTCGTCTGGCCCTGGTCCAGGCCATGGTACAGAGCAAGAGGGCACGGGATGCCATCACCTCCTTCTGCGAAGCAGTAATGCTCGCGAAGGAGGAGGCGGAACGCGTTAGGGTGAGGCAAATTTTGCACCATCACGCCCACCGTAGGCACTGGCCTGCGGACGGTGAACAATGGGTAGCTCGCATTCCGATAAGGACCAGGCCCGGGTCGACGGCGCGTTGTGTTCCATGTGCGCCTCAAAGAGTCAGCGCAACTGATGGGGTCCGCTAAGGCCGATGCCTGCCGGGATCGCGGGAAAGTCCGATAGGGCCCTGGCAACATACAGATTTAGTCAGGTTTTAGTCAATAAGAGTCTGACATGGAGCGAGGGCAAATGATCATTACCGATTTCCGAGTAATAATTACTTTTTGGTCCTGTGGTCCCATAAGAAAAAAGAAACAAATAAAAAAGAACAAAATTATATTGTCAATATATGATAGCTAGTCAACTAACCCGCTTATTCTTCAAACCTTTATTAGTTAAAAAGTTTTGTCTCTTTCTCAAACATAAATATCAAAGTGACGGACCAAAACAACATAATATTTAAAATAAAATAGGTTTAAAGGCCGTTTATGATTATGGGGGCTTAGAAGATTTCAGCTAAAATATTGATTAATAAAATCTTTAGAAAAACAAAGTTATTTATTCTTTATATTTATTAAGACATTTATGACACAAACCTCAATCTTAACACAATTATATAGAAAGCATGGTTAGCGGTGCACAAAATAAACACTTATCACCGAAGGCTACGACTAAATTAATTTAAATCTCTTCAGTAATTTTTTTATCATAAATATTCAAAACCGCGTATATCCACCTTCATTGTCAATCACAGCCTGGAGCCGGTTACGCATGGATCCAATCAATTTGTCACATATGTCAGTACCCCTTAAACTTTCCCAGACTGTGAGGCAGTGATCCATAAGTGCTTCTCTAGTTCTTTCGTTTCTATTTAACCATTTTTGAACCATTAAGCCCCATAAATGTTCTATAGGATTTAAATCGGCACACTTTGCAGGCCACGGAATACGATTTAAATTTGCTCTATTATTGTCGAACCAAGTTCTAACGATTCTTGCCGTATGAATTGTTGCGTTATCTTGAACAAAGTTTATTGGAGCAACATCTTCTTGTGGATAATATAGTTGCAATGTTGGAAGGACACTCTCGTCTAATAAATCGACATAATCTTGAGCAGTGGCCCTGGGTGGTAAATTTATTAGTTCTCCAATGCCGGCTGAACTAATCGTTGTTAGCTATGACGTGGTCTTCCGTGTATCGCGTCCTGTCAATTCGCCACAAATGTAGTCTGCCCGTTTGGGAAGATTGAAAAGTCTTTTCATCGATGAAAGCCGTCGTCGTCCAATCAAAATTTAGATACTGACGTGCGAAAATAAGTCGAGCAGCTTTATGGGCATCCGTCAACGCAATTTTTTTTGCAGGCCGCCTGTGATGCAGTCCCATAGCTTTAAGATGCCTTCTAACTGTTGAAGGGTGGACTTCAAACGCTTCCGCAAAATGCCTCGTTGGCGTAAATCCATTCATCAGGTATTGCCTTTGCATCAAGCGGCTCTGCTCTTGTGTTATAACTTGCGGGTGATGGTTGTTTCGTCGTAAGTCAATAATATTTTCCTCGTTCCCGTGGCGTCGAACCCAGCGGCGAACTGTGTTTCTTGTCACATTTATTCGTCGCGATATCTCGTGAATGCCTACTCCTTGTTCGTGCAAATCAATAATTTGGAGCCTTATTTGGTCACGATTAGCTGCAAGCATTTTATTAATTGGTAAATTATATTTTGTGAAAATATCACATTAAACTATTTTCTTAAATGACACTGACACGACACATGTTCGTAATTAGAAAATCGTAATGATAGCTTTTTGCAACGAGGTTATCATTTCATAGGTCGATTAGATAAGACATTTTATGTCTTAACTTGACATTCAACATTTCAACCTTAAAGCAAAGTTTCAAAGTTTCGACCTTATTGCATTATGATTGTTCTAACAACATTTAACGGAAATGGGTCCCAAATTAAAGCTCGTGACTGTACTATAATTTATCAAAAACTTTGTATTTTTTTTATTTATTCCTGTTTACTGTTAATTTGACAGGTATACAGGTTGGTACAGGTTTGTTTTCATTTAGAGTTATTACTTTGGTTTCATCTACTATTTTAGGTGCAAAATGAACAAAATTTCCCTGTTGAAATGGAGGATAAAACAATTGCGGAATCTATAGAACACTTCGATAAAACAAATGAAGTAGCTATATCAGAGAGTAGAAATTGGTGTAGATTAAATTATCGAGAAACTAAATGAAAACATTTCAGTTTATTTATTAAGGAAAAATATTTAGTAAGTGCTCATCAAAATTTTATATTTTTATTAATTACAGAATAAAATGTCATCTAGTACCTTATTCTGATAGTGACATTAGCTTGTCTGACCATGAAGATAATACTTACTACACGCTATACTATACCCTATGTCATGTACCTACAATCTATGCAAATAAATAAATAAACTTACTTACTTAATTACGATACACAACTACTGAGGCAGAATACAAAGATGAAGAAAATGCTGTTCGTCAATCTTCATCATCTTCAAATTCGTGATCGAGCTCATCGTCCTCAAGTTCAGACTCCAATAGTTCGCAATCAAGTATCCCTCGGTCACCCACAAAAACAGCTAGACACAACGTGACTGTTGATGAAACAGCCGTGTGTCTCAAAGAACCTTGCTCAGAAAAATGCAGGCTTAAATGCACCACAAAAATAAATACAGATAGCAGATACGAACTCTTTCGGAAGTTTTGGGATTTGGGAGATTTGGCAAAACAAAGAGCGTTCATAAGTGCATCTATGATCGAGGTTCAGCCAAAATACAAATACACGAACTCTAATCGACCTAGGCACAATAACATAGCATTTCATTTTACAGTCGACAACACTATGATTAGGATCTGCAAAACTTTTTATAAAGCCACGTTAGACATCTCGAACCGTATTATATTTACGACACAAAATAAAATAAAAGATAATGATTTTTCTCTTAATGATTTTAGAGGAAGACATCAAAATCATAAAAAAAATATCCCAAATTACGAGCTGCGATCAAGCAGCACATAAATTCTATCCCTAAAATTGAATCTCACTACGTACGAGCTTCTTCAACAAAGGAATATATAAAAGAGAGCAAAACTATTAAAGATTTATACAACGATTTTAAAGAAAACCAACAACAAAATAATAAAGACGCAGTTACGTTATATAACATTATTATAAAATATTTACATCTGATTTTAATCTCTCTTTTTTCGAACCTAAAAAGGATCAATGTGATCTTTGCCACTCATACTATAATTGTAATGCTAATCAAAAGAAAGATCTAGAAGAAAAATATAAGTACGTAAGTACTCATTTGGAAGAGAAGAGTTGTAGTAGGGTTGAGAAGATGAATGATCGCATGAAAGTCAATAAAAACTTCGGAGTATCTGTGTATGATTTGGAGGCAGTATTACAGTGCCCAAAAGGCGATACTTCCTCTTTTTATTATAAGTCTAAAATTAATTGTTATAATTTAACCATAACGGAGTTATCTGGAAAGGACTGTAAAAAAATCATATAAAAATGCATACATAGCATATATGCATTATGTAGCATATAAAAATGTGCATTGTTATTTCTGGTCGGAGAGTGATGAAAACGTGGCGCCATTGAGATCAGCTCATGTGCATGGGCATATTTAAAAGCTTTAAGTGATGAAGACGATGATGAAAAGGAAGTTATATTTTATTTCGACAACTGCTGCGAACAGAACAAAAATATTATTTTTAAACTTCACTGTATTTATATGCAGTTCAAACATTCAACGTAAAAAGTATAACACATACATTTCTAATACGGGGTCACACAAAACGAGGCTGATAGCGTCCATAGCCTCATAGAGAGGGAGGTGAAGAAGAATTTAAAATCTGGTCCTATATATACACCCGAAAAACTTTACAAGAAGAATGGGGGTATAATTTTACAAAGAATAGCGATGGACAGAATGTCAACTGGAATGATAGTTTTTTTTTTTTAATTAACAAATAAAACGGTACCGAATTTTACTATAAAACGTCTTCTATGCAAGTAAACTACCAGGAAGTTGATGTTAGAAATAAAACAAAAAAATGAAAGCCCTAACAGAAATAATACCTACAGCGAGCCTATTCCACGAAACAGGAGATAAGTGCGAATAAAAAAAGAGATTTAAAAGAGCATATCGCAAAAGCTCTGATCCCTTCTTTTTAAGCAGGATTTTATAATACGATATTTTAAGTTTATAATTATTTTGACGTTTGATCTCATTTTTAGTTGATTTTATGGGATAATAAAACCAAAAGTATTAGTTAAGTCTGTTTACTAGAATACACTTTTATTCGTTTTTTAATAAATTTAATATAGAAGAAAATTTTATATAGAGCTTTGTTTGGTTTTGACATAAAACTTAGACTTTTGTTATTTTGTGTTTTTTTGCAATAAGTAGTTACAACAATTTCACATTCTTTTTGTAATAAATTTAGATAAAGAAGAAACACGTCTTTTTTTCATTAAAAATACGTAAATTTTATTTGTGAATTTAAATTAACATAGAAACAATAAGGAATGTTTCTCTGACAGTTCATGCTTCTTTAGTTTAACAATGCACTAAATCGAAATACTTCGTCTACTTGCAAGATGATTTTAATATAAAACTGCAACACTTTGAGTTACTTCGTCTATATAATAATTATTTGTTTACATATTTTATTGAAAAGTATGAGGAGCATTTAGGAGCTCGTGGCTAAGTAATAACGGGTTGATCCATCAGGTTAAGCTATGCTTGCCGGGGTTGGTCTGTGGATGAGTGACCATCTTTACATAACGAGACTCCTCCGTGCCTCAGAAAGCACGTTAAGCCGTTGGTCCCGGCTGTCATTCGTTGATCTTTGACAGTCGTTACGGGTCGTCAGAAGCCTGAAAATCTGACAACTAGTTTTACCAAGGGGTATCGTATTACCCAGTTACTGGGTTGTGGAGGTCAGATAGGCAGTCGCTCCATGTAAAATAATGGTATTCAGCTGCATCCGGTTAGACTGGAAGCCGACCCCAATATAGTTGGGAAAAGGCTAGGCTGATTGATATTTTATTGGAAAGTGAATTAACTACGAACTTATTTTTGAATTCTTGATTTAAGTGTCTTCCTAATAAAAATGTTTTTTTGTTTTTTGATAATCATGTAGTTTATTAGTTAAGCTAACTATATCTACTTTTGAAACTGACCTAAACCATTTTATTGTGATAAATTAAAGCCATAATTGTAAACATGTCAAACTTTATATGCGTTTTCCCAAAAAAAATAAAACAATTTTGGGTTATTTCGTTGTAGGATTAAAGGGGCGATATTATATATGTATACGTCCAGTTTTAATCCTTATTGGCTAACACACGAAAAAATTGCTCTGAATATTAATTCAGGGGTAGTATATAATTGAGTAAAATCTGTATTTTAGTTTTAGAATGACTGCCTCGTCGACTCGGGGGGGTCTGGGTCGCTCCAACGCGAATGTATACGTACATCCGTGGTAGGGGCGACCTAGACTGCCAGGCACTTCTTCTCCTGCAACCGAGCGGGTGGGCAGGTTGCGGATAGCCCAACTCCGGCTGCGGGGCCGACCACTGACGGCAACCTTGGGCCGTTAGTGGGCGGTCCCGCACTCGGAGCATCTCCCCTAGGGGATCCCGGACAAGAGAAGTTCCCGAAAGCCAAATCCCAAGCTTAGGGTAACCCATACACCCCTTCCCGTGAACCCACAACCTGACTAAGCCATCCCTCCCTATCCATACAGATCCCATCGATCCTAAAATCCCTAGGCCAACTCCCAGGCCTAAGGTGACCCCCCCAGGAAACCACACCCTCAATCCACAAAATGCCTTCCCTCCCATTCCTTTACCCCTGTCGGTCCCAGAGGACGGGTAACCTCGATTCCAAAAAAGCCCACCCCCACTACCATGAACATGCAGCAAGACAAAAAATCTACCCAGATGGGTCCCGGCCAAGCCGGGGAATCCCACACCGCTCCGGCGGTTAGCCCCCATCGTATTATGGGGGGGGCGTCAAACTGCTCTATAATGGACCCATTAATGCCGCACTTCTCAGCGCGGCCGGCTGCTGCTTTAGCGCCCACATCACAGGCTGCGACTAACGCGCCCACACCACAGGCTGCGACTAACGCGCCCACAAATCCAACCCCGGCTGCGACTAACGCGCCACTGCACCTAACCCCGGCTGCGATACACGCGCCAATACCCACGACAGAGTATGTGCCTCCCACAAACCTTTGGCAACAGAGCATTGTGCGGAGCAGCACCACTTACCCAGACAGCGACCAAGATGAACACAGACAGACCGATACGGGGAAGGACACTGAACCGGGCAGCTCTACCACTCTCCCGGTCGTTGTTGGTGAAGTACGCCCGCTGATAAAGCGCGGAAAAGCCTCAGCCCGGGAGAAGAAGGAAGTAGGCGACCGAAAGCGTACTACCCGCGAAGGCACTGGCCAGCGCGAAGCGCGATCGGACGCCGAAGAGATGGTACGCGACCGGTCACGAGTACGCGCAGGGGCAACCCAGCGCGCAAAGTTACCGGACGCGGAGCCACGCGCCCAGCCGCAAGTACGCGAAGGGGAAACCCAGCGCGGAAAGCGGCCGGACGTGGAACCAAGCGGGCGGGGGCAGGTACGCGAAGGGGCAACCCAGCGCAAAGCGCCTCCGCACGCGGTGGAGCCTACCGGGCAGCTAGCCGACTCCAAGACTCTAACAAAACCCACGACCGACCTCGACCTAGACATGCTAGGGGAAAGCGGTCTAGAGCCTCACACAAGGCGTTGCCGGTAACGACCACCCTGCCAGGCACCTCTGAGCCGCAGCCTGGACCGAGCGGTACAGGGCCGGTGAAGAGGGATCGACCTGACGACACGGCTTCGCCAAGTACGTTTCAGGGGGACGCCAAACGTGTGAGGGTCCACTCCGCTCAGGGGGGGCAGAGAACCTAAGCGCGGGCCACCCAGGATATTCCGGCGCGGCTGGCCGTAGCAATCTGCTTTCCCCACCCCGGCAGGGAGCTGACCAAGGTAGAGGCAGACTATATAAAGACGGACCTTGAGAACCTAGTGATGGACCTGTGTCCATCACCGCGGAAGGCCGGGAGTGGTGCCGACAAGTCACAGACTTGTCGGCACCACTCCCGGCCTTCCGCGGTTACCCACGGGTGGCGGAAGGTACAGTGCAGATGTGGTGTGAAGACGACAATGCCCTGACCTGGCTGACCCAGAATGTGCCCAAAATCAGACTCCCAGACACTAACCAGAGACTTACCGTCATGAAACAGACCGACGTGCCCACCCGTGTCCGACCCTCGCTTTTCGTCCCTCGTTACAGAGGTGACGTGGCCAAGCTCCAGAGTGTTCTGATCCGTCAGAACACTTGGTACGACATATCGCGGTGGTCGTTATACAGGGCAACTACCGTCGGTGGCGACCACTGTGGGACTTATCTGACCCTAGGGCTGCCACCGGAGGAAGCTGAAAAGGTCCTGGGACGGGAGCGACGGATATCGTACATGCTAGGGTCGATATAAGTACGCTTCTGGCCCACGACCCGACCCTCTGACACCCAGACCGACAGCACAGACGGGAAGACGACAGTACCGACGACGACACAGACGACCGACACGGACATGGCACAACTTGAGGAGGTCATGGCCCGAGCGGCAATGGCCGACGACACCGACATGTTGCCCCCTGCATCACCTGGCTGGAACGAGCTACTCCTCACCTCGTCGCCGGGCGATGGAAACGACGCCCAAAATAGAGTGGAGGAGACGGAGAGACTGTCCAATGGATCAATCTCCGACTAACTCCACTCCACCGCCGCCACCAGCCTTAAACATTATCCAAACCAACCTCCAACATAGCCAGACTGCCACGGCTAGTTTACGCAGGGCACTGGAGGTAAAGCCCCGAACCATCGCACTGATCCAAGAGCCGTGGATCAGAAATAACAAAATATGTGGCCTCGGTAACATCGGAGGTAAGATAATCCTCAACACTCACACATTAGACAAACCAAGAACCTGCGTCTATATACCCAAAGAAATCCCTACCACACCACTCACCCAATTCTGTTCCAGAGACCTGACAGCTGTCTGGCTCCAGACCGAAGGTAGCGCCCCAGATGTTGTACTGGCCTCGGTGTACATGCCTGGCGAGGACGCAGACTGTCCACCAAAACAGATGGCCGACCTAGTGCAACACTGCGAGTGCACCAATCTGGACCTGATCATCATCTGCACTGACTCGAACGCCCACCACCCGATCTGGGGCAGCGACGCACCGAACTCCAGGGGAGAGGTACTATCCACCTATTTATACTCTACTAACCTTAACATCATTAACCGCGGCTTGGAACCCACTTGGGTCACGGTCCGAGGACAGACGATTATAGACCTAACACTTGCTACAGAAAACGCGACAAACCTGATTACAAACTGGCACGTGTCAGACGAGCCCTCTTGCTCAGATCACAGAAGGATCCGCTTTACACTGATGACCAAATGTAGGGAACCCGAGCCGAAGCGAATCCCGAGGCGCACTAATGTTCCCGGATACAGACGCCTCTTGGCCTCCCTACTAACTAGACACCTAACACAAGTAACCATAAAAGACCAGGCACAACTAGAATACACCGTGACAAAACTTTCAGAATACCTAACCGAAGCATACCACGCATGCTGCAAGCTGAGAGCGCCACGAAACAGGAACGAGAGAACCTGGTGGAATGCTGAACTTAGCAAACTCAGAGATGCGCTGCGTAAGCAATTCAACAGAGCCAAAAACACCAGACTTCCGGACGACTGGGAGATATACAAAAAGACCCAATACACATACAAAAAGCAGATCAGAAACGCCAGGAGGACAGCATGGCGTAAATTCTGCGAATCCATCGAGACTAATAATGAAGCCACAAGGATAAGGAAGATCCTATCAACGGGTCAGGACCGAACTCTAGGCGCGCTTAGGAAACCCGACAACTCATTCACAGTATCTGACTATGAAACTAGTAAGGTCCTTCTCGAAACTCACTTCCCAGGTTGTAGAGTCCTAGAGGACAGGACGTGGGAAGCGGAACCAGAATGGGCCCCAACGGATCAGGACTGGTCAAGTGCCCGCAACATAGTAACAGAAGATCGAGTAAGGTGGGCTATTAACACCTTTCAGCCTTACAAGTCAGTAGGGCTGGATGGCATCTTCCCCGCCTTACTGCAGTGGGCGGTAGATTGTCTGACACCATGGCTGGTGGAGATTTACCGAACCTGTATAGCACTCAGACACATACCTCTTGCATGGCGCGAGGTGAAAGTCATATTCATACCCAAACCTGCATTTACTGCAGCGGTTTGCGTGTGTCGCAATCACTAGCTGTATGAGAACTACACCGATCGCTGCCCTACAGGCACTGCTGGGGCTGCCGCCTCTGCACCTAATCGTGCGGGAGGAAGCGGCCCTGGCCGCCTTTAGGCTCCATTTATCGGGAACCGTAAGTAATGACTCCAGAATTAAGCACACACGCATAAAGGAGGATGTGATCAAACGACAACCAATGATGGCATCACCCTGCGACAAAGCCCCGAAAACAACCCATTTTCAAAGGCACTACAAAATAATACTAACAGAAGAACAGTGTGACTACTCAGGCCCCAATGAAATGCGGGTATACACCGACGGCTCGAAGACCGACTCCGGTACCGGAGTTGGAGTCTCACACGAACTCAACATAAATAATATATCCAGACCGCTGGGAAGGTTCAACACCGTCTATCAGGCGGAGTGTGTGGGCATCATACATGCGGTCCACGCCCTAGAAGCCAGGAGGGTTACGGATACACACATACGTATACTCTCCGACAGCGCCTCAGTCCTCCAATCATTACAGAAAAGAATTATTACCTCAAAACTAACACTAGAATGTCACAAGGCATTAGAACAAATAACGGTCCTTAACCGCAACACTGTGACACTGCAATGGATAAAAGGACACAGCGGGTCTCTAGGTAATGACGCAGCTGACGAACTTGCTAGACGAGGATCCAGCACGGCAGTCTGTGGACCCGAGCCTGTCGTACCCATCCCCTTCAACCAAATACGTAGGTGGTTACAGGAAATCACCCACACACAAGCAGAACAATGGTGGTCCTCGACACCGGGCTGCCGGCAGTCAAAGGAAGCTATGCCATCCTTGGATAGCAAGCTGACCAGGCGTCTTTTACGCCTGGACAGGAACTGCCTGCGCCTGGTGACAGGGACCATCACGGGACACTGCTCGCTAAACAAACACTTCCACACAATAGGCATAACGGACAGTCCTCTGTGCAGGGCGTGCATGGAGGCTGAGGAGACCGTTGCGCACGTGCTCTTTGAATGCACGGGCGTCACCCAGATCAGAATAAGCACCCTCGGGTCACCCAGATCATACACAGATGTTCTAAGCAAACCAGGAGACCTAATCAACTTCTGGAGGGAGGTGGGCTGGTTGGAATAACCCCCCAAACGGCCGCTATGGCCCACGCACAATGGTCCACCTGACGGACTGAGTGCGGAAACCAAACCCCATAACATACAACATAGAACATGACTGCCTCGTTGGTCTAGTGGGTGCGATCGTTACTGCTGAGCATGAGATCCGGAGTTCGATTCCGAAGTCTGGCAGTGTTATTGGGTTTTTCCATCAGTAATTTCTCAGTAGCAGCACGGAATCTGGATTTGTGCCCGGTTGATAGCTCGTCCCCTATTCCATGGGACTTAAACATAACTGGCGAAATATGGGTGTACTACAGGTATACCTCTGCCCAATCCTTCGGGGAATACAGGCGTGATGTATGATTAAAACCGAAAGTATGTTTTTATCGCATTTCTAGTCGTTCTAAAACTAAAATCTGCAGACTTTACTAAATGATATATATAGTACCCCTGAACGAATATTCAGAGTATTTTAAACCGGACGTATGTATAAAATAAATAAAAATAAAAATATTTTTCTAGATACTTCTCTCTGCTGTCAGACGTGGGGTAATTTTCTATGGGAGATGAGACTTTTTGCCTATTGCATATTCAAAGACAATCGTATTAAGAGGGCGGCCAACGGTAAACTAGCGCCACTCCTTTCAAAAATATTCTTTAAGACGGAGGAGGGTATGTGTCTCTTTCGTTATTATCAGCCATATTTTAACTACTGTACTATTTTCACGTATGTAGTTCATAAGTGAGGCGATATCTTGGAAAATTGTTTGCATGCCGTAATTATTTACTGATCCTGTACTTTGTCTGTACATTTTGTAGTCCCACGTAAGATTTTTATTCGAGTCAATAAAGTAGGCATATTCGTGTGCAAAAATGTCTTGGTATAGCAGATTATTAAATTTTTCCACTCTCATGTTATATAAAGTAAAATTGCCAGTACATTGCCTATATGCATGCAGAGAATAACGTTCGTGTGTTGAATTTTTTCCAGTACATTTCTTATGTGGAGAATGGTACTGGAATATTCCTTAGTAGATTTGAAGTCTGTTTCACCAATTAAAACAATGCAGAAGTCATTCATAGTGAATTTCTTTAGCCTTGGTTCCAAATCGCGAAACATATTATTTATTCCTGAGTATGGTGTTAAGTAATGACATAATTCATAATTATCAAGCTTATTTTCTGCAATTGTACGTATTTTATTATATTTATTTTCGCTTATAATACAGATTTTACTAACTTTTTTCTCAGGGTCTTCATTAAGGTTCAAAATCTGCGGCATTGCTGCTGATTCCGCAGATTTTTGCTTAGAAGACACCTTAGTATCCATTGCAATTGTTTGAGTGCCATACAGTTTAGTTTTCCTCCATCTCCCTCTACAATCAATAATATCAGATTTGGCCCTGATGGCCCATCTCAAAAACCACCTGTATAAACTTCAGTTCAGACTGTTTTTGAGTCTTACCTACCGCACAAGACAACGTTTGTTATTTTGTACAAAATTTCGTGAATGGCCCCCAAAACAAGGCATCAATTTTGATCGTAGGCTTTTCTAAAAAAACTGGTAAAGTGCTATTCTACTGGTGCTATTATTAACTGTCAAATATTAATATACAAACTGATAGCACTAATGGCGAATCATATTAATTACTAACTTTTACTACTCAATAAAAATACATATAAGAAAATAGACCACGCCACAAAATAATGTGCACTTAATTAATGAGTGCTATACTCGTAATGTAACATATGTGTGAAGTTCTACTTCATTGGGATAGATGGCGCTAGTTATCGAATTTCTCTGTGTTTTACCACGGATGGTTTATCCGCAAAATCATTTAAAGAAAAAGCGACTCTTGCTTCGATACAATAAAGTGCAATTTATTTATATTAATTTATTACCTACAGTTACTATATCACCTAGAAGTTGCTTCTCTTTATATTCCGTAACTCTGATATCTTCTGACTACGTTACGTCCACTGATAATTCGACAAGTCGAGCTCGGCGCGTATCTTCTTGTACATTGCTTCTAAATCTGAATACATCTGTGGTTTTATATGATATTAATATCTTCTTCTTTTCGTGTGGTTAGTAAACTAACCTGGTGTCAGAGTTTTAAAGCCGCCCACGGGCCTCTGACTTGGCTTCACATGTCGTCGAGAAATATCTCTCAGGCATGCCGGTTTCCTCACGATATTTTCCTTCACCGTTTTTTGAGCAAGTGATAATTATATAATACGCACATGAATCCGAAAAGTCAGAGGTGCGTGCCTTGGGTTCGAACTCGAGACCTACGACTTGTCAGTCTGACGGTCACACCACTAGGCTATCACTGCTTTAATATTATTAGATCGGATTGTTTTTACTTCAAATTGATGTTAAGTTTTGTTTGACATAATAGGTAGTTGTTTTATTCGGAGTTAATTATTTTGGTAGAAAATATGTATGAAACACATTTCACCCGCTGATAAAGGTACTTAGGGGAGGTCAGCTCAAAGCAGCCATCTTAACTTTAAGTTAAAAAATCTATTAATCGATAGACGCTTAAAGAGAATTTGTATAATGTGAAATTCATATTCCGGAAATTAATAAAAAATACCATTTATGATTTGTTAATTACGAAAACTTGTCAAAAACCGATTTGCCCGAGTGGCCGCCCAAAGCAGCCTTGGGGGAAAGGGCAACGTGGCCGCCCCAAAAGTGAACAAGATATACATACATACCTATATACACAATATTTGTTTTTTGTTGAAAAATATCGTGCTTGAAAAAATAAAAATACCAAATATATTATTAAAAGATTATATTTTTAATAAATGATCAACGTTTTCTACTTTCTTTTATCATATTTTAATCACACTTACATAACTTAAATGGTTCCTAAGTTGTCCCAAATAAAACAATGTATTATGATTATTTGTTTTCTAGTTGTTAACACCATTTAAACAAATAATTAAGCAGTCTATATAATTTTTTACGCAAATTCATGATTTTTGACGTTCTAGATTTCAGCAGCAGTAAGATATTTGAATTATTTGATTACTAGCACTTTGCCCGCGGCTTCACTCCCGTGGTATTTGCCGCGGGACCCGTTATTTTTCCCCGGATAAAAAGTAGCCTATGTTACTTCCTGAAAACTAAGCTTTCCAATGATAAAAGAATTTTTCAAATCGGTCCAGTAGTTTCGGAGCATATTCAATACAAACAAACAATCAAATCTTTCCTCTGTATAATATTATTATGTAGTATAAAATGTGAGGGTATAACCACACAGAGGTCCATATACATGAGCCCTAAGATTAGCCGCAGCCACCACATAGTCCAGATGCAGGTCTTCAGCAGGGTCGAAAGTGAGGGGTTCTGATCAGCGCTTGGGGCCGGACCAGAATGGGGCCCCGCAAGTATAGATGAATAACGATAGTGCCATTCTCTTTTCTGTAAGTTGGAGTTACACATTTTAACTTTACTTTTCGTGTAATTTACGATACTTATTTTACGAACTCAGTTTATAAGAAAAAACGGTCGGTGGGTCGTCTTAGAAAACGTCGGCGATGGAACTTTGATGAGAATATTCACATTGTTTCATTCAGTTCTAATAGAAGAAAAAATTACTAGAAGATCAATTTAATATTTTACTTGTTTATTGGAGTTCTAGAATTTCTTTAAATTCCTTGAGTTTTCAGGGAACAAGTCGTAAATAAAACCAATAAATGTCTTGTTTCTGCGTCCATTATATTCCAAATAAACACAAATTATAGAAATAACCTAATATGATAAAAAAATATCTACAATGAATTAAAAAAAAAACTAAAATTTATCTACTTTTCATTCGTTTTCGTTCATATAGTATAGCTGGAATAATAATTATCGACGTACCTTGAGACTATTCACGGTCGTTTTTCGTCTTGCATCGAACGTGGCCTTTGCGGGACGTATGTACCTACCTACAGCAAATGAAGCGTGGACGCTTTGCTTCCTATGACCGCTTTGAGCTGACCTCCCAAATTCCATTTCCCATTTTCTAATGGAAAACCTAATATCACTGTCTGTTTGCCTGATCCGGGATCCTGTCCATTATCCCACGTTTAGTAGTCGCTGTTGCAAGTTTTGCAACGGCGGCGTACTCGTAGAAATTACGATTTATTTGTATAATTCATTTCCAACCCTACCCATTCATCAGTTATAACTGTCATGCAATTAGACCACATTGTGTTTCACTAAACTCACAACTTTATTTTTAATATTTTTTGTAAGTAGGTACGTAGGTTCATAAATGTAAAAACATTTCCTTTTTCTGAGACATAATATAATAGGGTTGTGTTAACAGTTAGCAACTTCATATAAGATGGTTAATTGTCAGGTGTGGAACACATTTTGTCCCGCTCTCCCCTAATGACTGCCATTGGATTCCAAAATGGCGGCACTGTTTTTTTTTTATATGACGATAAATTGATGCTTGACTAAATTCTTTAATAAATTGTTGTTCTGTGTCAACGAGTTACAGGTACTTGTATTATTACAAGGTGGTAATAAAGGTAAATTGAGAGAATATTTAATTATAAGTTCTAAGAATAAAATGTATGCGAATACTGCACTAATTACTTTATAAAGTTAATTAACGTCCATGAATTCATCAAATAATTAAAAGTTTTTTTTTTCCTAAAATAAAAACGTCCACCCCCTTTCTTCACAAAGAAAGTTATAAACTAGATATCAATAAATGTAAGCATGTAGGTACCTATTTGTAGGAGCTCAAAAAAGTGCTTGCGAAGGTCCCATCTTTAAGGAATAATCATAAAATCAAAATAAATAATATTCTGATAAGTCGGTAATACTTAGCTTCGTTCCCAGTGTGGCCTGCGTTACAAATACTGATTTTAGCTAAGTTCGTTTAGCTAGTATGAACGCTAAACGAACTTAGCTAAAATCAGTACCGAAAGAGTAAATTAGTGAACCGAAGTTTGCAAACTTCGGTTCACGTCGCGAACTATGAACCGAAGTTCGAAGGTGAATCCAAAAGTTCTTAGAATTGCCTATATATAAAACCTTTTTGGGACAAGTTCGATATTCAAATTAAAGAGTGTCAATCACACAATATTTATGCAAAATATCACTTGTTTTTGTCAGTTCGTTCGAACGTATAAATTGTTTTGTGCAACGAGTTGCTAAAAACCCAACATTATGGATAAAAGTGAGTTACGTGCGGTGATAAAATATCTCAGTTGGAAAAAAATGTTTACGAAGGAATTTTTTTCAGACATTAATTCAGACATTAGGGGATGATGCTGTACCCTATTCTACGGTTGCGTACTGGGTCGCTGAATTTAAAAGAGGTAGATCAAACTGTAAAGATGACCCGCGTTCTGGGCGGCCTTCAACCTCCGTTACGGAAGAAAATGTCAAAAAGGTTGAGAATCTGGTTTTTGGAAGACAGAAGTATAACTATAAAACATATAGCTGAGATCCTAAAGATATCGTTTGGTAGCGTTCAATCCATTTTAATTGATTCACTGGGGTTCAAAAAAGTGTCGGCAAGATGGGTGCCACAAATGTTAACAGACGAAAACAAAAAGCGACTTTTGGAAATTTCTAAGCGTAATCTCGAAATGTTCCAGCGTGATTCGGATATTTTTTGCCGTCGTCTTGTCACCATGGATGAAACGTGGGTCCACCATTTCGATCCTGAAACTAAAAGACAAATCATGTCTTGGTAACGACCATCCTCTCCATCCATTAAGAAATTTCGAGTTGCTCCTACCGCTGGCAAAGTTATTGCCTCAGTTGAATGTTCTGGGATAGTGAAGGAATCCTTTTTATTGATTACATGCCAAAAGGCCAGACGATTACTGGACCCTATTATGCAAATATAATTCCACGCAAGCGATTAAAGAAAAACGTCGTGGAAAACTATCGTTGGAAGTGTTGTTTCTTCAAGATAACGCTCCAGCTCATCGATCGGAAGTTGCGCTCAACGCAATCCGCTGTGCTGGCTTCAATCTCCTTGACCACCCACCATATTCTCCGGACTTAGCCCCAAGTAATTTTCACTTACTCCCAAAATTAAAGGAGGACATTCGTGGAACAAAATTTTACGACAATGACGCGGTTATGAGTGCCGTAGAGCAGTTTTTCGAGTCAAGAAAAACAATTTTTTTCACAAGGTAGAAGGTAGTTAGAAACGCGTTATTCTAAATGCATTGCATTGGAGGGAGATTATGTAGAAAAATAAATTATTTTTGTTTATTTTTCTCACCTCGAAAGGTAAAAACGGAACCCTTATAGGATCACTTTATTGTCCGTCCGTCTGTCTGTCTGTCAAGACCCTTTTTCTCAGGAACGCGTGGAGGTATCAAATTTAGCCATTGGAGCTGTGAAACAGTCAAACTTTGAAGCCCACGCAATCAAAAGATACAGCCGTTTATGCCGCAAATTTTCGACACTCGCAAGGGAATTAAAACCTACAGGGTGCTTCCCGTAAACTCAGAATCTTGAAATTTGGTACGAAGCAACGTCTTATAGCACAGATAAAGGAAAAATTGCGAAAACCGTTTTTTTTTGTTACATCATATTATAAAAATATTTTTAGTAATTTTAAAATTACTACCCCTTTCCCTTTCCTCATGAACGCGTAGAGGTATTAAAATGATTCATAGCAAATACCTACTCGGGTCTATAATTCCTTTAAGCTGTGACAAAATCAAACTTCTATGTCAACGCAATCAAAAGAAACAGCAATTTAAGCCGCATATTTTCAAACTCGCAACTACTCGCAAGGGAATCAAAACCTAAAGGGTACTTCCAGTCGACCTAGAATCTTGAAATTTGGCAGGAAGCAATGTTTTATAGCACATATAAAGGAAAAATTCCGAAAACCTTAAATTTTTAGTTAAGTACATCACATACACTGGATCACAAAAATTCCGGGTCGCTAATAAAAACCGTGATATCTAAAAATTACATCCCTAGATCGCTAGTTAATAATATGTAGTAAGCAGGTTACGAATGCTTGTTCTAAATCTCTAAAGAGGTTTCATTTGTACCAGAAACATATTAAAAAAATTTGCTCTTTGAAATTAAAAAAAAATTAAAATTAGGAAAATAATATTTTTTCTGCTTTTGTTTCAAAGCGAGCTGTCATTATAAATGATTCCTTGGATTGATCAGAGTATTCAGTGCAATATCATGTCGTTAACACCTGAAGAATGTACATGGATTATTAACATGGTACAAGAAGGAAGAAGTCAGCGTAGCACTGCTAGAACAGTAGGAGTATCTTTATTAACGGTCCAAAGAGTACTCCAGCGATTTTAAGAGACCGGCATGAACATCAGGAGACCAGGAAATGTCAGGCCAAGTTGCACAACTACACGAGAAGACTTGACATCCAGTGTATTTTTTTAAATATAATTATAAACTTATTACCCTTTTCCTCATGAACGCGTAGAGATATCAAGTTGAAACTCAAATCAAATACTTAGGTCTAATTGCCTTAAGGCTGTGAAAATAAAACAAACTAAGTCCACGCAAAAACGCAAAGGCAATAAAATTACCATAACTAAGACTCGATTGTCGTGGTGGGTGAAATTTTACTTATATATTCTACAGATTTGTACGGAACTCTCAGTGCGCGAGTCCGACTCGCACTTGGCTGGTTTTTTTAATATTGATTCCACGATTTTTTTGGTTCACCCTCGTATGAATAGAAGCGGTAGGTACATGAAAAGCTTCTCTGATGGGCCAGATTCGGGGGAGCGCCAAGTGCAGTGCTGGGGAGATTCATCCAGTAAGGATGACACTAGGTTTTTTTTTCGACATGAGTCAATGCTACAATGTTATTAAAAATTCAAAATGTGCCATGTGTGTTCAAAAAGTTCCTTCCATTTTTAAATAATACTATGAGGATTTTTTTGGTATGGGAGGGTGAGGAAGGACTATGTGGGTTTTTTTTAACATCTATTTGCGACATTGCCCACTTTCAGAATAAACGCTCAGCTGTTTGGGTTTATGAGAAATACTACATAAATGTAATGCGTTTTTTATTTTGTTGAGTTCATTTTTAATGTACCTCGAAGGTCGTGTAATGCACGAGAACTGTGAATGTTTTTTAGTAGTTGAATTATTTATAATTTGAATTTTATAAAGGATGCAATTAGTTTGCATATCGATAGTTTTAAGACTTGCTATAGTAAGTAGATTGTCTTATTTTATCTTTTATTTACATTTTGACCTCATTTTCGACGTTAGCGCCCTCGAACATCACGAAAACAATACCCATGACGTAAAAATTGAAAATTCATTCATTCATTGAAAATTCATTCATTCATTCTCTATCTTGATTTACATTTTGACAACAACGATAAATTTTCACGTCCCATTATTTTCATTTGTTCCAAATTCAAATTATTTTATTTCACATAAACCTACATGGGCACTTATAAAACGTCAGAAGCTAGGTGCACGGTTCCAATTGGTCGTTTCACCAATCACATGACTGCAAAATCCAGTGCTACCAACCACAGATCAAGTTATAATGAATGCACTGTAGGTAAGTTTCCAAGATGTTTACAGAACAGGCCCAGTGATTTAAACGTCTTGTTTCAACTTCTCAGCCTCATTTCCTTCTTTACTTTAAACAGTTATATTTTCAAACCAAATCGAAAGGAGAGTGGGCACCTACATAATTATAGGTTTTTGCCCTGAATCCCAATAGAAATAAGATAACACCAATAGAAAGAGCTTTTCAAGGGGAACCCTTCCTACTGACACGACTTTTGCCAATTGTTAGTCAGTTCTGAGTTAATGACCTTAATAGGTAACAACTTGGGCACCAGAGTCAAAGAATTCTTGGCGCCCAATAGCCATAAGACAGACACTAATGCTATTTAAGGTGAACCTTTGCTACTAATACAACTTTTTATATAAAAAAATAAAGGAAGGGCTCATAATCTTGATTCCATACTAGTATTTTTTTTTAAGGAGTATACATTTATTTAATCTCCGAACTGACTAATAATGGGCAAAAGAGCTCATAATCCTCTGTATATAACTTAAATATTTTAGTACATCATTTATATATTTTACTGTTAGATGTATATTATATTTTCATAAGTTACGTTACGTAGTACGTTTCATAAGTGCCCATGTAGGTTTATGTGAAATAAAATGTTTTGAATTTTGAATTTAAGATGATAAATGAAATAAATGCAAATATGTAGATACAAAAAAAAAGATTATGTAGAAATTTAATGTATTTTAATTAGTAGATAGATAGATATTTATTTTTAAAACACAATATATATTTTTTAAACTAACAAGTAGATAGCTCCAAAAAACTGTACAAAAAACGGCTAGCGTAGTGCTTTGGTCGGAGAACGAATTCCCCAAGTAAAAAGCGCGCTGTTGTATTTTCAACTTAGGCGCTCAGCCAAGCTTTGTAGTTCGACACTGCGCTTTTATTTAAGTATCGCCTAGTGTTAGTGAAAACGGGCATTACATCCATAATTTGTTCATCGTTTCAGTACTCATTAAGTCCAGTCCTATTTGATTTTGATCGCTTATGGTAACCTAAACCTACACATAATTATGTTATAGTACATAGGGTGTGTAGTAGGCAGAGTAATTGTAAGAAAGTCAATCTGCTTAGGTACTCATGGTTATATTGAGTAACACACACAACACAGAAATCAGTCAAAAGGAGAAAAGTCACAATATGATAGGCACACACAATAGTCACGGCACAAGATACCAGCGGTGCTATTCTGTAAAAATCTCACCGTGAAAACTTAGGTGAAGTGAGCGTGGAGTGAGCTGTCAATAGTGTCAATTCCAAGCAAAAACAAACTCACTTCACCTAAGTTATCACGGTGAGATTTTTACAGAATCGACCGGCAGTTCGTAAAGAATAACCACTCGTAAAAACAGTAGTGACAACATTAACGTAGACGAACAAGGTGTCTCGAAATTATGCGCAGCCAAGCAATGATATTACTTATAAGTAAAAAGAGGTAGATAGGTTATAAACGTTCCGCAAGTGGCACGTCAAAAGTTGGCTAATTAGCCACATTTTCTTCGTTTTGTCTCTTTTTCGCTCCCGATAATTACGACATGCCATCCTACTTCCACGTGTCATATAATAGTGTAACATAGTGCCGTTTTTGAAGATAGAATGTTAGGTAGGTAACCTATCTACGTCTTTTTACTTCTAATATCATTGCAGCCAAGCGTCGCGTTATCTAGGTTCGAGGAAATAATGATATATGGGAAGAACGAGATATGACATTGTTGTTTTATCTCGTTTTTCTTAATAATGCAAGTCCCTAGCATGCAACCGTACCTATACTAAGACGTCAGTAAAGCGTGCCCCCAGGCTATTTGTACCCAAAATGCAGCGAAAACAAGTCTTTGACAGCTTGCATTCCCTCAGTCATCCAGGTGTCCTAGCAACTGTGAAATTAATCCCAGAGCGCTTTGTATAGCCAGGCGTCAGGAAGGATCGCAGGGAGTGGGCACGAGGTTGCCTCGCATGTCACCGGGCTAGAGTGAGCCGTCACGTTTCCGCACCTTAACGGATGTAACATCCCACGTGCCAGGTTCACCACGATCCACATCGACCTTGTGGGTTCGCTACCAATTTCACAAGGCTTTAGATACTGTCTGACGGCAGCAGATCGATTTTCCAGGTGGCCAGAGGTTGTACCTATTGTCGAAATTACTGCCGAGACAGTTGCTAAAGCAAAAGAAAAGAAGATGCTGTCCGGATGGATTGCCCGGTTTGGCTGTCCAACTGACATTGTTACAGACAGAGGCCGTCAGTTGGACTTGGCTCTGTTCGAACAGTTGTCTAAATGTTTTGGTTTCCAGCACAAGCAGACAAGGGCATACCATCCAGCTTGCAATGGAATGGTGGAACGATCAATTCAAGGCGTACATTATCTGCCATGCCAATGACAAGTGGACAGAGCAAGCAATACCCTCTGCATAGTCTAGAATTTTTTACTCCAACTGATGACGGTAGAATTGACATCACGGAACATAACGCGCGCATCCGCAAGTTTGCTCAGAAACTGCAGCCAACTCCAGCTTCCCATCACAACAAGACGGGCATTTTTATCTTCAAGGATCTGCTGACCATTGATCACGTGTTCCTCCTTGAAGACGCATTACGTGGCTCGCTGCAACCAGCATACACAGGTCCCCACAAAGTTTTGCACAGGAGCGATAAAGTTTTTTAAAATTTTATTTAAGGGCAAAGAGACATGGAGGTCACTGTCTCAATATATCGCTTTAAGCCAGCTTACGTATTGGCCGACAAAGCTGACCCGGAAGAAAATACTCCATCTCTAGACATAAAAGAGTCACATCGTGTCACATTCCCAGACTTTTATCGCCCTTGACGGTATCTGGAAGTGGTGTAGGTTACATACCTCCATACCATTTATTTATTTATTAATATTATATTAAAAATCTACACAGCACAACTTGCAACACCGATACGGTGGAGTTTCTTGCCCATTCTTCTCCATGCGAAAACTACTTTTGGAAGGGAGACTAGAATCAATTAAATATTTTTGTACATTTTTACGTTCTAAAGTGCCTTATAAATGCCTTATTTGAAATAAATGATTTGACTTTGACTTCAACAACGTCGATTTTGTCTATAATTCATGCTCGAGAACGTAAATGACCCAATGAATATTTTTGAATTGATAAAATCAATGGTATTGGGATTATGAGTGTGTAATGATGATCATTTAGTCATAATTATAATAAAATAGTAACGAAGTCAAAACTGTACGTACATGTTTGAAAAAAATATTTCTACGAGTTGTGGGAATGAGTCTAATGCCGAAAATACAGTTTTAGAATTTTTGTCCGTTTGGCTGGATACATGTTCCGGATTAGCGCAAAAACGGCTGAACGGATCTGGATGAAATTTGGCACATAGGTAGTTTATAACGCGAATTAACACATAGGGTACCTAATTTTAATCCCGGTAGTAGTACGTTTGTTGTTTAGCCGTAAGAACGAAAAGTGATAAGTTTCAAAACTTTGGGAATAAATTACCTGTTGAGCAGTGTTGGTAGCAGAGGGTGTGTTTATTAACATAACAGCTTCTAATCTCCTTTATTAGTTTGATGATGGTACCTATAACAGCTTTAACGAGAGTAAGGATTTGCTATGTTTGGTAACCAGCATGCAGACGCTAAACATATAATAAATACACTATTATATCCGTGCCTTCGGTGTGCAATACGCCTAAAGCGGCATAAACCGAATTGGTCAAGTATTATTTTAATAAATTGATATCAGTACTAATGATAATTATATTCCGCCAATAAATTGGCCAATGGGAAGGCGTCGGGCTTTCTAATCGACCAATTAGAGGACTTTATAACCCTTTACATATAAGGGGACACTTAAATTGGATATTATATTTAGACCACACAGGTAGCGTTTCATAAACGATTTGTTTAAATAAAATATAGGCAATTTGTTTTATAGTTAAGAGTCTATAATACCTCAACCTGCTTAGCATGATCCTCCGTTATATCGAAAATACTGCAGCATTCATTTGGAAATAAATTTATGGTAAGGACTACGTACGCAAATACGATTTCGTAAAATGTTCTCTATAGAAAAAATATATAAAGTTACTTCGAAACCAAACCAATACCGCTGGTATTCAAAAATACTTAATTAGATCATGAAACTTTGTATAACCGAACTAACTATAAAACAGATACTATTTTTTTTTTATTACCAATATTCTCGCCGTCGAAAGAAATTATCCAAACTATTGGCGCCTTGGAGTCTTCTCCCCGCCGTCGCTCAGTCTCGCTCTCACTTAGTAGGCGGGCATGAAACCAGCGGTGAGGAGCGCAAGCAGTATTGTGCGAGTGAGTTAAGGAGTACATTTGAGCTGAGGTATAATGGACTCTTAAGATCTAATTCGCTAGTGGTGGTTGCATTTTTTTTATAACTTCATTTACAAGAAGAATGATACGCACGTTAAGGGAAGGGTGAGGGTTCAAAATGGAGTGCATTTATACATAGGCACCATGTGTAACGATACTTTAAAATATGTCCGGCACATTCTTTGCAGTTAACACCTTGCTCCCAATATTTTTGCACGACATGAGCGATTTCTACATATTTTGTGCCGACACAAGAGAATAAATTATCGTATTACCCAGTTACTGGGTGGTGGAGGTCAGATAGGCAGTCGCTCCATGTAAAATACTGGTATTCAGCTGCATCCGGTTAGACTGGAAGCCGACCCTAATATAGTTGGGAAAAGGCTAGGCAGATTGATTTGACAAGAGAATAAATTAAGGATAAGCTATGCTTGCTGCGGTTGGTCCATGTATGGGACCATCTTTACACATCAAGACCCCTTCGTGCCTCGAAAGCACGTTAAGCTGTTGGTCCCGGCTGTCATTCGTGGATATTTGACAGTCGTTACGGGTCGTCAGAAGCCTTATATATAGTCTTACCAAGGGGTATAGTATTACCCAGTAACTGGTTTGTGGAAGTCAAGTAGGCAGTCTCTGCATTTCAAATACTGGTATTCATGTAGACATTAAAAAAAACATAGATGTGTAGTACTACTACTGAACTATGGCGGCTATAATAAAAAATAATAGAAATAAAATAAAGTCAAATATTATTGGGGTCCGACCCGATGCACGAAACCTGTTTTTATAAAGTATTTAATGTAATATTTTTTTTTTGTTTAAATTGTAAAAAATAAATTGGATATTGAGTTTACGAATCCTTCTTCATATGGTGTTCACTCACCGGGAGCATTCGCCTTTAATGTAACGTTAAAGATTAGAATTTGAGCATTACATTACAATACTGCCTCCCTGACTGACAAGCATTCGCCTGTAATATAATATTTCAGATTAAATATTACAGACACTGCGTACTGTAATGCTCGATTCTCCTCCCTCACTGATGTAATGCTCGAATTGTATCATTCAGGTTGCGCACTGTAATGCTAAGTTCTCCTCCCTCTCTGATGTAATGCTCGAATTGTATCATTCAGGCTGCGCACTGTAATGCTAAGTTCTCCTCCCTCACTGATGTAATGCTTGATTTGTAGCATTCAGGTTGCGCACTGTAATGCTAAGTTCTCCTCCCTCACTGATGTAATGCTCGAATTATATCATTCAGGTTGCGCACAGTAATGCTAAGTTCTCCTCCCTTCCTGATGTAATGCTGGAATTGTATCATTACAGGTTGCGCACTGTAATGTTCGGTTCACCTCCCTCATTAATGTAATGCTCGAATTGTATCATTACAGGTAGCGCACTGTAATGCTCGGTTCTCCTCCCTCCTTGATGTAATGCTTTGCTTTGAACGTTACATTACAGGCGAATGCTCCCGGTGATTGAGCACCTGTAGGATTGATTGCTCATGTCATCACAGATTAGTACAGATGGTTCACTCTGTAAAATCATTTTAATAAAAAGCGACTCTTTCTATGACACAATAAAGAGCAATTCAGGTCGTACAGCACACAGTACGCAGCACGCAGTTTTACTTATCGTGAAATATGCCAACATTGAACTATATATAAGAACTATATATAAGCGTATCTTTGATGTGCAAATATCTCAATATTATGGCAACATTTATTGACTTAGGTGGAAAATAGGTTATATGTATGGCAATGCTAACTATCGTGTTTGTTGATAACTTCGCTTAGTAGCTTGTAGGAACTCGTCAAATGAGGTGCGTGTTTTAGCGGGCAAATTTTAGTGCAAGGTCAGGGTAACATTGCCCAGTCATTTTAGTAAACATCTTTTCATAGTGTCGTTTACATTCCTAAAGTAAAAATCATCTTTACCAAAATTCTTCTACTGGTTTTTATGTCATCTGCGGGTATATTTGCGTCAGAAAAAATAATGTGGGCAAAGTTTGCTAAAAGTCCACATAACTTTTCCCGCCAACAAAATTGAATAAATATTGAATTCAATGTTGAATAATAGTATATTTAGCGATACTAACACATGCACATGATCTTACAGTTGTCGCTGATGAAGGAAAATACTTACGTCTCCATAGAAAAATCGTATTAAAATTGTAATTATTCGAAAAAAGTGGGCAAAGTTGGCATGTTTCACGGTACAGTTATATTCACGTAACTCAAGTGGGCAGGGCACATTGCTCGCAGAACAGATGCCGATGGGGCCGAAAGGTTCTGGCGTGGCGACCGCGTACCGGAAGTTGTACCGTTGGAAGGCCCCCCACAAGGTGGACCGATGACCTGGTGAAGGCCGCAGGAATCCGCTGGATGCGAGAAGCACAGAACCGGTCGAAGTGGTCGTGCTTGGGGGAGGCCTGTGTGCAGCATTGGACGTCTTTGATGATGATGATGAATAGTCCCGTGGGTCAAATCAATAATCACGAATGCACAACTGTTTAGCGTAGGGTCTCTAGTTGAGTAGCGACTCCGCCCGCCCCAATGCTGCGCTAGCCTTTAAAGTCCTGATAATCAAAAAAACAAATTAAATGCAAAACAAACATTAACATAAATCGTAGATAAAATTCAACTTTTAATTTCAGATTCAATCAATCGATTGATCAATCAAGATATGAGTGAAACGTGTTTGCGGTGGCATGGTGGCAGTGCCGTTAGGGAGTGATGATGAATATTCATTGATATAAGTGACATCGGTGATGGCCTACAAGTTAAGTTTATTGGATGGCTGTGGACCGAGTACAAACTGGTCGATTACCTCTGATTTATTTTTAAATTATGGAAATATTTTATCTGATTTTATTTTAATTATGATAAAAAAACAATTCAGTAAGGAGATAGGAAGTCGTAAGAAATATAGTTTTATTAGCTTTGAATATATTTTTCTTACATTTAGTTAGTATTTATGGCCTGATGCTGCAGCCAGATCTCGTCTCCGGTTGAGAAAACTCAGATTTATAATAAATATAAGTCTGAAATCACCAATCCCTCTTTAGTAGACGTGGCGATCAGTGCTCCTGCCTTCTCTGTATGAAAACAGGCATTAATCCTATAAATCAAGTATGAAGACGAAGATCAAATTAATCCCAAGAATAGCATTGTTCTTCATCCAACAATATACGTATACTTACTTTTAGTTGGTACATGATGCGCACGCGCCGCGAGTTTACAACGGCAGTTAATAACACCCTGAAAGACGTGCTGTGGCGCCATCTGTTGCGTCTGGCACGAACTATAGTGGCTACTTAATAATTACTCAAACTCGGGTACATCATAATGAAGGAATTATAACTTATTATGAAAGTCACTGTTTGACGATTCTCTAAAAAAATAATGAAAATTACAAAAAAACTGCTTCAAATCGAGGATTGAATAAAAAATAGTATGAAAATATGCAAATAATTCTGGTGATAACTATCTAACAAAACTAAGATGATTAAATTATGTTCTTCATTGCATAGACAATACTTTTTATTTTTTTACTTTAATGGTATTCATGGGCGGTCTGTGTAATCACAATAATTATTGTGTTACTCAAACAAGAAAACACTGGCATACTGAGCTTTCGATGCAGGGCAGTTGCATGGGCAGGTCAAGTTGAGTTGCACAAAATCGCTTGACACTTCGCATGACACTTCATAATGACTTTCTCTTTGTCAAATATTCGTGCATGGTAACCCCTGCTTATTGTAACAGTGACAAAAAAGTAGACATTTCTTACAAAAGGTACAAATAAACATAAAATTACATTATGAATGAAAAAATCTCAAAAGTATTTTTATAAAAATAATTAAACAATATTTTTACGAATTATAAAAAAAAACTACGATAAATAAGCAATAATTGAATAAATTATCGAAAAGAACATTGTATTTTTATTTATTTTTGTCTACCCACATGAGAGACCATAAGATCTCAAATTTAAAATTTCAATGAATAGGCGTGGCCGTGTACTTGCGACCTGCTTCATATAAAAGACATCAACGAATTGCGCACTGAAAGTGTTTTTATAAGTTTTATTTTATAGATTGCATAAGAAATGAAGAACTCAATACATAATTGTTAATAGTTGTGTATGTATGTATTTGTATCATTTGATAAACAAAAAACATTGTATAATTAACCTACCTTCAATGCAAATAGCTTAATGACCTGAATAAATAAAAAAAGGTAAGAAACGGTGCTACAAGCGAATAAATTAGTAATAAACATTTTGATATAACAGTGTCAGACATAAATTGATGGTCGCGCCATCACAGATGTGTTAGGAGTTAGTGAATTAATTAAATAAATATAAATCTTGTGTTAAACACGACAGCCCCACTTCCGTTGTTAGGCACACTACGACACTTGTTGCAGATAGCACACTTGCGCACGGGCAGAAAAGGATTAGAGAAAAGATGTTTGAAATAGTTCTTCGGCTCCTCATTCGTTGCGGAGACCGCGGGCAGAGCGCGCGCGTTCGGCCTATAGTAAAAAAAAATAAAAAACAAAAATACGATATACCAGTTCATTCACGGTTCGCCGACTGGGAGCTTTTTGGGTGCAACGAACTCCGGTTATATCATACTGCTGTCATTTTTTTAAAACGAACGTCCTTGCGACGGTGGCGCGAACAGCTGACGGTCGAAATCCCGACGCGGCATCGCTGAACCAAAAAGTTAAGTGGCCGAATGTTTCAACTAGTTAGTGATTTGAAAAAAGAATCAGTGCTAGTGCGCGAATGTTTTTTTTTTTCAGTGAAGTGTTTAGTGCCAGTGATATTAAGTAACAAGAAACAGTAAAAAGGTGAGTTGTGACTGTTGTTAGTTAGTAAATTATGTTATAATTGGCGGTTTCGAATTGTCCATTTGTTAACACTTGTGTAATGACTTTTGGTGTATTTTTCTGCGGCTTATAGGTCGTCATTAAATATAAGTGCAGTTGTAAGTCTGGTTTAGTTGGATTGTAATATTTTTTATGAAGTTGATTGAGATATAAAGGCTTTCGTAAGTTAATCGGTTAAGTTTTCATAACTTAATAATGGTCTAAAAGGCGTTCATAATTTTTGCTTTCTGGTTTGTAATTATTCCTCCTTGTCGTTTTGAACAAAAATACTGAAACTGAACCTGTAATTAACAGGACGTTAACGATGGTTATACTTAAATATTATCTGATGTCAAAGAGTACAAAAACAATAATTACTCTAATTATTCCTAAGGAGCCTTCTCACTTAAACTAACCAACAATTATATCAAAACATCAACGTCTAAACCTTTAACATAATAACCACGGATAACTTAACTACGTTTAACAAGACAAGTGAGTCCGTGGGGTTGCCTGTCAAAACAGATCGTTTTTAGCCTAAAGGGATGTGTACGTACGGCCTAATATCTAGATCTAACCTACTAAAACATTTGCTGCAAAGGTTCTAACCTAACCTTTGCAGCAAATGTTTTTGATGAGAGAAATATCTCATACCCTGAGGGTGGCGTTTGACATTCAGGTTTATTTTTTTGTGCGAATAATGGTTGATTCAAATATAGATTTGGAATGAAAATGAAACTGATGAGGTCTGATAAATAAGGTTGTCAGGCTGTCGTCTAGTCCGATTTTGTTTCCTAAATGTGCATATAAGTAAATATTAGTATGTTGTCGATGATTTCGCTTGAGATTTCAGTAGATTCCTGCTGCTTCAAGCCATGCTTTTATTTAGACATCTGACGACAATATTTGGTTCAAAACGTTTTATTAAAATGTGATTGATGAAAATTGATGATGTCAGTGACGTTAGCTCCTGATGATCATAATAGTCATCATGGATGAAGTCATATTGAGGTCCCAGTACGATGATAATGATGGTAAAATGTTTTGCAAAAATAGGTATTTAGTTTTAATTTCACAAAAAAAAAACCGGGCTTGGCGGTGCTACACTCTACATCCAACCCTAGATCTAGTTTTCGTGAAATTAAAACTAAATTATTTTACATAACATTTTACTGTCATGGATTTCCACACAGTAACGGTCTGATTTCATAACTTCTATTGATAGTGATGGTATTATTATATGGCTAGACATTAGGTACAATACAATATTCTAGAAATAATATCAGATTTTTCTGAAGAATGAGATTTGAGTGTATTTTGCAATAAAAAAATAAAGGCTATCTTTATCTTCTAGTAATTTCGATAGTATCACAATGGCCTATGACACAATTGTGAAAGATATAAATGTAGATAAAACATTTGGATACATAATATGACAATACCTTTATTACGGTTTGAATTCATTTATTTCTAAAGAGTACAAATCACTTGTACAGAAATAAATACTAAAAATTACAAATACATTTTTGTTTTCCAGGAGTAATAGAAGCTTAAAGTGTTAAGAGGGAACAGGGGCTGCGAGGAATTTGAAAAATAGGTATTTGAAGAAACTATTGCCGTCGCGTTGCGCCCGAACAACCGAGTTAAGCCTCGTAAAGTGCGATAGGGACAACTGCAGCTCAGACCGATTATATCCCAAAATTTTTGACGAAAACGACGTTTGGCATTCTCCTTTTTTCTCATCGAAAATTAGCCGATTTAATAATTTTTTACATTAAAATTTTAAGAAAGAGTCTAGGTTCCTATTATTTTGTTTTATGCTTAAAACTTTTCCGAATTAGTCTGGTAGTCCTCTAATCACGGCGGTAAAAATGGGGCATTTTTGTAATTTTTGGAGGGTCATAGTTTCCTTACTTATTAATTGCTGAAAAAAAGGAAATGACAGGGACATGCCTATAGAGACCCTGATTTTATAAAAAAAAAACTGACAGCTCTAGAAGCATTATTCAGGAAGAAAAACGGGGAATACGTTTGTATGGAGAATCGCGGGCCCCGTTCCCTCTTAACATTGCAAATATTATGAAGGTAAATTATTGTTAAACTTAAAAGTTTTGTATTGTCTAACGACGCACGGCGCGTTGAAGCGGTTGGTTAATGTAATCGTAATATCAAAAAATACTTACTGAAACGTCCATTGTTGAATATCAGTGGTGGTGGTTGTGGTTGTGGTTATCTGCTGAAATATATCATAAATGAATGAATCAATGGAAACCTTGTGAAATGGATTGATGTTCAAATTAAAATCAAATTCGCATAAACCTACATGAGCACTTATGAAGCGTCAGAAGCTAGGTGCACGGTTTTTCGGTTCCAATTGGTCGTTTCCTATGGAGAAGAAACTCCACGGTTACTCTTTTAAAAATAATTTGTTTTTACAATATTTCCAAATTACAGTGTTATTAGGTATGGGAGGGTAGATGATTTCTATACGTAGGTTTATTATTTTTACATAGCTCATAGTAGAATTTTCTACTGCTCCTTTTGATGACATTAAAATTCATTGGTATTGATTGTATTTAGTACTCCTGGTTCTTATTGTAGATAGTACTTGTTAAACGTTGGTTTCCAAGGAAAGCGAAAAATCTGTCACTGTCACCAGTATTTATTGACTTTAAGGTGTTACGCTGTCAAAAAAATAAAATAAAAAGAGATGTCAGCACAACTGACGGTGTCCGCTTGGACCGATGTCTGCCGAGGCCGCAGGAAAGTCCGTAACGGATACCATGGCCCCTGGTTACGTTCAGGCAACTCAAGAGCAAGAGTAAGAGTCTGACACGGCCAGAGCGGGAAAAGTTATATGATAATTTCCACACAAACAAAAAGGTCTTACGTTGTGTTTTTGGACAGCAGTTAGGGGTCCCCGAAACGATCAATTACAATTGTAAATTTTTACATTTACAATATCGATCATCTACGAAATGCATTGAAGCGATTAACAATATTACTACAATAAAAATGGATGGCAATTAATCTATTGCAATTGGTCGATTTAGGGACACCTCAAGCTTTGGTGTCCAAGGAAAGCGGTTCCGTCATATTATTATAACGGCCGTCATTAAAATCTGTAATTTTCACTAGCATGTTACGTTACGTTGTCACGCACCGTGGACAGCCGTTATTGTGTGACTGTTCACCGCTTTCTTAGGAAACCAAAGTCTTACTAATGAAGATGCTGGTGCCCATATTTATTTAGAGATTGCAAGTAAGATTTAGTAAAAGCAGATTCTATACCTATTTATTAACCCTAGATAGATAACCATATTTCACTGTACATTAAAGATAACCATACGTCGATTCGACGTGCGCATGTTTGAGTGGGCATATTTTGGATTATGTATTATACTAGGTGTATGAATATGGTAATATGTCTTAATGTATGTAATTATGTTGTGAGTAAATAAAAACATTATGGTTAATTTATATTTTTATTAGAAAAATAAAATAAAAAACAAAACACGGTACTTCTTACTCTACAAAACTTAAAAAATTAGGAATCTCTCCGTCAGTCTTTTAGTTGAAAATGAAAACTTTTTAAAATCAACTTTTGTAATATCTATAGTATAAAAAACCTAAGTAAATAAAACTTTTTATTCATTTTCGCCTCAAAGGCACTTAGGATTTTTAAGTCAAAATAATGACACTAAAGATAACCATACGTCACAACGACGTACGGTAGGTAAATATTGACGAAAGTATTGCACTTACCGGAGCCATACCAGTGTGTCCTGCAAGCTCCGAGGGCTGACTGAGCTGGCGGGAACGGCAAGTTTAGTGACGCGAAAAACAAACGAGTTATATCGATTTTTCAAAATCGATTACGTCGATTCGACGTAGGTTATCTATCTAGGGTTAAAGAATTGATTTTCACTCTGAAATCACTTTTCATCATCTAAATGATGAGTTCAATAATCGGCCCTATTAAGCAGCGGAGGTTTTATTTCATTCTGGACTAAGATTGTTTTATAGAAAATATCAGACCTTTAGAAAAGGAAAACAATCATTTTTCTCAAACAAGCTTGGAAGTTCGAGCATTATTTTGACAACCTTCTTTGAGATAAATCGAAATTGCTGGCCGAATACATGCGAGCGCCCGGCCGGCAATGTTTGTATGAAAATCCATATCTGTCGTGTTTAGCCGCCAAATAAATTTACTATGAAAACTCACTGTCATGTTATTTAAAAATGGAACGAACTTTTTACTCCAACACATGGCAACCAAGGAGGTAATATAACATAGATTTTATTTAAATTTTGATTAAGTTTGCAAATGAGCTGTTTAAAGTAAAGAAGAATCAAATGACTTTTGTATCCAAATAATTAAACACATAAAAAAAACTAAGTACAAATATCCCGTAACAATGTTACTTGTTGAAATCGGGAGTAGGATGCTAAAAAGCGTTGATAATCGTTTAAAATTATTCCGTCATAACTCCACACATTGAACTAAAAAGTTTCTCGCAGGCGAAGTCTCGGGCAACAACTAGTTTAAATAAAATAAATGCTGAGTCACAATCTTAATTTAAATTGTTATTGTGACTTGCGACTACAGGCGTAAAGTAGACAGCGGCGCTTGAAATCTTGCGCCGGCGCCGATCTGAAATGAGATGACGTTGACCTCAAACTGATCAACAACTAAGTTCTATTCTACCTAAGTGATATGAAATCGTTAAAACAAACCCTAGGATTTTCTTTATGAAATCCTCATTGAAGTACTCAAAACTGGGAACAGCAAGGGTTCTATCAAACGCTTGGCGATTAAATCACCAAGTGGCCACCATTTTAACGCATACCTACACAAATATGAGTAACGATGTTTAAATCCTGAGCAGTCAATCTTGCTTATTGACTTATCTCTCCAGTATTGTATGTATGGATCTCGAAATCGAGAGTAGTTATTAACGACTTTCTGATCCTCCATTCTTCTACCTTGTAGGCCCGGCTAACTGGCTGCCTCCTATCTTTTAGCCTCAATTCATTAGGCACGTTGGGCCTGCACAGTTTATCTGCTGCCCAAAGTTACATTGTCGTAATTTTTTGGTTACCTGAAAACCGGATCTAGATGGTTCTAGATTGGGTTCTAAGAACTCTAAATCCCCATAGTAGTCTTGTAACGAATCAAAGTTCTGATTAGCATTTATATGTAAATAATTCCAGTACAACTATTTTCTCATATTCATACTCTTTGCAAAAAGTATTAACAACTCTATATACTTCCAGTGCAAAGGGCAATTGATAGAAATCCGACGACTGGCGAAACACGAAGTTTGCCGAGGGACATTAATAAAATAGTTTACTGTACTTTCGTATGTGGCTTATCGTGTAAGTTTATAAAAAAATAGGTTTCTTCAAGTAAAATTATTTAGCATTTGTTAGAATTTACAGATAAACTGTGCGAGCCCAGCGTGCCCAGTGCATTTAGGCTAAAATATAGGAATCAGCGTCCTCTTAATATTTTTTCTTCCTCTTCTCTTGTATCAGTTTGTCATGAACTATGTAGGTATAGATAGTGCAATCCACGACGACGCGCCAGACTCCGCTCCGCTCCGTACTAAAGTACAGCTTACAGTACAGTAATCACGGAGTGGGGCGCATCGTCGTGGATTGCACTATCTGTATATATGCAGGGAATTTAAAAAAATCTAGCATTTAACACCTTGCGTCCCAATGAAACTTCGCATTGTCAATACAATGGAATTATATTTATAGCACAAGTTATAACTTCAGAGCATAGACATTCAGGACTCGTCCTACCACCAACACATCCTTACAACAATTCTTATTTTTTTAAACATCTCAAAAATGATGAAAATTGTAAGTGATTTTTGTTTCAACTGCAAATAAATCTTTAAAAAAGTTTTTGCACTTTTCGCCCAGTTGTCCAGTACCTAATTGATTAAGGCTCTTACGTAATCTGTTACTAGTTTTTTTAATATCGTACCGTGTTTTTTATGAACAGTTTTAAAAAAAAACTATTATTCCCACAATAGCTCATGCTGCGGTTAAAATCCTTGACTTCCTTATGTAATTCCTTGACTGTTCTTTGTTGCAGTTTATTAAATAAAATCTCCTTCACTTTTTTTATAATCCGGTGATGTCCCACTGTTGGTCAAAGACCTCTCTTATTCTCCTTCCACCTTTCTCTGACCAGAAGAGGACCAATCTCCATTCACAATGTTCTTCATTATTTACAGTTATTTTATCTCTACATTTTAACGTTAAAATTTTAGAAACCGTTGCTTTAAACTAGAAGGAACAAAAATTGGCCATAGAAAAAACACTACAGCAACAAATTAAAACATCCAAGAACGAAGAATGAAAATGTTAAGATATGTGATGCCTCGTGATTGCACTAGATGGCGCAACGATACCCATACCTATTGAAGTTACTACCTAGATATGAGTTGTGTATCCATGAGATACACAACTGATATTATTTGAAAAACGATATTTTGCTATCCAGGTAGTATTAGATTCCAGCAAGCACCTCCAATACTTGATAGCTACTTATGAGAGATGCTAAAAGATCGTTTATTAAAAAGGTTAAATAAATTACGATTTCATTGTATTATGATCGCAATAGGGATGATGCCTGGGTCAAAAAAAAGAAATTCTATTTAGTCCGTCAGTCAGATAGTAAAGAAATATTAGACACGTATTTTTTGCTTTATCATAGTGATAAAAATGACTTAGATAAAACGCATCAAAGTTGGGGAGTGGGGGTCGCTACGTCCCAAGTATGTATAAATTCTACATACTCGTGACGGCATGGCATATTTTAACTCAATGTATCGCCGTAATCTTTTGATAACGTAAAAAAAGAAAAAAATACTTGTACGTTATTTTTGCATAGTCTACAAGACGGACAAAAAACATTTTTTTAATCATCATCCCTATTGGGTATTATCTTTAGATATTTGTCAGTAGCAGCCCGTAGTCGGGATTTATGTCTGGTTGATGGCATAAGGCTCGTCCATAAATATATGAGATTTAAAAATATCTGACCAAATATCGTTACTCGACGCACACACCGACAAACAAAAAGCCAGTGTTAAATTGTTGGATGAAGAATAGCACTAAAATCCACATTACTTATGAAGGAAGATAAGCTATTCGGTAACAAATAATTAAAAGTATATTACACCATCGTGCCTCAATCTCTTAATCGATTCGTACAACGTTCGTGACTTCAAGATACAATCAGCGATTTTTATTCACTTTCAAGTTATCGACTCGGAAAATCGTCACTAACAATATTTACATCATTACTTTGTTAACAGTAACGCTGTGTGCTTTGCTTTCAGTAAAAATTGGCCATGCGTTATTTCAAGTAATAAAAATAATCCGTTTTTTAACATTTTTGGTCTGTCTGTATGCTAGTGAACTCGAAAAACGCTTATCCGATACACACTTACACTTTACAGACGCACGCACTTAACAATTTTCATTTTGTATTCTTTCTTTATGTGCCGTGTAGTCTGTGCTAAATAAATGTATTTTCTTTCTTTATATACGTGAATCTTATTTCAATCTTTCCCGAATGTTAAAAGTAGTGATTGTGATATAGTATTGAATAAGGAGAAGCTAGAATTTGTAGATAAAACTGTTTTCCTGGGGATCACGCTCGATTCAAGGCTGCAATGGGGTCCTCATTTAACATCTCTTGCAGGACGGCTAAGTTCAGCAGCATATGCTGTCAGAAAAATCCGTCAATTTACTGATGTAGATACCGCGAGGCTAGTCTATTTCAGTTATTTTCATAGTATCATGTCTTACGGTATTTTACTTTGGGGACGGGCTGCAGATATCGACTCTATTTTTATTCTGCAGAAAAGAGCCATTAGAGCAATATATTGCCTCCGTAGGCGCGATTCTCTAAGGGAACTGTTTAAAAATATTAACATCATGACGGTACCTTGTCAATATATTTATGAAAACATCATGTACGTCAGGAAAAATCTTAATCTTTTCAGTAAAAGAGGTGAAAGACACAATTATTGTACTAGAAATAGGGACCAATTAGTTCAACCGGGTTTCAGACTGGCTAAAGTAGACTCATCTTTCATGGGGTACTGTTTAAAATGTTACAATAAAATACCTTCCCATATACTACAACTAAATGAAACGAAATTTAAATCTTGTATAAAACGCACACTATGCTGCCAAGCATATTATAAGCTTGGGGATTATATCGCTGACAAAATGCTTGGCTTAACGCTGGTCCAGCTCCACAAGGGCGCATAAACTAATTGATTAGCATTCAAAAATATTGTTGGAATTGCTGAAGATTGCAAAAACTATCTTTGAATTGTATAGCTTCAATCTCTTTTTTTTATTATTGTATAATTGCATAGCACATGTGTGAGCACTGTGACCATGTACCTTCTATAAAGCTGCCATTTGCTGGGTACGTCTTTCATTGACTCGATATGCCCTGGCGGCTAAGAGTATGTCATGCTCACTCAAATGTCTCGCTGGTGGTGGCGTGTGTGTTGGATCGTCGAGTTCCCTTCAAAATGGTTGAGCTAAACGGTGCTGATCCATGCGTCATGTTCGTGAACGGGCGCCATCAGTAGGGACTGGTCATCTCTTATCTGCCACGGCTTATTTTAATTTTTGAATTGTTTTTTTATTTTTTATTACGGACGCTTTTTACGTACACGTCTTTCTACATTGTTCTCACATGTATAATTTCAACATGAATGATGTTAACAATATTTTGTAAGAATATAATTTTTTTAAAAGAGTGTCCGTGGAGTTTCTTGCCCGTTCTTCTCCATAGGAACCTACGCTTTGGAATGGGCAACTAGCTTCATATTTCTGACTGACTGACTCCTTGACAATTCAAAAGTGCCTGTAAATGGTTTAATTGAAATAAATGCTTTGAGTTTGAGTTTGAGTTTGAGAATCCATAAATAAGTTTATTCTCTGTTTATGGTTTAGTATAATTCATTAGTCTTCTTCTTTTTAACGGGTCGATGGCAAAAATAACACATAAAAATATATTTTTAATTTGTTTGGCCCAAAGATCAGCAACGCGAATACCGTTTGCATAACGTATGTAAACTTAAATAATGTTTTCGGATACGATTTGGAAGATAAATCAAAATAAAATTGAATGTTGTAGATTTAAAATTTAAAATTTCAAAATATTTTATTTCACATAAACCTACATGGGCACTTATGAAACGTCAGAAGCTAGGTGCACGGTTCCAATTGGTCGTTTCCTATGGAGAACAGCCGGCAAGAAACTCCACGGTTACTCTTTTAAAAAAGTAGAGTAAAAAAGTAGAGGTAAAGTATATGAAAGAAACGATATGAATCCCGAGCTAATAACTTTAAGATTGATCCTAATTGATAGAACAGTTCCAAATAAGTAATATCTTAAAATTCCTCATAAATGTCAGTTAATTTCGTTCCGTGACCATGTAAAGGCACCTTTAGACAAGTAGTTCAGAATATGGAGGTCCTCGCAAATAGAGATATAAGTTGAGAGACATTATGCGCTCGCGACGGGGGTGTAGGCAATTGTTAATGTCAACGGTAGTTGATAAATGGCTCTGTAACGTTACATTATGGATTTTGTTCTTTGTTACTGTGTATTTTACTTTTGTAAATATTTGTTTGTGGTCCTTTATGGAGCTCGCAGAAGATCAAGTTTCAAACGTGACCAAAATTCTGTAACAGGATACATTTTTAAGTCATGATAAACGTTTATCAAGAATTAAGTAATTAGGATGGGGAAGGTTTTTTTTTTAAATAAGTTTCACAGAGCTGTTCAAATGAAACATGTTTTGAGTTTGTATACAAAAAGTAACAGCAGCAAAATATACATACAAGTACCTGTTAGCTACTTTTACATGACTAGTTAACTAGTCTGACTCGTATTGAGGGGAACCCTACTTCATGTATCCGGATAAAAAATATTTTATGGGTTAACTCAGAACATCTTAGTGAGCCATCCAAATCTATCCAGCCCATTTTTTATCCAGGGATTAAAAGTATGTTATGGGTTAATTTATCTGTTGTTGTTTTATTTTCATTTTTTACTTATGTATTGTGGTATATTAATTTTATTCTAGGTGCATTGTCTTCACATATAATCATATTAGGTTCCCTATGAAATCAGCGTTTTGTATGGAGAATTTTAAAGAAGTTGCATTTTTCATACTAACATTTTCTTAATTTATTTAACAACACATGAACACAAATGTTTTAAAACTTTTATACACTAATGTTTAAAAACTAGGATAACTTATGCCACTTAGATTAAGCGACAGAAATAAGTTATAGCTAAGTTTTAAAACAAATAGTGGTCATTTCTGCTAACAAAAACAGGAGTCATTTTTAAGGTATTTTTTATGTTTAGAAAACTATACGTAATAAGGTGATTTTAATATTGGTAGTTGTCTATGTACTGTAAGCAATTGATGAAAATTTTATAAAGAATATTTTATACGCCAATTTCATAGGTGGGGACCCAATATAAATAATTTAACTATAAAAAATATTGTAAAAAAAATTAAAAGACTAACGGTGGAGTTTCTTTCTCATTCTTCTCCATGCGAAAACTACCTTTTGGAAGGGGCGACTACGAGTAGAATTAACTCAATTATTTTGTAAATTTTGACGTTCAACAGTGCCTTGTGCCTTACAAGAGCCTATTTGAAATAAATGATTTGACTTTTGACTTTGTTAATCCAGAACATCTCAGTGAGCCATTCTAATCTATTCAGCCGTTTATGCGTAATCGAGTTCTAAACATTACATTTTTGTGTTGACATAAAAATACTCTAGCTGCCCAGTGGCTCTCACTAAGGACCATGAATCATTCTTTGCAGGAGGACCTTCACTGTTGTAGTGTTGTCTCTGTAATATTATTTATTTATCGTGTTATTTAATAAAAAGATCGATTGCAGCTGTTATGTTGGTCTATAAAAAAAAAACTGGGTTTGGTTTTTTGTTTCAATGTAAACCTACACGAATTCAATATTAAAACATGCAGCTATTAGCTTTTACCAGTTTTCAAGCAATTAGTCGCGGATCATACTCTGTGAATACAAAATGAACGGAGCTGCATAAAAAGTATCACCACAGTATTCTGAGGCGGAGATCTTCACGACTGTGAATAGTTTAAGTCTGAGATGTGGTTTAATATTATAATGATGGATGTGGCCCATTGTGAGCCGCCTTCAGTCAGAATTGAAATAGAAAATTCTAGGTCGTTGTCGTGATAGACGGAATTTTTGAAAACAATTGAAGAACACACAGCAGACAGCTGCCATTATTTAAAATTATTCCGAATTTCAAGTCGATAGCATCGGTAGTTCTTGAAATCAGCAGCTGTGACAGATAGAAAGATAAGCGAAGTCGTGCCATATAGATTCCTCTACAGAACCCTTATTAAGAGAGCTAGTTAATAAATTAAGATTCCAGAACTTTTATGTTGTTGAACAAAATAAGGGCTAAAATGAAATCTGTAGCTGAACCAGAACTAAAAACTAAGAATTTATTAATAACCTAACCTAACCTCTTATCATTTTCTTCCTGCCACCACAGATATGAAACTACATAGTACATACTAATTCCATGCGAAAAATGTTTAAAGCATATTCTAAAAGTAAAAACTTCGAAATTCGAAGACATGACACATCAACAAACCCGCACTGGGCCCGCGTACTGGATTATGGACAAGGAACATATACTGACTTACGGCGAGATAATGGGTTAGTAGTCGATTCGCACGAAAATTATTCGTACGATCGTGCGAATCGTCCCCTTTCAATAAAAATATTTTTTTAGTAGGCGATTCGCACGGAAGTATTTAAATTGCGTGCGAATCGACCCCTTCAAGAATTAGTAGTATGCGATTCGCACACTTAACAAAATGTGCGAATAATAAATCTAAGTACAGTCATGTACAATATTCTAGAATATTAATATTAAAATTCAATAATTCTCTATTCGCATCGCAGTCAGGCACAAAATACTAGTTAAGAGGTAAGATGAAAAGTTTTGTCAGTATTTAATATGAAAACTTATAATATGAACACCATAAATGAGAGATTATATTATTATTGATTAGTTGATTGTTATTTTTTACCTATTAGAGCAAAATATTGTTGTTATAGTAACTGTGATTTTGTGACTGTTATTTTATTACATTTACTATAATACTCCAAAATTGTACTAGTTAATACTTAATAGAGAAAAAATATTTTGTTTTTGTTTATTTAATTGCCACATTTAAAACCATACCTTAGCTAATTAAAACGATTTTTATATTGTTATTACGAATATTTAAAAAGATTTATATATTTATAGTTTCGTTATATTTTTCGTTGTTTTTAAAATTAGCTTTTAGACCATTATAACGTTAATTATTTAATTTTGACTTACCTTTTCTAAACAACATTATTTTTAACAAGACTCAGGGGTTCATAAAAAGTTGATTTCGGTAAAAACTCTAATAAGTAGTAATTTGTGATGATTTAAGGTAAATGCAAGTGTACGGAAAAAGAGTACTTACTTGTAAAAATGCAAAACCAAATATTTGATTATAAATCGTACCTACTAACTGTGATTTTATTTGTAATCTTGGTTATAATTATGGTTTTAAGTTATTTAAACTGTGAATGATGTAAAATCACTTTCTGATAGATACAAAGTAAAATATAAAAACTTGATTTCCTTAAAAATCGTTTTATTTGTGTCCTGTATTAAAAGAAAGCATTTTGTACGTGATAGTACTTTTTTCTTGAAACTTTTCGATAAAGTATAGGTGTGTGCGAATCGCATACTACTAATTCTTGAAGGGGTCGATTCGCACGCAATTTAAATACTTCCGTGCGAATCGCCTACTAAAAAAATATTTTTATTGAAAGGGGACGATTCGCACGATCGTGCGAATAATTTTCGTGCGAATCGACTACTAACCCGAGATAATGGTCATAGAGAAGGCCTGTGTCCCAGCCGTGGGCAACATTATAGGTTGATTTTACTATGCTATGTTACATAACCTAGTTTGTAAGGCGTCAGTAGCAACACAGAGGACGATGAATCACTTCACGTTCGTCGATGTCAAAGACACTAGAGATCTGACGCCGATCGTTCGTGCGTGACACTGCGCCGTTTTTTGTGTGATTTAAGACTATTTAGGGTTCCATCGCAGATTTGAAATTTGAATATTGGATGACTATGATTTCTTAATTCGGAATTTATTGGGACTTTTACATTGGGTCCTCAGTAAAACGATTTTTTTTTCTAAATAAAAGACAGTACAAGAAATAATAACCGCAGCTGCGCCCGCGCGGACGCTCGTTTTTTCTAACATAAAAGTACCCTTTTTTTTTTTTTTTTTTTTTGGGTGGGAAATCATCAAATGACGTCTCCCGCTCTGGGTGGAGCGGGAGGGCGTGTCAGACTCTTACTGACTAAAACCCACCCGTGTTCCTTCTGTTGCCTGTGCAATGCCAGGGGGCCACGGTATCCCTTTCGGACTAATCCCGCAACCCCGGCAGGCAATGGTCTCATCGGACCCCTTCACTTGCTGACATCTCTTTGAGGCGCGCGTGGAACACAACGCGCCGTCGACCCGGGCCTGGTCCTTACCGGACGGCGAGCTACCCATTGCTCACCGTCCGCAAGCCCGCGCCTACGGTGGCCGGGAATCGGCAATCGATTCCCGACGCCCAGGGCGTCTCCTCCTGCGGCGGCTAGGGGCGTGAGGGCGCGAAATTTGCCTCTCCCTCACGCGTTCCGCCTCCTCCTTTGCGAGCATTACTGCTTCGCAGAAGGAGGTGACGGCCTCCCATGCCCTCTCGCTCCGTACCATGGCCTGGACCAGGGCCGGACGCGAGAGATCCCCGCCACCGATCGCCTCCACGAGGACACGGCGGTGCTCTGCCCAAGCCGGGCATACCTCCACCGTATGCTCCACCGTGTCCTCCGGGCGATCCACGCAGTGATGACACCCGGGCGTTTCCTCCCGCCTTATCCGAAACAGGTACCTCCCGAAACAGCCGTGTCCGGTGAGGACCTGCGTCAGGCGGAAGGTGAGGACGCCGTGGCGCCTCTCCAGCCACTCCTCAAAGAGGGGACTTATCGCCGCAATAGTGGCGTGCCCAGCACTGGGTTGCGACAATCGCACTCTCCATGCCGCCATGAGATCCCGTCGGAGCTCTGTCCGCTGTGCCGCGATTTCTCGCGGCATCGGAGTCAAGCCCCGGCGTTTCGCCTCCTCGCGCCACTCCCAAATATGCGCGAGGACTTTTGCCTCCAGATCCCATGGCGGCAATCCAGCAAGGAGGCTTGCCGCCTCACCGGAGACCGTGCGGTATCCCCGGACCAGCCGGGTGGCCATGACCCTCTGGGACGCGTTCAACCTGCGGGCAGGCCGCCGCCTCAACGAACGCGCCCACACCGGTGCCCCGTACAGGGCCATGGACCGCACGATCCCCGCGTATAGCCTCCGGCAGGAGGCGTTTGGACCCCCTAGATTGGGCAGGAGCCGCTTCAATGCAGCCCCGGCCCGCTCCAGTCTGGGAGCCAAACGTCGGAAATGCTCCACGAAGTTCCACCGACTGTCGAGGACGAGTCCCAGGTACTTCATCGTCGACTCGACGCCGATGTGAACCCCTCCTACCGTTATTTGGGAACCCGACGGTGGCGCGTTCCGAGGACCATGAAAACACATGGCCTCGGACTTGTGCAAGGCCACCTCGAGTCCCAACTGCCGGATTCTGGCCACGATTGTCGCAACCCCGTGTGTCGCTAGTTCGGCCGCCGCCTGGTGCGACCTCCCCTGCGCCAGGACCAACGTGTCGTCAGCGTAACAAACGACGCTGACGCCATTGGGGAGGTCTGCGCGCAGCACCCAGTCGTATCCGATGTCCCACAGATGCGGCCCCAGGACCGATCCCTGTGGGACACCGCACGACATCTCTCGCCGGTTCCACTCTCCCTGGTGACCGGGGTAGATGATGGAACATAAAAGTACCCTGAGTTACTCCATATAACATCAGCTATGATCTATCAGTGAAAGTCTCGTCAAAATTAATCTAGCTGTTTCGCAGATTAGGTGGAACAAACAAGTAGACAAATTTTATATAAATTGTTTTGTTGTTATAAGTACCTACCGATATAATTTCCTAAGCATTTAGTAAAACAAAAAGCTGTTATTTTGACATGACAGACACTTGCAATTTTTTTTATTTGTATTGTATGTAAAGAATAAACGATAACTCTAGGAAAGATCAAAGACAATATAATATCTCAGCGATAAAAAGAAATACAGTTTGCGATCCCATACCTATTTGAGGACCTTTGCATACATGATAGTAAGTGCAGAAAAATGATGATCAAGACAGGACTCGAATCTAATGATCCTTTGGTATCATCAGTCAGCAGTGGCATTGGCCTAAATGAAAATGAACTTCCACGGAACCCAAAATTACATTACGAACAAACTTGACCGAATTGTAACGTTTTCTGCTTTTTATAACAATCGTGGTGAGTTCTATGAATTTGAACTAAATATAACTTATTTTAATAGCATGATACTCCCAGTACCTACCGACAGTTGTTTGGTAAAAACTTTATTGTCAATATTAATATTGAATGTGACTAAGAGACAATGGCATATTTCTCTGAAGTTTTTAATGTTTAAACGTTTAAACATTCGCACCTTACGTGTGGCTGTTATTTGGAACACGGGAGTTCCGTTTTGACCCGACTGCGGCGAAGCCAAAAAAGAAGGGTTATGTGTTTGACCTGGGCTTCAAGTCTGCTATTACAATAGTGTCAGAATGGTCTATCATTGATTTCGTAGTTGTTGATTTTGACAAGTTTGGTAATCTGCTAAAATTTTGACAGTTCCTTTGATCTGTGACCTACCATTAGAACGTCACTGTGCAGTCATTGCTTTTAATTCGTTACGAGTATCGTGTTTTTGGAATACAATGATCAACCAATGATCGACCATTATGAATTTAGCAGATTACGAACTTGTAGCAAAATGACAATGGGATCGTGTTGTAATGACGAATTTATAAAAATAGCAGACTTGGGCCCCTGTAGGTATGTATGTCCGTCTTTATGTTTCGTCGTAACTGGTGATATGATTATGATTACTATAATTCTTCTTTATTGCGAGTGTCACTGGGTATATTAAAATGATAAAAAATCAAAATGGCGGATTTTTGGCACCAAAACGTTTTGAGTTCTCCAAAAAATTAAAAACTCCCTAACCTATCAAAATCAAGGGGTTTGAAAGGTGATTAAAATATAATTCTTTTCAGTTATTTGTTTATTCAGTCGGGTTTTTTAGTTAGGTATATAAGTTAGTTTTTTTGTCATTTAATATGTAGCCATGTAAGTCCACCATAGTAATTTACTCATACTTTTTAATCCATTACCAGCACGAGTAGCATGACAACCATAGAAACAGTTTTGTCGACGAAAGAATAGACAAAATGACAGATTGTGATTGCTTTTCTGACATTTTGTCTATTCTACCGTCGACAAAACCCGTTTCTATTGTGGTCATTCTAAGCGTGCTGAAAAAAAAGACACAATGTAGTGCTTGTCAATTGTAATTGGCAACCAAAGTTATTCCAACCTACATTATCTATCGAAATGCAAACGCAAAACAATCTTCTGCCGTATTGACACAACCTAGGCATATTGGATCTAACAATACTACACACACACGCATAAAACAAATGAGCATCTCAGAAGGCGTCGCTCATTGCCAGAGCTTTAGCAAATATCTAGTCGATAATCCAAGGTACGCCGCACCACGCACTAGGCCACTCCACCACCGTATGTTCGTCATCAAATACATAAGCATCGCTTCCTAACATTCACTTTCGCAACATTCCCGCGTCTTGGGTGGGGTATGTATATAAAAACACAGCTATCTGTCGTTTTATTGGGCGGTCTCAAAGACGGGCAGCCAGGCGGAACCCTCTCCCTACCACGGCTTTCACGAGTAGAGGGGCCTAAGTGTCCTACGTATGGTCTGTTTTAATTATTTGTGCGACGTGTTTCCGTGTAGAGGTGGGTAGACGTGTTGGTCAGAGTGAAAGGAAAAGGAGGGATGACTTAGAGGTAGAGTTAGTGAGAAAAATTGGTTTATAAATGATGGCTGTCTCGACAATTTGTCGGTTTTGTGGAACCGTTTGCATTACAAGTTTGACTCATGATTCGGTTCCCGTATTTCAATGGCCGGTATTCTTGCTATTGTTTATGTATGTCATGTGTATTTTTAGAGTTCCGTACCTCAAAGGAAAAAACGGAACCCTTATAGGATCACTTCGTCTGTCTGTCTGTCAGTCTGTCAAGACCCTTTTACTCTCGAATGCGTGGAGGTATCAAGTTGAAATTTATTTCAAATACGTAGGTCTACGGTCCCTTGGAGTAAAAAAAAAATCAAGCTTCTAAGTCAACGCAATAAAAAAGTACGCCTATTTATGCGATATATTTTGGTACACGCCAATAATTCAACTTTCCGTTGACCTAGAATCATGAAATTTGGCAAGAAGCAAGGTAAAGCACAAGTAATAGATCTGTAAGTAAGCTCACAGCACAAGTAAAGGGAAAACTCCGAAAATTGTTAATTTGAAGATTTATCACTTTTTAGGGTTCCGTACCCAAAGGGTGAAACAAGACCCTATTACTAAGACTCCGCTATCCGTCTGTCTGTCACCAGGCTGTATCTCATGATCCATGACAGTTAGACAGTTGCGATTTTCACAGTTGATGTATTTCTGTTGCCGCTATAACAAAAAATACAAAAAACAGAATAAAATAAATATTTAAGGGGAGCTCCTATACAACAGACATAATTTTTCTGCCTTTTTATAGATAATGGTATGGAAACCTTCGTGCGGGAGTCCAACTCGCATTTGGACGGTTTTTTTTTTTAGGAGTGCACTTACGTTCGCGAGAATTGACCGTGGCGTATATCGATGTATGGGAGAACATGTTTTACAACTACAATGTTAAGTTTGTTTTTGTGATAAATTCATTCCAACTACCTACTGAACCCTTCACTGTGCGTGGTTCGACACGCACTTGGCCGGTATTTTTATAATGACGATCGCCTGCATGACACACTAGCTGTGAATCGATGAGAAGCGAGTTTTTATAATTGTTTCCCACATCGTAATTAATATACTGTATTTGTCACGATTTTGTCACATTTCTTTGTGTGAGACTTTCGACAAATGTGAGACAGTTAAGACACATGTCATGTTTTGTCACAGTAGTGCATGTCTAGTTGACAAATCAATAGATACAAAGGAGACAGATCTATTAGTTTATTAATAGTTACAGTTGTAATGGCCTACTATTATTGATTACATTGTTGATTGATTGATATTAATGAGGGCTTGTAAGTTATTTGTAGTGCCCTTTATTTAACCTTTCCTCTTCACCCCGTCGGAGTGTATTTTCTGGCTTTCTGATTAGACCTGGCTTTAGATCGAAGTATGGAGTTTATAATTCGCCAATGTTATGTAAAAATTGTATCCTCCAATCTGGGAACTTTTTAGTGATGTGGAATGTTAATCCTTTTTTTCTTTGGAAGGTGGGTGTCACATAAAAAGCAGCCAAAGAATTAAGAATTATTGCAGGAAATCTTGTGCTAACAATTTACTAGAAATGCTTATTGGTTCGCAAACAAGGTGATGATTAAGAACATTATTTAATTTTTCCATAAGGAAAATTAAAATGAATGTTCAGAGACAATATTCATATTCGTTTTCATTTATTTGCTCAGAATGTAGGTATTTACAATACGGTGGTTACAATTTGAAGAGTCCTTGTACATTCTACCATTTTGGCATCCAAAAATTGATGCAGTTTATCATCAAACATTGAAACATTGATACTCGTGCACTGGAGACTCAACTAAAATTTATCAGCTAGAAAATCCGATAAGGAGTACCTAGTAATATTTATTTAATAAAAGGACAGTTAGTTTATTTTTGAAAATTGTTACTGGTTCCTCTTTCACACTGTTCTCTGAACTCTGTGAGGACATATGGCCCGGACTCTGAATTTGAGTAATTTGTTAAAGTTAAGACCTTGTCAAATTGTACTTGAAGAACGTAGGTACCTAACCCGGGAAATAAAAAAATCTTAATTTTTTTGTAAATTAGTTTTAAATTTCGCCTATAAGTAATTATCAATTAGTTTTCTTCATTGCACCGTAGAAATCTTTCTACAACCTGTCATTTTGATTTTCGTTTCTGCTGTTCCTACGGTGGTCAGTAAATTGGTATGACAAAGCTGTTTCCGGCGTGTTGTAAAGAATGTTCATAAATGGCTTCAGAAATTAGTTTTTCGTATAAAACGGTCGTACGTTGTGTTTAGTATTAATGCAATGCGCCACGATGCGCAATGACTGATTTATTGGCATTTCTGCTTCATTGGAGATGTGTGATGCCACTCAAGTGCGTGTCTTTAACGTCACTGTACAATATTTTAGGCTCGCTTGCACCACAAAATACTAAAGCTAGGGTTTCCAAAAACCTCGCTGGCCGCCACATAGCGTCCGCAATGTTCCGGCGAGTGACGTCACTGAAACGTTATTTATGAAAGTAAGTTGGTATGTTTTCCTAGAGTGTTTTTTGGCACCGTAAGTACCAACCCCGGAACCATAATTTTCATGACGGCCGTCGCTGCGGCCTTTTTGTGGCGGCCACCTCTTCTAGGTAACCTTAGCTTAAAGTACATAGCGCTAAACAATAATTTAAAAAAACTATGAAAGAAAGAAAGAAAGAAAATACGTTTATTTGCGGTACACATGACGCAAGCAAAGCAACAAACACTAAAAACAAATTTGAGGGAAAATATGCGTCACATCCACGCAAAACGGCCATCACTCAGCATAATGCTGGGACCCTATGCGAGACAGAGCCCCAGCGCTGGTTTTCAGTGACAGCCGGCGTTGACGTGATGACGTCGAACCGGTGCAGCATAAACAGAAATCATACTCGTAAAATAAAATAAAATAAACACGGTAGTTAATCTAAAATATGTAAAATATAATATTTAAAATGGCAACATTTCGTATCGTCAGCGACTCACGCGCCGCAGACTTAATCTGTGCGCGCAGCTGTGTGCTGTCTCTGTCAACTTTAAACAATTGATAGAAAGTGAACGATCTTTTAAATTCGTTTACCAGTAAAGGCTCGTGCAGACCAGCGCGACGCGACACGAACAATACAATTTCTAAGAAAACTTCACGGTATAACAATAGCCGGTGTCGCGTCGCGCTAGTCTGCACGAAGCTTAATACGGGTTTTTGATATTTGTGGTAAAAGTGGGCCTTAGGTAGTGTTAATATCGCAGTCATCTGGTTGAATCTGCAATTTGATTGAATGACTAGCGCGTTCAATAAATGCCGGCATCCAATTAAATAGCTGAAAGACAACTAGCCAAGTCATTGAGCACAACGTTTAACCAGATGGCTGAATGTCGTGTAGTCATTTAGTTTTTAGGGGCATGAGGAACAGGGTGTAAAGTTCACTCATCCACCATAGAAAAGGGAGGATCCTCCAACCAGACGGCTGTTGTGTCTGGCGGGCCGACTGCCCGACTGTTGATTTCGGATAGTCTTATCTATGTCGTTCGCGCGGTAAACTCTAATTGCGCGATGCAGGATTTGTGTGACGTCATGTCTTTGATGCGTAGTTAGTATGTGGCGGTGTAACCGCTACAAGTTAAACTGTGTGAAATAGGTTAGGTTAGGTTAGAAATATGACCAACCGCGCGCGAGCCGAGCGAGCGCTATTTCCAAGTTGCTCGCAGAATTTTTTTCACCATTTGAATCACTTGGCTGAGTCTTGGTCAGTCATCTTCATAGGGCTGACTTTCACGTTGAATGATACTAACTCAATTAACTATCTGCCTAGGCGTCCAATTAGCTGGCTAATTTAACCAGATGTCTGCGACATTAATACGGCCCGGTAACCACCGAAGCGGAGAGGAGAAATTTCTCATACTACCACTTAAACAAACATCAACTTTATTTTCAATACCATAAATTTGATTTTAGACTGACTAGGACTGTTGAAAAAGTCATAAAAATATGATGTTTAGGCATAACAGTTGTTTTTCCTAAAACTCGTGTTTGTTTACATGTTTGGCAACTAAATTTCGAACGCAGGTTAGGTAACTCATTTTCTCCACTCAAGGTAAGTGATGTCTGCAAAACTTCTTTATTAACTTCTTGCAGTGATCGCTCATTAAATAATTACTCTATGTCAAAATCAAAGATCTTGTTAAAGATTTTGTTAATATTTTCACTTACCTAGTATATAATTTTAGTATGTCTAACCGGATGCAACTGAATACCAGTATTTTTTGAAGCGAATGCCTATCTGCCCTCCACAACCCAGTAACTGGATAATACGATACCCCTTGGTATGACTGGTTGTCAGACTTGCGGGCTTCTGACGACCCGTAACGACTGTCAAAGATCCACAAATGACAGCCGCGACCAACGGCTTAACGTGCTTTCTAAGGCACGGAGAAGTCTCGGTATGTAAAGATGTTCACCCATCCACGGACCAACTCCGGCAATCGTAGCTTAACCTGATAGATCGACCCGTGCGGCTAATATTACTTCGCCACGAGCCACGAGCTCCTCAAGTTCAGCAGTAATCGCGAAAAGGAAGGAAGCTGGAAGCTCTGACTTAAAAGTAAAAAAAAAAAAAAAAAAAAAAAAAAAAAAAAAAAAAAAAAAAAAAAACTTAAATTGTAGCAGTGACTAAAGGATTGTTTCTGAGAAAACTTTAAGGCTCTCAAACCGGCGCGACGCTACGATGCGACGCAATTCTGGTAGAATTCCATGAAGTTTTCATAGAAATTGGTCTACTAGAGTCGCGTCTCGCTATGGTGTCGTGCCTGTCTGCGGGAGCCTTTATTTTTATAACGCACAATTTTAAAGTAATTTAGAGATCCGTAGCAGAACCAAGGTAGCCGACAGCCCGAATAAGAATTGCCAAACTTAAGTGGCCATGGTTAGGGCGCATTGCTCGCAGAACATATGCCCGATGGGGCTGAAAGGTTTTGGAGTGGCGACCGCGTACCGGAAGACGTATTGTTGGAAGGCTTCCTTCAAGATGGACCGATGACTTTGTGAAGGCCGCAGGAATCCGCTGGATGCGAGAGGCACAGAATCGGTCGAAGTGGCGGTGCTTAGAGGAGGCCTATGTCCATCGGAGGCCTTTGTCATTCCTTCATTTTTCATTCTTATTACCTATCGTGGTATAGTAATCTTATTCTAGGTGCATTGTCTTCACATATAATTATATAATTAGTGTATACAAGATATAATGTTTTTTTTTTTAAGAGTAACGGTGGAGTTTCTTGCCCATTCTTCTCCATACGAAAACTACCTTTTGGAATAGGCGACTAGAATCAGTTATTATTATTTTTGGTAAAGTTTGACGTTCAAAAGTGCCTTTTTAGTGCCTAATTGAAATACATTATTTGACTTTGACTTTGAAGTGGACGTTTTTCGGCTGAAATGATAATTATGATGAATTTCATCGTTTGCACCTTTTTAACTTTAAACCTTCTTCGGTGAAGCTGTGCGTAAACCTAGGGCAGACCTTTGACCGTTTTCACTAACATTACGACACTGTTGAACAGTTGGATTTTCAACCCTCGATGATGAGCTGAGTGTTGATAATCCATGTGTGCTTATATTAGACGTTACATTTGGGTGTGTCTTGTGTTAGTAAAAATGATCAATACGCGCCTGAAGCGCATGAAGAGCTTACTTGCGAATTTTTTTAAGAGATTTAATTTAATTTAATTTATGCGTATGGGACTCCGAAAAGAGCACGTTTTCGCATGAGCAAGATAACCCGTTGGCTCCAAGCTGATGGATTATCAACAACAAACGCACTTTATAATTGTTTAGTACTGTCTGAAAGGTGATAATTAATGAAGTGTAAAACGATAAACATTGAATTTCACCTCAAAAAGACTGACAGGGTAGTAGTATTTTTATGGCCCATCTTATAACAACAAAAGTTAACTTAAAAGAAACGTTAAAAATTAATGTTGTATGATGAATATTATGCACATGGGTTCTGTTACTTTTTGCTATCGCTACGTCTCTAGTTTCTTGGGTCTGACAGTCTCACGTTGATTAAAATAAAAATGGCGGGTCTTAGGAAGTGCGGTTTGGTATAATTTAATTATACAATTTTATTATTTTGCCCTACTGTAGGTGCTGTAAACTGCTGGTGTGCAAATGCACCTAAGCAATAGTTTTAAGCCAATAGCGTTTTGCAAGACATATTCAGGCAGTAACAGGTTGACATGCCAGCTACTAAAATACTGTCCGTAATAATAAAAAAAAGTAGTCATTTTATTTATACAAGGACTCGTAAGTCGTTAAATTATAATTTAAACGAATTTAAATTGATATGAACGCATTGGAATATTAAGTCAAAGAGATAAATAAAACTTAAACAAAAAATGTTATCAAATTAAAATTTAAACGAGTCGCAAGATTTATGATAATAGTTATTACCTACTTGTATCTAAATAAGGAGCCATTTATTAGTAACATTTTAGGTTATTCAAATATCGGGTTCATGGAATCAGGCGAACCTATAACTTTACTCGAAGTCACAAATTAACTTTATCTTACCCATTAGTTGAAATGGCCGTTTAATTCCAAAAAGGTTTATAGAAGGGTAACTCCGATCACCCCAGCGATCTCTTAAAAACAAGTAGATTTATGGAAAATAACATTAATTGGTCCAGATATGCCTTGTACGGAGTATTGACAAGACCTAAGTTATTAACGCACGAGTTAAATACCGAACACACTTGCGCGGAATCCGTTTGAACGGTTTGAACCGATAAGAAATTACCCGGCAGTTCATAGTGAACCCGTTGATGCTCGTGTCGTGACGTCCGATGATTGGTTATTTTTTTAGTGCTTCAAGGATTTTTTTGACGCCAGAATGAAATTGTGGAGGGGCAATGTTCGAAAACATTTGGGAAATTGTCACAGAAATTGTATGATAATTATATGGCCACGCGCCAAAAGAACCGTTGTATGTTTACTTCAGAGTTTGGTTGACAAAAGACTGAAGATACAATGTTCAATGCTCAGGTATGATTTTCACTTTATTGTCACTGTTTTAGGTGACCACGCCATCGTCATTGTGCGATACAGTTTTGGGTTTCAATGTTAAGTATAAAACAACAGAATATGCTAAAACAGTTAAATCTCTCTGCAGATTTAAATTTTTACTAACTTATTCTCTATTGTATTGAGTTCTGATCTAAATGTGTCAGAGGCTAAGGTATAACAACGTATAACGTGTGTGTTTACGTTCATTGTAAATAAAAAAAACACGAATGGGTTCGACTTGCACTCCTATCCTTTAAAAGTATCATTATAGGGAATGATGCGACCAATCTTTTGTCACGGCGTCGATATGAATATTTATTGATTTACCGGCGAAGGGATGGCAAGTGTACAAGCTCCTTAGCCTGCGTTTTAAAATATAGTACTCTGGTCACGTCTCCTTAATATTAATTAACGCAAGCTTATATGGCATGGGTATGGGTGGGTAAGTATGGTTTATTTTTTCGCAATAGTTGCTATTTAAATTGGTTTTTTCAAACTTGCGTGGAAATTCGAGCATTATTTTGACAACCTTCTTCGAGATAAATCTAAATTGCTGGCCGAATACATGCGAGCGGGCCGGCAATGTTTAGCGACCAAATAAATTACTAAAAAACCCAAGATACACATTTAGCGTTTCAAAACTGTCCGCAAATTTGAAAATTGAAAACTGTGCGCTCATTTCAAATAGTATCACGTCGCTCGCGTCACTGACCGAACGTTAAAAATGCCGAAGCAATGCTTGAAAAATTTAAAAAAATATTACGTCCAGTCCTTTAAAAAATTATGAGTTAACGTATTTTCGATAATTAAAATAATTTATTGATTTGTTTTTGTTGCTTATATGACTAAATATAGGGAGAAATAGGTGATTTTGATTTAATTTGTCTTAAAACTTCAGGGCGTCCAAGCTAAAAGGGTCCAGTTCTCGGCATTTAGTTTCCGAGATATAAGAAGTTTTGTAAAGGGTGAAAAAATTGCATTTCGCGATTTTAATTGATTATTAATAAATGCTCAATTATTTACAATTCCATATAGTAAATTAATACTACACGAATTTTTCAGAATTTCAACTTCAAATGTTTGATAAAAAAAAGATGTGCCAGTTTTTGAATATTTTTTCAACCCTTACTATCAATTGACTATTCTAGATACCGAATCTAGTCTTAACTCAATACCCCACTACTGTTTTGCTTGGACGCCCACATATTATTATAAAAGTATAAATATTATGTTTAGAACACACATTCATATAAATTTTAAAACTCTTAAAATACTAAGTCAATGTATTAAAAAATAAAAAGTATTAAATATATTCGACTCCACTTCATGCCTTGTCTTACCGGAAAACTTTGGTCATAAAATGTTATTGCTTTAGAAACATTGCTTAGTAAACACAACTTTAAAACATGCCCTTGAGGTTGAATTATAATAAAGTATTTTTATATCATGACTATAACTACTTATGTATAAATAGTTGGAGACAGTTTTGAGTATTACTTTTGTTCGAGACTATGCATCTTGGGTTTTTTATAAATCAATGCTATGAAAAGAGTATAAATGTCGTGTTATTTAAAACTCGAACGAACTTTTTACTTTAACACATGGCAACCAAGTTAAGCGGCGGTAAGTTATCAAAGATTTGATTAAATTTTCGATTTGGTTTGCAAATAGAGCTGTTTATAGTAAAGACGAAACAAATGAAAAATTATCGTTGTTCGTAACTGATTGATGTTTATTATTTATTTATTTATTTTCACACAGCAAAAACATACAAATACGACTATTATGACGATATATACTATTATTGTACATACAATTATATATTTATAGAGATAAGTATATGCTTTATGTATGTATGTATCTGTTGTATATGTAAATGGTACACCACTGACTACCTGCAGTATTGTCTCTCCTTCTCCCTTTAATCCATCCAAAGGTTGTCTGTAAAAGTTCGCTATTAGCGATAAGACCGCCATTGTATCACCATACGTAATTTTTTTACATTTACTATCTGTAATTTTTATAGTATAAACAAGTACCTAAATTCATGATAAAGAGTATTTCTATCCTAGGTAGATACCTACCAAGTTTGAACACAATGCTTAGTAAATAATTTTACACTAACCCAACCTGTACCATGTAATCCAACCTGTTTTTCCATATGATCTAAAAAAAAGGAAAAAGTTTTCAATAAATTAACATCGAAGCAAGAAATCTGTTACATTTCAATAAAGTTATCAAAAAACTATAAAGTTAAAGAAATCTTTTATGACACTTTTATTAGATTCAATAAAGACAAGAATATATTTTAATAATATTAACAAAAAAGGACTGAACGGTACTTCATAAAATTATATCAATTGCCTTCAATATAAGATCGGCATCAGGGTTGCCACACTTGCATATTTTTAATGAGGGTTTTCTGAAATGACGTCAAAAGTGTCAAAGCGTCTTATATTTTCTTTAATCATGACTGAATGATAAACGAATTAATGAATGAAACGTATGATAAACGTCAACATTTATTTTATATACATTTTCGCAATTGAAACTGCACAAATTCCTCGTGAATAAATGTTATTATAATGTCAAGGAGTAAATACAAGATAAAAATATAGATATAGTAAGAGTTATTTATTGTAACCGAAATCGTGTGACATGCTATAATAATTTAATTTGACATCTGTATAATTTAATTTTAATCTGATACCATACTTTAATTTAATTTATTTGATTGATAAGTCTATGACATGTGTTATAAAGTTATACTACATCTGACAAATTTTATTTTAAGTATTGTAATGTCAATTTTAATTATGTAATGTTATTATATTATTTATTTAATTAGATTAACAATTATATAAATATTTGCACATCTTAGTAGGTAAGGATACGGAGTACTTTATAGTTATTTGTAACACCTGTTTTATACCTACCTGTATTAAGCAAATAAATAATTTGATTTGATTTAATTTGATTTGAAATGGCCCCAACTGGTGGCGTAAATTTTCATGAAAACCCTCATTAGGCCACTTTTTAACTTTGTTGAAGATGTGCAAAGGTTTTTGCCCTCTTACTCCCTCTCTACACAGTATACCTTCAGAAAAGAGAGGGTCATTAATAACCACGCATACTCACTGTGTGTTGGTGGTTTCACGATGTTTTCGTCAACCATAAGTCTTTATGGTATTTAATCAATAATAGTAATGTTTTATTTCCACGTTATGAAAGTTTTAAACCTATTTTGTATAAACTTTACACCTCCCAGTATAAAAAATTTAGCGTTGGTGATTAAAATAAAAATCTGCTATAACAATCTGCTGGAACAGCAGTTTTTTTTTTCATTCAACACTAATGTTTGTCTAGAATCTTGTATCGAATTCATAGGTTACAATTTGCGCGTTGATATCCCCAAACCTATGGGTTCCTAAGACTGCGGTGGCCGTCACTTGGCGTCCGCAATTAACCATCGGATGACATCACTGAAACGTTATTTAGTTACAAAAGTTAGTTGGTGTGGTTCCCTAGAGAGCGTTTTTTGGCTCCGTAAACTCTGACCCCGCTGCCATAATTTTCATGACAGCCGTCAATGCGGCCTTCATGTATTATCATGTTGTGATTTTAATTTAAATCTGGTAACCCTAGTAGTAATACGGTTGTAAACGTGTGTCATTATTATTTGAACATTTTACTGCTGATTGCAGTGTTCATAGGCTGTTATGATTGTATATATTACGAAATGCATAAGGTAATTAATAAATTATGCTTAACTAATTAATTTAGTCCTTATCTACACGCTTATGTTAATGTTTCTTGAAGTTGTTTAAACTCTTTATTTATAGATATGGTAGCTCGCGAAAATAAAATGTCTTTACGTTTTTTACAATTTTTAAAATATGCTTCACGACCGTAATAAGTATGGCTTTATAGAATTATAATAATTAGAATCAGCAATACAACTCCTTAAGTTAGAATAATCCTCAAAATGTCATGATTTCATGAAATAGTCATTCAATAGGATTATAATGAACTTAGAGAGTTTTATTATGATTTCTAAGATAACAATTCTATAAATAAACATTTGATACGGTCGCGAATCCTATTTAGATCAACATACAACCTGATACTGACCTGCACATTGCAAAAAACAGAAGAAAAAATAAATTTCACGAGCTGTTATTAATAAATTAATATTAATTTACGTAAGGTTACTAGCTATTTAAACATCTTTTTTTTTTTTTATTTCAACAAAAGTTACATAGGTGTATTTCACAAATCTTCTGCCAAACTGCAGGACAGTTTGTCGGCAGTGTTCTCGTGGACACAATTTTTAGACACAATTCTTAATAGTTTTTGCGTGATTCTCAGTTTTTTACCCGCGTTAGACATAACTTTACAAATCAATTACACTATGTAATATAAACAAAATCTAAAATATTCATAGATTAAGTTATCACTAAAATGCTCTAGTTTAACATATATTTTTTCCAAATCATTAACACTACCCGTTTAGACGTGATCTTCAGTACAAAATCATTAAAAGTCGGTTAATAGCGCCTTAACAGTTTAGGTTCCAGCACTAGGGACACAGACCTAAATAGTGCTTACGCAGGATATTTTTTAAGGCACTTTTAGATACTGTTTCAGTAGAAATTTCCTTAGGCAATTCGTTTAGCAATGTTGGAACTAGCCATTGTCTCGTCCTTTGACCAAAATAATTCTTCACCTTAGGGACCGCGTAATTGTTTCTCTGTGTCGCTTTGCGGATTGGGCGGTTATACACTTTCTTTACTTTGTGTTCCTTTTTGTTGTGCTGTTCTAAAATTATAGTAAGCTTTACTTTTTTCTGTATAGGCAATATACAACAAATTCTAAATAATTTTTCGTACTCCTTATTAATACTATCTTTAGTTGCCCTGTTAACTAGTAATTTTAATAATCGAGTTTGCAATAGTTTAATTTTATTTAAATGTACCGGAAATGTCAGTCCATAACCACCCAAACCGTAGTTTATTGTTGCCTCTGCAAGTGCATGGTAAAGAATATACAGTACCCGCCTACCAACTATATATTTTAAGTTGTTAAGTTTCCCCAAAACGGAGCGCAGTCTGTTACATACAGTGTCTACATGTGCGTCTCATCTCAAATGATTTAAAAATCATCTGTCTATCTCATCATCATCAGCCTATAACGTTCCCACTGCAGGGACACGGCCTCCTCTCAATGAGAGGGAGTTGGCTATAATCCACCACGCGGGCCCAGTGCAGGTTGGTAGATGTCACATGTCTTCGAATTTTTGGTTCTAGGACATGTCGGTTTCCTCACGATGTTTTCCTTCACCGTTTTGAGAGCAGTGGTGATGAAATAAATTACACAAAGTAATGCGCCTGTCTGGGTTCGAACCCACGACTTACTGTTCATAATCAATTCCCGTGCTATAGTCTCGCCAAATCTCGAGTATGGCTCGAACGATTGTGATGAAACTTTGGTAATTTTTTGTGTGCGTAGCGGAGAAAGATTCTAACAAAAAAAACAAAATGAATAAGGCATTGCAACGCATGCGGCATTCGAAAGTTCTTTCCTATTATAATAGTATCAAATATATATAAATGTGATCTGTGAGTCCGGATTTGTGCCCGGTTGATGGCAATAGGCTCGCCCCCTATTACATGGGACTACAACACAACTGGCGAAATGTGGGTGTACCTACCACAGGTACACCTCTGCCCAACCCTTGGGGGAAACAAGGCGTGATGTTATGTTATGTTATATAAATATTTAATGTAATGTGATCCAACTAATATTATAAATGTTAAAGTTTGTATGTTTTTGTGTTTGTTACTCAATCAAGCAATAACAGCAGAACGGATTTGGATGAAATTTGGCATACAGATTTATAACCTGGATTAACACATATGATACTTTTACCGCGGTCGTACGTTCCCGTGGGATTAAAATTTCCGACCACCACGAGGGCGAAGCCATGGTCTACTATCTAATAAATTCATAGATACGCTAGTTTTAAATAATACATCTATGAATAAAGTACTTAATCTTAATATTATGTTTTACTCGTATTCAGATTGTATTGGCCATCCATTTTAAAACAACATGGCGTTTAACTTTTTTAGGTTAACTTAACATAACATCACGCTTGTAATCCTGGACGGGTTAGTACACCCACATGTCGCTAGTTATGTTTAAGTCCCATGAAATAGGGGCGAGCCTATTGCCATCAACCGGGCAGGAATTCAGACTCGGCTGCTACTGAGGAACCCTTGATGGAAAAACCCAATAATACTTTGCCCGACATGGGACTTGCACCCAGGACCTCATGCTCAGCAGTAGCGCTTGTGACCACTAGACCAAATCACAACAAATAGTCCGAATTTAAAACTACCTACAACTGAATTTAACCTGGTTTTCGATTATACGTGATTCAGGTCTTGTTGACCTTTCCACTTTGGCCCCAATTGACCGACGGACGAGGCGACAAAACCATGTTAACAACAATAATTTTCATATCAAATTATGAGGCTGGAATAGCTTTTAACTGCCATAACTAAGTAGATCATCAAATACACGTGCCTCGGTGCTTTTTTGTGAAATCAATAAGATCAGACGAGTATCAAGATGTTCAATATGAAACCAATCAAGGGTTTTACAAACAATTTAGCCAGCAAGGCACAAGGAAATGGCAGCAAATTTAAAAAATCTTCAGCTGGCAACATGATAATATATAATCTGCAAAAAAAAAAAAAGTTTTGATACTTTTGTATTTTAATTTTAATTAGTTTGTTGATCATATGAATAGAAATGTGGGACTATGATAACATTTAATTTTTGTAGAAACTAAAAGTGAAATATTATTCTAGGATTGTTATCTAGGAAAGCTCACTATGATTTTGCAGGGAATAATACAATGTTTGCTGTGCGGATACTATATTTCTCATAGGGTTAGGCAGAGGTGTACCTATAGTACACCCACATTTCGCCAGTTAATAAGTCACATAAAATAGGGGGCGAGTCTATTGCCATCAGCCGGGCACAAATCCAGACTCCGGGCTGCGACTAAGATATTCCTGGTGGAAAAACCCAATAACACCTTTGCCCCTCGTGCTCAGTAGTAGCACTAGTAATAAAATAAAATTATGTGGCTGGGACGACTAAATTTTTTTGTACCCTAGTATGGACGAGGCCTTAGAAGAACAGTTAGTTCACGATTCGCGATTTTTACAACGATCGTAAATCAAATATTTTAGCGTTTTGTGATTTTGATAGACTTTAAGTGCGTTTTTATATCATTTTGGTATTAAATAAACAAATAAAATTAATAGCGTCTCAAAAGTGCTACATTTTGGACGCTATTAAGTCGTTCTTGTTTTTATGGTTTTATTGGAACTAATGGTTTTCTGCATACCTACCTTAACTGTTATAAGATAAACTTATTTCGTGACTTTTAATACAATGTATTGAAAATAGTAAATCTTGTAAAAAGTGTTGACGAACAGATTTGGTTTTCTTCAGTGACGATGACCACAATGTTTTTTCAATGTGGATTTCATAAACACTTTTCTGTTCCTCGTACTTACTTTTAAAGTGGATTTATACATACAATGCTCAAATGACGAGATTTTAGACGAATTTACTCGTCCGAAACGGGCGAATCGAAAATTTTATATAATATTTTTTTTTTCTTGTGGCGATTCGCACGAAGTTAATTTATTTGTAGGCAAATCGATTATTTAAGAGTGCCGACTCATGCGGATGCAAATCACAATAAGCCGATTGTTCCTAAAACATAATAAGGATAGGTGATGATTATGATTGATATTAAAATCAATATTATCTTCTATCCTTATGTGTTTTCACATTTTAACCAGATACCCAAAAATAAAAATTGGTGGGTTTTATTGGTGTCCCAAATAAAATGAATATTTTTCTTTCTGTCTTTCTTTCTTATACCAAATATCTGCTATAATTCCAAGAAAGCTATGCCATCCTTGGATAGCAGGCTGACCAGGCTCTTATTACGCCTGGACAGGGACGGCCTGCGCCTGGAGGTGACCATCACGGGACACTGTTCGCTAAACAAACATTCCCAAAACACAATAGGCGTAACGGAGTCCTCTGTGCAGAACATGCAGGGTGGCTGAGGAAACCGTTACGCTTGCGTCACCAAATTAGAACAGAAACCCTCAGGTCACACAGATCATTTGCAGATTTTCTGAACAGACTAGGAGATCAATCTGCTTCTAGAGGAAGGTGGGCTGGTTGGAATGACAAACAACGGCCACCATAGCCCACATAAAATGGTCCACTTGAAGGACTAATTGCGGAAACTAATCCCAATAACAATAGTTATTTATCCAACATGTGAGGAAAGTTCGTTTTTCCTATGAGTTTTGATTTTGAGTCTTGAGCGAACGAAGGATTGAAACATAGAATCACGAGCGCAGCGAGTGATTATAAATTTCAATCCTGAGTAAGCGAAAGACTCAACAAAACGAATAGCAAATGAACTTGCTCACATGTTGCATACAAAACTTTTCACCACGACCAGCAAGAAAGTATTCAGTCATCATAGGTAAATAAATTAAATAGACACAAAGCAAATCAAAATAATTCTTTATTTTTTAAAATATCTGTAAAACTTATCATAAAAAAATCAGGCAAGGTTAGTTTCTGAACGGGATCATTACTTTCCTCACTGTTCAAACAGTGAGGAAAAACCAACTTTCCTCACTGTTCAAGCAGTGAGGAAAAACCAACTTTCATCACTGTTTTCGTAGAGGAAAGACACTTCTTTCGTGCGGGAGTGGTGAAAAAAAACATACTACTACTGTAACATGTAATACATATACTTGATATATTCCCTATAATTAGCAGTATGTACTAGATCAAATCTACAACTCCACATTTTAACATCTCAATCGTACGCATAAAAATCTAAATAAATTACTTAACGGCCTTATTAACACTTAATTAGAAATCAGTGCCGCCAAATATGGTCAGTTGGTATAGCCCTAGAACATGGTTGCAGGGATGTGGTGTCAACTCAAAAGTGTCGATACTGTAGTCATTTTGAGAATCGAGTATTTTGAAATTATAGTATCGACTATTCATCATCTGCCTAAACTTTACTCAAATATGTTGGGGTTGGCTTCCTGTCTTATCAGATGCAGCTAAATAGTATTTATACCACAAACCAGTTACTCGGTAAGACTTGCTGTCAGAATTTCGGGCGTCTGACTACCCGTAAGCGCTGTCAAAGATTTACAAATGACAGCAGGGGGCAGTATCGACTATTGGTGAATTAATTAAATGTTTAGTTGCGGTCAGCCTGTATAATACCACTCCTGGGGAAGGGTATGACTTCCAGCTGTTTCAGTCCTGTGCTTTTTTTTCGAGATTCTCAAATCATAAAGTATCCGACAGTATCGAGACATACCTGCCAACTAAGTACTAACCCCCAATTTCTTATAATATACCTACGTACATAAACTCACGCCTTCTTCCTATGGGGGTAGGCAGGTACTATAGAACGTCACCTTTTTTTTTTTTTTTTTTGATAATGGCGTCTCGCAGTTGACTCTCAGATTGAGGTCACAGCTGCTTAACCGGACTATCCTGTGGATGCCTTAAGCTAGTAAATTAAAGCCTCCAGCCAGGGGCATAAACTATACTATGTTATACTAAGCGAACGCTCGCTAAGGGCACCCCCTGTGGGGTACCAACCTCGGCTTAGGGCGTCGCTGGCGGGAGGACAGCAAGATGGGACAGGCTGGATCAAACAGATATTAATATTATTATTGATTGGGGAATTTAGTGCTACATTTCTCAGCATTACGCGGGCTGGCGCTTCTGCGAGCAAGGGTCGTGGGGAGAACGTCACCTCAGCTGCTACGCTCCTTAAATACTCCTTTTGCTTCATTTACGTTCATACATTTCATAATATGATACTATTTTATTCATTAGACGTTTTTAAAGTATTTTTGTCGCTACAAAATACATCGTAAACTGATGGAGACCCCTTGATATTAAACGCTAACTAAGCTTTGAGTTGTGTATAAAATGTTGGCCGTCAGAATATCAAAGTATCGATACTTTTCTAGATCCCTACTTGGATTCCATACGAGCAATACGCGTATATTAGGAATAATTAACACGTTCGCGATCATTAGGAGAATGTCGTCATCTAATGAATAATGAAACGCTATTAAAATGCGTGTGCGCGGGCAGTGCGGCAGAGGTGGTCAAGTTCGGTCTGTGAAAGTGGAAATTATATTGTAGATTTGTACGATAAAGAGAAACATATCTGTTTTAGTTTACATAATACAAATATTACGTATTTGAATTAGATTTATAATTAAATTAATATGGAATTGGATAAAAGAAAGAGTGGTTTTTAGTTTCCATAATTTTGTAGCTAAGTGAAAACGTCAAACAGAAATTGTCTGACAAATGTCGATAATTTAATAGGATAACGAAGTTGTGCTCGAGGGTGGCAATAGGCTCGCCCCCTATTACATGGGACTGAAATATGTCATGGGAAACATAACTAGCGAAATGTGCGTGTACACCTCTGCCTAACCCTTCGGGGAAATAAGCCGTGATGATATGAGTGATAACGATGTTTGCGTTACCTTGAGGCCACTTAATTTTTTAGCATTACAAAATTACTGCAAGGCCCTTTTTAATTCCAAGGGAGTTAGCGGTGTCTCCCTTCGTCCATAAGAGGGCCCATCAAGATTTACGGTTTAAAACTACGATTTTTTTAAGTGAAAACTTCTATATACACACTCTGCGCTCTTTCTGAAGAGTGAACGAAATTGAACCGTTACGCTCGATTCAGTGATTTTGAATCGGGTATACTCGGCTCCAGTCGTAAGTTTCACTTCTATCGTATGGTCATAAGCACATAAATGAGAAAATAATGTAAAAGCTAATGATTTTTAAAAGAGTAACCGTAGAATTTCCTGCCGGCTCTTCTCCATAGGAAACGACCAATTGGAACCGTGCACCTAGCTTCTGACGTTTCATGAGTGCCCATGTAGGTTTATGTGAAATACAATATTTTGAGTTAATTCATATCCTCTTTTTTTGTTAACTTGGCTGTCCACTATACGCACCCAACAAGCTTTAACCAACACAACTCAAGTTATAGATTAAATTAATTAATTATGTAGATGTCCACTCCAAAGCCGACATAATTAATTTCTCTTTTCATTTACGGGTATATTACATCATTGTTGCGATTTATAACAAGGTTGTTCGACGTTGGTATCTTAAGGTTATAACATGTTGTGACTGCACTGGGTATTTAATTAAGAGAATCATATTTTTTTAAATTACATGTTTATGTATCTTTGTTACAATGCTCGCTAAGTTGTGCATATTAATAGGTATATGTGTGTATTTTTCGGTTCGAAAGGTGTAATTAACACATAACATAGCATCACGCCTTGTTCCCCCACATTTCACCAGTTATGTTTAAGTCCTATGTAATAGGGGGCGAGCCTATTGACATCAACCGAGCACAAATCCAGACTCCGGGCTGCTACCGAGAAATTCCATATGGAAAAATCCAATAACACTTTGCCCTACCTGGGAATCGAACCCAAGACCTCATGCTCAGCAGTAGCGCTTGCGACCACTAAACCAAAGAGGCAGTGGAATTAATTAAATTGAATATGCTTGGAAAATGTTCACAGTAGGGGTTTAAAAAAGATGTGCCTGCGTTTTACACGCTTAAATGTCGTCACAACTTTTACTAAAATAGGTCACAATTCAAACCGTGAAGAAAATAAGGGTCAGCCAGGTTCTTTGGTTCGTCGTGGGACCTGTGAACGCAATTAAATTTCGTGACTGGTGGAGGCTCCGTTGTGCTGAGGAGTCTCTATCAGTGGATATCCTGCGGGCTTTGCACAAACGCGATTTTAAAATTGAAAATACTTCATTAACACATAATATTTACTTAGTTTAAGATAATTATATTTAGGGTTGATACTATTTATGCTTGTCGCAAAAATTTAAACCAACTAACCCAACTAAATAAGGATCCTTCTGTGTAAGATACACACTATAGACTTTAAGCAGTAAACGTCAAAAGTTCATCCTATTTTCATCGCAGCGACATCTCTAGGCAATAAAGGTTGCCTCATTTATGGAAGCTTGTCGTTTGTATTGTCAGAACTAATTTAAATCTTGTATACGAAAGAATATAATTGCAGTTTGACGAACACAACCACATAGTGTTATGGAGCTCATTAACGAAAGGCATCCCATTCCTTTTTATAAGCGAGTGATTTATAAAACAATCACGTTCCTCCGATGCTGCAAATTCATCAAATGTTAAAACCGCTCCTCCTGCTGTTCCCAAAATGGCGTAAGATCTTGAAGATAACATACAATGGCTAAAAAATCTAAAAAATGATGCCTTCAATCAGTAAATTAACTACGTTACTTCCATGCAGAGCTTAGATTAACGAGTTTTTTTTTCTAGCGATAAGGCACACGTCTTTAGCATGCAGCGAAAGCCACGTGCTTTATTTGGTCTGTATCTGTTGCTAAAATAAAAAAAGTTGTCAAGTCTGAGTGTTACTTTATGGTGTGTTCCGTATGCAGTTTGTTTATGGTCGCCATTTACATAATGATCTGTGTTGGACACATTAGTGCCTTGTGATGGATCAGTAACTATTTTTATGAAGCTTTGAACATGGGAATGAGGTAGTTAGATTTTAATAATAAGCAAATATAACCAAGTTTCGTGTCTATGACTATCAGGTACAAAAAATAAATCATGCATACACCTACAGATAATGCAATCCACGACGACGCACGGTGGATCGAAAATGGGCTGTAGAAGACATAGGATCTCGATTTCTTAAATGTTATTTTTTTTGCTGGAAATGACTTCTGCTGATCATTACTGTTCTATAAAATGTCATATGAAGTAAATGTGTGCACAAATGGAAGAGTTATAATTTTTATAAGAAAAAAATGTATGGAGCTAGTATGAAAAATCGAATTATCTCCTAAACGGCATGTTTAACCGTACCATCCTTGGAGGTGGTCATAGTGCTAATTATTTATAATTTTTTGGTTGCGGATTTGACGAAAAATTTCATGCCGTTTTTTTTTAAAAAATCGTCAAAATATTTTTATTTGTTTTTTCATATAAAACTATTCATTTTAGTGTTTATGTTGAAGAACACGGACTTTTAACTACACGTAACATAAAATAGCATCACTCCTATATTTCCGAAGGAGTTGGCAGAGGTTTATAGTACACCCACACGTAGACAACTATGTTTGAGCTAGATATTTATCAACACATCATGAGTTTTAAAACCTTTCATACAACCAAATTACCAATTGTTTACTCTTCTAATGAGTCCGAAAAGAAGTGATTAAGTAACTACACTGATTAGGTCTTCTAATGAGTCTTTATAGGTGATTTAATGATTTTCAATATCTCACGACAATGCCAACTATGGATTACATTCAACTTTTCTTGATAAGTAAGCTAATTTGTTAATTAGCAGTGCTATGAGTTCTAAGAATAGTTAGTGACAATTATAAATTTTCATTAGCTAATGAGAAGATAACGAATGAGGGTAGTTACCTAATTATTGGCGTTTTGCAATAAAAGGGCTAAAGTTTTGTTTTATAATTTAGTTTGTTCACAACTGTGTAACTGCTAACACTAAATCTGCGACTATAAAATCTTAGAATGGAAAGTTTAATCACGAATTTAGACTTGTTTGTTCTTCTACGAAGTGAGAGTACTTCATTTGATCATGAAGTATTGTTCAGTGCAGTTGTATCCCGCATAGGCGATTGCCTGTCTGACGAAGATCGTGTTGTTCTCAAAGAATTTTGTCGGAGATTTACGCGAGCCGCTTTACAAAGGTGGCAGAAATCCAACCGATTCCTTGATAATTTCAGGAGAAAGTACGAGAATTGGTTGGGAGCAAATATTGATTGGCCGAGTTTTGTGCAAACTTTAGTTAATCAAGAACCAAGTGTTGATGAGATACCAAGAGCGCCCTCAGTCTCTCCAGAACCGTTGACATCAACGTCCATTGGAACAATGACGAAAAGATCCCGTAAACCATTCGAAGATCTGGGAAGTAAACAAAAAAAGAGAAGATCTGATGAACACACAGGCGAAGATTCCAGTGAATTGGCATATGCAGCTGCAGCACGTTTAAAAGAAGAAGGGCATGGAGATATCGCCTCTGTCATCGAATACATGATGAAAAATCCTGAAGCAGCCGCTAAATTAAATGAAACGCTTAAGAAACCAGCGAAAACAATCATATTTACGTCAGAAAAGGCGCTTGGATTGCTTCTTTCGCTAAAACTCTCAAAGTGGCAATATATTACGTTGCGAGAGGCTGCCATTCGGGAAGGTGCTAAGGATATTTATCCATCTTACTATAAAGTGCAACAAACTAAGCTTGATTGCTACCCTCCGAAGCAATCAGTGACAGTTACTGATTCATCGGCTAGGATTACACTTCAAGCTTTACTTGATATCACAGTTACAAGAATCCTTCAAAGCCTTTCTAAGGAAGAGCATAACAAGCAGTTGAAGCTGATATCCAAGTGGGGATTTGATGGTGCTTCTAACCAAAGCCGATACAAGCAGAAAATGGAGGGTGAGGAAGATGACTCGAGCATTTTTATGACCTCCTTGGTGCCACTTAAACTGACAGATGGAGACAACATCTTATGGACGAACCCAAAACCATGCTCAGTTTTGTATTGTCGTCCAGTTCAGTTTACTTTTGTAAAGGAGAGTGAAGCAGTTGTCCTTGAGCTGAAAAAACAAATGGATGAAGAAATTGAGGCCCTTATCCCCACAGAGTGCAATAATAATAATAGGGTGACTCATGAACTAATGATGACGATGATCGACGCTAAAGTTTGCACTTACCTTTCTGAAGCTAGATCAAATGCATCGTGCTACCTGTGCTTAGCAAAGCCTACAGAAATGAACCGCTTAGATGCTGTAACATCAAAAATTGTGTGTTCTGACCTTTATGAATTAGGCTTGTCATCCCTACACGCCCGTATAAATTGTATGGAATGTCTGTTACACATTGCATACAGGCTCGACTTCAAACGGTGGGCAGCGAGAAGTGATGAGCACAAAGAAATGCTACAGACAAGGAAGAAAATAATTCAAAATAAATTCAAAGATGAACTCAATCTGTTGATTGATATAGTAAAACAAGGCTCGGGAACCACCAATGACGGGAATACTGCAAGAAAATTCTTTGAGTTTCCTAATAAAACCGCAGCTATAACCGGTTTGGATGAAGACCTCATCAAAAGATTTGCTGTAATTTTACAAGCAATTACATCTGGAGAGCAGGTCGATATAATAAAATTTAGAGATTATGCCCGCAAAACAGCAGAAAAGTACGTATTATTATACGACTGGTACTACATGTCGTCAACCGTTCATAAATTATTAATCCATGGGGCTGACATAATCGAGAAAAATAATATTGTGCCGATTGGGACTCTCTCGGAAGAAGCCTCAGAGTCTCGAAACAAAGATTTTAGGAGGTTTCGAGAACATCATTCGCGGAAAAGAAGCAGGCAGGATTCCAATCAAGACATTTTAAATATGCTTGTTGTTTCTTCGGATCCTTTGCTAAGTGCACAAAGGCCTAAGTTAGATGCCAAGAAAAAGCAGAGCTTTTTTGCTGAAACTCTCGACTTAATTCAATTTCAGGAAACTGAGTTCGAGTTTTTGGACATATCCAATCTGGATGCTGACTCAGAATTGGAGTCTGACAACGAGAGTGATAAGGAAAATTTGTAAAAAAATTATACATTTGTAAATTTGTATTTGAGTCTGTTTGGGTTTTTTTTTGTAATATTTAATGATATTTTGTCTTTTTTTTTATTTTTTTACTTTATTTTACAAATGCTTAGTATTAATTCCTTCAATTAAATTATTTTGTGTATAATATAACTTTATATGTTACTTAAATAAGAGTTTGGTAATCTTTTTTTATTTAAATTAATAAAAATGTGTCAAAAAACAGCAATTTTTTTATTTAATTTTTCTTGTTTTGTGTGTTCTTAATATTTGGGTTAATAACATATCGAACTTTTTAACTTGGACACTAAAAGGGATCGTTTTACATGTAAAAATAAATAAAAATATTTTGACGATTTTTTTTAAAAAAACGGCATTAAATTTTTCGTCAAATCCGCAACCAAAAAATTATAAATAATTAGCACTATGACCACCTCCAAGGATGGTACGGTTAAACATGCCGTTTAGGAGATAATTCGATTTTTCATACTAGCTCCATACATTTTTTTCTTATAAAAATTATAACTCTTCCATTTGTGCACACATTTACTTCATATGACATTTTATAGAACAGTAATGATCAGCAGAAGTCATTTCCAGCAAAAAAAATAACATTTAAGAAATCGAGATCCTATGTCTTCTACAGCCCATTTTCGATCCACCGTGCGACGCGCCCCACTCCGCGATTACTGTACTGTCAGCTATACTTTAGTACGGAGCGGAGCGGAGTGGGGCGCGTCGTCGTGGATTGCACTATCTATATCTTGTTTTGTAAAAACAAGGTAACAAAATACATACATGTTTCTAAATAATTAGAAAGTCTCAGGGCAGGGTGACGTTATCATGTTGCCCAAACGTGGGACTTTTAGGAGTATAACCAACAACGGTTTCTAAATCGACGTAAATACATGACTCAAACTCAAAGCATTTCAATTAAACCAATTATAGGCATTCTTGAATTGTCAGAGACGGTCAGTCAACAATATAAAGCGTAGTTGGTTCCTATGGAGAAGAACGGGCATGAAACTCCTCATGGCTGTAACACGCGGAACCCCAAAGCCCTTTACGCATAGATCACTAACAACTAATTAAGTCGTAGCGTCAACTAGTCTATGCCTATTTAAGATGGCGCGACCGAAGCATAGACAAGAAAAAGGTCAATTAGAAGAAACCATTTCAATTGATTTATTTTAACGAATTCTTTTCAATGTATATCTTAGATCTTGTTTAGTTAGTGGAAATTCATGCATTTTGAACTACATTTTCTTCGTATTTTCGTTTATGGGTTTGTTAATTGACTATATCATTGACATGATTAGTATTACTTCTTGAGACAGATCACATACGCAGGAAACGATTAGAGTCCGTATGGATTGAGGAGCCATGTCTTATATTTAAACGCGGGTACTACCAATATTTAGTAGCAATTAGCCGATTTTGTTACCGGACGTTTAAGGTGGCTCCTCAATCCTGACGGTCTATAGAAAATATATGTTACAAAGCTACTAAAGTAGTTGATCAAATCGGATATCAATAGCACTATTATTTAGTAGAAATTTCTACTAAATATTGGCGTAATCAAACATCCTGCACATTCAGTATTTCAAAATATATTAACAAAGTAAACATTCCTTAACAATTTAGTGTGGTACGAGAGCCCACGACCAAAACCATGTCACATCGTTTTACGGCCAAAACTGTATAAAATCGTTAGTTTAGACTTTAGATGATTCTGAACCCAACTCGGCGGGAAGTAGCGGTCAGAAACGTCTCAGTTTTACTGGAGTCTATTTCTGCTGATTCTGGTTTCGTAATTTTATTACGAAAAAGTTTTTTTTTCAGTGGACTGAGCGCATTTTCAAAAAAGACAAAAAAATTACCGATCTGTCTCATAGCAACCTGGTTTTTTTTTTTTAGGAAGTGTATTATCCCTGTCGGATATGAGTTCAACTGCTACTAATGAGACACAATAGAAATTTTAATTGTTATCGATCTCCTGGAGTCTTTGTAACGGACGGGAGGATAAAGTGCCGCAGTGCTAGTGCAGTGATAGTGACAATGACAGTGCCATTCTTACGGCACTTTAGCGAAGCCGAAGCAGTGCTACTATTATGCCGCTAACGGCACTTTATCCGAGAGGTGTATAGAGGGCCGCGCGGGTAGAGTGCGGTGTGAGTGCTTTTTTTAAAATCTTTTGTGTTAATGAAAACCTGTTTTCAGAAATTTTAAATGTCACCCGTAACGCGCGGTGCTTGTTACGCTCTTACGACACAGAAGATGGGTCAAAAATTACTAAAAATGATGAATTTTATTTCAATAAACAGTCAAAAATATCCGTCAGCTAGTTTTCGAGTTCTAAGGTTCGAAGGCTCCTCAGACGTCTTGTAACTTTTTAAGGGTTTTAGGTACTACAAATTCCAGGATCGCCAGGGCCTACAAAATCGCCTAATTTACTACTAAATATTGTTACTACCCGCGTTTAAATATGAGACATGGCTCCTCCATCCATACGGATACAAGGATTCACCACTATACATTAATTTGCCGCAAAGCAACGTCAAACCAAAATTTAATTTAATTCACAGAAGAGTTTAATATTTTGTTGCAAATTGGAGGAATCACTGAATTCCGATAGTACGTACAGGGTCGCCAAGTTTTGGAATTAGGAGTTTAATTATTTAATCATAAGAGTAGTTGTCTATATTTACTAAATAAAGTGGTATTTGTGAGTTTGTATAAGTATTTGTGGTCATCTCCGAAAGTAGACATCTGATTTAAAAAATTCTTTCACTGATGGAAAACCGAGTTATTGCCGAGTGCCATAAGATATATTTTAGGATAAAACATGCGGACTACTAGTCGTAATCCTACTTTCCTACTAAAATATTATAAAGAAACTTTGAAAAAAAAGAAAAAAGAAAGAAAATATGTTTATTCTGCACAAACAAAACGCACATTATAATAAAAAAAATACAAAAGTAGCCAAAAGCCTCATAATCAACCAACAAAAAAAAAAAAACGATTGGAATGTTGTTCATTGGTTGATGTCAAGGCCTCGGACCAAAGAAAATATTGCGTAATTACTGTGGCTTTGTATGCTTGTGTCTTTGGATGTTTGTTACTCAATCACGTTATTTGGATGAAATTTGGCACACAGATAGTTTATTACCTGGATTAACACATAGGATATTTTTTATCCCGGTAGTGCGTTTCCGTGAGATAATTTCCAACCACCACACGAGCGAAGCCGCGGGCGAAAGCTACATATTAAATAAAATAAATAAACCTATCTTCTCTAGGTGACATAAACCACTTTCCTCAAACCTACTTATATTAAAGTTTTATTTAGGAATACATTTTTTATGAAGGATATAACGCAGTTTTACTGTATGCGTTTGAACATTATTTTTACTCGAAATAATAGAATAGAATAGAATCGCTTTATTTCGGACACACAATTATCCATAATGGTGTTAGTAACATACAAAAAAATAATTTATAGCCTAGTGTTAGTAACAATCAACCTCCGCACAAACTGCTGTACAATCGGAGAGCCGAAGCTCTCGGCTACAGTTTTCAGGATGCTGTTTTGACTGCCTCTCACTTTCCTCAGAAGCGACGCAGTTTTTTTGCGTACAATAGCATAGAAGCCGTCGGTGCGGGCTTGCGCAAACATATTCGACGCGCTACAGTATCGAGGCAGCCTCAACAACATCCAGAAAGCATTGTTATATTGGACGCGCAGGGCATCCAGCGATCTCTTAGTATAATCGGCCCATAGATTGCCCGTGTACAAACTTTGGCAGTAAGCCTTAAAAAGTGTTACTTTAACTTGGTCTGTACACCGCGCAAATCTACGGACCGCTAGAGCCCAGCGCTCCCTCTCAATGTCTACATCGTCCCTGAGGTCAGCGGCAAGCCAATGTCCTAGGTATTTAAAAGTTGGCACCCTTTTAATTGGTGACCCGTTAATAAGCAACTCGGGTCCCTCTCCACGGCGTTTGCCGCTGACCTCAAAGACCATGTATTCATGTTTCGTATGTATTCACATAATAAAGTACAAAATTATTTATGTAAATACTTTACAATTTAAGACACAATATTCCCGTTTCTTTCCTATTAGCCTGGCTAAAACCCAATTACTGTAATTCCAATTTAATTGACTTGTTTTTAGTAAGTTAATTAATATCAATTGAATTAATTCAAATACTTCTCTGACAACAAGTTACTTTTATAGATAAAGTATTCCCATTTGTTTCCTATTAGCGTTGCTAAAACCCAATTACCTACCGTAATTCCAATTTAATAGACTTTTTTTTAGTAAGTTAACATTAATTTAATTAATTCAAATACTTCTCTGATAACAGCACTAATTCTTTTGATACTCGCAGTTGGAATACCTTTTTCCATTATGTTATAGTTCAAGCAACAAGAATTTATTTATTTTTAAATACAAACTGCATTTTACAGATTCCTAGGAGTTATTTTTATTAATTGTTTAAACAATCGGTATGCGCAGAAAAAAATCGAGGAGAGCAGGGCGACCGCGACGTTTTATTTAAGGTTTTTTCATTTGAAATTAATCACAGTCATCACGCTTTATTCAGTACCTTATGTAGTACATAATAGATTAATAGTTTTTTTTTTAAACAGAACTGAATCTTTTAAAACCTTATTATTGGATAGGTAATCAAGAAGAGAAATAAAACCATATTTTTTTATAAATATGCCTCTTTGGTCACTAGACCACTAGGTCGCAAGCGCTACTGCTGAACATGATTTCCTGGGTTCGATTCCCAGGTTGGGCAAAGTGTCATTGGGTTTTTCTTTCTGAAATTTTTCAGTAGCAGCCAGCAATCTGGATTTTTAGCCCGGTTGATGGCAATAAGCTCGCCCCTATTATATGGGACTTAAACATATGCGAAGTTTGGGTGTACTATAGATACACCTCTGCCAAACCCTTCGGGGAAACATCGTTATGTGTTATTTTTATAAATATACTTGACGGAAGAGACACATACCCTCCGGTATGTCTTTTTCGTTATTATCAGCCATATTTTAACTACTGTGGGCATATTATACTATCCTATTGGTTTTTGCGCAAAAAAAACGACAACTATTCGGAATGCGTGACAGTTTCTAAACGTGTTCACTGCTTGACTGCCACCAATGAAGTGTGCTTGCTGAGCCCTGGCCGGTCCGAGCCAGCGTTACGTTGTAGACTCTGACGAACGCCGCTAGGCAGCTCTGGTGTCCCGATTAGTCAACTCGATAACGTATTTCCGACACGGCCATCCTGCTTGCACACGTCCTCGTCTGTTAACCTGCAACCAAAACTCAACAACAGTGCCTGTTTGACCCGGTCAATTCTCATCACCCTCCCCGCTAACTGTTGTATCTCACAAACTGACGTATCTTCACAGACATTATAGTTAGTGCAATCCACGACGACGTGCCCCACTCCGCTCCGCTCCGTATTAAAGTACAGCTTACAGTACAGTAATCTTGGAGTGGGGCGCGTCGTCGTGGATTGCACTAGCTGTACCTACGTGTTCATAACATTTCGAAAAATAGTTTTATGGCCCTTAAAACTCAAACTTAAACAGAAACTTAGGGCTAAGCCTTAGGGCTTTAGGGCAGAATATAATAAAAGTTATTCATTCATTAATATAGCCACAGCTCACGCAACGACAGTAACATGATTGTAGCGCCCGACTGAAAAACTTTTGACCTGGAAAAATATCAATTGAGATAGGACAGTTAGCGCGGAGGGTGACGTTCTGACCATTTACGGGTTACAACTTTTGAATAATCGAACGCCTGGTTGGCGTCCCGATTTCCGATATAACATAACATCACGCCTTGATTCCCCGAAGGGTTGGGCAGAGGTGTACCTATAGTCCACCCACATTTCGCCAGTTATGTTTAAGTCCCATGTAATAGGGGGCGAGCCTATTGCCATCAACCGGGCACAAATCCAGACTCCGGGCTGCTACTGAGAAATTAAAGAAAGAAAAACCCAAAAACACTTTCCCGACCTGGGAATCGAACCCAGGACCTCATGTTCAGCAGTAGCGCTTACGACCACTAGACAGTCTTCAGTCAGTCAGTTAATTTCCGACATACTTATGACACAATGTCAATCATTTCACCGTGTAGCAGATATCTTGGCGTAAAATAATGTGACTCAGGTTGGCTGGACAAATCTTCAAAATAGCTTGCATTTAACTAGGTCAATAGGTCACTTTATGTGACGGCTAAACACCCTTATTTCAGAATTTGTGACGCTACAGAATCTTAGATAATCGATCGAAAACGTGTCCAGCCATCTTGAAAAATCACTTTTCGCTGGTCTCTCAATCTCGGTAACGGAAGTGATTTTGACGACTTTTTGCATATCAACGGGCGTCACATAAATTTGTGACGGGCACCGAGCTAAAAGTTTTGTGATAAGTACAGTGGCTTAGTAGAAAAATGCAAAAATCTGTGTCCAGCCATCTTGAATTTACGTATAAAACTTATGGCTGGCACTTCCGAATCTCAATAATGGGGGCGTTTTCGAATATGGTTCCTTTACTAATACTTGGTGACGCAATGTGTGACAGTAATAACGTTTGATTTATGGCGTCACATGTAAGGGTTTACGAGAAATCAATAAAAACTTAATGTCCAGCCAACCTGAGTTCAAGATGGCTGGACACATGTATCTCCACTGCCTGATGATCTACGACCTTCGAAATGTGTTCAAAAGTTTGTGACGGGGACGATAATGATAACCTGAAATTGTGACGGAGAAACTTTGCGTAGTTTCAAAGATATTGACCATTTAAATTTTTCCATACAAACATCCATTAATATTGTGAGGTGACCATAATTTTACATAAATAAAGGATTTCTTTTTAATCGATTAATTGGCCGGTAGCATCCACGCCTGCTTTGTATTTGATTTCCCCGTGGGAATAAAAGGTTTTCCTGCAGTGAAAAGTGTAAGTATGTGTTAATTCAAAATAATAATTGACCACCAGCGCTGCAAGAGAGAGCCCACTTTTATTTCGCGTTTAGTTCATTATCTTATGTAACTGAAAATGACAACTAAACTAGACAGCCGGCAGTGTATGTACTTACTTTTCGAAGTGTTATCACTAATCAGAGTACTAGTAACTATTAATTAATATGCGGTAAGACAACCTAAATAAGAGATTCGACCAGTTGTCCTAGTAGTACCAACTTTAAGCAATAGATGGCGACACCAACATCAGCTATCATAACAGTATGGTTTGTCTTGTCCTTCGACGTTTTCGTGGTAGCCCGCGAAATTCAATTTTTCTTGAGTTTTTTGCAGTTATTTTTTTCGTCCGCGGAAACTAGATATGTATGATGATTCTTATGGTTATAAAAATTACCCCCCCCCCCTCCCTTCCTCACTTCTACATTTTTGTCTTCTATTGATTTAAATATCTACAGTTGTTCGTATTAGTATCACCAATACACGGATTTTCGTCCATTAAAGAAAACACCTTAAAATATACTTGTCCTACATAAAACCTACAATATTGGTTACCCTACTGCAGTGTTTGTATGGGGAAATTTAAATGATCAATATCTTTGAAACTACGCAAAGTTTCTCCGTCACAATTTCAGGTTATCATTATCGTCCCCGTCACAAAATTTTGAACACATTTCGAAGGTCGTAGATCATCAGGCAGTGGAGATACATGTGTCCAGCCATCTTGAACTCAGGTTGGCTGGACATTAAGTTTTTATTGATTTCTCGTAAACCCTTACATGTGACGCCATAAATCAAACGTTATTACTGTCACACATTGCGTCACCAAGTATTAGTAAAGGAACCATATTCGAAAACGCCCCCATTATTGAGATTCGGAAGTGCCAGCCATAAGTTTTATACGTAAATTCAAGATGGCTGGACACAGATTTTTGCATTTTTCTACTAAACCACTGTACTTATCACAAAACTTTTAGCTCGGTGCCCGTCACAAATTTATGTGACGCCCGTTGATATGCAAAAAGTCGTCAAAATCACTTCCGTTACCGAGATTGAGAGACCAGCGAAAAGTGATTTTTCAAGATGGCTGGACACGTTTTCGATCGATTATCTAAGATTCTGTAGCGTCACAAATTCTGAAATAAGGGTGTTTAGCCGTCACATAAAGTGACCTATTGACCTAGTTAAATGCAAGCTATTTTGAAGATTTGTCCAGCCAACCTGAGTCACATGTAAAATACTATAAGGCTTTTAGCTGATGTAAGTACAAAAGTACATTATTTTCTGTAACAGTAGCGAGCACATTCCGAAACGGTATCGTCCTTATAAATAAAGATAAATGGAATTTAAAGACTCTCTCACACTGCACTATGCTGACTAAAATTTTTGAAGTCGGTCCGAAATCTTTGGAGGCAGTTGCTTGCCTGAAATTTTGATAATTTCCAGGGTTCACATAATTTTCAGGATTTTACTCAAAATTCACTTTAGCAGATAGATAGATAGAATAAACACTCTTTTTTGGACACCATACAAATTACAGACATATTTAGAAAATTTACTTAGGGTGTTATAATGGGCGGTCTTATCGCTTAAAGCGATCTTTTACAGACAACCTTGCGAGATTTTTGCGATCTTTTACAGCAGTACGGAATCTGGGATACCCCCCATAAAATAGCAATAGTCTCATAAAGCAATTGTGGCTAAATGATAACAGTCACACGGGTCTATCAAAGGTTAAGCTGCGCTTGCCACGGTCTGTTCGTAGATGGGTGACCATTCATTACATATTGAGACTCCTCCGTGCCTCGGAAAGCACGTTAAGCCATCAGTCCCGGCTGTCATTCGTAGATCTTTGACATTCGTTACGGATAGTCCAGAAGCCCAAAAGTCATACAGATACGCTCCATGGTATTGCTATAGTTAGGAAAATGCTAGGCAGATTGATTTGAATCTCCCCTAGCACAGTTTCTGTCGACATCTCAGTGAAAATCCATCGTATAGTCTGTTTTATCGTCTTATAAAAATGATTTACATAAAAGGCTTACTTTTCTCGTAAAACTACTTTTTATCGTGACCAGGAAAACGCTCCAGATAAATCGAACGATATATTTCGCATCTGTATGAAGGAGCCTTTATAGCACTTTGTGTTGTATTTAAATTTTATTGTTTAGTAGATAGCGGTTCTGTACAAAACAGGTAATCATACCAGGGTCAAAATGTACCAATATACTATATAATACATTGCTATTAGTACCAATGAATTCTGTAGATATTTTCCAGTTATTGCCTTTCTGGGTTCAGATAGTATTGCACGAACACGGAAAATTGATAGGAAAAGGCTGTTTAAAACACGACAACAATGTAGTGCAATAGGTATTTGGACAATAAGTTTAATTATCTTCTCTCTCTACCTCGACTGCCTCGTTGGTCTAGTGGTCGCAGGCGCTACTGCTGAGCATGAGGTCCTGGGTTCGATTCCCGGGTCGGGCAAAGTGTTATTGGGTTTTTCTATCTGGAATTTCTCAGTAGCAGCCCAGAGTCTGAATTTGTGCCCGGTTGATGGCAATAGGCTCGCCCCCTATTACTTGGGACTTATAACATAACTGGCGAAATATGGGTGTACCTAATACAGGTACTCCTCTGTCCAACCCTCCGGAGAAACAAGGCGTGATGTTATGTTATGTTATGTTATGTAAGTTTAATTATTACTTAAAAATCAAAATGTGCTTAAACAATAATGTCGAGTTTTTCTTTTATTTTTCCTTAAGAAACAAGAACCCGCTACTGATTACTTTAAAGTATTTAAACCTTCACCACTTACAAACTAAAAATAACTTTTACACTTAAATAAATAAACAAGACTGCACTGAATGACGCGGCATGCGGCACTGGCCCTCTTATAACCAGTAGTCGTATCCAAAAAAAAAAAACAAGTGGAATTACCGTTTTATTACATCACGCTAAATGGCTTTGCACTTGTGCCTTGAGGCTGTGCCAGGCTAGTAGTGGTCCGAGGTACCTGCAATTATAAGAGGACAGACCTCAATCATCACAGTGGCTGTTTGGGAGAAAAGTGTGATTGGAGGTTTGCATTGAATTGTCACTAATCAGTTCGCCAATTGTGCAAATTTTCAGCCCCTGCTATAGTCATAAAATATAATGAGTATCGACCAATAGTACCTACTACGATACTGTCTGATTCAGCATAGATATTCACATTCAAAACCATTCAATAAGTTTCTGTGTCAAATCGGACATCAATCAAAATTAGTAGATAAAGGTAGTAGTTATCGAAGGAATCGCACCGCCCGAAAATGTTGCCAGTTTAAATCAGATAGTCGACTACTATTCTTCCGACAGCCGTTTGCTGTCTGGGGCAAGGCAAATCAGGTAATCGAAAATGCGCCATTTTCGAAACGACAGCCTTTCGAATGGTTGTCAATTGTTGTGTGTGTGACAGGGGCCTATTTCATTTTGAATTTTCAACTCGGAAGAAACTTTTCAAAGCTCAATCTTCACTCTTCCTTATTTTCTGAAAAATGTTTAAAAAAAAAGTAATTCGGTTGCAGAGTATGTTAGTTTGCCGAGCCCAAATTGATACTTTAGCGGTTGAATGTGGAGTATCTACACTTGCTGGAATAGCTGCGGTAGTCCCAAGTCTCAGGTAGCTGAGCAGTTGAACTGTGGGTAACTGGTTTCAAGAGAGCTGAGGTTCTTGGCATGGGGAATTTTTCTTATCCCGGCAACTAAAACCAGCACAATGTTTTACAAAATCAAACATCGCAATATCATCGCATCGCATCGCATCGGTTTAGAGATATACGCGTGTAACTGAATTAATTTCCAGATGTTTGTGTCAAATTGTTCTTTATTGGTTTAGTTAAAAGTTCAATGCATTCATGCAGTACTGGTTAGTTGTTTCAATCTCTTTGTTTGCTTATAGAGCCATGGTGGTATTTATTCAGGTAAGTATATCATCTAGTCTATTTATAAGTTGGGAAGTTTTTGTTCAAGAAAAGCGTTTCATTTTTATGATTATATTATTCGAAACTACATTTAAGGTGAATCTGCAGTTGTATCAAAATTCGCGAATCATTAATACATCTTTCCAAGTTAGATTTTTTCCATGAGAACAAACTACCGTATTCATAATTCTCCTTAGGTAATATGATTCTGTATATTTATATCTGTTATAGTCGCGAATTATATTTTGATCAAGATACAACCTGACACTGGCCTGAAAATTGCAAAAAGGATAGAAAATTTGAATTTCGCGGCTACAGCTGAAATAAACATTTTGTATAATTTTCCCCTATTTTGTATTTTTATACCTCGGCCTAATCCTTAGCTAGGGGAATACAGGCGTGATGTTATGGGTTTTTTTTCTCCCTCCCCCTTGTGAAAAAGGGCGCTTTTACGCATGTGTATATGTAGTATAATATTAAAATTTAGATAATAGTATACTCATTAATTTTACTACTAGGTGCCACTACCTCCATACGCTCTCATCAGACGTTAAAAATGTTTCACCAAAGTACCCAATTACCAAGAAAACTAGAAAAAAAGAATTATGTTGCAACAATAAACAGCTTATACCAATAGAGAGCAGTGGTGATCTAGTGGAGAGCAGTTGTGCCCTAGTGGAGAGCAGTTGTGGCCTAGTAGAGAGCAGTTGTGGCCTAGTGGAGAGCAGTTGTGGCCTAGTGGAGAGCAGTTGTGGCCTAGTGGAGAGCAGTTGTGGCCTAGTGGAGAGCAGTTGTGGCCTAGTGGATAGCAGTTGCGGTCTAGTGGTAACGGCCGCGGCTTACTAGTTGGACGTCGTAGGTTTAAACCCTGACAGGCCCTTTACCTTGTGTCAATTAATTCATCACCACTGCTCGCAAAACGGCGAATGAAAACATCGTGAGGAAGCCGGCATGTCCGAGAACCATAAACTTCTAAGACATGTCAATGAGATCTACCAACCCGCACTGGGTCCGCGTGGTGGATTACGGCCCACTCCCTCTCACACAGAGGAGACCTATGTCCCAGCAGTGGGAACAATAGGGATGATGCCTGGGTCAAAAAAACAAAATTCCATTTAGTCCGTCAGTCACATAATAATAAAATATTAGACACGTATTTTTTGCTTTATCATATTAATAAATAATTACTCAGATACAACGCATTAAAGTTGGGGAGTGGGGGTTGATACGTCACAAGTGTGTATAAAATCTACATACAAATCATGGCACATTATAACTCAATGTATCGCCGTAATCTTTTGATAACGTAAAAAAAGAAAAAATACGTGTACGTTCGTTTTTCATAATCTACATGACAAAACAATTTTTTTTTTTATGGACATCATCCCCCCTATTGCAGGCTAATTATGCAATAAACAGTTAACAACGGTTTAACACACCAAACATTGAGTAGGTCCTAATTTGATTTGAATCTGTTCTGTAATGAACTTGCTCCTGAGAATCGATGGCTCGTGGCTTCACAAATAAACGAGCGTTTGATTGAACGAATACTTCCATGACTTGTGATTTGTATAGCCATCTACAAAGATGGACGTATACTGAGCTTATGTCACCTGAGAATCACGATGAAGCAATTTTTATTTAAATTGATTACAAGCGCGTGTTTTTCACGAAAAGTGCTACACGCTATTAATTTAAGGCACTCTTATTTCACAAAATGAAAATAATACTCTTTATTATCTATACCATATGAATGAAAAAATTATGTAGAAATTGTACATAAGGGCGGCACAATGGACGGTCTTTATTGCGAGCGAAAATGGGTTAATTGATTAAGCATATTTACCTTTTTTGTTGCTTGGTAAACCTCGAGTAAAACTGTTTTGAATTTTGGATAGTACTTGCTGAAATAGAAACCAGTACCCTAATTGCGTAATACACGATCAATGAATCGTTTTGAAACAGATTGCTAATTCATTGCTTCACAAGTTCGAAAAAAAAATCTGCTCAACAACGTAAATAACGCAATCAATGTTGTTGAACTGTCAAAATGAAGCCGGATAATCGTAATCGTTTACGAAAATGTGTTAAGTAATTAGATAGCAGAAAGGTATTGTATCTGTAGTAGGTAGGTATAAAATATTCTGCTTCTCGTTATTTAAACATCTTAAACGTCTTTAAACATTTTAAATTTAAACGACCGGCAAAATTTCCTAAAAATGCACACACACACACATATTTCGCAAAAATTTCAATGTTGCCAACCCAAATAACAACCAACAAATAAAAAATCCCACTATTAGCTCATCGATACATTTAATAATTTTTTCTATAATTAGAATGCCCAAATTGATTTTGGTGAACAGTTTATTGTGTACCAAAATTAACTTACACGAAATAATGAAGTACAGGAAACTCCAATTATAAGACCATTATTAAAGTGCAGTAGCGGAATGAAATCTAATTGAGGTCTTTTGAATCGTTACAAATAGAGAGAATAACACAATTAGGTTATGTCACGCCATAAACTATGAACGTAGTATTACATTATCTGTCCTATGAATAATGACTTTGACTTCTTGTGAAACCTACGTAAATCTATACTTCTATACTAATAAATATTATCTTATACTTTTATAATACGAGGGGGTAGAAGGGTTTGTTTGTATATTTTTTTTTTTAAACGCGCTATTTTTTGGTACCACCAGTTGGAATTGAAAAATAATTTTTGCATTTGATAGCCCAGTTCTTGTGGTTATACGACCCTTAGAACCCAAGCAAAACGAAAAAAAACAAAAGAACGCTACCTCCGCGAAAACGATGTAACGGACACAAACAGCTATAGAAAATTTCAATATCCGGATATTGAAATTTTACGCGGATGAGATCGTGTGTACAAGCTAGTAATCGTTTTTCGTTTGTTTCGAATTAAAAAACGGAGGCGAAGACATTTTTTCCTAAAAAAAACAGTATTTATTTAAAAAACACATGTGTAAGTCAATAAAATCTAAAAAATAATAGACTTTTTAAAGTAAATTTTCGATAATTTTTCATGAATATTCATAAAAATACGAGCGGTCAAATGCCCATGGGCGACATTGTATAAGAGAAAGTCTGAAAGTGGCACCGGTGACTGAAAATTTGTGTGGAAATCGGTTGTCATGGTATGGGCATGTGATGAGGAGGAATGAGGGAAATGTCGTGACGAAAGATTTGAGTATGAATGTGGAGTGCTAGAGTAGGGGCAGACGAAAGAAACGATGGATGAACTGTGATAGATAATATAAAAAAAAACTTTGTTGAAATAAGTTACAAAAACTTATGAAGCCTCTGAAACCCAAACTAGGTAAAAACCTGTATGTCAGATTTTAGCGCCTTCTCCCGATTCATTACATTATACTTTTCTTATACCAATTAAGATTTTTAATGAACATAATAAATTTATTTCACTCTCAAAGTACTATCAAAACTTAATCTGTGAAGTACAATTTTTAAGGTGTTTGATCGTTGTACAGCAGCACATAATTAATGATAATATACAAACTCCTAAACTAAGTCAAGCTTGTTTTTTGGGAAAAAGAAAGTAAAAAGCTAGAAAGCTGTTTTATGGCTAGAAAGTTGGTGACTACCGTGGTGACGAATAAAAGAGATGTAAATAGGGAAGAAAAAGACTTGTTGCATCGACCTCAAATAAATTGGTATAGTTAAGGACAGGAGAATGATGATGCTGGCATATTTGTAATTTTTTGTCATTCTAGAGGCCGTATTATGACGTATGAATGTCACCATTATTCCAGTGTGAGTGAGAGGCGGAGCTGTACAAGGCCGCTAGCACCATCCTTTTGTCGCTGTGGAATAATGATGGCATTAATATTTTATAATAAGGCCCCTGTTGTCTGGTAAATATTGCTATTTACGACAAGCAGGATCGCCATTGCAGTCAATAATTGTGTTAATGTTAGTTTTTTGATAAATAAAATAAATAAAGTATTTTTCATCCCACCATCTCGGAAAGAGTATTTTTAATCTTCAGTATCTGAGTGGAAAAGCCGTTTTTATTCTCTAGAGGATAAAGTAAATTGAATTTAGAACATCGTGTGCACTAAGTTTGTGAATTAAAAAAAACATTAAACCTATTTACTGCTACCTCTATGGTGCCGAATATATCATACAACTTTTTTTTAATTTGTTAAAAACTCAGACTCGGAACCTTCTTGGTGTTCTTTTTTTGCATTTAGTCATTTCCTCGCTGAGGTGGAATGAAAAGTTACGTGTTGCACTCGAGTGCAAAGATTTTTCACCTCGTGCTCTTTTGATTCCCTCGCTAACGCTCAGGATTTTAATTTTGAATCACTCGCTGCGCTCGTGATTCAATTTTAGAATCCTTCGCTTGCTCGGTCATCAAAATTGAACACGCGGTTAAAAAGCAACTTTGCACTCTTGTATAACAAATAACTATTCTAGTTTTCTTTTTACATAGGTATCTCAGCAATAATAATAATTCTAATTTCTATTTTTTTTTTGTGTATTTTCTTTCTTTCTTTCAATAAAAAGATCTGTATCAAACCAGCATAATTTAAATAATTATCAAGCATTAATCTAAAATGGATAATAGTCCAACTTACTTCTCAGCCTCGATGCTATCACTACACAATTAAAAGGCGTCAAATCTAAAAAAAAACGATCTCCATAAAAGGTTGGCTAACATCTGATTATGTCGTAAGGCATGCTCCACATTCTTTAATGTGTCCCTGTCCTTATACGCGTCTTCAGGATTGGTCATAGCAATGCGACAGATTAATGAAGTTCCTACGAGGGCTTACGGTGGTAAATAGCTATTCCCACGGGAAATATACGTGTTTGGTTTGGTAACGTGTGGCGCCGTCTAGTGGCTGGGTGGGGTAACGGTAGTGAATGTTTTTTTGGGAAAATTGCAGTGGCGTTAGCTAAATTTAATTGGATCTGGCATACATTTCTTAACCCGTGATAAAATAGTGATGTTTTCATAACTATTACCATTTATTACTAACTTATATCCATAGTTTTCACATTAGATTCCTTTATTTTTTTTTTTATTTTTTTATTATTATTGTTTTAAATAAACAAGTTTATAGTTAATACCAACAATGTATGGAAGAGCGGAGTCTCATAATACAGGCTTTATTAGCTTAAAAGGAGGCTCCAATCACTACCTAGTAATGTAAGTAAACTTGTTAACGGGCCGGCGGAGCATGCGTATTTCATACAAACGTAATACCAAAATAATTTGTAAATCAAACATATTCTTAAGGTAGTGTGTATTTATTCCGATTGGATTACAGAATATCTAGGCTTCCAAATATATATTTTTAATGGACACAGATTTAAATTCGAGTTATGAGAAAAATAAGTTTTCTATAGAAATTTTAAATTCCTCATATCTCGTCTTTATATCAGTGTCCATTCAAAATATATATTTGGAAGCCTAGATATTCTGTAATCCAATCGGAATAAATACACACTACCTTAAGAATATGTTTGATTTACAAATTATTTTGGTATTACGTTTGTATGAACAACGCATGCTCCGCAGGACCCTTAATACTAATAAACATTTTTCATTTTTTTCATTTTCATTTTCATTTCATAGAAATTTTTCTGTCTGCGAGAGCCTTTGTCGTAGTGTAATGTTGGTGTTAAAAACATCCCACGGACTGTTTATTTTAATTAACCACAAAAAAAGCCTTATAGAAAAGTCCTCAGTTATTTGAAGATACATATACAATAAAATATTGCCATGAAATCTTTAAAATTTTACATCCCTACAAATTCATAATCACACATGGGAGGCATCCAAATGATTCCATTTCCGCGCGCCGTCCATTACCATTCCGCGCAAGAAATAACCCGTACATTTCAAATAAACTGCGCATTGGACGCGTAAACTGCGCATTCCATTTTACCAAGCTCGTAAAGTCGAGTTAAAGACAACATAAAGTAGAGGACACACTGCGATTTTTTGTATCTAATTGGTACCTTCCATTGAGTGTGAAAAGTCTTTATTAAAATACCTTCTAATAAGGCCTATTTTTTAAGTTGTAGTTAAGTTTTCAATGGAAGTGTGGGGATAAAATGGTTCTCGGTTTGTGATCTGTTTTTCTTTGCAAGTTGTTCGTTTGAGTAAATTGGGTGTGAGTCGGGTTTGCTTTGAATTGAAGATGTAGGATTTTTTGCTAAGCTGTGTGAGGTTTGATGAAGATGAAAAGATACGTAAAGACGAATAACCTCGTCTTACTCTCACTTGAGTGTCTTAGAGAATTTAAAATATGTACCATCAATAATTAATAATAACTAGGTAGCTTCTTCCCGCGACTTCGTCCGCGCCCATAACCTTCCTCAAGAATAGGGCTATCCAATGCAAAAATATTTTTTCAAATTCTGACTAGTAGTTAGGTACGGAGATTACCCCCTACATACACATTAGTAAGTATAGATTAATAATCAATTAAAAAATTAGTAATTATTCATTGTTTTATTAAAATAGGTACTCGTCAATCCGACTCGTATTATTTCAAAGCACTTCATAACCCTCCATTTCCTTATCCCAATTTATTTGGGGTCGGCCCAACATACAAGTCTGTTGCTTCCATACTTCTCTTTAGTCACCAAGGATAAGCCCAGGTTCACAGGGCGTATTTATATTGCGGCGATTTTTTTTCGCGTATTGGATTTTCGACGCTCTGTTTAGCGCCGAGAGTTGAATTTGCAACAGTGTATTTTCTGGACGCAGTGGGATACGCGCTGGATGCGCTCTGTTGGATTCTCAATGCTCGGCTCAATACCGAGAGTTGAAAATCCAGTATCGAAAATCTCCGCGATAAAAATACGTCCGTGTGAACCTGCTATCTATCTCACCTGTTTGATTTTGACAGTTCAACAACATTCATTGCGTTATTACCTATGTTGTTGAACAGATTTTTTCGAACTTATGAAGCAATGGATTAGCAAATTAAATTAATTGATTTTTAATTTAGCAGGTCATTATTATTTTGTTAGTTTTGTTTTATGCTCTTTTTTATATTTTTATATAATTTTTTTTTCCTTTTTTTTTAAATTATTATTACTATTTGTATTTCCTGTGTGTGTCCCAAATAAAATATTTTTCTTTCTTTTCTTTCTGTTTTTTCTTTCAATTTGTTTCGAAACTGTTCAAATTCCGATTGATTTATGACGTAATTAGGGTACTGGGCTATACACCACTTTATTTTATTTCTTAAACAATAATGTACTGTCCGCTTTAATTCCGAACATAACTTGTCACTAGACTAAGTCCTATATTTTTAAATATGACACAAAAACATCTCAAGTCATTACATCGGGATTCCTGCTACTGCTGCTACAGTGTCCGGCATTTACACACTTTTCACCTGACCGTTAGCGATACATAAGAACAAAAAGATACAAAAGTCCGAATACCGAGTATTTTTGAAGAATGCCTGTTACCCCTTAGGAATGGACAACGACAATCAGCAGCGAAATGGACAACCAAAACCGGAATGAAAAACTTCTACAGGACGAGTTTTTACTTACAGGGGTTGTCGAACAAGAGTGTGATATGATAACCATTACTTAATTTAAGGGCACGCTAGTCGGTCGTTCTTCCATACAAACATGTATGGTGATTACTCGTCTGTTTGACAGTGTACGTTCAAAACTAAAAATTATATCAATTTGTCTTGTCATTATCTAGAAACGTCCATATTTCAACACTAATTTTAAATAGAAACGATACAGGGGTAGATAATTTATTCAATAGTTCAAATAATTTTAGTTTGAGTGACACAACATTCAGTTGTAATAAATTAATAAATATATAAATAAAAACTACTTAAATAATATATAAATAAAAACTAAATCGTCCATATTTCCACACTTATTTTAAATAGAAACGGTACAGGGGTAGATAATTTATTCAATAGTTCAAATAATTTTATTTTGAGTGACACAACATTCAGTTGTAATAAATTAATAAATAAAAACTACATAAATAGATACTAAATAAATAAAACTAAATTAATAAAAAATTAGACGAATTAGTATGCATATCACTTACGCCCACCGAGTTCGAGCCGTCGTCGCCCGACTAGGGGTACCCTTAGTTAACCAAGTTTAGACTCAAGAGTCGAGTCACGCCTGTCTGCGGCAGCCTTAAAGCGACAGAATCCGCCCCTCAATGCATCCTATACATTACATATGGATACAAATACGGAAACAACCATTTCTTCAGACAATTCACTCATAAAAGAGTTTTTATTAAATTTTATTAGCTTAACATACTCACTCAGCTGACTTTTTATCCATTTGCTATAAATTTGAATTAGAAAATAAATAAAAACAAGGTGCTGTTTAGTAATAAGCTTAGGAAAAATTTCTTGAACATGAGTAGCTAATCGTTAACATTTACGAGGTTTTTTCTATAAGTTGCAATAAGAATACTAAGGTTTAGCATTGACATAAGTACATACATATTGTACAAGAACATGCACATAATAAACATGTATTAAAAAGAGTACTTCTGGCCAATGGCTATGGTTCTATGTGAAAAGCGAAGTAATTTTCTGCACCAATGCTTTCTAACCTTCTATCCTTGCTAGCTATTCTATAAAAAGTCTGTTTTGAAAAAGTCACTGCAATAAGTCAATATAACCAAATAAAATGATAAGTATTTCGTTCCATATCGTTAAATTTTAGCACTCTATAACATTCATTTCTTTATTGGATAAGAAAATTAGTTAGCCTCAATGCACCGAGCCTTTTTCCAACTATGTTGGGGTTGGCTTCCAATCTAACCGGATACAGCTGAAAACCAGTATTTTACATAAACGGCTGGGGAACACGAAACCTTTGGTAAGACTGGGATTCCGACTTGAAAATTACTTAGTTTCTCAGTCTGTAATGTAACAGAGAAGTGATCCTTGTCCTTCCATTCAATTGCCTCATTTCTTAATCATTAACCATTTCAGTCCATTCATCGTCATCGTTAATCATTATTACAGCTGAAAGACGTCCACTGTTGGACATACGGCTCCCCCTAACACCGCTGCTTTGACCGGTTCTGTGCTTCCCGCATCCAACGCATTCCTGCGACCTTCACGAGGTCATCGGTCCACCTTGTAAGTAGTTGTAAGTTACGTCTTCCGGTACGCGGTCGCCACTCCATAACCTCATCGGCCATCTGTTCTGCGGGCAATGTGCCCTGCCCACTGCCAGTTAAATTCGGCAATTCTTCGGGCTGCGTCGGTTACCTTCTTTCAGACCATCATTGCATTGGATCCAGATTTTCACACAGTTTTATTTTTCAGTGAGCAAGAATAAAGTTAAACGTTTAATTGTTTAAAAAAAATATCTAATCGAGTTTAATATTATTTGCTACATATATACAGGGTGATTGGAAGCTGGGTGCAAAGCTTTAAGGCGAAGATAGTACAGACAATTAAGAACCATTTAAGCCATGGTTGTCTTAGACGAAGTATTTTGTGTTATTATTGTGTGCCTTAACCTGAGTCAAATAAATTTAGTTTCTTGCTTTCTTTTCTTATACACCGTAAAAAAAAATGTTTTTTGGACTAGCTTTTAATCTAATTGACTGAAAACCTGCTGCCTAAGCAACCACGTCCACGCAATTGGTTCTAGTAAAAAAAAACTTCAAAATTGCTGAACACATTCTTAACCAAATGTTTTGCACAGGCAAACAATTAGGTTAATAATGTCCCATAACAAGTAAAATTGCGTATCGAAAGAAATTTTCTTTCTCATTTCTTTCGAAACAAAATCGACCGTGAAGATAGAGGTGGATATTACTTTTCACTATTCAAATCCGTTTTTTTACGAGCTGTGTATCCAAAGTCTTCATTGGAGGCGTGGCCAACACGCAATGGTTTTACTTAACATAGACTAACAAATATATCTAAACAAATCAATGGAGAAGGCTCACTTCTGCAATACGGTAAAAAATCGTATCAGGAAAAAACAAGACACAGCTGATATAATTACACGCATCTTTATAAACTTTTTCAGGTAGACCTTTTTTTATTTTTCGTGTTCTTATGCCCGTTTTCACCGACAACTAAGTGACATTTAAATGAATCCCTAAATAAAATTGCATTGTTGGATTTTCAACTCTCGGCGTTGAGCCTAGCGTTGAAAATCCAACAGTGCACTTTTATTTAGGGATTCATTTAAGTGTCACTTAGTGAAGGTGAAAACGGGCATTAGCAATGATATTATATGTAAAAAGAGGTAGATTGGTTATAAACGTTCCGCAAGTGGCACATCAAAAGTTGGCTAATTAGCCACATTTTCTTCGTGTTGTCTCTTTTTCGCTCCCGATAATTACGACATGCCATCCTACTTCCACGTGTCATATAATAGTGTGACATAGTGCCGTTTTTGAAGATAGAATGTTAGGTAGGTAACCTATCTACGTCTTTTTACTTCTAATATCATTGGGCATTAGTGTCACAGTTTTTATGGCACCCATGGGCCTCTGACTTGGCTTGAGAGATATTTCTCGACGGCATCACATGCCGTCATGAAATATCTCTCAGGCATGCCGGTTTCCTCACGATGTTTTCCTTCACTGTTTTTGAAGCAAGTGATAATTACTCATACAATACGCACATGAATCCGAAAAGTCAGAGGTGCGTGCCTTGGGTTCGAACTCGAGACCTATGATTTAGCAGTCCTACGGTCAAACCACTAGGCTGCCACTGCTGGAAAGTTTGGTCGGGAATTATCTGAGACTAATAGGTATGAAGATTTGGCGGGGTCCAAATCCTAGCCAAGATAGATATATAGAATACTCTTTATTGTACACCATAAAAATTACAGACATAAATTTAGAAATTTTACATAATACATTTACATAAATTTCACAATGGGCGGTAGAAGATCTCGTTAAAATACACCAGTAACTTTTCCTTTCATTTGTTGTGACTGAAAATAGATGGACAGCTTATCAATCGTTTTATTTTGGGAAGTTCTGTTGTGATGTCTTTAATGGTATGATGGTGATGACGGAAGAATAAGATGACGGTGGGTGAGAAAGCTAATATTCTTTTGTATATGCCTTTTGTTTTGATGCGTACCTACTCGCGTCATCATATTTTAGTGGAACTTCTGCATTTACTACTGTGTGTCAATAAATTACACAGGTTGATCACTTTACATAGTCTATCATTATAAAATGTGGCCATCTTCTCGTCTACATAGCGTGCCGTGTTAGTTTTACGCTTGTATTTTTTGTTAAACACAACATAGTTATGCGTTGATTTATGAGTTGTTGCATTTTTAATGTTTAGCTTACGTTACGTTAAATGGTTGCACAAATCATTTAATCCGGTGGTGTGATTTTTCTCAAACGTTTTTTGCTCAACTTTCTGAAAAAATATGAGTAGATAATGACGGTAATTAATAGTCCCGTGTTTTCTTATTATTAAAATATGCGAGATCTATAATAACAACAAAGATTGTGGGTTAGATGGTATATTGTTTATTGATATGCCTTTATGTAAATAAATAATTTTATTTTTCTACTTTTTCGGGCTACACAACATCTTCTCGTCCAACATACCTCAGTGCCTAAAGACGAAAGTCTACAACCAGTGTGTGTTACCAGTGATGACATACGGAACTGAAACGTGGCCTCTCACCATGGGCCTCATAAGAAAGCTCAAGGTCACTCAGCGCCCTATGGAAAGGGCTATGCTCGGTGTTTCTTTGCGAGATCGAATCAGAAATGAGGAGATCCGCAAACGAACTAAAGTCGCTGACATAGTCCACCGGATTAGCAAGCTGAAGTGGCAGTGGGCGGGGCACATAGCGCGCAGAACTGACGGCCGATGGGGCAGAAAGGTTCTGGAATGGAGGCCACGTACCGGCAAGCGCAGCGTAGGACGTCCACCCACAAGGTGGACAGACGACCTAATAAAGGTCGCAGGAAGCTGCTGGATGCAGGTCGCTTCCAATCGGCCAAATTGGAAATCATTGGGGGAGGCCTATGTTCAGCAGTGGACGTCTCATGGCTGAATGTGATGATGATGACTTTTTCGGGTGATTAGTGACAAAGAAGAAAGAAAGTAAGAATTATTTGGTGTCAAAGTTTTTATGCCGCCCATGGGCCTCTGACCATAAATAATAAAAATAAAAACTAATAAATAATTAAAGTACATAAAAAAACATATGGTTTTCAATTTGTGCTCACTGAAAATTTATTTAGACAAACACTGACATGAAAAAAAAAACTTGAGTACACACTTAAATAAAACCGTCACTACACCTTCCTATTACAATAATTTATCTTTTATTGAATTAAATCGATTATGTTCGGTCTATAATTCATTTTCCGTTGTATCCACTCGCCGTGGCCAGTGCCCACGATATCCGTAATAAACGCGTTATAGCCCATAAAATTGCCTTTGTTTCGATCATCGGCGCAGGATTCGATAGCATTATGTTTTATAGAAGAGCTGTGTAACTGATGTTATTGTAGATTCAATATCAGAATTGTTTTAATCACATTCCTCCATTGTTCTGAATCGTACTATAGAAAAGTTGTAGTGATAAAGTTATAATTATCGTCAAAAATGCGAAATTTCCCAAAATGGCCCATATCTAGAGATAATTTCCGCGGACAGTCACACTTTCTGACCAGTCTCTCTCGTTTACAAAGATACATATTCATAATACCTACCTAAGGAGATGATTAACGCAATACACATAGGGTTCAGTTTGCGCTGCAACTTCATTTTTTTTTTAATGACTGTTTCAACAGTGCTAGTCAGTCTAAAATCAATTTTATTTACACTAACATAAAGTTGATGTTTGTTTAAGTGGAAATAACATAAAATGGAAACAATTTTTTAAATAGACCTTAAGTAGTTTACTTATTTATTTAGATGTATAAAAATTATGTATTAGGTATGTTGAAACTGTTGGTACTCCCCGTCACTTGTCCATAGGGGTTCATTAGAAAACCAGCGTCAGACAGCATTTGTCGGGCATTAATGCTGAAATGAACCTTTTTGGCGCAGCCGTGAGGCACACACTATTATTGCTTTATGATTATTTTACCTTTTTATTTTGTTGTTGTGTTTCACGAACTGTGTCCAAATGAATATTATTCTTTCTTTCTTTCTTTTCGTTCAATATCAGAATCAAACTAGAGGATGGATAGATGCAGCATCCTTTTTGTAATAAACAAAATTCTGCGTTAGTGAAACCGTCTGCTAAGCATGCTTACTTTGTCTTACCTTTGACCCCTCATCGTAGTGGCATTCTGAGGGTTTAAGATGTGTTTCTTCTTTATTTAAAAAAAAAAAACTACGTCTGTTTTTTTAAAGCACCAGTTACATTATAAGCTTATTGTAGCGTGTACTGAGTATGCTAAAGTTGGCAACATTACCATCTCAGCCGGTTGAACATGATTGGCGCAATCAATTTGTTTAATTATCACTTACCTGCCGAGGTTACTCGGTAGTAGTCGGTAGTTCATTGTTATTACTGGCATTGTGCTAGCTTTGTGAAGTTTAATAGGTTCATCCTGTAGATTTTTTTTTTCATCCGTTCTTTTGGTGGAATTTAGCAGCCGCCAACTTAAACTTGCTGCACTATACATAATATAACCTCGTAGGGGCTCGTGTCCAAGTATTAACAGCCGAGTCGAACAGGGTCGAACGAGCAGGTTAAGCTACGCTTGCCGCGGTCAATTCATGGGTGGGTGACCAAACATACTGAGATCCCTCTGTGCCTCAGAAAGCACGTTAAACCTTTGGTCCCGGCTGTCATTCTTGTATCTTTGACAGTCGTTATTGGTCATCAGAAGCCCGAAAGTCTGACAACCAGTCTTACCAAGGGGTATCGTGTTACCTAGTTACTGGGTTGTGGAGATCGATAGGCAGTCACTTCATGTAAAATACTGGTATTCAGCTGTATCCGCTTAGACTGGAAGCTGACCCCAACATAGTTGGTAAAACTCTAGGCAGATTGACATCTTATAACCTCGCAAAGCGGGGGGCTACCTCAACCCTACGGCGGCGTTGTTATACCAGAATCGCGTCGTATTGTCGCGTCGCGCCTGTCTGCGGGTGCGTTTATGCATAATATTGAAAATAGAAACAGTGACTGCAACAGTATTCTAGCTTTAGTGGTCGAAAACGCGACTTCTGAGCGTGAAGTCGTGAAATCGATCTCGGGTCGGGAAAATAATGAATTTATCGTCCCATGAAGTTGGCGCCCGAGGCACGGGCCCCGGTTTGCCCCCTCCTAGATCAGGGGCTGATCTCACACAACTTACATCCCATCTCGTCCGCAATACTGCCAACATCCCAATAATTTACATCAAATCCTCGCATTGACATCTGTCCACGAGTGAGCTACGATTAACTGGAATATGGCTCGCCAGTCATAAATTATGAGCTACATAAATACAGAGAGCGAGGATCGGAGACAATTCAATTACTATGAGCTACGGAGTTGCAGGGACATTGAAATAAGCGTTCCGCGACTGCCATTTTACGTAAAGGTCGGTACACAGTGATGTTAAAGTGGAAATTGATTTTTATTTTGTGTTGAGAAAATGTATAATCGTTAGTGAAAAAACCGGCCAAGTGCGAGTCGGACTCGCACATGAAGGGTTCTGTACCACCGTATTTATATATGTAGCAAAAAAACGCCGAATTAAACACGTTTCTTTAAGGGTACCCCCTTTAATTTTCATAATAAAGCAAAAAAATAAAAAAGTTGTAGCGGCAATAGAAATACACCATCTGTAAATACCTATATAAATAATTTCAAGTGTCTACCTAGTACGGTTCATAAGATACAGTCCGCTGATAGGCAGACGGACAGCGAAGGGTTAGTAATAGGGTTCCGTTTGGCACTGTTCAGGTACGGAACCCTCAAAAGCAAAAGTAATGCAAGTCGTTTTCAGTCGTATCTACCAGCACTATGGACAAATAATATGTGTTTTCATGGTATTTTATATTTTCTAATTTTACTTTAACGTATTATTTTATTTATTCGTACATCTAAGACTTGTGTTTCATGTTGGATTATATTCGAACGCAATGTAAACTATTTTTCAATAAATTAATTGAATTCAATTGAATTGAAAAGGCTCGTTGCCTTTTTATAGTAATTTTTAACTTATGCGAATTAGGGTTAATTAGATAATGATTTTGGATAAAATTTTGCTTATTAGGTATTTTAAAATAAATTCTACCTAATTCTACATTATCAAGATCTCATAAACATCCTTTTAATTGTAAATTCGAAGCTCAGACCAAATAACAAACCAAAACATAGCTCTGTCAACAGTGATGTGAGGCCGGTTTCGTAAACATGTGTGCACTTATTGCGGTGTAGTTTGGTTGTAAATGTGTGCGTGTGAGTGTGTATGCACAGAGAGGGGGTGTAGTTTTGGCATGCTTCACTGTATTGTTCGCAGCGCTATTTCTTGGTTTTTTATTTGTTATGAGATTTGAAGTAAATAATTAGGTATGTAATTTTAAGGAAATCTCTAAAAGAGCTGAGTTTTTGATAATATCAGTTCTATTTATATTGTGGATCATGTTTTTCGTTCAAATATCACTATGCAACAGCTTTAAGTACTTAATTGAAGGCAAAATTATATGAGCCACGTTTCGAATTCCGTGTGGTGTGTAAGAGCTTTAGATGCACTTCAAAGCAAGTAATGTTTTCCTACGATTTAGCCCGCGGCTCCACACAGAACTGACCAGATAATATTTATAATGTAGCTATTTCCCTTTTGGAGTAAGCAGATGAGCTGGTACATTGAAACCAACATTGATTATTTAAAAAATAAACATACATAATCATTGAGTTTAAGTACATCGTGGTACGTTTAAGCCTCGTGCAGACTAGTGCGACGTGACAGCGTGACACGACTCGAACAATAAAATTTCAAAGAAAACTTCACGGTATAACTATAACCGGTGTCGCGTCGCGATGTCGCGTCGCGCTAGTCTGCAGGAAGCTTTAAGATGAATAAATAGTATACACTTCAGGGGCTTGTGGCTAAGTAATAACAGCCGCAAGGGTCGATCGATCAGGTTAAGCTACGTTTGCCGCGGTTGGTCCGTGGATGGGTGACCATCTATTCAAAATTCAAATTCAAAAGTCATTTATTCAAACTAGGCTGAGAATCAGCACTTTTCGAACGTCAAAATTACATAAGACAGTCCCCCAAAACGCCCACCCGTCACCACTTCCTAGTGCTTTATATATATATATATATACCAAGACCCCTTCGTGCCTCGGTAAGCACGTTAAACCGCTGTTCCGGCCCGGTCATTCGTGGATCTTTGACAGTCGTTACGGGTCGTCAGAAACGCGAAAGTCTGACAACCAGTCTTACCAAGGGATATCGTACTACCCAGTCACTGGACTGTGAAGGTCAAATAGGCTGTCGCTCCATGTAAAATACTGGTATTCAGCTGCGTTCGGTTAGACTGGATGCTGACCCTAACATAGTTGGGAATAGTCTAGGCAGATGATATGTGGGCGTCCAAGCAAAAAGGGTCCAGTTCTCGTCATTTATTTTCCGAGTTATAAGAAGTTTTGTAAAGTTAGAAGAAAAAATTGCTATTAATTGTTATTAATAAATGCTCAATTATCTACAATTTCATATACCTAGTAAAAGACTATATACGATTTTTTTCAAAATTTTAGCTTCTGGCTGTTTGTGTATGTGTGTTTAAATTTTTGTAAACGCACCAACGATACAGGAGAAATTCCTAATGCTTTCCTAGGCCAACGAATTTAAAAAAACAAAAATGTCTGATAAAAAAAAACGTGCCTGTTTTTTAATATATTTTCAATCCTTATTATCAATAGGGATGATGCCTGGGTCAAAAAAAAAAAAACTATTTAGTCCGTCAGCCAGATAATAAAAACATATTAGACACGTATTTTTTGCTTTATCATATTAATAAAAAATTACTCAGATACAACGCATTAAAGTTGGAGAGTGGGGGTTGATACGTCACAAGTATGTATGAAATCTACATACAAGTGACGTCATGGCACATTATAACTCAGTGTATCGCCGTAATCTTTTGATAACGTTAAAAATAAAAAATACGTATACCTACGTTATTATCTACATTACGGACAAAAAACATTTTTTTAGTCATCATCCCTATTGCCTATTCCAGATACCGAATGTAGTTTTAACTCAATACCCCACTACTGGAACCGTTTTGCTTGGACGCCCACATATATTTAATTATTTATTTATAGGCTCGCCCACTCTCCATCCATGGGACTTAAAAAAAAAAACATAACTGGCGAAATGTGGGTGTACTACAGGTACACCTCTGTCCAACCCTTCGGGGAAACAAGGCGTGATGTTCTGTTATGTTATGTGTTATTTATTAAAACTTTATGCACAGGTAAAAAAATACTGTAGGTACAAAGGCGGACTTAATGTCTGAGGCATTTTCTTGGCTTCTAATGGCTTGTGCAACATAAGGGATAGACAACTTGAAGATTAATGCCTATTAATATATAGATACATAGATACATACATTATAAACCGAATAAACTTTGTCAGGAGAAATAACGACAGGTAGAGGAGAAAACAAATCCAGCAAATCAGCGCTCAAAGATTCTGCCAACTTTTCCCGAATGTGTTCAAGTTCCTTCAACTTGAAAGATAACCGACTGGTTGCCATCCTGATGTTCAGAGGAAGCGCATTGCGCTTGGACAAACAAAGAATAGTGAATAAAACCAGAGCGGTATATGTCTGGTATATGTAATTATTTCTTGACCGTTAAGTGCTTACCAGCATATTATTTAAATAATATGGTATTGCCTGTGAGGGTAGAGTAAAGCAGAGCAGCCAGTAGGTAATTATCACATCTTCATAATTTTACGTTGTGCCTTAAAAGTTGTAATCTGTAACTATACATGTTTATACCTATATAGGTATAAACGAAAGAAAGAAAGAAAATCTCAGGTCTCGCGAAAACTCGAAAATGGCTCGACCGATTGTGATGAAACTTTGGTAAGTTTGTGCATTTTATTTTGCACTGTAAAAGCTACGACTTCTCTATACAGACACAGTTGTTAAACAACGAACCCTTAAAATCGTGAGACAACCTCTTTTCTTCCAATACTCTCTCTCTATCTCTCTCTCTCTCGGACTCTTTTGTTTCCAATATTTTCTCGGTATTGACTAAAAACAAAAAAATTATGTATTTTTATTTCGGAAGGATGCTCCTGCAACACAGTAGTACAACTAGTGCAGGAGTCAGAGAGTTCTATCATTTGTTGTACTTGTTTTATGTCATTAAATAATTTATTATTGATTTATATAAACTAGCGAACCGTTCCTGCTTTGCACGGTTTTTACGACTTTACAAAACATCGAGATTTCTTAGGTAAACGTAACTTTAATATGTTACACATAAAATTTCCGGAATAAATTCTCTAAACAACGGTGAAAACGTCATCAAAATCTGTTGCGTGGTCTAGAAGATCAATGCGGACATACAGACAAAAGCAAAAAGCGACTTTATTTCATAATATGTATAGATTTCTTTCAGAAGGATTAAAGTGCACTAATTGTCAATTTTCTCAATACACGAGCAACTGACCTAAGTTTATAACCTGTACATTACGGGGTAATGATAAAACATAATGTATCTGTATAGTACACAGTTAGTTACGACTATTGAAATTATATGCTTTGCAAACGTAACTTAGAGATTATACGATAGTGAACTTCTTAAACAGGGACACAAAACATTTTGGCGTGCGTTTTGGTGCTGCATTTAACCATAACTAATCTTTAAGTGGCACTGATGGGCCAATGAATATGAAATACTTTCTAGCCTCTATCACAATTCAATTTCAATACAGCATTCTATTTATTTATTTATTTCAACATAAAACGGCCAAGACCAATAACATTAGTGTGGTGTTCACTTGCATGACTAGTTAGAGGCTTTGGGTTTAGAGTAAAACCACCAAATTATACAACAACTCAAAGGGAACGTCTAGTTGGCACCGGGGATTGAGCAGAACTCAGCGGGACTCTCTTGAGTTACCTTTGAGTTATGTGCTAAGTACATTTAATAGTATATCACATCTCTTCTTTTAGTTAAATACAAACACATTATTAAAGTAGATACAATAACATAAGTATACAACTACTAGTAAAACAATTAAACTATATAACGGATGAAATTTATTACCGTCTCGAAAATAATGGGTATACTAAGGGAACAGAGTAGAAGCATTTTTGATCGATAAATACCACACATTTAAAGTGAACTTTTTATAATAGAACAATAAAAACAGAAATAAAAATAAAACGATAAAAATATAGAAATTCTAATCGTACCACGCGTTCTTTTTCGATTTTTTAAAATTTCTTTTTTAATTTGGTCTAGTATGAAAAGTTTACTTCGAAAGATCAATTTCATTCTAGGTTACTGAAAAAATAAAAATAAACTATGTCAAAAGCTTCTACTCTGTTCACCTAATTAATACCCATTATTTATCGAGACGGTAAAAAATGGCATCCGGTATATATTAAAAAAGAAATATTAAGTAAATTAGTATCTTAATCCACACAGTTCAGGTCACGGACGGCCCGGAACCCAGACATTCATCCTACCGATATCAAACTCAAAGCATTTATTTCAATTCAACCATTTACAGGCACTTTTGAATTGTCAAGGAGTCGGTTAGGTAGTCAGAAACTGGAACAAGTTGCCCATTCCAAAACGTAGATCTCTATGGAGAAGAACGGGCAAGAAACTCCATTAAAACTCGTTTATATAAGTGGTCTTCTTCGTCATATGAGACTTTTCCATTGGTGCACGAATCCTGGACTAAGATATATATATTGTGTCTTAACAGAACAAGAGTAAAAGAGTTAAGTTTAAAGGTGAATTCAAATGAAATGGTACGGTATTTACATGTGACTGTTTAGGTCCATGGCAAATAACTACATTTTTAACGGACTCTACATTTTTAAACGCGACGGCGCGACGCGACTCCTGTAGAACAATTTCCGTGAAGTTGTCATAGAAATTGTTCCACAACAGTCGCGTCACGCCTGTCTGCGAGAGCCATTAATGTGAGTCGAGCGAACAAAGCGATTATATCCTGGCCAAAAATGTTTAGGATTGTGAGCCTGCGATAACTGTCACAAAATATCTCTTTTATTTCCTTCGATTCCTTACTTTTAGCCAGTTGTGTTAAATACTAAATATTACCGAAATATCTTAGGATTTTCTTAAGCTCAGAACACTAGCATACAATTATCAGCCTGTAATGTCCCCAGTGCTGGGACTCAGGCCTCCCCCCTGTGAGAGGGAGTGGGCCATAATCTACCACGCGTGCCCAGTGCGGGTTGGTACGAGTAGATGTCACTTTTGTTCAAAATTTCGATTCTGAGATAAGCCAGTTTCCTCACGATGTTTTCCTTCCGATTTTGAAAGCAGTGGTGATGAAATATTATACACAAAGTAACGAGCCTGTCTGTGTTCGAACCTACGGCCTACAACTCATAAGTCACGGCCGTTACCGCTGAGCCACCACTGCTCTGCATACAATGCTACCGTAAAACCACATACATATTTAGATAAGCTAATCTTACCATCACAGCTTCCTAATGGCTGTTGTGTGATCCCTAATCTTTTATGTTCTTGTTTCTCATAATAATACGCGGATCGGGAACAAGATGTTCAGCAAAATAGTTGGAGATAACGATTGTAATGGCATTTGATATCTGATTAACAAGTTCTTGGATTGGAAATGAATGTTATCATTGGAAAATTGTACGTTTAAGAGGGAAAAGGGCCTGCGAGGATTTATAAAAATAGGTATTTGTAGAAACTAATGCCGCATGCCGTCGTCTTACCTCATGTCTACCTCCACAGAGCACGATAGGGACAGCTGGAGCTCAGACCGATACAATCACAAAAAAAATTGACGAGATAAACGCTTCGTATTCCCCTTTTTCTCCTCGAAAACTGAGCCGATTTAATTAATTTTTACATTAAAATTTTAAGAAAGAATATGTCTAGGTTCCTACCATTTTCATTAATGTTAATAACTTTTCGAATTTATCCCGTACCTAGTCCTCTAATCACGGCGGTAAAAATGAGCCATTTTTGTAATTTTTGGAGGGTCATATTTTCATTACTAGTACAGCATGTTGGTCGATCGCCGATTATCCATTTTAACCGAATGTTCGGCCATTTTCACCACCTAAAATTTTTTGGGTAATTTTCGGAGTAATGCGTAGTTATGTTGGTTGAGCTTTCACGACACCATTTTTCCACCGGTGGCATGTTCTTTTATTGCGGTAAAAGAATTAGGTTAGATGTATCCTTAATTGTAATTTTTGATGAATGAAAAATACAATTTTCAATCAAATTGTTGTTTTTTTTGTCTTGACTACAATCTGTCCACCACTCGAATATGAAGTTTTCCACGCCCAGTTACAATAATAAATAGAAATCACAACAATTATTTACTTTTTAATTAAGAACCATACAAACTCTCTAGCTGACAAGTATATCGGTACCGTCCCAGGCTAATAAGCCATTTATCTTTTCCACTAGATTATTACAATTAAGTATCATACACTTCATCATCTTGCCATTCCGACCTGATCACTTAACAGTAACATATTTCATTAAATAATTATCGAGATTGGCTCTGATCGCCCAATCATTTATCAATCATTAAGCTATATTTTATCGGCGACTAAGGCCTTGGATACACTAGCTAGAGGTTTCATCGACTAGATCTGTACAACCGATTTCGTAGTCGTTCTATAGTTGTCGTGATTTAGCATAGCAAAAGCGGTCATTGCCCTTTCCCTAATATATCTCCGTAGGAACCCAAACAATACAATATATTATATGGTTTTTCGTTATTGGAACATGTTGAAGATCTCGATAGATATTGATTCAGGACCTTAACAGACATATTTCAGATTTTGAAATAAAAAATTGTTTGAAACTGAAGGTCGGTCAATGACCGCTATTATAGAAAGTTCAACTCATCTGTGCGCGCGGTGGCATGTGTGCGTGAGCTTGTAGTTATACAGCTTAATTTGTGTGGCAGTGACGCGGCAGTCGTCGTCCGAGCAACACGTGTTCTTATCGCTTTTTTGCACCGGTACAGTCGTTACTAAAAATGTCTAGTTCTTCACGGAGAAAATGTTTAAGGAGTCAGGAATTTTTTTAGGTGCTCATTTCGATATAATTAACATTTATTATGATTAAATAATGTAGGTATAATAAAAAAATAACGTTAAAGTATTATTATTGTTTTAGACTCGTGAAACCATTGCCAAGGTATTCAAAATTTCTGAAAAAAGATGCGACAGATTATTGCAAATAATAAGTGATCCAGTTTGCAGTACAGGGGCCGTATTATGACGTATTAATGCCACCATTATTCCAGTGTGAGTGAGAGACGGAGCTATATGAGGCCGCTAGCACCATCCTTTTTTCGCAGTGGAATAATGATGGCATTAATACTTCATAATAAGGCCCCAGGACCAATTTTATATCGAAATTGAGTGAACATTTAAATTGCGTACGAAAAAGAACAGCAATGGCAGTGGGGGTATGATTATTTAATATATTAGGTGAAGGAAAATCAACTGACTCTACATTTAAATCTCCGTATAAAGACCGCAAAAAACGTACAAAGAAGTTGGAATTGGACAACTTTAACATTGATGTTATACGTTCACCTATTCTAAATTAACATTTAGAACATCACGAGCTACCTACCTAGCTAAAGTTGAAAATAATATTTGAAGGGAAACTTAACTATGGTGGAAGTATTTCGACTGCGTACAGTTTTGTTAAAGTTGGGATACAAGTGGCGGAAAACTGTGGATAACAGACGTCATCGATCGACATCATTTGATTTTTCTAGTAGCGATACAGAATAATATGTTCAATAAGCAAGCATTTACCAAATAAGTTGTTTTTTTAAGAACCCGTATTATCAAACACAGTAGGTCACAATAACCTCAAAACAAAACAATTTAAACTAAATTACAATAGTTACTACTGTAATTTAGTTTAAATTATCGTAGTCACCGAGTTGTTCTTTTTTATTTCAGTATATATACCTAACTGTATTTGTACTTGTCTGTACCTCTTGTCACGCACACAAAGTCACCGTATACAGGGTGTTAAAGTAATTGCGTGTCATAGCTAAAGGGTAGGTTCAGTATCGATAAAGGAAGTCAGAAAAAAAAAAAATAGGTACCTACTAACATAAAACAATCGTTTAGAATTAAAATTTATTTATTTGTTTAAATGCTTTAATTACTTACCTACTATCGAATGCGTTGTCATTTTGTCCTTCACTTCTCGCATCCGAATACTAAGGGCCGGCGCATTATTTGCTAATGAAAACGGCTCGCAACAAATGGCGCAAAACGTGCGCCCCTAACGCTACGATGGTACGTAAATTACAATTAAACCTACAAAAAGATCTTGTTTAACTAGTATTCAACAGAAATACGAGTAGGTATTTATCGGTTGAATTTTTTTTTTTTTGGCTTCCTTAACGATACCGAAAAACTTGAAATATGCAAATTTGCTCAGCTATGGCACGCAATTACTTTAACATTCTGTATATACAAGGATTACCCATACATAGCGCCGCGCGCACAGATGACTTGCACTATCTATACCATGCTAAAACGCGACAGCTATAGTTTTAGGTGATTTGCCAAAAATCCCTATGCAGGAGGATCTTTGAATGCGTGCCACAAATCAATGTCATCGTAAAACAATCATCTCGAGCGTTTACCTAAGTATGTTGAGGTCTGCTCCTATTATATTTAGTTGGAAACAATTTGGCTAAGAGCACGAGTTATGAGGACAGGTTAACTTAACAACTTAACTGTCCGCAAATCAGATGCGTAAGCATGGAGAGGTTCAGATTGGAAGCTTGAAATAGTAGCTATGTTCACGACACAATCGGTACCTACTCATCAAATGATTGTAGCCAGCTTTCAAATCAATTAAGTACGCATTTCTAACAAAAACAAATGCCGTTTTCAGACATTGCTGTATTGTATTACAACAGATTCGTATACATATTACATAAGATAAAGTAACATCACGCCTGTAAGCCCCAGAGGATTTGGCAGAGGTGTAGGTACGTAGTGCACATTTCGACAGTTCTGTTACTAATTTAATCGAGAATAAATCGAAACGCCTTCCATGTGTCCCAGTCCTAAGACCTCAGTCATAAAACCCCATTGATAATAATCGATTGTATGATCGGATGTGTTCAATTACATCGATTACCAATCATTATCGGTGGCTAATGGTAATTTAATGGGGAGAGAACTCTTCATAATCTCTTGAACAAATATGCCAACATCACAATCGATGTAAATGCTGATATATTATGTATGATATTAATCAAGAATTATTTTTCAAATGAGAGATATATCGGTAAAAATCTGCCAATTGTATGTGTCGAGCCAGGCATAAAGAAGGGTTCCTTAATTGGGATGAATTTATCCCAAGATTAAACATTATAGTTGTATTTTTTTCTTGTTTTTGCAACTGCAAATGTAAATTGGTCGATAATTACTCGTTAACTACTGCCGTGAAGTTTTTCACATATCCAAAACCAACACAACACACAACTCTAACAAAAATTTGCACAAACGCATCTCTGAATCCAAAAATGGTTCTCACACACGCACACAATATTTTTGAGCGACGACTCCTTACTTTTTAGGGTTCAGTAGTCAACAACGTGTGGGGTACACGTTGTTGACTACTGAACCCTAAAAAGTAAGGAGTATCGTTGTATACTTTTTACGTGTTTTTAAGTAATATACAGGTGAACTTAGGAGCTCGTGGTTAAGTAATAACTGCCGCACGGGTCGATCCATCAGGTTAAGCTACGCTTGCCGGGGTTGGTCTGTGGATGGGTGACCATCTTTACATACCGAGATTCCTCCGTGCCTCGGAAAGCACGTTAAGCCGTTGATCCCGGCTGTCATTCGTGGATCTATGATAGTCGTTACGGGTCGTCAGAAGCCCGAAAATCTGACAACCAGTCTTACCAAGGGGTATCGTGTTACCCAGTTACTGGGTTGTGGAGGTCAGATAGGCAGTCGCTCCATGTAAAATACTGGTATTCAGCTCCATCCGGTTAGACTGGAAGCCGACCCCAATATAGTTGGGAAAAGGCTAGGCAGATGAAGACAGGTGAACTTTTGAGACGGGGCAGTAACCGTTGAAGCTACAGGTAAACGTTCTTAGGAGGCTGTCTTAAGTTTTTGCTTGATTGCCAACTGTATTTATAAATGGTACAGTCTCAGTAAAGTTTTACTAAACTGATGTACAATCACAAATGTAATAAAATAAGATTCAACAAGATTCTCAATAATAAATAGGAACAACTCTCAAATAATAAACTATTTATTCGCCACACACCGCTACTTTGTAGTATTTAAATAACCTTTTGAAGAAGTTACAATATCTTACCTGTTGGGTTGTTGGCAGTTTTTGTTGAAAGCTGTTCCGCCCACGTTTAGAATACTTACGGTAACTTAATAAAAGGTAGAATATATCTTCCTTCTGGGTTGTTCAAGTACGTTGGCCCATCGTATAACCAGATGAGGCTGAATATGTTAGATTATATTAAACACCTACCTACTGGTCTATCAATATTTGCATTATTGTAGGAGGAAAATAGAGTGATAGGTACATCTACAGATAATAGACTGGAGCAGTAATCGAGAATTTCCTTCCAGTATCTTATCCTACTATATTTAATCTGGGTTCCTTCCTTGATGCACCGAAATTTATTTGGCATAACACACTTGGCATAATCTTCTTTCGGATAATTTCCGACGTCCACGCGGGTGAAGCCGCGGGAAAAAAATCGCGCCTTTTTTAACGGCCACATGACGTATGTTTTTTCTGAGAGTAATTGATCGACACATCTTCGCTCAACGTCGCTCCACTCCACTCCGCTCCGCGTCAGTGGAAACACTCACCACTTTTCAACCCACTTCAAAAAGGAGGAGGTTCTCAATTAGGTTGTATGTTTTTTTTTTTGTATTTTTGTTACTCGATTACTCCGCCATATGTGAATAGATTTTGACGATTCTTTTTGTTTTTGGTAGGGCATAGTTCAGAAGTAGTCTCATATAAGTTTGGTCAAGATCTGATGAGGGGTTTTTGAGTTAGCTTCAATAATACGTATTTCTCCCACCTACACTCGAGAGCAATGAATCCGGGTCACTTAAAGAATCCTAAAAATCTCGGAAACAAAAAATGCTAGGTTAATGCAATAAATTGTATTTAATACACAATGTAATACTCCTTAAATGAAGGTATTAAAACTTCTTAGTTATTGTAAAGTTATATCATAAAAAAAACAAATTTGAAAAAGGGCCACTTTCGAAGATGGAACTACGAAATTACAGCATTTGGTTTTGCTTTTGTTTGTAATCTGTAATTTATGTGGGTACATAAACCATGTTGATAGTGCTCTATATTCATTATTCAAGCTGAAATTATGTCGCTTACGCCTGAAGAATGCACCAGAATACTTACAATGCTGGAAACCGGCCGGAGTCAGCGCGATACAGCCAGGACTGTCGGTGTGTCGCTGTCAACAGTACAAAGAGTTCTCCGACGTTACGAAGAAACTGGTTCTAACCTACGCAGACCAGGAACGGGCAGAACCAGGTGTACCACAGCACGAGAAGACCGATACTTGGTGAACACCATGCTTCGAAATCGCTTTCTTACAGGAACTGAACTCACAAATCAGTTTCGACGCCTCGGAGGAAGTAATCCAAGTGCATGGACAGTAAGACGTCGACTTGCTGAATCTAACTTAAAACCCCTTAGACCTGCAAACGGCCCTAAACTGGAGCGTGGGCATCGTATTTCAAGACTAAGTTAAGCCCAGAGCCACGTAAATTGGAGTATTGAAGATTGGTCAAAAGTTATGTTCTCCGACGAATCAAAATTTATGCTCTACAAGCACGATGGAAGACACAGAGTGTATCGAAGACCAGGGGAAAGATTCAAGCAAGCATGCATCGAAGAAAAAGTAGCCTACGGTGGTGGGTCTGTACTTGTGTGGGCCGGAATTTCTTCTGAAAGTCGCACAGAGCTGGTGATCATAGAAAACGGCTCTTTAACTAGCGAAAGATATGTGGAAGAAATCCTCAATGATCACGTTGGTCCATTTATGGTCAACTTAGGTGAGGATGCTATATTTATGCATGACAATGCCCGACCTCATACAGGTAGGATTGTGAATGACTACCTTCAAGAGATGAACACTACTCGTATGGAGTGGCCAGCGCGCAGCCCGGATATCAACCCGATCGAGCATGCTTGGGACGAGCTAGGCAGATGCGTAAAACAACGAAACCCTCCCCCAATCACGCTTCGTGAGCTCAAAATTGCTCTCACAGAGGAATGGGAGAATATTCCCCAAAATCATATAAGGAACTTGGTGTACAGCATGCCAAACCGCGTAAACGCAGTAATGGAAGCACGAGGAGGCAATACGAAGTATTAAAATTCAAGAAAATCGTAATAAAGTTCAAAAATTTCATGTTTCCTATTTTTGTTTTAAGGAGAGATCAGCAGTTTTTTTCTTTATGTAATTTTGTGTTAATAAAATGTATGGTGACTCATATTTTTTTTACTTTCATTTAAGGAGTATTACATTGTCTATTAAATACAATTTATTGCATTAACCTATCATTTTTAGTTTCCGAGATTTTTAACATTCTTTAAGTGACCCGGATTCATTGCTCTCGAGTGTAGTATATGTGGATCATGTTCTATTAGTTCCTGTCACTGTAATTTACATAGCAGGTAGTGGTATTCAAATTTTTGTAGGAGTTTGTGTAGGTACTACAACTAAAAAGTGAAAAATAGGTTTTGTATTTTTGTTTTTTTGCCACCGACTTCCGAAATCAAAGTTACTTTTCACTTTGTAGTGTTTTTTTTTTTGGAAGTCGTTTTTTTTTATACAAAAAGTTTTTATCACTACTCTTCTCCGCTCCGCACCACCCCCTGGCCGCAGTGGAAATGCAGCCTTATTGTGCTAAAGACTGTTACAAAATAAAACCAAAATGGATCAGAATATAATTGATGATTTTAAATGAGTTTATGTGCTGGTTGTATCACTATATTTTACTGGCAACTATGAAATGACGACTCTCATAACCAAATCACAATTTGGTGATATAAAGAGGACTAATTAATAATAAAATTATAAACATAATATTCCCTTTAGCAAACCTCAGATTCCCAACGCAGTAATAATAGTGTGGTCATTTATTTGCAAATTACCTGCGCCTGGGGAGCGGTGTTGAAACATATGTTCTGGGCCGTTGTTTACTTAGCTACGATAAGTTAAACTGATACGGACGTAGGGTGAGCATCTGTACTGAGATTGTAGATAAAGCTCTGTACAAACCATTTTGTTTGTTGAGAACTTGATTATGTAAGTAACTGGCGGACTGTGGGATTTGCGATACAGCTCTGCTTACCTACTCCTTTTGAGAATACAGATGTTATGTGATGTGATGCATTGTAAGGCCGTTTGTACAGATGCCAGCACTTCAACCTACTACAATCTGTCAAATTTCTTTAATAGATTTTCAACTTTATCACTAAAACATAAGATTCAAAGTTGATTGGGTAAATTTGACAGTTTCGGGTAGATTGACGTGCTGGCGTCTGTACACGACACGGTTTCTTTACGGTACGGCGTATAAACCGCGCTGTGGAAAACGCCTGTTTGTCAACAAGCTTCCATAGTGATCCATACAACACTGACGACCTTGCTTACACACGGCGAATAAACCGTAGTTTTTCACGGCAAGAAAAACGTGTGTGTATGGCCTTATGTATGGCCCTTATGTTTAGTTAACTAACGCTAGGGTTTCCTAAGACAGCGGTGGCCGCACATAGCGTCCGCAATTTACCGTCGGATGACGTCACTGAAACGTTATTTATGAAAGTAAATTGACTAGAGAGCGTTTTTTGACGGCCGTCACTGCAGCCGTTAGGTAATCGGCCTCCGCTCTTCTACGAAACTCTAGCTTTAATATCTTTATTTTTGTAGAGTGGTAGTTGAATATCAATTCATAGTAATTTGACAGAATCGCAAGACATTCTTATTTCAAAGAAATAAGACTTATCCACAGAGTGCATGAGAAGCACCAAGAATCATAAGCAGTTTGTGAGCCGAAACCGCGATCAGTAGAGGAAAGGCTGATTGAATAGTCCCTGGGTCCTCGCGTCTCATTGGAAGTGGATATAGTTTCTTAAATATTTAAATATATTAAGAAATCATGGTAACCACACACAATAAAGCAAACTCTACACGTTGCCAGAACTGCAGAAGTGTGGCAACATGTTTATCTCAGTGTAATATCGTGTTGTTTCGTCAGATATAGATCTGTTGCCAATAAATGATCTATTGAATACCGGTACATGATACAGATTACCTACCATATGTGTCGCGGCACCTGCTTAGAAGATAATCTGATGAGAGCCGCTGTTTGTATTAGTCAGGTGTGATTGTGGATTGGTAGGAATTTGGGCCTTAGTATGTGAAGGTTTGGACCTAATTGAAGAGGCACTGATGATTAATGACAAGCTAGCCAGAATATTACTATTTTAACCGTCAGTCAGAAACCACTACTATTTTTAGAAAGAATAAGTTTAGAAAAAAATGTTATTAGCCATCAGGTTTACCTTGAGTCATGACAAAGGTTCAACTAATTTTTTTTGGTTGAATCGTCAGGTTTTTTCAACAAACAGCCTGCTTGTTTTCTTTTAAACCCCATCCCTTTCCTTATTTAAAAATAATTTCCTCTCCAATCCTTCTCCTAAGCTTCTAGCTAGATCTGCCATTTCGTCCAAAAATAATCATGTAGCAGGTACATCAGCCGATATCAGACGCTTCACTTTTTGTTCATTTCTGTCTTTCATTTCGAGTGAAAGATGGCATCTTTGTAGAAACGCGCAACGTCTGAAAACAAAATGAATCAAAACTAAAAATTGATATCAATAGTGAACCGATCGAACAATGTTAAATTTCAGCACTCGGCATCTTTAGGAGGTGATCAACGTTAATTCCTATCTACTTTTGTCGGTGTCATGTGAAGGGGAATGGGACAAAAATTTACCTTCACTCGATTGAACCATCCACTCGACTGAAGAGTCTGTTAACGGTTTAACGCACTATACGTATAGGTTTCCCACCCAGAGCCATATCTCCAAGTTGAATCTCGTCACTTAAAAACAGCCCCGTTGAAGATATATCACAGCATCCAGTCTATCTAAGAGCAAGCCTAGACGGCGCCACGATACAGACGCACGCGCGGCCGTGTGAAAGTTGCGACTCTGCGACTTTTTGTCGCGCATGTAATAAGCCATCAGTGCTTCATATCTGGCAACAATCAGCTGATGTTTTTGCGTTATATCTTGTTTATGGGAAATGAATCGTATGTGATAAAAGAGTATTGTTTTGATGTGTTTGTTTGCTGACATGGGAAGTTCTGACATTTTCATTTCATTTCATCATCGTCATTATTTCGGCAGCCTCGTGCCATGCTTCCCTGATCTGTTTAAGTCTCATCCAGGTCTTCCCCGCGATCTTCTGTATGTCGTCCACCCACCTGGGCGTTGGCCTACCAACGCTCCTTCTAGAGTCTCTCGGTAAACATTCCGTTGGCAGGTGGAGCAGAGCTCTGCTCCTTCCACCACCACGTCTAGCTAAGTGTCAGAGCCGCTACCCGTAGTCAGGTAAATATGAGATCGAAATTCAAATATGTATGGCTGACCTTGATTAAATCTGGACTATGCCCAGTTTGCACCACAAATCACTAATTATGTTTAGCACTAAACGAATTTAGGTAAACATCGTTCTATTTCTGTCAATCCTTTGAAGTTGACAGAGACAGAATGATATTTTAAATATGTTTAGCGTAAAACAAATGGGGGATTAAAGATCCCACCGAAGCTGCTTAGCCGGACTTTCCTGTGGCTACCTTAAGCTTCTACACTCAGAGTTTCAGTGGTACCCTTAACGAACTTTAATTAGAATAGTTTATGCCCCTGGCTGGAGGCTTTGAATGTAGAAGCTTAAGGCAGCCACAGGAAAGTCCGGTTAAGCAGCTACTACCTTAGTTGTCAGTTTGTCACCTGCGAGATGCCGTAGATCAAAAAAACTTAAAAATAACTGTCATGTAAACTGGCTTCTTACACTGAACAGTGTAAGAAGCCAGTTTGTTACCGTCACTGCATTTTTTTTGTTTTTGTGGTTGTTTTAGTATTTTGAATAATTGTTAACGTCTTCAGTCAGGTGTCTTCAACTTCACAGAAAACAAAATTACGGGCTGTTAAGTGATAAAACCCTGCCTATTGCTGCTATCATCCCACCCATACCTGTTATCAACCCACCAATACCAGTTATCACCCTATCATCCCTCTATCATTATTTGTAACACGTCTCGACTTATTGACATACAAGTGCACAGTACTTACACGACATCAATAAATAAACACGCTATAAGTACTTAGTAACATCATGACATGTGATTGACAGTCGTAATGTTGCCAGCCATAGAATTTTAATAACCACTAAATAACTTTTTCTTACAGTTCTTCAATAGATATTTTATGTTTGTAAAAAACGCTGGTACAGTTTGCAAAAGAAGTTTAAAAAAAAATAAGTTTTAGAATACATTTTCACGTCAACTGCCAATACAACCTATAAATTTGTTTGATTAAACAAGAAGTTGGGCTTCTTGTTTAGCCGTAGCGCTCAAATCCAGCTTCACATCCACGCAAAACGGCAATCGCTCAGCATAATGCTGTGACCCTACGCAAGACAGAGCCCCAGCGCTGGTATTCAGCAACAGCCGGCGTTGACGTGATGAAGATTTGAGTATCAACGCAGATACGTCAAAAACTGGAAAACTACGTCACAAAAATCGATTGCTCACCAATAATAAACTGATAATATCTTACTGAAAATACATCTAATAGAGGTTATATCGAAAGGCACGAAGCTACCGATCTATCGATGCTGTACATAGGAATTGATGCCAGAAAAAAGAAAACGATAACACTATCTATATTATATCTCCATCCCTTTTCACAGCGGATTATATTTTGACAGTAAAAATGACAGCTTTTTTTGTTATTACCTACCTAGTTTAGTAAGACCTTACTACAGTTCCCGGTTTAAAATAGCTACTATTAAAAGTAAAATATTAATGTTACAGAAAACGATTATGCATCGGAAGAAAAAAATAACAACTTGCATGCATATTATATTGGACAAGATGTTATTTGTCATGAAACACGCGTGTAATGACCAAGTTCGACGTCTGTTATTTGTAATACATTAATATCCGAATAATACATGCATTTAATTTACATTTTCATTTGTAGATATCGAATATGATAACGAATCAAAAGAATCGATGCATTTACTAGCATTGAAATAAATTTATCTAATTATTAATTAGTGTGCTTATTTTATAAAACAGATTAAAGTTATTATTTCAAATAAAATACATTTGGCTAGGGACATGGAAACAAAATTATCGATGTGCGTATTAACATCGGAATATACCTAAGTATTGAATAGTACTGGGCTGATATTTTAAAATAAATTAAACTTACGAATACTTACATAATCTCCTTCATTTAGTCCATTTCACAATAACCATTGCGTATTTTTTTCTTGTCGATTATTGGATTTAATTGTATTTTCAGGATGAAAAGACTGTCATTCACATAATGTGTTACGCAATTAAGGAGCCGTTCCCTAAAATTATGTTTTATCGACTCACGAACCCGATATTACAGTTTCGAGCATCGGATTTACTCAAAGGATCCGAAAAGTACCTATGTAGTACAAAATTAAGCATCAGTTATTAAGTATCGTAACAGTAGTATCTATGATAATACTAGAGATAATACCTACTCAGGTATCGAATATCGACACTTTCTCGCATACCTATTCGTAGGTCTGTTTCATTGCATGTTTGCAGCATGCATGGAGATAACAAATGAGTGTCAAATTGACTCCTGTTTCTTTCTTATCTTATCTTTTTATGTTTTGTCCCGATGCGATATGCTCAAAGCAGGCTAGCACGAACTGGTAGGTATAGTTTTCGTGTCGCACATTCACCATTGACAAATTAGTATTGAAATTGCAACGGCGGCGGGGGCACCTTATTGGTTTTTGACTTGTGGCATTGGAGTTTAAAAGTTTCAGTTAGAACTACGCTACGGTAGTGTTATGCAAGTGTGTACGACCATTCTATGGGCACAATTTTGGAAACAGTCATTTTAATGTTGTTTCCAAATATATTTCACGATTTTTAATTTATCTCCAACAGACAGAATTTAAAAAAAAACGGAAATCATACAAAATTATGTCTTCCTTTTCTGCAAACTGTACTCAAAGACGTAAAACCCAAAAAAAACTTATCTATAGCATTTACATTGATTATTAATCGTCTTTCATGCTCATTTAAGGTAATTTATTAATACATACTTTAACTACTAATGTTTCTCACTATAGGTACCTAATTAGATGGGACATAGACGACTGAAATAATTGGGACACAGGTTAGGACTTATTAAAATGCAGTTAAAACTGCGGGTCTAGGAAAAAATTGCAACTGTCTACTTTTCCTAGAAATGTAAGGGATACATGACGATACAATGGCTTAATTGGAATGTTGCAAGTAAAAAGACATGGGTGATTAGGTGAGGATAATGTGTTAGTGCGTAGGAGTGGGAAGTTTGATTCATTAATTCACTAACAGACAACGCACAACCTAAACCGCTGGGTCTAGAAGAATGAAATTTGGCACAAGTGTTCCTATTAAAATATATATAATGTATATAAATTAATTAAAAATAAATTCATAAATGGATACAGATAGGATAACAAGCATAGAAAAAAATTAACACTCATAAGGTTACAATATGTCTGCTGCAGCATTGCCGGATATAAGGGCAATCCAGTCTGTTGGCGATCATCGCCACATCGCACTCTGCGCACCAGAGACGCGCACCGCTTGCGCAGCGTCACGTGACACGATGTGGTGAACACCGGTATCCTAGGAAACCGTAGGTTTATGTAGCGAAAATGAGCACTAAGGGGATCATAAATCTAGGCGATCAAAGTTTTTATCCCGTTTTGATTGAGGAAAAAAAGCAAAATTTCAACGACTTTTCGGAAAGATTGTTACAAAATAATATGCATTCGGCCATCACCTTAATTCGTTACTGCTTTTTCGGCCCTAAATTAACATATTTTCTTGACGCTTCCCATTATTATTATTTTTTCCCCGTTCTTCTCCATAGGAACCTACGCTTTGGAATGGGCAACTAGCTTCATATTTCTGACTGGCTGACCCCTTGACAATTCAAAAGTGCCTGTAAATGGTTTAATTGAAATAAATGCTTTGAGTTTGAGTTTGAGTTTTATGGAAGCACACTCACCTTTTAGAAAAAATGGACCATATTATCAGACACACATAAACTTCATGGACGACCGAGCTTGGGCGCAAGCTACTCTTCCCATTCGTATGGGAGGCCTCGGCGTCCGTAAAATTTCTAGTATTAGTTTACCGGCTTTCATATGCTCGGTCCACGGCACTGAGAAATGAATCAGGAAAATTCTAACCTCCACACTGATTGATTTTGATGTGCCGTGCTTCACCGAGGCTATGTATGCCTGGAGACTCGCTTGCCCGAACTCAGATCTACCCGATTATCCATCTTCCCAAAGACAGTGGGATGAGCCGCTCTGCAGAGTAGTACAGAACAATTTACTTAACACGTTTGCTACCACTGCGGAGCGTGCGCGCCTGCTGGCTGTGGGTAAGTGGGAATCGGGTCTGTGGCTTCATGCACTACCTTCGTCGAACATAGGCACTTTTTTCGGCGACACTACCTTCTGCCTAGTTACTTCCCTACGACTAGGAGCTAGCTCCTTGTTGTTCTCCTCAACGCTGTCACTGTGGCGAAGTTGTCAAGAATTTTTCGACGCTATATTTTAGTTTTTCAATAGTTTTAGTTAATTTAATATATGTTTTTATTGTAGTTATAAGTAGTTGTAAATAGTACAACCAAACCACATTCATTCACATTTCTTTGGGTTAAATTAAATTCAGAAAGACGCGGATTAGACGACTGAGCTCACAATTATTGTACCTACCTATCAGTTGAAGCCTGATGGGTAAAGTGGTGTCTTGAACAAATAAAAAATATGACTACCTGTAAAATATTAAGTATACGAAAAGTATGATTAATGTATTTTTTTAATAAATATCGTAAATTATTAAATGAAATGGGCTAAGAATTTCGTAAGTTCCGGAAGTAAAACCCACTTAAAGTAAATTAAAAAATAATAAATTAGTAATTGGTACGATAATACCTACCTTTTTGTTGTTAGTCGTCCTTGTGTTGTTCTATTTTTAAAAAAGCATGTTATTGTTTTTATTTTTCAAATAAACCAAAAAGTACACCCAGACCCAAAATAGCTAAATAAAATCGTTACTAAACGTTACATTTTATTTCTGAGTATTTTTCCTTTTATCAAAACTCCATCTTGATCTAGTTCGAAATATAGAGCTAGCAGAAAAGGAAACTAGTCTTGACTAATACCTACATGAAAAAATATGTGATAATTAATCGTTCCAGAGCAAAGAACGACTGTGGCCACACTTTGCCACTTTTTCGGATAAAACCCATTGGGAAAATTTCAAAGATTGCTTATTATTTAAAAATCGTATGTACACACATCTATACATTTACTGCTACACAAGCTATACATTTCCAGTTTATGCTGATCTCTGATTATACAGGATTTCTGTACAATGCGAGTTCGGCTTATACTGGAAATGTATAGCTTGATAATTATGTAGCTGTGTGTACTCCGATTGTTACTTAATTTGTTTCTTTTAATTTTATTTTTAGCCGACTTCTAAAAATGGAGGTGGATAACAATTCGGATGTTGATATATATATTTTATATTTATGTACCTATGTTCGGGCATGTACTCCGTCATATATATACGAGTATAGACAGATATGCAAAACTATTTTTTGTTTGAAAGGGTATATTCCGAGATGGTCCCATTGTCATCAGGTCAGGATCTGATGATGGGATCCTGGAGAAATCGAGGGAACTCTTCAAATAATATGCACACCTATAGCGATTTGGGTATTTTTTTATAGTAACTCGTGTAGTTTCTATCGGAAAGCAACATTTGGTGAAGTGGAACTGATGATGAAGACCACAGATGGCCACCGGAACTGCTCAATAATAAGTATTTCACGAGTTGCGATTAATTACTTTAATATGGTTGCAAGCAATTTATGCTCATCACAATGCATATGAAGAGGTGAAGCACCTGCATCGGGAAAAGCAATATTTTACAAAAAGTGATGAGCAGTTGACATTAGGCTATTGTAACTTAGATAAATCACGAACTGAACCACTGAAAAGTGAGAAATAAAAACTTTTCTACAAAAAAAAACAACAAATAACTTTGATTTTGGAATTCGGTGGCAAATAACAAAAATATAAAACCTAAGACACCGACTTCCGAAATTAAAGTTTTTTTTTTTTTTTTGTAAAAAAGTTTTTTAGAATTTATTTTATACTTTTTGCTGTGCCCTACAGGGTTCGTAATCGTACTTTAGCTTTAAGCTATTGTAAAACCTTTATACCTAAATTATGCAATGCAAATATAATAATGAATATGAAAAAGTAAAACCAAGTCTTAATATTGTTAAGTCTTGTGATTAAATATAAATTAACCCTATATGGGAATAAAATATTATTCCCATTTAGATAATACCTACTAATGAGATTTTTCCCAATCACGACGCAACTTTGACGTGGTAAAAATATTCGAAATACTTGCTCTGACATTTTGAAATGTTGCAAAAGTAGTTAATGTGCAACTTGATCTGTTTTGACAGGAAAAGGGTAAAATTTTTGTTTGAATATGAAAATATATCAATTGAAAGATATTCTTTTATATACCGAAAACTGTTTTTTTTACCTCAATACGAAACCGGAATGGCATTTTTTCATTTGCAAATTTTCTTACAGATACAAATCAACCATTTAACATGGCATTTAAATTGATGATGCCTTACTTATTTAATGCGTAATTACTAAGGTACATATTAAGTCATTGGACAGCTTTGTCTTATTGTAACTGCAATAATAAATTAAACAGTTGGTATGGCGGATTATCAACGTGTAAATTTTACACACATTTTACAATCAATTTCCAAGTCTCATGAGCTTACGAGTATATAGTACGTCTGGGACATTATAATATTTAAGCATCTTGGTTTCAAATTTGTATGCAAATGTTCTTGTCCAAAGGTATATGAACCTATCTACTACCATTAAAACAATCTTTTGATGCCGTTGGTATCGAATAATTATTTTATCACAATTTAATGTGATTCAGTTCTCATCGTTTATCGACAGCATTTTGGATGGTGGGTTTATTAAAACAGTAAGAAAAAACTGATTGAATGTGGGTTGTAGTAGTGGCATGCAAGTTCCACGCACCCGTTCATTTCATATGTCTACTGGTGTCTCTTTCCCTCACGTAAAGAATAGCCACTTGTTCCTAGTAGTGGTTCCCAACGGTGACGCGGTCGCATACATTTAATATACTGCTAAGCGAAGGTCGAATTCCCATTCGTTCTGTCCGCCTTGCTAAGTTTTCCCAGTCGCTACGCCATACGATGCGGATATAGAGTTTTCAACGGAAAAAAAATCCAATTGCAAATTGTATTGCTTTTGTTTCTAAGCGGTCCTCATATTCTATTGCAAAATTACTGTTTACTGCACATGTTTTATAAAAAAATACTCTGTTATTAATACTTATGAAGCATTGTTTTTGACCGTTAACTCAAGCAGTTGATTTGACACTAATATAAAATTGTGCAACGTCCGCAATAAGCTACTTGGATTATAAGAACAGCTTCTAGTGTGGTAAAGTTACAGTTTGTCGTGTAAAAGTTTTTATTCCCATTTGCTACGACACACGCCCACAAACTTACTGTGCTAATTATTGTAGAAAATAATGTATGCCAATCACCTACGTGACTTTGTTTCGAATAATTCAAAGACTTAATAGCAATTACGAAGGAATATGATAAAAAAGTATTCATATGGCAACAATTTATTATTGGTCATGACAACGCATGCTTTTTTAAGCACTTACTCAACCAAGCATTGTTGTAACATTCCCGTTTAAAAGACAAAAAAAATGTGTTGACAAACACAACACCCACAGTAGTATTGCCTCCAAACCCTCCAACTAACTACAGTACCTAGATTATCAATACGTAATTGAAAAAATAAATAAAGGCGCGTGCCCAGATAATGACAAATAGGATCATTCGTTTCATGTCAAGACTTCGAGAGTAACAGCTCAATGTGCTCCGTTTATCTTTTTATTAGGGAAAAAAATATATTCTCAATAAAAAATTAAAGACTTCAATTTAGTGTTTCTGTATTCAGTGAATTTTTTTTCATCATTTATTACGCTTCTTGCTCGTGGCAAAAAAAACTAAATACTATGATGAGACTAGACTGATACAACAAAACAAAAATGTTAATTAACCTTTATAGTGTTGAAGCGTCCGCTTCGAAAGGTCTTAAGTGAGGTAGTGACACTAGGTTTCGCTCATAACGGTTCGGATGCCATTTCTAGGTTTACAAAGAAACATCGTGTGGTGTCTGTGACACGCCATCTAGTATTGAAAGCTAATTAGCAGGTGGTTCTTTTTTATACTTTGGGTAATTAACCTTTCGCAGTGTGAAGTGTACTCGAAATTGCAGAAGAAGAAAAAATACAATTATGATAAAAGTTACAGGCATGACTTCAATTTTTGAATAAATGAAATGATCTTTTGACATTATGTAATAAGACAGTTTTATAGGGCAGAAAGAGTAGGAAATAAGGTCACTAAGTTTTTTTTATCTTTGACTTAAGTATAGCCAGTATTCCAATTTATTATACTAATTAAGGCTTTGAGGCATCGAGGCTCGAATTAAATATTGAACATATTCTACTTCGACACTTGTATAATTAAGTGTAAGAGCGGCACATATCATAACGTTTTCCGAAAAAAGAAACAGTTATTTATTGCCCTACATTGATTGATATAATTGGAAGATCCCATTGTCTGACTAATTGCTAAACGTCGTTTTATATAATAGCACCGTAATTAATACCGGGCAATTACTGTCGCAGAAATTCTCATGCATCCTCAAACATTTAGGAATAAGTCATTTGGACAAGCACTGAATCACCTGTTGCCGTAATCGTAATACGATGATTACGTTATTATATAAAGTGTGAAAATTACCATTCCTATTGATAAGCAGTTTTAACGGAAAACGCTGTGCTATTATTGAAGCTCACATCTGCAAGGGTCCGCAGATGTTGTAGCACGGTAATATGTAGTTGATCGGAGTCACACCATCTGTCGTCTCGTTGAGTTTGCATTAAAATAAAAAATGGCAAATCATCGCTTAGAGTTACCCTGAACACGTGACATCCATTATTTACCAGTCTATCAATAATAAGATCGGTAAATTTAAGTTATCAGATAGGCCAGGTAATTATGCTCAACGTTAATAATTGCTAAAACATTCTTCATTTTATTAAAAACTTGACGACATAAACAGAAAAAAACTATAATTTTAATTGGTATTGTAACATATTTCTGTAAAAACGAGATAAAAATATAAATAAAATATTTTATTAATAAATTATACATTAAATAATACTACTGTAACATGTTTTTGTGAGCGTAATTAAGAAAATGCCGTATAAAGTGCGCCCAATTAGAGGAAATCCTAATCATTTGAAACATGCAAACATCTAAAGCGCGCTATTGAAAAGCTCCGCACGCCCAACCAAACGTTGAAAAGGCGCTCATTTAATTAAAAAAATCTATTCGCTCGAAAATTCCCCACACATCGAATAGCGCCAATTTTTCGAACTTATGAATCCGAAGGGCACATTCCCAACGGCTACGTCGCACAGAACACGCGAGCGTATCCGTTGGGAAAAATTGAAATTGTAGAGACATTAATCCACACAAAATTCAACAATTAATGCAGCTTATCGGAAACAACATTTTTATCGTGACCTTTACAGTAACTGTTGTTTTGAATTTAAAACCACGCACTCGATATTTTCCGCTCACTTGTAGGAAATGTCTTTATATCGTCCGGACTCGTCTGCAGCCATTTTTCTTAGAAACATTGATCGTAAAATGGTATTTATAAGCTTCAAGAACTTAATTTTATATTCAAGTATTTAAAAAAACAATACAATTACATGGTCTTACATTTTGATAAATTAAAATAAAAACTTGTGAATGCATGAAATATTTCTTTGAAAATTCAATTAGCGTTGTTTTGAAAGTTTTTTTTTTAGTCAATAATGAGTTCTTAGTTTTGTGTTAAAATAGAATAAGTTAGCAAAAATATTTTAACATTACCTTTTTACACGTAAAAATGCTTCTAAGTAATATTGGTACAGGTGGAAGTCCATTGAAAACGAAGTGAACGTACTGTCAATAACAACGAACAAAAGCTTCAATTTTTTCCAACCGTTTCAAACAATACAATGTTTTTAAGATAAAGTTTACTTTTGTTGCATGTTTTTTCTCTGTATTTTTTTCGTGCGTTATACAACTATACAGATTTTTTCAAGATATGAATTAACAATATAAATGAAATAACACAAACAGATTGTAAAATAAAAAGATCAAGACAATTATCATTTACTTCGCTTATTTATAACTCTTGATAAATGATTTGATTTATCAATAAATGACTTGATTGTTATTTTATTTATATTGTTAATTCATCATTCATCTTTAAAGCTCTACGGAAAAGAAAAAACGGGAAAAAAAAAGAAAAAAACTACATATAAGCAATTATGTATGTATACATATTTTATTCAATGTAACCGATCCAGATTTATTATGACATCCGCGAACAAAAAATAACTACAGTTATTGTGAAAAAAAAATACAAGTGTACTATTAAGTCATGATAATATGTCGTGAAGCCTAGTTTATGTTGTTTTATTTGTACTTAAACAAGTTTCCCCATGCAACTCCGGTAGTGACTGTACTTTACACCGTACCAATAACTAGGCGTCACATTTGCCGCTTCTTACGACGTTATGTCTCAGTCGCCGCTGCAATTTGTCGCACCCTTTGTATGACATTTAACACATTTAATCGATTCCTCACTCGAGCGGACGTTTAATCGAGAACGCATGCAATTCGATGACCGCATCGATTTGCCAAGAATAGAAGGGGCATTGAAAATATCAAGAGCGTTTTTACTGATTTTTTTTCATCGTATATTTTATTGTTTTTTATCGAAATTCTGTTGAGGGAAGAATAAATAGTGCAGTTTTGACCGTTACGCGCCTAATAAGTGAAAAGTGTCATTTGTTGACATTATCGTAATCAAGCTTGGACAGTCATGTAGTTCGGCTACATTTATTGGTACAAATAAGTGCTCATTAATTAGGGATGTCATGAGGCATTCATGACATCCCTAATGAGGGGGGCCAGAGGTCCTGGGTTCGATTCCCAGGTCGGGCAAATTGTCATTGGGCTTTTCTTTCTGGAATTTCTCAGTAGCAGCCCGGAGTCTAGATTTGTGCCCGGTTCATGGCATAAGCTCGCCCCTATTACATGGGACTTAAACATAACTGGGTGTACTATATTATACACCTCTGCCCAACTCTTCGGGGAAACAAATCGTGATGTTATGTTATGTTACATAATTAGGGATGTTTGGATGAAAGTTACAAGTTTATTGACTAGTTTGACATTTTGCAAAAAGTGGTTCTAAACGAAATCCATTTTTTTTGTGTTAGAAAACTCGATCAAGAAGCAGTGGAGAATCTAGTCATAGAGACAATAAAAATAAAAATTACGAAACATAAAAGCAAAAGAATGTCCAATATAAATAATTTAAAATAATGGTACTACGAAAAAAAAAACTATTACCAAATATTACAGCAGGTGGGAAGGTCCATTTGCATAATAACTTGTAGTTATGCGATGAAATTGCACTGTAATGCATTTGCTGTTACACAATATGGCAGATAGAAGAAGCCTAATAAAAAAAACTGCAACAATAACACGATCAAAACGAACTGTAGGTACGTAATATTTCATATTTCAGTGGTAGGTACCACTTAGAAAAATTTATCCCTTTTTCAATACACTCCCTTATAGTACCAATGTCCGTTCTTTTACCCGCTTGAATTTTTTAATTGGCGAACTTTTCATATAGAATATGAATTTAACAGGCATACAGGCAGACACTTTTCAGTCAACAGGAGACATCTCAAAAACCCCTTCTTAGTGCTCCCCTACATTTGTATAAGGAAGCTGTGCGCAAAATTTCACGTTCCTAGTCCCAGAAGTTTCGGCTCTTTGGCGTTGATATGTCAGTCAGTCAGTTTCTCCTTTTTTATACCTAGATGAAAAATGAAATAATTACCTATATCGTAACACCGAATACTTATTTAGTTTTAGATGTAAAAAAAGTATTTGGAAACTTTCCAAATGCATCCATCACAATTTGAGAGTTTTTGAAGGATATTCCTAATCCATTGTTCATAGGTTTGAAAAAATCGTCAGTACACGTAAATAACACAATAAACGTAGCTGAACTTTCAAAATGAAAATCATTGTGATCAATTGTCATTTTGTGTGTCACGCAATTACCCCGTTGGATTAACACAAAGGATACTTTTTATCCGGATGTTTCCACGGGATAGAGATTTACCTGCGCGCGCTGGTAATTATTTACTAAATAATTTATACCACCTACCTATTTGAATAGCCAATTTTAGTCCTCAGACCAAATTAAAATCCTAGACATAGCGCCGACAACAGTGTCGTGCAGCCGGTTTCGTAAGCATGTGTGCACTTAGTGAGGTGTAGTTTGATTGCAAGTTGATTGTAAATAGTTGAAAAAGTGTGCATGTGAGCGTGTATGCACAGAGCGGAGGTGTAGTTTTGGCATGCTTCACTATATTGTTCGCAGCGCTATATCTTGGTTTTTTATTTGGTCTGAGTTTTAGTCCAATTGGAAAATTATTAATGAAGGGACATAATTATATTTTAATTAAATAGCTTCTACACAAACTTCTTGCCTGTGACAGATATTGATATTGTTAGTATGAGCTGAGCTAATTAGTAGGCCCCTTCCTCATTGGTCAGTGCGTCAGCGGTGCGGGATCAGCATGCTCATTGCTCGGTATAACAGGTACCACAACCCGGTATCGGATTTTTTTTTTTTTTTTAACTATGGCATCTCGCAGGTATACCACTAAGGTATTTACTGCTTAACCGAACAATCCTGTGGCTGCCTTAAGCACTACACTCAAAGCCTCCAGCCAGGAGCAACTATTCTACATTAAAATTAGGCGAACGCTCGCTAAGGGCACCCCCTGTGGGGTACGAACCTCGGCTTAGGGCGTCGCTGAGGGGGGGACAGCAAGATGGGACAGGCTGGATCACGGATATATTATTATTAGACGGGGAATTTAAAGCTACGCGCTCAGCTGCGGCGCGGGCTGGCGCTTCATCGGACAAGGGTCGGGGGGGAGTATTTTTTACTCGTGAGGGTCGCGCGCGCGGAGGACCTCGGCGGCGAGGTCGGTACGACGGGTGTCGGGTGTGTTTGTGCACTGTACTGGTGGCCCTATTGCTCTCCTGGAGGAGAGTGGTTGGATCATCTGGATCGGAGAGGACATGCCTAGGACGGCGAAATCGACTAATGCGGGAGGGGGTATAATTGGCCGCTTCAACAACCAGAGGGTTGCGGTGATTGGCGGCGGAATCAAAATGACGCTTTGCAATGCGTTTTAGGAACTGATGGATAGTGGGGATTTTGAGATCTAGGTGGAGGTTAATATTTCTGACATACCAGGGAGCGCCCGTGGCTCTTCTAAGGAATCTGTTCTGGATCACCTGCATCTTATGGATGTTTCTGGGGGATGTGTGTGCAAAGACTACACCCGCATAGGTCATGATGGGGCGGATGCACGCTGTGTAGATGCGCAATTTGCACTTGAGTGACAATTTGCTGCGTGCATTAACGATGTAGTAAAGTCTACTGAGAGCGAAGGCGGCCCGCGAGCGAACCGACCTTATGTGCTCTGTAAAGTTGAGGTAATGATCGAGGATGACTCCCAAGTACTTGGCTTGCTTCTCCCAGGGGATAGGCTTACCTAACAAGGTGAGTGGTCGGGGAATGTGAGGGGGTCTAGATCGCGGTTTTATGAATAAAACCGCCTGACTTTTGTCGGGGTTCACTTCAATTCTCCATTTCTTAAACCAGGCGCCAAGGTTATTGACAGCCCGTTGTAAGAGAAGGTGGATCTGAGTCTGCGACCGGCCCCTGCAATATATGGCCGTGTCATCTGCGAACAGAGCCAACTGCGCCGTATTGCTTTTGGGGATGTCGCTTGTGAAGAGCGAGAACATGAGCGGGGCGAGCACGGAGCCTTGAGGGACTCCGGCGCGGATTTGGCGGGGAGAGGATAGGGCTCCCTCGATGCGATAGCGGAAAGTACGATTCGACAAGTAGTCCCGTAAGATGAGCACGAGACGATCGGGCACTCCGAGTTTGTAGAGCTTAAAGATTAAGCCGTTGTGCCAGACCTTGTCGAATGCTTTCGCTATGTCGAAGAAGACCGCACCTGTCGACATGCCACGGTAGAAGCCGCCGCCGATGAATTCGACGATACGGTGGACCTGATGCACGCTAGAGTGCTGGGCTCTAAAGCCGAACTGTTCGTTGGGGATGAGGCCTTTGGTTTCAGCGTAGTCCCTGAGACGCTTATAAATAAGCCTCTCATAGATTTTGCCTAATACCTTGAGCAGACTGATGGGGCGGTAACTGGAGGGTTCGGTTTTGGGCTTGCCAGGCTTGGGGATACCTATCACTATGGCTTCTTTCCACGCTTGGGGGAAGATATTGTTGCTTAGAGCACCATTGAAGATGGTGGTCAGTAGCATAATAAGGTGGGCGGGGAAGAGTTGGATCACCCTATTGGTGATTCCATCTGAGCCGGGGGCTTTACGGATGTGGAGACCTTTGATGATGTCATGCACTTCGTCTGGAGTGACGGGAGGCAGAGGACTTTCGGGGTCTTCGACGGGGGGCAGTGAAGCTTTACGTTCGACTTCAGCGTCTACCTCTGAGAGGTGAGCTTGGTCTACTGGTAGGGAGCTGGGAGAGCATTGAGCCTCGAGACTGTCGGCTAGGCATTCCGCTTTGTCGATGTCGTCGAAGGCTATGGTTTTGTCGGGGCGTACTAGGGGGGGCATGGCAGCTATCTGCTTGGATTTGAGTTTTCTCTGGAGTTCCCAGAAGGCCTGATGGGTGGGCTGTAACTCGCTCAGCATCTTATCCCAGCTCGCGTCACGCAGCTCCGCCATGCGTGTCTTTACAGATCTCTGCAAGTAGCGCATGTGGGCTTTGTTGGCGGGACAGGGAAAGTTGCTGTATGCACGGGTGGCCGCGTTCTTCTCGGTCAACAGAGCACGCGCATCGTCCGGGAGTTTCAAGTAGCGGTTATCCGCTTCAGGAACCTCCCTTGAACTGTCGTTCAGGACGGTTTGCACATGGTCAGTGAGCGAGTCGATTGCAGCCGTCGTGTCCGCGATTGAATCGAAAACGTTTGGGATGGAGTCCAATTGGGGGGACGTGTTGGTTTTCAGCTTATCGCCTACTTGCCTCCAGTCCGTCACCCTTTTGGTGGCTGGGGGTTGGTTGGGGTCAGAGGGACCTATGCGGGGAGCCAGTCGTATGACTACTGGTCGGTGGTCCGAGGTAAGCTCGTGAACCGTTTCTATTGAGTCTAATCTTAGGTTGACGTTCTTAAGGAGCGCCACGTCAAGAATGTCGGGGGCATGATTAATTTGGTGGGGATAGTGGGTTGGAGTCATCGGAGCGATGACGTCAAAGTTTTGAGCGAAGGAGAGATTGTACAATTGATGCCCTCTGGAGTTGGTAAGGGAGCTATTCCAGGAGGGATGTTTAGCGTTGAGATCGCCTGCTATGATAACAGAGTCACTCATGCCAAATAGGATTTTTAGGTCGTCCGCGATGGGTTGGAATCCCCCTGCGTGGTTGGGAGAGATGTAGGCCGATACTACGGTGACCGGCTGATGGCCAGTCATAGCTAGTCGGCAGATGGAGACTTCTAATTGTGCTAGCGGGGGAGGGTCAATAGGGATGCAGTACAGATCCTTTTTATAATAAATTAGTGTGCCGCCCAAGTGGGCATGCGACCTATCGTTACGGATTACACGGTAATTTGCAATGGCTGGATTACGGTGATTGGGTTTTAGGAAGGTTTCCTGTAAGAGGAATAAGTCAATTCGATGATCACGGAGGAACTCCGATATTTCATCTCGTTGACCATGGATGCCGTTTGCGTTGAAGACGCCGAGGTTGAGGGATCTGGGTTTAAATCTACTTAAGGCCGTGTTATTCATGATGATGAGATAACAGAGAGGGCTTGGGTGATGTCCTGGTTCGCGACTAATACGGCCAGGAGAGATTGGATGTCGCCGCTTTGCTTAGCGGCGACGATATCGCTTGCCATCTGAGCCGCCCGGGGCGTGCTGAATATGGCGAAGGCGCTGGCAATGATGTTAATATTTTGCGCAGCGATATTATAATTGATCGCGGGGTGCGGTGCTTGAGGAGCACGTACGGGATTCGAGGCGGGCGCTATGGGTGCGGGGGGAGCGTAAGGCGTGGTAGGCGCGGAGGGCGCGGGGGGCGCGGCGGGCGCGGTGGGCGCGGCGGGCGCGGTGGGTGGGGTGGCCGCTGAGGGCGGAGGGACACGGTTACGCGGATCCATGAGAGAGTACATGGGGGTTTGAGGGAGCGGGGGCCTCGCGGTGGCCATGGCTGGAAAAGCCTGCTGGTGGTGGAGTTGAGTCCAGGGGCTAGGTCTTTGAGGACTTAGCCGCTGGGGGATTTGGGAGGAGGGAATGAGGAATTCCCTCTGTTTTGTCTGCCGAGCGTCGAGACGCTGGGTCAGTTTGCCTGGGTTCGACTTTGGTGCCTTAGGGCATCCGCGGTAATTGGCAGTATGCCCTATATTCCCGCATAGCACGCAGCTAGGTGGGCTATCGCAGAGATTGCGATCTTTTGGCCGTGAGCAATCCGAAGTGCCGTGGTCGCCCAGGCACTTGACGCACCTGGGTTTGGCATGGCAGTTCTTCTGCGCATGGCCGTACAGCTGGCAATTATGGCATTGCCCTATGGCGCTGTTTTTCCAGGGCTTCTCAATGGTGAAGCCCATTAGGTTGCAGATCGTCTTGACGTTGAAAATGGGGTGATGCCCCTCGGTCGGGGAGCACACGACTAAGATCATGTCGTATGCTTCTCTACCGCGCGAACGGTGCATGCGGTGCACTTCATCGACTGGTATCCTTTGCGACTGAAGGTCTGCTAGGATGTCGGATGGGGAGATTTCCTTGGGGATCTTCTTGATCACCACACGGATCTGTCTGTCTTCTGGGAGGGAGTAGGTGTGGAATGACACACCTCTCGCTTGCAGAAGGGTATTCAAGTCCCTATAGTCGCGGGACGTCGCGAGCGTGACTTTTATACCCTGTTGGGTCGATCTGGCGTTGGTGTAGTTGATCCTCTGCTCAACACACCATTTGGAGATAGCCGTCCACTTCTCCTTGTCTTGGATGAAGACAGGGGGAGGGGGCGCGACCTTCTTGATACCGGGGGGGTTTTTGGCGGGGGCATCCTCCCGGTATCGGAAGCTCACCGAGCGCTTATATTTCAACGATCGTTTCCTGATTGGCTCGGTATGCGCGGGAGTGGGGCGGGATGGTTTCGGTTTACCGCGTCTCGGTAGAAACATCCCTCGGTGTTTTGAGACACGTCACGTGTTTTAATTGATAACGATGTTTTTTTTTTTTTTTTTACGTATGTCACCAATAGCCTTTTCGTTTTTTTCGAAAACGGAAATAAATATAACATGCCACAATATCTTCATCACTCGAAGACGACATTTTCTCGCGAGCGTCTAAGCCACAGAACATAATATATCTAAGCGGTAGGTGCTGCCCAAATTATGCAGAAAACATAGCTAGTCCAGTCATTAAATTTTGTTTCCCTACAAAAGGTCAATTTGGCAGAGTGTTACAGGTTGGTGTTCTAATTACTTAATATTCCAAGTTTGTGACCGCCGCCGTTCGCGCCGCCATATTGGAAAAATGATACCAAAAACCAATTTTTCGAAAATATCTTCTCTCCAGCGTACTCCCGCGAACTGTCCATGACCTTATGACTGGACTAAATGTCAGGTCCGTAATGATACCTTGCAGTGCGGTATCATTTCGGTATACCTAGCATATTAAACCGCACTGCTGCTTACCGACTAATGAGGAAAGGTGATGAGGAATGAGGAAAAGCATATGCAGCAAATGGAGAGGTAAAATAAATGTGAGAGGAATGATTTGAAAGAGAAAGGTGTGAATGATAGGGACGACAGGGCAGAACGAAATAAAAAAGCCTGCCGAGTGCGTGTCAGACAACGCAAAATAAAGGATTCCGTAGTTGGCATGAATTATATACATTTGAGATCCTCACAACAAGCCTTTTCATTTGATATGTCACACGGTACAGTTCGCAAAACGTTGTTTTTTCATTTTCTTGTTTCACCCCCAAAAGTGACCCCCAAATTCAATATTTATTTATTTATGTTACAAATCCGTGTTTGGGTCACAGAAATACATAATTATGTATACCAAATTTCAACTTAATCGGTCTGTTAGATTCCAAGCAAACTTCACAAGTAGACAGACAGACAGCCAGCGAACCAGCTGGTTCCGGTAGCCAGACAGACAGACACACGAGTGATCCTATAAGGGTTCCATTTTTTCTTTTGAGGCACGGAACCCTAAAATCGTATTGCGCTGACCCCAAGTAACATAGGACAAGGGCAGAAAGATGACGCACTCGGTTTACGCTCCTATTTGTGTGAAAGAAGTTTCTATTGCATTGCCCATTCTTCCATTGTATGAAGATTGCATGTTATGGACTGGTCTTCAATAGAAAACAGTTTCACGGACAAAGCAATACACAATATTAAAAAGAGGGTGATGAGAAACGAAGGGGCTGATCTTCTGTTCCTACCTAACGTTTAGGGTTAGGAATAAAAATTGTGGTTTTACAGCTTTTGTATCGAAAATATGTCATACCGCCGTATTAATTCAGATAAAATTTGTCAATTTAAAAATCAGTAAGGTAATACTTACTGTTTATTTAAGACTAGCACTTTGCCCGCGGCTTCGCTCCCGTGGTCTTTCCATGTATGTTACTCTCTGAAAACTAAGCTTTCTAATGGTAAAAGAATTTTTCAAATCGGTCCAGTCAAAGTCAAATAATTTATTTCAATTAGGCACAAAAAAGGCACTTATGAACGTCAACATTTACAAAAAAATTATAATAATTTATTCTAGTCGCCCATTCCAAAAGGTAGTTTTCGTGAGGAGAAGAATGAGCAAGAAAGTCCACCGTTACTCTTTTAAAATATTTGTACAATATCTTGTATACATTAATTATATAATTATATGTGAAGACGATGCACCTAGAATAAGATTTCTATACCACGATAGGTAAGTTGACCAGTAGTTTCGGAGCCTATTCAATACAAACAAACAAACAAACAATCAAATCTTTCCTCTGTATAATATTATTATTATAGTATCGCTAATATTTACATAATTTATCTAAGCTATTAGTCGTAAAATAATAATGATAATAAGTAGGTACTAGATGTATATAAAAAGGAGGGGAAAGAATAGGGCATGGAAAAAACTGTTGAATTATTTGAATGAAATTAGAAATATTCGCTAGTTTACTAATATTAGATACCCTACGTATTCGACACGTATGTATGACACATAGTTAAGTTTTGGTTTGGCCTATTCACCTATTATTATGTCATCATCAGATGTGCGATATGATATGAAATACCTGGTTCTCTATTGTGGCACCTAACTTTTTTATCCATATTTTTTTTTGTCCTAATCATCATTTGTCCGAATGATAACTTACCCGAACTTAATATCACATGCCATACAATTGAAAACCCTAAATATAATATGTCCTAAATCCGTTTGTCATAAATATTACAATCAATAATATACAAAAGACATAATACTGTTTTCATTAAAAGTTATAAGTCCTAAATTCAATTAATTCTGATTTTGCATTATAATTTTTGATTATACATAAATAAATATATTATACATGTAGGTACTCAATAAAGCAATTGGTTGAGAACATGTGGTTTTTGTGAGCAAGCAAGCAAGCAAGCAAGCTTGCAGCATGCAAGCAAGCACGCAGCATGCAAGCAAGCATGCAGCATGCAAGCAAGCATGCAACATGCAGCAGGCATGGTTTCTGTCTCGGCTCCGGCGCTGCGGGGCTCCGGCGGTCCCACGCGAGTTTATCGTTGCAGATGGGTTGTAACTCTCACCGCCGCAGCTTCGGCTTGCTGGCCAGCAAGCCGAAGCTGCGGCGGCGAGAGTTACAACCACCTGCTCCTCAACTCGCGGGCCGCCTCGCCCCTCCGCGCCTAAGCGATTTTAAATTACACTCTAGGGGTAGAGCAGACAAGACTGCTTGGAGTCGGATTTACAGCGATTCGTTAAAAAACCTAATTTTTAGCAAATATTTTAGGACTAAAAAAATTATTATAAATGAACATTCGGAATAATACCTATACATTATATAACACAATACTTAGGACATATGACTTTAGGTCATGTAAAATTAGGAGATTTAACTATTATAGAACTCGATATTATGACAGAATACAACTTTACTTCTAGAACTAAAGATAATTAATTATATGCCAAATAAAATTTGGGGATTTTGAACATCATGGTTACTGAAGTTTATAGCAAACGTGTTATGGATAATAATTTTCGGACAAACAATTTTAGGAGGAGAAGTTCCGAAATACCTACCTACTGTGGAAGAATTTCACATATGAAACTGAACGTGATCAGCATAGCTAAACCTTTTTCAAGAGCTGTCAATGTCATCATTGTTGTGTATTAATGGCATTAGTGCCGATTCTCTTGTACACTGAACTAAACGATCACTAAAATTCCTTACTTTTGGCTATGGGAATCTTAAAGCTATTCTGCAATAAAAAATCTCTACATTCAAAAAATATTTTGAAACAACTAAAATAGAATTTGACAATGGCAATTTCAATAACTTTTTTGCATCCATTGGGGAAAATACCACACACTCATCCGGCAGTGTACAGAGAGAAACATCGGTGATTAACCCTACTGAAAATACCATGTTTCTTACCCCAGTCGACGAATACGAAGTAAACCAGATCTTAAATATAAAAATAGTTTTGGCATAGACGAACTCCCACCTACTTTGTTCAGACAGTGCGCTGATGAACTTACCTTACCGTTCTATAAATTAATAAATCAATCCTTCGAAGAGGGCACTTTCCGCAATCAACTAAAAAAAGCTCTGATAAAACCGATCCATAAAGAGAACGCAAAAACAGACCCAAGTAACTATAGACCAATTTCCCTTCTTCCTACAGCATCCAAAGTCTTCGAAAGAGCAATGTGTGATCGTGTATATTCCTTTTGTGAAAAATAAAAGATATTCGATGACTGCCAAAATGGATTTTGCAAATACATCCAAGAAACATTAAATATTATAAATAATAAACAATAAGCAATAGGGATATTACTCGACATGACCAAGGCCTACGACAAAGTGCAATTTAAAATATTATTAAATAAACTAAACGTAATAGGAATACGCGGAAAAGCCCATGACTAGTTCGCATCATATTTAAAAGATAGAGATCAATTAGTTGAGATTGAATATTACAATCAAAAAACAAAAGAAGCACAGCTCATTAGATCTGATGTTAAGTCAATACATGCTTCAATTCCCCAGGGAAGTGTTTTATGGTTCCTCCTTTTCCTCATATATAAATGACCTCCCCAAAACCATAGAGGGGCCATGTGTACTTTTTGCCGATGATATCTCGATCTTGACTGCATGCCAAACAAATGCTAATTTAAATGAAAAACTTACGACAATTCTTGGAAAAACTGTAAACTGGATGAGCGACCATAACCTCGAAATAAATTTTACCAAAACCAAATTAATAGCGTTTCACCCCTGGCAGAAAAAGCAAATAAGTAAATATAGATTTTACTTTTAATCAACATAAATTAGAAACATTTAACGATTTCACTCTCCTAGGTTTAACGATAGACACTCATATAAACTGGAAAACACATAAAGTACAGACTGTAAAATCAATATTCTCAAAGTTTTCTTTGCTCTCCGTGAAATAAAAAAGACTACAAACCTACAAACCGCACTAGTCACATACTAAGCTCATGGCCCACGCTTGGTTTAACTATGGCATCATCTTATGGGGTAATAGCACAGACGCTCCTTCACTATTTACCCTCCAAAAAAAGCTAATACGAATAATTACCAATATAGAACCAACAGATAATTGCAAGCCTTACTTTCAGAAGCATAAGATTCTCACCTTAGTTGGTATTTATATCTTAGAATTACGTAAACTAGTCCGTAAATATCCAGATTCTTACAGCACGCGGGAGACATACAAACAAATTATTCATTGCGCCATAAAAATAGACAAAATTTGCCCCCCTCCCGCCTTAAACTATATTCATCTAGCCCATAATCAATGCCAATAAAAATATATAATACATTACCAGAAGACATAAAACAACAAAATAAAACCAGTTTATTTTTAAATACACTATAGCAATACTTAATTTAAAAAAAGCTATTACACAGTATAAGAATAGGTACTAACGGATAAATTAAATAATATTAATACATACCTATGAATAACATATAGTAAAATAACATAATATAATACTTAATAATTATATTGCAATAATAATACTTAATGAAAAAAATTCAACGAGTAAAGAAAAGCAATATTAAATATAATTAAATAAATAATAAATGAATAGATAGACCTGCATATAAAATAATCACTCCCTCTCTCCTTAAGCATCATCATAACATTTAGTTCCTTGCTCTTGTTTCATGTTTATAGATTTATATTATAAGTATATCTATGTATATATATTTATATGAATAAGTTTATGCTTTATGTATGTATGTACATATTTATTGTATATGTAGATGGTACACCCATGACTACCTGCAGTGCTGTCTCTCCTGTTACCTATAATCCATCCAAAGGTTGTCTGTAAAAGATCGCTTTAAGCGATTAGACCGCCCATTGTGTCACCCTATGCAAAATTTCTAAATTTATGTTTGTAATTTGTATAGTGTACAAGAGTATTCTATCTATTTAAAATTCTAACTTAATAACCAGAAAAATTAATAAAGCGCTCTTCCTATCTCTACTTATTTAAAAATTTGCTGTGCCCGACAGGGTCCATAATTGCTTCTATTGTTATTTATGTAGTACCTACCACATGTAATTGTACATTATGGATTGCAATAAACGATTTGAGATCGCGACTACACGTGGTACATACTTGTTTGACCTATCCCGTGAATTTTTTTAGAGCCGGAGGCGCGCACTGGGGATCCTCGACGTGTTTTAGGTTTAAGGAATTTATCACTTTTTGAATAGAAAAAAAAATACCTACGTGTTGAGTAGGTATTAGGGGTACATAAAAGCGTTTTATAAAGGGGGTCGAAATTTTCATTATTTTTGCGATAGGACACACCATTTTCGAGATAGGGTGGAGTGGTAGCCATTGAACCACCAAAAGTTTGAAGAGCTCTAGCACGGTTGTTATTGCAGTGTAAGAAAATATCTTTATTTCAGCACTTATGTTATTTAATAAGCTACCACATTGCCTTTACATTTTTGGTAAATATTAGCTATTACTTGATTGATACAGATTTTTTTTAAACATGTGAAATGGTTCTTTTGTGCATATGGTATACGCGGTTCATTGGCTACCACTCCAACTTAAGCAAAAAATAATAATATATTAGATACTGTTTTTGCAAGTCGAGGTGTTCGTGTGAATTTCAGTTCATGACAACTAATAATATTCCACACCATTTTTAGTCGCGATTAAAAATAGTCAGATTTAGTTAGACAATTAAAATTTTAGGTGAAAATAGTCAAATTCAGAATAACAAAATTGTAATTTTCCCTAAATTAAAATCTCAGTACTATCTTAAATAAAATATAGTTAAGTTGTGCCACTTTAATCTATTTCAGAATGGGAAATCATCGTTTGACAGGAGTAAACTAGATTTTGGTGATTTTTAGTCTAGTTTAGAGGCATTTGTGACAAGAGAGTCGGCCCCATTGACAGCTTTTAATCGCGGTTTAGCTGTGCTGATCGCGTTCGACTTCAATGGTGAAATTCACCCTAAATGACGAATGAAAAAGTCTTTACGAAGAACAAAAAGGAAGTCAAATTTTCTACACCAGTGGGTTTGAGGTCGGTCCCTCGATTTGCCTCAATGAAGAGATTGTTTGCTTAGCGTAATGCGTTAGTTGCGTCGTATGAGTGGCTGACGGCCGGTTTCTTACTGATCCTTGGCGCCGTGCGAGCCTCACGAGTATCAGGCATAGTATCAGTCAATATCTATATCCAAATTGCTTCATGTCGAAGTGTGTACACAAACCCCCCAGCTAGGCTGTGTTGAATTGGGGTGGATTTAGGGCAGATCCACCCCGGGTACTACTTTACTGCGTAGAAACGGACTCCCCAACAATGTAAAGCCGAGATTGTATATATACAAAGGGCGACGAAAACTTTCATTGCGTGATTTAGAACTTTTGCTTATTTTGCCATTAATAACTACAGCAATAGATTTAAGTTCAGTAGAATTGACAAAATTTAATTTTATCTCTCGTGAAAATGTATGAATTTGGGAGAAATATGCATTTTTATATATGTCACGTGAGACGGCACTATTTAAATATCTGAGGAGCGACAAAGATAGCGATAACGATGATAATATTTCTGGCTACAGTGCTGCCATCTCATATCGATTAGAATAACTAGTTTTATTTATGTTATGTTAATTACCGGTTGGACCTAATTGCTTTACTTGATCGACTAATTGAAATGGTAATAAATGACCATAATTCATTACTAAATAACTAATCAGATATATTTGTTAATAGTGCTTGGCGATCGTGTATTTTATGTTCATATCACTAATTAAAATGTATGATTAACTTTCCTTGGAATTTGAAACCCTATTGTCAGTACATAATTATTATAATTATAGAAACATCTGTCTGTAGTATGTTTTTAAGAAGCTGTGCACGAAATCGACTGATTTGGATCAATTTTGTTCATTAGTTGTGAGAAAGGGAAAAAGAATTTAAACAAAACTATTATTGATTTGAAAAGTCAAGTTCTTTGTTTTTCTCGTTTATAGTTTGCTGAATCTTTATTTCAATCGAAACTCATTTTCTTGCAAACAGAAAGGATCATAACGATTTTTATAACATTTTCTTTTATGATTGTCAATTTCATCTAAAATATCGAAATATTGCAATTAATCCATGGTTTTCAAACTCAATACGACAAAAGCAACTAGTTATTATAGGTTATACGTTCGCTATACAAGGTCCGAGGGCTGAATAACGGTTGTACAAATTCTCTTTGTTTTATGACATCTTTTAAACCAGATGTATACGAAAGAAACGTCAATTATCGTTTATTGGTAACGTTGATGTTATAACCCTGGTATACCTACGTCGTGCGTAAAAGTTTATTAGTATGTTTCAATTATTTCAACTTTTCTTACAATAAAAAGGTTTTTTTTTTTTTTTACTATGGCATCTCGCAGGTATACCACTAAGTTATTTACAGCTCAACTGAACAATCCTGTGGCTGCCTTAAGCACTACACTCAAAGCCTCCAGCCAGGAGCAAAACTATTCGAAATTAAAATTAGGCGAACGCTCGCTAAGGGCACCCCCTGTGGAGTACGAACCTCGGCTTAGGGCGTCGCTGAGGGGAGGACAGCAAGATGGGACAGGCTGGATCAAGGATGTATCATTATTATTATGCGGGGAATTTAAAGCTACGCGCTCAGCTGCGGCGCGGGCTGGCGCTTCATCGGACAAGGGTCGGGGGGGAGTATTATTTACTCGGGAGGGTCACGATCGCGGAGGACCTCGGCGGCGAGGTCGGTACGACGGGTGTCGGGTGTATTTGTGCACTGTACTGGTGGCCCTATTGCTCTCCTGGAGGAGAGTGGTGGGATCATCTGGATCGGAGAGGGAAAAAGGGCTTTCGTGCACGGCCTTGATATTGAATCATGTAGTACAGACAGCACGTCAACCCATCCGAAATTGTCAAATTTTCCCAATCAACTTTGAACCTTATACTTTGGTGATAAAGTTAAAAATCGATTAATTATATTTGACAGATTGTAGTAAAATCGGCGTCTGTACTTAAGGTGTAGTTTATCATAACGCGCCAAGCGAAATGTTGTAACTATTACACCTCAGCTCAAACCCTTCGGTGATTACTTGACGACTTTTACTAACTATAATGATTAAATACACAGTATTTCACAATTTTATATAATAGTTACGAGAATACCTACTCTTTTAATTTAACTTCGGTTGAGTTAATTCTACTGAGTTCGTCAGTCAGATAATAAAAAAATATTAGACACGTAATTTTTGCTTTATCATATTAATTTAAAATGACTTAGATAAAACGCATTAAAGTTGGGGAGTGGGGGCGTTGATACTTCACAAGTATGTATAAAAATCTTCATACTCGTCACGTCATGGCACATTTTAACTCAATGTATCGCCGTAAACTTTTGATTAATAATAAGTATAATAAGTGTCCAATATTTTTTTCACACCAACTGCTCGAAAATGTCAAATTATAATCAACCTTAACCTAAAGTGAGTCATTAGTGGCCGGGGGCACAGCCGGTCAATATTGTTGTACTGGATTTCATTATGACCCGCTGGTCAATAATGTGATTTGAATTTGGAATCTCACATGCTCAGCTAAATTGGCAGTATAGTACTAACAAACACCCTTTGGTGCCAGAAAGAGGAAAGCTATTCTCGATACCCTTACTACGCGTGGATGATATTCTCGATTTCCTACAAAATCATAACGACTGCTTCCACCACAACCTTCAACATCACACCATCACATTCCATCTTTCCCTGAGCCTCATGCACCACCTTCACCAACTTTCACCACCCAAAATGCTCCTCTGCATATACAAGATTCTGAAGCATTGACGAGCAATACTCAAATAAATTCCATATCAACATCTATACACGTACCAAATAAAAACTTAACTTTATCTTTGCACAACTGGACTAATGTCTCAAATGGTACCATTAACTTCAATTAATATGTAAGTGCATATAACTAACTAGTTCTAAATATGTTATTCTTACTGTTTGTTTATTTAATAAATACTTTGTTTTTCGTACTATGGCTATTATTTTCTCACAGTAGGTGTAAAATGTAGAGTATCCTCCTCTGGGCTAAAGGTGTCTTTGCCTTGGGCTAGCTTGAATCCCTCGCTGCATTCAGGATTCTTGTATTATTAAACTCTTAACTCGTTAAATCCCGAATCCTTCATTGCGCTCGAGATTCAATATGACGCCCGTGACATAAAACACAACTTTAGCCCCTCGGTGCATAATCTACTATAATAATCTACCTGACGGACAAAAATATTTTTTTAATCATCATCTCTATTATTGACCTATTTAGTTAAGAAGTCCACTTTTGTTGCTGACTGCATCTCACTCCAGGTAGCTAACGCCACATAGACCTCTACCAATTACGGTTATTGTAGAATATTATGAGTTGAGTGACTGATTACTGATTATCTGATAAATAATGGGTAGCTATGTAACGCACGATTTTATCCTACATGTGTTATCTTTGCCGGTAATAGTACCTATTAGTCTCTGTGTATTAATTAATAGAATCTACATAAAGATAATATATCTACCCATTTTACTGACGTCATTTTAATAGTCAAGTGTCCCGCCGCTTTGTCTACAGATGACAGTTTTATCAATCTTTGGCCCGTTTAATGATCAAAATTCTAGGCATAGACAATACCTTAACAACTCTTTGCCCATTAAGAAAAAAAACCTATTATTCATTGTCTATTACAACAGCTGCGGGACTCTTTCATCCCTCATCAGCATGTTAATAGTTAAATATCATAACGGTAGACATATCAAAGGGTTAGGCGACAATGGACAGAAAAAAATTAACGACTCGAAATTATTGCAAAAAATATTTATGATTTTTCTTATGGTATAATTAAACACTTACTCAATTATAATTGGATTCATTTATATTTATAAATTATAATGTGTGTTTTATAAATAGTTATTCTTTTTAGTACAACCGACAAATGGTAAATAATTAATAATAATATTTTAGTTCAATGTCGAGCCATGACAATGGCGACTGTAGAGGCGGGTCTGGGTTATTTAATAATTACTTATCATTGGGTATAACATTTTTCTGTGCCAGTTCTGTTACAAAAAATATTTAAAAAAAATACCATATTAATAAGAAAAACTTAGTGCTTAAATATATTAAAAATCAGTTTACTCGAAATCATAGAATACGAACCAAATATGGCACATCGCTGCGATTTTAAATAAAAAATCACCAAAATTCTTTAAGTACCTACGTAATTAGAAAATAATTGTGATTAAACAATACAATTAATAATAAGTTAGTCAAGCTGAACACGAGTAACATTTATATAGTTTCATCGGATTCCAAAACGTAGGCATCTCGCTAGCACAACAAACGCTACTTCTCTAGCCAGCAGTAATTACAATAAAAACGGCGGCACATTCAAAGATATTATTAATTAAATAACAAGATACGATCGTATAATTATTCATCTATCGACTAGCCGACAATATGCGAAACAATGCCGCATAATTAGTTTTAAAATTGGATGTGTCCGACTGTCCGACCCATATTTAGACAAGCCCTGTCGCTAATCGCCAAGACATTTAATAACTATTAAATTAATTTCAATCTATTGTGACTTCCCTTTTTAGGTGACATTTTTTTCATATTAATTAATATGGGAATTAAATATTTTTTAAGGAATGAAATGGTATTTTCTCCCTGTCGGTACTTTTTGTGGCATGTGACATGAGATAGCACTTACGTGACATAAAGACATTCCTGATGACTATGAAGGCACCGCCCTATGTAACCTAAACTGTTACGTGTTTTTACGATAATTTAATTAGTGGAAATATAAGTGCTTGTCATTAATAGGCTACACTTGTAGAAATAAATTTTTAAACAAATTGACTAGGTATCAACTTAAATTGTACGACCAGAGTCATCTAAAACGGTATAAACAAGACATCTTAGACAGACGATTTTTAACTTTTATTTTTATTTAAATTAGTTTTTTTTTTTAAACGTTGCCCCACACTAGGAATTTCTCCTGTATCGTGGGTTGGTTTGGGGTTATAATATAAATATATATTTTTGTAATGAGCTAATTAAGCCCTTTCATTTGATTGGGTATCAAATGAAGGGGCTTAAGAGGGAACAGGGGCTGCGAGGAATTTGAAAAATAGGTATTTGAAGAAACTATTGCCGTCGCGCTGCGCCCGAAAAACCGAGTCAAACCCCGTAAAGTGCGATAGGGACAACTGCAGCTCAGACCGATTATATCACGAATTTTTTGACGAAAACGACGTTTGGCATTCTCCTTTTTTCTCCTCGAAAACTAAGCCGATTTAATATTTTTTTACATTAAAATTTTAAGAAAGAGTATGTCTAGGTTCCTATTATTTTCTTTTATGCTAAAAACTTTTCCGAATTAGTCTGGTACTCCTCTAATCACGGCGGTAAAAATGGGGCATTTTTGTAATTTTTGGAGGGTCATAGTTTCCTTACTTATTAATTGCTGAAAAAAGAGAAATGACAGGGACATGCCTATAGAGAACCTGATTTTATATAAAAAAAATGACAGCTCTAGAGGCATTATTCAGGAAGAAAAACGGGGAATACGTTTGTATGGAGAATCGCGGGCCCTGTTCCCTCTTAAACACGGCATCATATTTTTTTATTTTTTTATTACATGTCTATGTCCTCCAGAGGGCGCCGGTGCATACCCGTTGTCCCCGTTAAAGGGGATTAATGTCAACCCTTTTTCCGATGCCATATAAGGTACCTAAGGGAATCATACTGATAAGATGTTCCAGCGATTAAAGAAAAGATACATAGATAGGGATGAGCACTAGGTAATGCACTTATGTGGATACCTACTAGACATTAACTTTAGGAAATACAAGACAAATCATGACAATAACTTTTTAAAGAAATTGTCGGTTTTCTAAGTTAGTGCAACACTAAAAACTTAATATTTACACTCGTAGCTGTCAATTGGCATGGGCAATCTTGAAAAGTTCTATGAATTCTGTACCTACAAAAATTCAAGTAGGTTCCTAAGTACTTGAAATATATTTTTTGACGCACAAAACCTCGCATTGAAAACAGATTTTTGATTGATTTATTTTTGTTAGAACTAGTGCGTACCCCGCCCGATTCAAACTTAATGGCGGTTCGGAACATGAGGCGAGTCACTGCGCAGTAACGAATTCATGGTCAGCGGGGGTGGCGCGCGCGGTACTGCGCAACGAGCAGCTAACTTCCGAGCTGCCATATCGAACTGTATTCTCCTTTCACAAATGTTAACTCAAATTGTGTAGGTACCCTGTTGTACATAAATAAAATGAATGAACAGCTTTTTCAAAAGCGATTATAGACAGTGCAATCCACGACGACGCGCCCCACTCCGCTCCGTACTAAAGTACAGCTTACAGTACAGTAATCGTGGAGTGGGGCGCGTCGTCGTGGATTGCACTACCTGTAGTTGTACCTACCTATACTTCATTTGAAATAAGATTAGACATTTAACTAAACCTTTTTTACACTCCATTCAACCGATTTTGACTTCTATTTCTATTGGTGGCATGACAAATGGCAGTTACGGTAAACTGTTAGTATTGTAGCCACTTTTTTGCTTTTGTCCGATTTTGACTTCTATAGCGTACGCATAAGGATGGCCGTTATACCTACGGTATAGAAGTCAAAATCGGTTGAACGGACTGTAAAAAAGGTTTGTTTAAATGTCTCATCATCATCATCAGCCTATAACGTTCCCACTGCAGGGACACGGCCTCCTCTCAATGAGAGGGAGTTGGCTATAATCCACCACGCGTGCCCAGTGCGGATTGGTAGATGTCACATGTCTTCGAATGTTTGGTTCTAGGACATGCCGGTTTCCTCACGATGTTTTCCTTCACCGTTTTGAGAGCAGTGCAATGAAATAAATTACACAAAGTAATGCGCCTGTCTGGGTTCGAACCCACGACTTACTGTTCGTAAGTCGGGGCCGCCACCACTGGGCCATCGCTGCTCTCAAATTAAAATGTCTAAACTAAATTAATATTATAAAGACAAAATATTTGATTTTTCTATGTTTGTTTGTAATGAATAAGCTCAAAAACTACTAGACCGATTTAATTAAAAATTCTTTCACCAGTAGAATGCTATATTATCACTGAATAACATAGGCTATAATTTATTAAGATATCACGCGGGTGAACCTGCTGGTGGAAGCCAGTAATAATATACTCGTACTTTGCCTTCATTTCATAAAGTAATAAGGAATAATATAAATTACAGTAAAGGTTGGTGACGTCATAGAAATATATATTATGTGTGTGTGATGATGTGATCACTCAAAGATAGTATTGACAATATATCGTAATATACCTAGCTATGATTTATATTAATATATATTATAGCTTCGTCTGTGATGGACTTCCGGTACCCATTTTTTTGTAACAACCGTTATAAGTACCTATTGTAATTAAACCTTTTACTCTGATTACCGTTAGCTGTTTAAATCTTAACATTCCAAGCTAAATAATTATATTCTAAATTAAAATAAACTAATAAACATTTTAATGCCCATTTATGACGCTTTTCCCTCATTTCAGTGCTTTAGAAAACTGTAAAATCATACAGAATAGGTTCTTTGAAATGTTTTAGTCGTAATTGCACAGAAGACGCCAGCACGCCAACCTACCCGAAACTGTAAAATTTTCCCAATCAACTTTGAACAATATGATTTAGAGATAAAGTTGAATATCTATTAAAGAAATTTGACAGATTTTAGTAGGTTGATGTGCTGGCGTCTGTACAGTGACATAGTTTAAAACAAAGTCTCTTATCACGTCTGTTTGTGTGAACGCGTTGTTCTTCTAAACCACGCATCGATTGCAGTTTTCACCATCATCTAGAAATTGTATTCCGGGAGGTTTATGTGTACCTATAATATATTTATGTTTATTAGATTTATGTATGTATGCTTGTTATCTATGTATGTAAAAAAGAATAAATCCTTTTACGTTCAATAAGTACCAAAGTTTTAAGGGGTTTATTATAGAATCAAAAGATCTGAGATTTGCAATTACCTAAAAGTAACAAGGTTTTGCCAGCCTCGCCCCAATGCATGTCAAAAATTATCCCATGGTAACGTATGTCCGGGATAAAAAGTATCATATGTCCTATTCCAGGTCATGGCCTATCCGTGTGCCAAATTTCATCCGAATCCGTTCAGCCGTTTTAGCGTGAAACCGTAACAAACAAACACACTTTCACTTTTATAATATTATTAATCATAGTTAGGTATAAGATTATTATCAAGACCGTTCAAGCCATACTTATCTACCTAATTTCCTTATATCGAAAATAGAACTTAGAGTACCTACAACTGTTTTCGTTGAAATGGGAATGTACCTACGTACCTAAAATAGTTTCAGTTTATTCAGGAACAATTCACATTGTGTTTGAAAACATATATAAATAACTAAAAACACGTTCATTAATACAATAAAAATAACACATTCATAACATAATTAATACAATCAATTATAGAAAATAAGACAGACAAAATAAAATTAAAATTAATTCAATAACATAGCAATTTACACATTCAATATAATAAAAAAAATCACGAACATTACAGGCAAATTTTCAAAACGTGGATAATTATGTCATCGTCTATCGAATACAGACATTTCTCCAATAGGAACGCTCTGAGTCTCGATTTAAATGAGCTCTTGTAAATTATAGATTTTAAGTCCAATGGCAACCTGTTAAAAATCCGCACTGCTTGATATTGAAGACTATGTTGAACAATCCTAAGTTGGGGTATAAATTTGCTTTTAAAATCTTTCCTGCGCGTACTTTCCATCAAGTGTCTCTCCTCATCTGTTTCGTAGTTACGCAGGTATTTTTTTAAATTCACCATAATACTAAAACATAGAGGCTGGGCACAGTAAGAATTTTAAAATTTATAAAGTGTGGCCGACAGCTCTCTATTTGTGATATCCGGGCCATGGTTCGTATGGCTCTCTTTTGGAGTACAAAAGCTCTCTGGCTATATTTAAAACTATTCCCCCAAAACTGAACACTATATCTCAACCTTGATTCTATTAAAGCACAGTATACCATTTTAAGGTGTTTTATGTTTATTTCATCCCTAAAACTGCGTAAGGCATAACACGCCGAGGAAATATACGAATCAAGGGCTTGCAATTCCCTTTTCCAATTTAAATATTTGTCTATTTAAACCCCTAGAAACTTTATCTCATTCACTATGTCAATTTTAAATTCATTAAGTACGATCGTTATGTTGTCTTTATTACGAGCTGTTGTACTAAATAACATTATTTTGGTTTTTTCAGTGTTTATTATGAGCTTATTACTTTCAAACCAAGAGTTAAAAACTGTCAACACTGCATTAACCTTGGCGGAAAGCTCTTGTATGTCGTCCGCTTCAACTATTGCGTTGGTGTCATCTGCAAAAACCGTCAGCTGTGTGTCAGGAAATATTGAACTAAATGTAATTAATTAAATCATTTGTGAATAATATAAATAATATAGGCCCCAAAATCGATCCTTGGGGTACGCCTGCTACTATATCTTGCATAGAAGATTTATTGCAATTTCTATTACCAGTAACCTGCATACTACTAACATCCACATACATTTTCCTGTTACTTAGATAAGTTGAGAATAGTTGCAAAGTTTTGCCCCTCACACCATAATGCTCCAATTTTGCAATGAGTAAATTAGTATCAAAGGTTGAGCTTAAATCAAGGAAAATACAAGTAATAAAATTTTGTTTAATGATTTACGCTTGCCGGGGTTGGTCCGTGGATGGGTGACCATCTTTACATACCAAGACTCCGTGCCTCGGAAAGCACGTTAACCCGTTCGTCCCGGCTGTCATTCGTGGATCTTTGACAGTCGTTACAGGTCGTCAGAAGCCCGAAATTCTGACAACCAGTCCAAGGGGTATTACCCAGTTACTGGGTTGTGGAGGTCAGATAGGCTGTCGCTCCATGTAAAATACTACTATTCAGCTGCATCAGGCTAGACTGGAAGCCGACCCCAACATAGTTGGGAAAAGGCTAGGCAGATTGATAGGTAATTAATTATTTCGCTATACATAATTGGTGTGCCGTCAAAAGCCTTTAGTTCTACTGAACCGGTTACATATCCTATTCATTTTAACAATGTTCTCGTATCTTTTAACATTTCGAACAAAGCAACAGCAATATAGGTACCTGCAATAAGTCTCTCCAAACAATATTTCCACAACAAATATCAACCCTGCTCATCATCTGCCCAGCCTATTCCCAACTATGTTAGGGTCGGCTTCCAGTCTAACCAGATGCAGCTGAATAACAGTATTTTACATAAAACGACTGCCTGTATCACCTCAACAACCCAGTTACTGGCTAATACGATACCCCTGGGTAAGACTTGTTGTTAGACTTTTGGGTTTCTCATGACCCGGTTGACTGTCAAAGATCCACGAATGAGAGCCGGGTCCGTGCTTTCCGATAACATTACACGGCATGGCAATATCAAACCTACTGTAACCTATAAACAATATGACAACCCATCCCACTTTCCACATAAATAAAAATCCACAAACTAATCTCCAACTATAAATCAAAGGTTCCGCAAAACTTCTAAGGAAACAATAACTCCAACTTAAACATTCTCCTATAGATAATTTGTTACTGAAACGATTTATATCTATGTCAATGGAGAAAAATAGCCACTGCCTGGGAATAAAATGAACAAATGTAACCTCATCTATTAGTGAACTATAAATATTCGAGTTGGTTCCCATAATTCTCTGCAGAACTTATGTATGACTCTATCCGAAGGATCCCGGATCGGTGCGCGTACACTGAGTACGAAGGATCAAGGGGATACGTTGCGTCGGAAAATAAAGAGTTGATTTCGAATTCGAGTTGGACATTGCCGAATATGTAGAGTAGAGTAAAGAAATACTTTTACGGTAGGTACTTACGTAAAATAGTGAAACTAAGCTGACAAAGTGACTGTTTTGTTAATTCGGCCAAGGTCTGATTCCTTACCTTAATTTTGACTTTTTGGTTCTTTATATAAACAAAGATGCTAATACACTGCTTACGAGATCAAGGGGATGCGCTGCTATGGTTTGGTTCAGCAAAAATGGGGAAACGAAAATAGGTAATAGTGTTGATTTCGAATTTCGAACTGGATTGAATATCGAATATGTTCCATAGAGTAAAGAATTACTTTTTCGATACTTATAATAGTAATGCGTGAGTGTTTCATTTTTTGAGGTCTTGTTATTTGGCCAAAGTCTGAAGAAGTTAAAGAGAGATAATGATAACATTTCAAACAACTTCAGTGCTATCGTGTTTATTGGAAAATGTAAGATTGCGAGTACACGTTACTAGTTACGGTCTACTAACTACGGCTAGTAATAGAATAACCCACATTGTTTTCAATCAGTTTACTTTGTTGCTCAACAATAAACGCAAGACAACACAATACTTACTTAGATGATTTTGATTTATAAATAAAATACCACCGAGAAATACTAGGTACATATAAATAGACTAAGATAAAGGTCGTGAGAGACCATTGAATTTACACTAATTCCAAACGCATATCAATGAATTTCACGGCCGGCATCCATAAAAAGAAAACTAAGTGAGTGACTTTTGAATTTAGAACTATCACGAACTGTCAATATTCTCCGAACTGCCAATCCATTCACAAAACGAATTTAGAATCCATCGACATTCAAATAGAGAATTGGTCACGAGTCACGACGGGAATTCGACGAAATTTGCGGAACGTGACTCGTGTAACTTCGTAAGCGGTGTACCTACACGTCGTAGGTTTTTTCCTACGGCTTGGTAACAAGGTAGGATGTAAATCAAAGCTGCTGCGATCTGCATAGCGCGGCGGGTGCATTCGTTAGAACAGATAGGAATACCTAAATGTATTAGAAATGATATTTAGTATACAGTCCGTTTGTGAAAATAATTGGGCTGGCTCCATCGAGTACTGAACTGTGACAAAATGTAGTAGGATTTGCTTTGAGATTAATATCTGAACCATTCAAAATATATATTTTTTATAAAACAAAAAAGGAATTATAAAAATTAAGATATTTTTTTATTTTATATTTTACATATAGTAATAATTTTACTTATATTTATAATATTTAATTAAATAATAATATTTCATCACATCCTAAACTTTTATGGGAGAACGGATAACGGTATGAACAGCAGTAAATTTCAAAAGTATTAATTAAATACTTTTTCTTAAAAAACGACCTAATGAGTGAGTTTTACCTGATAGCTAGCTGACAGACCGAAATAGAAATCCGAAAACGTTTAGTTGGTTCCTTAGGATTTTTTAAATTTTAAATATACGATTTTTATTTCCTTTTGTTTTTTTTTTTCAGGTAATTCCACCCCTTGAGACTCAACTGATAGATATGGAGTAGCAGCACGTGCAAGTAGGTAAGCAAATTATGAGAATTTTATTTTATTCATGATTCCTTCCACCCCGTGACTTCTTGTTCCATGTTGGTAAAAATACGTGGTATGTCCACTCCATAGGTTGATTTATAAGCCGTCAATTATTAGAGTCCATCTTGGTCAGTGTAGAAGTTCTGGAACTCTACAAATTGCAAGCTAAATGTATTTCTCAAAACTACATAGGTGGGACTTACGAATAATTAATTACATAGCTTCCTTGCTATATACCTAACAACATTCAACTCTACCATAACCTATAACGAAGTACATACCATTAATGTCTTTAGAGAGCCAACCACAACAAACTATCTACCACGAACCACATACTAAACACTGACAAATGCACACCATTATGTAATAATTACAAAATGTCATATACACTTTTTACGTTAATACACAAACATTAAATTAAGACATTTTGCTAATGTCTCGAACATAGCGACGGAAAAAAATATGGCATCTACAGGGTAGATGCAATGGTGCGCACTTTTCAAGAATCTCGGAACGAGGTATAAATAGTATTTGGAAATGCCAGTGCGGAATTTTTCATTTCATAGGGTTGCGATCGATTCGCGTTCATCGGTAACTTCAATGGAAATAGGGGATAGGAAATAGCACAATATTTCTGTGGATTTTGTGATACTTAGTTTTAAATCATTTGTAGGTAATATGGTTCCGATAATTTGTTTCTTCGTGTTCGTTGTTTTAGGAATGTAAGTAATAGTACAGGGATAGATTTCCGAAAGAGCCCTAGCCGACGAGTTTGATTGGTCAAAGCCGCTTCGTTTTTTATAACATTACAGTTTAGAGGAAACGATTGCTTGCCCGTTTGTTTTGTTTTTCGGCCATTGTTAATGTAGACCACACAGGTTTTTTACTAATATTTATTACTTTTACTTCATAGGATCTTTTATGTACATACAATGGGTCTATTTCAATGGCAGATTTTGACAATATAAGTGTGTGGTAAACGGTAAATAAGAAGAAAAAATGTGGGAAAATAAATATTCAAGAAAATTTTGGGATACATTTTTCTCGATAAGTTACTAAGTACCTAGATTATTTAATTATATGTATGAAAAAAACATCTGAGTCAAAAAAAGACAGTGGGTTACTTCAGGCTATAAAAATAAATGCAGTCCAAATTGTCTATTATTTCGGTGTGTTAAAAAAAACGGCACATCCCTAACCGATGTTCCTAGTGTCGATACAGACATAAATAAAAAATACCCTGGGTCCAGTAAACCGCGGGTTCCGCAGAACATTTAGCGTGTGCTTGTACCATATAAATTATAATGTTTCCAGGACCTGCTGCGTGGACAACAATACTACGAATTTCGTCGATATCCACTCATGTTTTTCCAACCACATTTCGAGAAAATAGGGCTTGCAACCAATTACTAATTCCTCAAAATCAAACCGTCCTTTTCTAACACATAGGAAATAGACAGAGAGGGAGTGACTTTAATACATTTTAATTACAAAGAAAACAAAATGGCGTCAGGTTCTTTTTATTTATTTTTTCTTGGGTGATATTTGTTAACACATAATGCAGTCGTGGTGTGAAATGGGCAAATCGAAAAATGCATTTTTTGTGAACTTTATACTGATCTAAAAAGCATATATTTTATTGATGCGCTAGTTGTTGACAAGAATATTAACTTCGAGGTGTTACAAAGTAATTTTCTAAGAATTAAATGCACGTTCAATGCTTGGATTACTACTTGATTAACTAATTGTAGAACAATAATTTGCAGTACGTGGTTGTGGCTGGGTGGCAACTGACAACATTATAAGTACTATATTAGGAATGGGCTGGATTGTGGTTTATAAGTTCACAAAACATAATTACTGGCGACAGTTTCAGAATGGGCGTGTTTTAGGATATTAAACTTTTTAAGTGACAGTTAATAATTCTGTCATTGATGTATTATTAAGACAACTTAATGTTCATTTGTCGGTTAAACGATGCTAAAGTGCCTCTGTATTCTGGCGTGGCATTGCGGTTTTGACCGGTACAGGTAACATTTTGTTTTATTTGTTTTTAATATTTATTCGGTCTCTATGTGTGACACAATTGTTCAAACTTGTTTTTTTTTATAAAATATATCAGCTTTGAATTTATATGCGTGACTCTTGGTCTACAAGGAAATATTTGGACTTTTAAGGTCAATATGTATCATTCTTACTAAACAGACAGCTGTGCTGCTGGGGAGTTGGTTGCGCCACTCCTTTTTCCCAGCTAAAGCACTAGGAAGTGGTGAAGGTGCGGGCGTTTTGGGGGACTGTCTTATGTAATTTTGACGTTCAAAAGTGCTGATTCTAAGCCCGGTTTGAATAAATGACTTTTGATTTTGATTAGATTTCTTAGTTTTATATATAATATTGTTATTAAAAGTATTTTAGAACCATCAAATAAATCCAAGCACCGAAATTAAAAAGGTTTTTTTTTCAAACAAACTAAATAGTAGTGATGGGCCGACTATTCGTTTTGCCAATCTTTGACTAGCTATAGTCATTAAACTATTGGACATATTTGATTGAATTTTCGTATGCATGCTAAGAACGTCATTTGATAACAAACTGAGAACTACATCCGTAAGACGTCCTCGTAACATAAGGTCCAGTTGAAAACCAGCGTCAGACACTAGTTGTCTGGCATTTATGCTGAACAGGGCCTATTTGGCACAGCCGTGAGGCACACAGTACTAATCGTTATTTTATTAGTTTTTTTTTTTTTCTTTTGAATATATACTCCAGACCGTATTTCGGCCACGGCGGTCAATCTCAACGGAGACCAGCCTTCGGCGCGGGAGATATTATAGTGCAATGTGTGTGCGCAGACACAGGTGCACTCTCTCTTGCCTCACCCTCATAGTCCGATGGGACTTCTTTTGAATATTGTGTGCCTTAACGTAAGTTAAATAAAAGAGATGTTTCAAAATGTATGGAGCCCCGGCCACGTCTGTGTACACCATACAAAAAAATGGGGAAACACAATTAAAACAGTTTCCAATCATCCAATTACTTTAAGTTGGCTTTGTTTGGTAGTAAAACACAAGAATGTACACTTGAAATTGCAACACACAACAAAAACCCGTCATGGCGGTAAGCTGTCATCTTGTTTGATTAATGACGTTTGACATGTTTATTTGTCTTAATTGTCAAATCACTGCGTTTCGTTCAGTCTTTTGTAGACTTGAGAAATTAAAACAAAACGAACATCAAACCGCGAACGACAACGAAAGCGACTGAAGTGACAGTAGACAGTTCATGATATATGAGCAATGGCCGATCTATGGTTTACTGTCATTGTTTTTAACCACAGAGTACCTAAATTGGCGAGACGCCATGTTGAAACTCGATAAAAATAATTGATAAATATCAAATTATTACAAGAAACGTATGCATTTAAGCAATTTATCTGTATTTTTCCCGAATTCCATAGATTTTTCTCGATTTTTCGAGGTACTGTACACATTCTGGGCCGGATTTGGAACATCTCCTTTATTTTCTTTCTTTCTTTAGATATACTCAATTTAATTTATTGTCGTAATGTGGTCTCCACCTTGTATATGTGACACATTAATAGTCCAGTAGGTAACACTTTTCTTATCTCTGACTCTGTGTTTGTTCAGGTACCTAGTTCATATTCATAATTTCACTGCCGCGCTCTACAGCTTATCTTATTTATACTCAAACGCATTGCAAATAATAAGGGTGGAACATACATTACACTAATAGCTAGTGACGAGAGTGATGCCTTATACATATGACATATTAACATTACCTTAAGGACCCTGACCATTCTAAGAAGACTAATTACATAGAGATTAAGTCGTTGTCTTATAAATAATTGCAAATTAATATATTCTAGATTAAAGACAAAACAAAAAAACGGTCAAGTGCGAGTGGATACTTTGCTCTTTTTTTAAATCTTTATTTTATTTAGAGGCTTTTACCTTACAAAGGTACGTCAGCCTCATCTTATCCTAATCTAATTAATTATACACGTAACACACGTAATTATAATATTATTAATACTACACTCGAGAGCAATGAATCCGGGTCACTTAAAGAATCCTAAAAATCTCGGAAACTAAAAATGCTAGGTTAATGCAATAAATTGTATTTAATAGACAATGTAATACTCCTTAAATGAAGGTATTAAAACTTCTTAGTTATTGTAAAGTTATATCATAAAAAAATCAAATTTGAAAAAGGGCCACTTTCGAAGATGGAACTACGAAATTACAGCATTTGGTTTTGCTTTTGTTTGTAATCTGTCATTTATGTGGGTACATAAACCATGTTGATAGTGCTCTATATTCATTATTCAAGCTGAAATTATGTCGCTTACGCCTGAAGAATGCACCAGAATACTTACAATGCTGGAAACCGGCCGGAGTCAGCGCGATACAGCCAGGACTGTCGGTGTGTCGCTGTCAACAGTACAAAGAGTTCTCCAACGTTACGAAGAAACTGGTTCTAACCTACGCAGACCAGGAACGGGCAGAACCAGGTGTACCACAGCACGAGAAGACCGATACTTGGTGAACACCATGCTTCGAAATCGCTTTCTTACAGGAACTGAACTCACAAATCAGTTTCGACGCCTCGGAGGAAGTAACCCAAGTGCATGGACAGTAAGAAGTCGGCTTGCTGAATCTAACTTAAAACCCCTTAGACCTGCAAACGGCCCTAAACTGGAGCGTGGGCATCGTATTTCAAGACTAAGATATGCCCAGAGCCACGTAAATTGGAGTATTGAAGATTGGTCAAAAGTTATGTTCTCCGACGAATCAAAATTTATGCTCTACAAGCACGATGGAAGACACAGAGTGTATCGAAGACCAGGGGAAAGATTCAAGCAAGCATGCATCGAAGAAAAAGTAGCCTACGGTGGTGGGTCTGTACTTGTGTGGGCCGGAATTTCTTCTGAAAGTCGCACAGAGCTGGTGATCATAGAAAACGGCTCTTTAACTAGCGAAAGATATGTGGAAGAAATCCTCAATGATCACGTTGGTCCATTTATGGTCAATTTAGGTGAGGATGCTATATTTATGCATGACAATGCCCGACCTCATACAGGTAGGATTGTGAATGACTACCTTCAAGAGATGAACATTACTCGTATGGAGTGGCCAGCGCGCAGCCCGGATATCAACCCGATCGAGCATGCTTGGGACGAGCTAGGCAGATGCGTAAAACAACGAAACCCTCCCCCAATCACGCTTCGTGAGCTCAAAATTGCTCTCACAGAGGAATAGGAGAATATTCCCCAAAATCGTATAAGGAACTTGGTGTACAGCATGCCAAACCGCGTTAACGCAGTAATGGAAGCACGAGGAGGCAATACGAAGTATTAAAATTCAAGAAAATCGTAATAAAGTTCAAAAATTTCATGTTTCCTATTTTTGTTTTAAGGAGAGATCAGCAGTTTTTTTCTTTATGTAATTTTGTGTTAGTAAAATGTATGGTGACTCATATTTTTTTTACTTTCATTTAAGGAGTATTACATTGTCTATTAAATACAATTTATTGCATTAACCTATCATTTTTAGTTTCCGAGATTTTTAACATTCTTTAAGTGACCCGGATTCATTGCTCTCGAGTGTATTATTGCGTAAGCGAGGGAGATAGTGATGCGGCAACCATTTCATAAATTAGTTTCGCTTCTCCCGAATTAGGTGTAGATAATATTCTAATGATAGCCCCAACATCAAACATATTAAATTTTAACTCCCGCATCACTATCTCTCTTCTGTTTTTTTCACATTCCACCAGCAAGTGTTGGACATCTTCGACTTTATTACATGTTTGGCAATTACTCGACTTTTTTCATTAGGTGTCCTTTCCTGGATGGAAAATGACCAGAACGCAATCTATGTGCCATAACAACATACGACCTCTTTGCATGACTTTCACCGAACCAAGGGATTCGAGAAGGCTCCTGCCTTTTTCTTTAGACTTCCTGTCAAAATACTCTTTAAAGATACTTTACTTAAAAAAACACGTTTCTTCTATGAGAACTCTTTAAATTTTAAGTTTATTTTATTTTTAATATAGCGGCTTTATTAGTCCACACTATGAAAATTTCAAGTGTCTACCTATTACGGTTCAAAAGCCCTGTGACAGACGGACGGACAGCAGAGCATTAGTAATAGGGTCCCGATCACCCTTGGAATACGGAACCCTACACATTGTATACTTTGTGACGAAGTATGCTCCATTTTAATCACCCTCCACACAATTGGACGCCATAAGAATATGAATTTAACCAGAACAGTTTTTTATTCATCTATCCGCCTTTTAACAACGCTACCGTATAAAATAATTAAATAACAAATAAAAACATAATCAGATTCCGCGGCGTGACTAAAATAGGATTACTTAATGCCACCTTCATTACGTAACAGCTAATTATTATCATTTCTACCTTATTGATTGATACCAGAAACCTTTTTGTCTGACGCTAAAGGAGTATATGGTTGATTTCCTCGATAGATTTTAATAACTGTCATGCATGTATGTATGAAAATGTATGGGGTTTAGTGATGAATATTAAAATATGCTGTTTTTTTTATATATACTATGTATGTAGGATCTCCCACGTCGGCAAACTAGGGATTTAGTTTGCATTTTGTCGTTATTTATAGAATCATAACTGGAAATGATTTGTATTCATGTCTATTTGCCTGATTGGTGTGGTACCTATATGTACCATCGAAGAAGTTCATATTTATACACCGTAAGGACTATTTCTGCTTGCAGCGCTCGGCCGCTATAGAACCGGGGCGGTAACAGATCATCATGTTTACGGGATTTTATTTTCAAACTGCTTAGATATGAAGTTCTTCGATAGTACGTTATTCGGTATTTTACACAAAGACGAGCCAACATCGTACTTATTTCGCGAGAAAAGTGCCAACACTGGGAAGTGTGAACTCACACGTCCCTTTTTTGGTGTTTCCATGGCAATCAAGGCAAGTCACTGCGACATTGTGTGTGTCAGACTCAGAGGTAACAAAAATGCGACCAGGCGCGTAGGGCGAATCTAAAGATTTAAATCTTTGGTTTTACGGGGAACTCTCGTGTGTTAGTTGTTCACAGTGCCGTAGTTTTCTGAGGCTTTAAGATTTTTTGTAAATTAATGAACCTAAGTGAGCTGTGGTGGCCGAGTGGCATCGGTCCCGACTTTCGAGTCGTGAGTATGAACCCAGATATGGACTTTACTTTATTTTGTGTATTTAATTTCATCACTACTGCTCTCAAAACGGTAAAGCAAAACATCGTGAGGAAACTGGCCGACCGACCCGCACTGGGCCCACGTCCTTCAATTTTCCACCCTTTTCATCGAAGTATCATTTCACCAACACTTTTCAAATCAACCCCCTACCATTCACACATTCATAAAATTTTACGTTAAAACAATTAGACCTGACATTTAAATTTTACACTGTCGAGTTAAGCGGCAAGAAACATAAAGTAACGTAATTGTGTTTCACCCCTTTGAGAAAAACTGCCGCGAGCGTTGCAGGGTTTAGTTACGGGGAAATCAAAAATATAGACTGGTTACTCTTTTTTTTAGTGTTTGTAGTCCTTAAGATTCCGCTAAACACATGTTGGGCGAGCCCAATACGCAAATCACGCTGGGCTCGCCCAACGTGAATATTCTCAGCTGAAAAAAAACTATTTAAAATTAATCATTAGAACGGTTTAATTAAGATGAAGAACGAACGAACTGCTAGATGAAGCTATGTCTAGCATTAGGTCAGTGAACATTTGAAAAAAGAGATCGGAAACAATTAGACTTACGAAGGACCAATTCTTATTCAATTCAAAATCAAGTTCCTACCTTCTTTTATTTTACCTCTTTAAAGAGGTGAAGTGTATTTAAACTAAAAGATAATAAATGCCGTAACCCCACACTTTTGCTGGCATGCGAAATTGTGATCACTGTAGTTTAAATATACAATGGTACACAGCTGCCTTGACCAACCTATCATTATTACCCTCTTTACTTAAAAATCCGCCATTTATCTAATAACATAATAAGCCGTACGAAATACTTGCGCCTTGGATGTTTCAATTATAAGAAGGCTGGATGCTGTTATTATTCTCTGTTCTCCCCATTAGTGCTGCACCGGGCCTACGGTGTAATAATAGCCTGGGCTACACAGTACAGAGGGCAGTAAATCAACTGCAAAAATTACTGTGGTTCAAGTGATTCTTTATGTAGTAAATAGTAGTGGAAAGTTATGTTTTCTATGTTAGGACTACTGAATTATGATGATTTATTAACGGAGCAGGTTTTTGCAGGTTACGCCTGTTATTTCACGCTTCTATGTTTTCTAAGCCGTGTGTTTAAACCCCAATCACAAAGTTTCATGTATGAGATCGTGAACTCTGTGGTAGGTCCCGGGTCGCGCGCGTCTCAAAGAGATGTCAGCACAATTGAAGAGGTCCGTTAGGACCGATGCCTGCCGGGGTTGCGGGAAAGTCCGTAAGGAATACCGTGGCCCCCTGGCAACGTACAGGCAACTGAAAGAACATGGGTGAGTATTAGTCAGTATTAGTCTGACACGCCCTCCCGCTCCGCCCAGAGCGGGAGAAGTTATTTGATAATTTCCCACCCAAAAAAAAAGGTCTGTGGTAGGTGAATCGAATGATAATTAAATATGGCAAACGATAAGCCTAATTCTCCATATTTCAGTGTATTTGTGACCCGCGGCTACAAAATAAGCGGGACAAGTAGGACAAAAACATCGGACAGAAGATTAAAAATCATGTGAGTAATAAAATAAGCATGCCGAAAAAGAAAATTCAAAATTACTTTACACAGCTACGGTATTGAGTCGATCAATGTTTTTGTCCCTGCAATGCTACTCAGCGAAATTTAAGAAATCTAAACAAACTTGTATTTCTGTCCGCACTCCACTGTCCGCATACCGGAGCGCCTAATCAGGATAAATGCTATTGAACATTAATTGAGGATGTAATCCATATTGATGCTCCCAGGAACTGGCTGCTCTCAATATCATTTTTTCTAAAGAAAATACTTAACTAAGGAAGTGTCGACGTGTATTCGAGTCCTTTTTTTCATGAAATTCCAAGTCCAGACTGGTTTTATTGATGACACGATATGAAAGATGATTTTATGTCGTTTTTTGTGTGAAAATATTTTATACTGGATGTCGTTATGGGTGATAAATACCAGGTTTATAGCTGGCAGGTTCGATGGTATGATAAAGCATGCCTGCGATTTTTCTGGGTAGTGCCATTTTTCTGGTCCTTCCAGTCGACAGATTAAAATTGTAGCAGTTCTTGTGTGGGTCTGATATTTCTTTCACGCAACTTGTTACATAATTTAGTACTTGGTAATAAGAATAAATTCACCATTAGAAAATACAGATACAATGTTTTTTATAGCCCCGTGCTCGTTGATTTCTTCAGTAGGAAGAATATAGAAGAAGACATCTCTAAGAAGAGATCTTGAATCCAAGAAGTAGATGCGTCACTAGTCAAAACTCTATTTTGTAATTTAACCGAAGATATATTTACTTCACAAATTAGGTGGTCCTTTGGATCCGACATGGCTCAGTGAAAGTGGTCTTTATGCGCACGCGCAGAGGACGATAACGATCGCTATTGTATACAGCGGCGGTATAACTCATCACTGTGATATAGTGGCTCTACATTTTGTTTGGTGTAAGCAGCTAATTAAGTTGGACTACTGGCGGTTTACTGTGGTCCTGCGTGGTGCTTTAAAATATACAACAACGTGGTTTTTTTTAAAAATATTTGTCGTGAGCTCGTCGAGAGGCGGAACTTACCTGATGGTAGCATCACATGAGAATGTCTACTTTGAAGGAATAACATTAGATCAACCGTAGAGCTATGAAACTTTTACGATTATATTAAAGATAATAACTAAATGTGTTCTTTCGTTATTTCATTGAAATGCATTGCTGCGTAATTACTGTGTTTACCTATGTTCGCTGAGTATTGTCTAAACAGTGTGACAGTCGAGTACTTTATCGAATATTGACCACAAAATTTCCCAAAATCTTGCTTTAATCAAATAACTCAACTAAACGTGCTCCACAAAAACATAATATCTAGAATTCTAAACAGATCTACATAAATCTACATGCATTATCAGCATAATATCCATAAAATACAGATATTGCACACTCGTGCCTGTTCGGACTTGCTGGTGAAACGTATGATAAAGTGGTGCGGGGTCAGGAGTTACAGCCTGACTTCTAACAGCCACTGGTCTACATCTAATAGTGTGTCGAGGTTCAGGGCAGAAATGTGTGCAATATACACGATCTACTGGAATATTATCGAAAATAATAATAATGGTCTTGTTTGTTTCTTGCTTCTATGTTTTTGGAGTAATATATAATATAACAGCCCGGAGTCTGGATTTGTGCCCGGTTGATGGCAATAGGCTCGCCCCCTATTACATGGGACTTAAACATAACTGGCGAAATGTGGGTGTACTATAAGCACACCTCTGCCTGCCTGTTATGTTATATAATATAATAGATAAATCATAATATTATTTTAATGGTCTCGTAGCTTAAGAGGGCTTTCCAATGAATAATAATTACGTAAAAAAAAAAATTGTCTTTTTTTATACGTTGATGCATTTTTGTCCTCCAAAAGAGGTTGAGTGATTTGCTTTAAATAAAATAACTACCCAACAACAGGGCCTCAAGTCTGCTATTACAATAGTGTCAGAATGGTCTACGTCATTGTGCAGTAAATTTCTTTTAATTCGTTACGAGTATCGTGTTTGTGGAATACAATGATCAACCAATGATTGACCATTATGAATTTAGCAGATTACGAACTTTTAGCAAAATGACAATGTGATCGTGTTGGAATGACGAATTTATAAAAATAGCAGACTTGGGCCCCTAGTCCCCTCTAAATCATAGAAGGACCAATATCTCGCTTTATCTAAGTGATTATAAAAATTAAACTTTTTTTAAAAGGCGACTGGGATCAAGGCAAGGAGCCGGTTTAAAAAATAATGGTTGATACCGGTTTATTTCGGTTTTCCTCCGACATTTTCTTAAGAACGTAAACGTTTTTAGAATCTTATTTTAACCTAAATAAACCGGTTTATTTTGACGAGCGGCATGTCGGTAAACGCGTTGCAACTTGTGACTACTTGTAAGGATGCCGCGGATAGCGGCACGCTACGTAGACGTACCGATTAACCGATTTTTATTGCTCTAAACCGTTTAATCCGAAAAGAAAAAACCTTTATGTAAAAACGGTTTATGCGAACGAAACCGAATGTAAAGGTTTTGCGTCAAGTACATATTAATGGTTTGAAAATTTAACCGGTATCCGAGCCTTGGCTGGGATATATTGGACGCGGAAGGCAGAGGAAAGGGTGTGGTTCAGCCTGGGGGAGGCCTATGTCCGGAAGTGGACGGCGACAGGCAGTTGTTTTTTTGAAACTTGTCTGCCATAAATAGCCTGTAATAACAAATCCAATCCATTCTCATTACTCAATGCCCAAGCAACAAATCTGAAAATTAATACAGATCTCCGATACCATTAGAATCCCACAAGAAATCTATTCAAAACTAAACAAGTACGTAAACATTTTGCAGTAAATTTCCCCTGGAAGACGTGATAATGCACCTATAAATAAGGCATGAGATGAGTTATTACGACATCATACAATAGAGATTGTTATCTCAGCCCGCTGTACTTAGATGCTGTACACCGAAATTGTGGTCCGAAAATAGATGTCCACGGTTTTATGGTAAAAGGCTTGTGGAATGGGTGTTTAAGGCAGAACATTATGGAAAGCTTGCAAAATACCTACATGTTAAGGTTAAGGTACGTATAATAAAGAATTGAATTTATTAAAATTAAGTTTGAATAACTGCTAAAATGTCATTTGCGACAAAAAATAAAAAATGACTACCTAATAAACAGGTAAATACAGCCTGGCAAAAAAAAGTAAAACGAAAATGAGGGCGTAGTGCCATCATTATGAAAAAAAATTGTATTATGTAAAATATTTAGTTCCAAACGTCAGACTCTTTTATGTCGACCTGTATCTGTCTATTCTATTTTTCTCTATGGGATTTAGTGCCGATTTCAGTAATTCAGCCATTTCTGGTAAAACTGAAATCTTACATCTCAAAAATGGCCTTTTATGTCAGACCGTAACGTAATCTGGTGATCCTCGGATACGAATCCACGTGAATATTATTCGTTTCAGAAAAAAAGTGTAAAACAAAAATCACATTCAACTCGAAAGCTGCCGTATTAGTAGTTTATGGTCTGTCACTAAGCTAAATTGAATTCTAAAGCTGGGACAAACTATAATATTGTTTATGTTTTATCGATAAATAAAGCGTAAAATGAGTTATGACGACACAGTACAATATAGATTATTGTCAGACCTCCGGAGAGCGGAGCACTTAATAGCGACCTGCGATATATTACATATCTGTGTAGCAAAGTAGTAGGTGCATAGGTCTATCAATTTATTGGAGTTATTTTTTTATAAAACACTACATACCTACATATTATAGCTGTCGCGTTTTAGAATGGCAATAGCGGTCATATTGTCAAGCTTTTCAAGATTCGTTTCGATTTGAAAAATAGCTTCGGAAAACTTCGAAAAGGCATTACAAACAAAATAGTGCTGTACGTCCACTATCAACTGTTATCGACTATTGTGTACCGTCATCTTAACTCATGGTAGGTAGGTACATTATTTATCGACTATTATCGTTAGTAACTGAGACGAAACGGTAGCTGCAGGCTCAGAGGCCGAGTGACGCGAAAATTGTACGGGAAAAATGTGAGAAGTTGCAATTTGTGTCACTTGGGGCGTAGAGGCGGAATTAGTGGTCCTTCAGTACAACGAAGTGTAGATTATGTAGCTGACTTAATTTTAGGTCTTTTTTCTTGGAACTTTGTTGGAGTTTTTTGTGAGTTTGAATTATAAACCCACCGACCGGGTTTTAAAAAATGTAGTTGATTTTGGAAGACCTATTTAGAATAGAATGTTTTTTTTTTTTTCTTAAAATTATATGTTACTTGGCTCGTGGGTGGTAAATGTGACTTAAAATATTTTACTTTAGAGGAGTTTTCATTACGCACTTGTAGGTATACTTTAAACCTGAAGGGCTCGTAGCTAAATAATAACAGCCGCACGTGTCGATCGAAAGTTAAGCTACACTTGCTGAGGTCGGTCCGTGGATGGGTTCACAACTCAGCAAATCATACCGAGAACCCTCCGTGCCTCGGAAACACGATAAGCCGTTGGTCATTCGTAGATCTTTGTCAGTCGTTACGGGTACCTAATCAAAAGCCCGAAAGTCGGACAACTAGTTTTACCAAGGGGTAAGGGGGGGTGTTACCCAGTAACTGGGCTGGGTTGGTAAAATACTGGTATCCAACTGCATCCGGTTAGCATATAAGCCGACTGCAATATAGTTGGGAAAAAGCAGTGATACTAAACCTGATACCTACTGTAAAACTATCTTCGGTACCAGTCGCTTACCTAAGATACTAGTTCAAAGGGGTAGAATAACAAAATCTAAAGCACAAACTCCTGTAAACACAAAGTATTTTGCTCTACGATGAAATAGAATCTGTCAGAAATATAAGAACTACATTAATAACGATCAATTTAAGTGTTGCACCACATAATATTACCGCATAGCACTAGTGCTGTGCCTGTTACTGTCATATCGTAAGCGTTGATGAGTTATTGCCTTCTAAACTGCCTGCCACACGTCATAAACTAGTGATGGGAATTCGATATCGATACAATAATAATTTCACGAGTAATATAATTTTATAGCGTCATGAATACTTAGGTAACAATTTCTTTACATAATCTTAAGTGTCGATTGAAATTAATTTTGCTTATTGCTATCAATCATGATGATGATGAATCCCGTTTTTTATCCCTTTGTAAGAGGGCACTGAGCTTTTTTTTTTACAAACAAACATGTTTGTATTAAGCTTATTTGAAGTAGTAAACAATTAAATTAAAATGTAGGGGAAACATATTGGTATTATTGGGGACATATACTAGACATTATGCGCGATGAAAACACGATTTGATAAAGTTGCCTCTTATCGAGTAATTATTTCCCCTATTTTACTACTTTTTTTATATAAATAAGTAATTTTATATTATGATTAATTTACTAAAATAAAGTTTATAGATGACTGGAGCTTTTATGCACGATAGTTTTTTTATTAAGAGCAATATGATGAAAAAAACAACGAAAAACATTGAAAAAGTACAAAAGTGTGGTTATTTTCTTTACTCTTTACACGTAAAGAAAAAGACAAAGGCCAATGGTCAGTACGCTCTTAAATGGCAGTGGGCCACATTGCTCGCAGAACAGATGGCCGATGGGGCTGATAGGTACTGGAGTGGAGTAGCGTTGAAGACCTCTACAAGGTGGACCGATGACCTTGTGAACGTCGCAGGAATCCGCTGGAAGTGGGAAGCACAGGACCGGTCAGAAGTGGCGGTGCTTGGGGGAGGTCAATGTCCAGCAGTGGACGCATCTAATGGCTGAAATTATGATGACTACAACATGAAAAACTTCCTAAAACAGTAGGTTTTTCTCAGAGCAACCAGCGTCATCATCTATTCTGCCTACCCTCTTTCTAACAGCTATGTTGGCTCAGCTTCCAGTCTAATCCGATGCAACTGATTACCAATAATTTACTTGGAGTGACTGCCTGTTTTCTCAAAACAACACTTTTACAAGCTTGTATACACTTTCATTATTTTCAGAGCAATTATAAGTTAAGGGTACATCCGGATATTGGATATCCGTTCACCGTGAGTCAGTCTAAGGGAAATTAGTTATTACCCGTTGTTTTCTAATGAGCATTATATGCTTTTCTAGGAATTTGATGTTTAATGCTCTGATTGGTATACGACTAAGGAAATACCTTTGTTTATTGTCTTGAACTTTATAACTGTATGTAGGGTTCTGTGGCCTCAGCTGTCGGTGCATTGTTATCTAGAACTCGCAAACGTCATTTCTTGAATGTAAATTATAATCAATCTTTACATATTATTAAGGGTACGCTAGTCAGTCACTCTTCCATACAAACGTAGTATAGTTACTCGTCTGTTTGATGGTGTACGTTCAATACTAAATTATTGTAATTAAATTATACCAATCTGTCTTGTGATTATCTAGCCTCTGAAGCAGAATTGGAAAAAAATATGGTTTTGGAAGTTATGAGCGTCGAAACTACCATATATCAACACTAATTTTAACTCGTCTTTGGGCGTAAATAAATAACGTATGTAGTAAGAAAATGCCAACATAGAAACCGTACAGGGATAGATAATTTATTCAATAGTTCAAATAATTTTATTTTTAGTAAATACATGCAGTAGTTTTTTCATAATATCTATTAAATACGCCCAATGGTCTGAATTTGAAATGGTCTGTATACTAGAATGAACACATGAAATTTTACGCGCTCGTTTTCGTTATAAATCATCGTCGATTTCACTAAATAAATAATAACTAGATAAATAAATACGAAATAAATAAAACTACATAATTAGATGATTGAACTAAAATTTTTTTTTTTTTTTTAACTAAATAATTTGATTGTGATTAGCATGCATATTAGTCACGCCCACCAACGAGTTCGAGCCAGTAACTAGTGTATCCTTAATTAAAGTCGCTTTTCGTGTCTGTCTGTGTGACCGCGCTTTTCTCCTAATCTACGCAAAGGATTATTTTTGATGCGATTTTTACTATCATTTAGAGAATTTATTCCGGAAGGAACATTACATTAATATATTATTATTCATTACATTAATATTAAACTTACCTTTAATAAAGAAATTTAATATCGATGTTTTGTCAAGTCGTAAAAACCGAGTGAAGCAGGGGCGGGTCGCTAGATAAGTAAATTATCCTCTTTATTAATTTCACATGAACTTCAATAATTAAATTTTTGCAACATTTATATTTTTTTCAAAGATCGATAATTTTCTGCTCTCTGGTGACTATCATTTTTAAGCATCCTCAGTTCCCGGACGCAAAAAAATACATTATAAAAAAATACTATAACAGAAAACATTTGCTTTCAGTAACGATGCTACTACATTATCTATACATCTAAACAAATAAAATAATATTGAAGTGTCTGTTTGTAATGTCAAAATAACAGCTTTTTACTAAATAATACCTATGAAAGTATATGCGGTATTTATAAAAAAAAAAAACTTTTGCCTCTATAATATTAGTGTGAAAAAGAATTAGGATCCACGCGGGCGAAGCCACTGGTAGTAACTAGTAATAAATATGAATCAACACTGTTATTAACACAACGTTTAAAAATAATAAGCAGGCTACACTGTATCGTTTTTAATTAATGCTTTCAATGTTTAAAAGTTTTAATACTTTGATAATTATCATTATTTTTATGTGCATGGCCAGTACTCGTAATTAAATATTGAATTATCAAAAATATTACCAGCCACGCTTAACCGGATGAACTGAAAAAAGACATCAAAGACATTTAGAAGAAAACAAAATCTCTTTCAAGTGAAAGATGCTGAGAAACTTCAGTATTGTTTCTATACTAGTTTAATCTTGCAGAATATAAAAGCAATGCTTACGCTTAATTTGCGCTTTTTTTGATGTTCCAATTCCTGAGGAAGGTTATACTCGTAGGCTATTTGACATCACGCTACGACTCTAAGGAGCCTTTTGGTTTTCATTTTCTTATTTGGCAGATCCTACAAATTCTGTTCCATTTTTGAAATTATTTGTTAAGTAGTGGCTTTTTGGACATCGTGAAATAGGCCCTGAGACTATCAAGAAGTTTGTCATTCAGAAGAAAAATTATCAGGTTTTTTTGTACTACGTCAAGATGATTGTTAACCTCATCCTTTCTTTTCTTTTCCGTGTGGTTAGCAAACCTAACCTTTTTTTTCCCGGTTTTCCTTTCCCACACTTGAATCGGGGATCATGAGATCTTGTCCACCTTCCATGATCCCAACTGGTGCCGGCCCGTTTTTGCGGGCCACCTTTTACCCGCGGGGGGTGTGAGGTGCGTGACTCCCTCCGCGACGTCAAATAGGGGCGCGCGTGGAACACTACGCGCTGCCACCTCGGGTCCTGCTGGACGGGGGGCGGTGGACGTCCCCAAGTTCACGAGTGCTGGAAGAAGGCGTTATCCGCCTTCCGCCGACACCCGATCCACCTGCTACGGACCAGGGGTGGTATCAATCTCCCTCTCCCTTTTCGCAGCCTCCTTCAGCAAAATGTCGATTACACAGAAGTAAATCACCGCACCCCACGACTTGGCGCTCCCGACCATCGTACGAGCGACAGCCAAGATCGACTTCTGATACTAGGGCACGGCGCGGCTCCTTCCATGCGGTACACTCTGCCAGTGTATGCTGCGACGTGTCCTCCCGACAGTGGATACAGTGATGGAACCGAGCGTCCGGCTCTCTGTTTATGCGTACAGGTACTTCCCGAAGCAGCCATGCCCCGAGAGCCCCTGCGTCGCCCGAAACGACAGGGAGCCGTGCCTTCTCCCGAGCCATTCGTCGAGCACTGGTGTCAGAGTTTTTATGTCGCCCATGTGTATCTGACTTGGCTTCACATGCCGTCGAGAAATATATTTCCTCACGATGTTTTCCGTTTTATAAGCAAGTGACAATTATACAATACGCACATGAATCCGAAAAGTCCGAGGTGCGTGCCTTGGGTTCGAGCTCAAAACCTGTGACTTGGCAGTTCGAGGTTACACCACTACGCTATTACTGCTATAAACTACATTAAAAACTAGCAAAAAAACAGGTATTTGCTCAATCGTCTTCAAAAAAGTTGTTTGATACGTCATAAATATCAGTGGATTGATATCAATCAAGTTAAGTCGGCCGACATGCATTAACGGCTCGCGCTAGAGCTGTTACTGTCGTCTCGTACAACACTTATGAGTTATTGCATCGTAAATTGCTGACACGCGTCATTCTGTTCCGAGAATATCGATATCGATAAATAGTGGACTGTTTTAAGATCGTAAAATTGGCTCTAGAATTGAGATTTTAGGTTTGACGTTTGTTAGGGCAATTAAGATGCTTACCTACGGAACGGTAGGTACTTGTTTTTCTGTTAATTGGTAGAATTGTCACTCAATTAATCTTGACATATTTTTTGCGAACTTATTAATTTCTAAACTTGAAATGTAAACTTTGATTAATTATTTTAGACAACATAGTTACATTACGATACTTATAAATAAAATTATTTCTTATCCTTTTAATTCATCCGTCCCTATTTTGTGACATCTAAAAATATCGATACAATCTAACGAATATGTCACATTGCCGCGTCCCTATGAAACCTAACACCAATAGAGGTATTGTCCCGCATATTATCACTTCATTTCTCGTACACATATAATTTATAGGGACAATACGTAGATTTAGAGGTGTCTAATAACAGAAATATTATTTTGCGATAAAATATGTCCATGTTTTCAAATGGTGGGCCACGAGATGGCCGAAGTTGATAATTCAGACGGAATTATTAGGAAAAACTTTTAATAACTTTATTATCCTATACTATTAAACGAGCAATATTTGTATAATTAATATATATATTACTTGTATATATTTGTAATCACGTTCTCGAAAACGGCTCTATTTCGAAGAAAGTTGCAATAAGTATAGGGGTTTACAGGGGCGAAAAATCGATCTAGCTAGGTCTCATATCTGGGAAATTCGTTTTCTCCTTATTTTCACCCGAGCAGAGTTCGGTCGCCCAAAGTTTAGAACAAGAATAATGACACCTTAGAATAATGACATGGCAGCATGGAATTAGTAAGTACATACATGGTACAATTAATCTAATTAGAAACACATTTTTTTTTAATTTACCACTGGTGACGCGGCCAGGGCCTCACGTCTGCTATTACAATAGCGTCAGAATGGCCTATCATTGATTTCATAATTGTTGATTTTGACAAGTTTGGTAATCTACTAACGTAGTGGCGTCATTATTTATTTATTTTATTTTAAATAGAACGGCCGAGACCAATTACACTATTATGACTTTCCAATGGTCAGCCACTAACACTACATTGAAAGAAATGGCATCTATTGGTAATCTCGTACATAATGAAAAATGAATGACTGACTTAGGCGATAATCTGCTACAATTTTGACAGTTCCTTTGATCAGTGACCTACCATGAGAACGTCATTGTGCAGTGATTTCTTTTAATTCGGTACGAGTATCGTGTTTGTGGAATACAATGATCAACCATTATGAATTTAGCAGATTACGAACTTTTAGTATAATGACAATAGGATCGTGTTGGAATGACGAATTTATAAAAATAGCAGACTTGGGCCCCAGGGAGTATCACTCCTTACTATCATAGCAGCATGGAATTTGTATGTACTATCATGGCAGCATGGAATTAGTATGAAATCGGAATGCCCATCAGCCACACAAAAAAATGCCTGAAATGAACAACAATGAAATATACGCCAAATTGCACTACAAATCGTAGGGAACCCAGTTCCAAACATTTTTTCTAAAATATAGGTTAAGTCAAGGTTAAGGATTACTACGCAATAATTAAACAACAAAACAGCATTTAAATGTTTTAATCATCATTAAAAATCACTCATATGTCATCAAGAAACTATGCAGGAGGATAAATATTAAGTTGGTACCGGGCCCATGCTAAGTACCATATTATTGACATGGTATGGGCACAGGTACCAACTGTTCGCCGTCCCACTAGGCAGTTACAATAACGATGCTGTAAAGCCCCAATCCCAGATAAAGAATTTTTAACTATTATGTAAACAAATATATTTTTTGAGAAATATGTCTGCTATGTATTTTTCCTCGCAGTAAAAAACAATTACCCGGAAGAGTAACCCTAAATCCTCAACCAATGCGTTATCAATTTCCCTGCATATCTCAATCGTATATATACTTTGTGGTGTTATCCATGCCTGTATTAAACAACGTACTTCATCATTTTGCACTGATATGAGATTACATCTCATCGTTGCAATATCGAGATAGCAATTAATACAGTGTACGTTTCTATCCATTCTTAAATGTACACGGTGCACAAATCCAAAACAACAGCAGAGTCGTATTTATAGCAGGTTCAGGTCCGTCGTCAAAAAGCCGAGTCGTCGTTTAGGCGGGTCCAATCTAAGTCGTGTTCAAAAATGGGTAACGTGTGCAGAAGTAAAATCAAAATCCTTAAAAAATAGCCACAGTCGTCGTTATAATATAATATCCTGAATTTACTCGAGCCGCAAACGCAAAAATCCGCAAAACCATGAATCATGTCAAACTGTCAATAAGGCAAAGGACATGTGATGCATACAGCCTACGATACGATTTATAATTCGAGTTTTTTGATTTTAATTAATATTCACACGCATATACTATTTTAATTATATTTACGGTCGAATAATATTAAATTAATGATAACTATGCAATAATTCTATAAAATAGTTCGTTAAGGATTATTTGACGATTTCTGTTTGGCTGAATGTCGATTACTCATGTCAAATAAACACTGACCGCCATTATAAATTAAGAATGACTATGACGGATATCAAAATAAATATTTTAATTATCGTTATATTTTCACCCTAGGTAAACAAACTTGAGATACATTTCGTTATACATATTTTATTCTAAATAGAATTATGGACTATTAGTAGTTTCTATCTATTTCAGGCATTTTTTGGGCGTTTTCCTTTTCTCTAATATTAAATGAGCATTCTCTATTTTCACCAGCTGAGCTCGGTCGCCCAGGTACTAATTACAATACAAAACTTACACTTATCAATCTGCTTAGCCTTTTCCCAACTATGTTAGGGTTGGCTTCTGGTTTTATGCTTCGGATGCAGCTGAATACCAGTATTTTACATGGAGCAACTGCCTATCTGAACTCCACAACCCACTTATTGGTAAGACCACCCTCTTGGCAACACTGGTTGTCAGACTTTTGGGTTCCTGACTACCCGTAACGATTATAATCAAAGATCTACGAATGACAGCCGGCACCCACAGCTTAACGTGCTTTCCGAGGCACGAAGGGGTCGCGATATATAATGGATGGTCACCCATCCATGAACCGACCGCGGCAAGCGTAGCTTAACATTTGATCGACCCGTGTGGCTGTTATCATTTAGCCACGAGCCCCGCCACCGGCTGAAATAACCACTTTCTACATAATCATAAAGTTGTATTCTCTCATTAATTTGGCTCGCCTGTAACGAACGAAGTAGAAGAAACTATTCAAGATTTCTATTTCGGGACAACTTTTAAGGTTCCTTTTTCTTCTGTATTTTTCCCTACCAATATTTCAAAGAACCCTGTAGCTAGACCTAGAATAAGACCAGAAGCGTGAGGAAACTGGGATTTCCGAGAACCAACAATTTGGAGACATGTGACGTCTACCAACCCGCACTGGGTCCGCGTGGTGGATAACAGCCCACACCCTGAGAGAAGACCTGTGACCCAGCAGAACATAACCACATAATAACAACAACAACAACTAACAGGTGACGTAACATTGTAGGCTGATTATGCTAAGCTCTGCTATCCAAAAACAGGTCTTAACAACCCTACACCACCAGCGACGGAATCCTATTTTATAATATTATAAACGCGAAAGTTTGTGTGGATGGATGGATGTTTGTTACTCTTTCACGCAAAAACTACTGAACGGATTTGTATGAAATTTGGCACACATATACTTTATAACCTGGATTAACACATAGAATACTTTTCATTCCAATATTCCGACAGTATCTGGATTAGTAGCTGCTAGTAGATGATAGTAACATTAGCAAAAGTTCAAACGCTCGTACTACAGAATGTTAATCGCTAACCCATCCGCTTCTTTTAAAGCCCTCACCACATTCTTGATATATCGTGTAGCAACATGGAATGTGCTCAACTTGGTGCATAATATCCATGAATATTCCATAAGCAGCATAGATTACGGGCGACCAGTCGGTAATAATTGCTTTATGAACGTGTGGCGTAATTAGAAGACAAAAAATGTGTTTATTGGCATTACAGCTGAAAAATACACCTTAAAACTATAAATATAGAAAACAATTATTATAACGCTAAAAGGGCCTCAGCTCAGCTCAGATAAGTCGGCTGGATGCTGGGTTGCTTATTGTATTAGATACTTAGTTGGAGTTTGAGTTATTAGAATAATTTTGATATTAGGTAAGTGTCAGATGGATAAAGGTTATCTTGCTTCAATGCGGTTGAATAGACTGGTGGTATTATTACACACGTCTAAGAGATTTGATCTAAATTATAGAATGATAAGGACCCTGTTCATTATTATTATTTGGTTTGCTGATATAAATAGCAAACCGCTCTGATCCTTTGGTCAAGCATTGTGCTTACTTGGTACACCGTATACTGCGGCAGACATTAGGAGGCTTAGAAGTAGGTAACCGAAAGGTGATATTTAAAGATTGCGTTTTTGCTGTTGTGAGTTGTCTGACTTTTAAACAGAATACCGAAGCCACTTTTACGATACCTAAATGGGGAGAAGCTGCCTTGTTTAGGAACCACACATCAGTACATGGCCTTTTCATTTATTTTAAGTTTTTGAATGATTCTTTATTTTTTTCTTTTTATTACGGACGCTTTTATGAACGTGCACGTCTTTCTACATTGTTAATATTTTGTATGAAATTTTTGATTTAAAAGAGTGTCCGTGGAGTTTCTTGCCCGTTCTTCTCCATAGGTACCTACTACGCTTTGGAATGGGCAACTAGCTTCATATTTTTGACTGACCGACCCCTTGACAATTCAAAAGTGCCTGTAAATGGTTTAATTGAAATAAATGCTTTGAGTTTGAGTTTTCTCGAAGCACCCGAACTTTACAGAAGACTTCCTACCATCTACCGACGACGAAGCAAAGCCACCACAACATTTAACCCTAAACGCGCAAACAGGTTATCCAATACCATTTGTTAGTAACCTGTAACATTGTGGATCGCATCGGAAATTACATCTCAAGCATAAACGACGTCGCTTACTTACACCCGTGTTCATTACGAGCGGTATAAGCGATAAGCGCTTGCACTTACCGCTTAAATTATGCTTGGTAAGCTGTAGTTCCTGATGGGATTTTACTATTCGTCTAGTCACGAGTGGATAGGTTATTTGTAGACAAGCGCATCAGTCGGCCGACCACTAAGTACTGCAACTTTTCATGGATATTTTGGTGCGTGACCAAAATCGGTATTCAAATTGCTTATCAAAAACGTTGGTAGGTACTTGGGTATACAAAATCCGGTGTTTCAAAATTTCGAGTACTGTTTAATGTATGTATTACATAGATTTTATGGATGTAGATACAATGTTCAATATTGTTAAATTATTTACAAGGGATACTATATACCTATAATGATATTTTAATAGATGAAATGTTTCAAACATATTTTAGGATATAACACTGAAATGTATTATAAGTAACGAATACAGAAGTATATAGTTTCATTGTGGATGAGACATAAACCATTAGCCCTCATTAGCAAACCGTTGTAAAGATGAGGTATTAAATTAGTAACGAGTTGCGGATGGCGAGGTGACAATAATGCTAATGAGGGTACTCATTAACGAATGCAGAACATACGGAGGAGTTGGATCCCTAATTGATTGCTGTATTTTTGCAACAGAGCATGCTACGTCAATAAGGACAGCAGATTTGGAATCAGCGCACACTAAGATCCTTATTTTTTAGGTTTGAACTTCCACGCTCACCCCACTGCTTTCGAGAACACTACTAATATTTTTGTGTTTCGGCAGTTAGAGGTAAGATAGCCAGTTCTGTGGTTGAGGATTCCGGGTAAAACTCGCTTCCACCTTCAGCCTAATCATCACTTACCATCAGGTGAGATGAAGGCAAAGAGCTTGCCCGTTGTGGTAAAAAAAAGCATTGAAACCTTTTCACAATGTGAATCACCACCTATTCACGCGGTGTTGTACCATGGTGCGGGTGACAGGTGATAGAAAGGGTAAATTTATTTAATTTACTACAGCTATCACTGAGTCCTTATTATGTACACAATCTGTATGTAGGTACGGATCAGTCGTAAAATACAGAGTCAGTAAAAACAAGTAAATTATAATATATTTTACCCTTTCTGTCACCTGTCAATACCTTGTCAACGTCAGTCAAAAGATCGTTATAGAACTCCACGTAGGATGTGCACGAAGAGGTTTGCCAAGTTAGCCGCGTTCTTAATTTGTTTTACAGTAACGCATCCATGTGTAGCGTGGCCGTACGTCACAGACCAGTGTACCATCCTGCCTACATTTTCGTACCAAACAAAGCTATGTAACGGCTACTTATCAAGTTATAAATTTCCAGTGTAAGCTGATCTCGTATTGTATAAGACTTCCGTACAATGAGAAGTACATTTTAGCTTTTAGCCGTGGGCTGTACCTACACATGCATGCATGCATGCTTAGCCGTGAGCTGCTGTGGAGCTGCGGCGGCAGTGCCTTTAAATCTATACTAGTGCGCATCAACGTCGACCGCATTATCCTTTACATCAGGTGAAGAAGGGTTAAAATGAGAGCTTATCCAGTAAGATGAAATCTGTGTGTGACTGTGTCATCAGATCGCCTTTCTATGCCTGTCTACATCTGATGAGATGTACTTACACGACCTATAAGAGGTTGCTAGAACCATGATAATTTTTTCAGAAATTAAAAAAAAGATTGAGTTATCAATATAACACTTATAGCGTATATATCTACAGGCATCTGTATCACTTTCATCGGTGCTGTTTGCCAGCTTGTAACATTACTTCATAAATACACTAATAATACGCTTTACGTAAACAAACAATTAGTATTCCTAACGATATGCTATCGTGTGGTTTTGTATTCACATGTTCCACTAATTAAACAAATCCGTTTCTAATTCATAACGCTAGTTCTATCAGTCTATTAAAAAATCAGCTTTCTCATTACTAAACGGTTTACCAATTCATAAACACCGGCCAACAAAAACAATGCTACGTGAATTTAAAATACTCTAATATACGATTTAAATATTTAATCGTAGAAAAGGCGGTTGTATTACCTAACATTAACACCACACCCATCTTCTTTACGCCACACATGAAAATGTGCACACACGCACCCCCCTCCATTACCGCGATTCATGACACCTCCCACTTATTAAGTAGAAGGTAGATCCCCCCCTTGCATCTAAACTTGGGCGTAACTCAGTAATGTAATCAGTTTATAGTATAGCGGCACAGACGCAGTAGCTGAGCGTAATGAGTAGAGCGTACGTTGGATTTTTAGTAGCATGATTTCATGGATGAATAACTGCGAGTTGCTGCAGTAAGTGCAATGGTAGTATGAAACGAATTGCTACAAAAAATGGACATAATTATTAGATGAAAAAAATAGACGTAAATAAATGACGTGTGCAGTTTGGCATGATAAGTTTGACTCATCATAGTGTCATGTTTAATTGGCATGAGTAGCAGCCTTAATAATCATAGTTTTGTTTCAGTAGGCACCGTTTCTTTGTCGTTTTCGTAGGGGAAGCAGACGCTAGGTAGGTACTTAATTATGGATATAGAAGTTGTTGTTGAAGACAAGGAAGTTTAGCTATAATTTCTTCTGCACATGTGGCTTCCCTGGTACCTCATTAACGGCAAATTATGTAAGAGTCTATTAACTGCTCCCAAATTACCATGTTTATATTTTTTACATTCTTCCTTGACATAATCACGCTATTATTTGACACTATAAACCTACAATTTAATTTCAGATCTTTATTAGTGGCTTTTGTGGACATGATAATTATTCAGATTTGTTACAGCTGTAATAGCAATCACGTCATTTCGTTTAAAATACGTTTTTATTTTTATAAAATTATTTATCTTTATACAGAATATTTTCTATTTTGTGAATGGCTTAGTGGACTGTAGATTTGTTGACCATCATTATTCTGTTAAGTACCTGGTACTTGTTAAAAGACCTACACTGTCCTCCCATAACTAATATGCTATTTGAAAATATTGTAAAAGCTAATTATTTTTAATAGAGTACCCGTGGAGTTTCTTGTCGGGTCTTCTCCACGGGATTGGTCGTTCAATTGGAACCGGGCACCTAGCTTCTGACGTTTCATAAGTGCCCATGTAGGTTTTAAAATATTTTTAATTAGAATTTGGATCCGCCACAGCGTTACCGCTACAAGAAGAGAAAAAACAAGGTCTAATTAGTGAACAAGTTCTAGTAACGCTACTGCTAAGCATAAGGTCCTCGGCTCGAATCCCGGGTCGCACAGTGTTTTTTTTTTCGATAATTGCGAAACGTTCGAATTTGCGAATTAATTTGGAAGTTGCTGGGGTTTTTACCTGAAATTTCTCAGTAGCAGCCCGGAATCTGGATTTGGGTCAGGTTGTTTTTTTTTTTTTTTTTGTTTTAATATAAAAACGTTGCCCCACTCTAGGAATTTCTCCTGTATCGTGGGTGTATTTACATACATTTAAACTCACATACACAAACAGCCAGACCCGGAACAACTAATGGTAGGTCATACAAATATTTGTTCCGTGCGGGGATCGAACCCGCGACATGCAGCGCAGCAGTCAATTACTTAACCACTGCGCCAACCGTGCCGTCTAATTGGCAATAGGCGTCGGTTGTTGGCAATAGGCTCGCCCCTTATTACATGGGACTTGAACATAACTGGTGAAATGTGGGTATACTACACCTCTGCACTAATCCTTAGGGGAAGACAAATTATATATATTTAAGAATAATAGATAAATAATGAGATATTGGGATTAATGCAATCACGGAATCTTTAGAAACAAACCAGAGCTGAAAAATGTATTGAGTTATTCACAGATATAAATAACATTAAAGTCATCATCACCTTTGTCACTGGCGTAGTTACTTCTATCAAAGATGGAGTTCAATGAACGCTCACAATTCAGAATCACACATACATCACATTATTTTGTCACAACTTACCTGTTTATCTTACATTCTATCCATATCAACATATTCTACTTCTTTAAAAATTAAAATCAAATGTTTTTCGTTGGTAAGCGCATTGCGAACGGCTGGACCTATTTATTTATTTCTTATAAAAAATCCTACTAATATTATAAAGGCGAAAGTTTGTGAGTGTGTATGTTTGTCTCTTCTTCGTGCTAAAACTACTGAACGGATTTGGATAAAATTTGGCACACAGATAGTTTATAACCTGGATTAACACATAGGATACTTTTTATCCCGATATTCCCATGGGATCGAAACTTATGCGGGTGAAACCGCGAGGTGCAGCTAGTTCGTAATAATCCGAATAAGGTGGTTATGGTAATGGTTAGGTGTTTACGGAAATAATAACTGGAAATGTTCCCCGGAATTTGGACATGAGAACGTCTGTCGGGTCAGCAAGTGATTAAATATACCCGTCGCAAAACAGCCTAGATAACCTACACAGTTCTACGAATTAAACCAAAATGATGACCAACTCATCATCTTCCCAACCTATTCCTAACAACATAACTATCACCCAGTACGCAACTATTATACTACCATAATATAATAACACCACTTTTTAACCTGTACGCGGTACATGCGCACGCGCTGCATCAATTTTCTATACACCCAGGCTACGTAATTTCGTTTAATTAAGTCCGACACAGCCATAGTGGGTCTAATTTTGTTCTATAACTATAATATGGCAGGTTCTCCCGTGAAAGCAAGGAGAAATTACTGTGATCAAGTAACGTAAAAAGTACCTATACTTAGTTAGTTACGAGTAAGTTGCCCTGTCGGTTTGTTGAGTAGGGAAATCGCGGATGTTGGGCCGCCAAGATTTGGTGAACTATAAGATTTCGGAAAATTCACTCTTTGCTTACAGAAGTTCCTGAACCTTCAATTTCATCAGTCAATCAATCTGCGTAGCCTTTTCACAACTATGTTGGGGTCGGCCTCCAGTCTAAGCGGATGCAGCTGGATACCAGCAATTTATATAGATCGACTGTATAATTATCTGACCTCCACAACCCAGTTCCAGGGTAATACGATAACCCTTGGTATGACTGGTTGTCAGACTTTCGGGCTTCTGACGACCCGTAATGACTGTCAAAGATCCACGAATGACAGCCGGGACCAACGGCTTAACATGCTTTCCGAGTCACGGAGGGGTCTCGATATTAATGGATGGTCACCCATCCACGTACCAACCGCGGCAAGCGGAGCTTAAACTTCGATCAACCCGTGCGGCTATTATTACTTAGCCACGAGCCCCTTCAATTTCATTAGAAATTCATGTAATATTCTTTAGTTGCAAAATTATTTGTTTCATATTTAATAATAGGTTTTTTGTAAGTCCTGAATTACACGACTTAACTAAATTCCACGACGACGCGCCCCACTCCGCGATGACTGTACTGTAAGCTGTACTTTAGCACGGAGCGGAGCGGAGTGGGCCCCCTTAGTCGTGGATTGCACTATCTATATCAAGCTACGCAACAAGCAAAACAAATTGCCAAATCACATCAAAACGATGTCAAACTTAGTTCAATCCTTCAGACCACTCATTAGCAATCAGCGGAGATCACATAAACAATCCCCAGATTACTGGATCGAACTAATCTCTATACAATTTACCGGCACTGAAGTTAGATTGTGGAATCTAAATGGCCGAAACGTTAACTAATCGTGTGGTATAAACGGCTCCATATTAATTAGATTAGCGATTACCGTTCGACGTAATCCGGAGTAAGGACGTCTCAATTTTGTTGTGTTGTTTATATTTTGCGATACGGGTACGACACGATTTTGATGTCAAATTAGATTAACATTGGATGTTTCTGATAATGGCTGTTTTATAAGCTTGTTAATTATTTTAATTATGGTGTTTTATCAAGTCGTAAAAACCGTGCGAAGCAGGCGCTAGTCGCTAAGATATAAATACTTAAAGTAATCTAAAGTTATTCGAATGTAAGTAACGATGATTCTCCCAGGATTAAAATGAGTTTTACGTGAATTAGGTTTCTTTTATTATGACTTAAATGCAGTATGGTCTAAACCTCTTGTTCATTCAAAATGTTAGGAATATTAAAGGGCATCAATTTCGTCCGATTTTTACTGTAAAATGTTTAGGTACACCGCGATATTCATTACAATTAGCATCTACCTATCACCTACCATCTATCATAGTCGTACGTCTGAGATCTGCCGGTCAATTGTATGTAGAAACTTCAAAGTGAAAACTTAAGTTAAGTGCGCATAAAATGAGCTGTCAGTGCAACGACCGTTCACTTCACGCAAGTTTTCCTGAAGAGATTTTTACAGAATAGATCAGCTGATATCGTCACAGGTTCACATCGTACTTAGTAAAGTGCCCCAAAACCGGTCACCTGTATATTCATGAGCGAATTCCCAAGTGAGACTATGTGGTCACAGGCGCTCCGATAATTAACTATGCCTTCATAAATTTTAATTATTATTTTAAGCAAGTCCCGCTGCGTGTAATGAATACCAAATGTTTGCTCGTGTTATGATTTATCAACGGTTAACGGTATAGGTATAAACACTTTCGTGTGATCACGCCATTTCCTTTTTCAAAGGGTTGGTAGGGGCTAACGAAGCGTTTAGTAGGCGCTGTTTGATACCAATTATAGTGCAATGTTTGATTTCTAAATTGTTATTGGTGTAATAATCTATTTTCACATACAAGTGCAGTAAAGTGGAATGATCTGATTCCTGTTCGAACTTCTTAACGAACCAAGATTAGATACAGGATGTTGTGATCATGTTTAAGTTGAAGCCGAATTGATCATTGATGAAATCGAATTGAATTCAGATTGATTTTAGTTTATCTTACTTTTAATTGTTAGCGAATGTCATTTTTCAAACTTTGCTGGCGAAGGACTGCTGACAACCTTTGCTCTACTTTCTCTAAGTATATTTTTCTTTTAAATGTTTTGTGTGCAAGTACTTGAATAAATTACCTCGCTCGTCTAGTAGTCGCAAGCACGACTGCTGAGGGTGAGTTCCTTGGTTCGTTTGCCAGGTCGGGCAGTGTTGTTTGGTTTTTTCTTCAGTAATTTTGGAACGTGTTGTGTTCCAAGACTGATAAATAATAATATGCTGCACATAAAACTATGTCCATTGTCCAAACCAACTAAGTATACCATGTCTTTGAGTAAACAAATTGAGAAAGGTTACCAGTTGGTAGAAAATTCCAGAAAAAGGCTTAGTTAAAAACTTCAAGGTAAGTAGGTACCATCATTATTACTCGTGGTTACAAACAGACTACACCTATACCATGGAACATTTCATCAAAACCTCTGAATAGAAACTAGTCACATAAAATATTGCCTGCTAGAAACATCTTACAATCATTACATAATTATCTAAACATATCACTAAGCTGTCTTAATGCTCTACCAACGAAGAGGGTCTCATAATTACTGTATAAGAATGCCTATTTATTAACGAACTAATAAATATTTAAACACAAAAACTATGAAGTCATACCGGGTACGTAAGGAATGGGAACATCTGATCTCATGCCACAGTCTAAAAAAGTAGCTCTCTTTGTTGAATGAATGTTAACAATTTATCATGATCAGTTACTGTTACGAATGATTCATTAAATGTATTTATATATACGGATAGGTACTACATAGCAACACGCATAAAAATTTATGTACTCTCTATTCAGAATAAGGATGATGCCTGAGTCAAAAAAAAAAAAACTATTTAGTCCGTCAGTCAGATAATAAAAAAATATTAGACACGTATTTTTTGCTTTATCCTATTAATAAAAAATGACTTAGATACAACGCATTAAAGTTTGTTAGTGAGGGTCGCTACGTCACAAGTATGTATAAAATCTACATACTCGTGACGTCATGGCACATTATAACTCAATGTATCGCCGTAATCTTTAGATACCGTAAAATAAGAAAAAATACGGGTACGTTATTTTTTCATAATCTACATTACGGACAAAAAAATTTTTTTTAATCATCATCCCTATTATAATTTGATTTAATTATGATCTATGGAGGAGCTCCAGTACCAATTTTTGGATGAAAATACCATTTTTTTCTGCAGCAACAGTTAGTTGGAGATTGACCAATTAGTTTTCTTTTTCGTTTAATCACATAATATTTTACAAAAATCACGGTATTGGACATAAAACAGAAAGTCAAGTTCCAAAAAACTTTCCCATAATATTGATATACCAATGACATCTTGGTCCAAATCCCGATTACGTTAAGAAGTAACGTCAACCAGATCTGAATCGTTATCGCAACAAATATATCTGTTTATACATTGCTCGCTATGTCTTACAACAGGTAATCTTTGAAATATATTCCGTACAGTGTCAAACCAGCTCCTTATAATACGTCTATCCGCTTTTAATAATCACTACATGCGACCATTATAAGTAGGAACACCGTTCTTGATATCTACAATCTGTCTGTATGTTTGGGTCATTTTGCAAATTACTGTAACTGAAATATGACGTTTTAACTGTAAGCTTTTTCGAAACTTCAAAGTCATGTACGTCATGCTTTATTTTCAAAGATACTTTGGTACTCATGCGATTTGAAATGTAATATTAGGTACCTATGAAATTGGCGTTTCGGGTGGAGAATTTTAAAGAAGTTGCATTTTTCATACTAACATTTTCTTAATTTATTTATCAACCATGAACACTAATGTTTTAAAACTTTTATGCACTAATATTTAAAATAATCAGTAATACAGTAATCATTGTCAATAAACCTGTCATTTTATTTTTGAAGCTGCTGCAGAAAAGTAATCTTCCAGAACCAATATCGGTCCTTTAGTAAAAAGCTTCGTGCAGACTAGCGCGACGCGACAGCGCGACGCGACACCGGCTATTGTTATACCGTGAAGTTTTCTTGGAATTTGTATTGTTCGAGTCGCGTCGCGCCGTCGCGTCGTGCTGGTCTGAACGAGGCTTTACGATACATTTATAAAATATGTAACAAAGGACCAAATGAAAAAGCTCTATTCGCCAGAGGCCTGAAAGTCACACAACACCGCAGGCAAAGTCATCGCAAAAGCTAGTAAAATACTGGTGGTGTTGAACCAGCTTCTTATAATACGCCTATCCGCATTTAATTATAAGATTTAATGCAGCGCGTATCAACCATCTCGACCGAACAAAAACGGATGAACGCGCTCAGCACACGAGTGGCATGGAGTCGCGATTCGTACGTGTCTCGCATTTTTGTCTTTTATTTTCATGGATGGATGAGTAAAGATAAATCATAACGCTGTATGTCGGCAGAAATGGTGTATTGAGTATTTGGTTTATTCATTTTGTATATTAGTTGGTTAATTAAGATTACTTTGGATAATATAGCGAAGACTCAAATCATATTTTGAATTGTAAGTAGTTCTAAGACTAATTGTACAGCGAAACGTTACAGAATACATTGAACAATAGGGATGATGACTGGGTCAAAAAAAAGAAATTCTATTTAGTCCGTCAGTCAGATAATAAAAAAATATTAGACACGTATTTTTTGCTTTATCATATTAATCAAAAATGACTTAGATACAACGCATTAAAGTTCGGGAGTGGGGGTTGATACGTCACAAGTATGTATAAAATCTACATACAAGTGACGTCATGGCATATTATAACTCAATGTATCGCCGTAATTTTTGATAACGTAAAAAAAGAAAAATACGTGTACGTTATTTTTTCATAGTCTACATGACGGACTAAAAACATTTTTTTTAGTCATCATCCCTATTATTGGTCTGTTAAAAAACCGCTTAAATTATTAATAATGTTTTTTAAAACTCTGTCCTAAAATTACTCGAATACACAAAATACTGTTTGCAACTTCATATTTTCTCCAAAAAAATCTGAACAATGACAACTCTACACCTCTGTACCGATCGACAAAAAGCGTAGATTTTATAATGTTTTTCGTGTACAACACAAAAAGCCTATCGCTCTAACTGTCGACTGGGTACTGATTGAAATTTGGTAGCTAACAGCTTTTCCTGGAACCAGAGTTCGTTCACATTCATCCACTTTACAGGGCTCCCGCAGACTGGAGTGACACGACATCGTGACGCGACTCCTATAAAAACTTTATTGAAATTGTTCTACCAGAATCGCGTCGCACCGTCGCGTCACGCATGTCTGCGGGAGCCTTTAAGTGGACCATTGGCGGATGAAAAATTGGAATGCGTTTATTTATTTTTTCAATAAAATACTCTCGGAACTAACGTTAGGCTAGTTTTTGTTCTAGACGAAATTTAGTTCATGATATTTTATAGTTTTTTTTCTGTTATGAAAAAAGTAGTTCATTGATTAAGCTGTTTGAGTAGGTAACTGTTCATTCAACTTTGAGACAGATGTTTTATCATGACTTGATAAATAGTCGTGACCAATATTATTTAAGTAGGTATGCCTTTTAAAACGATTTCATCTTAATTCTTGTGATGACTAAACTATAAAAAGGAGGATAACTATAAAATGAGGATTAACACCTGTACTTATTTTGTTTACCTATGTTCGACAAATAAAAATATTTGAATTTGAATTTGACGTTCTAATGAATTTGAATTTGAATTTGACGTTCTAATGAATTTGAATTTGAACTTTACCTACTTCGTATACAAGGTACATACGACAGAACATTAAACTTCGCATAATTATCTTAATTTGTATCACGTTCCCAGTCTGTGACGTTCCATATAATACTTAATTCAATCAAATATATCAAATAGACTAGTCACAACAGCTAGTCAAAGATCGGCGAAACTCATAGTCGGCCCATCGCTCCTAGATTTATATTACTTTTTAAATTTCGATAATAGGATTTGTTTGATAGTTTCAAAATACTATTTTTCGGCCAGTGTTTTAATTTGTTGTCGTATTGTCCTCCCCACGTTGTATACGTCTGCATTATGTGCATTTAATCATTCACTCAAAGATTATTCAACGACCTGTGTTGACAGTTACCAGTTTATACTAACTATTACCTTAATTTATGAATGTGGTGTTGTGATAAATAAAGGCCACCCCGTGTGTCGCAGCTATCGATTAAGTAATAATGTATTATAGAGCAACTTGTCTGTTATTATTTAGTATAACGATATGTACTACATATAGAACTATTGATCTCCTTTCAAGGGTCGACTATCGTCGTTGTGACTAATCATTATGACTTGATAATCCTCCCGTTTTATATATACACCATATTAAGCATTATCTTCAGCCTTATAAAATTCCCAGTTTGTCTCTCCTCTCGGTGAGAGCGAGTGGGCCGTTAACCACCACGCGGGCCCCACGCTGGATGCCCCACGTCTTCTAATTTTATACATGATAGTTTTAAATCATTTATTATCATATTTTCTGCAAATTAATTATTAAATTACAACTTTCGTTTGCTATTAAAGCTACAGAGCTTTAATAGTTTTCAAGCATCAAAGAAGCTTCCGCCTTTTTCAAATTAAACGTCAAGCGTTTGACAGTTGAAAACAGGACATAAAATAATCATAGTTTAAAAACTACAAGCCGTGTGCTAGATCAAATAAGTTTGTATCGAAGTTCGTCCTTCGGCAAAAATGACGATATATTTTATACAAACTTTTATACACTTCTAGATTTTGGCCGCAGCTTCGCCCGCATGAAGGTCGAAAATTATCACACGGGAACGAATACCGGGATTAAAAGTCTTGTTTTCTACCCATGGGCCTTCTTCTTTTTCGTGTGGTTAGGTTAGAGTTTTAAAGCCATCCATGGGCCTCTTACTTGGCTTCATATGCCGTCTAGAAATATCTCACAGGCATGCCGGTTTCCTCACGATGATTTTCTTCACCGTTTTTAAGAAAGAGATAATTATAAAATACGCACATGAATCCAAAGGTGCCTTGGGTTCGAACTCGAGACCTATGACTTAGCAGTCCGATGGTCACACCACTAGGCTAGCACTGCTGATGACCCATGTGCCAAATTTCATCCAAATCCGTTCAGTTGTTTTAGCGTCAAAGCGTAACAAAAAAACGAACAAACTTACTTTTGCATTTAATATTAATTAGGTTTTTTTTTTAATCCTTCATTAGTGGTCACTTTCGTTAAATGAGGAACTCTTGCGCAGAATTTAGTACTTTTTTATTAACTAGATTCGTTTATTTATTTATTAGTTACATGTAAAACGTTAAATGTAAAGTTGATGTCCAAGCCTTCACGCTAATACCTTTGTATCCAAACAATTTACACTTAGAGCTATCGAATAAAAACTGTGAAGGTGGTATCATTGCCAATTTGCCACAGCCATGGCATGTCACGAAGGTATTAAGGCCTGCCATAAGTAATTATGCTAATACCATCCTCGGAATACATGCTAATCTCGAACGATTCGACTCGCGACCAAAGCGTTATGTGCTACAAATATCGGCCTGGGTGGCGATTATGTGCCTAGAGTTTTTAGAGGCATTAGAACAGGATGTACTTAGTCTGTCAAAGTAGGATTATCTACGTAGAACGCGGTTACACCAATAAAAAAGTTATTCATGTTTTCTTCAAGTCTTGCAAAAAACTTGTCAAAAACAAACATAATTGTAGCGGTTACACCGCCACATACGAACTACGCATCAAATACATGACGTCACACAAATCCTGCATCGCGCAATTAGAGTTTACCGCGCGAACGACATAATTATATAAGACTATCCGACATCAACATTTGGGCAGTTGCCCGCCAGACACAACACCCGTTTGGTAGGAGGATCCTCCCTTTTCTATGGTGTATGAGTGAACTTTACACCCTGTTCCTCATGCTTCTAAATAATAATTATAACACATTGATGTTGTTTCATGTATTGTTTACTATTTTCTTCACCTTTGTGAGTAGTGTTTCTAAAATATTTGAATACAACCTATCTTTACAACTTGTTTTAGGTGTATATGATAATCTTGGTGTAAACGCCTTAAGATAGGCTCACGTGCTACTTACTTTACTTTTACTTACTCATTATAACCCAGTGGCCACGAGCTAGCCGGTACGATGGACGCAAAAGGGCGGTATCCCTGATGCGTGACAGCCGCAACGAAATCTTGAAGCCTGTATCAGATAGGATCTTATCCCGCTTTGGAAGTCCTTTGTTAAAGTCAGTAATTTAATCTTAATTTCCATTTTTGTAATCTTGATATAACATGGATTCGAGGGATCATGATGAATGTTTTTTTTATTTAATTTTTATCGATTTTTAAGCGACATGCGTCTTGTGACAGCGTCTGTGGAGAAAGCAAATGAAAAAAGTTGCATGCCACGAGTACTGCGACACGTTTTGCGGAGCGATAGACTGAAAAAGAAGGCCGTGAGCAACCAAAGAGGCATTGTAGACAACGCTAATATTTAAAGAAAGAAAATACATTTATTTGGCACAGATTAAAAGGCACACAAGTAAAAAGAAAAAATAAAATAAAAGGAAAGAATACAAAATAAAAAGGTCAATTTTGTCGTTGTAAATATGCAAAGGGTGTGCTAGCTGAGCAGAAAAACAGGGAGTGGTAGGTATAATTAGCTTGCCACGGTAATCATATTTATCGATGTAACCAAATGATAAAATATACTTTACTTAGGTACAATAATTCTTGGAATTTCCTTCGTTTGGTAAATTCAAAACATGGTCCTTTTACCGAACATAGGACCATTCTAATTCCAACTAAAATCTAAAGGTTCTGGAAATGTACAAATTCAAATAGATTGACTTTTACTTGTATGGTGTGAATATATTGAAACTGTATGCTTTGGTTACGCCCAAATCCCAATATGCAGCGACGGTAGCCCAACGGCAAATGCGAGAAAGGTTATGAATTCAAACAGTTTCTTTCCTATTTGAACCCTTTAATGTATCTGTTTAAACTTGGATATAATTTAAATGCAAAAAAAAACATGTATCTAGTCTTCGTTTGCTTGAGATACTATAATGCCACAATGATTTCACAACTTGGGTTGGTTGTGAAATACATATCGATGGTTCACCTCGTTCACCTGTAAGAACTTCACAGCTGCTACCTTTTTAAACTTTCCTACTAACAATTATTTTAATCATTTAATTACGCTTTCCGTCTCTTTCGATTTTATCTCGAGATTAATTAGACACGAATCATTAATTAACTTAACAAATGGATATTCGTTATTTATTCCTTGCAATTGTGTCACTTGGAATTTCAAGTAAAGGTTATGCTTTGAGAATTAGCTTATTAGTTGATAGGTATCAAGGATCTGTTGGTAATTAAGCAACCATAATCATCTACACAACCACTCAATACATCCTTTGTTATTACTTAAGCATTGCATCATAACATTCAATGCGCCATGTTATAATTATTGCGTAATCAGTACTTTACAAGTCAAAACATCAAACAAATCGTTTTTATGACAGCTGCGCGCACAGATTAAGTCTGCGGCGCGTGAGTCGCTGACGATACGAAATGTTGCCATTTTAAATATTATATTTTACATATTTTAGTTTAACTATCGTGTTTATTTTATTTTATTTTTGTCCTATTTTACGAGTATGATTTCTGTTTATGCTGCACCGGTTCGACGTCATCACGTCAACGCCGGCTGTCACTGAAAACCAGCGCTGGGGCTCTGTCTCGCATAGGGTCCCAGCATTATGCTGAGTGATGGGCGTTTTGCGTGGATGTGACGCGTATTTTCCCTCAAATTTGTTTTTAGTGTTTGTTCCTTTGCTTGCGTCATATGTACCGCAAATAAACGTTTTTTCTTTCTTTCTTTTTCTTCTAGTTGAAGAAATATTTCTTGCAATTTAATCTTAATTTCCATTTTTGTAATCTTGATATAACGTAACGTATACAAATTTAAATAGATTGACTTTTACTTGTATGGTGTGAATATAATGAAACTGTATGCTTTGGTTACGCCCAAATCCCAATATGCAGCGACGGTACCCCAACGGCAAATATGAGAAAGGTTATGAATTCAAACAGTTTCTTGCCTATTTGAACCCTATACTTATAATGTATCTGTTTATACTTGGATATAATTTAAATGCAAAAAAAATATGTATCTAGTCTTCGTTTGCTTGAGATACTATAATGCCACAATAATTGGACAACTCAGGTTAGTTGTGAAATACATATCGATGGTTCACCTCGTTCACCTGTAAGAACTTCACAGCTGCTACCTTTTTAAACTTTCCTATTAACAATTATTTTAATCATTTAATTACGCTTTCCGTCTCTTTCGATTTTATCTCGAGATTAATAGACACGAATCATTAATTAACTTAACAAATGGATATTCGTTATTTATTCCTTGCAATTGTGTGTCACTCGGAATTTCAAGTGAAGGTTATGTTTGAATTAGCTTTTTAGTTGATAGGCATTTTTTTTTTTTTTGGTTGGGATATCATCAAATCACCGCTCTGGGTGGAGCAGGAGGGCGTGTCAGACTCTTATTGACTAAAACCCACCCGTGTTCCTTTTGTTGCCTGTGCAATGCCAGGGGCCACGGTATCCCTTTCGGGCTTTCCCGCAACCCCGGGTTGATAGGCATCAAGGATTTGTTGGTAATAAGCAGTTGAAGAAATATTTATTTCTTGCATATGTGTCAGAAATAACATAAATACAAGACTGAGAATGTTTTTTTAAATGGAAAACTATCTGTCGGAAAATATCCGACAGGAACTTACTACCGGGATTAAAAGTAATTTTTTTCCTACACCTTCAACAATCATCGTTATATTTCAGCCAATTTACACAAAACCTTAATGAATTATACACTTAAACCTTCCTCACGAATCACTTCGTCCATTTGTTTTATAATACGTAGTTATAGAAATTAAAACACTGATTGTGTTATGTAGGACATTTACTTACGTTTATTTCTACTTTTATAAATTTACATACACATAAATACATAAACTCACGCCTTCTGCCCATGGGGGTAGGCAGACTACAGAACGCTATCTGCTACGATCCTTACATAAGTACTCCTTTTGCTTCGTTTACGTTCATACATCTAAAGAATGCAGGGTATGGCGTAACATAAGTACATAAACTGACAATAGGGATGATAATACACATTAGAAATGTTCGAAAAAAGAATGTAATTTCAAAGAAGGCATAGTAAAAAAGAATAATCGAAAAACAAAAAAGACACTAAAAACAAAAAACACTCAAAACTTCATTCCCTCACATCGACCACAGCGTATATAGCGTTGATATGATAATCACAGAGCCCACTGAACTTTGGTCCTTTCGCCCGGACTACCGGCGTCGTGCGCTTGCACGCCCACTGCCCGACCTTATGACTTACAACTACTTTGATATTTAGATAAATGCGATCGGTTTCAGTGTAACATGAAAGTTTAATTGTTTGTGATTTATTTAGACGACATATTCCGTTATCCTTCGCTGTCTAAAACAGCGGCTCTCGAACTTTTTTGACGTCGGAGCCCTTTTGGAAAACGAAATTTTAGACGGAGTAATTATAATACTTAACATATATTTTCAATTAATCATAATACTTAACATTTGCATTTAATGGGACCCCCCCACCCCTCCCATTAGATGCAAATGAAATAGATTTTTACTTTTCATCAATTGTTTGATGTTAGGTAGGCTTGATTGAAGACAGTTGAAGTCGCGTCTCAGGTTCGGCATCCACTGTTTTCATAGCTGCATAGGTTGAGTTGACAATCCTGTTTCGCAGTTTGTAACTCCGGTCTAAGTTAAAATAGCCTTGTTAAAGATTTACGCCGAGGTAACTATCTCACTTCTGTATGGAGCAGTAGTATTTCATGTTTCCTGCCATAATCTTCACACAATATTGAAAACAATCGGGATTGCAGTGAATTTTTTTTGACGAAATTCATTCTTCACTGTTTTTCCAGATGTTGCATAACTTGTTGCACTGAGCCCAAGTTTTTTTTTTGTCTTAAGAGCGTTTTCACGAATAACGAATAAAGCGCCTAATTGTAGTTTCATTGTATCCCGCCAAATCTGAAATTAGTTCTTGAGGAAGCTAGGCGTCGTAATGGCTCCGCGCTCCCACAGAGTTTTTGAGAAGCTCCGAGAGAAAGGCTCCGACTTTGAGAAACACTGATCTAAAATATTCTGTCCTACATGCTGTTAATATAATGTCGTATAATTTTTCTTTTTCAAGCATAAATAAAAGAAGTCAGTGGGAGAAGGGATCAGGTGCGCAGTACTCGCAACAAGCGTGCATGTATGACTAGCGCCCTTATTACGTAACACACGATCAATCACAAACTGAATCGTTTTGAAGGATATTGCTAAACCTTTAACGCAATGAATTTTGTTGAACTGTCAAAATGAAACAGACTGGGATACGTAATTAGGGTGCTGAACACTGAAAATAAAAAAACAATAATCGTAACTATTACCTGCTCAAAGTCTAAATAAAATGGAAATGGCCGAGTTTATCTAAATATCAAATAGTTTTCAAGTCTTGTCGGGGGCGTGCTCGCTCACGGAGACTGGCCGGTAGTCGGGTGAAAGGATAAAGTTCAAATCCCGACTACTGTGATTATCATATCAACATTCATCTACTCTGTTTTATTAAATTTTATGAATGTTTATACAGTAATTAGTTCTACGAAATATTGTTATTGTGCCTGTTGTAATAAATTGTTTTTTGCCTATAAAAGGTGTAGGTAATTGAAATATCTGAAAACCTAAAAAGGGCTTATTGTACTATACATTATGAACAACTAGAAGCGCCCCGCGGTTTTACCCGCATAAGCCTCGATCCCGTGGGAATATCGAGATAAAAAGTATTCTGTGCGTTAATCCGGAAAATTAGCTATCTGTGTGCCAAATTTCATCCAAATCCGTTCAGTAGTTTTTGCGTGAAAGAGTAACAAACATCCATCCATCCATTCTCATAAACTTTCGCGTTTATAATAATTATTAGAAGGACTTTGACTATAGGACCAAACCAGAAATTGCAAAAAAATATTAGAACAATAACCAGTTTTAGGTTTTCAATTAATAAAATTGCACCTCGAAAATAAACAAGAAAACTCACAGCTTGAGCTAATCTCCTCTCGTGTCGACACTTAATACCACGATAATAAGAACATTTTCCTTACTCTCACGCATAAACACTACACTACACTTGGTGAAAATGTTTATTTTTGTACTCAAGGACCACCTAACGATGCGCGATGCACGCAGATGTGATGATTTGGATTTAAGATAGTAGGTAGCTCCTAATTACTTTCCTATTAAATAAGTAAGAACAATGATCAGTTTGTAGATAATTTGTAAACTTAATGAGTATTTCGACATTTCATTCATTACATTATTTCATAATGTTAACAATTAATTTGATATCTAAAATCAAAAGATGTGTTAAATACTTTGACGTTACATGTTCACCTTTCAGTTATCTAGAGATCGCATTATAAGGTATTTTCTTGATTAGAAAACTTAATTGTTCAGATACTAAATCAATTCATTTTTTTTTAATTATTTATTGCCTTATTTTAGTATGATAGTAGTAGTTCTAAACGCACGCCCGCGCGCCCGTGTGGCATCGCTCTAACATCATTTCTCAGTCTCTGATGGCCCTTCGGCAAAGGCCTCCTCCAATACCTTCCAATTCTCCCTGTTCCTTGCTTGTCTATTATATGTCTTTCCAGCCGTTCTCACCAAGTCATTTCTGCGTCTTTTTCACGGTACCTACCGTAGGGTCACTCTTTGTTCCATTTCTCTTCTTCTCTGACAGTGTGGCTGACCAAACTTAATTTAAAAAAAAAGTAAAATAAATAAATATAATTAATTACATTACAATAAAAATAGTTGTGTTAAATAGCCAAACCACTTTAAATAAACTCCTTAGGTCCATAACAAAACACGCTTGTAAGAAAATAATTTATATTTTAAATTTACGCTCAAATTGTTTAAAAAAAGAACTACCAACCGAACATCTTCATACAAGTGGCGTAAAAGGTCGGACCGATTTGTAATTCCGGACACCGAGAGCCTCCGTAAAAGGTTGGTATTAAATCGTAACTATTTACAATATTAATAGGTTATTTTGTACGTAGACTGTTCGCTATAAATACTAGTTTTGCGCTCCCGCCACTAGATTATTACTTGTTTTGAATCGCACGATCGCGTCGGGAGCTCGCTAAATAGTTTGAAGTTTTGTAATGTTGGTAGGATAAAATTGTGGTGGTTGGTAAATTTTTACATTTTCATTAAAACAGACCGAAGACTGCAAATTTATTGTTTGGTTGTCCAAGATTTATTGCAGTGTGTCTCTGAATTGATTAAATTACAATCGATTAATAACAGAAGCAGAACGAACAACACTACTTAGCAGCTTGTTTAGTCGATTCGACCCAATCTTTTCCTTATTAAACTTCATAGGTACTCCATTAATCCAGCCAATCCCAAAACATTAAACCATAATAAACCAATCCCAGCTCCATTAAAATAAGTGTTACAATTAGAACAGCCAATTACAAGCGCGTGTATTTTAATAATCAGTGTAAAAATCTGCACAAGTTACAAACAACGGGCTGGTTCGTGAGTACGATACTAGGGATTAACGGCTGCGAGGGCCAAATGAAATTATTTCGCCTCTATCCGCCATCTTCATTTCGCGGTATCACGCTAGGGCTGCGTTTGCGCAAAATGAAATATTTTGTGTGTAGCTGTAGGTACAGACGCCAGCACATCAATCTACAATCTGTCAAATTTCTTTAATAGATTTTCAACTTTATTACTAAAATATAAGGTTTAAAGTTGATTGGGGAAATTTGACAGTTTCGGGTAGGTTGACCTGCTGGTGTCTATACAAGGCAAGTCCATTGCGAAGGACCTGTCTCGATGTTAGCACTAAAAGTACAAATTACCAAAACTGATAAAGCCCCGGCGACGTCTCTCATGAGAGACACTAACGTCCTAAACAGTCATTTTGGCTTGACGATATGAACGCGTGCGTCAAGTGTCAGGTGACTTACGCGGCTCATTTTATGGCCTGACGATTACACTCGTCAACTAATCAACTAAATCATTCAAAATGTATGCAACAAAGAAAATTTTATGGCCTTTATGTTTACCTGAAAAGGCCGTATACGTTAAGGTAGGTACCTAATCTCTGACTTATTCATGACTACTTATTTTCACTGGAGAGCAGTGGTGGACCACTACTGGTAACGGCTGCGACCTACGAGTTGTAGGTTCGAACCCAGACAGGCGCATTACTTTGTGTAAATTATTTAATCACCTCTGCTCTCAAAAAGGTGAAAGAAAACATCGTGAGGAAACCGACATATCCTAGAACCAAAAATTCGAAGCCATGTGACATCTACCAACCCGCACTTAGCCCGCGTGGTGGATTACGGCCCACTCCCTCTTACATAGAAGGCATGTGTCCTTTCAATATTGCAAACATTTTGTATTGAGTTTAAATAAGACGTCATGAAGAGCAAAATTACTTTTACTACCGAATAAAAAATAATTCATTCTACCTTACATATTCTTTTATTTATCTTTCCAACACTGCAGCCCCCAGCTAACCGCTAAAAACTAATCTATTTCTTCCATAAACAATAAAAGCAAAATCTCGCTTGCGAACCCTGCGCGCGCGCTCAATTTGTTGTCCGATCATATTGAGATCTCTTTATATCGGCACAAGAACGCCTGCGCAGCTAAATTGAACTAACTGTACACTGCGAGTACATGATTGTAAATATTTGTGTTCGGTTAAAAACAGAAGAATAGAGTTGATAGATTGGCTTCGGAGTTAGATTGTTGTAGGTATTCTTTACCTACGAAACTTTATTGACTAGCTGTGGCACAGACTGTAGAATATACGATTGAAAGACTATCGCTATATGAAAACAATGATAGCTCAAATACTTGCAACAAAACTCTCTTCCTTCTTCATTTAATCTCTATCTCTCTGTGGAACGCGTTCCCCAGGGAAATCAGGATGGCGACCAACCGATTATCTTTTAAAGTTAAAGTTCGCGAGCACATTCGCAAGAAGCTGGCAGTATCATCACAACTCGGCAACGGTAATGTTTTCCCATTGTTTGTCTTATTTGTTTTAGTATATTTATTTGTGCTTATATTTATATATAATTAGGTGTATCTATTCTATTTATAGTTTTTAATAGGTATATTGTATATCTTTATATTTAAATAAATATTTATTCCTCAATTCTCGCTATTGCACCTACCACTGTTTGTCTCTGCATCACCCGAAGGTTGACTGGTCCTCCATCGTCATGCTTTTGCCTCGTTTACATCCATATATCTGGTCATACAAGCACGCCGGTTGCGAGTACTACGCACCTGTCCTTTCTGAAGAACATCACCAATAAGATCAGTAAATGTCCTCCTAGGGCGTTGACATTCACATCTGCCTTGTAAATAACTTTTTCACCACTCCCGCACGAAAGAAGTGTCTTTCCTCTACGAAAACAGTGAGGAAAGTTGGTTTTTCCTCACTGCTTGAACAGTGAGGAAAGTTGGATTTTCCTCACTGTTTGAACAGTGAGGAAAGTAATGATCCCGTTCAGAAACTAACCTTGCCTGATTTTTTAATGTTAAGTTTTAAAGATAATTTAAAAAATAAAGAATTATTTTGATTTGCTTTGTGTCTATTTAATTTATTTACCTATGATGACTGAATACTTTCTTGCTGGTCGTGGTGAAAAGTTTTGTATGCAACATGTGAGCAAGTTCATTTGCTATTCGTTTTGTTGAGTCTTTCGCTTACTCAGGATTGAAATTTATAATCACTCGCTGCGCTCGTGATTCTATTTTTCAATCCTTCGTTCGCTCAAGACTCAAAATCAAAACTCATAGGAAAAACGAACTTTCCTCACATGTTGGATAAATAACTATTGCTAGTCGCCTTTCATTCATAACGTGAGGAGCTCGTGGCTAAGTAATAACTGCCGCACGGGTCGATCCGTTAGGTTAAGCTACGCTTGCCGGGGTTGGTCTGTGGATGGGTGACCATCTTTACGTACCGAGACTCCTCCGTGCCTCGGAAAGCACGTTAAGCCGTTGGTCCCGGCTGTCATTCGTGGATCTTTGACAATCGTTACGGGTCGTCAGAAGCCCGAAAGTTTGACAACCAGTCTTACCAAGGGGTATCGTATCGCCCAATTACTGGGTTGTGGAGGTCAGATAGGCAGTCGCTCCATATAAAATACTGGTATTCAGCTGCATCCGGTTAGACTGGAAGCTGACCCCAACGTAGTTGGGAAAAGGCTAGGCAGATGATGAGTCGCCTTTCATTCAACCTCTCAACATGACCAAACCATCTAAACTCTTCAATTTTTGTCACTACATCTTCTTAGTTGTCCATATGTATGGAAAAGAAACTGACAAGCCTATCTTGACTCAGGACAAAACTGTACGCACTGTCTTAATTTAGAAATTCCGGAGAAAACGATAGTGTTTTGTTTTGCTAGCGAGTACTCAGTATTATCCTTTCGTACTGCTCTCTGTTTTCGCGATGTAAGATTGTGTGACTTCAGTGGTAGCGGTGTTGTCACACTGCAAAATTAAATTATATAACTACCATTATATAGCCAACCACTACATAACTACCATTTTGCCCACAAATTAGGACAAAAATAACAAAAAGATTAGGTTAACCGGATAGCGTTAAAGCAACTTCGAAGATGTCATGTTTTTTTTTTAAATTATTTTTTCGTTTATAGGGGCTTTTACGCATAGCGTATATCAGTCCCATCGTATCCTAAACAATTGTACTTTCATAAGACATGGGCCATAAATTTGAACAACCTCTTCGCATCGTCGCCATTTGGTTGGGATAGAATTGTATGGAACATGCCTAAATCAGTTCTGTTCAAATTTAGGGACATATCATGTATGTGTAATTGTAAAAGCTTACTATAACAAAAGAATAAAACATATGTGGTTGCAAAGTGCATTTTTATCAGTACCTATCACTAAAAGCGTAAAACTGTTGAGTACCTATTATCTTTTCTTCCTACCGTTTATCATGCAATGTTACGCTTTCCTCATCAAAGCAGGTCGAATAATCAGCAAGCTGCCAGCACGAAATTCGAATCCCCTTTAATTTAATTTAAAAAGATAAGACATCATTTTAAAAGTAATTTAAAGCTCACTTAGCCCACTCCTGATATCAATTTAAAAATAATCTTCCATCCATTAACAATATCTGGCCAACACGAACATATTAGGACTTGCATGCGCCAAATGAAAGCACAAATAAATAAGGAAAATACTCTTAAAAACTGGTTGGCGTTTAACGATACGGATTTAGTTAAGGGGGATGGATTTTACCTCTTCACTTTGATTAATATTTGGCATTGACACTGGCACCTAAGATAAGCTGAATCATGAAATGCATTTTGAAGTGTTAAATTTCTAACACTTCATAATATGTAGCTTCATAAGTGTTTACACCTACCACTTACGACTCCACCCAGTTTTTATAGAACTCATACGCCATGCTGCCATAACATATTGGAAGTGAACCCTCCGGGAGGGTTACCGGAATTACGTTTGCGCTAAAGTTAACCACCGCGATAGGCAACGGCATTAGGTTTAAAACCGTGAGGGCGTCTTGTCGCTATGCGTAGTTGGTGGGCAACCGCACCGTCCGCGATGGTTAACTTTAACGCAAACGTAATGGCGGTAACCCTCTCGAAGGGCTCACTTCCAATATGTATGGCGGCATGGCGTATGAGTTCTATGAAAAGTGGATGGAGTCGAAAGTGTTAAGAAGAAGCTTTTATTTGATTGTGTATGTATCGTTTGAAAAACCCACTGTGTGAGGAAAAGAGATAAAGCGCATCTCCTTAACTGCACTTGTCTCTTTGTCCTTGGGTACGATAATTTGGTCCTTTCATCAGTAAACGGTTACCCAATGACATTTACGCTTACCCTATTTGTACTTATTTACGAACTGTAAAACATAAAATTATGTAAGTAGGTACATGGATGAACTTCTGCTGAAATAAGCAAAGTTTCGACAAATCTTCACGACGAGACACTGTCTCAAAAGGGCCGGGCCATGACGACCTGAGTATTGAACACCTAAGGTACGCGGGATATCATATGCCCAGAGTGCTGGCGATGTTCTACTCCTTGTGTGTAGGACATTCATACTTGCCTGAGCCGATGATGAAGACTGTGGTGGTGCCAATTGTCAAAAACAAAACCGGTGATATTGGTGACAAATGTAATTATCGACCGATTTCCTTAGCCACTATAGTCGCAAAGGTGCTTGACGGTTTGCTGAACACTCAGCTTGATAAACATTTACAGATACACGACAACCAATTTGGTTTCAAGTCAGGTCTCTCTACTGAAACGGCTATACTGTGTCTGAAGCAAACTGTCAAGTACTATACGGATAAAAATACGCCCATTTTTGGGTGTTTTCTTGATTTATCGAAAGCGTTTGATCTGGTTTCCTACGATATTCTATGGCAAAAATTACATCAAACAACGATGCCCGAGGAATTAATCCGTACTTTTAAATATTGGTATGGGAACCAGATCAACGTCGTTCGGTGGTCAGGGGCGTACTCGACGCCATACAGGTTGGAGTGCGGCGTGAGGCAGGGGGGGCTGACATCGCCCAAACTTTTTAACCTCTATGTGAACGCGCTTGTGGAGGAGCTCAGCGGCACACATGTCGGATGCCATATTGATGGAGTCTGCCTTAATAATATTAGTTACGCGGACGACATGGTGCTGCTGAGTGCTTCTGTAGGTGGACTGTCGCAGCTGCTTGACATTTGCGAAAAATATGCTGGACAACACGGGTTGGTGTACAACATAAATAAAAGTGAGTGGATGGTCTTTCAGGCTCGGGGAAGGTCCCTAAGTCAAACACCTAAAGTTAGACTGAATGGCTACCCCCTTCGTAGGGTAGAACAGTTTAAATATCTTGGGCACTTGCTAACCCCGGATCTGAAAGACGATAATGACATAGAAAGGGAGCGTAGAGCGTTGTCTGTTCGTGCGAATATGATAGTACGCAGATTTGCTCGTTGTTCAAGAGACGTCAAGATCACTCTGTTCAGGGCATTTTGCACGTCCTTCTACACGAGCAGTCTGTGGGTGAACTATACGCAAAAACAGTACAGCGCTCTACGCGTCCAATACAATAATGCATTCAGGGTGCTGTTGGGGCTGCCTCGCTTCTGTAGCGCTTCGGGGATGTTCGCCGAAGCGCGCGTGGATTGTTTTTATACAACCATGCGCAAGCGGTGCACATCCCTGGTGCGCAGGGTGCGGGTCAGTCCGAACAGTATCCTGAGCACCTTCGCCCAGCGATTCGACTGCCAGTACATGTATCACTGTGACATGGTACATGTACGGGCTAATGTGGAAGTATTGTTTTAATTGTTTGACTTGTAATTGTATTGTATTGTATTATTGTATTTAATTGTATTAGTTTGTTTTATAATTGGTCCGTGTTGACTTTTAGTTAAATAAATAAAAAAAAAAAAAAAGACAATAAAAAAAAAAGTTAATATTTTGACCTGTAATGAAAATGAAAAATGGTATATTATTTTTAACAAGAATATCTTAACAACTTGTGATACTAGCCTCCTTTTAAGCAAATTAGCCTGGTGGGAGACTCCGCTCTTCCATATCATAAATAAGTATAATTTACTTGGGTTTTTTTTGCTCGAATACCGGTACCTACTAAAAGAAATAATCAAGCAAGAAAATGAATACTAAACAAGCAATAATGAACATAATGAAGAAAGAGTTAAAGTTCAACAAACTTTTGCGGCGGAATACTGCAAGCTGGCAGTGAAGCTTTTTATATCTACAACTTATAACAATAAGAAATAGCTTTAGATGCCTGGGAGCAACAACGTTTTTAATTCCCGTTAAGATTTGGTTTCCTACTAAAGCGGTTCCGTCATATTATAACGTTCGTCATGAAAATCTGTCATTTTCATCAGTATTTGACGTTAAGATGTCAAAAATGCTCTGTATTTGAACAGCTGTTATTGTGTGACTGTTCACCGCTTTCTTAGGACCTTGGGACACCAAAGCTTCGACCTCCACTATTTATAACTCTCACGCAAAATAACCTGCCCTAATTAACCTACATGCAAAACTAAAATAATCACCTTAGTACGCAGACAATCCTAACAAAATAACCAATCACACACACCATTTGAGATAAAAGATACGGTCTGATGGTGTTGTGAACCTCGTTAGTCCAAATGGGGGTTTGTCACGAAGAGTTGCACCATATTTATGATGTCAGTCCTCTGTTGTTCAGGGTAGCAGATTGTTAGGACCATGTTGTAATCTGGTTGGTGATCTCTGTCTGTTGCTGTTTTTGGGTCATATTTTTAAGTGACGAAAAAAATCTTGACGTTTGACTAGACAAAGTCTTTTTCAAATTATTTGTAGGGAAAATCATTGGGTTTCAGTGTCCGAAAAACTTAACAGAATTTGTTTGGAATTACCTGACAGGTTCTTCGAGGACTACAGGCGTGATGTCAGTATGTATGGTAAGTAATTAATTCCTAAAGGTGTTTCCAAACATTGAGCGGCAATCGTGCGCAGCTGCCTCGCTGTGTTTGGACGACTTGAACGCGAGAACACTGCTGTCTACCTGCCGCGCACAAACATTTTTAGGTAATATTCGTCACTAGTTGTGTCTAGCGAGACGTATTTCTGCGGGCATATTAAAGGCTAGGCAGATTGATATTGCCAACTGAAGTGCGCGGCGTTATTTCAGATGTGCCGTGCAGTACTCACGCGCAAACATTCGTCGGTTTAGTCCTGAACTAGAGCGCGGTAGAAATCTGTCCTGCCAACACCGCGTGTTGCTGCCGTGTTTACTATGTATGTAGGTATCTTACTTCAGTTAAGTTTAGTTTGGTATAATATCTGAAACAAAAGCAAAACGTTAATGTTTCGCTAACTTATCTTCCGCATACATTACAAGTGAACTTGAAGTTGTGCAAAAGATAAATAAACTTAAGGGGAGGTTTTACGAATTTGCCTCAATTTTAAATGGTCAAATTAGTGTATTTAGGAACTGAAAAAGATATATGTCACAGATACATCCTTGTTTGAGGGAAATTAAAGGTTCAAAACACGATAAATTGTAATTTGCTCGATCAAAAAAAAATCCGAAACAGGGTCGATTTCAAAACCATTTTTCGTTTCATTTCCTAATTACAGCACAAAATAATATGAAAATTGCATGTATGATGAGGTAATCGTATTTTAGAGGTTATTTAAAGATTGGATTTTTAAGTTTAGTAGATTTTTTTTTAAAATAAACCCAAATATAGTAAATCGGGCTAAATCGGCTCGCGCTCAGAGTCCTGCGGGACGTCAGCGGAGGTGGACCTGTGTCAAAATTTTTAAAAATACGCTCTCTCTGCAGTTGTTAAAAAAAAATCTAATAAAAGAAGAACACATTAGATATGAAATTGCAACAGCTCAGAAAAAATATTAGGTAATTTTAATATAGTTTTAATTCATAATATTGTTTTCGAAAGTGAGATTATTTCTATGCGATATGATGACGTTTAATTGTCATCTTAAAATAGTGTTAGACACATTATAAATTATTATCAATAAAATTATAGTCAAGTGCGAGTTTTATATAATTTTTTATCGTCGTAAGAAGAAGTTTTTTTTATATTTTTTTATCAGATTAATCCATGTTACTATATTCACTCTCTATGGAATTGTCTTTGCTAATATCATGTCCTACATTAATAAACACATCATATACCTACAATTTGTCCGGTTGTCGGTTGTATATTGAATATTTCAAACAACTATCCCTCTCGCAAGAACAAAGAAAATTTTAAAAAGAAATGGTGTTTCAATCAAATGTGCTATACTAACATGAACAAATGTATGGAACACGATAAAAATCGTAATTATATTGTTATAAATTCAGAAGTAAGGATATTAAATAATTTTCTTATTTTTCTTATTTCGTCGTTGTATTTTCTCAACAAATATACTTGCACTTGTTATTATTACTAAATAATGTTTAATTTGCAACGGCGCCATTTCTATTTTATTTATTAAAATGCGTAACTTCCAGAATCACTCATTTTACCAACACTTTAAATCAATTGATCAACTGATATGAAACTGACACAGATAAAACATAACACTCTTAATCAATTGAGAAACTGATACTAAACGTAAGACAAATAAAATATAATAATATTTTTCGAATAGCGGAGCCAGCAACGCAATTTTTTTTCTTGAATCCGTGATTTTATCGTATTGGCTCAGTATGAACAACTCAGTTTTAGATACAAAAAGTCACTGTTTACGATATCGTATACGAAACTACTGTATACGATAAAATGTCGTTCTAAAATTTCGATGTCCTAAAATAATAGATTCGATAAATTATAGCTTGATAGAGCTTTAATTTATCGAATCAATTATTTTAGGACATCGAAATTAGGTACGTCACTTGACAATAAAGTACCTACGTCAATTGTTACTTCATAAATAGCTGTCAATATTTATGAATCTTCATGAGCGGTGGGAAATATCCAAAACAAAAAAATATGGTCACAGTATAAGCGAAACAGTAAGACCATTTTTAGCCCATCCAACTCTCCCATAACAGTAGGTATATGAAAAGTTAAAAATGTTGTTTATTTTTTATATAAAATGAATTAATTGTCACAAAATAAACACACGCACGCACACACACAATACATTAGCTGATAACGACACCGACCCGACATCGACACGATATTGGCGATCAGATGATCGGATACGTTTAGTGCCTTGTCTTGTTATCGTAACCTATATCGTCGCAGTCAGCGACCGACACCGATATAGGCACGATATCTACCAGCGAAGACACAGTGCGGGGAGAGTAGCGGCATTCTTTCACTTGAACACACTTTTTCTCGCTGCCGACTTCAAGACGTTGATACTTAGTAGGCACTGTGGTTGTTTGGTGCGTCGCGATGGTCATCGATATTCACCAATATCATTGGGCCGATAATAATTGTATCGGTATCGAATCGATGTCGGTATAATAGCTGCCGAGTGCCGACGTATCGGTAGGTATCGGGTTGGTGTCGTTATCTGTTAACGTGAAAACGCCCATTAGGTACACAGGACATTTTAAGTAATCATTTTAGTTCATTACACCGTAGGTCCCATAAAATGTAAACTTATTGAAAAAACCCAATCTAAGAAAAACTAGTTCAGTTGATCAACTGCAAATATTTCATGCTGTGGCATGGATTTTCCGCGAAATAGTCGGCGATGCATCGTAAATAAATACGTCACTCTGCATTTGGGGGAGGCGGAGGTAGCGTTTCAAAGGCCTACAGACACGGAAAACCTCGCCTTAAAGGGCCGGCGGAGCATGCGTAGTTCATACTAACGTAATACCAAAATAATTTGTAAATCAAACATATTCTTAAGGTAGTGTGTATTTATTCCGATTGGATTATAGAATATCTAGGCTTCCAAATATATATTTTGAATGGACACTGATATAAAGACGATACGATTAACGATTTAACGATTTTCTATAGAAATTTTAAATTCCTCATATCTCGTCTTTATATCAGTGTCCATTCAAAATATATATTTGGAAGCCTAGATATTCTGTAATCCAATCGGAATAAATACACACTACCTTAAGAATATGTTTGATTTACAAATTATTTTGATATTACGTTTGTATGAACAACGCATGCTTCGCAGGCCCCTTAAGTAGGTAATCAGCCCTAAGTGTTGGTTACGGCAATCTTTAAGATAACTATGGAAAATTATCATGTTAAATATTATCTACATAGGTCTCGAGTTCGAACCTAAGCCACGCACCTCTGACTTTTCGGATTCGTGTGCGTAATGTATAATTATCATTGGATTAAAAAAAGGTGAAGGAAAACATCATCAGGCGCCCCCTGAGAGATATTTCTCGACGTCATTGTGAAGCCCATGTGCGGTATAAAAACTCTGACACCAGGTTAGTCACTAAACAAATAGAAAAAAGATAGCTTTACATTGCCTTCTCACATTTCGTTGCAAATTAGCACTACTACAATTACACTTAGTATATCGTACACACGGCTACATATCAAGCCATACATTTCCAGTATAAGCAGACCTCTCATTGAATGGAACTCTTATACAACGCGAGATCGGCTTATACTGGAAATGCATAGCTTGATATATAGCCGTGTGTACATACGCCAATACGTACTACGACATACTTAGTGCGGATTTCACTATTGAAATTGAACGCGTTCAGCACATCTAAACGCCTTCAAGAGCTGTCAGTGTACAATATTCCATATTTAACTATTTTGACACTGACAGCTCTTGAACGCGTTTTAGAAATGCTGATCGCATTCATTTTCGTTGGTGAAATCAGCCCTAAGTCGTATTTTTTTGTTTCGGTACGAACTTTATGAGGTCATGGCGTGATGGTAATTCAAATTCAAATTCAAAAGTCATTTATTCAAAATAGGCTGAGAAATCAGCACATTTCGAACGTCAGAATTACATAAGACAGTCACCACCAGACACCTTCACCACTTCCTAGTGAAGAAGAAGAAGAAGAAGTGGCGCAACAAACTCGTAAAAATAGTTGAAAGTCACTTACAGGTTCATTACATAAGTATACTAGATTACCTACAGCTATGACCCTTACGTCTGCCCATAAAATGAAATTTCTTAAAGCTCTCCAGACGTTATACTTCTGAAGCACTGCCCATAACTCGTGAGCTACTTACCGTAATATTTTTAAAGTTAAAGAGCGACTGGCTAATAGCAAATAGTGCCGGTAACTCACAGTCATTGAGTAACCGATGGTAAACGCCTTTCCTAATGGTGGAGCTAACTGGTACGAATCGATTGTTAGAGTCAATCGATTTATAATTTCGAGTAATGGTGGAATCGATTGATGGAACTATTTTGAGTGGTGAACTGGTGACTATGATCGTCTCTGGCAACATTTGTAAGGAAATAAATTAAAGTTACATTTTGCGAGTAATTTGATGTAGGTAGGTAGACTGCCTCGTTGGTCTAGTGGTCGCAAGCGCTCCTGCTGAGCATGAGGTTCCGGTTTCGATTCCCAGGTCGGGCAGAGTGTAATTGGATTTTTCTATCAGGATTTTTTTAGTAGTAACCTGGAGTCTGGGTCTGTCCCCGGTTGAAGCCAATAGGCTCGCCCCCTAGAACTTGGGACTTAAATATAACTGGCGCAATGTGGGTGTAGGTACCATAGGTACCGGTAACGTAGTCAGTACTTTTATCCAATAAGCCAAAACGTCAAACAAATAGTTTTTTATTAAAATTTAATTTTATATATTAGGTCTTTACCTATGAAATTAAAGATTGGTATGTTTTTTTTTTCAGCTAATCTAAGTACTAGCCCAAATTATCTATACAATTTTGCCATTTTGATGGCAGTTTGTTTATCCCTTTACTGTAGAAGTCTGCCGGACGGGACGATGAAGTCAGCGAAAGCGATTTGTACTGCCTCTCGGGTATTGAATATTATCCCACTTAAAAAAATGTCTACATTTTGAAAAAAGTAGAAATCTGTTAGGGCAATGTCCGGTGAGTACGGTGGGTGACGGAGACCTTCCAGCTGTAACTTTTGTAGCTTTGCGATGGTCTGTCGTGAAGTGTGAGCTCGCGCGTTGTCGTGGAGAAGCAATGGGGATAAGCAATTGACTAGTCTTGGTTGTTGAATTACGAGCTTCTCCATCATTGTTTGCAATTCTTGGCAATAAACATCTGCCGTCACTGTTGTGCCATTTGGTAAGAAGCTGTGATGTACATGTCCGGCACTGGTCCACCAGACAGTCACCATCATCTTCCTGTGAGTAATCTTTTTTTTAGCGCACTGATTAGGTGCTGTACCCGGGTCCACCCACTGAGACGAACGCTTACGGTTGTCGTACAGGATCCACTTTTCATTGCAGGTAACAATTCGATTAAGAATTCCCTCGTTTCCATGCCGATTCAGTAGTACTATGCATGCTTTGACGCGTAAATCTCGCCGTTGGTCGCTTAGTTCGTGTGGCACCCACTTATCTAGCTTTTTTATCTTTACGATTTGACACAAGTGCGTTAATGTTGTTTTGACACTAACTCCAAGGCCCGCAGCAAGCTCAGCCGTAGATTGAGTTGGATCCGCTTCCACTATCGCCTTTAGTTCGTCGTTGTCGACAATGGTTACCGGCCGACCGCGAAGCTCGTTCTTCAACTCAAAATTTCCAGATTTAAAACGATTGAACCAATAATGGACCGTGTTTATGCAAGTGTGTTTAGGCCTGTAACAACACGTTAATGTTTCGTGTTGTTTGCGAAGCGGTATTTCCACGTAGGAACTCAAATTCGAAAATTGTACGAATTTTCAGTTTATCCATGGCGCCAAAAACTACCACAATGTCACAAAAACAAAAAGCTATCTAGAAAGAAATAAATGACGGAATTTGAAATTAAATTAACACGTCTTTCGAATAAAATTCATTTGAATTTCGAATTGCGCGCCAATCCACAGATAATTAAATCTGAAAATGCTGGTAGAATCTCCAATTACATAGGTAAAGACCTATTTGGGACTAACTATTGTATTTATTTTATTTTTGTCTTATTTTGTTATTTCTCTGCTGCACCGGTTGACGTCTTCATGACGTCATCGCTGGGGCTCTGTCTCGCATAGGATCACAGCATTATGCTGAGTGATGGCCGTTTTGCGTGGATGTGACGCATATTTACCCTCAAATTATTTACCTCGTGTTTCTTTTTTTTTTTTGCTTGCGTCATGTGTACCGCAAAATATACGTATTTTCTTTATTTCTTTCTAACTTGGTGATTTTCTTTATTTCTTTCTAACAGGTATGCTGTATCCTCATACAGAACTGATTTTAGCAATGCAGTTTTTAATACTACGAACTATGTATTCTGAATAAACCATGTATTAAAATAAGTTTTGTTTTACTTCCAGATGGCTGTCACCACTGATTGGCTGGCAGATAATGGGTAAGCACAGATATAGCTCATGCAAGTCACTACATCACACTGCAATTAGTAACTATCGCTGTAAAAAATATGATAGCGCGCACATTTAGCACGAGAAACGGTCGCATTGTGAAAAATCGTCTGGAAAAACTCTTTTGACTCGCGACCAAAATGTTTTGATTCTGATCATATGCGCACTGTATAATGTTCATTTATTAAACAGCAGAATTTTGTTAACAATCAGCATTCTTAGGTACAGCTGCACGTCAGTGGTAATGAAATCATTATAAGCTGATCTCATAACATTCTAATGAAACTCGGTACAGCGCTAGACCAGCTCAAGTGCGATCTACTGCACTGTAAAACTGTGTAAAACTGAACTGCAGCGCAGTGTATTTACGATCTGTGAATGTACGTAAATACTTACTTAAGCACTTGTTAATTATCTTGTTCAAAACATAAACACGCAACTGCAGTTAAAACGGATCGCATAGCACGGGACCAACAGCGTACACGTGCAACTATTTTTAAAACACGAATAAAATAAAATTAAACATTACTTCTTCTTTAGAATATTTAAAAAATTACAGTCCGTTCAACATAACTTGACAGGCGGCAAAACACAAATTAAAATGACTGAATTTGACATAACACTGACATTTGCCATGCCTAGCAGCGCCGCATTGCGTTCCCAATTTAAACTTGCCACTCAGTACTTATCTTCAATTTAGTTTAATCTGTCGCGCGCGCAATTAGCAGACACAATAGAATTTTATTGTTATCTGTCTCCAATATGAGACACCAGTATTATAAAGGTTAATTAAGGTAAAAACAGGATACGGACATTGAACAAACTGTTTTACCCGCTACGAATCTTGGGAATGCGAATCCGTCTGCTGTGTATAGAGCAATAAAAATGTAAGTATAAACCAAATATATTTTTATGGCATCTTTACTAGCAGATGTAAAGTTTTATTAATTACGTTTTGTTAATTGTTATGACATAACCTGTAACGTCTGATGTACTGGCTGTATGTTAGTGTTATGAGTCTTATTTTTATACTAAAGTATAATAGGATCAATATAATCGTTGGAGTCCGCGCCACCACTCAAGTCAGGGTGCGCCAAAGTTCACCTAAATTTTCAACTCCGATAATTGGAAATCCGAAAATGTTCTTCCTAACATTTTTCATCCTAACAATCACAATTCCTAACTACTCTGTCTCTAATGTTCATAATTCCGAAGCATTCAACTTCATAATGTCAGTAGCAATAAACATCTATTATACTTTTATTTGTTTTCCTATATTTTCTCAACATAACCATCTTTTACACTATTATTCAAAGTCATATCTTTTTGTTTAGATTTCTTTTTATTCATAATAATCAGTATTATATACACTAATTTTGCGTAACTTTGTTGTCATATAACATACAATAAGAATAATAGTACCATGGTACAAGTAGTTAAATACATGTTTTCATAATACACTTTTCAATTAAATTAGTTTAATATTAGCGGCTATAGCTTTCAAATAATCACTTTTATTGGTGTATTTTTGGAAGCCAGAGTCACGCTCCAGTCATTCAGTCAAGTTCCAGAAACGAATCGGTCTTATTCATAATTATTGGTTTAGGTTAGGTTAGAACTGTGACCACAACGCACGAGCCGAGCGAGCGAAGCGAGCGTGCCGCGGCAGCGGCCGGCGAAGTGCCAGAACCGAATCAGTCCTATAGTTATTGGTTTAGGTACGGTTAAAACTGCGGTATAAACTTTATGTTTAGGGATAAAAGCGTTATGATAAAAAACAGTAGGAGTTTAAATATATTTACATTAATGATATTATTAATTATAATTTTCGGAAACATGAGTGTTATGAACATCGCCGGTAGCACTACAAATAGTATGAATGAAAACTTTAGGATGAAAAATTTTAGGAAGAGTGATCATTCGGATTACAAATCGTTAGGAAGAACAATTTCGGGTAAAGAACTTTAGTTGAGCCAATATGGACCCCTCAAGTCATTTTTGCATTGCATAAAAAAAAATGTTATTTCACAATTTTCCGACGAACTTCATTCGTGGCGCAGACTAAGTACCTACTCGTACTTTCATAAAAAGCTACGAAGCTTGCATAATATTAAATTTATTTAGATATTGATAACATTTATTACCTATCTACATTTTAAATTGAAAAGTCTTGGGATTCAAAACTGTAATTTAATTACACTATGTTCATTTTCTTAAATTAGATATATTTACAACTGTTCAATGACTTGTAATCCTACAAAAAAGTGAACTTAATTTCCATAGTTAATTAATTAATTAAATTCTTTTTACCTGTTGTGGTATAGTAATTTTATTCTAGGTGTATATTCACATATAATCATATAACTAATGTACCTACCTATACAAAATATTGTAAAACATTTTAAAAGAGTTACGGTGGAGTTTCTTGGCCATTCTTCTCCATGCGAAAACTACCTTTTGGAAGGGGCGACTAGAATCAATTCAATATTTTTCTAATTTTTGACGTTCAAAAGTGCCTTACAAGGGCCTATTTGAAATAAATGATTTGACTTTGACCATAAAACTAAAGTCTAAAGTCACTTTTCCTTTTATTTACATAGGTATTTAATTTTACCATACATTGAGTTTGAACAAAATGTGGACACTGTATATACAAATTACAGAAATGTCACCGAAGAGCCCACCTGTTTGGCAAGGCATGTCGTTAACAATTAATTTGAAGTAATGTCATTTAGAGCGATTAATATGCATTTGCACCATTCCTGGTTTATGTTGGAAAAAACTTTGGTTTTAATGGAGCGGTCCACAAATTGCAGGTACCTACGGTGAATTCCTTCAGAAATCGTGCAAAATCGTGCGTGGTAATAAGTTAGGGACTTTTCTTTTCAAAAACGTATACCTACCTACCTAAATCACTGTAACCCTAAAGAACGCTGTCACGTAGTGACTGTTAAGTAGTCATCACCTCAGAGGTGAGCAATGAGAAGCCATAGTAAAAAAAAAAAAAACTTTTACGCACGACGTATACCAGGGTTATAACATCAACGTTACCAATAAACGATATTTGACGTTACAGTTGTATACAATACATCAGGGCCTCAAGTCTGCTATTACAATAGTGTCAGAATGGTCTATCATTGATTTCATAATTGTTGATTTTGACAAGTTTGGTAATCTACTAAAATATTGACGTCATTATGACTTTCCAATGGTCTGCCACTGACACTCCATTGAAAGAAATGGCATCTAATGGTAATCTCGTACATAATGAAAATAAAATGATTGACTTAGGCGGTAATCTGCTAAAATTTTGACAGTTCCTTTGATCAGTGACCTACCATGAGAGCGTCATTGTGCAGTAATTTCTTTTAATTCATTACGAGTATCGTGTTTGTGGAATACAATGATCAACCAATGATCGACCATTATGAATTTAGCAGATTACGAACTTTTAGCAAAATGACAATGGGATCGTGTTGGAATGACGAATTTATAAAAATAGCAGACTTGGGCCCCTGGTGTAAAGATGTCTTTAAACAAAGAGAATTTGTACAACCGTTATTCAGCTCTCGGACCTTGTATAGCGAACTTATAACCTATAATAACTAGTTGCTTTTGTCGTATTGAGTTTGAAAACCATGGATTATTTACAATATTACGATATTTTAGATGAAATAAACAATCGTAAAAGAAAATGATATATAAATCGTTATGATCCTTTCTGTTTTTATTGCAAAAAAATGAGTTTCGATTGAACTAAAGATTCGGCAAACTATATGCAAGATTTTTTTTTGAATTAGTTAATTAGTTTCAGCCATCTACCTATCTAATAATGTAGAAAAAAAAATTCTTCATAATTTTATAATTTTAATCGTACTGAATTTGCTTTGAGATTTAAAAAGTTATGAACGTTATCACAAATAAATAAAAAAAATAGCAATTATATTACGCAGTACCAGTTTCAGAACGCACCTTCTAATGTTTCCAGTGGTTTTTGTCATAAGCAGTGGGTAACTATGCATTGTGTATACACTGATAATGAGTAAGGGTAGTGTGTAACGCCTATTCACAGCTTAAACATTGTATAACAATACAATCTTTAAATAGATGTTTAACTTATTTTTATTAGTAAGGCTGGTAGTATTTATAGATCCAGTGTAGGTATACACTAAGGCCCTCAACGCACTACCGGCTAGCCACAAAGCGGCGCGCTGATACTGCATGCCGCATGTCTATTTTATATGAAATCGTATAAATCCAACGCACTGACTTGCGGCCGGCCGTCAACCGCTCCGGTGGACTTGAGAGTTGAGACTGCGGTGCACCGTGCCGGTTCGCCGGTTGAATATTGCGGTGTGACGCATCCCCTCTACGGACTGTGCGGCCAGCCGCGCGGGGCGCCTCGGTTGCCAGCAGGGTGGTCAACTTTCGCCACCAACTTGGGGCACCCCGACTCAAAAAAAATTACGAAGACGTTTTCCACTTTAATATAAATAAATATCTGCAGCAACTTCTTCGAAAACTGTAGCGCGTTGAAGGCCTGACACGTTGTTCCATATTACAAATTAGAAAGCCATGGCCCTATCCCAATTTATTTGGGTTCAGTTCAGCACGTCTTCTTCCAAACATTTATATCATCCGATTGATTGAGTTTCTTTCATAATCAATCTGCCTAGCCTTTTCCCAACTATGTTAGGGTCAGCTTCCAGTCTAACCATATGCAGCTGAATACCAGTACTTTACATGGAGCGACGGTCTACCTGACCATCACAACCCTGTAACTGGGTAATTCGATTCCCCTTGGTAAGACTGGTTGTGACTTTCAGGTTTGTGACGAACCGCAACGACTCAACTCAACTTAAAGCATTTATTTCAATTAAACCATTTACTGGCACTTTTGAATTGTCAAGGGCCGACCCCTTGACAATTCAAAAGTGCCAGTAAATGGTTGTCAGTCAAAAATATGAAGCTAGTTGCCCATTCCAAAGCGTAGTAGGTACTAGGGAGAAGAACGGGCAAGAAACTCCACGGACACTCTTTTAAATCAAAAATTTGATACAAAATATTGGTTACATCATTCATTTTGAAATTATGCATGTGAGAACAATGTAGAAAGACGTGCACGTTCGTAAAAGCGTCCGTAATAAAAAGAAAAAAATAAAGAATCATTAAAAAACTTAAAATAAATTAAAATAAGCCATGGCAGCTAAGAGATTACCAGTCCCAACTGACGGCGCCCGTTCACGAACATGACGCATGGACATATATAGAGATATATAGAGCTAAATGATCCAACACACGCCCCACCATCAGCGAGACATTTGACTAAGCATGACATACCTACTCACAGCCGCCAAGGCACATTCAAGTCAATGAAATACTACATACGAGTATTACCCGGTAAATGGTAGCTCTTTAATACTCTCTAATAGACTTTCAAAGATCCACGAATGACAGCCAGGACCAACGGCTTAACGTGATTTCCGAGGCATGCAGTAGTCTCGGTCAGTATGTAAAGATGATTCATACTTAAATTATCGTTTTCAGCGATATATGACGCCCATGGTGACACCCTTCATAATTATCTGCAATTTGTATGGTGTTCATCATCATTTTCATCATATTAGCCAACAAAACGTCCACTGCTGGACATAGGCCTCCCCCTAACACCGCAAGCAACATCGTCCAGTTCTCTGCTTCTCGCATGCATTGGATTCCTGCAGTCTTCACAAGGTCATCGTTCCACCTTGTGGGAGGCCTTCCAACGCTACGTCTTCCGGTACGCAGCCACCACTCCAAACCCTTTCGGCCCCATCGGCCATCGCTTCTGCGAGCAATGTTCAGTGCCCATTGCCACTTAAGTTTGGCAATTTTTCGGGCTATGCCCGTTACCTTGGTTTACCTGCGGATCTCCTCATTTCTGATTCGATCACATAGCGAAACTCCAAGCATATAGCCCTCTCCATTGGCCTTTGGGTGACTTTTAGCCTTCTAATAAGAGCCATTGGGACCACGTTTCAGTGCCATAAGTCATGACTGGTGTTATACTATATTCTAAACCTCATCAAATCTCATCAGAAACTAATCTTACCACATCCAGTAGCTTCACATGGATCATATTATCCAATCTCTCAATAGTAATCGGTATAAAGGTCGGACATATCTGGCCATTGTAGTCCACTGGCCTTTGTGAGTTTCAACATCTGGCATTTAAAGTTTATTCCAAATTAACGTTTAACATCTATTCTCAGATAACTTGGCTGTTATTATAGAAAGGCTTTTCAAGAATTTCGACCATTTAACCATTAAAATTATTCATTTGGTTCGAGATTTGTGTGAGGATAGTGAAGTTAAATGACTTGCTATCTTAGTGGTGTGGCCTTTTGTGATACGAATTAAATAAATTTAAGACAATATTTTAGATATTAATAGACATTTTTTGAGAGTAAAGAAACACGGGCAGTGTTTCTTTACTCCCAAAAATATCTATAAAGGAAAGGAATGTTTATAAAGGCATAAATAACAAGGTAGCCATTAAATAAATTCACTTTTTGCGTCTGTCTGTCTAATCGCGTTGTTCTTCTAAACTACGCAATGGATTTTGATGAAGTTTATAAAGTTTCTTGAAATGTAACAAATACCTACACGGATATTTTCATAAACACAGATAATACTCTAGATGTCTTTCTCCAAAACACGGATAAAAAAGAAAAACTGAACAGTCGTAACCGTATGTATTTGAATGGGATCGCAATATAACAAGTTTATTATGAGTTTAACAACTTAATTTTCGTTGTTTATTACGCCTTGTGACAGACAAATCTTGCTATCAAAAATAAACAGACATCGTAGGCTTAATCAAAGGCATGATTTATACGGAACTATAAAAAGGAAAATAAATATAAAATCCCGGAGAGCCAATTCGTCATCTACCAACCCTAGCTGATTGATTGAACACAAACAAGTGGAACCTGCCTTAAGAAGAAGGAATAATACATTTATATTAAACGAACATATATTAATGAAATCACAATGTTCTGTCAAGTCGTAAAAGCCGTGCGAGAAAGGGGCGGGTTGGAAGCACCCCAAAAAAACTTCTTCAATCTTTCATGTAAGGTATAGGATAGGTATTATATCAAAACTCAACCACTACAACAACAACATATTCCATTTTGTTATTTTTATTCATTAGTTATAAGTTGTTAGGTACCCATATATTTCTATCGTATTCATTATTATATTAATATCTAAAAAAAAAAGATTTCTCTTTCCTACTCCATCACCAGACCCTGTTCATCTTCTATCTATAACCTATTCATTGAGACCACTCCAATGAACCCAAACACGATACCTGTGCTGTAAGAAGTTGGTAAGGGAGTTGGGTATCCTGTAAATTCCAGGTGATGCTGCAGCATCAGTTCAAGGTTACTATGTTCTTCTAATATCATTGTAGTAACAGAATACCAAACTTCAAATCTATCAGACCTGTGGAAGACGCTCACATCCATTCATCAACTAGAAAAGAGCTGATAATCTTCAAACGGCCGAAACGATTTTGATAAAACATGTCTAAGAACCATTGCTAGTAAACCTGCATTCAAATAAAAAAAACCGCATTCAAATTGGTTCACCTGTTTAAGAGCTACGGGCCACAGACAGACACACACACATAGCGGTCAAACTTAACACTGCTCTTTTTGCGACGGTGGTTAAACATGAACCAAGAAGCTATTAAAAAAAAAATAGTATCAGCATCCATTTTTACCTACTTATAGCCTCATGCAGACTAGCGCGACGCGACTCGAACAATACAATTTCTAAGAAAACTTCACGGTATAACAATAACCGGTGTCGCGTCGCGCTAGTCTGCACAAAGCTTTATTTGGACTGTCCCAATGCACTATGCTAGGAAATAACAACAAAGCAAACTGCAACTGAAAATGCAACTCCTTAATCAATCCGATGAACTAAACATTTAGAGATACGTCGGAAACTAAAGTACTATCGCTACAGTAATTAATTTTGTTTATCAGACAACGAGAAATACCTGCCGCTGGATATAATTTAGTGCGCGCTGGCCATTAGCAGGGTAAGCACGGTGCTACTATTTGTTGCAACACTGTTTTGTGGTACTGCAGATTGAGTAAGCAGGCTTTTTTTATCATAAGGGAATAAAACAGCCTCCATGAGAGAGGATGCTTAGGGTTAAAGTCAGCTCATGTGGTAATGTTAGCTCTACTACCAACTTTTTTGACTGATTAGAAGGTCGTTAGCCTCAGTAATTCTTGTAAACATTCTATACTCCATTTGAAATAAGATTAGAAATTTAAATAAACCTTTTTTGCAGTCTGTTTAACCGATTTTTACTTCTATTACGTTGGTGGCATGACAAATGGCAGCTGCAGTAAATAGTTAGTATTGTAACCACTTTTTTGCGTTTAATGCCATCCTTATGACTACGGTATAGGAGTCAAAATCGGTTGAACGGACTGTAAAAAAAGGTTTATTTAAAGGTCTTATCTTATTTCAAATGGAGTACCTTTACTCGTAGGTAGGTTAGACAAAGAGAAAAATCTGATTGCCTCACGAAGCTAATTTTATTGATCTTGAATGATTGATCTTTCCAAATCCACCAAGTATTCGTGAAGAACTTCTATTGAGGGTGTCACTGGCACGCGTATTGCAACATGATTGTAATTCCATTATTCTGAACAAGCCATACAGTTGGTACTTTGTCGGTCAATACAGTGTGTTCTATTTCCGATTTGTTTATTCTTAATTAAGGAAATGCATACTCATAATTTAAAATACTGCATGCTTGTTTCCTTCATCCGTTCATGCTTCCTGTCACTCCAACCATTTATGACCGAACATAACACCGATTACCGCTAAATCAAGCGGCCTACACACACAGCGAGCCACTTGAAGCAGCTTCTTACCTCAAAACATTTCTCTCGAGCGCCATAAATCCAACTTAAACGCTTTGTTATCACAAAATGTAACATCTAAACTACTCGTTTCTCCTGATAACTTGTTGTAAATAACTTCAAAAATCAGATAAAATACATTAAAGCGGGCTGTATCGTGAATCGCTTAATTAAACAGCACTAAATCTGTCATTTGAGCCTTCTGTGGGGCTTTAAAGCGCTTTCCCCTTAAACTGTGCGTTTAAACCCTTATCTGAGCCCCATTATATCGCTAATAGAGGCTGGTTTATGTGGATGCAATGAGGTAGGAAGTGTGTAGTGGTCAGGATTGATTGGTCCAGTCATCTGGTGGCAACGATTGTGCATAAGATATTGATGTTAGTGGAGTCACAATTGGCAATTTTGATTTTAGTTTATTGTCCTTGTCATTAATACACCATCAGCTGTCAAGCCCCGGCGCGATGACGCGCGCTCCACGTGACTTTCAACTTTTTAAAATTATTTTTTCAATGTTGCATAACGATATTTTTGGTTTTGAATGATTTAGAGAATTTATTTGTTCTCTTTTTTAAGACTTGTGTTATCATCGATCTTGCTGTGAAAGTTTACTTTTTAAAATGGGATTAGGAGTTTTGAAATTGGCCTTTAATTACTAAAACATGCTATTACTTCACGACTCTTCATCATAAACTTTCTATGTAACATTTCACCTAGTGATTTGACTTTTTTAAGAGCCAAAAACGACAAAGCGCCTTAAACCACATAACCTCCTTCAGCCATAATTGATCTATGCTCTATGCAGCCTATCCACTTCTAATCTTACCTCCATGGCTATCGGACGCCGACTAAACGCTTCCAGTGCCCGCGGACAATACTTAGCGATCATCGATATTACCTAATTTAGTTATTTTCACAATCCGTACTTAATATGGACCATTTTGGTCAGATCTTTGATAGGCAATTGTAGGTCTCTTTATACTGAAATAGCAATATTAGAGAATATTTTTTTAGTTTTGGAGTTACTTATGTCGATTCGCTACTGAATCCTAACTAGTATTATACATGCAAAAGTGAGTTTGTTTGTTTGTTGCACTTTCACGCTAAAACGGCTGAACGGATTTGGATGAAATTTGGCACATGGGTAGACGAAGACCTAGATTAATACATAGAATTTCATAAAAAATTTGAATGTTACACAATTATTAAAATTAAAACAATTATTAATTGAAAAATGTTATTATACGACTGATGAATTTCTAAATGATAAATTAATGTAGACTTTTATTTTATTTATTTTATTGTAGAAACAAATTTTTAATTGACTATTGTGACTAATTGTAAATTTATGAGTATTTGTTTATGAATTGACTGTAGAAATTACTCCATATTGTGGCATTTATTCTATTAATTTTGACATACCTACCAAATAATTTGTGTTTACATCTCGCATGATTAATATTGTTATTTTTATTCTCTCATAATTTGCATGCAACCATATTATAATTTGTACGCTTTTTGGCATAACATAGCGACCTATGAACTTTAATTTAAGAACTGTATTCACTACCTATTATGTTACACAAATAAAAATTATATGATTTAAAAAAAAAACTTTTTATCCCGTTATTGCCATGGAATCGATACTTACGCGGGTGAAACCCGGGGCGCAGTTAGCTCGTAATAAATTTCATTCTGCCAAGCTTTTTCCCAACTATTTTGGGGTCGGCTTCCAGTCTAACCAGATGCAGCTGAATACCAGTATTTCACATGAAGTGTCTGCCTATCTGGCCTCCACAACCCAGTTACTGGGTAACATGGTACGCCTTGATGAGACTGGTGGTCAGAGTTTTGCACTTCTGACTACCCGTAGCGGCTGTCAATTCAATGAATGTCAACAAAATAAATAAAGTACGAGACTAAAATAATAACTGAACCGTAGATACCGTTCTTTAATTGTATTTTCATAACATAGTATTTGTTGGATTTAATTGTTTGGAATTTCATGGATAGAGCAATGGCGTTTTAAATAAATTCAAGAGCAAATAATCCAGAGGGCCTAGACAAGGGGCAAACATTTTCAAAGAGTTTCATTTTTTTTTTTTTCTTCCTTCTTGGGAATTGAGCCGGTGTCGACTATTCTGCCAGTGTCACGTTGAGATGGCAGTGCAGAGTGGCAGGCCGTCGGACTTTGTACTTTACGGGTAGATAAATGTTAGTAGCTGCGAGGACGAAAACAAGGGTTATTGTAGAACGACTTAAATACAACGCCGTGACACATGATCAATCACAATCTATTTCATGTTGACAGTTCAACAACATTCATTGCGTTATTTACGACGCAGACAAATTTTTCGAACATATGAAGCGATGGACTAATAGTAATAGCCTTCAAAATGATTGAAAGTGTGATACGGAATTACGGTGCGGGATTGACATATGGATGTCGGTAGTTAATATCAGCTCCATACATTTTCAAGGTTTTTCCATCATCGTTATCTATACTAAGTATTCCATACTATAATATTATAAAAGGAATTATCGCCGCAATAGTGGCGTGCCCAGCACTGGGTTGCGACAATCGTACTCTCCATGACGCCATGAGATCCCGTCGGAGCTCTGTCCGCTGTGCCGCGATTTCTCGCGGTATCGGAGTCAAGCCCCGGCGTTTCGCCTCCTCGCGCCACTCCCAAATATGCGCGAGGCCTTTTGCCTCCAGATCCCATGGCGATGTAGAGGGTACCTAATCTCCGGAACTGCCAGTTGGATTTGAAAAATTATATTTGCATTGGATAGCCCGCTACGTCTTCCGCCCACAAGATGAACTGATGACCTCGTAAAGGCCGCAGGAATCCGCTGGATGCGAGAAGCACAGAATCGGTCGAAGTGGCGGTGCTTGGGGGAGGCCTATGTCCAGCAGTGGACGTCTTTCGGCTGAAATGATGATGATGATTATTGGATAGCCCAATTCTTGAGGAAGGTTATAGGCTCGCGGAGTCGCGGGCAGTAGCTAGTATAATAAAGAGCTAAGTGTTCTGAGTTTGTATATCTATTATTTGTAATCTCCCAAACTCAAAATCAACTCATTTATTTCAATTAGAGCATTTACAGGCACTTTTGAATTGTCAAAAAACTCCGAAAGTACTAAGATTTAAAAAAAAACTTGCACTGATTTAAAGCTAAGCTATTGCCGAGTGCTTCATCGTGGAAAAAACTAATCGCTGATAAAATGTCACTGGATTTGTGCCCGATTGATGGCAATAGGCTCACCATTATTACATGGGACATAAACATAAGTGGCGAAATGTGGGTGTACTATAGGGACACCTCTGCCTAACCCTTAGGGGAATATGGCCGTGATGTTATGTTTGTCTAGGCCTCTAGGAGTCGTCATGATCTAGCCATATCTATGGTATACTGCCATCCATCACTATAAGTAGTATAGGAACATGATCATTACATTATTATGCTATTTACCCTAATTATCTTTATTGTACATTCATAAAACATCTACACACTAACTATCGTAAAGGCACACACACACACACACTCTCACACGCACATGTACACACACTCACGACACACACACAAACACACATAAAGAGAAGCCATACCAGTATTTCTAACTTTTCATTTATTGTGTACTTGTTTGTAATTACGTAAAATAGTTTAGTTATCTAGTTACCTAAAAATATGTTGATCCGAGGGAGGAGCAGAACCACCCAACACAAGCATTACTACATGCTTCCTGGGAGGTTCTAGACACAGAATAATATTTGTACAAGAAAGTTACAGAAAAATAAACTATTTTAATTTTTAATTTTTTAATTTTTTAATAAAACATGACGTCACTTATCCCATAACTTTCTACAGCGCACTAAAAACTAGACACCTGTAGAGCACCTTTTTATTTTTTGTCTCTATACATGCCAATTTCCAGTACGTGTGAGAAGGACAGGACATGTTGCCAATAAGTGGCATAGGTTTTTAGACACATTGTTGGACTTTGTAGGTTTATTGATCAATAAATAGAGTATACCATCATTATAAGTACAAAATTACACCATTACATTATAACGAGTTGTAATTTTAATGAGTTATTAAATAGCTTTATTGGTTAGCTTAATGGCACTTCACTTTAATGGGAAACTTTCAGGAAACTTTCAACTTTAATCCCACGGTATAAAGTTCATTCATTTATGGAAGGCGCGTGATAAAATGATAATGTTATTATCCTAAGTAGTAATTATGGCCTAAACAGCAAGTAAATGGTAGTAGTAACAGCTCTTTACTATTTTTTTATTCATCAGAATTGAGCAATTGTCGGTATAAATTATAAAACAATTAATTTGATCTTATTTGATAGAGACGTGACGTATTCGATTCGATAGGCATAATACTCGTATATCACAGGTTTTCCAATGAACCTCCACCGTAAACGATACAAGTACAAGAAAAGTTTTCGCTACGGGAATTATCGTCTATCTCTGGAAATACGAACGCGAAATGATGAGATCTAATATAGAGCTATTACTACCATGGAAGTACCTGCCTATTTTGTATTACCATGTTTACAAAATGTTACACTAACAACTCTATGCAATTCCATAAAACTTTTGAGTGATAAATGTCGATTTGACCGACAGACCCGTCAGAGAGAAAACTTCATACAAATGCCTAATGATAGGGCACAGTGTAGTGCAAAACTTAGAAAAGCAAAGCGCGGTAGTACAAAACTAAGAAGCATTGCCTTTGTAGGGAATAACTCTGTGGCGTGATGTTCGTTGTAATTCGGAAACATGAACATTACCGAAGCGCATTTCTTTTCTGGTTTACCTGTACGTCTGGCGCCCAAGGCCTGATTTAGCCTGCCTCTAAGTTAGGTATATACTATGAAATGAAATGTTCCACCATTTGTAAACGATTGGCACTGTCAATCCACTTCCTGTGATCCATTACAAATTATCATGATAAATCGTTAGGAGACTTAATTTGAATTTAACTCCGAAGAACGACAAATAGACAAGTCGACTATTACAAACTTACATTAGTTACTACTGTCTGACTGCAAAGCAAAGACGATTTTAGACTATACATAATAGATAACAATTAGTTGTGCCCCATTCAGGCTGATATATAAACTCGTGGCGACACGCATTTGTACCAAATTAATAGGTTCCTCGAACTCACGATGCAATCCCAAACCCTCAACACCATATTCTAACAACTCAATCGCAAATTGGCAATAACAATTTATAGTATCAATAAAATAACAATCTATTATTATAAATTATGAATCACGACACACTTTGGGATTCCGAATACTTGGACAGTGAGTAATAGTGTCAAATAGCTCTGTTTAGATTGAGCTGATTTGATTTACAAGCCAATTGGCTCTGACTCAGTCTTTGTAGCGCCGGGCTTATAAATCTGGATCGAGATTTCGGTTTAATCTGTAAAGCGACTTTAAGCGAGCTATTTGTCAAGGATTGGTATTTTAGCTATGATGATGAAAGGGAAGTAATGCCGTGAAAAGGAAAATAAATACCCAAAGTTGAAGTGTCTATGGTTAATCAGCAGGAGTTATGGAACATTTAGACGGGGCCAATCCCCAGACAATCCACTAAGCCCATCGATTAATTTGCTTCATTAATGACTTGAGGACAATTCAATGCAGTGGACTGTCTCTATTTACACGATGCTCTTAATGGATTGGCTTAGTCTCGGGGATTGGCTCCGTCTAAATGGTCCATAAAATCCAGCATTGGTTATGGAAAAAAAGGTACAGCAACATTGTACATAAATGTCAATATACGAGTATCTAACCAAAATGGGCACAAAAAGGAAGATTCTTATGAAAAATATGAAGTTGTAGCTAGATTAAATTGAACACCTCCCATGATAATTTATGAAGCATTAAAAGTACATGCTGAAGAAAGTTTCATGTTTTAATTATTGAAAGCCCTTTTTCCGTCCCTTTGTGTGTTATTAACTTCTTATTTATATTATAAAATGATTATATAAAAATTGCTTGCGCGCTTTTGTGTTTACTGTAAGGGCTACAGTAACCACCAAAGCGCGCAGCAAGCCTACAACAACATTTAGCTAATAAACTTCATGCAAACATTTAAAATAGATTTACTGCTATACATAAATATGTCAACATCAGGCTCCTGGGCAATCAGGTTCGTTCAGCAGATTCATCACATGGGTTGTGGGAGCATATGTTTATGTTTATTTATTTCAAAAAAGTGGTATACAGTCTGTTACAATAAATATAGGTATTTCACAGTATTCAGGGACAAATCATAGAGAGTAACAATTTACAGGGTTGAATCTGGCGTCCTCGCTAGGTTACATGGTAACCTGTATTAAGGTTCGCCAGCCCAAGTTCCCACAGAAGGAGTACAACATATAAGAGACTGCTTAGGACTTAGCTGCAAACGTATGATAACTTATACTAAGTGTGTGAAGTGTTAGTACGTGTGTGTGTTTTGTGAAGTGGGTGTGGTGTGTGTATGTGTTTATGATGTAGGTGTGCTGTGTGTATACAAACGAAATGGAAAGTGGTTGAGTTTAGATACGGAGCGGTATGTGTACTATCGAAGAACTTCATATCTAAGCAGTTTGAAAACAAAATCCCGTGAACATGATGACCACATCTGTTACCGCCCCGGTTCTATAGCGGCCGAGCGCTGCAAGCAGAAATAGTCCTTACGGTGTATAGATATGAACTTCTTCGATGATACCTAAGACGCGGAACACGATTATATAAACAAATTGTGAAGTAAGCAGATATTCAGTGTCATCGTAGTTTAAAGTGGTTAGAAAGCGTGTTATCTGTTTTTCACACATTTCGTAAGAGGACTGATGTGCAGGGATAGTTTTGTTGATTCTGTTATATAAAAATGGCCCAAGGTAGAAATAGAAACGTTTAGTAAAAGCAAATCGTGTGAAGGGTACTTTGCAAATTTCATTCTTTTGCCTAAGTGATGATTGAGTTTGAGTAAAAGGAGTTTTGGTGTATTGGTGTAGTAAAATGTTGAGAATAAATGTTTGTCGGACTGTGAGAACTTTGCATTCTTTATATGGATCAAAGGTTGGTCGAGCAGTATGGGTACGCACGTTATGTTGCCTTTGAGAACTAGAGCACTACTAGGTATAGGTAGGTTTCATTCAAACAGTTGAAACAGTACCCAACCTCACGTACCAACACACAAACATTCCTTGCAAATACCACCATCTTGAAATCAAAAGGATACAATATAATAAAGGAAATCACTATTTGTTACAGCGCATGAAATCAAAATAATTACCATTATCGCTGTTACTCGCTATCTAAGGTCTAGCATTTAATTACTTAGGCTAATTAAGTGTACACCAAGCTTTTGAACGAGTCACGAGTCAACGCTAAACTATTTACAAACATTATAATGACTAAGTTTGTATATGATTATATTTTTGTCTATGGTTCTATAAGAAATACAGTGGGTAAGTAGTGAGTTGTCTACAAAAAAAATAGGTATAAAAGAAAGAAAAAAATGCTATCAGGGGGCTGCGCTGAGGTATCCCGTGAAATACAATTTTTCTTACTCTTTTTGTAATTTACTTATCAGTGTCAGGTTATAATATTATGTTGATTAAAACATTATTCGCGACCATATCAAATGAGATTTGTTCTCAAATGTCATGATTTCATGAAAAGTCATTCAATGGAACATAACTAACTTAGAGAGATGTATTAATGATTGATGAATGATTCTAATGATATAATTCTGTATACATATTTGATAAGGTCGCAAATCATATTTTGATCAAGATACAACCTGACACTGACCTGCATATTGCAAAAAACGTAAGACAATTTGGATTGCGCAGGTAACCTTGAAGTGGCCTATATGGATCTAGCTAGCTTTAATTTCATAAAAAACATAAATAGCTAGCTTTAATTTCATAAAATATAAATAGCTAGCTTTAAGTTCATAAAAAACATAAATAGCTAGCTTTATGTTCATAAAAAACATAAATAGCTAGCTTGAAGTTCATAAAAAGATTAATTAATCTTTTTATGAACTTCTACGATTTTTTTCTATTTATCTTTTTACGAACTTTACAAGCAGCCGACACCCGTCTGTTCGGAGAATGGAGGGTGAGTAAACTTTACACCCTGTTCCTTATACCTCTATAAACTTATGGACGCTATTGAAGGCGCCAAACTGGTAGACAAATTCTGGGCCGACTAGTTTAAATTCCCATCAACACGCGAAGAAGAAGAAATAGTTACCTACCTATATTTTATTAAATCACTGCAACGCCTGCGATACAGTTAAGAGGAATGTGCGAACATGGTCTTACCAAGTCGAAGTACTATGATTAAAATATACTTTCTGTAATTCATTTAGAGCCAACATCTCTCGAGTTTTAACCCTTTGCTTGTAACGGAACAGGTTTATTTTTTAAACATTTAATTACTAAGCGAAAACATTTAATTTCCCGCGCATCAATCACGCTGGCTTCCTGTGGCATCCGCACTTCTTCAAGCTAATTACTTCGGGAGCCGGTCACGATTCGCTATTTACATACTTACTCGTTATAAGGTTGGCTAACGTTGGCTGAATAGCTTGTGGCCTTTGCCTTGAGCTGACAGAGAGGAAAGAGGAAAATGAGGACTAGATTTTTTGAATTTAGAATGGTTTCGTTCAAATAAAAATCATGTGCGTAATTTGTATGATGCCTGCTAGATTCTATTTCAGTGTGGACAAGATTTTTTATTTAAATTGGATTTTATTTATTGCAATACATACCAAATCACACAATCAGCCTATAATGTTCCCTCCTCTCTACGAGAGGGTGTGGACTGTAAACTACAACACAGGCCCAGCGCGGGTTGGTAGATGTCACATGTCTTCGAATTTATGGTTCTAGGACATGCCGGTTTCCTCACGATGTTATCCTTCACCGTTTTGAGAGCCGTAGTGATTAAATTATTAACTCAAAGAAGCTGGGTATTCAAGATTCAACTATATACCAAAAGAACCAAACCACTGAGTAAAGAAAGAAGAATAAAACATTCCAATATAAAATAGTATCAATTGAACTATCAGAAAGCGACTGCTAATATCAATCTATTAACAATATCTTTATCAATCAAGCAGGTAACAGACGGTTCACACTTGTAAAGAGTCACGACTCTTTGTGTATTTACATACGCGTTTTATGTTTCTCTATGAAGTAGGCAGTCTGCCTTGTGGCCTTTACCTCCCGCTGCTGCGTTTTGTTATGTCTATGGGTTTGAAGAAAGAAGGATAATCAGAAAACTAAAATAATAATGATGAATTGAATTAAAGAAAACTTCTCTTCTTCTTTCTTAAGCTCAATGGGTAGCTCGTTCTTCATCTTTATCTTTTTCCATATTTTTTTGTGACGTTTGGTAACGGTTCAATTCGATTGGCTTGTTTACTGCTTTTTGGCCACTGCTCTAAAAACGGTGACGGAAAACATCGTGAGGAAATCGGCATTTTGTATCACCCCGCCCTGGGCACACGTGGTGGATTACTGGTTCAATGACAGCTCGGCCCGCGTCAATAATACCAGATATTTCAATCCCGATGAAGGTGATTTTTACGGTCGGCAGAAAATCGATATTTTAAAATAAATCATTACGAATATAATTTTGTTTTCCGAAAATTTTGGTTTTTTATTTACATTCAATGCAGGAAAACAAAATTATCTACAACGCCAATTTCAAATACGATACCTACTTACCCTAAGTTATTTTTTTTTTAATTATCTGGATTTAAAAAGACAAGCGTTTCATTGCTAAGAAAATGACACACATCGGCTCTGATGACAATAGAAAAGTTTTCTATCTCACTCTTGCACATACAATTTACAATAGTCTAGAACATATAAGACAAGAATGCGATTTCAACGAGTCAGATTTCCGGCTATATGAATATTTTTACTACATTGATTCATAAAAATAAATAAATAAATTCTATCAATAAAATTAAAAAATCTTCAATATTCTAAGAGGTCGATACTTTTCATGCGGACGGTACCGTTTACAATATTCACCATTATTTTAGGGATTTTACGATGTAGTTTTTGATATTATTATTCGGGTGGAGATGACTCGGGCCGGGCTATCACTGACCCGGATTACTGCCCTCCCTCGCATAGGCCTAAGTCTTAGAAGTGGAAACGAACGTGATCTATAGGCTGATTAGGTCTATGTAGGTAGTTTGTGGTCCTACTTGCCCATGTCAAAGTCAAAGTCAAATAATTTATTTCAATTATGCTCAAAAAAGGCACTTATGAACGTCAAAATTTAAAAAACAAAAAATAGATTCTAGTCGCCCCTTCCAAAAGGTAGTTATCGTATGGAGAGGAATGGGCAAGAAACTCCACCGTTACTCTTTTAAAATGTTTTCACAATATCTTGTATACGCTAATTGTAATTATATAATTATATGTGAAGACGATGCACCTAGAATAAGATTACAATACCACGATAGGTAAAAATAATGAAAAATGAAGGAATGACATGACAAGGGGATAAAATAACCCGTAACGTTATTTTACTTACTTAATAACAATGTCCTCAGTTCCTCACAAATAATAGTTGCCTGCTTGTCATCGCGTGCCGTCTGACGCGCCGGCGCGTTGAATAACATTAATCCCGCTGAACTAAACGCAAACGCGTACAAATTCCGCTACGTTGTTGTAATTTCAATTTATTCGCCAACAAAGACTTGTTGCTAGGTTTATGTTTCAGAACTCCTGTTTTGTTAGTGTGCTGCTAATTTTGAATTTTAATTAGGCTGTGGTATATGGGCTTGTTGCTTGTCATCGTTAGGTACCTTGTGTGTAGCCAAAGTTAAAATAATTAATGAAATCTCCTCAAAAAAAGGACCTGGTCTTGACCTCGATCTCGCGTGATGGAAAGCTGCTCTCCTCAATTATAACTTAGAGAAAAATGTTGATGATTTTTATGATAATTGTACATTAAACTAACATTGAAGACCTAATATGTAGCAATTAGCAAAACGCAAGAACAGTATTCGTCTTAATAAGAGATATCGGATGTTTCAGAGTTGTAAAGTGAATTTACCTAATGGCTGTTATGTTTTTCATACAATAACTTAATGTTCAGAAAGGTCAGGTCAAGTCAGGTGCGTAGTACTCGCAACTGGCGCGGTGCGTGTATGATCAGAGGCCTCAGTGTGGGTTTATTTTAACGATCACGACTTTACGTATCGTCCGCGTTCGGCACTCCGCTTGGCATCCCGACGGGCCGGTTGGGCCAATCGGAGCCCCGAACGCGGTCGATGCGTAAAGTCGAATTGGTTAAAAGGAACTCACACTAAGGCCTCTGATGAATGAACGTAAACGAAGCAAAATTAGTATGTAAGGATCGTAGCAGGTAGCATTCTGTATTCTCTCCCTGCCCCCATAGGAAGAACGCTTGAATTTATGTTATGTAACTACATAACAAAGATATAAATATGTCTATATAGACAGTCAAAGCAGTGAACTCGAAAAAATTGCATCCAGCTGTTGGCCACTAAATGCTATACTAGAAAAAATTGCATCTAGCTGTTGGCCACTAAATGCTACACTAGAAAAAATTGCATCCAGCTGTTGGCCACTAAATGCTACACTAGAAAAAGTTGCATCCAGCTGTAGGCCACTAAATGCTACACCAGAAAAAATTGCATCCAGCTGTTGGCCACTAAATACTACACCAGAAAAATTGCATCCAGCTGTTGGCCACTAAATGCTACACCAGAAAAAATTACATCCAGCTTTTGGCCACTAAATGCTACACTAGAAAAAATTTCATCCAGCTGTTAGCCACTAAATGCTACACTAGAAAAGCACAATGACGTGGCACGAGCGTAAGACGTAGCTGTCACGCACACCAACATAAACAAGTTGGTTTGTTTGTTTTAGTTCTTTTGCAGCGCGACACTCTATCTAGACCCACATAATCAAAGCTACATATTTAAGTTAATTTTTGTGTGGGACAGTCTTTCAGAAACCGGTGTAAGAATGGTTATTATTACAACAATTTCTAAGTCCATCTGCGAATATTGAAAGAGAAACTGCAATATTTCAACTCGTCTATGACAAACAGTCTGCCATCGCAAATGTATGTGTTAACTAAGGCGAAAGGATTACTCTGAAGCGTAGGCGATGAGCTTGCAACTTGTCACTTTCTGTAGAGCTGTATTATACATTCAAACGTTTACTGGGCTAGAGATAATATCATGGCGGGAGTTCTATTTTAAAGTTAGGTGAAAACTATAGGGACCTACCCTATAGTTTACCTACCTAATTCGAGGTTAAACGATCATAGAGGAGAGATGCCCATTAAAATATTGCCAATTCTCACCAAGAGATGGCAGTGTTTTTTGCTGTCAGTACGTACTTCGCCGCGGTCGCCATTATTCTCGCAACACTGTGTTGTAGTTTGCAACAAAAAATAAATAAGAAAGTGAGTAATTTGCAATTAATTTTTAATAATTATTAAATAAATACGTTAAATAAATTAATAAGTTTTCCAAATGGCTTAAAGAGTATAACCACATGTGTAGATAAGTAAGCATTTCAAATAATATAAAAACAAAAAGATATCACTTAAAAAATTCCAACTAGGTATTGAGCTGAAAAGATATCTCGAACGAAATTATACAATTTTATTGTGAGAAAACAATTATATTGGCAACCCGGTCATTAAATCATTAAAGTTCCGTTGTGAAATCAAGCCATTTGGCATTTCTCTCGACGAAAACACTTATTACGATAATTTCGTAGTAGATGGCGGGTGTTTCAATGATTTCATTGCAATATTTGTACACCGTAGGTGCAATGTTAAACAGTACATGTACACACTACATTTCAAGCTATACATTTCCAGTATAAGATAATCTCGCATTGTATAGGATTTCCGTACGATGAGAGGTAAGCTTATACTAGAAATGTATAGCTTGATATGTAGCAGTGTGTACACCCCCTGATATCTTGACATCCTTTTAATACTATACATGTAGGTGTGTAATTAACTAATTACAGATACAAAATCGCCTATTATTTACACTACAGCTATAATATGAAAATGGGAAGACCTTATGTCAAAAATACATCCAAAACTCTGTTAACGGGAAACTATTCCAGAAGAAAAATAATTCCTTGATTAGCTGACAGATTTCGCACAACCTACGCCAATTCCAGAAATACTACCGACCAGCCCGCCCCTGCTTCCAGGATCAATTCACTAACTAATAATTCTCTAGATCGTGAAACCGTATCAAAATCCGTTGCATATTTTAGAAGAACGACGTGTCGTTTCGCTCGAGTCGCTTTTCGTGTTTGTTTGTATGACTACAAACAAACACGAAAAGCGACTTTAATTTGTAATATGTATAGTATTGTATACATTATATATAAATAGTATGAAGGTCACGATTTCTCGAATGTTAATCCCATCTTCTTGTTTTCGTGTGGTTAGTGACTAACCAGCTTTCTAATTACGCAACATATTTTCGTAAAGTCCGTCACAGACTTAGCTATAATATATATTAATATTTTTATAGCTAGGCATATTACTATATATTTTCTATACTAATTTTCGCGTGACCGCACACTCAGCTATAATATATATTTCTGTGACGTCACCAAGCGATAGCGTAATATACATTAACACTAGGACGACCATCAATTAATGAAGGCAAAATATATATTTCTCAGTGTGTGGTAGCTTGCTATAATATATATTATAGTACGGTATATTAATATATATTATAGCTAAGTCTGTGACGGGCTTAAACGTTATAGACTAATCTGTTTCATTTTGACAGTTCACCAACATTCATTGCGTCATTTACGTTGCTCTGCAGTTTTTTTTTTCGAACTTACAGAACAATGGATTAGCAATCTGTTTCAAAACGATTCAGATTCGGATTGATTTTGCATTACGTAATTAGGGTACTGGTGTCAGAGTTTTTAAAGCCGCCCATGGGCCTCTGACTTGGCTTCACATGCCGTCGTGAAATATCTCTCAGGCCTGCCGGTTTCCTCACGATGTTTTCCTTCACCGTTTTCGAAGCAAGTGATAATTATACAATACGCACATGAATCCGAAAAGTCAGAGGTGCGTGCCTTGGGTTCGAACTCGAGACCTATGACTTGGCAGTCCGACGGTCACACCACTAGGCTATCACTGCTAATCCCTAAGAGGGTGCTATAACCAAACTTGTGCATGCTGAAATCCGACGTACCTACACGCAGACAATGTCGTGAGTTTTTATACAAGGAACAGTATCCAGTAAAATTGGTAAAAGACAGATAAATACTTTATCTGAAGCCGAGTTAACAGTCTATTTATCTAAATGGAGTTATGAATTGTAAATAGGATTACCTACACATAAGCCCACAGAACTCAGGGAATGCTAATAGTGAAGAACATTGGAAGGAATATTGTCGCGAAACTTGGTAAATGAACCAACTTTACCTATTCTCAGTTTCCAAATCGTGGCCAACGTGTGGTTTTGACTAACGAGATCACAATTTTCTCAAGTTTGAAATAAGTCACATTTTGAAACAAAAACAAAATTTTGCAAATTAAGTTAAAGTCAACCTCATCTTAAGACAACCGAAATTGAAAAACCAAAGCAAACAACAAACCCTCTGGCTTCCAATAACCAACATCATACATTGGCTCCAACCCCCAACACACCAACACGCCAACCCAATAGTTAATCTGTAGCCGTAATTACCCTGCCAATATAGAAATATACAGCTTTCATTACGAAGCTCAATACTAGCTACTAGATAACTCGTTCGTATTATCTCGATTGGTCCATCGATGATGGTGAAGATGAAAATCTGTAATAGTTGCTCATTACCCTGCCATGGCTATCATGGTGGAATAAAGCCTATTAATTTTTAGAAGATTATTAGTTAATTTCAAATAGTCGTATGTCATGTTAGGGTAGGGACACCATTTATTCGAGTTGTGGCGGTTCTAAAGAAACTTTAAACTAGGTTCTAGAAAATATTTTTGAATTGCAATGAGCGTTTTTATAATTTCTAACGTGATGATATTAACGTGGACGTCCACGGCATCATAACACAGGGAAGTAAAATGTATGGAAATATATGAAGACGTCCGTCCACGATAACGTTAAAACGTGCACGTATTTCCATACATTTTACGTTATGATAGAAATTATAAAAGCGTAGGTAAAATGAAAACGTCATCAGAAAGAAGGCGCTAGGTACAATTGGGTTATTACCTGGTTATTACTTCATAATTCAATAGGCCGAAAACCTTACACCCGGTTTCTGAAATGAGAATTTTAAGTTTAGAACTTGTCGAACGCTATTTTTATTTATTTTTTATTTTGCATTACTTAAGGTGAAAAGCACGCGAAATTCAAAAATTCTTTTCAAAAAACGTATGAAACTCAATTTCGCGGGCTACAGCTAAAATACAGTTTGACTAGTTTTCAACCTATAAAAATACCAGAAACCGGCTCTCTAGTTGCGTAAACATTTTCGGTAAACGATTACGACTAATCTGTTTCATTTTGACAGTTCAACAACATTCATTGCATTATTTACGTCGTTGACAGATTATTTTTTTCGAACTTAAGAAGCAATGGATTATCAATCTCTTTCAAAATGATTTAGATTGTGATTGATTGTGTATTACGTAATTATGGTGCTGCATGCTGGGGCGGCAGTCTCGACATAGATAAGCGATCGCTATACGACCGAATTCGGTGCTTGTCAAACACATCGCGCGCGTCTAGGGAAGTAGGGACGCTATTATGACTTAGCGACCGAATTCGTCGTATAGCGATCGCTATATATCTAGAAACTGCCGCCCCTGGTGTTAGCAGCTGCATACTCACATAATTAATTCTTTTCGAGGACTGTTTGCGCCATTATACATACATATAGCTCAATTTAAAACAAGCAATTACGCATTCTGCCAAAAATCGAATACCTCAGTCGAACCTATAAATCCTGTCATTTACGTAATCTTGCTTGGGCGGTATGTTCTCAACCACAAAGGAACACAATCAAAGACAAAACTTATCACGAACACTGTATCGACAAAATATATTACAGGGGGACCCCTCTAATCTTGCCGATCGATTGGTCACACCAGTAAGCACGCATTGCGTACCCCCGATCTTGCGTTCAGACATTCAATTAGTCGATAGGAACATAACTTGGACAGATAACCGGTACGCCTGCACAATTACACCTTATAATTGTTCGTATTCATTTATTAATTAAAATACTTGCTTGTCTATCGGAAATCGAATCGATGTTTCGCAATTAGACGATATGATGATGAATTGTTTGTTTAGTCCGGAACATAGGTACGCCCGGAATAGAATATAAAATCTAGTTTTTTTAAATTTTGAATTTGGGGAGGTCTTGACGTTTTTTGAAAAAGGAATTATGCAATTTTGGCGGTCAAATCTGTAAGGAGTTCCTGCCAAAAATGTCAAAATTATAGAACTTTGCTGATACATAACTATGTTTTTGTATTTCCCTTTCTATTTAAAAGCGTATAGGTAATTGTTAATCTGTTAGCACACACAGACAGGTGGCTAACAAATTAATTAAGCCTAATAAACGACTTGTACAATTTTGTCATTCCACCTAAAATTAAATCTTAATTTCATAATCACTACTTTACCACTAAAGTTTTGTAAAACGAGCCAAGATTATCTATGGTCATTTAGTGTGGCAAGATCCACGGTTTACCGCCAACACGGTGTTGCCAATGTTATAATTAAGAATTATAAAGACTATTTAAGTAGTAAAACGATACAGATCAGACTTGCACAACAAATTTTAATAGCAATTTATGTAGTGCTTATCTCAAATAGGTATCTTTTCGGCAAAGTTCAATCGGAATGATAAAGTAGTTTGTCAGCTGCTATTTAAATTATATAGATAATGTTAATTACTTAATAAATACTTGGAGTGCCGTTGCGAGAAATGTGATATCTGTTTTTTTTTTGCAATTTATTTGGATGAAGAATTTGTGGTACGGTACTTTAAAGGTAGTTGTAAAGAGCCGTTCACATTGTGAATTTAATTAGTTAAGGCGAAAGCGTCAGAGTAGTCCGCGAAATTCGTTTACGATGTAGGATGAAAAGTAGCATATTATGACCTTCTCCATGTCAAGGCCTACCCATGTGCCAAATTTCATCCAAATCCATTAGGCCGTTTTAGCGTGAAAGCGTAACAAACAAACTTTCGCATTAATTATAATATTACTTATGATATTAAAGACTAGCTTTGAAGTCGGAAATTGTCCCACGGGAACGTATTACCGGGATAAATAAATAAATAAAAATCTTTATTGCAGACCACATGATCCATAAAAACACAGAAATTTAAAATAACAAAATCAAAAATAAAACTAAAATTAAATCAACATTAAAAAAACAAAAATTTAAAATCAAAGTTGGAATTAAAATTAAAAGCATTTAAGCGGCTACTTGTAGCCAAAACTACCCTATGTGTTAATCCAGGTTATAAACTATCTGTGTGCCAAATTTCATCCAAATCCGTTTAGCCGTTTTTGCGTGATTTAGGAACCATACAAACTTTCACATTTTGTAATATTAGTAGGATCATCATATAATCATAAAAATCATCATTACGACTTCCTAGTTTCATATTACCCTATTGAATGACTATTTCATGAAATCATGACATTTGAGGCCAATTCCAACTTAAAGAGTTGTATTGCTGAATCTAATGATTATAATTCTGTAAAGCCATTTGATATGGTCGCGAATCATATTTTAATCAGCATTCAACCTGACATTGACCTGCAAATTGCAAAAGAAGTAAGTAAGAAAATTTTAATTTCGAGGGCTATCTTAGCGCATCCCCCTTAAGAGGAAACAGGACCCACGATTCTCCATACAAACGTATTCCCCGTTTTTCTTCCGAATAATGCCTCTAGAGCTGTCATTTTTTTTATAAAATCAGGGTCTCTATAGGCATGTCCCTGTCATTTCCTTTTTTTCAGCAATAATAAGTAAGGAAACTTTGACCCTCCAAAAATTACAAAAATGCCCCATTTTTACCGCCGTGATTAGAGGACTACCAGACTAATTCGGAATAGTTTTTAGCATAAAAGAAAATAATAGGAACCTAGACATACTTTTTCTTAAAATTTTAATGTAAAAAATTATTTAATCGGCTCAGTTTTCGAGGAGAAAAAAGGAGAATGCCAAACGTCGTTTTCGTCAAAAAATTTGTGATATAATCGGTGTGAGCTGCAGTTGTCCCTATCGCACTTTACGGGGTTTAACTCGGTTTTTCGGGCGCAGCGCGACGGCAATAGTTTCTTAAAATACCTATTTTTCAAATTCCTCGCAGCCCCTGTTCCCTCTTTAAGCTCGTGAACGGGTGCTGCTTGTGGTGACTGGTCGTCTTGCTGATCATGGTTTTGTTATTGTTATTAGTAATTAACTGTTTATTTATTTTACCTCGATGGTCCTAGTTTATCATTTATAAATTCCAGTTACAGCTATATATCTACATATTGCTATATGTAAGCGGGCACGCCCTTTATGACTGACTGGAGGCTTTTATTTAGATATTATTTACGTTAAGTCTTTATTTTTTTTATTTCTGCTTGAGTACAGTTCTCGATATTTTTGTTTGGTATATTGACGTGTGCTAGCTGACATATGGCTACGAATTTATAATTTAAATTATGTTTAGTGTTGCGTACTGTAAATAATTTTGCATAAGTACTATTATATAGAATCGAAAGCACTAGGAAGTGGTGAAGGGTGGGGCGTTTTGTGGGACTGTCTTATGTAACTTTGACGTTCGAAAAGTGCTGATTCTCAGCCTAGTTTGAATAAATGACTTTTGAATTTTGAATTTGAATTAAAATCGAAACAAAAAAAAACTCATTTCTCTTTCCTACTCCATTACCAGACCCTGTTCAATATTATTTGTTACAACGCGCGAAAAATTTAGTTACTGCACCTGTTACCTTTTTTTTTTTTTTTGGGTGGGATTCATGAAATGACTAGGATTCCCTGTGTCGTGAGATCCAGGCTCCTTCGTTCCGTTTACATTTTTGTTGGTAGGTTAGGTATGCATGTGTTTCTTATATTATTTAAGGTTGTGCTTTTACGAGCTTTCATTTTCCACTATCAAAGTTTCTATCAATGATTAAATTCAGAACTTTGAACTCAATTTAAACCTGATTATGTAAAATAGTTGCAGATAATATTGTCAGATAGGTACTTACAGGGAACTGATTCTTTAATAAGTGTACCAGTTAGTATACCCAAAGTTAACTTTTCCCACGAATTCATCAACATCTGCCTTTTCCTAACTTTTTTTGGGGTCGGCTTCCAGTCTAACCGGATACATGAATTATTGATATGAAAAATATCTAAAAGTTCATAGATCAGCTAGGTACCTACTTATTTAGTCTAACTTAGCCAGAATACTACCAAGCTGCTTCGTTTTCAAATACATTCATCAACTGCAGATAATTCTATTCTCCTAAACTGAAACATTCACCTACACAGTGCTGGGATAAAACGATGGATAACACAACAACTTATCGGCTTTCCCTTCCGATATAGAATTATAAAAACCTTTATAGATAATAAAGATATCATTTACGCCCACTTAATCCCGCCTTTAAAAAAAATCTAACTTCGATTTATATTTTTTCCCCGTGTAATGAGTACAAATTGCCGTGAAACAAATCCTATCCACATCTTATCGGCAAATTCACACTTTTTGTTAAGAAAACTAATTATTATCGTTGATTATGTATCATTTCGTAGAAACCAGCGCTTTACAATAAAGCTGACTAGCGACCCGAGGCAAAAAGCTATGGTGCTCGTAAGTTCATCATTGTTATGCCATTTTTTTATGCTGGCAATGTATTGTAGGGTCTGGGGAATGAACAATGCTGTTTCTTTTTTTGAAAATATTCAGTACAGTTTCTAATGTGTCCAGTACGTAGTATCCCTATGTAGTCTGTGGTCCAGTATTAAAGTAGACTGCTAGTAATTAGGCATAAAACAAAGTTATGGAAGACCAAATAAAAATGTTCGAAAAAACTTTCAGTGACGTTATTTAAGTAAAAATATATAGGTAGAATCTAGAATTTTGCAACTTTATTATACAAACAAATAGGTAGTGTGCTTCACATGTGCACCTATTTGTAAATCCTTTCAACCAATGCGCCCCGCCCCAAGTTCTCTGCGTCTGGGCATGCGACACGAATCACTAACTTTCTAAATATTACGAGTATATTTACCGTTGACATAGAAAATGTTCTTCTATTTGCCCCACAAAGTTGGCACTCAAATTTCCTACGGTCACTTTTGCTTCCTGGAAAATTCGCTTAGGTCCTCATAAGACAATTAGATAGTCTTTTCTTTCGCAAATATTTTAAATACATTAAAGTGTATTTAAGTGAATTAAACTTTCACGAAATTGTAAAGTTTATTTTGAATTTAACGGTGAATTTTTAAGCTAAAAAATGTGAAGCTTTTCAGTAAAAATGCGTCTGCACACCCCAGACGATGTCGAACCTTCACAACAAACAAAAAAAAACTACCATAAACACACAATAATATTTTACGATGATTGCATTGTATGGCATTGTCTAGAATATTATATCATATTTAGCCTAAAACATAAATAATAGATGTTATTAAGGCAAGAATATTAATATGTTTTTCTTTAAAAATTCATGATAATAACCGTTGCATACGACGTATTCTTAGTATTTCCTAATAAATTAAGCGGGCATGCGGTTTCGTTCGCAAAATGACGATAAAATTAATTAATTTATATTTACATTATTGTACACCAAAAAATACATAACAAAAAAAAAAACTACAAAATATACCTACAATGGGGGGCCTGATCGCTTTCTGCGATCTCTTCCAGGCAACCTTGGAATGGACAGTGATTTGCGTGGACATAAAAATGAAAATAAAAAGGATACAATATACTAGAATAGATGCACAGATATATACATATCCTAAATAATAGATACATAAATACATACATACTTACTAAATTTATAAACAACAAAAATAAATGAAGTATATAGATAATTACAGTTTATAGTTAATAGTAAAACCTCTTCCTTTTCTGCCTGGAAAAGGAAGAGGGAGGCCCTAGTGAGACAATACAGGCTAGTTACATTAGATATGATTAGATTAAACAAAAAACTTACCCAAATACTTGGTTCAGGTCTATCAGGGCCGTGACAGGGCTGCGGAACACACAAGGCAGGCACTGAAGCCCCGTCACATATGTGAACGGATATTGTTTTGAGCCCCTGACGGAGCACGGTCCGTGCGCCTCCCGGGCACGTCCCTGATGTGTACAAACCTTAAGTCTAATCTTATTTATTTATTTATTTATTTATTTAGGCAAACCAACTAAATACACACAAGGACATTCAAAGTACATATCATTAACAAATACAATAGAATTGCATGCATCTAAATTATAGGTAAGCACAGCATTTTAATTTGATCTCACTATACAATAATAATCAATATAAAGATGGATAACAATGCAATTAGAACCATAATATTATATCTTTTATATTTTATAAGTATCATTTTTATCCCTATGATTGGCTGAGCAACTGGCTTCAGCGCTAGAAGTTTCGACTTGGAAACAATTAAAAAGTTAGTAAAAATGTTAATAAAAATAAAAATGCAATAAATTCAGGTAATGCCTACTTCGTCGACCTCGTTAACGTATAAAATTCTATTATTTCTAATAATATCCATTTAAGTATTGAATGTTCTGATCGACCTTTCGTTTTTTATATTGTAAATTATTAATTACTAGGTAAAATTATTAACTAGTTTACTTTATCTATCATTAATCAATGTTAGGTACATAAATAAGAATTGAAATTGAACAAAATTATTTTTTTAGCTTAAATATTGCACTATTTTATTGAGGGAGATATTTAATTACTTCCCCCAGAAACAATTAATATTATCAGCTGCAGGTATTCTTAATTGTTTTATCAACCAAAGTTTTTTTAAACAATTTAAAAATAACTTACTTATAATTATGTATGAACACTTGGTTTAATATCGAACTACTTGGTATTAATTGGTAAGGAAAATTTATAAATATTGAGCTAAGTTGGGTTTCTTCATTTAGGTCAGGTTGGGTAGGTTTCAGATTTTAAGACATCCGTGGTTTTAGTGACCTTCGGGTGTCCTTAAATCCAACTAAGAGAGTAAGGTTGTTTAATAATTCTTTATAGACTTTAAGAAAGAAACACTTTCACTATTAGAAATATTTAAAAAATAAAACTATCTATGACAGTTTAATATTAAAAAGATTGGAATCATTCTGTCCACTCTGTTGTGTGATCACCACTTCGACAAAATTTATTCAAGAATAAGCCAAGAGCAATATTGGAAATCATTGGATTCACGAACCGATACGATAGTTCCGTGTGCCAACCGACGCGTCGTCGTCAGTTACAGAATAATATCCTATTTGTTACTACAGGTTTAGGCTTGCGCCCACTTTCGGCGGGCACGGTAAAGGATTTTTAAGCGACGAATAGAATACACAGTTCTGTAATGCATTTATAATTGTTAAATCCTTAAATACAATAAAGTAGATATTTCAATGCCTAAAGATAACGCGGCATCGTTGCCGTCAGAATGCGCTCATGTAGTGAGGTCGAAGAATCCCCTGCAGTGCCGTGATGCCAGGGCCCTCATTGTTCCATTTTTAAATTCCTGACAGCCATTTTGCATCATAACTGTCACCAAAACATTACTGACGACATAGCAATCTTTAATCAAACTATTAATCGTAGTCATATCCCCAGGGTTACTTAGAATATTTAACATATTCTGTAAACATAAATAAGTCATGTTCCAGTACATAATTAAAGTTAATGGTAGTTCGCTGTGTTTACTTTAGTCCCTGTTGCCCTCTGGCGATATGCCTATGTACTAACTAATAGATGGTTTCTGTCGCCGAGATATTTTATAATCTGGTTGTCGTGTTCGTGAGTTGAGTAAAAAATTGTGCTGGGTTGAGCAAATTGTGGTTAGGTTGGCTAGGCTTTGTTGGGTGGCTCTCCTTGTATGAAAGAAACATTGGTATCGATTTTTCATTGCCTTTTAAAAAGGTCCGTTACTTTAGATACAAATTCCAAATTCTACCTGTGTTTGAGGATTTCATCTCTCAATAGAACATTGATGTATAACCGTGTACTATTGTTTTTTTTTTAAATGAGTGTCCGTGGACTTTCTTGCCCGTTCTTCTCTCTGAACCTACGCTTTGGAATAGGCAACTAGCTTCATATTTCTGACTGACTGACCCCTTGACAATTCAAAAGTGCCTGTAAATGGTTTAATTGAAATAAATGCTTTGAGTTTGAGTTTGATTTCATAAACAGTTATTCAATATTTATCAATATAATCAGCCTAGCCTTATGTATTTATTTCCTCTGGAAGTTTTACCAAAATCCAAAACTGATAGTACTATGTGAGCTTAGATGTGTAATGGTGATGTGAGACTGTCAGACAATTACAAGTCTTCGGGAGTTTGTTCCGCCACTTCTTCTTCTCAGCTAAAGCACTAGGAAGTGGTGTAGGGCGAGCGTTTTTGGGGGACAGTCTTGTGTAATTTTGACGTTCGAAAAGTGCTGATTTCTCAGCCTAGTTTGAATAAATGACTTAAATTGGAATTTGAATGTTTGAACTTCACTTATAATAAAGAATACAAATCCCAATTCACTTAATGTAGGTATTTAGTTATTATTCAATGGGTTTCTTTATGTTGTGTTATATTTGTGTGCACCAAATAAACGATCTATCTATCTCAAATATGTTGAGATTCATTCCCTGTCTAACCATCAGGTCCAGCTGAAAATGAGTACTTTAGAAAGAAGATCTCCCTTCATAGTTCAATTTCAAGTAAAACATTCAACATCTTGACAAAGATTACTATAATAATTTCCAAATTATAAAAATGTCCAAAATTAAAAACGTCATAAAAATATAGCACAACGAAATTATATAAGTAGCAATATTTTGATGCAAAAGCAACTATACAAACCAATTAATACCATCCCAACGTTGACGGCAAAATTGTACCGAACTCAATTTGTAACCCACTAATACACAGTTCTGTAATGCATTTATAATTGTTAAATTGTTTAATAACAGAGAAATAATTGGCACTTATTATAATAACAGTTCTTTATTGTTCTTGTTGGTTAATAAGCAGCTATACTTGCTTGAACGAATTAATTGATTAATTCAATTGGAATCAGGTTAAAATGTGGTTGATATTATGGTTGTGAATTAAATTAACCTGTCATTGCTTTGTTTAATTGTCATCAGCTATCGACAGCTGGCCGAAGGTTACTCTTAAAACAAGGCGAAAATTTGTGAGTGTGTTCCTATGTTTGTCTCTTCTTCACGCTAAAACTACTGAACGGATTTGTATAAAATTTGACACACAGATATTTAATAACCTGGATTAACACATAGAATACTTTTTAACCCAATATTCTCACGGAATCGAAACTTATGCGGCTGAAACCGCGGGACGCTGCTAGCATATTAATAAATGGGAATTTCTAGTTACCTTAGCAAATCAAATTATCGTACTGAAAATAACGTTCAAGCAACCTTCGGAAAACGAGCTTCGAATCGTGAGTAATTTCTAAATGGTTTTGATTACTTCATAAACTTAAGAACTCCTCATTCCAAGTGTACCTACTTCCGTGTCCTTTCATTTTATTCTAATATTCTGTCGAACAATTTATGAGTTCTCCTCACACCCTTGGGACTTAGTCCATGATATCTAGTTGTTGGCGTAATGTATGTCGAACCTTAGGCACAGTATAGCCAGAACAGAAGTCTAACTGTGTCGTGTTCTTAAAATAATCATCTGCGCTCGACCGAAGCTGCCTGCGCTGATAGAATCACAGCAACAGACGGACTGCAACAGTTGGGTCTGTCAAAAAAAGCGGCCAGTTGTGATTTCGGAAATGCTTGCAATTCAATCAATTTCTATTGGAGTTATGTTTTAATTCGAATTATAACATCACACGTGAATTTCTCCGGAAAATACCCTCTTTTAACTAAGAATAGAGGGTATTTCTTAACTGTGGGGTCAGCTAAAATGAAATTCTATAACGCACCTTCAGAAATCACCTCGGAAGTTGCAAGAGAATAATTTAGCAACATTGGAATTCCACACATTATGCCAAATACAAGCCGAAAAGTATGTTACACAGCTCTTTTACCTCTAACGCCTTCTCTTCTCAGTTTCACTACTGTTCTGTCCAGTTTATACCATGTTCGCAGCTGGTCAGTCGTGATATTCTCTCTGCCGGGGGCACGGGCTTGTTTATAGCCGTATTTAATTACTACGCCCAGTGAATCTAGATTATTACATTAGTTATGGGCTGTCCTGTGGCAGATCACGAAGCTAATAGGCTGATAGTTAATAAACGATGCCACATTAGATTTTTGTTCTGATATTTAGTGTCGTATTACATGTCTCGATGGTCTGAATGTTGTGTGATTGCCGGGTAGCGTGACTGTTTATACCTAGATTTAATCCGCAAATATTATTTGAGGTCCAGAATTTTCAGAACATTTGATAATAGTTTATCGCCGCATGCAGGATTCTCAACGTCAGTTGGTCATCTAACCAAGGAGCCCTGCATGGTTTTAGACTATATTGTTGTTCTGGTGTAACTTATTTTTTCCGTAAATTGGTTGATGACCAATTGGCCTATTGTAAATCGTTATTCCAAGGAAAACTTTAAAGCACTGCACGGCACGGTTGGCGCGGTGGTTAATGCAATTGACTGCTGCACTGCGTGTTGCGGGTTCGATTCCCGCACGGAACAAATATTTGTATGACCTACAAGTAGTTGTTCCGGGTCTGGCTGTTTGTGTATGTGAGTTTAAATGTTACAGGATACAGGAGAAAATCCTAGTGTGGATCAACGTTTAAAAAAAAAAATAGTCCTATTAACTTTACAACCGCTGGACAGACAAACAAACACAACAAAACAATAAAAATAAACAACCACAGTAAACAGCCTGATAAATCTACCGAAACCTTCTTAACTCTTGCCACCACGATTTAAAAAATCATCGATATGTAACGACTTAACAACATGCAACCAGTCTAAAAAAAACTCTGATACCTAAAGCAGGACATTAGCAATACCAAAAAACTCCACAATCCATATTCGGCATCCACCTCTACAGCTCTTAATCACAGACGAAAACTGCCGGCGGCACGCTCTAACTCAAGCAAATGCGCCTGCGCATAAATCTCGCACACTGATTAAAACCCAGTTAACAATGACGGCTATAACGTCGCCATGCTTCTGAAGGCTAATTGTATGATAATTCATGCAAAATGGATGATTCAATGGATATTCTGTGGTGGGCTATGTAGCCTGAAGGGCCGAAAGTCGCATGATGTATGGGATTTGGTAGCTAGTTGTTGGATGAATGAATTGATGGCGAACTGTGAATGAACTGTTTGTGAAACGATTTTCTGTATCTCGGTTTTCACCTGACAAAGTATAATGTAAACGAGACATGAAACTTTGTTTGACAATGGCAATATGCAAACGTGTAAATACTGAAGTTTACTATAGTGGATCTCCTAATCTCCGTTATGAAACTTACTTGCTTCTTCTTTTTTATTCAATCTACATCTTATGTTTTTCGGGCCAACAGATCGTAAATGTCGTGATAGCCCAGTGGTTAAGGCCTCGCCTCTGATGTACGAGATTGTGGGTTCAAATCCGGGCAAGTATCAATGTGACTTTTTCAATTCATACCTAGGTACTTTCTGAGTTTATCTTGGACATTACTGACATTGGTGAAGAAAAAACATCGTGAGGAAACCTGGACTTATAGTTAATGCTCACTCAAATGTCTCGCTGGTGGTGGCGTGTGTGTTGGATCGTTGAGTTCCCTTCAAAATGGTTGAGCTAAACGGTGCTGATCCATGCGTCATGTTCGTGAACGGGCGCCATCAGTAGGGACTGGTCATTTCTTATCTGCCTCGGCTTATTTTAATTTATTTTAATTTTGAATTGTTTGTATATTTTTATTACGGACGCTTTTTACGTGCACGTCTTTCTACATTGTTCTCACATGTATAATTTCAACATGAATGATGTAACCAATATTTTGTCTCAATATTATGATTGAAAAGAGTGTCCGTGGAGTTTCATGCCCGTTCTTCTCCATAGGAACCTACGCTTTGGAATGGGCAACTAGCTTCATATTTCTGACTGACAGACCCCTTGATAATTCAAAAGTGCCTGTAAATGGTTTGTGCTTTGAGTTTGAATATAAGTCTGAAATCGCCAACCCGTCTTGCGCAGGCGTGGTGATCAATGCTCATGCCTTCTCTGTATGAGAAGAGGCCTTTGCCCTGCAGTGGGACAGTAATAGGCTGGTATTTTTATTTAGATTGTAAATAACTCGCGAGACCTCAGTTTGACCGCTGAGGCTCCGAGTATTTTATATTTCGAATCTTCACGTCCCGTATTTGCGACGAATGTATTTGAAGGGCATGCCCATAAGTTTAACATTGGAACACTAGTCACTTGGGACACTAGGGATACCGGACACTTGGGACTCCATCCATCGATGAATTTAAAAAGGTTCTTGCTATTCAACTATAACTATTATAGTATTCAGGATTATTTAATAGAGGATGTAAAGACAAATTGTACTCAAAAATAATGTTGTTAATGTGACATGTGATTAATGCACTGATTAATTATTTATCTATTATTATTATTTTTAACATTAATTTACAAATCTATCTTAACATTTTCATTATTTTAATTTTCAATTATTCTCGTCACATTGTTATTTGCTAATGTTTCATTATTATTTGCCACTGTGAAATTACCAAAATTATGTTATTAATTTTAAATGATTGTTGCAATGAATTGTATAATAAATAACAATGTTGTGCTTGTGACACAGTCAAAGCTTCAGATTTGCATGCCTCAAGGCGTAATATGGTTGAACTATTTTCTATTTTTAACAACTTTATGTAATTACCCATATTAGCAAATAAATTATTTTGAATTTGAATTTGATACCTAAAATTAACTTTAGAAATTTAGGATCCTGGGAATGAATACTCTCTAATTTACATCCCTCAGATTTAAACGCTTTTGGGACTTAAACATAACTGGCGTAATTTGGGTGTGCTGGTATCTGCTCAACCCTTCTGAGAAATCAGGCGTGCTGGTAATGGCTTAGACATTTCATTGCATATGATTAGACAGTATTTTTCTGCCCTTTCCCATCACCTAACAGGCGTGAAGAAATTATATTTAACGTCACAACACAAGTTCAGACAAAGTCACTTTCTTATAGGCATTTTCCTCACAATATTTAGCGAGCAATGCGGATGAGTGTGCGGTATTGAATGTAAATCAGCCTCCCACGTGGTGACCTTGGGGTGCGGACGATGCATTCTTGTTGCTATCGACACCATCTGTATTTTAGATGGTAGATTATGGTAGGATGAATCTTTTATAGCAGAAACTGTGTTTCCTGACGTGGTAGGAAGATGTGTAGTTTCCGTTTTCCTAGACAAGCCTTTTTGTCCTTTATGACTAGAGATCGGATATTCGGATGCATATTTACCTAAACTTAATTTTTGGCTAAGAAATTATGGAAGTGGCTTCTTAATTTATTTTTTCTAATCTTAAATCCCGGAATTCAATAAAATCCGGGAATGCAAAACAATTTGGCAACCTACTTTACAACAGTAGCTAGCATTTTTATAGTCAAACAGTAAAAAAAATATCAATTCCGGAATCGCGAGATTTTTGCGATCGATACAAAAGTGCATTCCATAATAGCCAATACCTGAACGTAAGTAAATATATAGTAAAATAGTAAAGTAAAAGTTTATTTGGAACAAGTTACAAGTACACAAGTTTACAAAAGAAAACGAAGATAGCTACAAAAGTTAAAACTGTGGCGCAGCTATCAACGCCCAGGTCAAAAATATGGTTCATTTGTTCCAGACTAGTAATAAAAAATAAAAATAAAATATTCATTCAATTCTTTAACTTTAGGTAAATATGCATCCGAATAACCGATCTCTATTTATGACCTTAAAATAGAGACCTCAGAATTTCAAATTAGTAATCGGCAAGATCTTTCTTCGTCTTATGAAAGGACATGACCGGGTTGGTAATGACAGATTAATTATCTTTTCATTACCGCATACCCGATGACGTAACGTTGGAAGGCCTTCCCACAAGGTGGACCAATGACCTGGTGAAGGCGGCAGGAATCCGCTGGATGCGGGAAGCTCAACCGGTTGAAGTGGTGGTGCTTGGAGGCTTATGTCCAGCAGTGGACATCTTTTGGCTGATATGATGATGATGAACTCTTTTACTGATTCGTAACAACATCCGTTAAGTTTGAAAGGCATTAATGGAATAACAGGAATACAGCGTCCATTTTAATATTGTCTGTGTTTTCATATTAACAAAACGTTGCTGAGCCTCTAGGGAGCGGTTTCTAATTCCTAATTCTACCAGTAAAACCATCGACCTGTTAGTTATATAACTCCACTCAAACGAAACTACATTTCGTTCGGTAGATCCTAAATTTCCAATAAACTAAACGCAAAATGATAGAAAAGGATTAAATGCATAGTACCTACCTACTCTCTAGATCCTGAAGTTGAGGTGGTCTACCACTAAATAAAGGCCTTAGCTGTTATAACTCGAGGTAATGCGACGATTCCGAGTTAAATTGAAATGTATTACAAGTGGGGTGGAATGCATTGTCGTTGTAGCAAGTAGGGATAGCAAAAAAGTGAGACAAAATGATTTTGAATTTTCCGGATATTATTTTTCTAGTTTTTTTTTTTTAATTATATCTTGGGAGGCGTCTATGGTTAGGAAAGGAATTTAGTTTTTCCTTTCAACTCAGTGTAACTTTTTTTTTAATTCCGTGAAATAAAACTAAGTGAGAATCGCAAATAAAATAAATTGTTTGTTTTCTGAATAATATACAGTAAAAAGATATACTATATAGTGATAAAGAAAAAAAAATGAATAACTAAAATAATACTTAAGGTCAAAGAAAATAAAATAAGTATAGCGTCGTTGAAAAAACACTTGCAACGTACGTGCTAACAAGCAAAACAACAGAAAAAGACGAAATTTATAACCTCAACAATGTATACGTTGTTCTAAATAATTAAACCATATAAATGCAGTATTTAAACTTCGCTCCCCGAGGCGTCATAGCACCTTCCTTTTTAAGGTACATCACTTTATTCAACTCGATATGAAAACCGATAAAAATGATAAAAAGTTTCTCATTCCTGAATATACTCGTATTATTAAAAACTAGCTTCACCCGTGGCTGTGGTCGAGAATAATATTGTGTTTTGTTAATGTCACTTTATAAACAATTAATATTGACATAGGTACTATCACTATTTTATACCTTTGCCTCTGGGGATAGCGTAACGTTATAATATTATGTTAAGTAACAAAATATTAAAGACAGAATATCGTCTATGAAACTAACATTTTTTAACGACTTTTCATTAGAATCAGATTTAGAATTTATTTAGTTTTAAGAATGTAGTTTTATTATTTAATTTTTATTTTTTTATTTATACACATTCTACCACGACATATAATGATGTGCAAATACTCAAATGTCATTCTTATAACTAAGTACAATTAATTTTAAGATTAGTGATTTACAATAAGTTCAATATGAATTAATATTGCACAGTAGCAGCCCGGAGCCCGGATTTGTGCCCGGTTGCTGGCAATAAGCTCGCCCCCTATTACATGGAACTTAAACATAACTGGCGAAATGTGGGCGTACACCTCTGCCTAGCCCTTCGGAGAATACAGGCGTGATGTTATGTTATGTTATGAAGTAATATTATTATTGTAATTCGATATTATATTATGTTTTATTTACAATATATGTCTACGAGTTTACTTTTAGATATTTGCCTAAATGTCTGCATTGTTTCATTGCCCTCTTGAGTATAGTTACAATTTGTATAAGTTAACAATATCTAGTGTTTGTCTTTTCTTCAAGTTTTAAAACCATTTTCACTGTTTAATTTTAATTTATTTTACTGTACTATTAATTCTCATTTTCTGTGGCCTTTCTTCAAAAGCACAACTAGAATGTTTACTATCCGTTTGTTTGTTGTTGGAAAATGTCACGTGGAAGTTGCGGATTTCTCCTACTACAAGCAACTCCTTGCGACTCCAAAACATCTTAGAAATGCACTTATGTTCATAGAAATAAACATTTCTTTTTTCTTTTGCTTACGAAACATACAACCCTCCTTTTGGTTAAACTCTAGTCGGGTAAAAAAAGAAAACCGTCACGCATTTAGCCCCGATACTCATAAAAGGTATTATTTCCCACACAAGCAAGTTTGCAAAACAAAACTTCAAATGACGCGTATAAAAACACTTATTGAAATTTTCTAAACAGACACACAAGGCAGACGCAATATCTTAGCGTCTTTATTATAAGCAGAGATAAAATGTACGCATTATTTAACTTTTTGATTCAATTACAAGCTATATACATATTTAGTATCGTCTGATAGAGCCTCCTACATATAAATGGGTTTATCAACGCGGGTTCGCGGGTCTAGTTGTCCATATAGCATGTACAAAAAACTGCTTGGTGATGCGTCCGTCGTGAGCCTCGCTAGGTAAATATGCATATCTATGTATTTATCTATTATGTTTTCTTTGGCACTGACTTCTACAAATGCACTTGTGTTTAGTTGTTGTTTATTCCTTTTGATGGACAGTAATTTATAGATGAACAGTGCTTCTGTGTTGGTGTGTGTGTGTAGTGTGTTCGTAATTATGTGTTTCACGAACTGTGTCCAAATAAATATTATTCTTTCTTTCTTTCTTTATGGTTAAATAAGGCATCGCAGCGCAACATAACTAATCACTACTGTAGACAGGCGCGACGAGACTCTAGTAGGATAGTTTCTATGAAAACTTCATGGAAATTGTTCTAGCAATATCGCTTCGCTCCGTCGCGTCGCGCCTGTCTGCAGGAGTCTTAACGGAAAAGTGAGTAAACAAATGTTTCAAAAGGTACTTTGCTTCTACTTTGTCGGCAAAACATAATATGTACAAGAGAATTCATGCCTTTGTAAAGGAGATGATCCAAATCCGGCCCAGTATGTGTACAGTACCTCGAAAAATCGAGAAAAATCTATGGGATTCCGGAAAAATACAGATAAATTGCTTAAATGCATACTTTTCTTGTAATAATTTGATATTTATCAATTATTTTTATCGTCTTTCAACATGGCGTCTCGCCAATTTAGGTACTCTGTGGTTAAAAACAATGACAGTAAACCATAGATCGGCCATTGATCATAAATCGTGAACAGTCTACTGTCACTTCAGCCACTTTCGTTGTCGTTCGCGGTTTGATGTTCGTTTTGTTTTAATTTCTCGAGTCTACAAAAGACTGAACGAAACGTAGTGTTTTGACAATTAAGATAAATAAACATGTCAAACGTCATTAATCAATCATGACAGCTTACCGCCATGACGGGTTTAGGTTGTGTGTTGCAATTTCAAGTGTACATTCTTGTGTTTTACTAACAAACAAAGCCAACTAAAAGTAATTGTATGATTTTAAAACTGTTTTAATTGTGTTTCCCCATTTTTTTGTATGGAGACGTGGCCGGGGCTCCATACATTTTGAAACATCTCAAGCCAGGCAGAAACGCCGGTAAAAAAGCTAATATTTAATTTATAATACTTGTACTTGAGAAGTTTAAAAGCTAAGTTAAGTTATGAGACCTATCATGAAAGAGTTTTAAAAAATAACTCACTTTAACACAAAAATAACTTCTGAAGAAATCTTCACGTATCTCAGGATAAAATAAATTCTTTGCCGTTTAAACTGATGTTGCTAACGCTACATTATCATTGTGCGCTTAAATCACGCAAGTTGAACTTAACGCGTCCGTCGTTCACAAGTCACGACTGACTTATAGCACCCTTAAATGCAGGGACTTGAAAACGAAATGAATTTCGTTCCGTTACACTAAATGTTATCTTATAACGTTCCAAAGTTTGTAACGATACTAGAACATACCCAAAAATTTTATAAAATATAATTTTTGCAGAACAATATTTTAAGTTAAGTACGTTATAGTTATCAGGAATATTATGCTTATATCCGCTTGTAATAACGTAACAGATTCATTTTGTAGCGTTATTTTTTTAAACTTTTTCCGCTGAGCACCGCTCCGTCGTCGCCCACCACCACCACCACCATCGGGTACCAGTACCGGCCGCGGCGGCCGGCTGGTGGTAAGCTACGAGTACCACGGTATTCAAACATTAAGTACATTAGAGAGTGCGCATCTTTTACAGTGTTGTGAATGAATAGATGTGATTACCTACCTACCTACTTTTATAAATGTGATTTTGACAACTTTTTTTTTTGTTTTCATCATTGTTTATCGAAGTGTATAAAATTATCATTTCGTTATACCGATATATTGTAATAAACAATTTAATATTTTGTTGCGTTTGTTAGTATCGCTTTTTGGCCAAGGAATTAATTTTGTTACGATCCTGTTAGAACGGTACAAATTATCGTTACCGAAACTACAGGTAACGTTATTTTGAGTAATGTTTCAAGACCCTGCTTAAATGTCTGCAGTGTCCATTTGAACCAAGACCTACCCTACTTCTTATGAAACCTTTCAAGATTCGAGGGAAACATTGCCATAGTTACATCTCTTTTGTAATTATAGGTGTTTTGCATGAATAAAAAAAATATTTTGTTGCGTTTTGGCAAGTGTGGGAAATTACAAACCAGTCACAACAAGGTTGAATATTATTTACTGGCTTTCATCGCGGCTTCGCCCGCGTGGATGTCGGAAAATATCCCACAGGAACGTACTATCGGGATTAAAACTACCATATTGTTAATCCACGTTATAAACTATCTGTGTGCCTAATTTCATTCAAATTCAAATTTCGTTCAGTCGATTTTGCGCCAATCCGGAACATACATCCAGACAATCGGATAAAATATTCTAAAAACTATATTTTCGGCATCAGACTCGTCCCACCCCTGAAACATGTGGATCATTCAGGAAAGTACAGATTGTATTCTCTTCTCCATATCCCACGACTCTAATAATTGTATTGCTGACTCCATATACTGTCTACTTATCTTGCTCTTGTTGTCATTTTCTGAACGTTTTTTCCGAATGTTGAACCTTACTTCTAGTTGTATTGTGTGCATTGAGGATTTTCCTTCAAAGTATTTAATTTTGATATGTTTATTTGCCGACCCTACTAAAGCAACGGTTCGTTTAACTTTCGCACGTAGTACTTAACTCGGGTCTGTTGCTCTCAATGACATTAGTTGCGTATACACGGCTATATCACTTGGAGAAAAGCACGCGACGCTAATGTTAACTAAACTAAACCCTAAAGTGCTTTTGGAAAGTACCTCTGTATGTATATGTACCTATATTTGTGTCATCCAAAGCCGGCGCCAGATATAACAACAATATATGAACACTTGTGTGACATGTATGTTTGGGTATTTGATCATAGTTTGATCACTTATCTCAACTTTTCTATTCGGTGTCGGTTTTCGAGCGCACATCAAAGCGTTCAAAGTACAAATGAGTGCGTCGCACATATCAAAGTGTTCAAATTTAAATTCAAATGTGTGCGAAGCCTACAAGGCCAGTGTCTCGTATATCACTGAGCGGAACGGTCGCTTTGTTCAG